>OY728138.1:151139848-153639848 GCA_963277665.1 Viscum album
TTGGATTAATAGTTTGAAAAACTATGTGGAAACCATGAATAATCATATTATCATAAGCTATATAGTTTCTGGGGTAGGAAGAAAATTAGAATTAAATGTACATTTAACTATGCGCCATCCTCTAGAACCCCAAAACAAGCTACATGTTTTATTAGAGATGGTATATGGTTTTCCCTAACATTTTTCTAACTGTGTTCCACTTAGAAAACTCCAAATTTGTAGAGAATGACACCTAGAAGGAGGGAGAAAAAAGAAGGAACCAAAATGAAACAAAATGACAGTGTTATCAATGGTTGGATTGTTAAAAATATTTTCATTATAAGTCATTATACCCCTATAAATATTCATGGACAGAATTTGATCAAGAACAAATATTAAAAACATAACTAAATTTACATAATTTAATTAAAAACATATAGCATCTCTGAACTCTTAGCTCCCTTAGTTACAAATGATAAGGTTTGAAAATAAATCCAAGGAAGAGACCATGATCAGTGGATGAAATCTTAAATAACTCAATCTAGAAAAGGAGACATACAAAACACACTAGGGAACTAGTTTAGGCCACGTTGATGAAATATCTAATGAAAAACCATGAAGTGGATAGCCTTCACAATCTAAACAGTAAAACCTAATCTAATATATGACTGGAACAATGAACAACTAAAAAAATAACCCCATTTTAACTTCAAAAATACCACACATGAAATCCTCAAATAATACATAGAATCCCAAATTCCTAAAAAAGATACAACATAGAGAAACAACTACCACAATGTAATATAAGATGAAAAATGATAGAAATCATAATTACAATAATTAGAGACACACCACATCGAGAATTATAGAGTTTAACCATCAGTCAAGTGTGGGTAACCTAAGAACACATTCATAGATCACCGTCTTCTAGTTATTCTATATCAAAACATCATATCATCGTTAATATTGATTCCTGATCACCCAAACACATACCCAATATTTTCATCGTATAACATATAAGTAGAACCACTTACCCAACATAAGGGTACATACTATCATTATAAAGGAGAAGAAAAACCATCAATGAAAAATAATTTCAAAAGTAATCACGATCTCATACGGGATTGTCGAAAGGTGTATGTAAGAAAAAGAAAACACACACAAGTAAAAATTAATTATACAATCCTAATTGATGGTGAGATTAATTTATGGATCACTCAAATATAAAAAAACTTCTATAAAGATATTTTTAGACCTTACTCAAAAATAGAAAACCCCAATCTGAGTCTAAAGAAATAAGAAAAAGAATACCCTTGAAATAGAAAGGATAAAATTTCAATATGAGAAATTAAATATTGATGGTATCCATACCATATTGAGTTCAAATCAGATCCAAACTCCCTCAACTCAACTCTTCAAAATTGTGAATTTCAAATGATAAAAATGAAACATGGAAGTCCAGAACAACCATGTTCTTACATCATCAAGATGGAATCCAAAAATAATACTAGAGAAAATATCACCACCAAGAAACCAGCGTATCCATAGTGACAACACCTGATGTCATATAGTCCACAAGAGAAAAAAATACATCAAGTAAAACACCAATGGTCTTTACTCTGACATGGATCACATTAATATGGACTAGAATCTACTACTATAGGTATCCACTACATTGTGTGATTATGCTTCACTCAAATTCCTATGGATAGATCTCAGTTATCTTGAAGTTCTTTATATAAAAATGTTTCCATAGAAGATAATTATTCTTGAATTTGTTGAGTTTTATTTAAACCCCATAAGAAAATATAAAACTTACCTAGATGGACAAAAATTATACATTATTTAAGAGGCTTCTTAAAAGTATGATCTATATGAACTACCATTTCACACTGGAAACAATACATGTGATTATTTCTAGAGTAATACATAGTAAGAAAAACACAATTTTCTTTTTCTTCCACTAAAAATCTTGTCTAACATGGTTCACCTCTTTTTCCCTTATTAGACATTCCTCTATCTCACCCAATAATGTGAGATATTTCCAACATCTCTTCTGCACTTCTCATGTCTGCTTCATCCTTGATATTTCACATTAACACCATTCCATATGAGTTAAGTCCATTAGGAAACATAGATTATGAATTATTTGGTTGAAGGAATTCAAAATAACACTAATTCCTTATAGAATCATACAAGTACAAATGAGGAATATACAGTTCCAACTGGATAAAATAGTATTCATACTTTAACACTATTTTATCTTCTTATTGGTGACCTAGAGATTTAATTGACTTTAAAATCTTTATTGGGTTATAAAATAACTTTTGAATGAATTGTGCCTTGAAAGATACCCATGAATGTTCCTAAAGTGGTTTATCTTAAGTAACATACTTCTACCAAATTCAACCCATAATCATGAGAATAATGGTTACAAACATAACTATTGGATTCGTCAAGTATTAATCATGTTTTAATGATCACAAATCCTATTACTGTTAATTAATCTCAATATAAATTGCACATCTTTCTAATGCTCTTCAGTCTCAATAATAACTACACATCATGTTTTAATGATAACAAATCTTATTGATGTTAATTACTCCATTTATTATTTACATTTCTTATTCCTGATCACAAATCTCACTTATATTATCAAGCCTTTATATGTATGATTCAAGTTCTCTTATACTATAATGATTAAGCTTAATCCATATTCTGCATATTACTGTCTAAATCGAAATACAGATATTTGTCGAAGTATAGAGACATCGCGATGTTTGACACAATAAGACAGACTGTGTACAAGACACAGTCAGAGTCAGAAAGACACCATGAAGGACACACCGTGACCAAGATACCGGGAAGGACACACTGTGACCAAGACACCATGAAGGACACACTATTACACAAACACCGTGCGCTACACACCGTTACAGACACACCGTGACCCAGACACCGTGAGCTTCACACTGTGACATGGAGACACCGTGCAGCACACACCGTGAAGCACATACTGTGAACCACATTCCGTGAAGACCATACCATGAAGAAGACATCATTTATATAATCAATGTGATATAGTTTCTTAACTTTTTGAAAATATTATTTAAATAATGATAAATGTCATATTTGATGTTTTTAATGCAATTAATGTTATTTAATGATAGTTGTTGGCATGTCAGGAAACCGTATCTCGTACCTAGGAAAAGGGAATCATTCCTACTACCATAACTTGTGGAATATAAGGAAGATTGAGATGTAGTACATGTGCGCAAGTGTGACGATACAAGAAGAAGAACTTACATACACCCGAGAGCACCGTGTGGAACAAGAAGAACAATCCCAAGCAAGAAAGAGATTTCAAGACTTTCAAAGAACTCTAATGAGTGCAATCCACCACCACTAAAGAACACACGACGAATCAAGAGATCATTTTCACTCCTGTATAACCCAAGCTAGACTACAACACTCTGTTTTTCAACAGAAAAACTAGATAAGGACTTAGAATCATTCCTGCTGAATCCAACAATCCCAGAGCTGCATTGCTAATCACTAGAGACTTATTAACTCTTATTTGTTATCTGTATGTGATTTGTTTATTTACTTTCGAGAAGTGTGGTGTACTCTATAAATCTTACACATACACACTGTCCTATGCACTAAACTGGAGGATATAAAAATCCTCACTCCAAAACTCTTAACTCTTGTTTACCCATGTCATCTAAGGAAGAGGTCCTTGTGTGGCCTGGTCTATGTTTTGTTTCCCCCGAAGAACTGTGGTAGAGGTCCCTGCGTAGCCTGGACAGTTTTGTAAACTATTGTTAACCCCGATCGATGGTGTAGATCAAATTTATATAAATTTGAGAGGACTAAGTATCGGATTGAGACTGAACCTCTTGTTATATCTGTTGTGAATATTTAGTTTAAGTTTAAAGTATACTACATATATCTTTTATATTCCACTGATATTACTTTGAAATACAAAGATATTTTCAAGATACATTGATAGTTAAATTATCAAGTGTTTATACTTATTGTAAATCAGTAGGTTAGTTTCAAAAGATAGTTTAATCTTGTGGTTAAATTAAATAAGACCTAATCAATCATTGAGAAGCTAAGTGAACATTTACAATCTGTATAAATTCACTACAGTTTAACTTATTTTATAAATTGGGGGATTTTAAATAGATAATATCTTTACATAAATTTTAATGGGAACTCAATTCACCCACCTCTTGAGTTTCCACTCTGACCAACATTTGGTATCAGGGTTTTTTTTTGTAAAATGATTTTTGAAATACTCTGTTTTTTCAACTGTGATTTTAGTTGCATATTTAAAGATATTAAATTTATGTTAGTTCTAAATTTTTATCTCTTTAAATTTACATTCTAAAATATTGTTATGGATAATAGACATGAGGGTTCTGCTACTAATAGGCCACCTTTCTTCAATGGTACAAACTATGCTCAGTGGAAACTGAAAATGAATTTTTTTTAGAAATCATGGGTTTTGATATCTAGACTGCTATAGAATCTCAATATAAAATTCTAGAAACTGAAAGAACAACATGGGATGAACCTACAAAGACTAATTGTAATAATAATTGTAAATCTATTAACGCCCTGTACTGTGCTCTAGGAGATGAGGAATTTAACAGAATATCTGCCTGTAAAAATGCTTTTGAAATTTGGGATACTTTAGGTGTTTCTCATGAAGGAACAACTAATGTTTATGAAATGCGATTGAATACTTATATTATTAAATATGATAATTTTAAAATGAAGACCGATGAACCCATTTCTGATATGTATCTCAGGTTGAATGAGATAGTCAATACAATGAATTCACTCGGAAAGGCTATTCCAGCAAAGGAACAAATTATGTGGATATTGAGGTGTCTACTAGGCCGATGGAGAGGCACATCTGTTTCAATCATAGAGTCATGTGACATTGCTGCTCTACCTATCAAAGAACTCATTGGTAATCTTATGATGTATGAGGAAGAACTCAAGGTGAATAAAGATGAAGAGGATGAACCAAAAAGGAAATCAGTGGCTTTCAAGACTACCGCTTCAAAGAACAAGGAAAAAAGAAAAAGCTCAAATACAAACTGATAGTTCCATAATTGAAAGATCATACTCTGATAGTGATGCTGAAATGGATCAAAGAGCCAGAAGGATTATGAAATTCTATAGGAAGAAAAAAAAATTCAGGAAAAAAAATTACAAGGGTAAGTATGACAATAAGGGACATTGGAAGAAGGACTGGAAAAAGCTAGATAAAAGTGATGAAGTTGTTTGATACGAGTGCAAAAGAAAAGGACACATTAAAGAAGACTACCCTAAGCTAAAATTCAAGAAGAAATATGATTACAAGGATAGTAAGTACAAGAATGATATGAAGGCTACCTGGAGTGCTTCTGAAGACAACACAAGTGAATCTGAAATGTCTGATTCTAAAAAGAAATGTGCCAACATGTGTTTCATGACAAACACATCTGAGGTAACCTTAGATAATCCTTCTTTAAATTCTTAATATTCTGGAGATGATGCAAAATCTGATTCAGATTCTGAAAACATGACTAGTGAGGAATTATTTGAATATTGTAATATGCAGGAAGAGTAATGCAATGAACTTAAGGATAAGTACAAATCATTGAAGAAACAACACGATCTCACTACAAATGTTAAAACTGAACGTAGTATTGAAAAAGAGAAGAATTCTCAACTATTAAAGGAAAATACAGAACTGAAAATGTCTAATGAGTAACATAGAAATGACTTATAGAAGTTCACAAATGGAAAGGATACACTAACTCAAATGCTAGGAAAGAAAGTGGCACCAAAATACACTACTATAATAGGCTACAAACCTGGACAGAGATAGATTACTAAGAATAGATTTATTCCTAAATCTGGACAGAATACTGCTTGTTCTAGTTCTGGACATTCATATGCTTCAACCAGTTATTCATATGGTTATAGATCAAATAAAGTTTATCTTTCAAAATCTATTGATTCTGTAAATTATATGAGACCCATAAGACAAATATGGGTACCTAAAGCTTTGACTGCTAACCTTTCTGGACCCAAGAATATCTGGGTACCAAAATCATTTCCTATGTAAATCTTTTTTGTAAGAACCCTTCTTGAAAAGTTCCCACAAGAAGATATGGTATTTAGACAGTGGATGTTCAAGACATATGTCTGGGGATTACTCATTCATTAAGAGTTTAATAAAGGTTGATGGAGGCTATGCCACCTTTGGCGATAATTATAAAGGAAAAATCATTGGCCTAGGCCAAATTGGTAACACTTCTTTAGTTTTAATTTCTAATTTTTTATTTGTTGATGGACTGAAATATAATCTGTTATATATTTCATAATTTTGAGATGATGGTTTTAATGTCAAATTCAAAAATTATTCCTGTAATTTTTTTAACTCAAAAAATGTTTTAGTATTTTCTTCTTTAAGAAATAAAAATGCTTATGCTGTTGATTTTAATTCCTTAGCCAAGAAAAATTTTACTTGTTTATATGCTTTTTGTAGTGAATCTTGGCTTTGGCACAGAAGATTAGGACACTGCAACATCTATTCACATAGAAAATTAACTAAGAATAACTTAGTTATAGACCTACCTAAACATGAGTTTCCAAATTACATAGTTTGTAATCCCTGTCAAAAGGGAAAGCAATATAAAGTTTCTTTTAAATCAAAGAATGAAGTTTCAACTTCTCAACCTCTCGAGTTGGTTCACATGGACTTGTTTGGACCTTCAAGAGTTTCTAGTTTAAATGGGAAGCACTATGTCTATGTTCTTGTAGATGAATTTTCTAGATATAATTGGGTATACTTATTAGCTCACAAATGTGAAGCTTTTTCTCATTTTGTTAAATACTCCAAGTCTGTAGAAAATCTTAGTGGACTTAAGATTAAAACTCTAAGAACTGATTATGGTGAGTTTAAAAATCAAGAGTTTTAATCTTATTTCTCACACAATGGCTATAATAATAACGTTTCTGCTCCTAGGAAACCTCCACAGAATGGTGTAGTATAAATAATAAATATAACCCTTCAAGAAATAGCAAGAAAAATGTCTAATGAGTATGACTAGCCTATTTATTTTTGGGCAGAAGCTGTAAATATAGCTTCTTATATCATTAATAGAGTCTTAGTTAGACCTGTTCTTAAGAAGACCCCTTATGAACTTGGGAACAATAGAAAACCCAAATTTAGTTACTTTAGAGTCTATGGTTGTAATGTATTTATTCTCAATAAAAAATATAATCTTGATAAGTTTTCTCCTAAAAGTGATGAGGGAATCTTTCTTGGTTATTCTTTAACCAGCAAAGCCTATAGAGTTTTCAATAAAAGAACCAAGTGTATGAAAGAATATTTTCACATCAAGTTTGATGAAACTGATCCACATGAGCTTAAAACCTCTCTTGAAAGTCGTGAAGAATATTTGAGTGTTCTATACATTAATGAAAAATCTAAAGAACCTTCTATAAAGAAAACCACTTCTGGACTTATTCTAGAATCTACTTATAATGAACCCAAACCTAGAGAAGAGCCTGAAATTTTTAGTCCTACCTTTACTAGATCAATTATAATTATAAAGAATCATCATTTAGATGTTGTTGAAGTAAATATACATAAAGGGACACAGTCTAGAGCTTCTCTTAAAAATCAGGTTGAATATCAAGCCTTCTTGTCACAACATGAACCTAAAAACATTGATGATGCTATAATGATGAATTTTGGGTGATTTCTATACATGAAGAACTCAATCAGTTTGAATGAAATAAAGTTTGGAATCTTGTTGAAAGACCTAAGGACACTTTCACAATAGGCACTAAATGGTTGTTTAGAAATAAAGTAGACGAATCTTTAAACATAGTTAGAAACAATGCTAGGCTAGTTGCACAAGGCTATAGTCAGTAGGAAGGTATTGACTATGAGGAGACCTTTTCTCCAGTAGCCACATTAGAAGCTATTAGGATTTTACTTTCTTATGCTGCACATCTAAATTTCAAACTATATCAAATGGATGTGAAGAGTGCATTCTTAAATAGATATATTGCTGATAATGTTTTTGTTGAACAACCACCTAGATTTTCAAACCCTCATTTTCCAATTCAAAATTTTAAATTATCAAAAGCTTTATATGGTTTAAAGAAAGCTCCACGATCTTGGTATGATAGATTAAGTACAATTCTAATTTCTAAAGGTTTTACAAAAGGTATAGCTGACCCTACTCTTTTTATAAAATGAATTTATAAACATGTTTTAGTTATACATATTTATGTAGATGATATTATTTTTGGATCTTAAAAAATTACATTATGTACAGATTTTTCTAAAATAATGAAAAATGAATTTGAAATGAGTTTAATGTGTGAACTTAAATTCTTTCTTGGATTTCAAATCTTTCAAAATGATGATTTAATTATTTTAACTCAAAGTAAATATACTAGAGATATTTTAAAACATTTTGGATTGGATAGCACAAAACGTAGTGACACTCCCATGAGTACCACCTTTAAGTTGGATCTTGATGAAGATGGTAAATCTGTTGATCAAACCACTTATAGAGTAATGATTGGAAGTCTACTCTACCTGACTGGTAGTCATCCTGATATTATGTTTAGTGTGTGTATGTGTGATCATTTTCAAGAAAACCCTAAAGATTCACATTTAAATGCTGTAAAGAGAATTTTCAAATACATCAAGCATACTCCCAATTTTGGACTATTCTATCCCAAAGGAAAATCATTTGAACTAGTTAGTTATTCTGATACTAATTTTGTTGGATGTATGTTAGATAGAAAAATCTACTCTGGAACATGTCACCTTTTAGGCAAGTCACTAGTATCATGGTGTAGTAAGAAACAAAATTTTATTGCATTATCTATTGCAGAAGATGAATACATAGCTGTTGGTAGTTGTTGTACACAAATTTTTTGGATGAAACACACATTACTAGACTATGGATATCAATTTAGACATGTCTCAATAAATTGTGACAACAAAAGTGCTATTAATATTTCTAAGAATCCTGTTTCTCATTCTAGGAAAAAACATATTGATGTAAGATATCACTTTTTGAGGGATCATTATCAAAAATGTGATATCTCTTTGGAATTCATTGGTACCGAATATCAAATTGCTGATATATTCACTAAACCATTAAATTATGAAAGATTAGACTACATCAAACATGATCTTGGTAGGATTAATCATAAATAGAGATCTTACAGATCTTAATGTTCAATACATTTCTGTATTTTACATTACGGTTTCATGCTCACTGTTTTACAATTACTATTTCATGCATACGGTCTCACCGTTAAGACTTTGTGCTCATGGTCTATCAACTCATTGTCTCACCGTGACTGCACAGAATGGTCACTGTCTCACCGTGACGATCACCAACTATCTCACCGTGATGACTGGTTTTCATCACACCTTAATGCCTACTCACAGTCTCACTGTGAAGATTATTTTACTCTTATTTCAACCCGTATCGTGGTAATTTTTTATTTCACCAGTATTTGATTTCCCGCGTTTTTGTTTTTATGACGTTTGACATTAACAAATGATAAAACTTAAGGTTTTCATTCGATTCCTTACCCAAACTCTCTCCCGAATCTTCTCACTCTTGAAAACCTCCTCCTCTCTCACTTGAACCTTCAGTGGATGCCTTGGATGAAGCATCCGTCTTCACCCTCGTCTGAGAAGATCAGCTCTAAGAAACAGAAGAGAATCCCGAGGATAGCTCCCAAAGGACCTCTAAATACAAACATGGTAAGCCGTACCATAGTTCCTAAAAAATATATTTTCCCTATGCGTATGATGTCTAGAAAGTCTTTGGTTTTGAATGTTTTAAGAGAACAAGGATGGCTTGAATGGTTCTCTAGACAAGATAGAACGATTTGCCCGAGATTGGTATCTCAATTTTACCAGTATGTGATGTTTTCCATTGATTTTGGAGAAAAAATTATGGTGACTAGCTTGATCAATGGTCATAAGTGTTCTTTCACCTCGAGTCATTGGGCTACGTGCCTACGGATTCCTCGTGATGGAGATTTTGAAGACTACCAGAGAGACCCTCCTCTATCATCTGATATCTTCAATATGGAAAATGCCTTGGAAATTTTAACTGGTAATGGCACTAAGAGAAGAGCTATTGCTGCAGAGTTAGATAGAGAAACTATACTTCTATTCAAAATTGTTCAGAATTTGATCAGTCCGAGAAAAGGGTATTTTTCTGTAATGAAGTGTCTGGATGTGTTCTTGATTGACTTGTTGAAGAATGGATATAAAATCAACCTATTCAATTATGTTATTAAACATATATGTGAGCTGATTAAAGTCACTTCCAAATCCACCTCCTTGTTTTACTCAAGGATGATTTCAGCTATGCTAGTTGCCAAAAGAATGGTTGGACCGAATAAAGAAAAGTTAGAAGAATTTGATTTTTGCTTATCCAATGTTATCATTAGAAGGATGAAGATTAGTTGGATACCCTGGAAGAAGAAATGGGTTGAGGATAATGATCAATTGTATAATAAGTTTAATCTTTTTGATTATCCAAGAAGACCTAAGAACCTTGTTGATATTGGTTTGGAACCAGATGAAGTGGCTGAGTATTCAGAAGAAGAAGAAGAGGAAGCGACAGTTGAAGTTTCACCTAGAGAAGAGGCTGAAGTAGCACAAGTGGAAGCAGCTTCTGTTGAAAAAGAAAGGACTACTATCCCTACTGAAATACCTCAAAGAGAAGAAGTTTCTGTTGGTTTGATAGAAGAAGAAGCTCCTGCTTCTGGTGAGGATGTCAATCCAGAAACTCATCCTACGACTGCAAGAAAAATGATTTTTCTTGATTTATTATAGCAAGAAACCATAGAGATAGATCCGTTTGAAGGGGACCTCCCTGTTGAGATAGAATTCAATCTAGAAGCACAACTAGTGGAACAATCGGTTCCTGATATAATTCGCTCTGCTGAAGAGATGATGGAAATTTCCTTTCAGTTGGAAAGGAAAGAGTTTGCTGAAGATATTAGATATGATACTATAGATCATGAACATGTTTCTAAGCCTATATTCTTTGAAATGGAAACACAATTTGAGGGGGAGGAACCTCAAAACCTTGAGATTATAGAAGCTGGATCTGCTGAAGCTTCTCAACCTACTGTCTCAAACTCTGTGTACACCCGTTATATTTTTCCAAGGTTTTATGATGTGAATGAGTCATAGCAAGTGACTACAACTGGAATGGATCTCTCTTTTGTGTTTCAACTAAAGTCTGTAGCTCATCCAGAACCAGAACTAGAGCCCCATTCTCAATCTCAATCAGAATCTACGTTTGAAGATGACTCTGAACCGCAACCAGAACCTACTCCACTACCTTCACCTGTACTCTTACTCGAGCAACACTCCTTTGTAACTAATGATGATCTGAATGTCTTTGGAGAGACTCTGTTAGCTGGAGTTGAGAAGATCTTATCCACTCAACCTCGTCCAGTGACTCAATTGAGTCAAGAAGATGCATCAATTATCTTGGAAAACATTATATTGAAAATTCAACAAAGGATGATCTGAGAAATTCAAGAAGTAAGAGTAGAAAATAAGCTGCTAAGTGCTGATGTTGCAAACCTGAAAAGTATGGTAGAAAACTTATAGAATGAGTTGTCTTTGAGATCAGTAAATGCTCCTATTTCTGCCCCTGCACCTGTTACTGCTTCTCCTGAGCCAACTAATTCCACCCTTGCTAGGGAGATTATGTCTCAAGTGTATCCATATCTACTATCTTTCGATGAGAAGATTAGAACAAGACACGACAAGATGCTGGAACACATGAGGGAGATTGTAGAAAATCTGAATATGCTCATAGATGAGTACACTGGATGTCTGTAGAAAGTTTTGAAATATCTCAAAGTTCTATCCATAGCCATAAAAGCTTCTCCTGCTTATGGTCAACCTTCTGTTCTTCCTTTGGATGATTCTCTGCTGAGATCCATAATCAAGGAAGAACTTCAGAATGCCTTCAGGGGATTTGATCTGTCTTCTTTGTCAGAAGTGGTTAAGAACAGCGATCGAGCATTGTATTTGGTTTGAATTCATTCTAAGATATCCAATGATTCTCAACAGGAGATCAACAAGAAAATAGATTTTTATCTCACCCATATTTTCTCTAAATGTGATAGGACATATCACTTTATATATCTTGTGGAAAACCTGAAAATACCTCTTATAACCCAATATTTTAATGATCATATTCAGAAGCTTACAATGTTCACCAGATTGCTGTACAAATTCATGGAGAATAAGGATGATTTTGAAAAGGCTATGCAATATGGTGGTGAAATCATTACAAATTTTAGAAATCTTTTGAATCCATATCTTCATGTGCAGAGTGTTGCTATAGTTTCTCCTGCTGCTGCACCCCTTAGACCTAGTCTACCTACCTTATCCTCAACTACCATTTCAGTCAGCCAAACTCTTTCTCAGATCTGGCCAGTCATTCTTGACCAACCGCAACCTAGATCTTCTACTGTTCCTACTTTGGCTCCATCCATTTTTGAAGTTCTACCCTTACCCTCTTTGTCTACCACATCTATGCCTTATTCTACATCATCCACAGCTCCTGCTGCTGATAAAGGAAAGGAAAAGGTGGATCACTGAAAATTCCAGGGACTAATTTTGTTTTCTTTTTTGATGGGATGTCATTTGTTTTTTAATGTTTTATTTATCCTGTATGTTTTAGTATGGACCTTTTCAATGAAAAAATCAGTTTTTCCCTTCATTTCTCTCTACTTTTTGATAATCCCAAAAGGGGGAGAAAACTACAAGTATCAGTACTATAATGAGATATGTTATTATCGAATCTATTATTCTCTAATTTTTTCTATTCTAATATTCTAGTTTCTTTAATTTTATATTTCATTTATATTTTGATTATATATGATTTGTTATCATCAAAAGGGGGGAGATTGTTGGACTCCTCATGTATTAATCATGTTTTAATGATCCCAAATCCTATTACTGTTAATTAATCTCAATCTTAATTGCACATCTTGCTAATGCTCTTCAGTCTCAATAATAACTACACATCAAGTTTTAATGATAAAAAATCTTATTGATGTTAATTACTCTCTTTATTATTTACAAGTCTTATGCATGATCACAAATCTCACTTATAATATCAAGCCTTTATATGTATGATTCATGTTCTCTTACTCTCTAATGATTAAGCTTAATCCATATTCTGCATATTACTGTATAAATCTAAATACATATACTTGTCTAAGTATAGAGACACCATGATGTTTGACACAGTAAGACAGACTGTGTACAAGACACAATCACAGTCAGATAGACACCATGAAGGACACACCGTGACCCAGACACTGTCAGCTACACACTGTGACGGACACACCGTGACCTAGACACCGTGAGCTACACACCGTGACATGGAGACACCGTGAAGAACACACCGTGAAGCACATACCATGAGCCACATACTGTGAAGATCATACCGTGAAGAAGACACCATTTACATAATCACTATGACGTCATTTCTTATCTTTTTGTCAATATTATTTAAATAATGTTAACGGTCATATTTGATGTTTTTAATGCAATTAATGTTATTTTATGATAGTTGTTGGCATGTCAGGAAATGGTATCATGTACCTATGAAAAGTAAATCATTCATACTGCCAGAAGTCATGGAATATAAGGAATATTGAGATCAAGTACATGTGTGCAAGTGTGACGATACAAAAATAAGAACTTACATACACCCGAGAGAACTATTCTGAAGAAGAAGAACAATCCTGAGCAAGAAAGAGATTGCATGACTTTCAAAGAACTCTCATACGTGCAATCCAACACCACTGAAGAACACACGACGAATCAAGAGATCATTTTCACTCCTGTAGAAAAAAATCTAGACTACAACACTCTTTTTTAAACAAAAAAACCAGAGAAGGACTCAGAATAATTCCTACTAAATCCAACGAGCCCAGAGCTGTATTTCTAATCATTAGAGCCTTCTAAACACTTATCTGTTCTCTCTAAGTGATTTGTTTATTTACTTTCGAGCAGTGTGGTGTACTCTGTATATCATACACATAAACCCCGTCTCCTGCACTGAACTGGAGGATATCAAAATCCTCACTCCAAAACTCTTAACTCATGTTTACCCACGTCAAATGTGGAAGAGGTCCTTCTGTGGCCTTGTCTGTGTTTTGTTTCCCACGAAGAACTATGGTAGAGGTCCCCGTGTGGCCTGGACAGTTTTGTAAACTATTGTTAACCCCGATCCAGGGTGTGGATCAAATTTATATAAATTTGAAAGGACTAAGTCTCAGCTTGAGACTAAACCTCTTGTTATATCTTTTGTGCATCTTTAGTTTAACATTAAAGTATACTACATATATCTTTTATATTGCGCTACTATTACTTGGAAATACAAAACTATTTTCAATCTACTTTGATAGTTAAAATAGAAAGTGTTTATACTTATTGTAAATTGGTAGGTTAGTTTCAAAAGATAGTTTAATCTTGTGGTTAAATTAACTAAGACCTAATCAATCTTTGAGAAGCTAAGTGAACATTTACAATATGTATAAATTCACTACAGTTTTACTTGTTGTATAAATTGGGGGATTTTAAATAGACAATATCTTAACAGAAATATTAATTGGAACTGAATTCACCCCCTTCCTGAGTATCCACCCCGACCAAAAATAACTTTATGATATTATGGGAGATTAAGTTATATTAATATATCCTCTATATTCTTTAGTTAGGTGAATATTTAATCAAAATCACATTTTCCAAAGAAGTGTGTTGGGTTTATGCTTTGTAATACTTAAATGTTATGAAAATATTAATGTAAAATAGTGAGGACATTGGACCAGGAGACTACGACCAATAGTTCAACCATCCTAAGTGAATGATAATCCAACAAAGAGTCCATTAAATTTGAACGATTGTGTACTATAAAAACAAAACACCATTATAAATGAATCAAAATCCAACAATAGGGAAAAAACTAATGTCTCAACATATTTATGAAATAAAATCACTCCTTTTTACCTAATAAGGTTTTAACAAACTTTCATTAATAAAATAATATCCAATCATTAAATAAACATTTACAATCACTTTAATAATTCTAAATAATAAGTCATTATCATTGATATATTTGAAAAACCTAATTTTTAAAAAGTTAACACATAACTATTTAAAGGATTTCAGTTATCCATATGAACACCAAATGGAAATGTTGAAAATAATTAGGACACTAATGATTTCAAAAAAGAACAAACTATATTTGTTTCACAAAAAATATTTCACCATTTTAAAATCAATATATTTTTATAACACGAGAAACACAACATCACTTTGAATTTAAATTTTTTCAAAAACTCCAAGAAATTACCAACTATTTTTTATACATCCCATGGTTTATATTTTAAAAGATCAATTTTAAAAAATGAAGAAACTAATAAACTCTTCTCAATGGAACACCTAAAAGTATCATAGATTGAAACAACAAAAATGAAAATGAACTCAATATTAGAAGAATGAAAATATCACAAATCCACTTAAATATCGGCTACATATGGTTTGGCCACATGGTTTGGTAGACCGTGTTCCAATCATGTGAAGTGAATTTGGAGTCAACCAGAGATACTTGTAGGACATAAAAAGGGTTTTCCAATATTTTTTAAAATAAGTGTGTGCCCTCCAAATTCTCTCAAAACCCACTCAAAAAATTGTAGATTTTAAATACAATAAAAAATGCATAATGTCTCAATACATTCATGATATAATATCAGAATCAAGGTGTAATCATTCCTGATAACACTATAAATATATGTGTTGTATCAGATGAGTGGTGATCAAGAACCCTGTTGTGACCAAATATATGAATTATAATAGTTGTAACTCTAAACTACCAAACACAATAAAACAACAAGGAATAGCATCCTATGATACAAATTGTAGAGAAATCACCTAGGATACCATCTAAAATCACACCTGAAATGATCCACCACTGGCCTGACAGGAAGTCCCAATCCCCACAGGCTGGGGGAAAGAACTCAGGTATAAAAAATATTGAATTGTGAAAATTTTCATCTATAAAAATTAATCGTAAGAAGAAAAATCATGGAAGGAAAATCCAAACATTATAGTGGAGC
Organism: Viscum album; assembly: GCA_963277665.1. Classification (NCBI taxonomy): domain Eukaryota; kingdom Viridiplantae; phylum Streptophyta; class Magnoliopsida; order Santalales; family Viscaceae; genus Viscum; species Viscum album. The sequence continues at coordinate 151,156,046 of OY728138.1, forward strand.
AAGGGGAGGTAAAAGAGGCAACCAACCCTAACGAGCCTGAAGTGATTGGAAGAAAATCTCCAAAGATGCTACAATATTTCCAAAAGTGATTAATTATGTTGTAAATAAGGGTATTTTTCACATTTATTCAGAATAAAATGTGATGGTGAGTCCCCTTGACGGCGTGGTTGAACTGAAGTACAACATTGTGAAGTCAATGAAATCTGCTTCAATCCTTTGTTTCATGGATTTTGATACACCGCATCCTGAAAGGATCATTAAGAAAGGGAGAGTCATAAATGTTTTATCCATTCAATATACAGTTGAAGAATTTTTTATGCTTTTCAAGTACTCTATAATTGAATAATTTCTTTAACAAATAGGTTTAAATTTAAAATATTTAATGATCCCACTAAATGGATTGTCGAGATATTGGGATTTTGAGGACTGGAGAATGAATATAATATGGAGGGGATATTTTCATGTAATTTTCCCCTTAGATGAGGTTTTATGGAATTCTTGAAGCTTCAAATCAATCCCCCATAAAAATAGGTTTGTATGAATTTAGGATTGGGATATGAAATTTTATCTTCATTATGTAAGGATCTATCTCTTTCAGATCTAGATTCACATCTATCTATTAAATATGTTGTAATGGAATCCATAGATCCTATGGGATATTTCCTCCTCCATAGGGAATTCCATTTTAATGGATAAGAAAATGGATAAACCAACATTTGAGAACTACAAATTTTTTTTGGTTGATGTTTATAAGTAAAATACTTCGATTAAAGAGATGGTTTTTACTACAAGGGACTGAAATTTAAATCTTGAAATACAATATGAAAAGATCCCATTATTCTATATGAATTGTAGATTGTTTTTTCAGCTTTACTCTAAGTGAGTTATAGATAATGAGTATATATACTTTGAGGTGGCAGTTCATAATGATGCTTCTTCTTGAAGAAGGAAATGTATAGAAAATATTCATCTTCCAAAAAAGATATTTTCCATGGTTGTAGGACCCTCATGTTATTTTCATACTGCAAGTGATGTAAAGGAAATTGTAATCTCCTTTTTTGAAGGTGGTATGGTCTCATCGTCTCTTACAGTTGAAGTGAATGATTTAGATAATGTTACCCACATTGAGGTTATCTATGTTAGGGTATAAATGATTTCCTCCATTGAAAGAACTCTTCTGAGGGTAATGGTTCTGTCCCTACCACTGACTCTGGCTACTTTCCACCTTTTTTTGTTGGAGTCATAAATGTCAAAGTAGAGGAAAAATCACCTGATTTGTCGCTTATAAAAGTTTCTCATGAAGATAGAATTCAATTTTATGTTCCCTGAATGATCTCATTAGTGGAACATCAAGAATAGGTCAAGGATAATGAGATACCCCTCATTGAGAAAAATTCTAGGATGTCTAACAAGTATGTTGTCTATCCTTCCAATTCTCTAGAATGTCTAGCTAGTTTTGAACCTATTGTTGGACATATCCCCAAGGAGCGGTCTTAGAAAATTTTAAATGATGATAACACTAGAGGAGAAGGATAGTTCTCTTAGATCTCTTTATCCAGGGCTACTAGAAAGATTTTTTGCACAAAAAATACCCTTGATCCAATGTTATACACCAAGAAGTTTTCTTTTTTGAGTGGACGTTTTGGGTATGATTATGTGGATAATTCCCAATATAATGAGAAGATTGATAATGATTGAAATAAGGAAATTTATAAAATATATAATGCTACTAAAAATTTGGTCAATTTCAGGAAAAATGTTTTGGATGGATCAACAATAGATAAATCCTCAAAAAAAGGAAATAATTAAGGGTTAAGAAGGAAATGAAATCATAATGATTGTGCCAAAGCATGATGAGCCTTTAAAAAGATGCAGAACTCTCAAACAATGTGAGTTCTGTACTAATATTATCAAGGTATAGGTAATTCCATAATAAAAAATACCCCAGGAAATATATCATGTCCTATAAACCCATGGTCATTGTAATTGATAAACAATTTTTTTGAGAGATGGAAATATTTCAATTTTGTCTCTCCTAGATATAGATTTTTTTATTAAACACACATCCAATATAGATCATATATGGATTCTCAATCAGGATATAATTCTAATCATCACATGCAGTAAAAAATATCAGTGTGTTTCAATCTCATTCAATACCTCATGTGAATTTTTTTTATCACATTTCTATGCGAATCTACACCATTAATCAGAATAAGGGAGTTATGGAGAAATATTGAGGCCATCTATTAAAATACTGATCATAAATGGTTGATAATCGGAGATTTCAATAATAAATTGATGAAATAATAAATAATAGGCTCTATCTTCAGAAAAATTGAAACATTAGAGTTCTCATCATGTATTTAATACTGTAATATTTCATGGATCTCCCTTTTTTGAGATGATTTCACTTGGAACATTTATAACTTGAATGGGAGACAAGAATGTGATATTTAATGATTTTTTATTTAAATGAATGAAAGGAGTGGGGAAGATGGGTCTTAAGTTTCACCCTTAATAAGAGTTATTCAGATCATAACCCCATGAATGTAGAGATCTCCACTCAGATTGCAAGGTCATTTCCTTTACATTTTCATTTTAATAATGGATGGACTAAAACTCATGAATGTAGGGAGGTCATTCAGGAGGCCTAGAAATTTGATATTATTAGTTTACCTCTATATTTATTTACGTATAAATTAAAGTAAACTAAAGATTTATTAAAGGATTGGTGCATGAGAACCTTTTTAAAAATTGATCTTCATATAAAGGATGATGAATAAAAGATTTCACATTTCTAGATCAAGAACTAGCATCAGTCTGGTTCGTCAAGAGAGGGATTACAAGATCACTCCTGACTAGATGATCTATTTACTACTATAAAAAAGCTATAAATTAATCAGCTAAATGTAAAATGGATTATGGAGGGTGATATAAATTTTAATTTCTCTTATAGTTTTGACAAATAAAGGAGAATAAATTTAGGGAATAATGAAATGATCATTGATGGTTTTATGCATACTTTTGAGGATGGATTCTCCAAGGTAATTTTAGAATATTCTTGAGGGTTATATTCTAATGATATAACAGACAAAACATCACAAATGATATAAAATATACCTTTATGAATTGATGATCACTAAAATCAAGAACTAATCTTATCCCTTTCGAAGGAACAATCCAAAATGGACTTGTACACTTTGAATATGGATATTGAAGACAGTCCAAATGGTTTTACAAAAACAATCATTATGTTTTACTCTGATATTTTTCAAGATGATATGGTTAGTGATTTGAGATAGTTTTTTATTAGCCTTCATGATTTATATAATAAATTAAAATTTCATTTCTTTGACTCCAAAGAAAGATGGTGCAATTGATATTAGGTATTTCAGACCAGTTTCCATTGGGAACACTATCCCTAATATTATTCATAATATTTTCATGAATATATCTAATTTAGTTAAAAATAATAATATTAACCCAAATCAATTTTCATTTTTTCATGGTAGAATCATTTAATGGTTTTTATTCACAGCCTCTAATAGTGTCACTATGATGAAGAGGAAAATGAAGGAGGGAAACATTTCACTAAAAATTGACATCTCCAAGGCATTTGATACGATGAAAAGGATATTACTTGTTACTATCCTTAGGAATTATGGGTTTTCACAAACATTTAAAAAAATTCTCAACACCATTATCACCATTGCAAGATTATCCATCCTCATCAATGGATCTCCCAAGTGATTATTTCAGTTCCCAAGATGAGTTTGATTAGGTGACCATCTCTCAAGGATTTTTTATAATACTAATGATTTTATGAGAACATGTATACATGTTATTGCACATCTGGGGTTCTCCTAGATAATTAAAGCTGGGAGAGTTGGATTTAATCAATCACATATTTTATTTTCATATTCCATCCTCCTCTTTGGTCAAACATACAAAGGTAACATTTAGGGGATTAATTCCCTCTTTACCCATTATGAGGATGTGGCCGAGCATTCTCCTTACTAGAATAAATAATTTATTAGTTTTGGAGAGGAAGTGTCATTGGGAAGTCAAAAAAGGATTAATAGAAGACTTGGAGTGAGAAAGGTATACCTCTATTTTAATGATCATGGTGTCCCATTATTTTGGGGTAAGGTGAGGAGTCATTACATTTGGAATATTTTCCCTTTAATTATAAACCAATTTGATTGTTCGAATTGGAAATCCATGTCCCAAGAGAGAAGGATATCACTTTTTAGCTCGGTTATTACATTTTTTTTATTCCATATCTCTTTGTAGGAGACGTATATGTATTATTAATGAACTTCATGGTTTGATAAAGAACATTATATGGACTGGATTCATGTACAGATGGAATTTGATTACATTCTCATGGAATGAATGAATCGAGAAAGTTGAAATGGGAGGACATGGAATTAATTATTTAAGGAGATTTAATGATTGAAATATTGGGGAATTCAAATTTAATCTTCTGAATTATAGTGACTTTATTTGTAACTTCCCTCAAATAGGTTCAAAATAATGTTATTTAATGGATACTCTCATCACCGTGATCCATCAGTTAGAACATGAATTAGGAAGTCATTAAACCATAATATTAAGAATTCATTCCGTATGGTGGCTAAATATAACAGTCTCAACTATTGTAAAACCTCATAGCTAAGAATTACTATCAATGAAATCATCATTATTCTAGCAGATAGGGCCAAAATGTCTATTGCTAACTTCATAATGCTTGTAAACAGTCTTGATTATACTATTCATCTTCAAATAAGATAGATGATTCCAAATAAATCTTTTATGTATATTGATACTCTAGTCTGGAGACTTAAATGAAATGGTAAATTCAATGTGAAATAATTTTACAAGCTGTTGTGTGATAACTCTTTTATAAAACCAACACGACTTTCTAAATTTAAGGTACATCTTATTTAACCCTCAATATTTCTTATATCTTGGAAGATATAGCAGAATTGGTTTCCTATATGTGAAAAATTATGGAGGGATGAACAATATATCGTCTTAGTATGTCATTTATGATTGAGGAATGATGAAAAACCACAACACCTCTTCATGGAATGTGGCTTTACATAGGACATATGGAGGTATGTTGGTAGTAGTGGCCTCACTTTTTATGATTATGTGGTAGGAAATAAATGCATGGGTTTTTGAAAAAAAATCCCCCCTCACTGCACAATGCCATTAAGGTAATTTGTAGAGACATTTTTTCTACATCGATGATAAAAATGGGGAAATGAGTTACACTCTTGATAACATGAATATCCTGAGATCTATTGGTGTTATTGGAAGACCAAGACATCTACTTGTACTTGAATATGTTCATTAGATTCCCCCTCATAATATGTGGATCAAAATCAATAATAATAGTGAAATATATAGTATTCTCGGGTACTTAGGTTGTAGAGGTATCTTTCACACCAACCATGGGTTTTTCAAGGACAAAATTTTTATCATTTTACTAGAATTGTATTTTTTATGAATCACATATGTGGGCTATGATCTATGATGTTAAATATGTTATCCATCATAAATGGAAATATTTCTGAATGAAGACTAAATCTAGAATTGTAGTGAGGGAATTAAATAAATGAACCAAGTATGTTATATGGTGGATTATTCCTCAAAGGATCTACTGTGAACTAGGTAATGCATCTCAACTTGATTTTTTCACATGTCTATAGGAAAGTCAAATAGGTGGAAGATTCTGTTTTCCAAGAATAAGGTCATTAATATGAACACCGTGTGTTATTTTTTTCCCCATAGTATTTTACACCATTAGTAGAGGTAGACATGAATGGACTAATTCATTATCATATTTTTTAAACCTTTTGTAATGCCTAAACTCAATTAATTTTTATTTTATAATTTATCGGGATTAGCCTTGGTCAGATCCTTGAAATTCATGGTAAAATCCATACAATGAATAAACTATGGCATCAAATAGTTAACAATAAAAACGGAATGTGTCCAAGGATGATAACTGATACAACATCCATCACGGAAAAAATAAATAAACACCAACATCACCATGTACAACTAAGGTAATTCCACACACACCTCCACCAATGATCATACACAGATATACAAGCATATCCACATCATTGAGAGACCAGATTAACCTATAATAAATAATTTCATGAGATAAAATCCCCTCATGTAACCACCCACCAATCAAAATAATATCACATTAAAAGAGAAAACATATCTTACATGTCAAAAAATAATGAAAAAAAATTGGTTTTACAAGTTTCATAATTAAAACAAGTATTAAACATTTTCCATGAAAATAACCATTTCATAAAAATGTTTATTTTCCAATATAAAAATATTGATTTTCTCATACCAATACATTTATAAATTTAAGTTTAAAATAGTATTTAATTAACTTTAAAGAAGTTGGGTTACCATATAATCATTTTCCAAATAATTTATCCTTGGAAAATATTCATAAATTGACAACATGGATACCAAATGTGTTAAAAGGAAACAGTCTAAAATAGATTCAACATGGACATTGATGATACAATGTCCCCAAAAATGTATTCAATCACCACATAAGTTAAACTAATAACAAATTCTGGATTTTAACCTTTCCTTTATTAATTGAGGGGAAATTATTTAGGTTAACCACAGACCCACCTAATCCCACTACACATTCCATGGTACTAAAAGAGTGAACATGTGTACTTAGATCTCCCACTTAGTAACACAGATCATCCCATGAAATTAAAATGGAGTTTATAACATCAAAGGCAGAATCGTACAATATATCATATCATGCCATCACATTTGAAACAAATTATTAAATATTACTCACACAACTGAACACCCATATATGAACATTACCTTTTATAAATCATATCCATTAACATCAATTAAATTAAATTCATCACCCTAAAAATGGATATCCCATTACATTCATTCAAATATTACATCATTTCCATTAAACATAATGTTTCTATAAATATGTGGTTACTATTCTTTAATAAATCATTTAATATTCAAAAAATCTCTTTCCACATTCCAATCAAAATACTGAGAATTTCAAAATAATTAAAATCATTTAAAATCATTTATAAATCATTTTACATTAATAATTACATGATTTCAAGACATAATTTAAAAATTTCTAATAGAGAAATGATCTAGAAAACTCTAATTTTCTCATAATTTTAGAAATAATCACAATAAACAGTTCAAGAACCCTTATAATGAGGAAACAGTTCATATTAATTTCCCAACCATGTGCATAATTCTAGTAAAAACATTTTCATATAAAAACAAAAAATCCCACTTTTCACTTTTATCAAAATATGAAGAAATCATAAATAATTGTTATAAATACCAGATATAAGTAAAAACAATTTAATTCATAAAAATCTCAAGATGAAACCACAAGAAATCCCAAATTCAATTCTAAAAGGATATAATTGGGGAATCTGCCTCCATTGGTTGGAAATCCTAACAATTCCACATGATTTTCACACCAAAAGAGATGAGGGCTATATAGATCAAGATAAAAATACAATCCATGAATCCCATAATGTCAAATTAAGATTCTATGATCTCATTTATAATAAATAAGAGATATAGTGACCACGTGCAAAAAAGATCTAAAATATTTACACAATGATCAATATGGATCCAAGGGTTTCTTCCTTTTACATTATTGTATGTAATTAAAATATCAATAAATAATAAAAATAACATTAGATATGCTGAAAACAACCCTGATATAATATTTCTTTTAAAGAAAATATTAGGGATCAGGAGGAAAGAAGAATCATGATGAAAAAAATACAAAACATTTAAAAACTAGATCCAACCACACCCTATTAATTGAACTAAAACATAGAATGGTTTGGGATTCATAAAATTTCTTAAGAAATGACTTTTTTAGACCCAAATGGGAGGTGTATGAATGAGGTTAATGATATGTATTTCAGGTTTTAAAATTAATTCCTGAAACAATAATTTATCATTCTGCAGTTTGGATGAATGGTTTGGAAAAATATGTGTCCCCATCTATGCTACTAGAACAGTTCCATGGTTTGGTCACATGGATTGAAAAACCATTCACTAACCTATCATAACCCCCACTATATTAAGGAACACGGTTTGTTGGGTAGGCCACACTATTAGTACTAATTATGTTGTTAACCATTTTCCTCCTATGGAACCCCAAAACAGGCCACATAGTTTCCCAGATATGGGAAAAGGGTTCCCTAACCCTGATCCAACTATGCACCACCTAATCACTATAAATTTTATATAATCACACCCTAATTTAGGGAGAAACAATATGGTCTCAAAAGTAAACAAATTGAAAGAGTGATCCCTGGTTGGGATGTGATGCTTCCCTTTATCCTGGGATAAAGTAGTAGTGATCCTGAGAATTCCACTTATAAGTATCCAATAAGTATATGATGACATCCATTAATGGGTATAAATTTTTCATGAAAATAAATGTGTTTAGGTAAGGAAACATAATTTGTGATCAATGGTATTAAAGGCCATCATCATCCATAGATGGCATGCCAGTATGGGATGATGTTTATCGTAAAATATGTCAACAGTTCCACTGCTTGATATTTCATGCATATGAATTGATGATTAAATCAATAAATTGAATAAGACAAAATTATGAAATAACAATCAACCTAGGATAATAACATGTAGTATCTCATGACAACCTGATATGATGATGTTTCATAGTAACCTTGACTATCATATAAAATTATACAGGCTGGGGGACACTGTATAAGAAAATTTTAATTTCAAATATAGAATCATGAGATTCAAATTCTTAAAAACCTTAAATTATATGATCCCAATATTATGTATAACAAAAATTAATGATCTAAATATGTATATCTATAACAAAACATAACCGTGAAGGTTTTACGTGTTAAAATCCCATGCCATTCGACTCCAAAATACTTAAATGACATTATGAAGTTGAATAAGGAAATTCTATAGTACACATTCATCAAGAACTCATGGAGCTTGGTTATCACTAGTACTATTAGTCCTAAAAAACTCCCCTCTACCAGTATGACACTATTATAAATGTATTAAGCCTAAAACCATTATACAAGGGGTAGACTGGGAGAAATTGTTTGCTTATCCACATGGAGAGGAATATGTCTAGTGTTATTTAAATAGGAATCATAGGGTATAAAACATAGCTACACTCTTCTCTATACCCTCACTACAACTATGGATAATACAAGATATAAATTCCACTATTATATATATAAGGTGAACCTACTAGATTCTTTGAGAATTTTTTGTCTCTACATTGCACCAAAAAAATTTAACCCATTTATTAATGAAAAAATGACAAATATTAAATGGGGTTTTGTCCCTATAGAATTAATAACATACATTACTAGTTATCAACCTTATAAATGTGTTCTTTAAATTTCCCCCTATGTATCCTTTTGAACTATTAACTCTTAATACTCATCTATTCCTATTTGAACCCCAACGTCTTTGTACACATCCAATAAATTGGTCTCCACTTACACTTATTCTATGAGAAATGTATTTGTATGAAGAATCTTACAATTTAAAATTTTGGGGATGAGATCTGAACCCTTTTATTGAAACATTTGATCTATCTACACATCCTCATACATCTCATTTTACCTTAGATTATTTTTATACTCAGTGCATGTGCATCTGACCTTGTATTCTTACATCTATTCTGGCTTGACACATTATCTATTATATAGCTCCAAATCATTATTATATACTTGGATTTATTCAATCACTAATTATTGGAATATATAGGTGTAATATTGTGTTTATATAATTCTTATATAATAATTTTTATTTGGGATATCCTTGGAATGATATAGTATGAATGATTAAATCCACTCCCCATCATCGATTTAGGAGCCTTTTAATGATATAATAGATCTACCAATATTTATATACTATAGGAACCACAAGTGGGGTAGGTTTTCCTCTCACCATAGAAAATTAAATTTAGTGATAATTCTAATGTCGTGTGGAGGAAGAAAGTTTGATAATGGATATCATTAATGATGAACATGAATGCTCAGTGTGAGAAGAAATAAGTGACGCCTACACTATTGAGCCTTCCCTTAATTAATATCATAGACTAGTTGATTGATTTGGGAAATGTTTTTAGTGTATAAATTAGTGACCAATGATAAGTAAATTATTTACATGGAACAAATATAATGAAAAAACATTGTTATAAGGGAAAAAGATAATGGAAAGGAAAGAAAAATTTATGAAAAGTCAAACCAAGGACAAAGAATGTCGATAAAAAATTTAAAAAAGGACAAAAATTTAAATAGCGTGTCTTCATTAAGACACATTTATCCCAGTTAAGAAGTTTTACTAGTCTAGTTCACAACCATCAAAGGAATAATGAGTCTTGAAAGAGGAAGTAATATGTGTGATCACCTTGTGTAGGGAACACTACTTGAGAGAAAATAGAGTTTGCAGATTTTGGTTTCAATCAAGTCAAATAGATGCATGAAAGTGAAGTAGACCCCTTCTATTTATAAAGGTATATCTTTTTTAGATACTATACAAACATGTGAAACAAGGAGTTAATTCAATGGAAGATTATAATGGTGTAAATAGATCACTATATGGGATTACCTAAACATAAATGCATTATTACTAGGAAAAAACACCATCACCATAATCACCGCAATAAGATACACTCACTCAGTCCTATTTACTCTGGCCCACGAAAACATTAAAAAAATATGAAATTAAATGATATAATGTAAGGAACATGAGAGGTTTTATGTGGGTCATAAATTCATCCTACGTCCAGAATAGAAACATTGAACACATATATTTCATCCTAAGTTAAAAGGTTAAAATCACTATGAATAAGTAGACACCTATATCAATAACACATATGATCACAAAACACCTCAACAATGCAATCCCACTATCTATTATAGAGGGTCCCACCTGGTCACCTAGTTACATTGACTTCATAAAAACATGTAATTCTATTAATTTCATAGTGAAACTGCTAAACCCCAGTCACTTTCCTCAATATGATTGAAAATATTTGGAACAAGAATAATGTTCCATAAACCTCACTCATTTATTAAAAAACATACAAGATGTGATTCAAATATATACATAACCTATATCAGTTGGTTGAAAAAACATCAAAATTTATAGTGATTTGACCATAAATGGAGCATCTATTAGAAATTCATATCACCTAACAACCATACTTCCATCTATTTGAAGGACACATTTTTCACTCTAAAATGGCACAAGTTTTCTTCATAGTTTCTTCTTATGGTGTACTAATTGAAAAAATTTAAGAGTTTTCACATTCATAAAATTTTCTACTTAAATACTTCTCTAAGGATTCTATAACATCCTATAACACTTTAAAAAAAATATCACAACTTCTCCTACATGAAATTATCCTCTTAATTTCATTGTATTCAATCAAGTACAACTAATGAACAATACTACATTATACTCCCCAACACATAACCCTTAGAAAATACATCCACTAGATTTTTTTCATCCAACTATCTTTCATACCCCCTAACACTACATATTCACAAAATTGATAGATGTAATGGTATATAAGATCAATATGCTTCAACCATTAATGGAACACATAATTTTTTTTCCATGTGTATCACATTGTGACTATCAAAGTAAGTAAATTAACTTTCGTGGATTCTTCTGAGTTCTTTAACTAGATTTTTTAACCCCTCTATTTACTTTATTGCATTCTTTTCCAACACACATTATATTTCCATTATATAGAGATAAATCAATGGTTGTATAATTGAAATATAACTAAAAAAGGTTTTATCAAAGGTAAAGAGTGATCCCATTGTTCTTTTACAAGAATATGTGTCTTCCCAAAATCTATGTCAGCATACACAAAAAATAGACCATAATCTCTAAATAAAATTGAAGTATCTTCCCTTCATATATGATATCTCATGATCCATATCATATTATACTAATGTTCAGTCCATGAATAATCCCTAAACTAACTGATAACTCTCACTTCAATTTAATGTTATGACCGAGTGTATCCTATGTAATATTTGTGACACTATACCACTGATTAATTCAATATTCTATCTAAATTATTTATATCTTCATTCATTCATCGTGCTTGATCCATTAACTATTTTAATTTCTTAACAAGGGGATTTAAAACATATTTTCATCTGGTCAATAAATTTTTTTCAATAATCTTATTGATGTAGTATTTTTTAGATGGAAAAATTTTTATTTAATCCAATCTCACTATATTACCATTAAAAGGATATTCTATTATTTATCAAGATCATTCATTTAAAACTTTTTTATAGATATATTTATTATACTACTAATTTCATTGAATTGACATACCCACTGTCATATGATCCATGTGAAACTATATAATGTTGAAGTTCCCATAACTTTAGACCTTTTGTTAGAAACATTTCCTATGCTTATATATATGAAAAAATTATCATTTATGAAAGATTAAAACATTAGGTTTCACTATCTTGTTTCCTGTTTGAAACCATAAATACATATATTTAGTTTTCACACCAAGACCTAATTTTATTGTTCCAAGAATCCAATAAGTTGATTCATATAAAATTATCATTATAGATATTTATAAAGTGGAGTCATCTCAATATCCATTTCCTTTATTTTAACCCCTAGAATAAATCATACTGAAAAAATCTTGAATGGTACTATGTTTAAATATTAAATAAAGATTTCACAAAATTGAACTCCCTCCTTATAAAATACAATAACCACCAACCATTACATATACCTTCTAATCTCTTATACTGCATCTTTTAACTAGAAAACCAATATGTTTTCATGTTTCTTCTTTCCGAATAGTAGATCCGTTAGATCCTAGGTGTTAAATTCATTTTGTGATTCCAACTACTCCATTATGGAAAACCCATCCAAAATGAAATCACTAAGGCTATCCATGTCTTTTGATATCTATAGTTCTCCATCATCCATTAAATTCAAGAAGTTAATGTGATATATATACCTCTATAATTTCCATATGGACCATATAGATCTTCATAATGAATCCCACAATTTCAATCACTCAGAAATTTAGACCTCCATAATTTTATCCATTTGATTTCAAGACGAAGATTCACCAGTTTCTGAGATTTAATGTATATCCTCCACTCCTCTCAAACCAAAAACCAATGTGGTTCCCTATAACCTTCCATAAAAAATTTGAATACTTATATTGTACTTATAATCAACTGAGGTCTTTCTAATTTGTGAGCTTTTAGTGCCTCTTTTTAAATCCACTTGGATTAAAGTTTACCATTTTTATTTAATTTTAATTTCTACTAAATGTTTCTCTTTCAACATGAATTTCTCATTATAGAGCGTATTTATACTTCTAATTGCCTACCATTTTTCATTATACCAAAGTCAAAATATGATATATTCATCACCATAACTCTAAAATAAGCATGTTTGAGACTTAGCTTCTGGATTACGACTATCTTTTGAATTCACATGAACATGGTCGAATGTTCTATAAACATCATGTTTTTCTAAATAAGATAAATTCCCTATCCGTATAGAATCAATAAAATACATTCCCAATGGTGATGAGGGGATCAAATTGATTATGTATGTCATTATAATTACTATTTCCAAAAAAACATTGTCAATTTCTAATTGATGGTCATTACTATGCACCATTACTTTCAATTTTTGATTTTTCCACACTTCTATGAAATTTTTCTCAGTTGTCACAGGTAAAATTTTTTCTATATATATTGAATAAATGGAAAATTATTTTGGTGACATCACCACCATTTTATAATCTCAAATATTTAATATTTTGTAATTTTTTCATTTTAACCATATAATTCTTTTGGACAACCCTCAAAACAATTATAATTTATCTTTTTGGAAGTATACCAATATATTCCTCATGAATTAATCAATGAAAACGGAAAGGAATTGTAAAAATTTGTATCTTTTATCTGGGATATATCATGAGACATAAGAATATACTTTCTATGAATTTTATTATTTTTGTGTTACTTTTCTCAAGATAAATCTCACTTTATACTATTTATTGATTATGCAACTTCCAAAGTCAAATTTACAAAATTCAGAATGAATTAATCTGATACAAATTTCATAACTTTGTCACTAAGGTTACCATGATGGGAGTTCCATAAATGTTTAATTCTTGTTTCAGAATTTTTATCTCCTACTCCCCTTTAGGTCAGATGTAGTGTGTCATATTTTTAAAATATAACTATAACGAATGAACGTAAAATTATTTTCGATACTCCATCTGAAAATATTATTCCATATCATGATTTAACTAATCATCCAACTAAAATCATGTTATTTAAATTTTCTATAATATATTGAACTTTCTTAAGAATAATGAATATCATATTGTAACACTAAATTTTAATAACTTCCTTAAAAAAAATATCATGAGATTTATTATCTTTTTTATGCACTATCCCAGTATTTCTAGAAACATAATTCTATATGTTCCCCCTTTTCCTATGGAGTGGAAAGATAATCATGAATCTATTATCCAAGATTCCATAGGAGTGTTAGAAAGCAAAAGTAAATGTTTACTAATATCACAAGTTGAAAAAAATAGAACTTTAACCTTTGATAGTTGATCTTTTGTACTTTTGTTTTTAATCACACAAATAATTATTCAAATAAACCCTTTACCACAATTATAGTTGATTGGATTGGGTATGAAATATATACCTATAATCTTTTATGTTGAATTATATTTTGATATAATCCAAATATTATGATGTGGTTATCACCCTAATCCTTCTACACTGAATTCATTTGTAGAAGCTACTTGAATCTCCATCCTCTAAATATATTTTTTTAAGAATGTTGTCATGGATATCATTTTATATCAAGTCACCATTTTTGTAAGAGTTTTACAATTCAATCACCATTGTATGACAATATTCAAATAGGTCTAATTAAAAAAATATATCCCACACATAAAATATGAATGTCACCTTGACAAATCAAGTTAACATCAAATCAATTTGAAATTATCCACATGATATGATGAAGACCATCCTTATGTAAGAGTCATGATGAATATCTATAACATCAAATATAATATTTTAATTTAAATAATATTCTAATACATATCTTTCAACATTAAAATCAACTATATTTTAGTGTTCTTATACCATATAATCTAATATACATTCCATGCTAATAAAATCATAACCACACCCAAATATTTTGTAACCAAACATTCCAATTCTCTTATATTCATCACCTACAAGATAAACACATATAATTTAACCTACATACATTTTTGTATGAGATAATACTATATCAACATCCTCTAGAAATGAAAATATATTTCATATGTTTATTTATTTTTATCTTTTTATCTTTTAACACCATCACCTTTTGATACAATGAATCCCACTGAATCAAAAAACATTTGATAAAGAAAGATTGATACAAGATATTTTTATGATTAAACTACTGAGCGTATGAGAATCTCTTCATCTCTAATAGATTTTATTTTCAATCCCAAAAATAACATAACACACCAATTGTTTATCCATAATAAGATCCCAATAGTAGAAATGGACCATCATATAGAAATCTAAAAACATCAATGTATGAGAATAGATAAGAAAAACCTAAAACATATTAACTATAATGATTTAAAATCAATAATTTCTTTACACCAAATCACTTAAAATTCAATTTTAATTAATAATGGAAATGAAAGAAAGTAAATACCTCATGTGGTATTTTGTTGATCATACTTTCATACCATGTCGAAGGAAGAAACATTGCAAACATTCATTTCATTAGAAGTATACAAGTTATAATCACTGTGAATAAGAATCCATATAGATTAGTAAATTGTACAATCACATTACACCTTAATAAAGTGTTCTAAGATATATTTTATATAGGGTTACCATTGGTCGTATGGTTGCACTAACTTATGAAGTATTTCTATTTTATTCATTGTGATGTGAAACTATTAATCCCATATGGTTTTCCATGGTTTAACCAATAATCACTTGTAAGAGAATGATATTCCATAAGCCTCAATCCTTTAACATATTACATTGTTTTTGTGATTAAAAAATTCACACAGACTACTTCCAGTGATTGAAACAACTAAACATATTTTATTAAGTTGATCACCAGACCATTGGATTTTGAAGAGTTTCCCATTAAATTGAACGGACTCTAAAACATGGAGAGTTTTCCAATTATCAATAGATCTACATCCCACACCCAAGTGATGGACCACATCGGCCTCCTAAACACTATTATGAATTAGTCACTTAGTGAGGAAACACTATGTGCTTAAATATTAAAAATGGGTAGATGTACTCATTTTTAAGCTACCATCACGTTAAATTCATGTTGAACTTAGAATTCGATCCTCATTGTTCCACTAATATAAAATTTCAAGTTAGGGGAGTAGTTTCATCTCCCTTTTTTAATATTGGAGACTATAGTCATGCATGAATAAATTCTTTGGAAAAGGAATATTCATGGTGTTTAGGAATCATCAACATTCCTCATTTTTTTTCAAGTTCCCTAGTCCCATAAAAAATAGGTTTGTACATAATCAACTAGTTTACATGCCTAGATTTTTTTTCTCAAGTTCCCTTCCATGAAGCACTAACATGGGTTCCTTCCATGTACACTTTCACACTCAATATCCCTTGCCTGAAGATCTCATCCACTAGGTCTCATGATATATTATCCAACCGAATACCTCTAAATTGTCTCCTATTTCCTATAAATATATCATATACCACCAATTTTGGGAAAAAGTTTTTTTGAACACATTGTGAATAGATGTATAGAAGGAAAGAAGATCACTCATATGATCAGAAAATCCTCACGGATCCCCTTCAGATGACTTCATATTTAAAAAATTGGATAATTATGGAAATATAGGATAATTGTGTCATCAAAATGGATTAATATTAATCCTTAATATAGTAGAACATACCCTTTAGAACTAAAATTAAGGATACCATACCAAAGGTTTTAGACTATGGATTCACATGATAAAATCATTATAGAGACATTATATCTGTGTGAAACTTCACTTAGGCCTTTATATATAAATAAATAGTTACTCTGCCATCATATCTATGAAATATTTCACCCAAGGCTTCGAATATTGTTGAAAATATTCCTAGAACATCAAACCAAGGAATAATTTATCCCCTTATTCATGTCTTGGAAACACTTCACATTTTCTTTCACATATGGAAAACACTTTTCTCAGGTATTTATACTAGGATGAAACTTCACCCTATTCCTATATTATGGTGATAAATTCACTCTTGCCCTGGGGAAGAGAATATCATCACATGGGACTTAAACCTACACTCCACTATTCTCAAATCCCCATACTTGGTTATAATTTCATCCTCATTTCATAACATGTGTTCATATGCACCTAGGACAATTATATGACCTCCTAAAGCATGTACTTGGGTTATACATGCCCAATTACCTAAATTATATAATGTATTCCTTTTATAAGAGGGATTATACCATTTATTAAAGATCTTATTAGGGTTTTATCACTAACTAATAGGATCTTTATGGTGATAACAATCCTGAATTATCGTGATAACGAGGGTCTTAGTTGTCAGGTGATAGATAAATCCTTCCCCAGCTGATGATGCTCATCTTTACAACCTGTGATTTTAGTTAGAATATCTTGTCCCCTTAAGGAACCATTCGTACATGTGCCTTATATTAGTTGTAATCCCCACACCCATTTCTACTAGCCCATATTCCCCATGAATCTATATCATATATCTCTATCCATTTATCGATAGTTAATAGGTGTAAAAATATATTGGTTCCTTAATCTGTTGTAATACCTAAAACCATACCTTCACCTGAGTCACCATCCAAGTCCAAAACCATCAAGAAGAATGTTCATAATGCCTAAATTTTACTCAATAATATATATTATATATGATAAATTATTACTCAGGGGGTCATATTCTGAGTGAGTCATAATTCCTCAATAGTCCATTTTACCTGTAAGAATAATAATCTACAATGGTTTATATTCCTTCCAAGACCACATTCCATAATGAACCAAAATCTGTGGGAGTTATACTTGATTAGATATATTCCCTTGGAGTCAAAATCTTCTATAATGGACCATATTTCCATTTATTGTCCTTTTTATTATATCATATTACAAATGAGTGGTCAATTCCAAATGGGTATCATTTCTTATTAGTTCCCCTTCCCCATTGGTTTTATACCCCCATGTGAGTACAATAACATTATTTACTGTCTAACTATCATTAGAATGGATGATAAAAAAAAGATTCAACCATGCATAATTACTAATTAGTATCTTATCATTTCCATGTCCATCAAATTGACCTCATTTCGAACTGACATTAAACTGTATGGACTAGTCTTTTCGTCCAACCTAAAAAGGAAAATCACTTGATCACGACTATATAATCTTAAAAATAACTTAATTTTTCATTGAAATATGAACATAAAAAGAAATATTTTTTAACACCATACGATTTATGAATATATTTATCTTTAAATTAATTGTAAATGCTTAATAGCTTTCTTGACACACAATGCCAAAATTAAGGAAACCATGATATATAATAACATAACCATTAAATTGAAAGGAATAAATACAATTAATATATTTATAAAGAATATATAAAGTTTTTAGTTAATTTAAATATATTTATTAATGAATAATATAAAACTACTAATTTTTTAGTAATTTTATTTTTTCTTTAAAAATACATTTTATCAAAAATAGGTTTTATTATTTTTTGAGATTTAATATTATAATTAGTTTTTATACTTTGAGAAATATTATTTTATAAAAGTAAATTCATTTTTGAATCATCGTATAATAATTATCTTTTGGTAAAATTTTGGAATTTTTCTTAAAAGAATAATTTTATACTGAATAGTATAAAATAGTGATTTTTTGTAAAACTGTCATATTTTTTCTAGTAGAAGTAGAAT
The DNA here is from genome assembly GCA_963277665.1 of Viscum album. NCBI lineage: Eukaryota > Viridiplantae > Streptophyta > Magnoliopsida > Santalales > Viscaceae > Viscum > Viscum album. Next base: position 151,175,138 of record OY728138.1, read on the forward strand.
TATGTTCTAAATATGATATTATGATAAAATAATTATACCTTAATAAAAATAATATACAAAGTTATATAGGAATCATTATTATATTTTGTTTTGTTTTAAGTTCATTTTGGGAATAAAAACTCAATTTTCTAAAAACTGTTTTCCCCTAATCTGTTTTAAATTAATAAATTAAAATAATCTAAATTAATTAATTATATTAATGAAATTTATAGATTATATTTTCAATAAAAATTTATAAAAATCATATAATAGTCATTTCATGATCATTAATGAAGGAAAACATAATTTTTTTATAAATATCTATTTTTCTAAAAATCGGTTCATTATGTATTTCACACAAATTTTAAAATAATTTTTTTCTAATAATAGAAATTAAATCCTTTAAAATGTATTGAATATTTTTTTATCATAATAATTAATATAATATATTTGATTCAACTTAATTTTTTTACTATGAATAGTAACCACTGTAATGATTTTTCACCTAAGTAAAGGTAAAATAGTGGTAAACTGGTTAAAAACATCGGTGTAATGCTTTAGATTCTCTATAAAAGGTTATTTTATCATATAATATTAGTTTTTTTAGACCAAGGATATGTATATGGAGTAGAATATTGTATTTCAAAACATTATGTTGAAATTAGTGCCCTAAGCATTCCTTTTGTGACGATAAGTTATACATTATTTAAATGAAAAAATATTTATGGGTATTTTCATTTAACAGAATAATGGGAATAATAAATTCGTTTTTGGTTTGGTATAAAATTATATAAATTTTCCTTTTTAATATTTAACAAAATAAATTTTTGGAAACCTTATTATTGCATAATTTCATGGTAAGAAGATGTTTACCCTTAAATTGCGTATTTTCATAAAAATAATTTGTCATTAAATTTTTGTTCTTATATTATAAGTAATTTATTAAACCTATTTAGATTTAAAATGATAAAATGGATTAAAATTTTTTAATCATAATTAAAAAAATTAGTCTTTTGTTCTTCTTGGTGATTTAATTATGTTATCATTTTAAAAAGTTAATTTATAGTGGTTAAGGATAAAATAGATTTAAAGTGTTTTAAGTAGAAGATAAGTATGAATTCATATCTAAATAATTTCTAAATGTGATTTTATTTTTTTATTTGTATCATATCACATATTATCTTATAATATTTTGTTCATTGGTTCCACGTAACAAGATTATGATATATATATTATTTTATCTCTTAATTAATTTAAAGTGAGTCTTCTCCCCTACTTATCAAAGGGAACATCCTATCCTCTCTTATTTAATATGTTTGATCACTCTATCTCATCTAATAACTACCCTAATAATATCCGAAATTATGTTTATTTTACTCTCCAAATATAGTCTTAATATGGATTAAGGTGAAATCCAAACGAGTACTCTCAAAGAAGAATAAGTTTTATTAACAGATTATCTTTAAGTTTATTTCTACTTATAATTCCTAAAAATATGTACTATACCTACTAAAATGACTAATAAATTATAATAAATAAATTTATAAAATAACTGATGTAACCCCCCCCCCCCCCCCCGCACTTTGGTTTCTTACGTCGGTTATAAAATAACAAACGTAAAAAACGTGATATCTACGAGTTTTTTACGTCTGTTATTTTATAACTGACGTAAAAAACCAAAGTGCGGGGGGGGGGGGGGTTTACATCAGTTATTTTATAACCAACGTAAAAAACGAGATATCTACGAGTTTTTTACGTCGGTTATAAGATAACCGATGTAAAAACCCATTCTGCGGGGGGTTTTTTACGTCTATTTTAAAATAACCGCCGTAAAAAACCAAACTGTGGGGGTTTTTTACGTCGGTTTTCAAATAAACGATGTTATAAATTTAAAATAAATTTTATAACGTCAGTTATATAATAACCGACCTTATAAAACATTTAAAAATTTTAAGCCCTGTGGACTTTCATTTAGGTTTTTTCAATCGACAATCCATCGGCTCGTCTCTCTCGCGTGGTAAACCCTAATCGGCTCGTCGATCGACCTGTGTTAAACTCATTTTGGCTTCATCGTTTATCATATTTAGTCTCCTCATATCTATCATCTTAACTCGTAACACTCAAGTAAGCATTCCACGAATTTATTTCGTTCGTTTTTTTTCGGATAGTCTATAATTATGTTTTGCAATTTTTTTGTTTAAACTTAGTTAAGTTCTTCCATTTCGAACCCTATTACATCTTTTTGAATATCGTTGGCACTGGACATTCGTTTTTATCTTGAGTGTCTTGTTTTTTTATTTCGTTATAAAACAAATTTTGATATATTAACTTACATTTAATGACTCAAAATCCTCCTATGTTGGAAACATATTTGGGGTTATTTATTGAAGGAATATGGCGAGATTAAGGAAAGATTTGGAATATTTCCGGATTTGACCGATTTGAATTTCATTATCAAAAAGAAATTTGAGGTATGGTTGATTCATCCATTCCTTTTATCCTATATTTCATTTAACGCTTGAGTTCATTTAACAATTTTGTAGTTGGATAACCAATAATGTTTATGTGATTAGAGAATTAATAGAAATTATCATCATATATAGTGAATCATCCTTATTGAGTGTCTTATCATAGAATAGAAATCGATCATCCATATTGAAGATGTCATTTTTTTAGAAAACAAAAACCATTAATGTAAACCATTTATCATTCATTAATTGAACTAAAATAAATATTTACACATGAGTTATAATAGAACATAATAAAATAAATATATATCATTCACCCTCATAGAGTCTAATAAATCTATGATAAACCATTTGTTTTTTTTAATGGAAACAAATTCAATTTTATCCACTTTTTATTTTTAGAAGACACTAAACTGCCTTATAATTTCACCCTTCTTGGAAGTATTAAACATCATTATATCCCTTTAAAAAATCTAAATGTCACAGAAATATCGTGCATCCATTTAGTCTTATAGGACTCCACTATAGATAAGTATACCATTTTTTATATTATTAGTTATGATAAACTCTATCATAACATCATTAATATATGTTTATAAAAATGGGAATATCATGATTCTCATGATTTTAGTTGACAATAATGATAATGTTTTTTATTAATGATAATATTGACATGGGTAATTTTACAGAAAGAATGTGAACTTGAATAATGAATGTTACTTATATGTATTTCACAAGATTTTTTGATTTTATGTCACAAAACTAATTGATGATCGAATACAATAAATAATTGCACCACCAACCAATGTTAAACAAGTGTATTGTTCTATTTTTAAAATTCATGATTCAATTAATGTGATTGTGATTTATTTATTTTTTAGAGTTCTTGAATCAAGATACTAGATTCTATTTCAAATGAGTATTTGTTTGTTTTTTGATGTTTCCGATTTTATTTGATGTAGGTTTTTCTTTTTCATGGATTACTTCATAAAGTGATCTCAGTTCATTTGATTTTGTGTTTCCTTTGACACCATCCCCCCTCAATGACTATGATCCCTCATTGCTATTTTTTCTCTAATTATTCTCTCATACACCTTTTGGATTTGATGGTTGATTACAAACATATTTATTCAAATATTTAAGCTGGATTATATGCATTTTTTAGGATTATATTTCTATTTTATGCCACTTTAATTATTATTCAATCTAATACTAAGATCATTTCTAGTAAGAAAAATTTTATAAGAAATACGATCGGACTCTTCATCATATTTCATGAAACGTTTTTAATAATGTCACGTTTAAAAAAAAATATGTTATATCAAAGATGTTGAAACTAGTTGTGTCCAGGGGGTGTCCAAGGGGGTGGGTGGGTGTGAGTGGCTATATATGAGGGTGGGGGCCTGTCTAGAGGGTTTTCTGGGGGTTTTCCAGGGGTGGGGGCTATTTAGAGGGTTGGGGGTGTCCAGGGGGGTGTTGAAGGGGTAGGGGTGGGGGTGGTGTCCAGGAGGGGTGGGGGTGCTATCTAGAGGGGTGGGGGGATGTACGGAGGGTTGGGGGTGTCCAGGGGTGGTCCAAGGGGGTGGGTGGGAGTGGGGGGCTGTCCAAGAGGGTGGGGGCCTTCCCAGAGGGTTTTGGGGGTTGTCCGGGGGGGTGGTGGGGGTGATTCTCAGGTTTACTCCATTTTCTCCAATTTTCTATCAACTATGTAAGCGGCATTATTTTTTTTGATTCAATGAAATTTAAAACTATTATATCTAACTATATTTTGTTTTAAAAATAATATTCAAGCATATTTTCTTCAATACCCATAGATTTGTTTTATATTTTAAATTGTTTTACATTCAAATTATGATTTTTTTGATATAAAAATATATTTGTCTTATCTTAAAAATATATATTTTTTTTTTGAATTTTGTTATAGGTAATAATGAGTCGATGTTGGATTACGGCACATCGAATGAGCAATGAATTTGAGGAAGGTGTTGATACCTTTTTGGAATTTTCAAAATGAAATGTTCTAAGTAGTGACATTTTTTTCTATCCATGCCTGAAATGTTTGAATATGAAGAAGTTGAAAAGTAGAGAGATAAAAGATCATATGATTTGTCATGGTTTTAATCCTAGTTATAGCCCTTGGATTTGGGATGGCGAAAATGGACAGAATGTCACTGCTGATGATGATTCAAAAGATGGTAACTCTGATGGAATTGAAGAAATGATTCACGATATTGTAGCAGAACAAATTGAGATAGAACCGACAGTTGCACGTCTATATGGTGATGCTGAAAAACCATTATATCCTGGTTGTACAGATTTTACGGTTTTGTCTGCGGTGTTAAGATTGATTAACCTGAAGGCGAAACAAGTATGGAGTGACAAAAGTCTTACAGAGCTGCTACAATTGATGAAAGACATTCTTCCAAAAGATAATGATCTTCCAGGTTCACATTAAAAAGCCAGGAAAATATTATGCCCGATGGGATTGGGATACAAGAAAATACATGTCTGTCTGAATGACCACATTATATATAGGAAGGAATATGAATTTCTGTCAGAGTGTCCTAAATGTGGGACATCACGGTATAAGGTGAAAGAAAAATCACAGGCTGTTGTAGAGATTACAAAGCTACCTTCAAAGGTATTTTGGTATCTTCCTATAATTAATCGTTTCAAACGTTTATTTTCTAATTCACATGATGAAAAAAATGTTAAGATGTAATGCTGAAGAGCGGGTATGTGATGGAAAAATACGTCATCCAGCTAATTGTCCACAATGGAAGAAAATTGATGCGCAGTATTCTACATTTGGAAATGAAATTAGAAATCTCAGACTAGGGTTGTGCATTGATGGAATGAATCCATACCGAACCCTCAATAGCACACATAGTTCATGGCCTGTTTTGTTGGTAATTTACAATCTCTCTCCTGATGTTTGTATGAAGCGCAAATATGTCATGTTGAGTATAATGATCTCTGGTCCAGGAAACCCGGTAATGATATTGATGTTTACTTGTCACCGTTGATTAATGATTTGAAACTGTTATGGGCTGATGGTATTAAGGTGTATGATTCTTATAAAATGGAATATTTTCAACTGCATGCAGTTCTTCTGTTCACTTTAATGACTTCCCACCATATGGAAATTTGTTTGAATACAGTGTTAAAGGGCATAAAGAATTTCCAATTTGCGAACAACAGACATCATATTGTCAATTTCATCATGGGGGGGAAATAGTGTACATGGGTCATCGAATGTTTTTGCCTATGGAACACCCTTATAGAAGAATAAAAAGGCATTCCATGGCTCACAAGAATTTGATACTGCTCCAAAAACATTATCCCTTGATCTGTATTTTGAGAGGGTGAAAAACCTTCATGTGACATTGGGAAAGACACAAAAATCTAGTAATGATAGACATATTTGGAAGAAAATGTCAATTTTTTGAGCTAGTGTATTGATGGAATCATGAAGTTAAACATAATATTAATGTCATGCACTTGAAGAAGAATATCTGTGATTCTTTTATTGGAACATTGTTAGATATTAAAGGAAAGACTAAAGATGGGTTGAATGCAAGATTAGAGTTACTATCAATGGGAATATGTTTGGAGTTAGCTCCCACTCCTAAAGGAAGAGGAACATTTCTTCCCCCTGCTTGTCATACATTATCGAAGAGGGAGAAAATTAGCTTTTGTCAGTGTCTTCATGATACCAAAGTGCCTCAAGGTTATTCTTCTAATGTAAAAAATTTTGTCACATTGAAGGACTTGAAGTTGATATGTATGAAGTCACATGATTGTCACGTCATGATGCAACAAATTCTAACAGTTGCATTGTGTGGAATATTGCCCATTCGTGTCAGAACGACTATAATGAAGTTGTGTTGTTTTTTCAATTCAATTTGTAACAAGTAGATTGATGTGAATGCTTTGAAAATTTTGGAAAAGGATGTAATTTTTATACTTTTTCAATTGGAATTTTATTTTCCTCCAACTTTTTTTGATATAATGGTGAATTTAATGATTTATCTGGTTCGAGAAATAATGCTTTGTGGACCTGTATATCTTCGTTGGATGTATCCCTTTGAAAGGTATATGAAAATATTAAAGGGGTATGTTAAAAATATATATCGACCTGAAGCCTCCATTATTGAAAAGTATATTTCTGAGGAGGTAGCAGAGTTTTATACGAGCTACTTGGCTGCGGCGCAACACATAGGTTTGCCTCCATCTCAGCATGAATGTGTTAATAATGAGGGAAAGGGGATTCACGGCATGAAAGTCAAATCATTTTCAGCTGAACAGATAAAGAAGTTTGAATAATAAATCTTGAATAACATAGCCGATTTTCAACCGTATATCACATTTCATATTAATGAGTTGAAACAATGTCATCCAAAGAAGAAAGAAATGTTGATTTTGAAAGAGCACAACAGAACTTTTTTGTCATGGATTAAAAAGACTTTTCTTGGTAGATCAGATGTATCAGAGAAATTAAAATGGATAGTGGGTGGTCCATGTTTAAATGTGATAACATGGTCCAGTTATGACATTAATGGTTATACATTTCATACGAAAGCTCAGGACAATAGAAGTGCAGTTCAGAATAGTGGTGTATTGGTGTTTGCAGAAGTAATGCATTTTTCGAGTGCTAAGGACAAAAACCCAATTTCTGCATCAAGTGCATATTATGGAGTGATTGAAGACATATGGGAGGTTGATTACTTTAAAATTAAAGTTCCCGTTTTTAACTGTAAATGGTTTAACGGTAACAACAGTGTCAGACATGATGAATTTGGAATGACACTTGTTAATCTGAATAGATTGGAAGACACATCTGATTCGTTTATAATAGAAACACATGCAAAACAAATTTTCTATGTAGTAGATCAATCAGATATGCAGTGGGCTGTTGTTTTACAAGGGAAAACAATATGTTGGTGAGGATGAAGTTGATGAATATGCCGATTTCTGTGAGATCCCTACTTCCATGGAAAGATTAATAGAACATAATGATGATCATGTTGAAGACATATTTTGTGCCATAAGGAATGATCATGATGAAGGGATTTGGGAAAACAATCCATTTGTACATTCCTAAAATTATAGGTAATATATGATTATTTATTTTTTACATTTATTTTTTCCATAAATGTTAGATATTGTAAGTTTTTTATTTATTAAAACATGTTTTAAAACAAAATAATTATATGTTTTTGTTTTTCTTAAGTTTTTTTAGTTTACTTTATCATGTTTATAACCATTACATGTATTATATATCTATTATTTTTGTTCGCTGACAATTACTTTACCATGTTTACCATGTTTACCAGGTTTACCATTTTTACCATGTTTACCGTCTTGACCATCTTTACCATCTTTACCATCTTTTCCATCTTTACCATTGTTTAACATGCTTACCATATTACCAATGTTTACTATTATGTAACTTAGTACACTTTTCTATTTTCTGATTATAGTAGTATTAAAATATTTGAATTTGTATATTTGTGAACTGACATTTGTTTTTTTGATGTGAAGGATAATGACAAGTCATTCAGATGATCAACCACATGATTCTGGAGAGGAGCATATTGCTGGTCATACCTATGGGGATGAACATTCACATGCCCCTATTACGACAAAGAGTTCAAAGGTTGGTAAACGTGGGTGCACACGTTTACCAAAATTATCACATGCCCGTACGCATGATCAGAGGATAGTTGTTGAGTTTGATGATGTTGATATTCATAGAGGTCCGAATGCAAAAGATTTTAAGAGTTTTGTAGCAACTCAGGCTAAGAGAAAAGTAAGCATTTCATATGATGATTGGAGAAGTGTGGATAAAGAGATTATCTCTCAATTGTGGGAGACGATTTTGGTAAGATCTTTTTTCATTGTTTGACTATTCTTTTAGTGTTTCTATTATATATAATATGTTTAAAATCTTCTTTATGAGATGACATTTGATATTCCTGACACTGGTGGAGTCAGGAAGAAATGCTTATCGTTGGCTGCCAGGAGATGGTGGGATTTCAAATCAACCCTCTCATCTGATTTCATTTATGGTCATAGGAGTCATGACAATCCATGACGTATATATCCTTTTATAGATGAAGACACATGGAGACAGTTTTTTGAAAGTAGAAGAAAAGAGTCATTTCTGGTAAGGCCAATGTAAACTTTTATAAACTTTCTTATATAAATGATTTTATTAATGTTTTGTTAATGATTTCTTATTCTTAAATTACTGAAAACAAGGAATGCTCATCAGGAGATCCAATCTAAAAATGTATACCCTCATTGTTTATCTCAGGGAGGGTATGCATTATTGGAAGAACATATTATGGCGGAAAAATTTCAACAACTAAGAGCTGATTCTTCAAGCTCTGGAGAGGTGGCCCTTCCATCCCCTCCATATAGACATGAAAAATGGAAGAGAGCTCGGAAGGGAAAAATGGGCAATATCTTTCGGAAGAATTGAGAATCATAGCTGAGAGGATTGTAAGATATCTATTTTATTTATTTCAGTTCACTATTTTCTTCATATAATTTCAATCATTACAGAAATGTTCAATTAATTAATACAGGACTCTCTTGAGGAGTAGAGTTCAGAGGGGACATTTACAGCTACTGGGAGGGATGATTTTTTTTTGCAGCATTGGGAAGGCCCGAACATCCTGGTCTTGTAAGAGGATATCCAGCAGGTGTATCAGTAAGAAAAGTGTTTCCACGTTCTTCAACTTCTAACATTGAGGGGGTTTATAAAAAAAATAGAATCCTTGGAGGCTGACATTCATAATATTAATGCGATGATGGAGGACAAGATTAGAGAGTCGGTGCAGTCTATGGTTGCAGAAATGCAAAGACAATTTCAGACTGCAGCTCCCACTCCTCCACCTCCCCCTGTAGACCCCATTATTTATCCTCCACCTCCGCCAGTAGCTCCCACTCCCCCACCTCAGCCTGCGGACCCCATTTTTTATCCTACGCCTCTGCCGCAGCTTCCTACTTATTACGAGTTGTATGTTGAAGATTCTCAACATTATATAGTAGCATATGGTTTGGTATATTGTATAGGAGATACAGTTCATAATCAAAAATTAGAGGTAGAGAATTAGAGGGTCACTATACAGGATATTATAGATAGATCAGCTAGGGTACCAATACCTCCAGATGAGGTGGCGACAGTTGGACAGAGTATCAGCCATTTTTTAATTTGGCCATCCAGACTTCTTCGACTCATTACCATAGAGGTATGAATGTTATATCTTTTATTTTATTTTTTTTATTAAAGTTGTTTTATCATTTTAAAAATAATATATTTTTCAATTTTTTTTACAGGAATACTTCAAAGGTAAAGAAATAATGTATAGACAACAAAAAAGAAAATGGCTATGACATCAGATATAGATTCAAATGGTCTTGACAAATTTTCAAGATATTAACATTTCTTGTCGGGGTAATATGAGTTTGCAATGGAAGCTCATGTTTGTGGACGTGAAATAAGATCGGGGAATATAAAAACTGATATCATGGAGCTTGTTACTAGAGATAAGTTGGGCATCAACGTGGTGAAATTTTTTTCCATGTAAGTCTTAACACCTTTTCCCTACATTATATTTATTAAAAATATATACTTATGTATGTTTTGTATTAGGTATCATTATAAAATTTTTGAGAGGAATGAGGTGACAGAAGTATATGGATTCATGGACCCTCAATTGATTTCCCCTGAAGCATGTGCATTGAATGAGGAACAAAAAATGGTTTATATTGCTGAAAGATTTGAAAAGAATATAATCACACAATGTTGGATGATTCCTTTTTGTGAGAGGTATGAAACACATTTATCTCAAAGAGTTAATTATCTTTTATCATAAAAAACCACTAACGTCAAATTTCCTTTTATCAGTGATCATTGGATGTTAGGGGTTTTTTTCCCAAGGGGGAAAGCCCTTTATTGGATATGCTTTATCCATGGAGATGTGCCGGAAAGTTTTAAGAATATATTGGAAATGTAAGTTTCAATTTTTCAATAGTTTTATATATTATAATGAATTTTAAATTTACCCCATCCGTATTATTTTCTAAAAGTGCATGGGTCTACTTTCAAAAAAACACAAATAAAAGAGGTATAAAGATCAAATATGTAAATGAGAAGGTAAATATCCATTTATAATTTTTACTTTTTGATTTATTACATAAAAATAAAATATTGAATTTACACTCATTCAAACAGAATTGTCATGAACAATAAGGCCTCATCGAATGCGGATATTATATGTTAAGATTTATGTATGAAATAATAACAACTGGGACAGTTGTGAATTTTGACCTGGTACGATTTCCTCTTAAACTTTTCCATAATATTTCAATTTGATTTATTCTTTATACATGTTAACTACTTTTTTTTCATTTGTAGCTTTTTGATGACCCTAAACCCTATACTGCTGAAGACATAAAACACTTTCAAGTGGAGTGGTCAAATTATTTTATACGTTTGGTTGACTTTTAGTTGTCTGTAATGTAAAATGTAATTTTGAATATTGTTGTTGTAATTGTGTATTTGGTAGTTGTTTAGGTTGGATTTAGTTTTTTTTTGAAGTTGACAGTATAAGTTTTGAATGTTATATAAGTGAATTTTTAATTTTTCTATGCTTCTTGTTTTGGTTTACTTATGATGGTTTTTCTGGTATGGATTTGGGTCTGTGTGGGAGGGGTTCCAAGGGTGTGGGGGTGTGTTCAGTGGGGTTGGGGGTGTCTAGCGGTCTGGGAGGGATGTCCGGTGGGGTGGGGGGACAGTCCAGGGGGTGGCAGGGCTGTCCAGGGGTGTGGGAAGGCGGTCCAGGGGTGTGGGAGTTCTTTCCAGGGGTGGGGTGGTATACATGAGGGTGCGGGGTTGTCCAGGGGTGTGGTGGGGGCTGTCAAGTGGGGTAAGGGGGTGAGGGGGTGATGTTCAGACGGGTGGGGTGTTGTCAAGGGGTGTTTGGGGAAGTCTGAGGGTCGGGGGGCAGTCAAAGAGTGTGGTGGGGGCTCCAATGGGGTGGGGGAGGGCTGTCCAAGGGGTGTACATGAGTGTGGGAGCTCCAATGGGGTGGGGGAGGGCTGTCCAGGGGGTATACATGAGGGTGAGGGCTCCAACAGGGTGGGGGAGGGCTGTCCATGGGGTATACATGAGGGTGGGGGCTGTCTAGGGGGTATGTTTTATATGTTATCAATGTACATGCTTAATTTTGATCTACTTCTGTTTTTGTGGTACAATTTCTTGATTTGTTTTCTGGTTGATTCTGGTGGAGAGCAGATGACTGCATTCAATTTTAAAAAGAAAAATTGGGTTTATCAGGTCGGTTATTTAATAACCGACGTGATAAAAGGCCTGGGAAATGGTTTATCACGTCAGTTATTTAATAACCAACATGATAAAAGGCCTGTAAAATGTTTTATCATGTCGGTTATTTAATAACTGACATGATAAACCACCTCCCCTCAGTTTATCACGTTGGTTATTTAATAACCGATGTGATAAACCCCCTCCCCCCGGTTTATCATGGCGGTTATAGAATAACTGACGTGATAAACCCCCCTCACCCAAGTTTATCACGGCAGTTATATAATAACCGACGTGATAAACCCCCCTCCCCCAGTTTATCACGTCGGTTATTAAAAAACTGATGTGATGAACCCTTCCGCCCCCTGTTTATCACGTCGGTTGTTTAATAACCGACGTGATAACCCCCCCGGTTTATCACGGCAGTTCTATAATAACCGACGTGATAAACCCCCCGCCCCCCAGTTTATCATGTCGGTTCTTTCATAACCAATGTGATAGACCATTTCCCCATCCTTTTACCACGTCGGTTTTTTAAGAACCGACGTGATAAATCATTTTCCAGGCCTTTTATCACGTCGGTTGTTAAATAACCGACGTGATAAACCCTTCCCATTTTATTTATCACATCGGTTCTAAAATAACCGACGTCATAAATATTGTGATTTTATGTTTTTGACATCGGTTTTTAAATAACCTGCGTCAAAAACGTTATTTATAACGTCGCCCGTATTAACGTCGGCTAAAAACCGACGTAAAAAAGGAAAAATAACCGATGTAAAAAACGTTTTCTTCACTAGTGATATTTTATTTTGTATGAGTTATATAACAATGAAAAGATGAATGATTTATGATATTATGGAAACATTTGTATTATTTTAACTATAATATGGGAGGGTCCATTAAATTCCTTAAAATAATGGGTTAAAGCCTTTTATCTCAGGATATAATTATGGGAAATGAGTTTATGTACATGACCCGCTATTGGAAACTTGTAGGGATGCCTGATCCACTATGATATTGAAAAAATTAGTGTTACATAGTCTATTAAGATATAAGAAACATTTTTTCTTTTTTAAACATTATGATAAGGTAAATAGGTGTGGATACAAGATCCACTTTGTTATAATGGTATTAGTAGTTACCCTTGACATATAATATGGTTTTAAATCTCATTATGTTTCCTCACCCTTTTCCATGCTTACATCATCATTTTATGAAGAGGTGGGGTATAAAAAAAATTATCTACCCATATAGGTACACAATTTATGTTTGATCATAATACCATTATTATTGGACACATAATTTTCTGGATCATGGATTTCCTTTATCTTAGGAATATATATGTATCTATTGATAAATTTAAGAACTTTTTAACACTAAAATGCATTTTTAAAAGTATGACCCTTTTTATATTTTTTCATTATATTATCTATTCTTTTACCTTTATATAAATAATTAGATTAGGCTATATCCATATTTCATAGATTCACCTCTTGATCAAAACAATTTAGATTTAGAGTGTTTTTATACTCTTCAATGGATTTCACTCTATCTACTAATAAATTATCACTATCTTAATTAATATTTATGAAATCTTCCCTTTTCATATAATGAATTATCATGATCATTTATTCTATTATCCTTGAATTATAACTGATCATTTTAACACTAATGACATCATCCAATTCAGGAAACCTTTCTTCAATGATTTTATTAATTATTAATTTCATACCATTTTATTTTTTCAACGATTACTAGTGATAATATTTATTTTTATAAAACATAATTATGTTCCATAGGTTATATATGATTGATAAGAGTGTTTCATGTTTTCTCCATCACATGTAATTCTCTTTTCATCACATATAATTCCATATTTAGTTTTGATTTTTCAACTAATACTTCCTTGATAAACTCAATTATATATGAAAAAACTTCAAGAATGTATTTTTTCAACTAAAACCAAATTTGAAAGTATAAATAAATAATTGATAAAAATGTTAAATACACTTTACATCATGATCTTGATTCCTCACGAGGATAAGTATCAACTGATATGATAGAAATATGAAAATGTTGAATACCATAAAAAATAGGTGAATCCTCATTATCCTTTCCCAAAGGAGTGGTCTTCCATGATTTCTTAGCTTCTTTATTCTTCCAGTTCTACAATGTTCTACAATAAACATAAATTTTGAATGGTAAAATATCACTATTTTTAAAATGTGGCATATTAATAACCTCTTAAAATATTAAATTCATTCAAAACATATAAAAACAACTAGTTAAAAAATAAAACCATTAATATGTGTGACCTTGTACTCAAATAAAAATTAATGGACCTAGTAATCTAGTATATTACCATAGAGAGGTGGGTGAATCTGTGTGAGAAACTTTTACCATATTATTTTTCACAATAGTTTTTGGACCCCTATTAATTGTTAGGATTAATGGATATCATACACATCAACCAGTACATTAACACTACATGTATGATGATAAATAAATAGATCATAATAGTTGATATTTTCATAAGTGTCACCCATAATGTGGGTGAATATGTCCTTACTATGTTTGATTCCAGCCCAAGAAAGATATTTTATCATTTATATATATCATTATTACATTAGGTGAGAATGTATCATTCTTAACTCACTAATTATATCACGTGGGAATGTATCATCATTAAAGTAAACTTACAGAATGTATTACCCTTAAATATAAAAATATTCCCCAATGGATAATTATCTCTCGAAAAGTAATTTATAGAAGATCCCTTTAGTCCTCAAGGCTCTCCCTCCAAATATTATGTATAATAAAATCTTCATTTTAGGATGTCACTACATTGATGGAATAAATCTTCTTCCCCAACAGTATTATTTTGAATAATAGGGAATTTATAAAATAAAAACATGTACATCATCCTTGATCTATTTATAGTTATAATGATCAACTAAATAATAATAAATTATATCCATGTTTTCATCTTCAATAATTATTTGGAATAAAGTATACTCCCGAACCACTCTTCACATGAATAGTATATTATTATGAATTTCATCTCAATTTAAATTAGAAATATATTCGACCCTATTAATTTATAGAAGCTACAAGTTTATTATGTCACATCCGTTCTTGACTCATATGATCCTTTGGGACATGTTGGTTAAACTGACTTAATTTAATTCTTCGTCATATACTCAAAAATTTTTATGAAACATGGATGTTGAAGTCAAATATTATTCAATTTCAATGATATTTTTGAATATTGTGGTCAATCTATCAATATATATTTTCATAGTTGAATCAATTTTATTATATATCTTTAAAATATTTGTCATATGTAAGGTCATGACTTATTTAGTTATGTCTCTCATAGAGATTTTCATTAAAAAAAATTCATTTAAGTTTTTCCTAATATTTAATACTAGGTTTTCATGTTCCATCATGGATACTTGTTGTATAAATAAATATAGTTTTAGGTATTGAGAAATCCAGATATACTAGAGAGGTTCCACATTGATAGCTTTGTTGGGGAAAATGACTTCACATAAAGAGATGTATGTTTTCCTAAATTAAGGTATTCTAGGTAAATGAGTTATGTGTTTCACATGTTCTTAGTATTTTGAGAAGATTTAAAGGGGTTTTGGGTTGTTTATAAGGAAAATGGGCTGAAAATACATCTTCATAACATTTACATATCGTTTAATTCTTAGAACATCAATTTTAATATATGGTTTGTGGTTGATTTTTCATTATAACTCATAGAAAAATTATTATCTCGAAACTAGGGCACCTTTGAGGAAATTTTGTTGTTCCAAAATTATTTTAATCATTCCAATAACACCTTTTATACTAATTAATTTTTTTTCATTTTCTCCTTTCTTGGCATTGGTTATACAACCAGTGTAGTGAAATACCATGATGGTTTGGGTTGTGGGTTTTGATCATGATCAGTTTTGTTCTAGGAACCTCATTACAACAATATACGCCTTCATCCTTATGGGTTATTTCCATTGGAAGTGTTTTTGTGACACACCCCACCCTCAAACACTCTTTTATTTTATTTATTTCCCAGTGTCGTATTTTTAGTCGAATTTTGGGTTTGGGTCCCAGTTTGAAATTTCGAAATTGGGAATTTTTGGTGGGTTTTGGGCCGCAGGTGACTATATGCAGACCACATATTTTCTGAGTTTTTATAATGAATAAATTATATTATATGAGGAAAAAATATAGTAAAATGATATGAAAATAAAATAAATGGTAAATTTCATAATAATAATAATAATAATATATATGTTATTAAGAATATTATTATTATTATTATGATTGTTAATCTTATTATATTGAACATTAAATTTGTTAAGATTATTATTATCAATATCATTATATTATTAGTATTCTTTAGATTTTTAGTTGGTTTTATTTTTATTATTGTTATTTTATTATGTTTTTAACCCTAATTCTACCCTACCCGTTCACCACGCACCCCCTCTCCCCTTCGAGCATTGTGCTCTTACCTTCCCCCCTTCTCTGTGTGACCTACTTCCCATGCTGGCGACTCTCCTTCCAACAAGACATGCTCTCCAGTGCGGCCTCATCGAGTAACACCCCTCTCCGATGTGCAACGCCCCCATACAGACTCCCCTTTAGTGTGTCACTCCCCTAACATGTAACCCCCCAAGATTTTATGGGATATATTATTTTTAATTTCATTGATCTTCTATTATACACTACACCAAGATTATCTTGTACTATATGCAACACCGAATTAGCTTTCGGTATACGCAACACTATTCTTTGCTTACATTGCCTGCAATCGCGACCTTCCTCGATAGCTTGCATTGTACGCAATATCGAGTTTCACTAAACAACGAGCTGCTATTAAAATACTATTAAAACAAGACGATATGAATAGTAATACCCACTTTTGGAAATTTTGTAAATTTTAAATTTCAAGATGGACTTCATTTTTGGATTCAGAATATCGAAATTAGCCAAGGGTGAAATTTTGGTATTTTTCTGAAAACATTCAATTTTTTGATGAATAGTGAAAACATAGGGTTACTATTTAAAAAAAGAATTTTTATTTAAATAATTATTTATTTTATTTAAATTTATTTTAGGTAAAAATTGATACATAATACCTATATAGGAGCAATTCAATTCATTGGAGTCATTTTATAATAGTTTTAGATATATAAAAATTTTATTGAACTTTTCACCGTCTTTTACCCACCTCCTAGGAGAATTTGCAAATTCACATAAAACATAATTTTACCACTTCTATGAGTGTAATTTAGAAAATATGAGAGACACGGTTAATATCAAGGACTAAAATGTGGTTCAATGAGATGAAAATAATTATTGGTGAATATTAATATTTTACTTTTTTTACCACGATTAAAAGTAAATAGTGTAATTAAGGGTAAAAATGATATTATTATTACCTTAACACATGTCCTAATTCTATTTGATAAGTTTAATTCGACCAAAAACAACCTTAGGAATAAAATATGACCATTTAGGCCTACTTGGATTAGATTTGGACATTTATTATTAATTTATATAAAGAAGGGTTAAAATAGATAAAATCAATGTTCAATAAGTAATGCATTTTTAATATTGGGGTATACATAAGATAAATTAAACAATAAATATTCATTATAAATCTAATATGATTTCCTACCTAAGGGTATTTTATTTATAATTTTTATACATTACAAAATATAAGTTATTTATGACAAAATGGTGATGAAGTAATTACCTAAATAATGAAATATTAAAATAATTGATATTATAAATACCCAAATAAATGTAATATGAAACTTTTTATGAATTACGGTAATTTTATAGGTTAATATGACATATTATTATTGATTTAATTAACTTTATTCGAACGAATCATTCTGTTATGATTTTAACAAAAATCAATTACCAAATAGTGTCAAAATTGACATAAAATAGTTTTAAAAAAAATATTATATTATTAAATGTTATTTTATTCCTAAAAATATAATGTTTGGCAAAATGACATAGATAAGGTTATATATATTAATAATAAACAACTTGGGGTTCGTTTTGATTGTTATAGTAAGTTTATTAACCTTATAGTGTAAGAAAACAAGAAGACACAGTAAAAGTAAAATTATTTAACCTAGAGTTAAATCTAAACGATAAGGTTACAATAGTAACCTAAACTAGTCTAAAATCTATTGGATGAGAGTTTTAGAACAATACCCATCTTATCTTTGAAATAAATCAATTTGGATCTATTAAAAACCGAATATGACTTTATAATAAAATAATATTTTTAGTTTTTCCAAAGGTGCCCCTCTCCTCCCTTATAAAAAGGGCACCCCTTCCCTCTTCTCTTCCCACACTTTTGAGCCTTGAAGATCGGCCAACCCCGGAAAATTTATCTTTTCCACTTTCCTAGAAACATTATTGAGGTTTTGCTCTTCTCAAGAGACCAACTCTACTTCCTTAAGAGAAGGCTTAAAGGAGGTGCGTCGAAGAAGAGGTAATGTCTTCTTTCGATTCTCTCAGGTTTCTTTCTTCTTCAACATCTTCTTATTTAGTTGTTTCATTATAAAGTAAAAACATCAGTATCACTAATATACTTATATGTTATTATGAATATGAAACAACCCTATTTCACCATCTATCCATCCTACGAAAATGAAATCACCACGTGTGCGTACGTACGGAATACCGTCTCCACGCCGTGGTGTAATCAGTTTTTCGACCACCACCTTACATGGATGGGTATAATGGTGTAAATAAATAACTATATATGGTTATTGTAAAGTGATATTGATTCTGTAATATTATAAATACACTTTAATACAATTCCACGATCATGGGAATGATACCATCGCTCGTGCGTACGTACGGACTACCGTCTCCATGAACGGGATGAGATTCATTTTCCATGATTAACCATTCAAGAATGCTTATAAAGTATATATAACAATAATGAAATATATGACATAATTAAGATACTGGATTTATTTATACATTTATATATATATATATGTCAGCTACATACTTCCATTTAAGTCAAAAAAAAAAGGAAAACAGCGTTCATGCGCACGTATGGCCTACCGTCTCCATGAACGATGTGTTTCATTTCATTTATCTATCTATTATATATATATATGATATATAAAAAAAATTTACATTCTAGAAGTAAGTAAATCATGATATAATTAATAATAATATCAAGAAAAACAAGTCCAAACATGTGTGGTAAAAGAAACAATATTACCCAAAACACTACTTTAACATGGAATTGACAAATGAACGGGTAATATAAATACCTAAGTGAACCATATGTGATATAAAAAAATGAAAATGATTCTATAATAAGTCAATGACATTATTTAAATAATTATAAAGGAGTTCTGGATACATACGAAACATATTGGACATATGGTAAGGGATAACTTTTCCAATCTCGTTCTTATCTAAGATTGTTTCTTCGTAAGTATTACTAGGGTTATTGTTCTCATCCATGTCCATGTATCCTAAAAATGGTTTCTTGTATGTTTAATTTCCTATTTACCTATTTTTGAATTTTACTACATGGTATGTATAGAATCTTTCCTTTACGAGGTACTTTTTGACTTTTCCGGCAAATGTACGAGAAGAATGTTTTTTTAAAATATACAGCACGAACGGATTTTTATGGTGTTATAATGCCTTATTTTCATGAATCTTCCTCCAATAGATTTCATGACTATTTTTTATAAAATCTTTTTCTTTTAAAATTGCATGATGTTTTGTGAAAAGAAATTTATTTTGAAGAAGAAAGGATATTTTCCTCAAGAATTCATTTCAAGTGTTTTATCAAAACCATTTTCCATCTAAGATGACATTATTTCATATGTGTATGTTTCAAGTATAAAGTCTCTATTATTTACATGGTTTCACTTTTCTTATTATGAAATGATATCCATTTCTTTTATATGGATTATGTGATGATGGGATGATGTTTATGAAACTCATTTTTTTCGTTGGGTTATTATGAATGATGTATGTTTATTTTGTGGCACAAGTAAGAATGATTTCATTATGAAATTGGTGGGACCTATATATCCCTCCAATGCATTGGGTAAAGAGTTATATCTCATGATATAGACATGGATGAAATGGTATGTTAATCCGGTTCAGTGTTACAGGACTGGAACGAGGAGTGAACTCGATTCAGAAAGGGGCTTTGTCCACTAAAATGGTCTTGGCATCAATGCCTTGGCTACTATGGAAATAATATCATGTGATTAATGTTTTTACACAATTACAAGTTTTATTTCCAAGATATTTTATCATGATTGATGTTTCTTTATGATATATGCCTTACGTACTTCCATGATTAATGTCTTTACTCAAGATTTTGATGTTTAAATTTTATGTTCAAGTTCTTGCATTCAAATGTTTAGGGATTGTTTTATGTTTTCTATGTTTACCCTTTCTGAGCATTTGAGATCACCCTTTTTATGTGTTCTTTTCCACAGGATATAAATAACTGTTTTAGGTAAGAAAACCAGAAGGGGAATATCTTTATGGGAGATGTTAAAGATCATTCGCCACGATTAGAAGATTATATTCTGAGTTTCCAAAGACACTAAACTATTACGGTCCTTGTGTGTCTATTTTTGTTATGTACTAAGTATTCCTCAAAAGTAATGTAATGTCCATCTACATCAAGCTTTGGGTCTCTAAAATTGGTATCAGAGCAAAGGTTTAGTCAACCTTTGGAAACTCGGATGCGAAAACGTTAGTGAGATCCCTAGAGATATTTCTAAGGTATGTCTAGGGATGTCCCTAAATTTAAGTATAAGTATAGGTTATAGTCCTAGAATTACGGTAACGATCTTAGAATTAAACCTAAGATGTTAGATATTGAAGTTACTCCCCCTTTATTATGTTGTTTTCCCTAGCATGATTTTTGCCTCTCACACATTCTTTTTGGGTTTTAGACGATGGCTGGATCCCGAAGGAACCGTGTTGATCAATGTAATGGACAATGTAATTATTTTCCTCCTGAACAAACCAATGTTATGGGAGATGGAGTTCAAAATCATATTGCTATACTTACAGAAGCTATTAATCATTTTGGACATCCAAATGAGCAGAGAAGGGAACAATATTCTATTGAGTCCTTCATGAGGAAACGTCCACCTTCTTTCAGTGGGTCTTCTGATCCACTTGTTGTTGAACAATGGATCAGTACCACTGAAATCATATTTCCAGTACTTCAATGTTCTGAACATGATAATGTTATATTAGCAGTATATCGTTTGGAAGGTGAATCTGATCAATGGTGGAATCTTATCAAGAATACGAGGCGAAGAGATGAAATTGAGTCCATGGAATGGGATGAGTTCAAGAACATATTTTTCAATAAGTACATCCCTCGTATTATTCAAACAAAGATAGAGAAGGATTTTCTTGAAATAAATCAAAAGGATGGTGAATCTGTTGTTATATATGAAGCGAATTTTACAAGTCTTGCAAGGTATGCATCTGACTTTATCATCCAACCTGAAAGTAAAGTTGATCAATTCTTCAGTGACTTAAAACCAAATATTTGAAGGGCATTAGCTATAAGAGACTTCAGTAGCTATGAAGAAATTGTGTGTTGTGCTATCAAGGTAGAAATGGAATTTGGTGTTACATATCCATCTCATGGTTTTGACAAGAAACGAAAGAGGGAGTTCAAGGAGAAATCTCAGAATAATGGTGAAAAGAAGATGAATGTTTCCTTATGCTCAAAGTGTGGAAAAAAGCATGGTGGAGATTGTCTTAAGGGGACTAGAAATTGTTTTAAGTGTGGAAATGAAGGGCATTGAGCAACTGAGTGTCGAAGTAGTGAAAAAAGTGTTGCTAATGATGTCAATAAAGAAAAGACTATAGAGAACGCACCACCAACACTTCAATGATTCAAGTGTAATGAAATGGGGAATTATGCTAATCAATGCCCTTATCGAATAGTTAATGATTATCGACATGAGAAACCACTTAAGGGAAAGGACAATGGGAAGTTACATGCGATCACTATTGGCGATGTTTAATATGACAATGATGTGGTGGATTGATTAAGTGTTTATGTAATGGGATTCCAAAATAATGTTGTATATAGTATCATGGAATATTGGAATATTTAGGTATTGGTCTATTGTGGTTTTCAATAATTTTATGGTACCGGTAACCATGGAAAGTGATTGAGATATTTTTGGAAAGAAGATGATATGCGCATAATGAAGGGACAAGTAGAAAATGAAATGTTTGACAGTATTCATGAGCTCATGACTGATATAAGGACTAAGTGATATTATGGTATGAGTATATAGAATTTTTGGGATTTCGGTATGTGGAAAGTATTAAAATTTAACAACATCCATGTTTTCACTAATGTTCAATGGGTATTCATTCTTCAAGAGAATACATGATTAAGGTATTCACATGTTTTTAATTTGACCAACAATATATATCTTATAATATATGGGGGATAAATGATGGCATTCACGTGATTGTTATGTGACATTTCAATAATCATTTTCTTTGTACTATGATCTTGGACCGAAGTATTTTAGATAAGCCTAAAGATTGGAATGGATTATGTTGGACATAAGTTATTATTGTTTAAGGATAGAACTTTTTTCGATATTATTGATGGGATGTTATAGTAATGTAGTTTTAGAAAAAGGACAACATGCAGAATGGGTGACAGCCCATCACGTCGGACAAGGCTGTGGGAATCGAACCCCCAACCGATGTCCGACTGGTCTTTATCACCTACCACTGGCCTACAGGAAGTCCCTGGTTATTAGAAAATAGTTTTATTTTATTAAGCGGTATGATATATGAAGTATAAGTTCATTTTTAGAATTGTATATGATTAACCTCACCATAGATGGACTAATGTTTATTTGATAACTTTTGCTAACCTTTGGTTTGAAATAGATGGAATGACCCATCATTCTATCACATGATCTGTTAACACAGCAAGAATAACAAATTCAACTTCATTTCTTTAAGAGATGAAGTGGAAATTGATCAAAGAACGAACAACAGTGAGATTTTACCAAAATGAAGCAAGTATTCCTTCTAATTCAAAATTTTTAACTTTAAGGAAATGATTTTGAAATATAAAATGTTGTCATAGTGCTCTTATATCCGATGAATCAGATGGTACCTTAGATCATCACAAATTTATGGCTTTGTGATTGATGGCTTTTTCATAGCCATGTTCTCTACCACACTCCATTAGAACATAATGGTTAGATTTTTTCCATATACATATTTTCACCTCTGTTCTCCTATATGGAAACCCAGTGATGAGTTACTTTGGGTAATCGTTACATTTCATACTTTAGTTTTTAAAATAAAGTTTTAGTATTCATTTTTACAATGTGGGTTTATTTGAATAGTAAACGATTTATAACCCCGACGAATTTCAAGGACGAAATTCATTTTAATGGGGGTAGAATGTAACACCCCGAGATTTTATGAGATATATTATTTTTAATTTCTTTGATCTTCTATAATACACTACACCAAGATTAGCTTGTACTATACGCAACACCGAATTATCTTGCAGTATACGTAACACTATTCTTGGCTTGTATTACACGCAATCACAACCTTCCTCGATAGCTTTCATTGTACGCAATATCGAGTTTCACTAAACAACGATATGCTATTAAAATATTATTAAAACTAGCCGTTATGAATATTAATACCCACTTTTGGAAATTTTTTAAATTTTAGTTTTCAAAATGGACTTCATTTTTGGATTCGGAATATTGAAATTATCCTAGGGTGAAATTTTGGTATTTTTCTGAAATCCTTCAATTTTCGATGAATAGTGAAAACACTGGGTTACTATTTAAAAACCGAATTTTTATTTAAATAATTATTTATTTTATTTAAATTTATTTTAGGTCAAAATTGATACATAATACCTATATAATTTCAATTCAATTCATTGGAGTCATTTTATAATAATGTTAGATATATAAAAAATTTATTGAACTTTTCACCATCTTTTACCCACCTCTTAGGAGAATTAGCAAATTCACATAAAACATAATTTTACCACTTCTGTGAGTGGAATTTCGAAAATCTGAGAGACACGGTTAATATCAAGGACTAAAATGTGGTTCAATGAGATGAAACTAATTTTTGGTGAATAGTAACTTTTTACTTTTTTACCACGGTTAAAAGTAAATAGGGTAATTAAGTGTAAAAATGATATTATTATTACCTTAACACATTTACTAATTCTATTTGATAAGTTTAATTCGACCAAAAACAACGTTATAATAAAATACGACCATTTAGGCCTACTTGGATTAGATTAGGAAATTTATTATTAATTTATTTAAAGAAGGGTTAAAATAGTTAAAATCAAAGTTTAATAAGTAATTCATTTTTAATATAGGTTTATACATAAGATAAATTCTACTCTAAATATTCATTATAAATCTAAAAATATTTCCTACCTAATAGTATTTTATTTATAATTTTTATACATTAAATAATTTATGTTATTTGTGACACAATGGTGATGCAGTAATTACCAAAATAATGAAATATTAAAATAATTGATATTATAAATACCCAAATAAATGTAATATTAGACTTTTTATGAATTAAAATACTTTTATTGGTTAATATGACATATTATTATTGATTTAATGAACATTATTCGAACTAATCATTCTGTTATGATTTTCACAAAAATCAATTACCAAATAGTTTCAAAATTGACATAAAATTGTTTTTAAAACAAATATTATATTATTAAATGTTATTTTATTCCTAAAGATCTATGCTTCGGCCAAATGACTTATCTACGGTTATAAATATTAATAATAAACAACTTGGGGTTCGTTTGGCTTGTTATTGTAAGTTTATTAACCTTATAGTGTAAGAAAACAAGAAGACGCGGTAAAAGTAAAATTATTTAACTTAGAGTTAAATCTAAATGATAAGGTTACAATAGTAACCTAAACTTGTCTAAAATCTATTGGATGAGAGGATTTAGACCCATACCGACCTTAGCTTCAAAATAAATCAATTTGGAGCTATTATAATCTGAATATGACTTTATAATAAAATAATATATTTAGTTTTTCCAAAGGTTCCCCTCTCCTCCCGTATAAAAAGGGCACCCCTTCCCTCTTCTATTCCCACACTTTTGAGCATTGAAGCTCGGCCAACCCCTGAAAATTTATCTTCTCCACTTCCCTAGCAACATTCTGGTGGTTCTGGACTTCTCAAAAGACCAACACTACTTTTTTAAGAGAAGGCTTAAAGGAGGTGTGTCGAAAAAGAGGTAATCTCTTCTTTCAATTATCTCAAGTTTCCTTCTTCTTCAACATATTCTTATTTAGTTGTTTCATTATAAAGTAATAACTTCAGTATCAATCATATAATGATATGGTATTATGAATATGAAACAACCCTATTTCACCTTCTATCAATCCTACGGAAAATGAAATCACCACGCGTGCGTACATACGGAATACCGTCTCCACACCGTGGTGTAATCAGTTTTTCCACCACCACCTTAAATGGATTGGTATAATGGTGTAAATAAATTACTATATATGGTTATTTTAAATTGATATTTATACTATAATATTATACATACACTTCAATACAATTCCACGATCATGGGAATGATATCATCGCTCGTGCGTATGTACGAGCTACAGTCTCCACGAACAGGATGAGATTCATTTTCCATGATTAACCATTAAAGAATGATTATAAAGTATATATAATAATAATTAAATATATGACATAATCAAGCTACTGGATTTATTTATAAATTTATATATATATATGTCATCTACTTACTTCAATTCAAGTCAAAAAAGAACGGAAAACAGTGTTTATGCATACGTATGGCCTACCGTCTCCATGAACGGTGTGTTTCATTTCATTTATCTATCTATTATAAATATATATGATATATAAATCATTTTTTACATTCTGGATGTAAGTAAATCATGATATAAGTAATAATGATATCAAGAACAACAAGTCCAAACACGTATGAGAAAAGAAACAATTTTACCCAAAACACTACTTTAACATGGAATTGACAAATGAATGGGTAATATAAATACCTAAGTGAACCATATATTATATAAAACAATGAATATGATTCTGTAATAAGTCAATGAAATTATATAAATAATTATACAGGAGGTCCGGATCCATACGAAGTATATCGGACATAAGGTAAGGGATAACTTTTTCAATCTCGTTCTTATCCGAGATTGTTTATTCGTAAGTATTTACTGGGGTTATTGTTCTCATCCATGTCCATGATTCCTAAAAATGGTTTCATGTATGTTTAATGTCCTTTTTACCCATTTTGACTTTTCCTACATGTTATGTATAGAATCTTTCCTTTACGAGGTACTTTTTGACTTTTCTGGAAAAAGTACAAGAAGAATTTTTTTTAACATATACGGCACGAACAGATTTTTACGGTTTTATAATGCCTTATTTTCATGAAGCTTCCTCCAAAATATTTCAGGACTATTTTCCACAAAATCTTTTTCTTTTAAAATTGCATGATGTTTTATGAAAAGAAATTTATTTTGAAGAAGAAAGGATATTTTCCTCAAGAATTCATTTCAACTGTTTTATCAAAACCATTTTCCATCTAAGATGACATTATTTCATATATCTATGTTTGAAGTATAAAGTCTCTATGATTTAGATGGTTTCACATTTATTATTATGAAATGATATCCATTTCTTTTATATGGATTATGTGATGATGGGGTGATGTTTATGAAACCCATTTTATTCATTAGAATATTATGAATGATGTATGTTTATTTTGTGGCAAAAGTAAGAGTGATTTCATTTTGAGATGGGTGGGACCTATATCTACCTCCAATGAATTGGGTAAAGAGTTATATCTCATGAGATAGACATGGCTGGAATGGTAAGTTAATCCGGTTCAGTGTTATAGGACTGAAACAAGGAGTGAACTCGATTCAGAAAGGCACTTTGTCCACTAAGATGGTCTTGGCAGCAATGCCTTGGCTACTATGGAAATAATATCATGTGCTTAATGTTTTAACACAATTACAAGTTTTATTTCCAAGCTATTTTATCATGATTGATGTTCATTAATGATATATGCCTTACGTACTTCCAAGATTTATGTCTTTACTCAAGATTTTGATGTTTATATTTTACGTTCAAGTTCTTGCATTCAAATGTTTATGGATTGTTTTATGTTTTCTATGTTTACCCTTACTGAGAATTTGAGCTCACCCTTTTTATGTTCTCTTTTCCCCAAGATATAAATAATGGTTTTAGGTAAGAAAACCAATAGGTGAAGATATTTATGGGAGATGTTGAAGATCTTTCACCACGATTAGAAGATTATATTTCGAGTTTCCAAAGACACTAAACTATTATGGTCCTTGTGTGTCTGTTTTTGTTATGTACTAAGTATTCCGCAAAAGTAATGTAATTACCATATACATCAAGCTTTGGGTCTCTACAGTTGGTATCAGAGCAAAGGTTTAGTCATCCTTTGGAATCTAGGATGCGAAATAGTTAGTGAGATCCCTAGAGATATTTCTAAGGTATGTCTAGGGATGTCCCTAAGGTTAAGTATAAGTATAGGTTATAGTCCTAGAATTACGGTAACGATCTTAGAATTAAACCTAAGATGTTAGATATTGAATTTACTCCCCCTTTATTATGTTGTTTTCCCTAGCATGATTTTTGCCTCTCACACAATTCTTTTTGGGTTTTAGACGATGGCTGGAACCTGAAATAACCATGTTGATCAATTTAATGGACAATGCAATGATTGTCCTCCTGAACAAACCAATGTTATGGGAGATGGATTTCAAACTATTATTTCTATACTTACAGAAGCTATGAATCATTTTGGACATCCAAATGAGAAGAGACGGGAACAATATTCTATTGAGTCCTTTATGAGGCAATGTCCACCTTCATTCAGTGGGTCTTTTGATCCACTTTTTGGTGAACAATGGATCAGTACCACTGAAAAGATATTTCTATTTCTTCAATGTTCTGAACATGATAAAGTCATCTTATCAGTATATCGTTTGGAAGGTTAAGCTGATCAATAGTGGAATCTTATCAAGAATATGAGGCCAAGAGATGAAATTGAGTCCATGGAATGGGATGAGTTCAAGAACTTATTTTTAAATAAGTACTTCCCTCATATTTTTCAAAAAAAGATGGAGAAGGAGTTTCTTGAACTAAATCAAAAGGATGATGAATCTGTTTGTATATACAAAGTGAATTTTACAAGGCTTGCAAGGTATGCATCTGGATTTATCATCCAACCTGAAAGTAAAGTTGATCGATTCTTTCGTGACTTAAAACCAAATCTTTGAAGGGCATTAGCTATAATAGACTTCATTAGCTATGAAGAAATTGTGCATTCTGCTATCAAGGTAGAAATGGATGTTGGTGTTACATATCCATCTCATGGTTTTGAAAATAAACGAAAGATGGAGTTCAAGGAGAAATCTCAGAATAATGGTGAAAAGAAGATGAATGTTTCCTTATGGTCAATGTGTGGAAAGAAGCATGGTGGAGATTGTCTTAAAGGGAGCAGAAAATGTTTTAAGTGTGGAAAAGAAGGTCATCGAGCAACTGAGTGTCGAAGTAATGGAAAAAGGGTTTCTAATGATGTGAATAAAGAAAAGACTACAAAGAACGCACCACCAACACTTCAATGCTTCAAGTGCAATGAAATGGGGAATTATGCTAATCAATGCCCCAATCCAAGGGTTAATGATGATTGACATGAGAAACCTCAAAAGGCAAAGGAAATTGGGACGTCACATGCTATCACTATTGGCGATGTTAAATATGACAATGATGTGGTGGAATGATTAAGTGCTTATATAGTGGGATTCCAAAATAATGTTGTATTTAATATCGAGGAATATTGGAATATTTATGTATTGGTCTATGGTGGTTTTCAATAATTTGATGGTATCGGTAACCATGGAAAGTGATTGTGATATTATTGTAAAGAAGATTATATGCGCGTAATGAATGGATAATGAGAAAATTAAATGTTTGACAGTATTCATGAGCTCATGAATGATATAAGGACTAAGTGATATTATGGTATGAGTATATAGAATTTTTGGGATTTTTGTATGTCGAAAGTATTAAAATTTAACAACATTCATGTATTCACTAAGGTTCAATGGGTATTCATTCTTGAAGAGAATACATGACTATGGTATTCAAATGTTTATAATTTGACCAACAAGATATATCTTATAATATATGGGGGATAAATGATGGCATTCATGTGATTATTATGTGACATTTCATGTAATCGGTTTCTTTATACTATGAGCTTGGATCAAAGTATTTTAGATAAGCCTAAAGATTGGAATGGATTATTTTGGACATAAGTTATTATTGTTTAAGGATTGAACTTTTTTCAATATTATTGATGGGATGTTATAGTAATGTAGTTTTAGAAAAAGAACAACCTGCAGGATGGGCGACAACCTATCGCGTCGGACAAGGCTGTGGGAATCGAACACACAACCGAAGTGCGGCTGGCCTTTATCAACTACCACTGGCCTACAGGAAGTCCATGGTTAGTAGAAACTAGTTTTATTTTATTAAGCGGTATGATATATAAGGTATAAGTTCATTTTTGGAATTGTATATGATTAACCTCACCATATATAGACTTATGTATATTTGATAACTTTTGCTAACCTTTTGTTTGAAACAGATGGAATGACCCATCATTCTATCACATGATCTGTTAACACTACACGAATAACAAATTAAACTTCATTTCTTTAAGAGATGAAGTGGAAATTGTTCAAATCACAAACAACAGTGAGATTGTACCAAAATCAAGCAAGTATTTCTTCTAATTCAAAATTTTCAACTTTAGGGAAATGATATTGAAAACCAAAAATGTTGTCATAGTTCTCTTATATCCGATGAATCAGATGGTACCTTTGATCATCACAAATTTATGGCTTTGTGATTGATGGCTTTTTCATAGCCATGTTCTATACCACTTTCCCTCAGAACTTAATGGTTAGATTTTTATTCCATATCTATATTTTCACCTATGTTCTCCTATATGGAAACCCAGTGATGAGTTACTTTGGGTAATCGTTACATTTCATACGTTAGTTTTTAAAATTAAGTTTTAGTATTCCTTTTTACGATTTGGGTTTCTTTGAATAGTAAACGATTTATAACCCCGACGAATTTCGAGGACGAAATTCATTTTAAGGGGGGTAGAATGTCACACCCCGAGATTTTCTGAGATATATTATTTTTAATTTCTTTGATCTTATATTATACACTACACCAAGATTAGTTTGTACTATACAAAACAACGAATTAGCTTGCAGTATACGCAACATTATTCTTGGCTTGCATTACACGCAATCACGACCTTCCTCGATATCTTGCATTGTACGTAATATCGAGTTTCACTAAACAACGATATCCTATTAAAATCTTATTAAAACTAGTCGTTATGAATAGTAATACCCACTTTTTTAAATTTTTGAAATTTTAGTTTTCAAAATGGACTTTATTTTTGGATTCGGAATATCGAAATTATCCTATGGTGAAATTTTGGTATTTTTCTGAAAACTTTCAATTTTTGATGAATAGTGAAAACACTGGGTAACTATTTAAAAACCGAATTTTTATTTAAATAATTATTTATTTTATATAAATTTATTTTACATCAAAATTGATACATAATACTTATATAAGTTCAATGCAATTCATTGTAGTCATTTTATAATAATTTTAGATATATAAAAAATTTATTCAACTTTTCACCGTCTTTTACCCACCTCCTAGGAGAATTTTCAAATTCACATAAACCTTAATTTTACCGCTTCTGTGAGTGGAATTTCAAAAATCCGAGAGACACGGTTAATATCAAGGACTAAAATGTGGTTCAATGAGATGAAAATAATCTTTGGTGAATAGTAATTTTTTACTTTTTTTACCACGGTTAAAAGTAAATAGGGAAATTGAGGGTAAAAATGATATTATTAATATCCTAACACATGTCAAAATTATATTTGATAAGTGTAAATTGACCAAAAACAACCTTATTAATAAAATATGACCATTTAGTCCCCCTTGGAATAGATTAGGAAATTTATTATTAATTTATTTAAAGAAGGGTTAAAATAGTTAAAATCAATGTTTAATACCTAGTTCATTTTTAATATAGGGTTATACATAAGATAAATTCGACTATAAATATTTATTATAAAGATATAAAACCTTCCTACCAAATGGTATTTTATTTCAAAATTTTAGACATTAAATAATTTATGTTATTTATGACACAATGGTGATGCAGTAATTACATAAATAATGAAATATTAAAATAATTGATATTATAAATACCCAAATAAATGTAATATTAGACTTTTAATGAATTAAAATAAATTTATAGGTTAATATGAGATATTATTATAGATTTAATTACCTTTATTGGGACTAATAATTCTTTTATAATTTTCACAAAAATCAATTACCAAATAGTGTCGAAATTGACATAAAATAGTTTTCAAAAAAAATATTATATTATTAAATGATATTTTATTCCTAAAAATCTAAGGTTCAGCCAAATGACGTAGATAAGGTTATATATATTAATAATAAACAACTTGGGGTTTGTGTGGCTTGTTATAGTATGTTTATTAACCTTATAGTGTAACCAAACAAGAAGACACGGTAAAAGTAAAATTATTTAACTTAGAGTAAAATCTAAATGATAAGGTTAAAATAGTAACCTAAACTTGTCTAAAATATATTGGATGAGAGGATTTTGATCCATCCCCACCTTAAATATTAAATAAATCAATTTGGAGCTATTAAAAACTGAATATGACTTTATAATAAAATAATATTTTTAGTTTTTGCAAAGGTGCCCCTCTCCTCCCTTATAAAAAGGGAACCCCTTCCCTCTTCTCTTCACACACTTTTGAGCCTTGAAGCTCGGCCAAACCCTGACCATTTCTATTCTCAACTTCCCTAAAAACATTCTGGAGGTTCTGGTTTTCTCAAAAGACCAACTCTACTTCATTAAGAGAAGGCTTAAAGAGGTGCGTCGAAGAAGAGGTAATCTCTTCTTTCGATTCTCTCAAGTTTCTTTCTTCTTCAACTTCTTCTTATTTAGTTGTTTCATTATAAAGTAATAAAATCAGTATCACTCATATACTGATATGTTATAATTATTATGAAACAACCCTATTTCACCTTCTATCCATCCTACGGAAAATGAAATCACCACGCGTGCGTACTTACAGAATACCGTCTCCACGCCGTGGTGTGATCAGTTTTTCCACCACCACCTTACATGGATGGGTATAATGGTTTAAATAAATAACTATACATGGTTATTGTAAAGTGATATTTATTCTATAATATTATACATACACTTTAATACAATTCCACGATCATGGGATTGATATCATCACTCGTGCGTACGTACGGACTACCGTCTCCATGAACGCGATGAGATTCATTTTCCATGATTAACCATTCAAGAATGATTATAAAGTATACATAATAATAATGAAATATATGAAATAATGAAGCTTCTGGATTTATGTATACATATATATATATATTTCATCTACTTAATTCCATTCAATTAAAAATAGAAAGGAAAACAACGTTCATGCGTACGTACGACCTACCATCTCCATGAACGGTGTGTTTCATTTCATTTATCATTCTATTATATATATATAAATATGATATATAAATCATTTTTTAAATTCTGTAATTAAGTAAATCATGATATAAGTAATAATAATATCAAGAACAACAAGTCCAAACACGTATGATAAAAGAAACAATTTTACCAAAAACACTACTTTAGCATGGAATTGACAAATGAACGGGTAATATAAATACCTAAGTGAACCATATATGATATTAAACAATGAATATGATTCTGTAATAATTCAATGACATTATTTAAATCATTATACAGGAGGTCCGGATACATATGAAGTATATCAGACATAAGGTAAGGGATAACTTTTGCAATCTCGTTCTTATCTGAGATTGTTTATTCGTAAGTATTTACTGGGGTTATTGTTCTTATCCATGTCCATGTTTCCTAAAACTGGTTTCATGTATTTTTAATGTCCTTTTTACCCATTTTTGACTTTTTCTACATGGTATGTATAGAATCGTTCCCTTACGTGGTAATTTTTGACTTTTCTGGAAAAAGTACGAGCAGAATGTTTTTTATCTTATACGACACGAACAAATTTTTACGGTTTTATAAAGCCTTATTTTCATGAAGCTTCCTCCAAAATATTTCATGACTATTTTCAACAAAATCTTTTTCTTTTAAAATTTCATGATTTTTTGTAAAAAGAAATTTATTTTGAATAAGAAATGATATTTTCCTCAAGAATTCATTTCAAGTGTTTTATCAAAACCATTTTCCATATAAGATGACATTATTTCATATGTGTATGTTTCGAGTATAAAGTCTATATGATTTACATGGTTTCACTTTTCTTATTATGAAATGATATCCATTTATTTTACGTGGATTATGTGATTATGGGATGATGAATATAAAACCCATTTTATTCGTTGGGTTATTATGAATGATGTATGTTTATTTTGTGGCACAAGTAATATTGATTTCATTATGAGATGGGTGGGACCTATATCTGCCTCCAATGCATTGGGTAAAGAGTTATATCTCATGAGATATACATGGCTGGAATGGTAAGTTAATTTGGTTCAGTGTTACAGGACTGAAACGAAGAGTGAACTCGATTTAGAAAGGGACTTTGTTCACTAAGATGGTCTTGGCAGTAATTCCTTTGCTACTATGGAAATCATATCATGTGCTTAATGTTTTGACACAATTACAAGTATTATTTACAAGGTATTTTATCATTATTGATGTTCCTTTATGATATATGCCTTACGTACTTCCAAGATTTATGTCTTTAACCACGATTTTGATGTTTAGATTTTTGTTCAAGTTCTTGCATTCAAATGTTTATAGATTGTTTTACGTTTTCTATGTTTACCCTTACTAAGCATTTGAGCTCACCCTTTTTATGTTATATTTTCCCTAGGAAATAAACAAACGTTTTAGGTAAGAAAACCAAAAGGGGAAGATCTTTATGGGAGATGTTGAAGATCTTTCACCACGATTAGAAGATTATATTCTGAGTTTTCAAAGACACTAAACTATTATGGTCCTTATGTGTCTGTTTTTGTTATGTACTAAGTATTCCTCAAAAGTAATGTAATGGACATGTACATCAAGCATGGGTCTCTTCAGTTGGTATCAGAGCAAAGGTTTAGTCAACCTTTGGAAACTAGGATGAAAAAACGTTAGTGAGATCCCTAGAGATATTTCTAAGGTACGTCTAGGGATGTCCCTAAGGTTAAGTATAAGTATAGGTGTTGGGCAAAAATCCCTCAAGGTAACATTGCAGTATTTCTGGGTTGATTGTGTTTGTTGACAAAGCAGGTTTCCTTGGAGAATTGTCGAGTTCCCGAGAAGTTGTTGACATTATATGTTGACAAAGAACTATGACAAAGAAAAGGACGATCTAGTGGCGGTACAAAAGAGCAGTACAAGGTGGCGCCGTTTCCCAGTGTTTGCCAAATTTATGGGCCTGAAAATCGCCAATGGAAAATGGAGTGATATGTTCTTGGCAAAGGTTGAGGAGAGAGAAATGAAAGAGGTGCGCGGAAAAATTAAGCGTGGAGCGCAAAATTAGGGGGTTGCGCGAAATCTTGAAGTGTGGCGCGCAAAACAGCGGGTTGCGCGAAATTGTATTTCGCGCAAAAGATGTTTCAAAGCCGAAATCTTGAAAATCGGTAAAGGCATGAGGCGCGCGAAATTTTGGAGGCATGCGCGAAAAATTGAAGTGGCGCGCGAAATAGTGGATGAAGTATTTCGCGCAAAAGATGTTTCGAGGTCCGAAGCTCAGAAAATGGCAAAGGCATGAGGTGCGCGAAATTATGGAGCAGTGCGCGGAAAATGGTTGTGCGCGGAAGATTTGTATTTCGCGATCAAAGCGGATTACGCGCTCAAGGAGGGTTTTTCGCGCGGGGTCGATTTTGCCTATAAATATGAAGTGAGCCTCCTCCACTTAGTAGAGTTCAAGACATAGAAAATACCCGAGCTCTGGTGCGTGAAATTGAAGTTAGAAAGGGTGTTGCGCGTAAACTTAAAGTTTGCGCGTAAAGTCAGTAGTTGCGCGAAAAGTGAATATCGCGCAAAAGCAGTGAATTGCGCGCAAGGCAGTTTCCAGGCTGCGCGTAAAAATTGAAGGTTGCGCGAAAAGTAGATTTCACGCGAAAGCAGTGAATTGCGCGCAAGGCAGTTTCCAGGCTACGCGTAATATTTGGACGTTGCGCGAAAAAGGAATTTCGCGCAAATTATAGAAATTGCGCGCAAGACACCGTAAGAGTTGCGCGTAAAAATTGAGGTTGCCCGGTACATCCGGTGCAAAGTGAGATTCATCTGCGGGTGAAAGTTGGACTTCAACAGAGCATCTACATACAGAGGAAGATGCATTCCTTGATGGAAATGAAGAGACCTACAGGTCTATAAACTATGAGTGAATCCCTTCCAAGAGCAGTGAGCTTAGGAAGAGGAAGAAGGTGATCCTCTCCACCGGCAGTGAGCCAGAGAGAGAGAAACAGGGAGTGACCCTTGGGAAACCAGTAAGCTGACCCTAAACCTTGTATAGGCAGTGAGCCTGGGCATAGAAGTGATCTAGCCCGAACATTGTAATCCACAGCTAGTGAAGCCTAGTGGAATTTGGTACGAACCGGAAACTTGTCGGCGTATGCTCCTTGGACGTAGCCCTTAGCGGTGAACCAAGTAAAAATCTCTGTGTCTGCCTGCTTACTTTCCTGCATTGCATTCAAAGCATCATCATCAAGTAAATGAGACAACTGATCACAGTAACCACACAAGTGCAAACAAAGTGACCCTTGTAACAAAGAGGTCAAGATCCAGTGGGGCAGAAAGAACTTTGAAAAAGAATATCCATACCCTGATTCACCCCCCCCCCCCCTCTCAGGGTATATATAGGCCCCTATTGGCCCTAACAATTGGTATCAGAGGGAAGGTTTTTGTTATCAGATTTGTTTGCTCCAACTTGGTGTAGTCGATCTGTGTGCATAAAGAATCAGTCTTCTCTTATCTCAATCAGCCATGGCAAAGGGAAAAACATCCAAGAACAAGCAGAAGTCAGGTGGTACTCCTCAGTGTGGAAGTGTATATGGAAAATGTGTGATTCAACTAAAGGAATCAAACAACTTGCTGAAGGAAGTCTTGGATGAATCAGAAAGGGAAAAGATTGATTCACTCAATCATGATGTTGGAATGAGTAAAGTACATGATCATCAGAGTGATACTGAAACAGAAGAAGAAATCGAAGGAAGAATAGATATGTGAGCTGAGTTAGAGGCTGCTCTTGAAGAGATAGATGTTTGGAGAGCCAAAACCAAGAATGCTAACAAAGTTGTTCGCGATGCCAAACTCTATATGCAGCAGCAGGAAGAAGAGAAGTCTGAGTTGATAAATAAAATTGAGAAACTCAAGTTATCGGCACCAGAGAACTCAGAATCAGTTAGTGAGTATAATCTTAAGATTGATGAACAAAAAAGGAAGATCGATGGCTTGAATAGAAAAGTGAAAGATCAATTCAAAAGAATCGAAGAACCGAATATTCCAAGTGACGTTGGAAACCCTGAAGAAGCCAAATCTAAAGATATCCGGATCAAGGGATTGTAGATTGAGGTCAACAAGCTAAAATGTTTAAATCAAAGGCTTATTGATATAGTTACTGACCTAACAGAGAAGAATGATTCACGTACTGAAGAGCTGCAGAAGATGGCCAGAATAAAAGGAAAACAAAAGGCTGGTGATTATGAAGAGAGTCAAATGTCAGATGAAGCACAGAATCTTAAAGCCAGAAATAATGATCTAGCAGCACAGTTGTCTGCAGAAGTTCATAAAAATCAAAGGCTACAACAAGAGAATGCATGTTTCTCTGACTCTGTCGCTCAAGAAAAATTGAAGGTAAAGGAGAAAAATGACATGGTTGATAAGCTGAAGCATGAACTGGAAGATGAGGTAAGTAGAGGGAAGCTTCTCAAGGAAAAACATGATGTCCAACTTGAATCAAGGGATTTGAAGATTCAAAAGTTGGTAGAAGAGCTCGAATCAGTCAAGCAGGAAATAGAGAAGTCTAAATCCAAAGATAAGCCCAAGTTGAAGGATGCACTGCACTTGCTATTTGATCATCCATCGACAAGTGATGATAAAATGAAGAACAGATATGCTGTTTCTGAAGAGAAACAACATAATATTTTCTCAGCTCAAAGACCAGAAAGTTTTGGAAATGCTGGCATTGGATATGATAATTCCACTCCTATGGATGATAAGAAAAATGCAGTGAAAATTTACAAAGGTAAGAAAAATCCTGTAGGTGCTGGAGATAGGCCTATGAGGATAGTTTCAAGGAGTGATGATGTGTGCTATTTCTGCGGAGTTCATGGCCACACATCAAGATTCTGTACAGAGGCTCTGGAGTACATTTCAGGCTGTGAAAAGAGAGACATTAATAAATCTGAGAACAGGAAGAAGCATCATGAGAACTTAGAAAGAAGAGCTTCTCAGAGGAAAGCATATATTAGATGCTATTACTGCGGAAGAATGGGACACACCATGAGCATGTGTCAGGAAGCTCAGGAGAACAATATCAGAGGAAGAACTCAAGGTGCATCAACATCTCAGCAGAGAGATGATGAAATGAGGTATGCCTTTGAGGGAAAATTTTTTATATGTTCTCACTATGGGCACATGGCGAGACATTGCAGTAAGAAGAAAGCAGGAAAGGGAAAGGAACAAGAAAATAGATCTCCACTACAGGAAGTGTACAAGAAAGAAGCCTGTACTGGGAGACAAAGTGGTAAGGAGAAGAATAGGCTTCGAGCCTCAGGGAAATCACGTGGAGCTGAATGAAAGGTGTATCAGTCACCTCCTATGTCATACTCACAACAGCTCTCAAGGAGAGAATGTGAGCAAACCTGGAAGATTAAGGGGAGATCTACTCCAGTGGTGATAAAGAAGAACGGACGTTCAATGGAGGACCCACCACCAATGAAAAATAGGGCGGTGACTCATAAATCTGATAAAAGGCAGATAAGCAAAGAATGCATCGAAAAATCCACATGTCGTGTTTTGCAACGAGAAGTGGAAGAAAAAGGCAGATCCCTACAATGGACAAAGAAGACAGGGAAGATGACAAGAAAGGAGATTCCTGCACCGAGAAACAATCAATGGAAATGGAATTTTGGTAGAACATCAAAGATCGAAATGTGTACCAGTTGGTCTAAACCCCAGATTGTGAGAAAGGCCAAGTCTGCAGAATCTTCATATCAGAAAAAGGCTCAGAATGTGAGCAAAGAATGCCTAGTCATATGGCCAGAACAGTTGAAGTTGGTCAGGCAGTTGGAGGAATCAAGAAAGGAGTGTGATGCACTCCAAGAAAGAATCAAAGGGTTGACCCATCAGGATCAACCATCATCCTCATGTTGAGGATTCTAGAAGAAACCCCTCTCCCTATGTATATAAATGCTATTAACTGATGATTCTTGTGTTTCAGGTTTTAGGGAGATACAATCCAAGGAGAAGTGGCATCTAAGGATTCGAAGTGGAGAAATGATATGCTCTAGAGTTTCAATTGATTCAAATCAGATACTAGAGTTGAAGAAGAAGGAGAGAAACAGAGCACAATAGGAAGTGATTGTGTTATTAACTTTATCTCTTGTTTCCTACACCGAGTTTCAACTCCGTAGGCTTAGAGATTTTGTTAGTGGCTCAAATCTGATTGGAAGATGAGAACGAATTATGCAGGAGGAAAATACGTGTTATGGTTCTAAACTGTTGGGCCTAACCCCAGGAAGTGTTGCATAACATAGGGGGAGCATTCAACAACAAAATCAGATGCTAGATCCATCAAGGAAATAATTGGATGACCCA
Source organism: Viscum album (assembly GCA_963277665.1). Lineage (NCBI taxonomy): Eukaryota > Viridiplantae > Streptophyta > Magnoliopsida > Santalales > Viscaceae > Viscum > Viscum album. The sequence continues at coordinate 151,214,025 of OY728138.1, forward strand.
GCTCAAGAGTTGTCTATCGAGAGAAGACATACTATGAGAGAAGAAGCAGTGATCAAGCATTTCATGCTTATTTATTTTGATCTAACATTGTGGTATCAGCTGACTGTTTTTCAGGATACCAAGAAGCTGCGAAAAGTAGCTGAAAGAAATGAAGCCACTGAAAAATGAGTCAGTGAACAATTTCCTGACGAAAGTGCTAAGGAAGAAAGAAACACAGGGGGAGAAGAAGTGGCTGAAAGTGACTCAGAATAAGATACTGATGATGAGTACGAGGATGTAAAATCCTTATCTGCACAAAATACAAAGAATCGAGCTGAAATTGACAGGCAGACTATCATCAGTGATCAGTGAGATCCAGTTCAGACAAAGAGAATGAAATCACTACAGCAGACATCATTACTATCTCAGGTTGATTCGAAATGATTTGCTGATGCAGCTGAAGATGAAAACTGGGATCATGCCATGAATGAAGAGATAGGTCAGAATTGAGAAGAATCAGACCTGGGAAATTGTTTCGAGGCCAGATGATAAAAACGTCATCAGGACAAAATGGGTCTATTTAGACAAGATGAACGAAGATGGCACAATGATTCGAAACAAAGCACGACTGGTGTGCAAAGCATACACCCCAAGAGAATGGTACTGAAGGCTATATCAGTATTTGAAGAAGATTGGTTTTCAGTGTGGGGGATTTGATTACAATCTTTATTTCAACAACAATAGTAATCAAAGGATGGTGAGGCTGGTCAAGGAAGAAGACATAATATTTGGAAGATCAGATGAAGCATAGTTACACAAGGCAAGAATAGAACATTCATTTCTGAATCCGAGTATGCCAAGGATGCTTTGGAATGATTTGGAATGGAAAATTCCAAGGAGATGAAGACTCCGGTTTCTACCCGGATGAAATCATCAAAAGATGACAGTGGCAGGGCAGTTAATATCACAGAATACAGGCAAATCATTGGAAGTCTGTTGTACTTAACCGCAACAAGGCCTGATATTGTTTTCGCCACATGCCAAGCAGTTAGATATCAGAGTAATCCCAAGGAAAGTCGCATGCTTGTAGTGAAAAGAATACTTCGGTATATCAAGGGCACAGTGGACTTCGGCTTGACCTACAACGACAAATCTCAGACAGAGTTATTGGGGTACACTGATGCAGACTGGGCCGGTTCAGCGGATGATAGAAAATCAACGTCCGGTGGTGCATTCTATCTTGGTGGATTGTGTATTTCTTGGCTAATAAAGAAGCAAGATTGCATTTCATTAAGCACCGCAGAAGCTGAGTATATTGCGGCCACTCAAGCATGCACACAATTATTGTGGATGAAGCAGCAGCTTGAAGATATGGGAGTTGAAGTGAAGTCTCCGATCGGAATCCAGTGCGACAACTCAAGTTCTATAAATCTTAGAAAAAATCCCGTCCATCATTCAAGGACAAAGCACATTGAGATTAAGTATCATTTTATCAAGGAGAATGTTGAGCAGGGGATCGTGAAGTTGGAGTATGTGCCTACAGAGCTACAGGTTGCAGACATTCTGACAAAGGCCTTACCCAAGGAAGCTTTTGAGAGGCATCGACTGGCTCTGGGAGTTCAGTCGATTCCCCGAGGTATGGTGTGTTTTTCCCTAATGTGCTGATATGTGTTCTCTACTATGTTTCAGACTACAAAGGCGTGACCTTTGGGTTCGTTGACAAAGGGGGAGAAAAGTGCTTGCAAAGTGCTTGACAAAGGGGGAGAAAAGTGTTTGTTCAAGGGAGAAAATAGTGCGGAGATTTGATAAATCATAATTGTTACGGGGAGAAGCTGACAGGTGGAGCAGCCAGAAAGGGGGAGCAATGAGAAAGGGGGAGTGTATTAAATCTGACGATGCTAGAAGTGATCGATCAAATCATAGAAATCACGACAGCTGAGGATCGTGATAAAAGCAGAACAGTGGTGTTGGAATGGTGTGAGATGGTGTCCAGCTATCAGCAATTGGTATCAACTTAAGAATTCACCAATTGGTATCAGTGTGGTTCAACAACTGGTTTTATTTTAAGAATTGGTATCAGGGTGGAATCGACAATTGGGGTCTGACATGAAGTGATTCATTGATGAACTTTTCATACTACTCTTGTTTCTCACGCCGAGCATTGCTCATGTGGGCTTAGAGTACGTGTTAAGTGAATCCTTGAACACTATCACAATCGCAAGAGGCGAATGGTGGTAGCAGATGGAAGAAGACTCAGTGAGGTATCAAAGTGCAGAAGAGCATTCCGAGCAGAGTTGTGAAGAGTTGTCAACAAACCCAAAGGGGGAGATTGTTGGGCAAAAATCCCTCAAGGTAACATTGCAGTATTTCTGGGTTGATTGTGTTTGTTGACAAAGCAGGTTTCCTTGGAGAATTGTCGAGTTCCCGAGAAGTTGTTGACATTATATGTTGACAAAGAACTATGACAAAGAAAAGGACGATCTAGTGGCGGTACAAAAGAGCAGTACAAGGTGGCGCCGTTTCCCAGTGTTTGCCAAATTTATGGGCCTGAAAATCGCCAATGGAAAATGGAGTGATATGTTCTTGGCAAAGGTTGAGGAGAGAGAAATGAAAGAGGTGCGCGGAAAAATTAAGTGTGGCGCGCAAAATTAGCAGGTTGCGCGAAATCTTGAAGTGTGGCGCGCAAAACAGCGGGTTGCGCGAAATTGTATTTCGCGCAAAAGATGTTTCAAAGCCGAAAGCTTGAAAATCGGTAAAGGCATGAGGCGCGCGAAATTTTGGAGGCATGCGCGAAAAATTGAAGTGGTGCGCGAAATAGTGGATGAAGTATTTCGCGCAAAAGATGTTTCGAGGTCTGAAGCTCGGAAAATGGAAAAGGCATGAGGTGCGCGAAATTATGGAGCAGTGCGCGGAAAATGGTTGTGCGCGGAAGATTTGTATTTCGCGATCAAAGCGGATTACGCGCTCAAGGAGGGTTTTTCGCGCGGGGTCGATTTTGCCTATAAATATGAAGTGACCCTCCTCCACTTAGTAGAGTTCAAGACATAGAAAATACCCGAGCTCTGGTGCGCGAAATTGAAGTTAGAAAGGGTGTTGCGCGTAAACTTAAAGTTTGCGCGTAAAGTCAGTAGTTGCGCGAAAAGTGAATATCGCGCAAAAGCAGTGAATTGCGCGCAAGGCAGTTTCCAGGCTGCGCGTAAAAATTGAAGGTTGCGTGAAAAGTAGATTTCGCGCGAAAGCAGTGAATTGCGCGCAAGGCAGTTTCCAGGCTACGCGTAATATTTGGACGTTGCGCGAAAAAGGAATTTCGCGCAAATTATAGAAATTGCGCGCAAGACACCGTAAGAGTTGCGCGTAAAAATTGAGGTTGCCCGGTACATCCGGTGCAAAGTGAGATTCATCTGCGGGTGAAAGTTGGACTTCAACAGAGCATCTATATACAGAGGAAGATGCATTCCTTGATGGAAATGAAGAGACCTACAGGTCTATAAACTGTGAGTGAATCCCTTCCAAGAGCAGTGAGCTTAGGAAGAGGAAGAAGGTGATCCTCTCCACCGGCAGTGAGCCAGAGAGAGAGAAACAGGGAGTGACCCTTGGGAAAGCAGTGAGCTGACCCTAAACCTTGTATAGGCAGTGAGCCTGGGCATAGAAGTGATCTAGCCCGAACATTGTAATCCACAGCTAGTGAAGCCTAGTGGAATTTGGTACGAACCGGAAACTTGTCGGCGTATGCTCCTTGGACGTAGCCCTTAGCGGTGAACCAAGTAAAAATCTCTGTGTCTGCCTGCTTACTTTCCTGCATTGCATTCAAAGCATCATCATCAGGTAAATGAGACAACTGATCACAGTAACCACACAAGTGCAAACAAAGTGACCCTTGTAACAAAGAGGTCAAGATCCAGTGGGGCAGAAAGAACTTTGAAAAAGAATATCCATACCCTGATTCACCCCCCCCCCTCTCAGGGTATATATAGGCCCCTATTGGCCCTAACAATAGGTTATAGTCCGAGAATTACGGTTAAGATCATAGAATTAAATCTAAGATGTTAGATATTGATGTTACTCCCCCTTTATTATGTTGTTTTCCCTACCATGATTTTTTCCTATCACACTATTCTTTTTGGGTTTTAGATGATGGATAGAACCCGAAGGAACTGTGTTGATCAGTGTAATGGACAGTTCAAGGATTTTCCTCCTGAACAAACCAATGTTATGAGAGATGGAGTTAAAAATATTATTGCTATACTTATAGAATCTATGAATCATTTTGGACTTCCAATTGAACAGAGAAGCGAACAATATTCTATTGAGTCCTCCATGAGCCAACGTCTGCCTTCTTTCAGTGGGTCTTCAGATCCACTTTTTGCTGAAAAATGGATCAGTACCACTGAAAAGATATTTCCAGTTCATCAATGTTATGAACATGATAAAGTCATCTTAGTACTATATCGTTTGGAAGGTGAAGTTGATCAATGGTGGAATCTTATCAAGAATACAAGGCCAATAGATGAAATTGAGTACATGGAATGGGACGAGTTCAAGAACTTATTTTTCAATTAGTACTTCCCTTTTATTCTGCGAACAAAGATGGAGAAGGAGTTTCTTGAACTAAATCAAAAGGATGATGAATCTATTGGTATATACGAAGCGAATTTTACAAATCTTGCAAGGTATGCATCTGGCTTTATCATACAACCTGAAAGTAAAGTTGATCGATTCTTCAGTGACTTAAAACCAAATCTTTGAAGGGAATTAGCTTTAAGAGACTTCAGTAGCTATGAAGAAATTTTGTGTTGTGCTATCAAGGTAGAAATGGAAGTTGGTGTTACATATCCATCTCATGGTTTTGACAAGAAACTAAAGATGGAGTTCAAGGAGAAATCTCAGAATAATGGTGAAAAGAAGATGAATGTTTCCTTATTCTCAATGTGTGGAAAGAAGCATGGTGGAGATTGTCTTAAAGGGACTAGAAAATGTTTTAAGTGTAGAAAAGAAGTTCATCGAGAAAATGAGTGTCTAAGTAATGGGAAAAGGGTTGCTAATGATGTGAATAAAGAAAAGACTACAGAGAATGCACCACCAACACTTCAATGCTTCAAGTACAATGAAATGGGGCATTATTATAATCAATGACCTAATCTAAGGGTTAATGATGATCGACATGAGAAACCACTTAAGGAAAAGGACAATGGGAAGTCAAATGCAATCACTATTAGTGATGTTGAATATGACAACGATGTGGTGGAATGATTAAGTGTTTATGTAATGGTATTCTAAAATAATGTTGTATATAGTATCGTGGAATATTGGAATATTTATGTATTGGTCTATTGTGGTTTTAAATAATTTTATGGTACCGGTAACCATGGAAAGTGATTTAGATATTTTTGGAAAGAAGATGATACGCGCATAATGATTGGATCAGGAGAAAATGAAATGTTTGACAGTATTCATGAGCTCATGACTGATATAAGGACTAAGTGGTATTATGGTATGAGTATATAGAATTTTTTGGATTTTGGTATGTGGAAAGTGTTAAAATTTAACAACATTCTTGTTTTCACTAAGGTTCAATGAGTATTCATTATTCAAGACAATACATGATTAAGGTATTCACATGTTTGTAATTTGACCAACAAAATATATCTTATGATATGTGGGGGATAAATGATGGCATTCACGTGATTGTTATGTGACATTTCAAGTAATCATTTTCTTTATAATATTAGCTTGGACCGAAGTATTTTAGATAAGCCTAAAGATTGGAATTGATTATGTTGGACATAAGTTATTATTGTTTAAGGATAAAACTTTTTACGATATTATTTATGGGATGTTATAGTTATGTAGTTTTAGAAAAAGGACAAACTGTAGGATGAGTGACAACCCATCGCGTCAGACAAGGCTATGGGAATCGAACCCACAACCGAAGTGCGACTGGCCTTTATCACCTACCATTGGCCTACAGAAAGTCCCTGGTTTGTAGAAACTAGTTTTATTTTATTAAGCGGTATGATATATGAAGTATAAGTTCATTTTTGGAATCGTATATGATTAACATCACCATAGATGGACTTATGTATATTTGATAACTTTTTCTAACCTTTTGTTTGAAACAGATGGAGTGACCCATCATTCTATCACATGATCTGTTACCACTACACGAATAACAAATTCAACTTCATTTCTTTAAGAGACGAAGTGGAAATTGTTCAAAGCATGAAAAACAGTGAGATTGTACCAAAATCAAGCAAGTATTTCTTCTAATTCAAACTTTTCAACTTTAGGGAAATCATATTGAAAACCAAAAATGTTGTCCTAGTGCTCTTATATCCGATGAATCAGATGGTACCTTAGATCATCACAAATTTATGGCTTTGTGATTGATGGATTTTTCATAGCCATGTTCTCTACAACTCTCCATCAGAACTAAATGGTTAGATTTTTCTACCATATCCATATTTTCTCTTATTTTCTTATATATGGAAACCCAGTGATGGTTTACTTTGGGTAATCGTTACATTTCATACTTTAGTTTTTAAAATCAAGTTTTATTTTTCCTCTTTACGATGTGGGTTTCTTTGAATAGTAAACGATTTATAACCCCGGCAAATTTTGAGGATGAAATTCATTTTAAGGGGGGTAGAATGTAACACCCCGAGATTTTATGAGATATATTATTTTTAATTTCTTTGATCTTCTATTATACCCAACACCAAGATTAGCTTGTACTATACACAACACCTAATTAGCTTGCAGTATACGCAACACTATTCTTGGCTTGCATTACACGCAATCACGACCTTCCTTGATAGCTTGCATTGTACTCAATATCGAGTTTTACTAAACAACGATACGCTATTAAAATATTATTAAAACTAACCGTTATGAATAGTAATACCCACTTTTTGAAATTTTGTAAATTTAAATTTTCAAAATGGACTTCATTTTTGGATTCTAAATATCAAAATTAGCATAGGGTGAAATTTTGGTATTTTTCTGAAAACTTTCAATTTTTGATGAATAGTGAAAACACTAGGTTACTATTTAAAAACCGAATTTTTATTTAAATAATTATTTATTTTATTTAAATTTATTTTCGGTCAAAATTGATACATAATACCTATATTTGTTCAATTCAATTCATTGGAGTCATTTTATAATAATGTTAGATATATAAAAAATTTATTGAACTTTTCACCGTCCTTTTCCCACCTCATATGAGAATTTACAAATTCACATAAAACATAATTTTACCACTTATATGAGTGGAATTTCGAAAATCCGAGATACACAGTTAATATCTATGACTAAAATGTGGTTCAATGAGATTAAAATAATTTTTGGTGAATAGTAACTATTTACTTTTTTTACCACGGTTAAAAGTAAATAGGTTAATCAAGGCTAAAAATGATATTATTATTATCGTAACACATGTACTAATTCTATTGGATAAGTTTAATTCGACCAAAATCAACCTTAGGAATAAAATATGACCATTTAGGCCCACTTGGATTAGATTAGGACATTTATTATTAATTTATTTAATGAAGGGTTAAAATAGTTAAAATCAAAGTTTTATAACTATTTCATTTTTAATATAGGGTTATAAATAAGATAAATTCGACTATAAATATTTATTATAAAGCATAAAACCTTCCTACCAAATTGTATTTTATTTATAATTTTTAGACTTTAAATAATTTATGTTATTTATGACACAATGGTGATGCAGTAATTACCAAAATAATGAAATATTAAAATAATTGATATTATTAATACTTAAATAAATGTAATATGAGACGTTTTATGAATTAATCTAATCTTATAGGTTAATATGACATATTAGTATTTATTTAATTAACTTTATTCGAACTAATCATTCTGTTATGATTTTTACAAAAATCAATTACCAAATAGTGTCAAAATTGACATAAAATCGTTTTTAAAACAAATATTATATTATTAAATGTTATTTTATTCCTAAAAATATAATGTTCAGCCAAATGACTTCGATAAGGTAATATATATTAATAATAAACAACTTTGGGTTCGTTTGTCTTGTTATAGTATGTTTATTAACCATATAGTGTAAGAAAAAAAAAGAAGAAACGGTAAAAGTTAAATTATTTAACATAGAGTCAAATCTAAATGATAAGGTTAAAATAGCAACCTAAACTTGTCTAAAATCTTTTTTATGAGAGGATTTCGACCCATACCCACCTTATCTTAGAAATAAATCAATTTGGAGCTATTAAAAACCGAATATGACTTTGTAATAAAATAATATTTTTTTGTTTTCCCAATGGTGCCCCTCTCCTTTCTTATAAAAAGGGAACCCCTTCCCTCTTCTCTTCACACAATTTTGAGCCTTGAATCTCGGCCAACCCCAGACCATTTATATTCGCCACTTCCCTAGAAACATTTTGGAGGTTCTGGTCTTCTCAAAAGTCCATCTCTACTTCCTTAAGTGAAGTCTTAAAGGAGGTGCGTCGAAGAAGAGGTAATCTCTTCTTTAGATTCTCTCAAGTTTCTTTCTTCTTCAACATCTTCTTATTTAGTTGTTTCTTTATAAAGTAATAACATAAGTAACACTAATATACTGAGATGTTATTATCAATATGAAACAACCCTATTTCACCTTCTATCCATCCTACAATAAACAAAATCACCACGCGTGCGTACATACGGAATACCATCTCCACGCCGTGGTGTAATCAGTTTTTCCACCACCACCTTACATGGATGGGTATAATGGTGTAAATAAATAACTATATATGGTTATTGTAAAGTGATATTGATTTTGTAATAATATACATACACTTCAATACCATTCCACAATCATGGGAATGATATCATCGCTCATGCGTACGTACGAACTACCATCTCCATGAACGTGATGAGATTCATTTTCCCTGATTAACCATTCAATAATTATTATAAAGTATATATAATAATAATGAAATATATGAAATAATGAATCTACTAGATTTATGTATACATACATACATATATATATATATATATATATTTCATCTACTTACTTCCATTCAAGTCAAAAAACAAAGGAAAACAGCGTTCATGCGTACGTACAGCCTACCGTCTCCATGAACGGTGTGTTTCATTTCATTTTTCTGTCTATTATATATATATATATATATGATATATAAATCATTATTTACATTATTTAAGTAAATAAATCGTGATATAAGTAATAATAATATCAAGAACAACAAGTCCAAACTCGTATGATAAAAGAAACAATTTTACCCAAAACACTACTTTAACATGGAATTGACAAATGAATGGGTAATATAAATACCTAAGTGAACCATATATGATATAAAAAATGAATATTATTATTTAATAAGTCAATTACATTATTTACATCATTATACAGGAGGTCCGGATACATACGAAGCATATCGGACATAAGGTAAGGGATAACTTTTCTAATCTCATTCTTATCCGAGATTGTTTATTCATAAGTATTTACTGGGGTTATTGTTCTCATCCCGGTCCATGTTTCTTAAAAATAGTTTCATGTATTTTTAATTTCCTTTTTACCCATTTTTGACTTTTTCTACATGGTATGTATAGAATCTTTCCTTTACGAGGTACTTTTTTGACATTTCCGGCAAAAGTATGAGAAGATTGTTTTTTTAACTTATAAGGCACGAATGGATTTTTATGGTTTTATAAAGCCTTATTTTCATGAATCTTCCTCCAAAATATTTAATGACTATTTTCAACAAAATATTTTTCTTTTAAAATTTCATGATGTTTTGTGAAAAGAAATTGATTTTGAAGAAGAAAGGATATTTTCCTCAGGAATTCATTTCAAGTGTTTTATCAAAACCATTTTCCATCTAAGATGACATTATTTCATATGTATATGTTTTGATTATAATGAATCTATGATTTACATGGTTTCACTTTTCTTATTATGAAATGATATCCATTTCTTTTATATGGATTATGTGATGATGGGATGATGTTTATGAAACCAATTTTATTCGTTGGGTTATTACAAATGATTTATGTTTATTTTATAGAACAAGTAAGAATGATATCATTATGAGATGGGTGGGACCTATATCTCCATCCAATGCATTGGGTAAAGAGTTATATGTCATGAGATAGACATGGCTAGAATGGTAAGTTAATCCGGCTCAGTGTTACAGGACTGAAATGAGGAGTGAACTTGATTAAGAAAGGGACTTTGTCCATTAAGATGGTCTTGGAAGTAATGCCTTAGCTACTATGGAAATCATTTCCTGTGCATAATGTTTTTCCACAATTATAAGTTTTATTTCAATGATATTTTATCATGATTGATGTTCCTTTATGATATATGCCTTACGTACTTCCAATATTTATTTATTTACTCATGATTTTGATGTTTAGATTTTATGTTCAACTTCTTGCATTCAAATGTTTATGGATTGTTTTATGTTTTCTATGTTTACCCTTACTGAGAATTTGAGCTCACCCTTTTTATGTCTTCTTTTCTGAAGGATATAAATAACGGTTTTATGTAAGAAAACCAAAAGGGGAAGTTCTTTATGGGAGATGTTGAAGATCTTTCACCACGATTAGAAGATTATATTCCAAGTTTCCAAAGACACTAAACTATTACGGTCCTTGTGTGTTTGTTTTTGTTATGTACTAAGTATTCAGAAAAAGTTATGTAATGTCCATGTACGTCAAGATTTGGGTCTCTACATAACAGCCGACCCCTACCTCTCCGACATTGCCTTATCTCCTGCCAATTTTTATCTCGCCAACATCCTCCCCACACTTTATGCACCCCCCATGCTGGTTTCCCTACTATGTTATTTTTTTTTCAATTTTTGTGTTTTTCATTACCTTGGACGAACAAGAATGGTTAGTGATAATTTTTTTCTGGTTTTCATTCGGTAGTAAGCTGTGCGGTTGGTCCATGAGGTCTTGTCCTCCTTTCCATTGAAGTTTTGAGGCGTTTACAGAATGTCAAGGTAGTAGATTCCATACATTTCTAGTCTGGATCAATCTATTAACTATTGTGTTTCTTCAAATATTATTTTTTATATCATTCACTTATTAATGATATAGTTAATTAGTTTATTATGATGTTTATGGATTATTGTGACATGTTAAAAATATTTTTTGAAGTATTTCTTGTTTATTTTTATGTATGTTAATGCCCAATTTTGTTTTAATCACTTAGTGAATTTATTTTGGTGTTTTCATGTGATTATGATTTCTTAACAGTATATTTTAAAGTGAATATACAGTTATTCTTATGTATGCGGGTGTCAAATGTATTCAGTTAAATGTCATTTGGATATTTTTATTTAAATTAGGGGTTTTATATGGTGTGAAATATATTTCAAAAGAGTTCTTGACATGATTATATGATGCATGTGGTAATGTTTTCATGTGTTCCTCGTGAGGGTACTTTTTAGAAGTTCTTTTTTATTATTCCAAATGTGCAAGATGGGTTTTCAAAGGCACATTAGACGTGAATGCATTGATAGTGGATTTTTAGAATGGGGTTCCATGAATTGATTAATAAATGTCAAATGAATTTGAATTTTTTTGTCTCTTGAATGTTTGGTGTGTCACTAAATGTTGACACACCCATGGGTGCACTAGGTGCACACATGGGGGTGTCATCAAAGGAAGGTGATACTTTAAATTATTGTTTCCTTGGAAACATGTTTTACTAAATGGTTCATGTTTTCCAAATGATTTTGGTTCCCCTAGGTTAATTAATTAGAGCTTGGGTGGCTCCTTGGTGGTGTGAAAACACACATACATTGGTACATATGTGTGTGTTTGTGTGTGTGTGTGTATATATATATATATTACATGAAAATATTCCCTCATGGAATAGGGAATGTATTCAATGGATTATGTGTATATATATATATGTATGAGAATGTATGTGTGTGCTAGTGTGGGCATTTTTCTTTAGAAGCTTCAAGAGTTTAAGTGCCTCAGGGATATCGACTTCCTTTTTGAGGTAGGTCCTCCGTGCCCACGCCTTTAATTTGAATTCCATGATTACATAGCATTTTAAAAAAAATGTGTTTAAATATTCATGTGACAATTATATATGTAGATATGTACATGTGTTTGGTGAAATGGATTGAACCACTTTGTGATTGGTTTTCCATTAATTTTTATAACTTGTCTAAGCTTGTTTAAAATCTGTTTTAAATTATGATGGTGTCCTAGTATTTTAAAACGGTTTACTAAATGTTCCCTAGTTTTGATGTGTATCTTCTAAATCTAAAAGGATAAGGTTAAATGTGTTGTTTAAAATCCTGACATGTTTGGAACCTTGTAGTAGGGCTTATTAATTAAATGAAAAGAATGACGGTTTGGCACATTTTACGTATGTTGTGTGTTTTTAACTTGGAATTGGAATTGGATTTTCAAAATGAATTTGGTTTGGAATAATTTTATTGTACACTAGAATGATGGTATTAATGGTGAAGTTCACACCTTATGTTTCTTTGAAAGTGTGAGTTCTCGGTTGGAATCCTAAAGTGCTTTGTGAAATGGTTTAAATGTTTGTGTGATGTGATGGCCCAGTTGATACCTTGGTTTATATGACATGCACAAGTTTACACATACACAGAAAAATATATATATATATATAGTGGGAATCTTTTTTGGAGGGATATACCTTTATGGGTTATCATATAGGGTGTCTGTGTTTCGGGTAGTCATGTGTGGTGATAGAAGGTAAGATGAGTCACACATGTGATGGCCTCCTACTTATATAGTATTACAACCACCGTGGGTTCCTGAGAATCTTTTAGAGTGTCGAGTGACAGTTACTGATCAACCCCAATTAGATGGGTTGATATACCCTATATTTTCTATTAGGAAAGGCGGGATGTGCTACTAGTGAGGCCAGGGTAGGTCAGCTAGTTAGTTATCGACTTAGGGGATTCACCATACACCGATAGGTGGTTCCGAACAAATTATTTATTGGGATCGCTCTAGAGTTGTTTAGGAAATTCAAATGGTTGCATACTTGTATGATCCTACTTTCTTGTATGGAACTTTTGGTTATTTGATCTCATGACACTTTTACATTGATTTTTATAATATAGAACCTATATTGGTACTAGTTGGATTTTTTAATAATTCTTTACAGTGACTTATATTCTTTAGTAATTAATTTTGAAAAAAATGAAAGGAAAAAAGGAATTTTTCATAAAAGTAAAATAATGATACGTATTTCTTTAAAGGATTAAAAAACTATATTTTTATGTATCCTATTTTCAAATTATCATGAATGTACTTCATTTTAGAGGTGGGAAATCAGGCATGGTTTATTTTGGAATTTTATTGAGAATCTTGGTGCTCATTCCTACTATATCTTTTTAGTTTCAGGTTCTCCATGTTTGACATAACTCTTAGAGCAAGCTTGGTTTTGAGTTGGGTGGTGACCTAGTAGGTCATGTGGAGGTATGTGAAGCCTATTATTTTATTATTGTCAATGAAAGTTTCCATTTTATTTTTAGTTTCTTTTTTATTTACGTGTGTTTCATCTATGGGACAAATCGTTCCCATGTGTTAATTTTGATGCCCGACATTGGTTGTCAGCCCATGGGGATTGGGAACGCCCTTCAGGCCATATCGCAGACAATCCTAGGTGACCAGTTCAGGGTCGACCTAGGTTGGTTTGTGAAAAAACTACATCAGATAAAGAACTTGTTATTTGGGGTGTTCGGTAGATGAAGATTATGATTTATGGGCATAGGAGGTATGTTATCGGTCAGTGTTTAACCACCACCGCTCATGAAAAGACATGAGTTACTCGAGTTAGTTCATGTTTTGAGTCTTTTTCCTTTGTTTTGGATTGAGGGATTAAAATATTAGTGACTAGATATCACTCTATAACCCCGCATGGAGTGGTGACCCATGTTGATCCCAAGTTCCCTTTTCAAGGTACAATGGTGTTATGTATTACAAGGGGTGTATCTCACTACCATGTTGCCGGTTTGGGCATAAATACTAGTTATTCATTGTAGTTGTTCATTGTTGGTTGTGATTCGACTTGATTTCAGTTGGTGTTAGAGTGTTTTAGGAAATGATGGTGGTTTTTAATTGAAAGGGATGTCTCTCTAATAGTTTTAAAAGTAGTAAAAGGGGGGTTTCTTTCATGTTGTTTTGAAATTGTTGTTGTGGGCTTTTAAAGAGGAAGTTTTTTTATTTGGAAAATTTGACTTATTTTTGGATTCGGTAATGGAACAGAATGTGAAACCCTAGGTATCCCTTAGGATCATCTGCATATGTATGGGTAGACATGTGGTGCACATTGAAATATATGTATGAGTGATTTGAGTGCAAAGGGATGAAGGGTTTTCCAGCGGTTCATAGGATTCCATGGGTAGGGTTTTCAAATTTAAGGCTTGCCTTGATTTTTCTAAAATTGAATTGAATGAAAAAATAATTTCTGGAATTGGTTTTTCTTTAAAAGTTCTCTTTTCCTATGTTTCAATATGTTTGACTTATGATTCTATTACCCTTGGCATGGGGTGTTTATTTTGGTTGTGTTTAAGATTCTTCTGGATTTTGGTCTAGTTATATTGGCTCGAGGTATTTCTTTTGATTGATTTTTGGCTTGATGCTAGTTTCAATTTTGTTTTTCATGTTTTTCTCAATATGCCACCCAGAAAGTTTCTCAAATTTTGTTAATGAGTAATTCCCAATTCTGGTTTCTATTGAGTGTTGATTTTACATCGATTAATTTGTGGTCAATTTGGGGAAGTGAAGTATTTTAAGGGGAGTATAGCATGTCTTATGGTGGTGGGGGACTCCTGAGTTTGTTAGAGTTCGTGTTGTCTTGGGTTTTGTGGAGGGACCAGATCGAGACTAGTGGAGGTGGATGTCTCATCACACATGTAGTTGGGATGATTTGGGAGGTGATGAAGACATTATTCTTCTAATGTATCATACATAAGAAGGTCAAGGAGAGAAGATATAAAAACACATTTGTAGTTAATAAAGAAAGTGGTTGGTGAAGGCATGTGTTGGCCGCTTTATGGAGTCTCCATATAGAGCGTAAGTGATTGGAAAATCTAGCACCTATCATCATTCATGAGGGTTCCCCATCTGGTGAGGAGAGCATACCAGAGGAACCTATCTATAAGAAGATATTATTATTATTTTTGACATCTATTTTGTCAGACTGATTTCTGGTGCGCCGTCGGTATGGCCAGTTCAGAAATTCGATGCTATCTTTCTTACATCCTACTGAATTCTTGCTATCGTTGTGGTCGTTCGGGTCATTGGGGAATGTTCTGTAAGAAGTTCTATTAGAGGAAGGTGCTATGATCGAGGGATTCTGGTGTCTTACTATGATTAACATATTCTTTACTGATCATAGTAGTAGAGTTCTATTGAATTTCTCCCCTAAAATCATTTGTTTTTATTAAATAGATATATTTCCGTTGTGAGGGTTAGTCTTGGTTTTATTTGTGATCATTTGGAGATGTGAGTGTTGGGGATTTTTTGGCTTGGATCAAGTGTTCCAGGTTTCAGTCGAGGTGTTTTCTTTGTCGTACTAAGGGAGTGGGATTAATTGGGAATTTTATATTAGTGTAGGGAATTATTAGTTTAGGAGGTGTTGTTATAGAGGGATCCTTTGTCCTGAAATTCTGAGGTGCATTGTGAAGTGATTTCCATTTAATTTTTTACGGTGTGACTTAGTTTTTTGGGGATGTTTTGGTGGTTTAAGTTGGGGGTTCCCTAGTCCCCTGTTGTGGGGAGGGTGTTGTTTGGATAACATAGAGATGAAAAAATGGTCTTTTGGATCCCGGGATGTTGGGTTTCTCTATAGTAGGTTTCTTATTTATGTCTTGGTGGAGTTGTTTGGGTTTTGAAGTTTTCATGTTAACTGAGTTCTTATGGTCGAGAGAACCCCTCATGTTCCCCCCTCATCCTCATGTTGCAAAATTTTCTTGATCAGTCATGTGTGATTTTTGGAATGGATATCACCCGAGCATTATGATTTCTCTCAGCTTTGATCAAGCATGGACTCAAATTATAGTAAAATTTCATCTTGGTGAATTTCTGGGTGTAGAAAGAGTCTGTATTGGGGAGAATTTTCACACAAATACCTTAAATACTCTTTTATTTTATTACTTTCCAAGTGTCATATATTTTAGTTAAAGTTTGGTTTTGAGTCCCAGTTTGAAATTTTCATACGGGGAACTATCAGTGGGTTTCGAGCCGTAGGTGATAGTGTGTGGACCACACTATTACCTAGTTTTTAAAATGAAAAAATTAAATTAAATTAGGAAAAAAATTGAGTAGATTTGTATAAAAATAAAATAAATGGTAAACATCATAATAATAATAATAATAATAATAATAATAATTTTGTTATTAAGAATATTATTATTATTATTAAGAATGTTAATGTTAGTATAATGACTATTAATTTTTTAAAGATAACTATTATTATTATCGTCATATTATTAGTATTATTGTAAATTTAGTTTTTTTTATTATTTTTATTATTATATTATTTTTTATACTAATTCTACCCTACCCCTTCACCAATTACCCCCTCTCTCCATCGAGTATTGTGCTCCTTCCTTCATCCCTTCCCTTCGTGACCCGCCTTCGACTCTGGTGACTCTCATTCCTGCCAGACCTCCTCTCCAGTGTGGCATAATAAGACAAAACCCCTCTTTGATATGAAACACCCCTGTCTGTACTCCTCTTAAGCACGCAACACACTTAACAGCTGACCCCCTACCTTGCTAGTGCCACATCCTCTCCGTTCTATGATTCTCTCGACGATTTCCTCCCCGCTCAAATCGTTCCTCCCTCACTGGTGCCCCTGGTGTGTTATTTTTATCAATTTTTGTTATTTTATTTTCCTTTGTGGTACTCAAATGGTTAGGGTTCATTTTGGTCAAGTATTATTTGAGTATTAGGGTGTGTGTTTGGTCCCGGAGGTCTCTCCATCTTTTCCATTGATGTTTTGTGGCGTTCACACAATGCCAAAGTATGTGTTTCCATAACATTCCCTTCCAGAGCAATCTATTCTCCCTTGTGTTGCTTCAAATATTATTTTTACATGATTTTCTACTTAATGATATATCTAATTAATCCATTATGATGATTATGTAATATTATAACATGTTAAAAATAGTTTTTGAAGTGTTTCTCGTTTATGTTGTTGCGTGTTAATTCCTAATATTGTTTTAATCACTTAGTGAATTTATTGTGGTGTTTCCTTGAGAGTATAATTTGTTAAAAATATATTTTTAAGTGAATCTTCAATTATTCCTATGTACGTAGGGGTCAAATATATTCAATTAAATGTCATTTGTATTTTAATTGTGAAATTTAATGTTTTATGTGGGGAAAAATATATTTCAGAATTTTTTTTAACATGAGTATATGATGAAAGTGGATTTTATAAAGCATGTGGTTATGTATTCATGTGTTCTTTGTGAGGGTAATTCTTAGAATATTTTTTATGGATATGTAAAAGGTGTTAAATGTGTTTCCAAAGGCACTTGATATGTGAATGCATTAATTTTGGGGTTTTTGAATGGTGTTTAATGAATTGATTAATTAATGGAAAATGTATTAAAAGTGGGTTTTGTGTCTGTTGGAATTTTTTGTGTTTCGCTAGATATTGAAACACCCATGGGTGCACTTGGTGCACACATGGGGGTGTCATCAAAGGAAGTCTATTCATTAAACATGTGTTTCCTTGAAATCCTTTTGTACTATAAGGTCGTATTTTCCAAATGATGTTGGTCTCTCTAGGTTAGTTGATTAGATCTTTGGTGGCTCCTTGGTGGTGTAGACACAGACATACATATGTACATATGTGTATATGTGTGTGCATATATATATATATCTACCTTGCATATATTACATCATGGAATAAATAATATGTTCAGTGTATTTAGGGTATATATATATGTATGAGAATGTATGTGTGTTCTACTGAGGGAATTTTTCATCGGAGGCTTCAAGAGATTAAGTGCCAAAACTTGATCCACTTCCTTTTTGTGGTAGGTCCTTTGTTCCTGCACCTTTAATTTGAATTCCATGACTGCTTAGCATTTTTTTTAAAAAGTGTGTTTACATATTCACATGATATTTATATTTGTAGATATGTACAAGTGCATGGTGGATTGGATTGCACCTCTTGGAGATTGGTTTACCATTTATTTTTATAACTTGTCTAAGCTTGTATGCAAATTGCTTTAAATTATGAAGGTGTCCTAGTATTTTAAAATAGTTTACTAAAAGTTCTTTTTCTGTGAAGTGTATCTTGTGAAACTAAAAGGATATGAAAAAATGTGTTGTTTAAAAACCTGACTTGTTTGGCACCTTGAAATGTGGTTTGACAATTCAATGACATGAAGGCCCGTTTGGCACTTTTTAAGTATGTTGTGTGTTTTTAAAACCAAAAATTTAAATGTATTTTCGAAATGAATTTGGTTTGGAATATTTTATTGAATATTGGAATGATGGTATTTAAGGCTCGGTTGGCTCCTTATGTTACATTGAATGTGTGAACGCATGGTTGGAATCATAAAGTGCTTTTTGAAATGGTTTAAAAGTTTGTGTAACATGACAGCCTAGTTGGAACATTGGTTGATATGATGTGCACAATTTTATACATACAGACACAGACACAGACAAAAACACACACACACACACACATCTAGTGGGCAACGTTGTAGGAGGGATATCCCTTTATGGGTTATCTTATAGGGTGTCTGTGTTTGGGATAGGAATGTGTGGTGACTACAGGTAAGATGTGTCACGTGTGCGAGGGCCTCCTACTTACATAGTGTTGCTACCACTATGGGTTCCTGGGCATCTTTTTGAGGCCAAGTGATACTTTTTAATCAACCCTGATTAGACTGGGTGATACCACCTAGATTTACTATTAGGCCAGATGGGCTATGCCACTAGTGAGGTCAGGTTAGGGTAGCTATTTGGTTATTGACTTTGGTTCTTCACCATATGCCATCATGCAGTTTCGAACCAAGTAGGTCCAAGGATCGATCAAGGGATGTTTAGGAAATTCCCACGGTTTCATACTTTTATTTCCTTCTTTCTTTTATATAAAATTATGTTATTTGATCTCATGACACTTTTACATTGATTTTTATAATATAGAACATATTTTGGTACTAGTTGGTTTTCACATAATTCTCTGTAATGACCTATATTCATTGGTTATTAATTTACCAAAACAATGAAATTGAAAAAAGGGGTTTTTCTTAAAAGTAAAATATTTTTACCTGCTTTTTTAAAGGAATAGAAAACCATAATTTTATATATCTTATTTTCAAATTAACTATAATGGACATCATTTTAGAGGTGGATAATTTTGTTTGGTTTATTTTGGAATTGCTACTAAGAATCTCGGTGCTCATTCCTACTCTAACTTTTTCATTTCAGGTTCTCCAAGTATCGCATCGCTCTTGGAGTGAGCTTGGTTAGGGGTTGGGTGGTGAGTAAGTAGGTAAAATGGAGGTAGGTTTAGTCCATTATTTTTCTCTTTTCGCTGCTAGTTACCATTTTATTCTAATTTTCTTGTTTATTAACTTGTGTTTCAACTATGGTTAAAATTGGTCCCACATGTTATTTTTGATGCTCGTCACGGTTGTCCTCCCCGTGGAGATGGGGAATGCCCTTCAGGCCATGCCGTGGACCGGCTCGAGTGACCGATTTAGGTTCGACTCGATTTGGTTCATGAGAAAATAGTATCAGAACAAGCCCTTTTTATTTGGGGTGTCCAGTAGATGGATATTTGGATTGTCAAGGCTCAACATGTAGGTAATGGGTTAGTTCCTGATCTCCACCCACATAATGAGACCAGAGTTACCAAGGGTAGTTCGGTTTTTGAGTCTTTTGACTTTGTATTGGATTGAGGGACAAAAATAGAGGTAAATCAGTGTCACACAATGACCCCACATGGTGTAGTGACCCATGTAGAGACCAGGTGCTCGATTTATGTTCTTATGGTTTTATGTATTACTTGGGGCATGGATCACTACCATGTCACCAGATTGGGCATAAGCACCAATTCCTCATTCCAGTTGTTCATTGTTGGTTGTTCTTTGTCTTTATTTTTGTTGGTGTTGGAGTGTGTTTGTAAATGAAGGTGGTTTTTAATTGAAAGGGATCATTATCTAGTGGTTTTAAAACTGGTAAAAGGGTATTTATTTCAAGTGGTCTTGAAATTTGTGAAGTGGGTTTTTAAATAGGAAGTGTTTCAATTTGTAAAAATTGGATTATGTTTGGATTTGGTAACCGAACAAAAATTGTGACCCTTGGTATCCCTTAGGATCTTCTCCATATGTGTCGGTAGACATGTAGTGCATGTTGACACATATGTATGGGTGATTTGAGTAGAAAGGGACAAAGGCTTATATGGAGGTTCATAGGATTCCCTGGGTGGGGTTTTGAAATTTAAGGCTTGGATTGATTTTTCAAAAATGTACTTGAACAAAAAAAGTGATTGTGTGACTTGGTTTTTCTTGAAAGGTGGGGTTTTCCTTTGTTTTTATATGTTTGACTTATGATTATGTTACCCTTGTATTGGGGTGTTTCTTTTGGTTTTATTTATGCATATTCTAGATTCTAGTCCAATTGGCTTGGCTTGCGTTGTTTCTATTGATTGAGTTTTGGCTTGATTCCAGTTTCAATTTTTTTTCATTTTCTTCTGAATAACCCACCTAGAAATTTCCTCAGAAGATGTTAATGAGTCTTTCCCAATTCTGATTTCTATCAAGTCTTTCTTTTCATTTAAGGCTATTGGGATCTATTAGGGGAGGTGAATTTGTTTGACTGGAGTAGATCATGTATTCAGGTGGAGGGGGTCTCTAGAGTTTGATAGTGTTTTTTTGTCTTGGTTTTAGTGGAGGGTCCATCCTTGGACCAATGGAGGTGAATGTATCATCACACTTAAAGTTTGGATTATGTGGGAGGTGTTGAAGTCCATCTTCATCCAATGGATCATACCTGAGGAGGTGAAGGAGAAAAGAGGTAAGAGCCCGTCCGTAGTTAACAAGTACAGTGGTTGGTGAAGGCCTGAGTCAGTCGTTTTAAGGAGTTGGCATCGGGAGCACAAGGGCTTAGAAAATACGGTGCCTCTCGTCATTCTTGAGGGTTTCCCATCTGGCGAGGAGCACATCCCGGAGGATCCTATCTATAAGAACGTATCCTTGTTGGTTCTGAAATTTTTTTGTCACACCACTTTCTGATGTGCCATTGGTATGGCCTGTTCTGACATTCCAAGCTATCTTTTTTTCATCCCTCTGAAGCCTTTCCATCATTGTGGTCATTCGGGTCACCAGGGAATGTTCTATAAGAAGCACCATTAGAGTAAAGAGTTATGATCCGGGGATTCTAGTGTCTCACTATGAGGAAAAATATTCTTAATACATTAGGGCCCCAACCTCAGGTCTCGGGGTGAAGCTCACACACAGTTAGGGTAACACCCTGAGATTTTATGAAAAATATTCTTTTTAATTTCATTAATGTCTTGTGTTGTACGCTACACCAAATGGAGCTTGCACAACACGCATCCTTGACTTTCCTTGCATTACACGCAATCACGACCTTCCTCTATAGCGTGTGTAGTACGCAATACCGAGTTTCACTAAACAACGATATGCTATTAAAATATTATTATAACTAGCCATTATGAATAGTAAAAACCACTTTTTAAAATTTTATAAATTTTATTTTTCAAAATGGACTTCATTTTTGGATTCGGAATACCGAAATTAGCCTGGGGTGAAATTTTGGTATTTTTCTGAAAACTTTCAATTTTTGATGAATAGTGAAACCACTAAGTGGTAGGTTAAAAACTGAATTTCGCATAAAACTTAATTTTACCGCTTCTGTGAATGGAATTTCGAAAATCCGACAGACACAGTTAATATCAAGGAATAAAATATGGTTCAATGAGATGAAAATAATTTTTGGTGAATAGTAACTTTTTACTTTTTTTTACCACAGTTAATAGTAAATAGGGTAACTAAGGGTAAATATGATATTACTATTACCCTAACACATGTCCTAATTCTATTGGATAAGTGTAATTCGACCAAAAACAACCTTATGAATATAATATGACCATTTAGGTCCACTTGGATTAGATTATGACATTTAATATTATTTTATTTAATGAATAGTTAAAATAGTTAAAATCAAAGTTTAATAACTAAAACATTTTTAATATGGGGTTATACATAAGATAAATTCGACTATAAATATTCATTAGAAAGCTAAAAAGATTTCATACATAATGATATTTTATTTATAATTTTTAGACTTTAAATAAATTAATTTATTTATGACACAACGATGATGCAGTAATTACCCTTTTAAGGAAATGTTAACATAATTGATGTTATAAATGCTCAAATAAATGTAATTTGAGACTTTTTATGAATTAAACTAATTTTCATGGTTACTATGATATATTAGTATTGATTTAATCAACTTGGTTCGAACATATAATTCTGTTATGACTTTCACAAAAATCATATATCAAATAGTGTCAAAATTGACACAAAATAGTTTTTAAATCAAATATTATATTATTAATTGTTATTTTATTCCTAAAAATCTAAGGATCGGCCAAATGACTTATATAAGGTTATATATATTAATAATAAACAATTTGGGGTTCTTTTGGCATGTTATAGTAATTTTATTAACCATATAGTGAAAGCAAACAAAAAGACATGGTAAAAGTTAAATTATTTAACTTAGAGTTAAATCTAATTGATAAGGTTAAAATAATACCCTAAACTTGTCTAAATCCTATTGGTTGATAGGATTTCGACCCATCCCCTCTTTAGCTTAGAAATAAGACTATTTGGAACCATTATAAACTGATTTTGACATTAATATAAAATAATATTTTGAGGTATTCCTAAGGTGCCCCTCTCCTCCCTTATAAAAGGGTACCTCCTCCCCCTCCTCCTCACACCAATTTGAGCACTCAAGCTCGGCCAACCCCTGCCATTTTCTCTTCTCCACTTCGCTAGAATAATCCTAGAGGTCCTGGTCTTCTTCAAAGACCAATCTTATTTCCCTAAGTAGAGGATTCAAAGAGGCGTTTCAAAGAAGAGGTAATATCCATTACCGATCTTTTCAATTTCTTTCTTCTTCAACTTCTTCTTCTTTAGTTGTCTCATGATAAAGTAATAACATCAGTATTTATTATATACTGATATGTTATTATAAATATGAAACAACTCTAATTCACCTTCTATCCATCCTACAGAAAAAAGAAATCACCGCGCGTGCGTACGTACGGAATACCGTCTCCACGCCGTGGTGTAATCTATCTTCCACCACCACCTTACATGGATGGGTATAATGGTGTAAAGAATTACTATACATAGTTATTACAACATAATATTGATTCTGATATGTTGTATAATCCACTCCTATTCAATTCAATATTTATGGAAATGATATCATCGCTCGTGCGTACGTACGGACTACCGTCTCCACGACGCGATGAGATTCATTCTCCATGTTAACCATTTAAGAATAATTCAAAAGTATATATAAGAAATAATAATGAAATATATGACATTATAAAGCTACTGGATTTATGTATATATGTATATTTATGTCATCTACTTACTTCCATTCAAGACAATAAGGAAAGGAAAACAGCGTTCATGCGTACGTACGGACTACCGTCTCCATGAATGTTGTTTTTCATTTCATTTATCTATCTTATATATATATATATACTGAATATATATGATATATAAATCATATTTTATATTCTGGAAGTAAGTAAATCATGATATAAGTAATAATAATGTCAAGAACAACAAGTCAAAACACCTACGATAAATGAAACGATTTTACCCAAAACGCTTCTTTAACATGGAATTTACAAAAGAACGGGTAATATAATGTCATAAGTGAACCATATATGATATCATAACAATTAGTATGATTCTGGAATAAGTCAATGGCATTATTTAAATCATTATACAGGAGGTTCGGACACTTACAAAGCAAATCGGACCTAAGGTAAGGGAAATATCACAATCTCATTTTTATCCGAGATTGTTTTTACTTTGGCATTTACTGGGGTGTATTTTATCATCCAAATCCATGTTCCCTAAATATGTAATATTGTTTTCATCCACTTAAAATAGTTTAAATCCAATTTTACCCTTCAGTGAGTTTTTAGTAAAGAATATGAAAGGAATCTTTTGTCTCTTTTTCGTACGAGGTATTTTTTGACTTTTCCGACAAAAGTACGAGAAGAATGTTTTTATACTTATACGGCATGAATGGATTTTTAAAACATTATTTCCAAGAAGCTTCCTTTACAAGTTTTCAAGTTTATTTTTAATCAACTTCTTTTATTTAAATGTCGTATGACATGTTATCAAAGGAAAAATGTTTTTGAAGTAGAAAGGATATTTTCCTCAAGAATGGAGTTCAAGTATTTTATCAAAATTATTTTCCATCTAAGATAATAAAAGGGTTCTGTTTTTATCCCTATTATTACATTGATTTGATCATTTTGGGATTGAATAATTTTTATGAATTCCTTTATCTTATATGAATTGTTTTATGATGTCATGTTGTTTAAGAATCCCATATTTATTACATGGGTTATGCGATGATGTATGATTTATGATTATGTGGAACACATAAGAAAGGATTCATTATAAGATGTGTGGGA
This sequence comes from Viscum album, assembly GCA_963277665.1. Classification (NCBI taxonomy): domain Eukaryota; kingdom Viridiplantae; phylum Streptophyta; class Magnoliopsida; order Santalales; family Viscaceae; genus Viscum; species Viscum album. The sequence goes on from OY728138.1 coordinate 151,238,731, forward strand.
CCTATATCTCCCTCCAATGCATTGGGTAAAGATTTTATATCTCATGAGATAGACATGGCTGGAATGGTAGGTTATACCGGTTCAGTGAAATAGGACTGAAACGAGGGTTACTCGATTCAGAAAGGGACTTTTTCCACTAAGATAGTCTTGGCAATGAGTCTTGACTAACAAGAATTGATTCTCTATGATTATGTGTGAATTCCAAAAAGTTTCAAGTTTTATGTTATGATTATTGTCATTACATTTCACTTCTATGATTTATTCGATGTTAAGATATTATGATCTCTTTTGCAGGTTAGGATTTCCAAAATGTTATGTTCTTTTGAATATGATGTGATTGATATTTCTGTTGTTTACCCTTACTGAGCATTTGAGCTAACCCTTTTATGTTTTCTTTTCCCCAGGATATAAAGAAAGGTTTTAGGTAAGAAAAAAAAGGAAGATCTCTATGGGATATGTTGAAGATCTTTCACTAGGATTAGAAGATTATATTCCGAGTTTCCAAAGACACTAAACTATTACGATCCTTGCGTGTGTGTTTTTGTTATGTACTAAGTATTCCGCAAATGTAATGTAATGTCCATGTACGTCAGGCTTCGGGTCTCTACAGTTGGTATCAGAGGAAAGGTTTAGTCAAACATTGGAAACTAGGATGCAAAAACGTTAGTGAGATCCCTAGAGATATTTCTAAGGTATGTCTAGGGATGTCCCTAAGGATAAGTATACGTATAGGTTATAGTACTAGAACTACGCTAACGATCATAGAATTAAACCTAAGATGTTAGATATTGAAGGTACTCCCCCTTTATTATGTTATTTTCTCTAGCATGATTTTTTCCTCTCACACTATTCTTTTTGGGTTTTAGACGATGGCTGGAACCCGAAGGAACCGTGTTGATCAATGCAATGGACAATGCAATGATTGTCCTCCTGAACAAACAAATGTTATGGGAGATGGAGTGCAAAATCTTATAGCTATCCTTACACAAGCTATGAATCATTCTGGACTTCCAAATGAGCAGAGAAGGGAACAATATTCTATTGAGTCCTTCATGAGGCAACGTACACCTTCTTTCAGTGGGACTTCCGATCCACTTGTTGCTGAACAATGGATCAGTAGCACTGAAAAGATATTTTCAGTTCTTCAATGTTCTGAACATGATAAAGTCATCTTAGCAGTATATCGTTTGGAAGGTGAAGCTGATCAATGGTGGAATCTTATCAAGAATACGAGGCCAAGAGATGAGATTGAGTCCATGGAATGGGACGAGTTCAAGAACTTGTTTTTCAGTAAGTACTTCCCTCGTATTCTTTGAAAAAAGATGGAAAAGGTGTTTCTTGAGCTGAAGCAGAAGGATGATGAATCTGTTGGTATATACGAAGCGAATTTTACAAGACTTTCAAGGTATGCATCTGGCATTATCATCCAACCTGAAAGTAGAGTTGATCGATTTTTCAGTGGCATAAAACCAAGTCTTCGAAGGGAATTAGCTATAAGAGACTTCAGTAGCTATGATGAAATTGTGCGTTGTGCTATCAAGGTAGAAATGGAAGTTGGTGTTACATATCCATCTCATAGTTTTGACAAAAAATGAAAGATGGAGTTCAAGGAGAAATCTCAGAATAATGGTGAAAAGAAGATGAATGTTTCCTTATGCACAAAGTGTGGAAAGAAGCATGGTGGAGATTGTCTTAAAGGGACTAGAAAATGTTTTAAGTGTGGAAAAGAAGGTCATCGAGCAGTTGAGTGTCAAAGTAATGGAAAAAGGGTTTCTAATGATGTGAATAAAGCAAACACTGCAGAGAACGCACCACCAACACTTCAATGCTTCAAGTGCAAGTAAATGGGGCATTATGCTAATAAATTCCCTAATCCAAGGGTTAGTGATGATCGACATGAGCAACCGCTTAAGGAAAAGGATAAAGGGAAGTCACATGCGATCACTATTGGCGATGTTGAATATGACAACGATGTGGTGGAATGATTAAGTGTTTATGTAATGGGATTCCAAAATAATGTTGTATCATGGAGTATTGGAATATTTATGTATTGGTATAATGTGGTATTCAAAGTGATTGAGATATTTTTGGAAATAAGATGATATGCGCATAACGAAGGGAAAACGAGAAAATGAAATGTTTAATAGTATTCATGAGCTCATTATTGATATAAGGACTAAGTGATATCATGGTTTGAGTATGTAGAATTTTGAGGATTTTGGTATGTGGAAAGTGTTAACTTTAAACTGAATTCATGTTTTCACTAAGGTATTCAAGAGAATACATGATTAAGGACTTTGAATGTTTGGAATGTGACCAACAAGACATATCTTATGATATATGGGGATCAACGATGGTATTAAATATCTGGTAATCGTTTTCACTATATTATGAGAGTGTACTGAAGTATTATGGATAAGCCTAAAGATTAGAATGGATTATGTTGGACATAAGTTAGTATTGTTTAAGGATAAAAGTTTTTTCGATATTATTAATGGGATGTTATAGTAATATAGTTTTAAAAAAAGGGACAACCTGCAGGACGGGCGACAGCCCATCGCGTCGGACAAGGCCGTAGGAATCGAACCCACAACCGAAGTGCGACAGGCCTTTATCGCCTACCACTGGCCTACAGGAAGTCCCTATTTAGTAGAAACTAGTTTTATTTTATTAAGCGGTATGATATATGAAGTATAAGTTCATTTTAGGAACCATATATGATTAATCTCACTATAGATCGACTTATGTATATAATTTTTGCTAACCTTTTGTTTGAGACAGATTGAATGACCTGTCATTCTATCACATGATCTGCTAACACTTCACGAATAACAAATTCAACTTCATTTATTTAAGAGATGAAGTGGAAATTGTTCAAGGCACGAACAACAGTGAGATTGTACCAAAATAAAGTAAGTATTTATTCTAAACAAATTTTCAACTTTAGGGAAATGATCTTGAAAACCAAAAATGTTGTCCTAGTGATCTTATACCTGATTAATCAGATGGTACCTTATATCATCACAAATCTATGGATTTGTGATTACTGGCTTTTCCATAGCCATGTTCTCTACCACTCTCCATCAGAACATGATGGTTAGATTTTTCTTCCATATCCATATTTTCACCTAAGTGGAAACCCAGTGATTAGTTTATTTGGGTAATAGTTACATTTCATACTTTAGTTTTTAAAGCCATTTTTTGGTATTTCTTTTTACTATGTGGGTTTCTATCAAAGAAAATTTCGAATAGTAAACCTTTTATAACCCCGACGAATTTCGAGGGCGAAATTCATTTTAAAGGGGGTAGAATGTAACACCCTGAGATTTTATGAAAAATATTCTTTTTAATTTCATTAATGTCTTGTGTTGTACGCTACACCAAAAGGAGCTTGCACAACACGCATCCTTGACTTTCCTTGCATTACACGCAATCGTGACCTTCCTCGATAGCGTGTGTAGTACGCAATACCGAGTTTCACTAAACAACGATATGCTATTAAAATATTATTATAACTAGCCGTTATGAATAGTAAAAACCACTTTTTAAAATTGTATAAATTTTATTTTTCAAAATGGACTTCATTTTTGGATTCGGAATACCGAAATTAGCCTGGGGTAAAATTTTGGTATTTTTCTGAAAACTTTCAATTTTTGATGAATAGTGAAACCACTAAGTGGTAGGTTTAAAACTGAATTTTGCATAAAACTTAATTTTACCGCTTCTGTGAATGGAATTTTGAAAATCCGACAGAAACGGTTAATATCAAGGACTAAAATGTGGTTCAATGAGATGAAAATATTTTTTGGCGAATATTAACTTTTTACATTTTTTTACCACAGTTAATAGTAAATAGGGTAACTAAGGGTAAATTTGATATTACTATTACCCTAACACATGTCCTAATTCTATTGGATAAGTGTAATTCGACCAAAAACAACCTATTTAATATAATATGACCATTTAGGTCCACTTGGATTAGATTATGACATTTAATATTATTTTATTTAATGAATAGTTAAAATAGTTAAAATCAATGTTTAATAACTAAAACATTTTTAATATGGGGTTATACATAAGATAAATTCGACAATAAATATTAATTAGAAATCTAAAAAGATTTCATACATAATGATATTTTATTTATAATTTTTAGACTTTAAATAAATTAATTTATTTATGACACAACGATGATGCAGTAATTATCCTTTTAAGGAAATGTTAACATAATTGATGTTATAAATGCTCAAATAAATGTAATTTGAGACTTTTTATGAATTACACTAATTTTCATGGTTACTATGATATATTAGTATTGATTTAAGCAACTTGGTTCGAACATATAATTCTGTTATGACTTTCACAAAAATCATATATCAAATAGTGTCAAAATTAACACAAAATAGTTTTTAAATCAAATATTATATTATTAATTGTTATTTTATTCCTAAAAATCTAAGGTTCGGCCAAATGACTTAGATAAGGTTATATATATTAATAATAAACAATTTGGGGTTCGTTTGGCATGTTATAGTAAGTTTATTAACCATATAGTGAAAGAAAACAAAAAGACATGGTAAAAGTTAAATTATTTAACTTAGAGTTAAATCTAATTGATAAGGTTAAAATAATACCCTAAACTTGTCTAAATCCTATTGGTTGATAGTATTTCGACCCATCCCTACTTTATCTTCGAAATAAGACAATTTGGAACCATTATAAACCGATTTTGACATTAATATAAAATAATATTTTGAGGTATTCCTAAGGTGTCCCTCTCCTCCCTTATAAAAGGGTACCTCCTCCTCCTCCTCCTCACACCAATTTGAGCACTCAAGCTCGGCCAACCCCTGCCATTTTCTCTTCTCCACTTCCCTAGAATAATCCTAGAGGTCCTGGTCTTCTTCAAAGACCAATCTTAGTTCCCTAAGTGGAGGATTCAAAGAGGCGTTTCAAAGAAGAGGTAATATCCATTACCGATCTTTTCAATTTCTTTCTTCTTCAACTTCTTCTTCTTTAGTTGTCTCATGATAAAGTAATAAAATCAGTATTTCTTATATACTGATATGTTATTATAAATATGAAACAACTCTAATTCACCTTCTATCCATCCTACGGAAAAAAGAAATCACCGCGCGTGCGTACGTACGGAATACCGTCTCCACGCCGTGGTGTAATCTATCTTCCACCACCACCTTACATGGATGGGTATAATGGTGTAAATAATAACTATACATAGTTATTACAACATCATATTGATTCTGATATATTTTATAATCCACTCCAATTCAATTCAATATTTATGGAAATGATATCATCGCTCGTGCGTACGTACGGACTACCGTCTCCATGACGCGATGAGATTCATTCTCCATGTTAACCATTTAAGAATAATTAAAAAGTATATATAAGAAATAATAATGAAATATATGACATTATAAAGCTACTGGATTTATGTATATATGTATATTTATGTCATCTACTTACTTCCATTCAAGACAATAAGGAAAGGAAAACAACATTCATGCGTACGTACGGACTACCGTCTCCATGAACGGTGTTTTTTCATTTCATTTATCTATCTTATATATATATATATATACTGAATATATATGATATATAAATCATATTTTATATTCTGGAAGTAAGTAAATAATGATATAAGTAATAATAATGTCAAGAACAACAAGTCAAAACACCTACGATAAATGAAACGATTTTACCCAAAACGCTTCTTTAACATGGAATTTACAAAAGAACGGGTAATATAATGTCATAAGTGAACCATATATGATATTATAACAATTAGTATGATTCTGGAATAAGTCAATGACATTATTTAAATCATTATACAGGAGGTTCGGACACTTACAAAGAAAATCGGACCTAAGGTAAGGGAAATATCGCAATCTCATTTTTATCCGAGATTGTTTTTACTTTGGCATTTACTGGGTTGTATTTTATCATCCAAATCCATGTTCCCTCAATATGTAATATTGTTTTCATCCACTTACAATAGTTTAAATCCAATTTTACTCTTCGGTGAGTTTTTAGTAAAGAATATGAAAGGAATCTTTTGTCGCTTTTTCGTACGAGGTATTTTTTGACTTTTCCAACAAAAGTACGAGAAGAATGTTTTTTTTACTTATACGGAATGAATGGATTTTTAAAACATTATTTCCAAGAAGATTCCTTTACAAGTTTTCAAGTTTATTTTTAATCAACTTCTTTTATTTTAATGTCGTATGACATGTTATGAAAGGAAAAATGTTTTTGAAGTAGAAAGGATATTTTCCTCAAGAATGGAGTTCAAGTATTTTATCAAAATTATTTTCCATCTAAGATAATAAAAGGGTTCTGTTTTTATCCCTATTATTACATTGATTTGATCATGTTGTGATTGAATTATTTTTATGAATTCCTTTATCTTATATGAATTGTTTTATGATGTCATGTTGTTTAAGAATCCCATATTTATTACATGGGTTATGCGATGATGTATGATTTATGATTATGTGGCACACATAAGAAAGGATTCATTATAAGATGGGTGGGACCTATATCTCCCTCCAATGCATTGGGTAAATATTTTATATCTCATGAGATATACATGGCTGGAATGGTAGGTTATACTGGTTCAGTGAAACAGGACTGAAACGAGGGTTACTCGATTCAGAAAGGGACTTTGTCCACTAAGATAGTCTTGGCAATGTGTCTTGACTAACAAGAAATGATTCTCTATGATTATGTGTGAATGACACAATGTTTCAAGTTTTATGTTATGATTATTGTCATTACATTTCACTTCTATGATTTATTCCATGTAAAGATATTATGATCTCTTCTGCAGGTTAAGATTTCCAAAATGTTATGTTCTTTTGAATATGATGTGATTGATATTTCTGTTGTTTACCCTTACTGAGCATTTGAGATCACCCTTTTATGTTTTCTTTTCCCCAGGATATAAATAAAGGTTTTAGGTAAGAAAAAAAAGGAAGATCTCTATGGGAGATGTTGAATATCTCTCACCAGGATTAGAAGATTATATTCTGAGTTTCCAAAGACACTAAACTATTACAATCCTTGCGTGTGTGTTTTTGTTATGTACTAAGTATTCCGAAAATGTAATGTAATTTCCATGTACGTCAGGCTTCGGGTCTCTACAGTTAGGGTGTCAGAGGCATGTGATACCTTTTCTGGTTCATTTATCTTATGCCTTGGAATAGAGACATTTAGGTTTTCCTTTTTCTTGTTTTCATGTTGTTGTATGTTTATCCTTTGTGGTGATATGGTGATGAACTTATTCTTTAATGATCATAGTTGTTGTGTTCTTCTGAATGTGGCCTCTAGAATCATTTTTTTCATATAAGGGTATTTGGCCCTTTTTAGGGTTGGTACAAGTTTTATTAGTGACCGTTTGGAGATGTGAGTGTTGGGGGTTTTGTATTGGGTCAAGATTTCTAGGTTTTAGTGGAGGTGTTGTCTCACTCATACTAATGGTGTAGGATATTTTGGGAGTTTTAGATCAGTGTGTGGAATTCTTAGTTGAGATCATTTTGTTATAGAGAGATCCTTCATCCTGGTACCTTGGTATGCAGTGTTTCGTTGTAATGGGCTTTTCATCTAAGTATTTCCCGTGTGACATAGTTTTGTGGGGAAGTTTATGGGGTTAAATATGGGGGTTCCCTAGTTTCTAGTTGTGGTGAGGGTATTATTTGGATAACGTGGAGAGGGAATGATGATATTTGGGATCCTAGGTTATTGGATTTCTCTATAGTAGGTTTCCCATTTAATTAATGGTGGAATTGTTTGTGTTTTGATGTATCCATGTAAGCCGAGTTATTATGATGGGGAGAACCCCTCATGTTCTCCCCTCATCCTCATGTTGGTAATTCCCCTTGATCAGTTATGTGTGATTTGTTGGATGAATATTCACCCCATACTTTATGATTTATATCAACTTTGATCGGGCATGGACTCGAATATTAGTCAACTTTTGGCTTGGGCACTTTCTGGCAAAAGAAAGTGTCTGTGGTGGGGAGAATTGTCACACCCTGACCTCGAAAACTCTTTTCTTTTATTCTTTTCTTAGTTTCATATCATTTAGTTGATTTATTTTCTTGGTTCCCTGTTTGATATTTTGAAACAGGGAATTTTCAGTGGGCTTCAGGCCACAGGTGACTGTGTGTGGACCACACATTTACTCCATTATTAAATTGAATAAATTAAATTAGATGGGAAAAAATATACAAAAATTATATGAAAATAAATTAAATGGTAAATTCCATAATTACAATAATAATAATAATTTTTATTAAAAATATTATTATTATTATTATTGTTATTAATAATGTTAATATTATTATATTGACTATTTTTATGATTATTATTATTTTTATCATTATATTATTTGTATTATTATTATTATTAGTTTGTTTTATTATTATTATTATATTATTTTTTACCCAAATTCTACCCTACCCCTTCACCACACACCCCATATCCCCATCAAGCATTTCTCTCCACCATCCACCCTTCTCTGCGCGACCCACCTCCCATTTTAGAGCCTCTCCTTTCAGCCGGACATCCTCTCCATTGTGGCCTCATCTAGAGACACCCCTCGCCGATGTGAAACAACCTCGTCCGAACTCCTCTTCAGTGCGCAACACCCCTGACAGCCAACCCCCTACCTTTCCAGTGTTGCCTCCTCTCCGATCGATGCTTCTCTCGCCAGTGTCCTCCCCACTCCAGTCACGCCTCCCTCATAAGTTCCCCCTAGTGTATTATTTTTATCCATTTTTCTGGTTTTCTTTACCTTGGTGGTACTCTAATATTTAGAGTTAATTTTGGTATAGTTTTATTTGGGTAATAGGGTGTGTGGTTGGTCTGTGAGGTCTTTCCCTCGTTTTTGTGGAAGTATTGTGGCATTCTCACAATGTCAAGGTAGGTGTTTCCATACCTTTCCATTCCAGAGATATCTATTGGTTCTCGTGTTGCTTCCAATATTATTTTTACATAATTTTTTGCATAATGATATAGTTAATTAGTTCATTATGATGTTTATGTATTAATATAACATGTTAAAAATAGTTTTTGAAGTGTTTCTTGTTTACGTTTATGATTGTTTATGACAAATGTTTTTAAGCACCTAGTGAATTTATTATGGTTTTTGTTTAGAGTATAATTTGTTAAAAATATATTTCCTAGTGAATTTTAAATTATTCCTATGTACGTAGCTGTCAAATGTATTCAGCTAAATGTTATATGGATTTTAATATTTAAATTATAGGTTTTATGTGGTTTGAAATATATCTTAAAAGTGTTTTTTACATGAGTAAATGATTAATTTGAATTTTATAAAGAATGTGGTTATGTTTTCATGTGTGTCTCACGAGGGTACTTCTAATAAGTGTTTTTATGATTTTTCAAAAGTTGATAAATGTGTTTTAAATGGAACTCGAGATGTGAATGCATTGATATTAGGTTTTTACAAAGGGTTTTTATGAATTGATAAATTAATGGTAACTTCATTTGAAAAAAATATTTTTGTGTCTCTTGGAATGTTTGGTGTGTCACTAGATGTTGAAACACCCATGGGAGAACTAGGTGCACAAATGGGGGTATCATCAAAGGAATATGATGCTTTAATTTTTGGTTTCCTTAAAAACTTGATTTACTAAATGGTTCATGTTTTCCAAATGATTTTGGTACCTCCAGGATAATTAATTAGAGCTTGGGTGGCTTCATGGTGATGAAAACCCACACATACATATGTATGTATTTGTATATATATATATATATATATATTCCTTTCACATATTCTCTCATGTCTTGGGAAATATGTTCAATGTATTAATGGTTTATATATATATATATGTATGAGAGTGTTTGTGTGTTCTAGCGTGGGTGTTTTTCATCGGAAGCTTCAAGAGATGAAATGCCTCGTTTTTATATACTTCCTTTATGAGGTAGGTCCCTCGTGCCCGCACCTTTAATTTGAATTCCATGATAATGTAGATTTTTTTTAAAAAAGTGTGTTAAAATATTCATGTGATATTTATATTTGTAGATATTTACATGTGTTTGGTTAAAAGGATTGCAACTTATGGAGATTGGTTTCCTATTCATTTTTATAACTTGTCTATGATTATTCAAAATTTACTTTAAATTATGAAGGATTCCGATTATTTTAAAATAGTTAACTAAAAGTTCCCTAGTTTTGAAGCATTTCTTGTGAAAGTAAAAGGATATTGTTAAATGTGTTTTTTTAAACCTAAATTGTTTGGCACCTTGAAGCGTCGTTTGAGAATTCAATGACATGAAGGAATTTTTTTGGAACATTTGAAGTATGTTGTGTGTTTTTAAATCGGAATTTGGAATGTATTTTCTAAATTAATTTGGTTTGGAATATTTTTACGGTATGTTGGAATGATGGCATTAAAGGCCCGATTGGCACCTTATGTCCCTTTGAAAGTGTGAACACTCGGTTGGAAACTAAAAGGGATTTGTGAAATGGTCTAAAAGTTCGTGTGATGTGACATCATTGTAGGAATCTTGGTTGATATTACATGCACATGTTCATGTGTGTATATATATATATAGTAACAAACTCTATAGGAGGGATATCCTTTTATGGATTATCATATAGGGTGTCTGTGATTTGGGTAGGAAAGTGCGGTGACGGCTGGTAAGATGAGTCATGGATGTGAATTCCTCATACTTACACAGTATTACTACCCCCATGGGTTTATGGGTGTATTTTAGGAGGTCAAGTGATGGTTACTGGTCAACCCCAATTAAATGGTTTGATACCACCTAGATTTTCTATTAGGTTAGGTGGTTCATTCCACTCTTGGGTCTATATTAGGGAATCTAGTTGGTTATTTACTTAGGGGAATCACCATACACCGACTGGGGGTTCCGAACATAGTACATCTAGGGATCTCTTTAGGGATGTTTAGGAAATTTCCCTGGTTGCATACTTGTATGTTCCTTCTTTCATTAATGGCACTTTTGGTTATTTGATATTATGAAACATTTACTTTTTTTTGTAATATAGAACCTGTTTTGGTACTAGTTGGATTTTCAAGGAATTCATTGTAATTACTTATATTCTTGGGTAATTAATTTAGAAAAAATTAAATGGAAAAATGGGGGATTTTCCTATAACTAAAAGCTTGTTAACTATTTTTTAACGAAATGGAAAACCATATTTTTATATATCTTATTTTCAAATTAGTAATAATAGACTTCATTTTAGAGGTGGGGAATTAGACATGGTTTATTTTGGAATTCCTATATATCATCTATGTTATCACACCTAATCAATCATTTTATTTTAAAGTTATCCATGTTTCACATTGCTATTGAAGTGAGCTTGGTTCAGAGTTTGGTGGTGACCTAGTAGGGCATGTGCTGGTATGTGTAGCCTTATTTTTTTCTATATTAACTACTAGATTATATTTTATTGTCAGTTTATTGTTTATTTAATTATGTTTCATCATTGGGATAAATCATTCTCGTATGTTAGTTTTGATTCCTGACACTTGTTTCTTGCCTGTGGGGATCAAGAATGCCCTTTGGGCAATGTCGTGGACCGGCTCATGCGACCCTTTCAAGGTCGACAAGGGTTGGTTTGTGACATGTTGGATCTTCAGTTGAAGGTAGGGGTCTAAATTATAACACTATTATTTGATAATTTCATGTATATGAAATATTGCGATTTCACCAACATAACATGAACCCAAATCAATTAAATAATGAATGATATTATTCCTTAGATTCAATTGGTTTCAATTGTATTTTGATCATTATTATGGATACACACTGGGTGAGTGAAACATGAATATAATTGAATTTGATAATGGATTATGATGTGTTTAGCATGACATGAGACCCTTGGTGATTTATTAATATAGAATCCCTAAATTTTGGTCCATTTCTTATTTTTCTGAATGATAATCTTCTATGATATATATTCAAGTGGTAGATGAATGAAAATTTGTAAATTTCATTATTAACCATTGAGATTTATGATGTGATATTGTGATAGCCATTATGTATGAAAAGACATGTGTTCCTTGTTGAAAAGCTTATATATCAGGCCTAACACAGGAAAATGCAGATGTATACGTTGTAATGCATATATTGACCGCACTTGACATGCCTCTTACTGTAATAATTATAGTGAGTGGGATCTTTCAAGAACCATGCTCTCATTCTTATAGGACATTGAACTGTATTTTGAAACAATTATAGGGATTTGACCCAAATTGATTTTATTATACAATGGGATATGGTTGTGGTTGGCATGGTCATAAAACATGGTTCGACATATTTTATAATGGCACTGAAGTACGTTATTTTAGCATGGATATGTGGTTTTTGTTATCATGGTCATAACACATACTACGAGATATTCTAGCATGGTGCGGAATAAATTTATTTTAATATGATTATATGGTTATGTTTTGAATGGTAGTAAGACATGGTCAAAGATTTTCTGGAATGAATCCAAATTAGGTTGTTGTTGTACTTTATTAGTTATTGAATTAATTAATATAACTTTTTATATATTTATTCCATACACTTCTTATCAGACTAGTTTTTTTAGACACAATGGTTTTGACCTACAATGTTGTACTCACAAACTATTTGGGCCACTGTTTGGAACCTGAGATGACAATGTGTACGCAGGTATGAACAAGGGAGATGGGCCTTATTGTCGATTGTTTTTTTCGATGGGTTTAACTTTTTAGGTGGGAGTGATAATGGGTTTGGGATTAGGGGCTAATGATTCTTTATTAATTATACTATACTATTAGTTGTATTGTTTCTTGCATGAAATTTAGTTACATTTCTACATGTCATTACATGATCATCATTATTTTTTATACATTATTCAGGTGGATTTTATTAGTAGATTAATCTTTTTGTATAAATTAATTTATTTTGTTTATATAACTTTTTTTACTATGATGAAACTTATTACTAGAGGATATAGTCTTCCAACGATGAATTTTACACTCCCACTGCTATTCTGTAGCCTTCTGCCTATAGGGATACACTATGGAGGTCCTATTACCATCTTTTTTTCCTTGTGAGGGAGATATCTGGATTGGGGGACATTATAAATTGTTATCAAAGGATAATGTTTTTTTCTTCTTATTTACTATTTGGTAAAGGAACAAAATAGATAAGGATGTGTCATAAATTCTTAATGAGCATGATCATAAGAGTAGAAACCCATGTATGTGAACAAATTTAAGTGCCTAGGGATTATAATATTTGTTTGAAATGTTTTTTTGTTACAGTTGATGTGACATAACCTTTGGTGCTTCACAAGTTGTGTGAGGTTACTATTTTATGATGTCACTATTTTATGAGAATTTTACTCAAGGTTTGGTATGACACATGATGAGTATACATGAATCATAATAGATATATAGGGATTTATTGACATGAATTGTTCATGGTAGGGTAATATCTTTTTTAAGTAATATATATATATATATATTTTGAAAAGTGTTATGAAATATTCGTTTCATTTGATAATTTAAATAAATTAATATTTCATGCTAAAACACTTGTAATCCATTTTTAGAGAGGCCAAGTGTTAGTTTTTCTCTGATTTAGTCTCCTATTGTAGGTGTCCTAAGTTCTAGCCAATGATTTATGGTGTGTGTTTTTCTTATAGAGAAAATTCAACATCATCATCACTGACTTGAGCGTTTATAGAGTGGAAATTGGCACGCTCCTAATGCAGTAGTACTGTAACATCGCGTAGTTCATGAGGATCATATGGATGTTCATCTTCATCAAAGCATCATGAGGTCTATCTAATCCATTGAAAAATAGGATGTTGATAGGGTTCCGTAAATGTATGAGTTGACAATAGAGTTTCAGCTATAACATCTTCCATTGTTTACTTGGGAATATGGACCCAATGTAGTTAAGATCTATTTTTAGTTAGTCTAGAAAATCATCAATCAACTTGAAACACCCGCATATAGGAGGGTGAATATTGCTTCATATAATACTCATGGACCTACCAAACATTGATTATATGTTATGAATAAATCTAGGTAGAAGGATGATCTATCTTGTAAGGACATCGATACGAAGTTCCTAATCCATTTATCTCTAAAGATGTTGAAGGAGGAAAAATATAGTATGTTCCAGCATTTGAAATAGGAGAGCTTATTTGCACCAGACTATGAAGAATGTTTCACTGATCTAAAGATCATTACACCATCTTTGGTTGTTGAAGAGATCTCCAGGGAAAGATAATTTCCAAATGTACTTTATTATAATATCATCTCATTGGTGAATGTTTTCCATCAGAGAAGTTTTGAGGATGTGACGAAATCATCACTCATCGTGAAAGGGAATATGAGAGAGACCCTTAGCAGTGGCTAGGATATTTTATTAGTGCAATTGGGATCTCTTATTCAGGTAGAAATATGTTCCCTTATGAAATTCTCCTCCATGGTAGTAATGGAAAGAGTAGTATGGGTAGTTGAAAACCATCCCAGGACTGTGTTCTATTCTACTATTGTCAATGTAAAAAATTTGGATACTAGTGTGCACACTATCCTCACCTCACGTTTTAATGTCATAAAAATGGAGGAATGGATTACCTTAAAAGGTATAATATGAAATTCTGATATCAGACTAGTGGATGGTGATTTTGATAGGCACCTAAGTTAGGAAGGGGCTCAACTACAACTCAACATTATGGTAATTGGAGTTACACATGTCATTTAGGCCGAGGTAGCGTATATGGTACACCAATACAAGAGAAGTATTACCAAGAAAGATAAAACGAATAGGATAGTTAGGAATTATCCTTAGGATGAGGGATAGGTCAGTTTCATGTTGTGTAGACAACTCTGGAAAACATGGATGCAATACCATATACCATAAGAGATACAATTCTTTTATCATCTATCTCATCATTAATTTTTTGATATTAGAGAGTAAAATTATTATCTATATGAAATTTTTAGAAAGAGTTTATCCTTTTATGTGAAAATATTATATGGTGATTTGACCATCAATACATCATTAGGAGTGCGGTCGGATAATATAAAACGTTCCAAGGTTTTTTTCTAGAGATTGGTGGTTACCATTTCATCATAGAACTATTTTTTGTGAGATATGACATTATTTTATTTGATTCTAGATATGGATTTTCAAGTTCTATACTAGGATCATATGAACTATTATAGGAGGATAATTAACTTTTATATTTGAAAGGAAATTTAAATTCTTACTAAGGCGGGTGGCACATTCATGCTGGTCATGTAGGACTAAATTAGTGAAAATTTGATTGTCTCACAACTAAGATACCTGATCATTCTCTCGATGATGGTGGAATGAAACCAGATTATTTTCATATAGTGGCAGAAATGTTCCTAGATGTTTCTTCTGATGAGTTCTATGACATACCACCAAAAAAAGATATCATGTTCATGATCTAGTTTGTGTAATGTGTAGAGAAAGTTTATATCCCTTCATATAGAATGGAAGAAATAGAGCTTTGAGAGTTGTAATTAGATTTGGAAAATTTGGAATCTAAATGCTTCATATGGCCTAATATTTCTCCTTGTGGTTCTCTAGTACTATTCACAAAGAAGGATGAAGGATATTTTCCCTGATGTGGGGATTATCCAATGTTATACCAAATGATGATAAACAATTGGTATTTTCTCCCATGTAATGAAGATTTTGAATAGTTTATAGGTGCTAATATGATTTATAATATCTATTTGAGATTATATTACAAGAATTTAAGGGAGAGAAAATTAGACATAACTCAAAAATCTTTTTGTAGTGGTTGTAGATTTTATGAGTTTGTAGTGATGTTATTTGGGTTAAAAAACACAGCACATGTATTAATGGCCTTGATGAATTGGATCATTCATCATTTTCATGCTTTATTTCAAGTGATATTTTTGATGATATCCTAGTGTATGCTCTGTCAATAGAAGAGAATTCCAAAAATCATCACATCATCCAAAGTACATTGAAAAAGAATCAGATTTACTCTGCTCTAACCAGATAAATATTAATGATTAATAACTTGCACTTATCATCTCCTAGAAAGGAATGTCATTGTAACGAATGAATGATGATGATATGGTATCATTGGAATATCATAATAATTTATTTGATATTCAAATAATTATGGGTTTGGAAGGTTATTATTTGTGTTTTATCATGGATTTATCTCATTTGGAAGAACCCAAGTCTAAGATAACTAAGAAATAAGGGTTCTTTGTTTGCTATTATGCTTGTGGGAGTGATTTTTAGCAGAATAAAGGACGTCTGAACTCAAAAACTATCCTTAAATTACCTTTTCTAGGTAAGTCATATACTATGTATTATGACAAATCCGTATTTAGACTTCAAGTAATTATATTTTAGTAGGTTAGAGTGGTTTCTTATGGATCAAGGAAGATGATATTGTTTGAGAAGAATTATCAAAATCACGATCTAGAGTTAGCAGTAGTGGTACATGACCAAGGATTTTGGAGACTCTATCTCATGGGTTAGATGATTTTGGTATGCATAGATCCCATGATCATCATATAAATCTTTTCTTAGTGAGGCCTAAAACTTCATAAGAGGAGTTGGGTCATGTATTTTCCATCTTCTGACTTAGAGTGGGAGTATACACCACGAAAGGGAAACATCATTACCAATGATTTGAGCCAAATGAAAAAGATAGAGGAAGTGTAAGAGTAATGTGATGAGTGGTGTATTATGGCCTTATTTACAGACTTTCATATAGATGTTTAGGAGTCCAAAGTCCAGGTAGCTCATAACATCAACATCTATTATACTGGATATCTTGGATGGGATTAATATCGAGTAGTTATTTAATCCATAGGGACAAATTATTTGGCGGGAATACACCATCAAGATGGTCTATCATTAGGGGAAATTCTATTTTCTTCTGTGGATTAATATGTGTTCCAACGAGCTTATGAAAGGTGCTAATGATGAAGTTTCATGCTTCCAGATAACGAGTGCATCCTAGTTTTACAAATATGTATCTTGAACACCATAGAGAATACTGTTTGTTATGAATGAAGAAATAGGTACGAACCATAAGGGATAGATGCTTCACTTTTTAGTAAGTAAAATTTGAGCATCACTGGATAGATGGGATTTTTCAGCCTTTTCCCATACCTGAGTGGAATTCTGACAATGTCACTGCGGATTTTGTGATAGGTTTACCAATGAAATCCATATGAATGATGCTATATGGGTTATTTTGGATTGAATGATGAATTTATCCAACTTCATACATATCAAGGAGACTATAACAGTTAATGATTTGGGTAGTCTCTACATTTGTGAGGTGGTTTGGTTTCACTATCTTCTGAGTTTTATCATTCGAGATAGAGATCCTCATTTCACATCATGTTTTTGGAAGGTTCTTTATAAAGCCTTGGGATGGAGGTATATTTTGAGAAAATATTATCATCCTTAGACCGATGGTCAATCAAAGTAGAGTATTTAGGTTCTAGAGGATATTTTTTTAAGATGGTGTTTTGGATTTCAGTTGTTAATTAGAGAAACATATGATACTCTTAGAGTTTTCATATAATATTCATTTCCATGAATTAAACCAAATTGAAAATTTCTATGTTTGTATGGTGGGATATTTTTTTTGGATTTTTGATGGCTGGAGAAAATTGAGTCTACACTTGTTTGGCATAGTATCATGTAAAACACATCTAAGAATGTTCAGTTGATCAGACAGTGGTTTTGTGACCATGTTGAGCAAGATGAAATAATATGCTTACCATTTTAGAAGACCTCTAGAATTCAAGTATAGTCGTCATTTTTTTATTCACCTATCACCTGGATTATAGAAACACCATATAAGGAATCATATAAAGCTAATTCCTAGGATTTCTAGGCCATTTGAGATGGTGTGATGGGTCATTCTAGTTGAATACCATTTATCCTCTCCACATTGCTTATGTTCCATGTATAGTGTGTTCTTCCTGTCTCAACTACAGAGATATATTTTATACCTTTCCCATGTGATAGATTTAGTAGATATCAATATTTTTTCTAATGCGTACTTTTAGGAACATCTGATGCATTTTTTAGATCATAGTGAGAAATATCTTTGGGTTGGATTATACCATTGGTTCAAGTTCAGTGGTAGCATGGGGGAGTTTAGGATGTGACCTGGGGGAGGGAGTATGATATCAATACATAGTATCCAAACTTGTTCTCTAATACTTCAGAATGATTCTTGGATCATCTTGTGGGTGATCTATTATATGGTAGGGGGATTTTAAGATACAATATTATTTTTATTATTTCTCCCTCTATGTTTTTGGTTACCTTTTTTTAGGTAAGGTTTTCCTCTTCATTGAATCATAGTGGTCATGTTCCATATTGGATACCTATGATCTGAATAAATTCTTTAACAGGATACGAGGAAACTTATGAAGACCAAGGAGGATCTATATGGAAATCTTTGATTGAAAAATTGACTTAAAGTCTATAGATGTATTCTTATCCATGTTAATGGATTCTGGGTAAATGGGAGAAATTTTTCAGGGTTTATTGATATGTTAAGTAGATTTAATGGGGGGATTGAGTTTTTTATAAGTAAAATGGGCTGAAAACCCATCTTTAAAACATTTAAACGTCATGTAATGTGTGAGTTTTTTTAATAAGTTAATTCAAGGATACAAGTTTTTCAGTGTATCCATTTATAATATTTATAAGATATTTAGACACATAACATGAAACATAATTCTATGATCTGCTATTTTATATTATGTTTTGTGGTCGATTTTCCATTCTAACTCACTGCAACCTTCTCATCTCAACCCTAGGGAACCTTATAGGCTACTTTGGAGTCCCAAATTTCAATCAGAATGTCCCAGTAACACCTTCAATCCATGGAATGTTGTTTTGGTCGAGTTTCTCCAATATCTAACATGGTCCTCTACCTATTCTATTGAAATATCATGAATATGTGTGTAGTTAGTTTTTATCTTGTTTAGTTTTGATCGAGGAACCTTGTAGCGGTCATCCACACCTTCTTCCACATGGTTGTTTTCCTATGGAAGCATTGTTCTATATTTAATTAATGGTTAGAGGTCTAAATCTTAAACCTATATTTTTATAATTTCCATGTATATGAAATATTATTATTATATCAACATAACGTGTGACCAAATCAATTAAATAATAAATTGGATAATTCCATGGTGTTCTTTGGTATAAATTGGATTCTGACCTTGATTATGTATACCCATTGGTTTGGAGAACCATGAAAATAATTTAATTGGATAATGTCTTAATGTGTGTTGAGTATAATGTGAGACCTTATGAGATTGATTGAGATGGAATCCCTATATTATGGATTATTTCTTATAGTTCTATTTTTAATCAATTCTTGTCACACCCCAACCTGGTTTATTATTTTACATTATTATTTCATTGGCCATAAATAATTTTTATCGGGGGTTGGGTTGAGTCCCAGATGAAAACATTGAATTTTATGGTGAAAAGCAAACGTTTATGGGTTTCTCAGCTTCTGCACTCACGCAGAACACCATCGAGGGACCATAGAGAAACACCCTGATCACTGCGTGACCTGCCCGATATGTGCGGCTAAATAAAAATTCAATGAACAAATAAAATGGTGGTTAAAAATATTTTTATACAAAAAATCCATAACTTTTTAACATTATTATTATTATTATTAATGAAATTTTATTAGTAAAAGAATTGTTTTTTCATTATTATGTTTTTACTAAAGTTATTATTATTATTAATATTATTATTAGTATTATTAATAATAATATTATTATTTTGATTGACTTTTTATTTTTATTTTTATTCTTTTTTTTCACGCAGTTATCCCCCCCTTATCCCTTATTGCAGCGCGAGCAGGACCCCCTCATAGGATTGAGTTTTCCTTTCCGTGCTACCCACCAGTTGTAGCCTGCCACCCTTCCACTTGATCCCAACCACCAGCCTCACTGTATCTCCTCCCCTTCTACACAGGACACCCACCCTGCTTCGGCCTCCCACACCCCTCCTACTCTGTCGACAACTCCTGCACTAACAAGACTCCTGCACCCCTACCCTATACTGGTATTCTGGCTGCCACCCTCCTATGGCTAGCTCCCTACATTGCGCACTCGACCAGCCTGCCCCCAATTTTGTCTGGTCATGCACACTCCTTCCCTCGCTGTCTGACCGAGCACCGTCCTCCCATCGTTGTCTGACCGCGATGACACACCCTCCCCAAATCCGGCCTCTACCACCCTCACCCTGCACGAGCATCTCACCAGAACACACTCTGTTGACTGGTGCCACACTCTATGGCACGACCGACCTACCCTACCTCCATGAGCCAGAGTCCCCACTTCCCTTTGAGTAGACTTGTCCCATGCCCCCTATCTACTTCAATGTCCACCTCCCCTTCCGGCAGCAACAACCCGCCTTTCCTTCTCCCTTTCTGGCCGCTGCTCCCATGTTGGGAACATCTTCTGCCGTAACCTCCAGACTCACTTCTATGTATGTACACTCATCCAACTACCCCACACAAACAAGATTCAACCCTCCTTTTCTGCCCTGTCCATCCCGTTGTTCACCTCGGGCTGCCCCACACCCTTCGACCATTATCTCCCTTTTCAGCAGATGCCTCCCTTATCAGTGGCCCTCCATCCCTGCCCACCACTTTTTCTAGCCAGTGACCCTCCCAAATGGTGAACGCCACCCCATTTCATCTATCGCACAAGTCCACTGATCAAGCACACCCCACGCTGACCCCTTTCCTTACATCGGATAACCATCGTGCACCCATCTCGAACTGGCGAGACCTCTTTCCAGCCAATACAAAACACCGACCAGCTGGTGCCTTCTAGTTGCGTGCCTTCTGACTAGTTGTGCACCGTCTGACAAGATTCAAACCCTTCCCCACCGCACTTCCCCCCTTCCAGTGACTTTTCTAGCACCCTACGACCCCTCACCGACCTTCTGATGCGAGATAAGCAGTTATGCCAGCTCATGTTCCACCTATGTTCGTGTAACCAGTCATGTGCCTTGTTCTCAATTGGGTGCACAACGAGCATCTGCCGCTGAAGGCGAGTGGTTTGGGTTCGCTTTATTTCACTTACACTGGTGTTTATGTGAGGTTTTCATTGTATCTTGTTTTTATTATTTTAAATAAACATCTATGTTTTCTTTAGTTGTTGAAAACAAATTCATCACTTTAGCGAGGTAATTTTGTGAAACTACTATCGTTAACTTGTTTATACTTGTTCCCCTGTGTGAGGCATGTCGCGTCGTCATGTTCGAGCTGTGAATCTGGGTAGGTCCTCCACTACACTGACCTTTAAATTTATAATTTATTAGTTTCATGATATTTTATTAATTTCAATAAATGATAAATAGTATTAGGTAATTAATTTTGGAATAATTTCTTGATTTAAACGATGATTATTATTTTATACAAGACACATAAATTATTTTCTTGATGAACTGATGAACAATAGTAAAAGAATGAAATTTTTTACTTTGAACATAATTCACAGATTTTATGTGTGGTTATGGTTTGATGGTAAATGATCTCTTTTTATTCATGAGAAAATGTAATGGTTTCACTTGAGAAATGGTGTTTCTTTTAAATGTTACACAAGTCTCGTTTGGTACTTTGATAAAATAAATTATTTTAAAAAACTTTTTTTGAGGTGAATCAGGGGTGATAATTTTGTGTACGTTGATTGTGTGAGTTGTGTGTGATGTTTGTGCACCATGAATGGTTGATTTACATTGTTGACGCATCCCCTATTTGTTACATGTGTAGACATGAGAACCTGGAATAATAAGTGAATTATTTGTGAACGATTACTGTACTCTTTTAGATTATGCACTGGCTAGTGTCCCATTGTAGAAAGACGTTTTGTTTTTATTATATCTATGTGATTGGGCCCCTTGACCAGGCTTAGTAGGGTGAAGGTAGGACGTTAGGGTGTTATGACGTCATTGAGAGGTTCATGCCTTCAGAATAAGTCACATGTGTAATATTTTATGGATTGTTCACAACCTCCTAGGTTTGACCCATGTTTTATTTTGTACTTATATGTATATGGTGGATGATTTAGGGGATAAGTTCGGTTGCCAATCCTGATTTGATACGTTCCCATTTCCCTTGTTGTGTGTTGTGTGTTTTGAGTGTTTTTAATCATGACTAACAAATAAAATTTGGATTTATAAATTGTTTGTGAAAATGTCTTAAAATGTAATGCACATTTTTTCCATCAAAAATTATACTTGTTTTTAAATTAAAATGTTCAATGGAATGTTATTTATTTTAGAAATGAAATTGTGTGTAGAAAAAACATAATTTATATAATTCAGGTCAAACCTGAAATTGGTAAAATCTTAATTTAAAGGTAGTGCATTGGTAATAGTTTTTGGGAATGCCTACTGAGTTTTAATACACAATCCTATAGTGTTTTCTAGTTTTTAGTTTCTGCTTCAGGTTCGACTCGAGCTTTCTCTCCGTGGGAGGGAGTTGGTTTTGGAGTGGTGAGCGACTCTTGGGGTCGCGAGGAGTTTTTGGTCATGGTCAGGTTAGTGTGTTGTTGTTGGTTGTTCTTTCATTACTATGTTGTTTATTCACATAGAATTATTCTAATTTCTACATTTCATTATTTACTTTTTACTGGGAAGAATCATTCCCATTTTTATTATATTGATGCCCTGGCACATGTCGCCAGCCCGGGAGGATCGGGAATGCCTCTCGGTCCATGTCACGGACTGGCTTGGGTGATTGGTTCAGGGTCGACCTGGGTTGGTTCATGAAAAAATGGTATCAGAGTAGGTTGGCTCTTAAGAGGACATTATTTTTCAGGGCGCCTATAATTATTTGGGATGTTCATGGTAGAAGGAGTAGAATTGTTGGAACTTGATGTGTAGGAATGGGAATGACGACATGAACCGTTTCTCATTCTGAACCTCGGGTTACCATGGAATGTTTGGGTTGTTGGCGTCTTTTTGGTTCCTTTGAATTTTTTTATACTACGAAATGAAATAGGAGCTGGGAAAGTGACCTCCGTGATCACTCATGGCCTGGAATGCCTTGTGGAGACGGGGACATTACCCTAGAGTACTCCTTATGATGGTGGCGTGGCAAGAGCATGGCCACCAACCATATGTCCATGTCACCCATCGACAATAGTTTCCCTTGTAAATTTCATGGGTCTTCATTAAATCTAAAAACTATTTGTATTCATTTATTTTCAAATTTTTGTACGGTATTATTTGAAATGGAAATGACCATGTTTTGATCCTGCCCCTTGTTTTCTTGTTCTTTGGTGTTCTCCCGCAAAAAGTTTTGATGGATGAACAAGGTGCAGCTTCGTGTGGTGCATCCTTATCAAATCCTCCAGTTGATCAACCTACAGACTATGTTATAGAATTATGGATGTTGAACCCTATCCTATTTTATAGTCAAGTAGATCCACTTGAGGTGGAGGAGTGGTTTTGGGAGATTGATAGGAACATAAGTTTCACTGGGTTGCCTAAGTTATTAAAGGTGATGTTGGATCCCTTTATGCTTGAAGGTCTAACATGGAAGTAGTGGAAGTCTGTGTCTTGAATCAATCCTCGAGATGATCTCACATGGGAGTTCTTCAAGTCCTCTTTTATCCAATAGTATTTCTCTGAGTTGACAAAGACAAGGAAGAGGATGGAGATGTGTTGTCTTCACCAGAGCATTGAATCCGAACTAGAATCTTGTCTTCTATTCATAGAACATGTTATGTATGATAAAACTTTGTTGCAAATGATCTTGGGAAGGCTCGAAAATTTGAGTTTAGACTCTGACCTAAACTTCAGTCGAAAGTGGTAGAGCCCAACCGAACCACGTTCTCAAATGTTGCGGGGAAATAATTTCTGGCTGACACTGAGTTAGTAGGAGGACATGAGATGGAAAATCCTCCCTCGGCCTTGGGAAGTAGTGCAAAGGATGACAATATGAATAATGGTAAGTGGCCTGATGCTAGTGGAACATATAGAGGAATCCAGAGGCCTTTAGATCTTCAATCATCCTCATCACTGCGTAATGGCTTGATCTGTCACTAGTGTGGTAAGCAGGGACACAAGAGACAAATGTACCCGAGTGATCTGAAACCCTTACACACCTATGTACATCTAGGTCACTTACAACTATTCTATCAAGGTTCTTTCAAGATACACGCTGCAGCCAGACCTGGCATGTCGAAGGTCACCCCTGTCCATCGGTAGGAGTAGGACAATGTTTGGGGATCATTTTGGGGTTTAATTTTTGTAGTGTTTCTAGGATGTAGTGGTCATCTCTTGAAGTGTTCTGTGGTTTTTCGTCTCCTTCATTTGTAATAATGGTTTTGACAAACCTCTTTGAAACCTTTGTTTTATTGGATGTGTGTTTGGTGAAATTCTGGTTCGTGAGTTATGTTTTGGAATTTTTGAAGCCTGGTTGTGAGGAAGAAGATGCTTCAATCAACATAGCTCCACCGATAGGTCTCAGAAAAAATTTGGCTTGTAATCATTAGAGCCCCAGTGGTGAATAAGGTCCTTGGTTTAGTCTCAGTCTTTAGTGTTCCCTCGTTTGTGGCCTTCAGTGGGTGTTAGGTCATTAAGGTAGCGGTGATGGTAGTTTTGAAGCTCCATTGGTGGGACCCTTCCCTCCCTTACCCTTTTGGTGGGGTTTTTGGTGTCTCTGAGAAGATTTCAAGTTAGGTTAATCATGTCATTCCTTATGGTGGTGAGACCCATCATGGGTTTCATTGAATTTAGTTGGGCCTGATTCCTATGGTGGGGAGTCTATTCAGTCCTCCCCATGTCAGCATCAAAGTGTCATTTCGGGTTTTTTTGGTGGTTTTTAGAGTGTTCGTGTTTTGAAGATAAGTTTCATGTCATGGGAGTTTGGTGTTCATTTAGATCGATCAACTCTAGAAGAATTAACTTATGGGGTTGAGGGACAATTAAGGAGTTTCATCATTGCGTCTTGATATTGTCCTCACTTTTGGGGGAGGAATGAATTATAGTGGGGAGATTTTTCACACTCCTACCTATTTTATTATTTAACTTTTTTATTTCTTTGGACTTAAATAATTATTATTGGGGTTTGGGTTTTGTACAAGACGAAAACTTTATTGTTATGTAGTGAAAAGTGCACGTATGTCGGTTTGGCAGCGTTTATGCTCAAGCAGAACACGGTTGAGGGACAGTACAACAACACCCTGGTCATTGTGAAACCCATCCAGTATGCGGGGAAAACTAAAAATTTAATGAATAATTAAAATGGTGGTTAAAAATATTTTTATACCAATAATCCTAAAATATATTACATTATTATTTTTATAATCATTACTAATATTATTTTTTTAAATAAATTTTATTAGTAAAATAATTGTTTTATCATCATTATGTTTTTACTAAAGTTATTATTATTATTTTATTATTATTAGTATTATTAATAATAATAATATTATTTTCATTTTCATTTTATTTTTGTTTTTCATTTTCTTTTTCAACGTGGCTTCCACCCCCCGCCCCCTCTCCCTTGTTGTACTGTGAGTTGGACCCCCTCACCAGATTATGTTTTCAAATCTGCACCACCCACCTACTACAGATCGTCACCCTCCTACTGGATCCCTCCCGCAGGCCTCACACACATCACATGAAAATCCGCTCCCCCACTGCCTTTGTGCCCCTTAGACGCAGACCACCCTCCCTGTTTCGGCCTCCTACACCCCTCCTGCTCCGTTGACACCTCCTACACCCACTGGCCTCCCGCGCCCCTATCCTGCATCGGTCTTCCGGCTACCGCCCTCCTCTGGATAGCTCCCTACATAGCACACCCAACCCACATTCCTGCTGTTCTGTCTGGCCGAGACACCTCCTTCCCTCGTTGATCAGACGAGAACCCTCCTCCCCTCATTGTCAGACCGTGACGACACACCCTCTCCTAGTCCGGCCGCCACCGCCCTCACCCCGCATAAGCCTCTAACTAGAACACCCTCTGATGGCCTATGAGACACTCTCCAGTGAAACCGCCTTTCCCTACTTCCCTGAGCCAAAGAACCCCATTCCTTTTGAGCAGACTTGCCACACGCCCCATGTCCACTCTATTGTCCGCATCCCTTTCCGACAATGACGACCTTCCTTGCCACCTCCCCTTCCGACCGCTTCTCCCAAGTTTAGCACACAAGCTATCGCATACTCTATCCTTACATCATTTCCCCCCATCCGACCGACCCACCCAAGTAGGTCATATCCCTCCTTTTCCAGCCTCACCAGCCAACTATTCGCCTCGGGCCACCCCACACCCTTTGGCCACACACTCTTTGACCGTTATCTCCTTTTTCAGCTGACACCACCCTTGTTGGCAGCCCTCCATCCCTTCTGGCCACTTTTTTAGGATGGAAACCCTCCTAACTCGTACACGCCACCTTGTTTCATCAATTTCATTACTCCTCTGATTGAGAGAAACTCGCGCCGACCCCTTTCCATACTACAGCTGACCAGTGCACACCCATATCTGACTGGAAGGACCTCTTTCCAGCCAAAATGTAACTCCGACCAGTTGGTTCCCTCCGGTTGTGTACCTTCTGACCTGTCGTTCACCCTTCGATCAGCCGCAAACCCTTCTCGACCGCGCTTACCCCCCAACCAATGACCTTTCTTGTGCCCTACGGCCCCTCTCCGACCATCCGACACGGGATGACAAGTTTCATCAGCTCCCATTCCACCTCATTTCGCATAACCAGCCGCGCACCCTGTTCCCAATTGGGCGTACGATGAGCGACCATCGTCAAAGGGGAGCGGTTTGGGTTTGTATAGTATCTACTGCATTGTGGTTCAAGTGAGGTTTCCATTTTCTATTGATTTTATTATTTTAAATTAACTAAAATGTTTTCTTTAGTTGTTGTGCATTTTTTGCAGCGCATTAGCAAGGTAATTTCAAGAAACATTGTCATCATCTTGTGCTTTCTTTTCTACCTTGGTGAGGTGTGTCACATCGTCATGTTCGAGCTGTGAGTCGAGGTAGGTCCCACACTACCCTCAGTTTTAACATTATAATTTATTAGTTTCTTGATATTTTGTTAATTTAAATAAATGATAAATAGTATTAGATAATTAGTTTTGGAATAATTGCTTGATGTAAATGAATATGCTTATTTTATATACGACACCTGGATTATATTCATGTTCAACTGATGCACAATAGTGAAAGAATGACTATTTATCCTTTGAACATAATTCACTGATTTTCAAGTGTGTTTCTAGTTTGATGGTAAATTTTCTCTTTTTATGCCTGAGAAAATGTCTTGGTTTCACTTAAGAAATGGTGTTTCTTTTAAAAGTTACGCAAGGCCCATGTGGTACTTTGATAAAATAATTTATTTTGGAAAACATTAATTGAGGTGAATCAGGAGAAATACTTTTTTGTATGTTGATTGTGTGAGTCATGTGTGATGTTTGTGCATCATTACTAGTTGATTTACGTTGTTGAATCAGGCCCCTTTTATTATACGTGTTAACATTAAAACCTAGAATAGTAAGTGAATTTTCTGTGAACAATTGCAACAATAGATTAGATTACGCACTGGATAGTGTCCCATTGAAAAGAGATGTTTTCTTAATATTATTAAAATGGGATTGGGCACCTCGACCAGGCCAAGTTGGGCGACGGTCGGGCGTTAGGGCATTATGACGTCATTGATTAGGGCATGACCTTCGGATGAGTCACACGTATTGTACATTCTGGATTTTTCACAAGCTATTAGGCTAGAAAAATGTTTTATTTTGTTCTTATTTGTATGTGTCAGAAGATTTAGGGTGTTAGTTCGGTTGCTGGTCCCCATTTTCTAATTTCCCTTTTCCCTTATTGTGTGTTGTGTGTTGTGTTTGTTTTTACTCTTGACTAAAAACTAAAATTTGGATTTCTAAATTTTTCATGAAAAAGTATTAAAATGTAATGAAACTTTTTTCTTCAAACATTAAAATTCTTTTTAAATTAAAAAGGGAAATAGACTGTTATTTATTTTAGAAATTAAAGTGTTTGTGGAAAAACCTTATTTTTTATAATTTAGATCAAACCTGAAATTGGTAAACTCCTGTTTTAAAGGTAGTGCATTGGGAATAGTTTTTTGGAATGCCTACTGAGTTTTAATACTCACACCGACAATGTTTCCTATTTTTAGTTTTTGTTGCATGTTTGAATCGGGCATGCTCACCGTGGGTGAAGGTTGGTGGTGGATTGGTGAGCGAATATCAAGGTCATGAGGAGTTTTTGGTCATGATCTGGTTAGTGTGTTTTTGTTGGTTGTTCTTTCTTTAACATGTTGTTTTTTTCACTTTGCGTTATTCTAATTTTTCAACTAATTTATTTATTTTTCACTAGGAGAAATCATTCCCATTTTTCCTTTACTGATGCCCTAGTGCTTGTCACTAGCCTGGGAGGATTTGGAATGCCTCTTGGTCCATGTGGCGGACCTACTCGTGTGATGAGTTCATGGTATACCTGGGTTGGTTCGTGACAATTTTGATATAAATACAGGAACTATATAAAAGAAAAAGGGTAATTACCATAACTAAACACTGATATTTATAGTGTGACATTATGATATCCATGTTTTATGAAAGGACGTGTGTTCCTTTGTGAAATTCTGATATATTATTCTTAGACCTGGAACATGATCACTTATGTGTTTTAATACTGATATTTAGCAGGCTCGACCTAGTCCCTTGTTGTAATTCTTATAGTGACTATGATCTATAGTTCCATGTTGTAATGCTTATAGGGTTTGGCCAGGATTTTATATTTCTTATTGGGTTTTGACCATGATTTTTGAAACTATATCTTGGATATATAGTTTTTGTTGGAATGGTCCTAAGTCATGCTCTGAGATATTTTGGACCTTGGAATTTTATCTTCTTGAAATAATTTATAGTTTAACTTAATAGTAATCTTACATGAGGTTAATGTTACTCTAATATGTTTTTAAAAAATTCAGATTTATTAAAACATATTGATGTATCTTCTAAATTCCACCATCATCTCAAACATGCTGCAAAAAATTCAACTTATACCACTATAATCATAATTTTCATCCATATAAATACTTTTACATTAGATTCAGCCTCTAGTATTCATGTTCACTATATTTTGGGACTTCTCATTCATAATATTTCTTCTACTTCTAGATTTATTTTTCCGAGCATGATGATTCAACAACATTATTATAATCTGTTTATTTTTTCCTCTAGATCATCAATAATTTGATGATTTTCATATCCACATTTTGGATCAGTCTTCATTATCTTAATCTATTTTTCTTAATATCATTTTCAACTTTTCAAAACAAAAATCATGACTTTTCATCTTTATTTGTACTAATAAACAATTTAATTATATGTTACAAAATAAACTACTTATCATTCCTCTATATTCCTTTTATAAGTCTTAAAATTTTATATACTCAATTTTAGTATTCTCATAAATGTTTTTAAAATATCATATTTTGGAATAATATGTTACTAGAGATGTATTATGAACTTAGTCATATTATTTTATGTATGATATCAATATTATACTAATATTTATTTGCAGTACTTCATCATCTCATTACATCGTCTTTTGGATACACCTTTGTCTACATCTATAAACCATATTTTGATAGTGATTCATCATTTCAACATATCTATTTCTATAACTATTTAATCAATATCTTTATTTAATTATAAAATACTCATCTTTCAAAAATATTAATTCGAGATGAAATATATATAAATATATACATACACTCATAATAATACTTATATAATTATATCTTCCAAATACAGCATCCTGAATCAGTTTTCCTATAAATTTAACTTTTTAAATTCCATATACGTTTAATTAATCATTCTCCATCTATTTTCAATCTCTATTAACACAATGATGGATTAATCTAATTTTATCATAACTGTCATAACATATCCCAAGCAATTTTACAATGGATTCATGAATCTCTTTACCCATCTCAATCATATTTATTCTTTAAAATACTATAATTTATTAATTATCATTAATTTAGTATATATTGACTTTACTTCTCATTAACAATTAATATAACACCCTTAATCATTACCCATTGATAACTTCAATCTATACATTTAGATTTGATTTGAATATATATTTTAATTTTAACATAAATTTTATTCTCTGAATTATTGACAAAAGACCTAAAGATTCAAGAGTGAGGGAAAATCATAGTCATATTACAATCTATTCATGAATAAAATTGTATCTTTCCACCTTATTGAATGCTAAAACAGGTTCACTTGAGAGAAGGGTGACCTTAATTTTCTTAAGATGACGAGCCATAAATTAATCAACTATAAGTCTCTATGAGCAATGCTAGGTGTATAAAAATGTTATTTTAAATTAATAATCGACTCTTTTAATAAATAATTCATTTTTTGATACTAAATCATAAATTTTATTCTAGGGATTACTCAAATTATTTTCTAGTAACATGTGTTATCATTATAAAAAAAATTTATAACATTCAAAACTAAGTATGTTTCTCCCCTTTCATGTTATATTTATCTTTTCATTAAATAGTAAATATATTATATTTAGTTTTGTAATTAATATTACAAATATGGATAAGGTAATGTAATCGAAATTACTAATTAATGTCAAACTCGAATAGATATGTTTTCATCAGTTAAAATCGCAATTTTAAGAACCTCAACCATATAAACTTTTAGAATATGAACTCTTTCTACTCAACTCTATTAATTTATATAATATAAACTCATTCACATCAAATCTATGAATTTCTATATTTTTTTCACCTTGGATGAATAAATGTAATAAATCATTATTTCTAACACTAACCAGAATTTTAGATTTACATTAGATATTTATATCTACAATATTTTCAACTAAATATCCATTTGAGGGATAAAATCCATCTTCTTAACTTCAATAATACATCATCCAGAAACACATAATATTCTATCATTTAAAATAACGGTCTAGAATAAAAATTTTATAAGGTATTACTTTTTGTTAGGAGAATCATATCATAATTTTTTTATAATGATGTCTCATATAACACAATATATTTACTTCATCATGGATTGTATTCCTTAAAAATGAAATCAAAACACATATTTTTTATATCAACAAAAGCATTGAATAAGGAAAATATTATAACATTTGAAGAACACCATGGTGTATATCTAAACTAGTAATGAAATATTCACATATTTTCTATTTTCATTAAGTTGTCACCAAAAATGCCTCATCGTAAATTATAAGAACAATCAAAATACACACAATATATATGGAACTAAATTATTTTGAACATTACTTCATAGTGTGAGGAATGAGTTGGAGTGTTTCTTATGAACCTTGAAACTCCATTAAACATGGAACATGCATTGTAAAAACTCTTTATACTTCGACATAATTTGATTTTGTAAACATTACGTTCTTTGGAAAATATGGTATTCTTCCTTTATTTGATATTATAATTATGTGTAATCAATATTTTCAGATTATCAAATAAGAAACATGAATTATCTTGTTCTTATTTCTTCCATGGTAATTCTATCTAGGCTAGATAAATAATCATGCCAAATTTAGAAGTATTTTCCTCTTGATTTATTTTTCTATATATTTTATTATGTTTCATTGATTTAACCTATTTTGAAAACCATTCATGAAATTCAATATCCTCTTCAAAGATGTTATACACCAAACCAGTACTTTTACTTCTATCTCATATTTAGTTTCTTTATTATTTTATATTTCATCCGTTAAAAATATTAGTAACATATTCTTTCTTATAATCCACAATGTTTAATTTCCCTTATAATAAAAATATATCTTATTTGGGTTACTATCTTCCTCAATATTTTCCATGGATGTTTTTTAATTATCTTTCTTTTACTTACACCAAGGTTAAATTTATCATCATTATTCCTTTGATTTCAAAATTATTGTGGAATCTTTATTTTAAAAGTGTATGAATTATTTTTTTAAGTCATAAGGCAAAACTAATAATAATAATTATTAATTTTCTTAAAACATATATATAAATTTTCAGAATAGACCAATTTTTTTAGTGGATAAAATTATATTATTATGTGTATATTAATTGAACTCGAAAGGATTTCTATTAACAATAGATTTAATCCTACTTAATATAAACCTTATTGATTTTTAATAATTAGAATGATATACCAATATTATATGGACTTGTGTATGATCTTTTCATTGCACCAAAAATGGTAGATAAATATTATTTTATTCCTTTGTGAACAATATATACAATATGAGTCTGTTGCTATTTATTTATAAACAAACATATATTTTGAGATCCTTTTATGATAAAAAAATCTGTAATATTGATCACATATAAATTTAATTAGGTGGAGGGTTTTTTATAATTTTTATCCACCCATTTTCATCTATAATTTATGTCTGAATTGGAACATTTCATTGAATCAATATTAGTACACAAATAATTCTCTAGAGTAGGGGTCAATTTTTTCATATGGCTCATAATGTATGTATCTATAAGTAATTTCAATCACATTATCCTACTAAATTGAGTAATTTTTTCTATATGCCTATTTTTATAAACTACTATTTAAGCACCTATGTATTCATATT
Organism: Viscum album; assembly: GCA_963277665.1. Lineage (NCBI taxonomy): Eukaryota > Viridiplantae > Streptophyta > Magnoliopsida > Santalales > Viscaceae > Viscum > Viscum album. The sequence goes on from OY728138.1 coordinate 151,271,444, forward strand.
AATGTGATTATTCAACTTGGGATACTTCTATATTTCTCATATTTACCTTCACATCAAGATAATTTAAATTTAAACGGTTACTATAATATTTAAGATAATTTAACCTATATGAACATTCATTTATCTTATTATCATACTGATTTTCAGAAGACATATATTTTTTATAGGAAATTTCCATACTCATTTATCACTTTATCCATTATTTCTAACTAAGCATCTTTGACACTAATTACTTCATCTATTGAATAATTTATTTTAAATGTTTTAATAATATAAAATTTCCAATCACTTGATTTTTTCAATGTTTATTCAACCCAGTAGTTTTATTCTTTATATATCAATGAATTATATTTCATAGATTCACGAACTTATATGACAGTGGTGTACATTTTAACCTTGTCATAAAATTCCTATTTCATAAAATACAATTCCACATTTGGATGGGCCTTTATATCCTATAAACCCATAATAAACACATGTATTTATGTGAAAACATGAAGATGATAAAATACAAATAATCCTTGAATTTAATGTAGAAATCACAAATAAATAATAATTCCACATACTCATTACAACATGAACATGTTTTTTCATGAAGAAATCTTTCAACTGACATGGGAAAACAATTTCCACTCTGATTAATTTTAAAATCTATTGAACACTCTTATTAATTTCTCATAGGAGTTGTATTCCATAATTTATTATCCTCCCCCTCATTAATTTTTTTAAATCTTCGAATGAAATCCTCCATGTTGCCATGAACAACTTCCTTAATGTCCAACTGTGGAATATCAGTAACATCATTAATTCATCACATTACGAATCATAGATTAAAACAACTGCGTGTAATTGATTCTACCATAGGTGTAACCTTGTAACATAATACCAATTTATATGCCCAATAATCTAGTGTTGTCATAGTAATAGTTGATTAATCAGTGTGAGATATGATTTAAAAGGTTCCTCCCCAATGTGGATGACTATATCCTGAATATGCATTGGTCGATTTTGAGAAACATATTTTATCCAAGATGTATATAAGTGAATATAAAAGGTGAGAAGATATTATCCTTAAATAACAACATACATTGGGTGGGAATGTATAATCATTATGTCTAAATCAAAGAAGGATTCATTATTATCTTTTAAAAATGTTACCCAAATGTTATTTATTGAAAAAATATAATCTATAAACTAGATCCACCTATCCATAAATGGTATTTATATAACTATTATGAATAAGATCATTTTCTTCACATTAAGATATCACTACATGAATGAAATAGATCTTCTTTCTCAACATTAGTTATTTGACTATGTGTAAATAAAAAATATCCCTAGTAATATTGTTGGACATATTATCACAATATTTATAATGATAAACTAATGAAAAAGATATTATCTCTATGTTTTCTTCATAGTCAATTATTATTCTAAATCAACTCCTCTTTTGAACCTATATACATCTAAACTAGATCTTCTTCTAAACTATCTTTGATTCCAAATTGTGTTCTCTTCTAAAATTATTTATATATATAATATTACATTAGACTATCTGTATTCCCTCCTTGACTCATATGATATTCTATAAAATTCTAGTTGGTCTCACCTCATCTTCTTAAAAAAAGATTTTCTTTTGTAACATGATAGTCACACTAACTTATTCTTTAACATCATGAACTTCTAGAATATATTGGACTATCTCACAAAATATATTCTTAGAATCTCATAAATACCACCAAATCTATTTAAATGTTCTTTCATCCTTCCATACCTTCTGTAGATGGTCGAAACTCCCTAAAAATTTGTATCAAAGGATTTTTGAATTCCTCAATTTGAATTCCAGGTTTCCTCAATTATGGGTATTCAGTTATTAATTCTTCTAAAATAATCATCTTGATCATGAATAATTATCATTTAGTCCTCGATAAATCTTCTTCACTGTTCCTATAGATATTTGATTGAATCATGAATTAAGACTCATGATATTTACTCAATAAATAACAACCTTGTTTCCAAACATTTGTTTTTACAAAATAAGAAATAATTATTATATATCTTTATGTTGAATTTATAAAAAATCTAGATTTCTATGATATAGACTTTAGATCTTATGATTTAATCCAATGTATCTTCTAATATTATCTCAGCTTTTGATCTTCTATACTTCAAGTTCCAAACATTCTAAGATTTTGCTTATGATATTTTTGAATATGATATTTAATATTATTGAAAACCTAATAAGGATAAATAAATATTAATATTATAAAATATTAATGTTTATCATATATAGATTTTAACCATTTGATTTTATTCTCATCCAATGATGTTTCTTCCAGATTTCACAGTCCTTTGAAACATGCTTCTATTACTTCTACTTATACTCCTACAGTTTTCTCTATTAGCCTTCTTGATAATCTATATTAGCTTTTGATTATAGTTATTAACTACGCTATATTCATGTAATTATACTTCATACTAATGCTTATTATTTTAAAATCACATTTTGGATTATAGTTTTTTAATATCAATATCAACATCCGTTGTTTTAGTAATTTGGATCATCTGTACATTGATGATTTGAATCATTTATTTATAGATCCGTATTCATATTCATTTATTCTACTTTATTAAATTTTTAATGTCATGAAAAATTAATGTACTTAAAATTTATTTCCAAATAGAAATTTTTAATAACAAATAACAAATTAATTAATAGGTTAGACCTTTATCATTCATTTTAGTTATCTAACTTTTTTAAGATCATTTTTGGTCATCTAATCAATTGGTTCCACATATTAAATTGAAAAACAATATATTAATAGAATTTATTTTTGAAATTAATCATATTATTTTACTAATAAACTCAATTTTATATTTATCATGTCTTCCTCGTACATCATATATTGCATAGTCCATATTCTATGAACTCCTCAGTCTATAACAATGCCACATCTTGGTCTAATGTGTGAGTATGTCATCATATCTTATTTAGAGACTATTACAATGTGTTATTTATATCATTCTGAAATATCCATTTTATAAAAATCATATGAGAATGAAATGAATAAATATAAACCATTCATATATAATGATTCTTCCTTAAGTGAATCTTCTTTTTATATATTTCAGAATCAATTTTCTTCTAACATTAACTTATTCAACATCATAACGGTGTTTTTATATTTTAAATATATGTTTTAATGATTTATAAACACTAGTGTCAATTCCTATATTATTTATCAAAAACTTATAGTATTCTATTTCACTCAAAAAACAATAGTACTTTTCATTGATTCAACATAGTCCATATCAAAAATCATCACTTATTCCAATATTTTCACTAATGGTTTAATCAATGTTCCTAACAAATCTCAATATTTTTAATTACTTTGGATATAATTATTTATTATTTCTATTTACTTCATATCATTTGGACTAAAATTGTTACTAAAAAAATACAATACACTTCATAACAAACCATTTGGTACCTTATTGTAGATCATATAATATTCCTTTATAACATGAGTATCATTTTTTATTTACTAGTGATCAATAATATCATTTATTTATAAATTCAAAAATTAAAATTTATCTTCAACACTAAAATGGAATCTGTTTTCACAATTTATGGTTAATTAAATTGTTTTTATTTTATATAGAATGTATAGAGAAGATCTAATTTTTTTTATATTGGAAATTTAAAGGGTATTACATATGTTTTGATACATGGTGAAATTGATGAACAATTTTCAAATGTTTTTTTAAAAATATCAAAATGCTTTTTTATATGATTTCTAAAGTTAATGTATATGGTATAGTATAAGTTAGAACAACACATTCTTTATAAAGATTTAGTGAAAGTATGATACTGATGGAGATATTGCCCAATGTAAATTTAAATAGGGGTATTTTTTTGGCAATATCATTTTTTATTATACGATTTTATCATAGGGTGTTCCATTAATAATATAATTGTAATTCTATATAATTTTGGGTTAAATCATTTCTTTTGATATATTGATGTTGAATCATAATTTCCTTAGATTATTGAAGTGTATGATATTGTAAGATCATAATTTAATGATATATATTAATCATATATTATGATTAACAATGAATTTAATGATTTAAAATTTAAGATGACTATTAGGTGTTAACATTTGGTTTCTCTTCTATTTATTCTATAATATTGATTATTATTTTCTATAATTAAACATATGGGAGATTAGATGATGAATTCAAGTTATAAATTCATGCATAATATTGTTTTAAGGTTAAAAATCTTTTTGTAACTGCATGCACTAAATGAACGTTATGTAACATTCAATTAAATTTATAAAAGGATTTGGAAGAACTCCTTAGGATTATATAAGAATATAAAATCCATGAGAAAGTTTTTAAATAGGATCATTTGTGGTTATAATAGAATCTACTATGTCATAGATATCACATCTTTCTTTCATTTATTTTAGATTTACTAAAATATAATAGAGACATGGAGGATATCACCAAAACATTGGGTGATTAATTATCCCAAGGATAAGCCTTGTAAAAAATAATCATTTACTTCTTCCATGTAAAATTCATCAAATAATGTGATTGATGACAAGATATGGGTCCATAATAAGTGTATAGTACACATATTTATTATTTTACAGTATACATGGTTTTGGTTACATATCATAGAGATCTTTTTCAAGGGTTTATTTACGTCTTATACGACTTGAATAATTTTAAGTTGATCATAATAAAAAAAATTAGTGTTACCAGTCTTATTGGGGATATGAATAATTGAATATGTCATTTAATTCCCATTTATGAGATTGTGAAATTATTTCATTAATCACTTCTTATAGAACTCCATGTGTTAATGGTGATTTAAATGTATTAACTAATCATTTTTGGACATTTTGTGATACATTATGATTCAGTATGACCTTTATGTTTCATTTAAGGTATATTCCATTGAAATTTGTTGATTCCACTTAATCATATTACATCTAAAGCATTCAAAAAGAATCTCTATGAGATATTGAATGAGAGGAATCCCTATTTTTATTTTATTATGATTTTAGGTTTTGAAGAATATTTATAATGTTTTTTAATAAACTTATCCCAAAATTAAAAATTTACATATTATTGAGTTATCACAAGAAAACTAAGGGATATTATATCTATAGTAATATTGATCATTGTGTGTTTGAAACCCATCCTGATATTTTACTTGAGAACAAATATATCAGCCAATGATTCCATGAGAGTAAAATTTATTTTTAATAAGATAAAATATAACATAAAATAATGGTTCTTGAGATAAAAAAATTTTCAGTTCAAAATAGGCTGTATAAATAGAACTAACATGAGCTACATAAGAATATTAGAGGTCTTGTATGATTCGTCCAAATCCTAAGAGATATGTTTTCTTATAAATAATGATAATTATGATATATATATATATATATCATGGAAAAAAAACCTATAAATATTTTATTTAGAGTTCATAATTTCATTAATTATTTACATTAATAAGAACTGACATCAGCTCTATAAACACCAACTATGTTTTTGGTCAATACATGTAAAGGGGTGAGAACCATCAGGTAAAAGTAGCATTTTTACAAGAAAACTAACATGAATTTTTGAATGTATTTTTGATAATTCTATCATAGAATAAAAAGGAAATAAATAATTCATTGTATTGAAAATAAAGAAAACTTTTAACATATTATTGTGATATATTAAATTTGGATATTTTTTCCATAGATGATTAATTTGATTATAAAATATATAAAATAGATGTCAAATATATTTTCCATAATACCAATTTATTCAAATATGTGTTTACACACAACCTGAAGGTTTTGAAGTTATAAATGATACCATTATTTAATAAAAGTCACAATTATCTATTTATTAATTAAATTAATATTCATTAATTTAGAACATATGGTTATATGATCAATCAAAAAATTAGTTTGCGTCATGAATTTTTTCTAATATGGTATATATAGGTAGGTTAGTGGGAGTCATATCATATTATTTTTCTTTTATATATTGATATACCACTCATCAAAAATTATATCCCAACATTACATTCTATAATGTTGTGTTTCAACAATTATTCTCAATGAACCACATTATTGTAATATAATACATCAACGTTATTATGATCTATTCTGATAAATTATTATATTTTCATAATATGATCCAAAACACATATATTAATAAATTTCTAAATAGTTATAGTATTTATAATTCTAAGTAGGTGTATTTATAATTATTTTATGGAATGATTCTTACACAAACATATTGAATTTCTAATGAGTAAGAAAAGAGAAAAATTGATAGTATTCCACTATTTCATCCATCGTATATATCATGTTATTTACTTATATTGATTCGTTATATGGTTTGAGGAGATCTAGTAATATAAATTTAATTTTGGCGAGATTCACTACATTATGGAGAAAAATATCCTTAAGGAATTGAAAATTACTAAGGATTTTTTTTCAAAAAAAATAGTGGCGTGTTTGTAATCGTTATAATTGGTTACATTAATTATATCTTAAAAACAACAAGGATGATGTGATATCTCAATATAATTTCTTGTTTTCCCTCAATATTAGAACATTTAGATGGAATATATCCAAACAAATTACTATATAATACCCAACATCATAATTGTAGTATGTCATCTAATCAAATATTGTAAATTAATTTGTTTGGATCATGATTTTAATTATATAAAATTAGGTTGTTCTCATATTTTTGGAAAAAAAATTATTTATAATTATAAAAATAGGGTCATTTCACAATCCATGGAACCCCTATCTCACAAAAAGAATAAAACATCATTTCAAAATACCATCACATTCACGAATATATTATTAGGCGTGTTTTAATAATTTATTAGTTTTCTACATAGTATAATATAAAATATCGACTGAAAAAAATAATAAATGAAGAATAAGAATAAGATTATTTTAATTTAATTATATATTAGAAAAATTGGATATTAGGAATAGTGGTTTTTTCAATGAACATGTATCAGGATTTTATAATTAAAGAAATATTTATTTATAAATCATTCACATGTGTTGTATATTTTACATGAGAATTAAAATGATAAAATCCCTTAAATGTAGAATGTTGACCTTTTCTTAATTGATCATAATCAATGAGTATTATAGGTTATAATATTTTCTTCCAGATTATCATGAGTAGAGCATCATATTTACTATAGATTATAATCATGAGATAATAAGTAGAGATTCATTATCTTGGCTGACACACCAATGTATATCACATAGATTTAAAAAGGATCATAAATATACTTATATTAGTATATTTCAGATGGATCATCATTTCCTATTATATAAAATGTACATATAAACCAGTCCTTCATACCTTGATAATTTACTTATACCATTCTTGAGGATAAGGAAATTAGGGGTGGTAGTGTGTGTATTTTAAAATATTTTTAGATGAATTAAACCTTGAAGTGATTTATCTTCTTGTATCATAATAATAAATTATGGTAACTCAATTTAATTAAACTATGGAAATATATAAGCATGACTATTTTATTTCCTTATGATGTTATTAACAATTTTAAGGAAATATATGTGATGTATTTTTATCTATCAATCAATCTATTTCAATGAGTTTTCCCAAAAATTATTGGCATGTTACATTTCTAGTTTTTTAAAAGAGGTATTAGAAAAACACATTATATAAGCATACATATTATGTTTTTATATATGTCATGTAGTGTTTTTTAATTTATATAGATATACACATGTTTGTAAGAGATCATACCAGACCCCTTTTATCTGGAATACTGATATTGTATCTTTAGATTATACTCTTTTATTACAATCAGGGATTAAAGAATACATAATTTTATTTAATGTTATAGAGGACCATATGGTCATATAGTAGGAAATGGAATATGAATCAATTTTGGTATAGTGTTTTATTAAAATTTGAGAGATTTTATATGGTAATTATGTGAAAATGATTTAGGATGGATTGAAAAATAATTTTTTTTTAAAAGTTTGGTATAATCTAATTTATGTGTGAGAATATTGAATATATAAACTAATTCATAAATGATGACTTAGTGAGAGTCACCACATCATTGTTTGTGTTATGTTGTGGTTACAGATACAACATCCGTTAGTTTAAGAGGAATGATATATGATATCATTTTTATAATATGTATATATTGGAAATCATGATATATATAAATTATGAAAAATAATGGAGATGTGTATATGGTAAATTTATTATTAAAATAGTTTATAAAACCTTATTAAGTACTGATGTGTTATTATAATTTTATAGGGAATAAGGTAATGTGTTTCCCATTTTATAACGTGTGAAACATTTGGGATCCAATAGGATTATTTATTCAATGACAAAGAGTTATATAATAAATTTCATAAGCCTTTTTAAAAAATACTATAGATTGTTCTCATTCAATAAAACTATATCTCTTGATATTATATTCATTTACACTTTTGAGGGAGGTATCGATATACCTTGTAAGATGAAGGTGTATGAAAAATCATTAAGGGTGTAATTTTTGGGTAAATACCTTTGCATGTTTTAGACCCTTGATTGTAACAGTGGTATTTAAATAATACTTTTTGTATTGGAAGATTCATTAGAGATAGTGAGGTATGATTTGTTTTATATTTTTCATATCATTTAATAATTATTTTCCAAGTTGATCTTTTTTTTTATATTTGTTTCTCTTCGTTTTTATAGTTGCTCAATGTGATTTATTATATTACCCTTTAAGATAAACATATTGAAGATGACTCAGTGATCATGTATGTATTGTAACTATACCATAACATTATCGGGTCTTATTAATCATTTGTCTCCAAAAATTTCAATATCAGTATATAAAGAACATTCTGTTCTATATATAGATAAAATGTGATTTTGAGAGGGTGTAGATCATAGAGAATAATTTTGTAACCAAAAAAATCAAATTATGAGTTATAAGAAATATTGTACAAATGTTATTTCAATATGTGGCCTTATTTCCACGATATTTTCATTTTCATTACAAGGTTCCTTGTTAGTGAATATATGAAATTCCAATAGAAATAATTCAGTAATTCAATGAATTAAGTCTAACATATCATTAAAAAACATTCTCGATACATTTTAGGTTTATATTTTTAGATAATTAGGAAATAATATTAAATAAAAAATCATATCTTTTTCAACTAAAGTGCATTTATCATGTACACTATGAGAGAAAATTTTTGAAACAACAAAAGTCTGCAACATAACCCATAAATTATCCTCATAGTTTACCCTTATAAAAACATCTTCTGTATTATTTTTCATTATATACTGGTGAAATTAAAATATAAAAAATTGTAAGATTAGATATTTAATAAGGGAAACCAAATGTGATAATAAGAAAATATAATAAGTGAATAAACATAGAGCCTATATAAATAGCCAAGATTACTAATAAAATCATAGCCAACAAATATTTGGTCATAAATAATTGAATAAATTACCACAAAAATAATACATGAATCAAAAGAGTGATTCAATAAACATATAAAAATATAGTAAAGATAGTAAAAAAACATTGAAACATCTTTCATCTTTGATGAAAAAATAGTATAAGTAACATTACATTAATAATATACACCATCCGTACCCACACTTATATGAAAGTAAAATGCAATCATGGATAATTATATCATGAGATATTAACATTAAACAATTTCATTGGAGGGTGATATAAGACCCCATCCATCACCATACTTACTTATAAATTCTAGTTGAAATTGATTACTTATCATATCCTAAAGAAACCATGGAAATAAAATGGGTTTCATAACACTTAAATTATTAAAATTAAAAACATTTATGGAATAAATAACCAATAGAATGAAAAAGGGTTTAATATGGATTGACATAAGGATCTCATTATCAATTCCATCAATAATTATTACATTATAATCACATGTTTAATAAATGGATAACCAATGACATTCAGAATCATTCTTGTTAAATACATTTCAATAATGATAATTAAACATGTGTTTACATGATATAGATAAATTGTATACATTTAATTCAATAATATACTCAAATAAATCTATGTATTTCCTCTTAGGGAACAATATTCATTAAATAAATTAGAATATGTTATTAAAAAAGGATTAGCATTGGATGAAAATTCGTGGTTATACAAAAATAATGATTTGGAATGGAAAAAGTAGTGATGTGTGATTCCTCCAAAATAGAAGGATATTGCATAATAAATCTAGATAAAGTAATTTCTTGGTTACTTACAAAGAATATAATTGATCATGAATAACATAATTCAAAGGACAATGACTAACATGAAATGTTCTTTTTAGGATTTTTCGAAAAATCACATCAAAAAAATAAATACCCTTGATCAAATAAAATTATTTTAAATTATATATAAAAAAACTAGTTAGAAAATAATTTTTATCCAAATCATGGAATATTAAAGAAAAATCATAATATATAACTAAAAGGTATTAAAATTCCATGTTAACATGTAATGTTTAATATGAAAAGCTTTTCACTTTTTGACAAAAACAAATGATATGGTAAATGTCAATATTTTATTAAAATATTAATAGTATGTTAATTAAAAAAATATATTAAAAAAACAATAGATCATAGATAAAAAAAACTTCACAACCTATCTAAGGAATAATGATATCAGAAAAACAGTGGATACCAAGTGAATGGAAACACTGGGTTGTTTTCAAGAAATACTTTATTTAAAATATATTCTACGGGGAAATTAAAAATAAAGGGAATATATATAACATTAGGAATATAAAATTTAAATTATGAGAGTTTTTATGAATAATAATAATTACATAGGAGTTAAATCTTCCAAAAAAACTCATGACTTAAAAATACGATTGATAATGAAACCCATATTATTTGAGTTACATTTTCGTCAAACCCACATTCAAGTTGGGTATTTTTTGAATTGATGGAAATTTTTATAAAATGAATGATATGGATTTTTAAACTCCATTAATATTGAAAAAAAAATTATGTAGGAAAAAATCACACCCTATTTAAGGTGTCATGGTGCACACTCAGAAATATTTTTCATGAAATAAAATCTTCAAGAAAGAACCCATTTCTTTATTTCCACTCTCAATTGAATGCACTCTAATATATGGTATAAATAATATAAATATGTTATCACATATTTAATTAAAATTTTAAAATATATAACCTTTTATTAACTTCATTTAGAATTATTCTCTACATTTAGATTAGTTAGTTATTAAATAGTTTTGATGTTTGGTGTGCACAATCTTAATTATTTTCAACTAGTTTCATAATTGCATAGTTTTTATCAACTTATCTACAAAATATCATTATTACAAGTTCATTATAGTCACATTAAGAAGTTAATAATAATTATTTATCAATTTTATATCCAATTTCATTATTAATTTATTCTTTATCTTGGATGATGAAATTAACAATGATGTTTTTCCAATGATGTTTCACACACAAAGGGAGTTTTCTTATTCAATGACATAAATATTGATGTATCATTAATAAAATTAAATAAAACTAATTATTTAGATATTTATATCATATTAAACCTGGAGATATGCTTTCATAATAAACCATGATATAATTTCATATCACTGTTCATGTTAGTGGTCAAACCGATACAAAATTTATGTGGTGGTTTGGATGTAATATAATCATAAAATAAGTATAATGATATTATTAAATTTTTATAGTGTGATAAATAATAATTCTGTGTAATTAAGATAATAAATTATGGATTTGAAATACATATATAATACAAAAAATATGATTTTACTATTAGTACACTTGTTATAAATGATTGAATTGACAACGATTTCTTTAATCACATTATAAAAGGTTTTCTATTTTACCATACAATAACCTTAATTTTATAATACAAATAATATTTATACATTAAATCCATTCATAGAACCTTCAATAAATGATGGTAATGAAATAAAAAATTGAAATCAATCATCATATGGAGCTCATTGTCTGTATGTATGCATGATTGATGAATTAACTTTACATAGAATAAGAGAAAGGAGTAATATGATTCTTAATTTAATAATAAAAACAATTATATAAAAATTATTATTTTTACTATATTCCATTTTAATTTCATCATTATATGCTGATGAAGGAAAACAAAACACATTTCATTGTGGATGTATTAGTCCTCAGAATGAAAAAATTGTAGTTTTGTTTTTATTAGTAGAAATGTGGAAGGTTGAAAAAGATTATTTACATAGAATAATAAAATTATTTATATAACAAATATTTATTTAACTACCTATTGATTTTAAAATAAGAAAATTTAAATAATAATTGGAAATAATGAAGTGAAGTAAATAATTAATACTCAAATTAATAACTTCGAGATTTATTTGCAAGATCCATTGAAATGGATAGAATATGATAATAAATTGTAAATACAAGAAAACGAAATTGAAATAAGATTATATTTTAAGGATTAGGAGAATATTTTCATGATTAAATAAAATTTTTAGGATTTCCTTGGAGGGGTGGGGAGAGGCCCCTTTTTTAAGTGGTGAGAATGGAAATTTTGTAAATATTTCAAAATAATATAAATATAGAATATGTTAAAAACGTAAACTGTTTCTAAATTGGCTAAATAATTTATTTGGGGATGATATATGCATTAGAAAAACCACATAAATGTAGTTATATAAATTTACGTATCATGTTTTATGCCCTTTATCCCATGAATTAGTATGTTTACCATTATAAATTTTACCACGAGGACTAGTTTTTACCTAAGGTAAAAAATACTAATTACTATAAATAAAGTAATACCTGTAAGATAATTTGGATCCCATGTTTATGAATTTTAATTTAATTTAATTTAATTTATAAAATTGGAGAATTTAATTTTAAAATATAAATATATATTGTATTTAAAACAATTTTGGATAAAATATTACATATATGTTAAAATATCCAATATGGTTTTATAATATTTTTTTAAATTATAAAGTCACATATAAAATACATATTTTTTCTTATAAAAATGTTTCACTAATTTGAAATTAATACTAATATACTAATAATGGCATAAAATTTTTAAAAATTGTAAAAATTATATATTACTCTATTAATATAAAAATAGAATGTTTTAGAGAAATCCCAAAATTTCATGATAAGAAAATATTGATATTATGAAAAAATATGATATTTTTATAAATTAAAATACTCAAATTTATAAATTAGCTTTTAAAGGAACATAAAAGTTATTGAAAAACATCTTTTATAAAAAAGTAACCTTTCAAGAATCGAGTGTTTTAATATTATTTGATATATATTTATAAATAATTTTAAATTGATATATTAGTTTATAAATATAAATATTAGATATTATGATAAACTATTAACTATGATCAATTTAGTTATCTAATATAAAATAAAATTCCCCAATTTAGAGGATTATTCGAAAGTCATTCTTTCCATTAAAATATTATTCTTTGAAAAATAATTTTATGTAATTAGTTTAATTAATTATTGTATTTTTATTTACTAATCATTATTTTATTAATGTAATTTTAATATTTCGTTTTTTGTTTTATATGGGTGTTTTGTCAGTTTGGTGTTGCGTGTGAAAAAAGCTATTGAATATAAGATTAATTTAAAGTATCTAAAATATATGTTTTTACAGTATAACCACTTAAATAAATGAAATTATCACAATTTTTATTATTACCCACTGATTAAAGAAGGAGATGGTATGATTTTCATATTTATTATTTAGATATTATTTCAAATTTCACATCTACCATACAATCTTATTATTGATAAACATACTTATATTTCCTAAAAAAGTTGATTGTTTATACCCTAATAATTTATTCTAAAGATTATACCTTTCTAAAATCCATTTGAATCCCCATGAAATTAAACCATAGGGAAATAATATATTCCCAAAAATTTAACTCTTATATTCAACCACTAGTTAATAAAATTACACTGTAGTCAATATAATCAAAAAAATGAGATGAACATAAAAAAAATATCTAATTAAATTATCAATCCTAAGGATACCAATACCATATAACATTATTTTTGCAAATCAATCATCCCTTTGTCACCTCTACCTCAATAATTTATTATACCTAATAGTTGTTCATACCTCAATCACGTGTTTTTCAATAATTATTGTGAAAAATCAATCCTTATCATAAATTTACATTTCACGGTTATTGATACCATTTAATATCTATTTCCATACATTTGTTTAAAAAATATAGGAAAAACTAATTATATGTATCTCATAATCCCCATATCTTTTAGAATATATAAAAATATCATCTATAAATATCCATCACTAATTAAAATAAATAATAATATCAAGAACTAATTTATATTATTATGTTCACGTCACTACCTTAGGTAAGATAATGATACTGAACCTTTCTATAATAATTGGAGTATAAAAATAATCTCAACCAATTTAGTATGATTATTTATTCTATTATAATGCATAGTTTTATAGTTATGTACATTTTCAGTTTCACTTTTTTGATCATATTTTAACGAAATACCACAACCTAAATATGTATGATAATATCTAAAACAACTAAAGTATATTTATATGAATGCTCCATGCCAACAACAACTTCATTTCAACCTAATATCCATTCATTTCAACTATTTCATACATGGTTAGTCATATAACTCTGTTTTTTCTGTCTTAGATACATTAATTAGTGTTTAATCATACTTCATAATCTAATCAGTTAAAGAAATTGGATAACAAATATTGTATTGTGGTTCTTAAAGAGAACCTCATTGACCATATCATATCTTTTAGGAGTATCAAACCTAGTGTTCATTTAGTCCTTTTTTCATACACAAGGCTACGATTAAGTTAATACCAAATTCACACTTATTAGGGTCATTACCCCAAGGTAAATCTATTACAGAGCTTGGATCAACTTATTATATTTAAAAAGGATATTATTTCCATGAAAATTATTCAATGTGAAGTTTTCCCAAATTTAATTATATTATACTATACATAATCATAACCCTTATAATTATACCTAGCAATTTTACTAAAAATTTATCATCTTAATTATAGTGACCATATATTTTCATACATTAACAGTACATCAGTTTTGCGGGATACTTAATATATTAAACAAATAGATGCCCCAACACCATATTAGTCTAGTGCCTTTGGAATCATGGAAACATAAACACTTGTACATAAGTGAGCTACATTTTCTCCCACTAGGTTCTCCAAGACTATAACCCTTCAAAAACATATCATATATAAAACACATCTTTATAACATAGGGAAGGAATCAGATAAAGGGATGATCTCATATTCTCAATAAGTGAAAACAAGATAGATATGTAGTCATAAACACAAGTATAGGGGTAGGAGAATGTGATCATATCATAAAATATCATACCATGCATATCAGTGATCATAAATATGTATCATGGAATATATTTTGGTAGTTAATAAGTCTTAAATTATAAGGGAATCAATAGACAAATCCATGAATGGATAACAAGGAAATAAGACATAGAATTTATGGAATACACATAATTATAGAATATATTATGTCAATTCTACCTACCAAGAACATTATAACATGTTAGACTCGGACTAAAATACTTGTACCTACTTTAGGCATGGGCTAACAACATGTTTACCGCCTTATTTTTGGGATTGGGATACAACTCATGTACCTGGTTATTTTTAGACTTTCACTACAACACATTTAACTTCTTATTTTCATGTTTGCCATAAGACCTATGTACCTTATTTTTTCTATCTTGGGATACAAACAATGTACAATTTGAGCTCATTTTACATTTATCATTACCCAATTCATTAGAGGGAGATATAGGCCAAACACATCTCATAATGAAATCACACATACATTTTCCAAAAAATAATGAAAAATCATATCATTACCCTTGAAATGAAACGGGTGGTCATAAACAAGTAACCATATGTAAACTTTTGAAAAAATATATGTTTCATAATAAATTCATCCAATCATTAACCATGAAAAGAAGTAGGTTTCAGTAGTATATAACATGTGATAGGGAAACATGATTCATAAAAATAATCCCCTCAAAACTCAATCCAATCAAATAAATAATATGAATGGAACCTTTTTTATCATTTCTTGTATGGGAATGAGTAACAAAAATGGTTTTAATTTTAGATAGAGAATAATTTGGAAAGACCCATTTAAAAACATTTGTTGATTAAATTTATTTTCTTATTTATAAAAATTATTTTAAAATATAAACCCTTTTAAAAAAAATTTCTTTGAAAACATAAAATTTAAAGATGAAAAAATTTGTGAAAAAAATTCCTTGAAATCATATAAAGTAATGTTCAATGAATTTTGGAAAATATTTCATCGAAAAGGATTCATGAAAACCTTTTTTAAAACTATATCTTTGAAATGGATGCTTGAAATCAGTTTTGAAAAATATTTCATTAAAAATACTTTTAAAAAATAAAATAGAATATTGAAGACTATAAAATAATTAAAATCAATATTCCTTGAAAATTACTTAAAATATCATTTCTAAGAGAAATTTGAAAATAAAATTTTTTATATTAATGGCATGTGTCTCAAAGAAGGAAAAATGAGACAAAAAAACTTTAGCAATTTGGTAACTTTTGAAACAAAAACCACATGAAAGAGAGATAAAAAATGGATATGTATATACTAATAATTTTATGTTTAAAAATCAGATAACATATTCATGTTTAGTATACACACCACAACAAATATATGAGTGGTGAATAATGTGTAAATATAACAAATATGAAATTGAGACTATAAATCCAATTACCTTAACTCATGGATCTCAACGTACTTGTAAAAAACACATATATAACAAATATAATTTTATTATCCATCTAACATATAATAATATTATTATATTTAATACCATATATGACTATATATCACCCTTTTATTGACACTTCTATGTCAAGGTTACATTTCAGGTAATGTCCTCTTTGTTTTTCAGATGTGTCGTAATTTGTTATATTTTTGTACTTATAATTATATAATGATTTTTGTAATTTATACCATGATATAAATATAATTTATATTCATTATATTTTTACTACAATAATCTATATAATATTGAAGTATGAAATAGAATACACTTTTAATGGAGATGGTAGGTCGTACGTAGGCATGAACAAATTTTACATTTTATTTTTGTACTAAAAAAAAGAAACTGAATGACATATATATAATAATTATAGAAGAATTATTAATTCATATATATCATATATTTTTACTGAACTCATCCTTAATACATTCCATGTATAATGTGAATGAATTATATCACTTTTAAGAGTTAGTAGTCTACACTTCGCCAAACGAAATTATCATATTTACACAAAATGTAAAGATTGATGTTATGTGTAATATAATAATTAAATAATCATGAATATGTCATATATATCAGATAAAAATATATTTTCCTTACTATTTCTACACCATGATAAGAGTTAAAGGAAAAAAACAACATTATTTTGTGAGGTAGTGGTTCTCCATACACAATAATGGTAAGTTCATTACCAATTTGACAGAAGTGTGTATTCGTGTAGGTTAAACCCTTAGAATAAAAAAATATCATTATTTTGAGGATAATTATTATATTATGTATGCATAGAATATGAATAATTTATGCGGTGTATAAGGAAAATAAAACAAAGGTATTTGAGGAAGGGTGTTATCTCTTATTTGTGTAACTCCATTTGGTTTTTCACCATAGGGATTCCTTGGTTGGATTTCATCCCAAAGTGAGGATTTAAAGTGTAAGGGAGGAATTTTCAAAAATTAATTGGGAAAGGACTTTATGAACATATGTGGCTTGAGATGTGTGATCAAGGTGGAGAGTTGGTGGTCTTTTATAAGGGAGGGATGGGACACACGTATAATTTTTGAAAAACAACCTAAGTGTAGCCAGGTTTTTTCCAAAAAACATGGAAAATGAAAAAAACTCAATAAAGGATTATGGATGAAATATGGCCGAAGAATGAGTTTGGGAAAAGAGTCTATGTCATTTTATCCCCTAAGTTTAAGGTTTAGTCCCTTGTCATGTTTAATTTTTTCATTAATCACTATAATTAATTTTATTTACATTCAATAATATTTTTGGTCAAAAACTATGTTGATCTTATTAAAATTAAAATAATATACTGATTACAACCATTTATGTATTTTTTTTCAAATTTCAATTCACAGAAGTATAAAAATTTTGTATAGTGATAATCCCATAGATGTGGTGAGAAAGATGTTTCCTATAGTGATAATGTTGAAAAGTTCATTAAGATTTTATCTCTAAATTAAACATAAAAATGATTCCAATGATAAAAATTGGAATTATAAATGTATATTTTATCCATTTTGAATTAGAATAACATAAAATATAATTTAACTATAAAAATAATTTACAAGAAAATTCAATTTTTATTTAAAATTCAATATTATTTCTTTATTCACCCAAAAATAATGTTTCTAAAAAAAATCCCCAAAAAATCATCCTACCCTAATTTTGATATTCAGAATAAAAAAATTAATTTTATTTTATCAAACTAAAATTTTATGAATATATAAAATTTATTTTATTATTTTTCACTGAAGGATATTGTAACGAACCAAAATATAATAAATTAAATATCCCGTGAGAATTAATTAAATTTATTATTATGTAATATGAATAATGAAACCACATGAAATTATTATGTTTTATTATACATAACTGGATTTAAAATACATCAAATCATCTTTACCATTGATAATAAATCTTCTAAATAGTGGTCACATGATTAGTATTAATATAGAATTCTATCAAATCCAATTGATATAGACAATAGAAGTGATGACCTTAACCAGTAGGACATATCCCTATGAAGATGATTTATCATATAATCCATGGAAGATAGAATCACTAGAATTTTACGTTCACCAAGGCCAATATGATATCCAATAACTTAAGAATGATCAAAAAAAATTATAGGAGAAGTTCAAGTGCATTTAGATCATGACCAAAACCATGTTCGCTGAACCACCACATTAAAATCTCACCACTACACACCTTACACTTATGTAGTTGGCTGGTGTATTAAAAGTATTTGTATGAAGACCATAGAAATAAAATTATATACATTTTTTTATAAAATAATGATTATATTTTCACTTAATTATTGTTACATTATAGATGTTTTTTATTTTCATACAATAAATCAGAAAATAGTATTTTGGTGTAATATTTAAAAATAATTAAGGAAGTTATTTTGATGAATTAATTTATTTTTTAAATTAAACTATTTTTTAATTATACATTTTACCTAAATAATTTTTCATAAATATAAATGTTCATAAACTTTTATAAAGTCAAAATTAATTTTTAAAAGGGTTCAAAAACACTTTTTTCAAAACCCAGCAATTCTTAATAAATGTTGATTTTATTTAGAAATTAAAAATTCACATATTTAGGAAATTATTTATGAAAAATTAAAATTATTTTTGTAATCAAAATATTGAAAGTATCCAATAAAGAATTTTTCATATTTTTCTATGATAGTATAATTTTCAGGTAAAAATAAATATCGTATAAATAAATTTTTTGTCTTATGACAACATAATGAACCAAAATTGTTGTAATAAGTACTTTAAAGGTATAAAAGACCAAAAAAATGTTTTTTTTGAAATAATTATATTTTATGTTTATTTTATTTATTTTAAAAATCCATTATTAATCCTCCAATACTAGTAGTATATTTTACAGTTTTAAAATCATTTATTTAAGATTATGAATCACCTCCACATAAAAATGGGATTTAGTTTATTATGTTAATCACTTAGAATTATAAAATAAAATGATAAACACTCCAATTTGGTTGGGTCTATGGGAAAAAATCATGGTAAGGTTTCTTGTTTTTGATAATTTTTTATGTAGGGTCCAAAAGCTAAGTTTGAGAAATAATAAATAAATACCCAACTCATTTCATATATTAACCCACCCATGATCCCATTTATCTTCACTAAAATCCGTGTCTAATTTTCTTACTCATCCCTCTAATTTCTAGAGTCCTCCTATGGTTCCCCCAAGCTCTCAATAAGCTACTCCTTTGAATTTGGTGCACACACTCAATTAAGGGATTTCTCTCTTCTAATTTCCATTCAAGCATATGTTTTATGTTATGATTCTTAGTTACAAATTCTGTTTTTGGGGTATGTTTTCCTAAAATCCCCTTTTATTTACATTTTACGACTAAATAATAAGATTATTATTTCTCTCTTATTAATCTATCCCATGAACCATTATGTACACCCGTTAACATGATGAAATTTAGTAAGGGGTCCTCTAAGTATCCTCTTTATTGAAATTTCCTTATTATATTATTACTTATATTTTTAATTAACAATACTAGGATATCTAATTAAATGTCCATATTACTTCCCATTTTATGTAAAAATTATGTTAGACCCTTTTTTTATTTCACTAGTCCATTTTTTTGATTTTTCAAGTGACGTTGCCATGCTGCCGAAATATCATAGATAATTTCCATGACAAACACATGTGTAGTAAATACCCATAAAAATTTCCTATCAAGGAATTTAAACAATATGTATTCATTATTATTAATTGGGGACTTAAATTTATTTATTACACACTCCTTGATCATGGAATTTATTATTATTAATGAATCCAAGTTGTATTATCTATGTGGCACACTTAACCATGAAATTGAATATGGAGGGGAACCCAATTTATATAGTGCTTTAATGAATTGGGTAATGTTTATTCACATGTGAAAAAATGTTGGTAAAGGGACTGAATATTATTCCTTTGTGGGACTTTTTCAATGATTATTTATTGGATGTTATCCCTGACTTATGATTATGATGTAGTGCCTTAGGTTATTACCACATTCCACATGTTTTGGTTATAATGTTATACCATGCCTTATTATTCATGTTCCGTCTATGCCCCATTGATATGACTAATTTATAACAAGTATTTATTTCTTCATGTTATTCCTCATTTATTCCCTTACTCGCCTTATAGCTCACTCATTTTTTATTTATGTCCCTTGGTTATCCCATTATTTTTTTTATTAGATTGAATATTGTGATCATGTTTAGCTTGTTTTAATAAATATGATTTATTTTCTATTTAGGTGGTTATGTAATGTACCAATTTCCCAGAGTCACAATACATCTTTGTCTTTCATGTTGTATTAATTGTAATATTATGTAATAAATCATTTATAATGTGAAATAAAGAGTATGATTGATATAGTTGGTATCAAAGGGAAAATTTAGTTATTTTTGGGATTAGGATTGGAAAACTTTAGAGAAATTCTTATGGATATGACTATGTAAAAAATTCAACACTAAAATTTTGTAATTAATGAGTAATCTGTTTTCTATAATGTAAATCATTTTCCGGATACTACATGTTGATGTTGCATGGGGACATATGTACCTAGTGGTAAAAACATTAACAAGGTGTGTTAGTCCTAGCTCGTTATTACCTAGTACATGAAAACAAGCATTACATTCCACCTGGTTTGACACTACTAGGGGATATACATTTTTAAATTCATAATCTCATTATAAACCACAATTAATGTAATAAAATAGTTTCCACTAAGAATATATCTTAGGAAATAGATCATGGATAACATAGATTGAATCCTAGAAATGTATAATAGATTAAATAAATGAAATTTAGTATTTATCCATTTAATGTCATTAGATTCATATTTTTTTAATAGTATAAAAAATATCAATCCATAATTTTTATTTTATTCTAGTTAATGGTCATAAATTATAGAAAAATGGTAAAAATCCAATGCGATGTGAAATGGGATGAATACCACAATACCATTCCCAACCCGATGGGAGTAGGAATACTGATCTTTATGAGTGTACTCTCTCAGCTGACACAGGTTCTGAATAAAAAATTGTATTAGCAGGATTTACCAAATCCTCCTAATAAGTAACAAGAAGAAATTTATACATTTATAAAATAATGTACTCTGAATTTCAATGGATCATATAATCTATTTATCATGAAAAAATGGATCAACTACATTTAGAAGATCTTCTCAATCCTTCAGTGATCTAAATAAGAGAAGGTTTTATTGGTTGTTTATCATATGGAGTGAGAATATAATCATTGGTGGATATTTATCAATAATACAACGCCTAAGGAAGATATATATATTATGGGGTGGAAGAAATTTTGGAAAATGTTTTGCAATAAATATTTTACTCACACTCTCCATCTTAAAAGGGAAAGGTATTTCCATACCATCAAGATAAAAGATAATGAATCTATTAAGAAGTATTAGGAACAATTAAAAAGTCATTTTGGATATGACTATGGATTTTTAGTCACCCCCAAATTCAAGTTTTACTAATTCATTGGTGGGACAAAACATAGTCTATGAAAAGACCTGGAGATCCAAGTCTTTGATAGATATGTGGAAATTGTAGGATTATCCCTCAAAGCACAAATAGTGATCTATGAATCTAAAGGGTATCACATGGAAGAGATGAAAAAAGTGGGGTTTAATTCTGGAGGTCTGATGGAGAAATATTACGGTGCCAAAAAATTTCAACATCCCAATTTTCAATAGTGGAGAGAAAATAACCATAGAAATAGCCTAAGGGGAATGAGGAAATCATTTATGTTCAGGAAAGAAGGACACCAAGATAATGATATCTGATAAAACAATACTTATAAAACGATGGAGGACTGAAATACCACAGTTATGCCTCAGTCCATTTTTCACTTCTTCAAATAAAATGAACCATATAACTTTGGAAACCAATACACTATGGCATGGTTTTTCGGAGACAACCAAAAACCTCCAAGGTAGATTGGACAATATTTTTCCATCATAATCACAGAGGTGGATCCCAACAATGAAGTTGTGATAGGTACTCTAGATATTCATTGATGAATAGTGAACATACAAATTAATTCTAGTTCTACACATTCTTTCATATAAATTTTTTTAGTACAACTATTCAAACACTAACACAAAGCGTGGATGTAGAGATGTTAGTTACAATAAAAAATGGGGAAATTATTGCATCGCAAGTATATAAATCCTCCCCCATCATAATTGGTGGTATGAACTTCTTGGATAACCTTTTCATAATAACTTTGGTGGAATTTTATCCATTAAAGGAATATATTGTCTTTCCCTATATAGATCCTACAACAATTTACTCGAGAAGAAAATCACCCTCTATATTATGAATCATCCTCAAATTCTATACAAGTACAAGGATGAGGATAAATATTCTTTAGAAAAAAAATCTAAAGAACGGATATTATTTCCTCATGAGAAAGGATATCTAGGTCAAATAATTTAGTCTAAGGAATGATCCATCCTCAAAGACATGCCTATAGTGAGGGTATAAGTTAATGTGTTTCTCTAATAATTGCATTGTCTACCTCCTATCTAAGTGGTTGAATTTTCAATCGATATTATAGGTGGTTAACTTCCATTATCCAAGACACCATATAGAATGGATTTTGTGGAACTATAGGAGCTATAAAACTATAATGTAATTTTTATAAAGTGTTCATAAACACAATTTCATCACCATTAGGTGCACCAGTCATATTCTTAAAGAATAAGGATAGGTCAATCTATCATTTCATTGATTATCATGAGTTCAACAACATTAAAATAAAAAAGATTTATAATTTTTAATAGATTTTTTACTTACTCCATTAGCTATGTAAAGCATGTTACTTCTCTAAGGTGGATCTGTGGTCAAGATATTACCATGTTAGGGGGATGAAGGAGGCTATCCCTCATCCTTTTTCTCATAAAAGGTAGGGAAATATAATTTCAGAATAATGCCATCCGTACTCACTAATTCTCCAATAATATTCATTGAATTTTTTTCATATCATTTCAATATTACCTAATAATATTTTTGGAAGTATTTATAGATTATATTATAATATTATCCACAACCAAGGAGGATCCTAAGAAGCATTTGAGTACTATGTTAAAGACCTTGAAAAAAGATAATCTTTTTTATAATTTCATAAAATGTGAGTTCTAGTTGAAGGAAGTATCATTTCTAGGGAATATCATTAGAAGATATGTGATATATATAGACCCTCAATGAAATAAGAAACTAAATTATGGGAGATTACAATATTTGTGACACATATCTGTTGTTTTTTTGAATTATCTGGGTATTGTTGTCGATTTGTGGGAAATTTCTCGCTATTTTCAAACCCTCTAACCAAGAGATCTCATAAGGGATTAATGTTTTCTTGGAATGATGAATGTGAAGAGAGATTCACGTAACTAAAAATTATTCTTATCACTACCTCTATTATGCTACTACCCAAAAGTGAAGAACATTTTGTAGGATTTAGTGATTCTTTGAAAAAGGAATTAGATTGTGCGTTAATTTAGAATGAAAAAGTCATGTACTATGATTCATGGATATTGAAAGATCAAGAAAAGAACTACCAAAACATGATCTATAGTTTTTTTGGGTGATATTCTATTTAAACACATAGCGACATTATCTCTTTGGGGACAAGTGGGAAATATATATGGATCACAAAGACCTGAAGTATATATTCACAAAGAAATTTTGAATATGATATAAGGAAGATGGTTAGAGTTGATAGAAGGATATGAATTATCAATACACTATTATACTTGTAAAAAAAACGTGACATATTATCTAAGTTGAAAGGATCCATGAATTTTAACATTAATGAGAATGTAAAAGGGTCTGATATTTATAGACATGAAAATGAAATAAAAGGAATCATAAATAAAGGAAACTCATCAACCCTTTCAAAAATTATTTCTCAACTATATCTTTTAGAAAATAAAATAGATTATAAAAGAGATTAAGGGGTAATTCCGAAGAAATTGGAAGCTATAAGATAAGGTAAATCTCTATAGTTAAATATTAATGAAGATGGATTTGTTGGATTTGGGTTATGACTCTATGTACCATTAAATCATGAGTTAGAGAATAATTTTTTGGATGGTGCATGTAGATCATCCTTATCCAACCACCCGGAAATCAAATATATGTATTTATATCTCCCAGAATTCCTTTTGTGGGACACTATGAAGAAGTAGATCACAAAATATAAATAAATATGTATTTTATTTGAGAAAGTGAAAGCATAAAGGAAAAAATCCATGGGGATGATGAATCCATTACCCATACCGAGATGGAAATGGGAAAATATCACTATGCACATTGTTATTACACTTTAAAAGAAACTAATTCGAAATAATTATATATTGGTTGTGTCAGATCATCTTATAAAGGTTGAACACTTCATTATGATTCATGAGGATTTCTTATAAGATCTACACGAACTGATATACATCCAATATGTGGTGAGACTACATGGAGTACAAAAAACGATTTTATCTAATGGAGATCCTAGATTTACCTCCATATTATAGAAACGTCTACAACGTTATCTAAACACTGTGATGGAATTCTATATAGAGATATCGATATTTGAGGACATGCTGAGGGAAATATCAATTGACTTTAATGGATGATGGGATCAATATATTCCTCTGGTCAAGATCACTTACAACTATAGTTTCCAATCAAGAATCCAAATGGATCCCTATAAATCCAATTATGGGATGAGGATCAAAACACCTACATGTTGGGATGATGTTTGGGAATAAACACTACTAGGTACTGAAATTTTTGAAGAAATGATGGAAAATGTAATGACCATTCAACATCACATAAAGGCTACTCATAGTCAACAGAAGAGCTATCCTAATAATAATCAATGAGACCATGAGTTTGATGTTGGATACATGGTATTCCTCCACATATCTCAATGTTATAAAGTCTTGAGATTTGGGATGAAGGGAAATCATAGACTAAAATACATCATCCCATTTGAGATCCTTTCTTACATTAAAGTGGTGGTTTATTGATTAGAACTCCCACCTAACATATCTCATGTAAAATATGTATTCTTTGTAACCCTCTTGAGGAAGTACATACAATAACCATCACATGTCATCAATCCAGAGGTGGTACCATTGGATAATTAATTTTTCAATGAGGAACTTATGGTGAAGATCTTAAATAATAGAGACGATGTTCTAGGTAACAAGAAAATGAACTTGGTTGATGAAGAAATGTGTGAACCAAACGAGGTGAGGAAATAGAGTTACCATCATTTGTTTTAATGTGTGAAAATAACATTTATATGGAAAAATTTATAAAGGGGGAAGATTGTAATGACCCAACCATTTATAAATGAAATATCCCTTTTGATTTAATTAAAACATTATTATGTAATATGTATATAGAAAACACAAGAAATTATTATTATTTATTTTAAATTGGATTTAAAGTACCATCATCCATATTTAATATTGATAATATTTCCATTGAATAGTTATCACATAATTAGTATAAATATATAGTTTTAACAAATCGAATTGACACAGATCAAGGAAGTGATGGCCTCAACCAGTAGGATCGTACCCTATGAAGAACATTTATCATAGCATCCAATATATATAAAATCATTATGATTTTATCTTTACCGATCCCAATATGATATCCAACATCTCAATCATATACGAAACCATTTATGAGTGAAGTTCTTGCTCATCGAGATCATGATCTAAACCCTGCACATCGAACCACCCCATGAAAATATCACCACTAAACACCTTAATATTTGGGATTTCATTGGTGTATTAAAGGTATATGTATCAAGACACTATGAATAAGAATATAAAAATTATTTTTTATAAAACTATTATTATATTTTCATCTATTTATTGTTACTTTATAGATGTTTTTTTGTTACAATAAAAAAATAATAATATTTTAGGTAATACTCCAATTTAATTCTTGAATTTTTATTGATCGATTAATTGAATTTAGAAAATAAAAAAATTATTAAATAATTTATATTAAATATAAATGATTATATAATTTAAATGAATTCAAATTTTATTATTATAAGGGTTCAGAAATTGTTATTGTAAAAAAACCCAAAATTTCTTAATAAATGTTTATTTTATTTTAAATTTTTAAATTCAAATATTAATAAAATTATTTATATAAAATAAATGTTATTTTTGAAATCAAAATATAAAAATTATCCGATGATTATTTTTTCATAATTTTTTGAGAGAGACGAATTTTCATGTAAAAAATTAAACACTATAAAAATATAATTTCTTTATTATGACATCATAATGAACTAAAAGTGATGTAATAAATACTATAAAGTTTATCCACGAACAAAACCATGTTTTATAATTAAAATAATGATATTTTGTGAATATTTTTTTTTATTTTATAAGGCCATTGTGAATCCTTTAAAACCATTATTATATTTTATGGTTTTAAAATCATTTCTTTAAGATTATGACTCACCTCTAAATAATCAAAAGACTTATTTTATTATGTTAGAACCATTTCCTTATAAAATAATGAAAACGATTCTCATATGGTATAAATTATTAGAATTCCCATATGAAGGTATGTGGTTTTGGTTATTTTATTATAGGGTTTAAAACCTAGGTAAGAGAAATAATTAAAAAATACTCACTCATATACTATCTAAAAACACATATGCTCTAGTTTCTCTTCACCCAAAATCCTTAGAAAACATCCCCAATATTCCATCACATCTTTATAGTCCTTTAAGGGTTCTCCTAAACATGAAAAAATATTCTCCAAACCATTTGGAGTCACACACTCAAGTAATGGATTTCTCTTTTCTCATTTCCATTCATGCACCTCTTTTACATTATAATTTTTAGTTTCAAATTGCGGTTGTTTGAGTATGTTTCCCTACAAATAAATTTTAATAAATTTTATGTCTACATCATATAGGTACCCTTTTTCTATCATTAATCCTTCAATGAATTTTTATGTACACCCATTACCATTGCAAAATTTAAAAATGGATCATCTAATTCCCCAATTTATTAAAGTTTCATTATTACATTATGCCTTCTATTTTTATTTACTAATAATGTTATATTAATTTACATGTCCTTAGTACTAAAAAATTTATGTAAATATAATTATATAACCTTTTCTCCATCTTGATACCATTTTATAAATTATAATTGATGTTTTTATGATGCAAAAATTTAACGACAATTTTCCGGGACAAAAAATTATATAGTGAATACTCATACCCATTTTTTATAAAGGGTGTTCACCTTTATTCACTCAATCTTATTTATTGGGGATATATAACTATTTATTAAAAACTCCTTGATTCTGTAATAAATTATTATGATGAATGAATCCACACTGTATGATCTATGTGGAACACTTAATCATGAGAATGAAAGTAACGAGTGCGACCAAAAATATACAACCCTCCAATGCTTTGGGTAATGTTTAGTTTCATGAAAAATAATTTTGGGATATATATTGAACTAATTTCATTTATCGGACTTTTTCCATAATTATTCTTATGTATATATCCTTAACCTATGACTATTATGTAGTGTTTTATGTTTTCCCACATTTCCCATGTTATGATTATCATGCTATATCATTCTTTATTATTCATTTTCCTTCTATCCCACATTAATATTCCTATTGTATAACATTTATTACATTTTTAATGTTATTAAATGATTATTCCATTATTTGGCTTTATATATCACCCCTTTTTTAACTATATATCAAGGTTATCTCATGTAGTTTTAAGTTACATGGTATATTATGATCATGTTAAGTAATTTTTAATAGAGAAGATGTGTTTATCTATTTTAATTTGCTATGTAATTTACTAAATTCCAAAATAAACTATACTTCTTGATCTTCCAGGTTGTAATAACTTTAATATTATGTAATAAGTCCCATATTAATGTGAAATAAAGATCAGGTTTGTTATAGACATAAAAATTTTGTCTTTTAAGAAAATAGTATATTAAAACATATAAATACTTTACTAAAATTTATATGTTTTTATCCATATTATTTATTTATATGAAAACATTATAAATAATATTTTAAAATTTGTATTAAATATTTAAACTTGCAATTTTAATGACTATTTTATGACTATCTCATTTAAATAATTTTTATAATAAAATGTTGTTTCTTAGAAACTCAGTGTTGTGTGTAAATCAAGAAAAGTTGGTGTTTAATTTAGAATTAGATTATCTTGGTGTAGTGTATAGTGAAATTTTGACTTATTTTAGCATTAAAAACAATAAATAATAGAAAAATAATTTTTTTCAAAAAAAATGTTCACAAAAACATAGTGGGTAACACAAATCCCTATAATATTACATTAACCAACCTAAAGGGCTGTTTATAACATTGAAATTATAATAAAAATTAAATTTAAACAAAAATTATGACATTTAAAATTATAAAATTGATCCTAAAATAATATCATAAGAATCTATAAAATTATCTAAAACTCTCACTATTACTTCCTTTTACCTCACAGGCATAATCTACCAATAATGACATGAATTAAATAAAATATATCCTTAGTAAATATTACAATGACCTTTTAGGTTTAATGTTTTAGAAAATTAAAACGCAACATGGACTAATTAAAATCATGAGTATTTAAATTAATGGACATTTTCTCATTATAATAGAAAAAATTTAATCCTTTAAATTATCATAATATCCCCTAAATTATTCTCATAATATAACAATTTATAAACATCTTACATTTTAATTTTCATCCTATCCTATGGATATAGAAAATTAATTAAAGGGTGAGATCAGATCTTCAGAAATGTTAAACATTATAGATAACAATAAATGATTATAAGTGATTATAAGTTGAACATATTGTTAAAATAAAGATACATAAGAAAATTATACCAAAATATAGTTCAAATATCAACTAAAAAATGTTGGAATAAAAAAATAAATGAATTGAATGTGTGAGTAAATAATGATAATCTTGAAAGAATAACATAATAAAAAAAATAGGCAATAAAATGTGAATCATATTTTAAAATTGATACAAGCCCTAGTGTATGGAACATTGCATTCATGAGACACACCATCTGTGAACAAACTTATGAGATACTAAAATGTACTCATACATATCACATGAGATATAAACATATAAAAAATGCATTGGTGGGGGTGATATATGACCCCACCCTTCATCATCCATATATATGAGTGATACTTGAAATAAATCACTTTTCACATCAAAATGAATCAATGGAAATAAAATGGATTTCATAAGACAATCAAAATAAAAATAATTCAATTTTGTAACATAAATAACCCATGTAAATTAAATTGGTTTAAATAAATACACATAAAGAAATCATTAGTAATTATATAAAACATATTAAAATGATAAACCCCTTAAAAATAAAAGGATATCAAATAACATCTAGTATCTTTCTAGTAAAAAACCATTAAATAATGATAATAAAGAATATTAAATTTATACTTTATTGATAAATTTTATATTGTATTTTTATTAAAATTACCCAATTCATTCTATGTATGTATTTTAGGTGAACACCATTCAATAAAATTATTCAAAATAGAGTATTTAAAAAGGAATGGAATTGAGTGTAAATTCACTGTTATACACCAAGGAATATTAGTAAAATCAAAGGAAATGAATAATAATATATCCAAAAGATTAGGATATTTAATTATTTATACATAGAATTAACATCGATTGTTACATTTTTAGAATATCCTTGATAAATTATAATATATGTCAAAAGATAATGACTTAAATAATAATATTTTTAGATGTTTTCAAAAAAATCACATTAAAAATAAGAAATATCTTTGATCACATGAAATAATTTTAAATGATATAATTTATAAATCTATAAGAAAAAAAATTTAATTTTAAAAAAATAAAAACTTATAAGAAATACTTCATAAAAGATGAAATTTTTTTTGTAATTAAATTTTCACATATAAACATTCAAAACAAAATAATTTCATATTTTTATGAAAACGAAACATACAAAAGTGTAAACATTTATTTAAAACATTAAAAACAATGAAAAATATTAAAATATGACAGTAATTAATTTTTGGACTATAGATAAGGATAATAAAAATGGAATCAAAAGAACATAGATATGGGGAAAAGGGAAGTTCCCGACAAAAAATGAAAGAGGGGGAATTTTGAAGAATCACTATGGGTAAAATATGAGTGAAAGTGAAATGAAATATAAAGGGAATATATAAAGGCACATTTATAAAAAAATAAATTAATAGAGGTTTTAAAAATAACAAATTCCAAGGATTAAATTTTTTTAAAAAATTATTTTAATTTAAAAATAAGATTGGCAATAAAGCTCTTACGGTTTGAGTAACATTTTGATCAAAAAACATTCAAGACTGGTATGTTTTGAGTTGATAAATATTTTAAATTTTTACATGATAAATAATGTTAAACCCCAATAATATGTTAAAATACAATAATTAGGTAATAATCACAACATATTCAACATATCATGGTGCACATTAAGAAATATGTCTCCTGAAATTAAATTTGAGGTAAAGAACGCGTTACCTAGTTTCCCCACTTAGTAGAATGTACTCTATGATCTTTTATAAAAAAATAAATATCATAATAAATTATTTAACTAAAATTATCATAAAACTAACCTTTTAAAATATTATTTATAATTATTAATTTTCTTTATATTTTTATGTTATTAACTATTTTCGATGTCGGGTGTACATAATCTACATCATTTTAAACAAGTTTCATAATAGCAGTCTTCTTATTCTTTATTCTCCAAAATATCATCATTAAAATATCATCATTATTATTTTAATGGAAAAATTATAATAAATTATTATTTTTATATTTCATTTTAGGATTATAGATTCGTGTATAATAAAAAATTAAATTGAAAACGTTTTTTTTTGTGATTTTTAACATATGATGGGTGTTTTCTTAATTAACGAGTTAAATATCCATGTATATTTTTCATTAAAAAAATAAAAATTATTTACATATTTATATCAAATTATATTAAAAATTTTGTTTAAATAATCATCCCTAATATAATTCCATACCATTATTCAAGTTGGTGGTAAAACCAACCCACACATGAACATAACAAGCCTAATGGATTATTGTGCAATAGTTTAGTAGTATTATCATTATTATATAAAAATAATGATATTATTAAGTGATTATTAGTGCAATATATCTTAATTATATATAATTATAATAATAATTTATTTATTTTAACATATTTTGTAGTATGTGTAAGAATATTATCCTCTTAGTATGTTTATTATAATAAATTGAATTAACAGTAATTTTTATTGATAATATCATTAATTAGTTCTCCAATTTTTCACAATACAAAAAAATATTATAATATATAACATATTTATCCACTGCTCCCATTATTATGACCATATATGAATGGTGCTAATGAATTGAAAAATGAAAATCAATCATTATATGGGGGTGGTAGCCCACACGTTCTTAAGGATTGAAATTTAATTTTCCATAAAAAAGTAGAAATGATTAATATAGTTTATCATAAAAATGATACAAATATCATAGTTATTTATTAAATTACATTTCTATACCATCATTTTATGGTTATGAAGGAAAAGAGAAACACGTAAGGTGATGGATGTTGTAATTTGGACAACTCTTGATTATGGTTTCATTTTTCTTAATATAAAATTGAAAATGTGACTAATGATTATAAACATAGAATAATAGAATTATTTATATGAATAATAATTATTTCATTACAGGTGTATTTTAAAACTAAAATTGTAAAATAATAAGGGATGTGAAAGTTGTATAGTAAAAATGATTACTCACGTTGAGCACTTTGATATTTCCATTGAAGATCCCATAGAAATTGTTGGTATAGGACAATAAATTGTGAATAGAATAAACAGAGATTAAAATATTATTATAGGGGAAGGAAAGAGTCTGGGATTTCAGGCAGAAGCCATATTTTTTAGTCACTTCAATTGGTGGTGTGAGAACACTTTTATAAGTGGGTGGAATGTCATTTTTTTTAAATATTTCAACTTAATATAAAGGGAACACATGTTAAGATGAAAATTGGCTAAAAATGTGGGGATATAATTTGGTGGAGAATATATAATGTTAGACAATAAATAATATACTCAATTATATCTATGTTTTTATCATGTCTCAATCCCATTACCCCTTGAATTATTACTTTTACCATTTTTGGTGTTACTGTGGTTACTAGTTTCTACTAAAGGTAACATGGTCATTATGAAAAAGATTAAGTGGTCTATATTAGGTAATTTCTACATAGTGATTCTAAATTTTAAATCATTTTCACTTAAATCTATTTATAAAAGTGAAAGAAAATTAATTTCCAAAAATAATTATGTATTAATTTTTTTAGAAAATATTACTTATGTTTCAAAATATAAAATATACATTTTTAAATTGAACACAATATTTTTAAAATAATAAATTCACATATAAAAATTATATTTGGTCTTATAAAAATGTTTTATAAATGTCAAATTTATACTTATAGACTAATAATTATATAAAATCTATAATAATATTGAAATTGTTATACAAGACTATAAACATAACTAATATATAATTAATAAAAATCTAAAAAATTCATGGAAGGATAACATTGATACGTTTAAACATAAAATAATTATTTTTCAAATTAAAATTTTAAAATGTAAAAGTTATCCAAAAAATAATAATACAATATATTAATAATACTTCATTTATAAAAATTGTGAATTTTTATTAATATCATGTTTTTTAAATATTATTTCCTATATATTTACCAATAATTGAATTTTAATATATTAGTTTATAAATATAAATATTATCTGTTATGATAAAAATATAATTAAGATAAATTTAAATTATTATGTTAAAATCTAACACCCCATTTTAAAAAGGTTATTTGAAAGGAATTCATTATATTAAAATATTAATTGAAATAAAATAATATTATGTAATTATTTTTATTAATTAAAATCTTTTTATATACTAATGATTATATTATTCAGGTAATTTTAATATGTAACTGTTCATTTTAGTTGGGGGATGTGTTAGTTTGGTATCGAATATGAAAAACACTATTAAAGATTTAATTAATTAAAAGGATGATGAATCTCTGACCACTAAATAATATTTATTTTTTATTTCTTTCTTATAATCCTCATGGTTCTCTATAAAAAATTAATAATATCTTATTTTCATAAATATGGTATGTAAAGAACTTAATATAATCAAGATAGTGAAAAAATTATGGGTAAATGTTGATTCATTCCAAAAAAATGTGATATATAAAGGTTAAAATTGAACGTAGATAAAATTGGATCTGTCATATTCTTAAAATTATTATGAATGACATATATATATATAAATTAAATAATTGTCTTATGGATGATCCATTCATAATGTTTATTAATCAATATTGGAATCATAAAAATATATATAGATCACTGGTGTACTCTTGGGGGATATTATCTAAAAATCATTTTTCGTAATATACATCAACGTAAATTGTATTGCTAAAAATTAAGTTGGAATATCAAATATCTAAGGGGATGGTGTAACCATTATGTATACCAACACTAAAATAAGATAACACCCCCATAAACATTTGTTTATATCTTTCAAGGATGTCCAATGTAAATATCAATAAATGGATTTTTATTGATCAACTTATAAATTTTAATATTTTTATAATTATTCAAGAATATTTCAATTTCGGTCAAACTACCAAGATTTATACAAAATATATTGTGAGGTAGCAAGGGGTTCTATCTTCTATTTCCTCTAATAAACATCTGAGGTTCACCTCAATGTTCAAGTGGACTCTACAATTGTAAATTGTTAGATTGTTGAACATTATGTCTTGTTATCACCCTTATAAAAATGATCAATCAAAAAAGGCCATTCAAACAAATGAATATATTTTCAAATAATTATTGGTAGATTTCAAAGGAGGTTGAGATTAGCATATTCCTCTTTTCAAGTTCACATATATAAATATTTTTTCTCAATTATACATATGGAATTATAAATATATTAACGTGAAAAGAGATACATACCAAAACTTTTATATAATAATTTATGTTAAAGCAAGATATTGGAAACTAAGATTACATAATAAATGAAAACAAATCCCCAATAAATTCATCAACATGGTAAAGAAGATAAAATTAAACATAAAATCTAAGTTGTTAATTTATAATGAGACATAGAGTACAATGTTAGGTTGAAATAATAATTTTTTATATCTACATGGATAATAATATTGAGGTTTGGAATGATGGGAAAGATATATATCATCTCAATTGAATATTTTGATCACATGGTTGTTTTTTCTATAATCTAAAACTTTATATAAATATTTCCCAATTTTATAATGTGTTCTATTTATCCCTATCAAATAATTATATTCGAAAGACCTCACATATACTACATTTGTAGGATGAGTAATTAGAGCATGAACTCTCATATGAGTAGTAAATAATTAATATCTCATATCATTGAGAAATAATTCATTAAAAATATATAATTCTATATATTAATATTTTATGAAACAATAATTAGTATAAATAGATGATATAGGAGCCTGAGGGTATAATGAAAGAAAATTAGCCCCATTAATTCTATTCAAATAGATCAAATTTAAATATAATATATGAAAAGAAATTATTAATATAATGACCTAGATTTTTTAAATAAGAATTTTTCTGACAATATATATATGATTTTAATAATTACATATATTTTTTATTCTATTTATATAAAAAACTCCAATTATAATTTTATACTATAAATAAATTTTATATACCAAATAATTAAATAAATATCATTTTATTACATTATAATAGAATATTACAAGGAAAATACATTTTGGATGACTAATAAAAAATTGGAAAATAAAACCAACTAAATATCATGACGTGAAATTATAAATACAAAGACTCATTAACCATATGAATATCATATGTTTGGGAATCAAGATAACATGAAATAATAATTTTGTTAATGATATAGATAGACTATAGAGGAAATATATAAATATAAAATAGAAATTATTTAATGAAAAGAGAAAAACGGAAGAAGTGCTTAAGGGAATATATATAATGATAAGAGGTAATATAACCTCTAGGAATAAGACCATTTGGTATATGATCATTGGAAAAATTATCAGTCAACATAATGATAGTTATTAATATCTCTTGTTACATGAATATTATATATCCAGTATGTGTAAGCTTTCTGTATATGATATATGTAACTGATTAAAATTAAAAATAAAAAAAATTATTTAAATACTTTTTTTATATAATAAACAATAATGAGACTTTATATAATAATAAATAACATTTTTAATTTTTTATAAAGTGTCACTCACCATTAAAACATAATTAAAACATATTAAGAGTTATGTTTTAAAATTTAATTTCTATATTTAAAAATTTATTTTCATAAAATATGTATCATCATTGGAATAGATGCATCCAAATTTTGTCAGGGTGAATGTTTTTAAATTTAAAAAAAAATAAATAAATTGTTAAAATATGTTTCAATAATTGTATATAGATAATTGTTTCATATAAAATTATCATCATTTATTTAATAACGATATATTTCATACAAGGTGTGATTAATTTAATTCCTCATCACATAGTAAATAACCATTTAATATTTTGGTCAAAAAGATTATAATATATTCATTATTATATTTTTTAATCACTCTTTAAATTTAAAACGTTTCCTAAAATGTATTCAGATAACCCCTTATATGCCTCTCACCCACCATGAGGAAATTCTTTCCCTATAATACCTTAATTATTCAAGGAAAACTCACTAACAAAAGGGGGAGTCTTCAAATAATTGGATATATCTCTTTTTCAGACTATTTCATTTTCTTTTTCAACATAAATACTTATTCCAATAAATAATCACTATATGAACATAATAAAATATTATAATGTTAATAGAAAAATAAACTTAACATTAAATATTAAGTATCCTCCATTGTTAAATTTTTTTGACCTGCCCTTAAATGGTAGGTTATCACCAACATCAAGGATGATGTCTTTATATAACTACCAATACATTCATGGTTGGTTAATATCATTAACATATTGGATAAATATAGATTTTATTTAATTTTTAATCATAAATTATTCATATCAATAAATTTTTTTGAATGAATTATTTCGTTTCATGTAAAACCATCTTGAATTATTATGATATAAATAAAAAAATTCAAAACCCATCTAGTCCACACAAATTATTTTTCATATAACTTCAAAACTCATAAAATTATCATGAAATCAATACCTTTACATTTGTTGATATGAATAACATATGATTAGATAATGAATCTTGATAATGGAATATTAAAAGAAATTGAAAAATTAAAAATGGAGACATCTTGATAAATCATAATTATAATAAGTCAATAATCACTAATAAATGAAGTAATAAATGAAAAAAATATGTAAAATTGTTAAAAAATTCTGTATAATTATTTTTTAAATGTAAAAATTTCTTATACATGAAGTTAATGTTCATCCAATTTACTCAGAGTAATGGTAAAAATACTTCACTATATTATCTTTATTTGTATATCTTCATTAATAATAATTGTAAGTATTTTCTATTCGACATACAATATTGTTTTTAATATTTTGATTTTAAATAGATTTAAATTTCATATTTATATTATCAGGGTGATTTATTTTTTCTTTACATTCAATAATATTTATGATAGTGTCTTCTCCAAATTCTTCCTTTGATTTCATCCCAATTTATAATGTTGAGGCACTTTATTTTATCTATTATCAATATATTATTTCATATTATTTGTTTTTTTATCATTGAATTAATATTAATTTTATTTACGATATTTCATGGTATTTACCTTTATTTTTACCACATCCTCTTTTATTGATGTTATAAGTTTATGTCTGATTATTTTATGAAACAATTTTTTATTTCATTAAAGGTATTATATATTTTTATCATTGGCTTTATATATGATAGATTACATGATTTTATTTCTATATATTTCATATAATTTTATAAAAACTATTATGTGAAGTATAGTCCTGATATTTCAAAATCCTAATTTTTTTTGGTAATGTGTTTGAAAAATTATAAATAATTATGTTTTTGTTGTTTTTGTAGATAAATCCAGATTTAAATCCACTAAATAACATTATTTATCTTTTTATATTAATAATATAGAGTAATGTGAATCATAGAAGAAAATTAAAGTAACATTGGTTGAATCTTGGTTAGAATACCAAAACCACATTTTAGTCAATGGTATTTATGTCATGATGCTTACTCTATTTGAAATAATATAGATGGAAGAGGTATGATGTCATGGTTCCTTTGATGGTTTTGAAAATGAGGAAGATAGTTCTCATTATATCATAGTGGTTGAATTAGTTTCCTAGAGAGTATTTTGACATGATATTAGAATTAGATGTTAATGAAAAACTAGGTGTGGTGCATGCCATTCATCGAAACATTGGCAACCAAATTGGGAATCTCTGTTGATTATGCAATCATACTAAGAGCGTGAATTAGGTGTGATCAAAATTTAATAAATTAATCAATATTTAAATATTATTCCATTTATGTCTTAGGGAGCAATACCTCAACATGCCCAATCAATATGCTCCATCTGAGTGGGAGTCGGCGGATCCATATGATTCGGAGGATGGAGATGTTGGAGATTTTGACACATTTTGACTGGCACTGTTGTTGGGGGTGTTTTCATATCATTTCATTTTCTTTGTACTTTGTACTGATTTTTCTTTAATAGATTCTCATGGGACCAGGCATTCGGCCTGAGCCTGCATCTTTCTGTTTATAACTTTATCTCAGTTAATATGTATTAATATATTTAATCACTACCCACAAACATCACCACATGAAAAATAGTAAAAGAAATCAAGATAAAGACAAATCGAATTCATATAAGGTTCGGTTAAAATTTTGGTACCTAATTCTAGATATAATTGGTTATTATCCTGAGGCCTAGATATTCACTATATAACTGATATTAATACAAAAATAAAAACATCCAAAATCCATTTAGGAGTTTTTATCCGAACCCAAATCATCACTATAGTACACAATGGAAGAGTTTTTTATCCTTATTCCAACATTATTTAGTGGTTTTTAGTGAACATTTTAAATAAGATCTTCCTTCATCATTTTCTTGTCTACGTATAAACTATAATATCATCATCTTCAACACTAGTCCTCGAATAACACAAAATATTTTAATTTAACTATCTGTAAGTTGGTTGTGCACTCTAGGTTCTGAAAAAATAACTTATGGGGTACTCACTTATCCCATGAACATCTACATCAAGCTCTTATTCACTATTAAGTTAACATCAGTCTTGATCACAACTTCTTGTTTCCTACTATAATTAAACATCACTTATCATCACATTATAACTTAATATTATGTTACTTTAAATCTTCCTCCCAATAGATATTAATGTAAGTAATCTTTAGATACACCCCTATCTTATCGTCCATTACACTCAAAAATGAATAGTTTTTATTTTCTCAATCAATTATTTGTGTCTATTTCTTGAATCTCTTTAAAATTTTATACTAAATCCATTCCATGACAATTTTGGAGGCATGTGGTCTTTGAAGAAAAATGATATTCCCCTATTTTTTTAATTCCTTAAAAATATTTCAAAATCATTAAGTCAATGATTTTATAAATCATAAAAATCTCAACATCAACTCACCTCCAAATATATAGAAATATCTTTTATAATGAAAAAAACTTAAACCTAATGATTATTTATTCTTTAAAAATCCCAATTCATTATTATCACTATTAATTTTTAATTCACATGAATAGGAATTCTATCTCATTTTATGATTCAATTTCTTATACATACATAAAAAAACACACATGAACATCATTAAATTATTTTCTTTTAGACATAATATTTTTTAATATAAAACGTATTCCTTTTGTTTATACAGTTACAAAAAAATACCTATAATATTATTTCATCTAAAAAAATAAAATACTAAATATGTGTGAACATCAGATTCATTGTTTGATATATCTATAGAACACTCTCAACTATGTGTATGACATTTCACTCATGATTAACTTCCAGTTTCATTATCTCAAAAAAATCCATTCCACAAATATAATCTAGTATTATATATACAAAATACATATATTTATATATTTATATATATAAGATACATAAAGTTACTTCAATAAATCTCAACCTTCTGTATCCTTCAGTGATTTGGAAAAACACTTTGATTAATCCTAATATTATAGTGAAAATCATTTGTTTCTACTAAAAAATTTAATATTATATCTTATAATACATCAACCTTAATAATTAATTCCTCTTCTAAATTATTTCAGATTCCTTCTTCTATACTACTCCAAATTTCATAACTTAATTTTAGAAACACATTGTTCTATCATCTGACTCATTCCTTTTTGATAATTACAAATACCCGATGATAATGAAACATAAACATTTAAATACCATTTCATTATCTTCTTGTGATATTACAAATTAATTATTCTTTAGGTCACCATCCAACATGGCTTTATATGTTAGTGTTATCATCATTCATTATCATTATTCCAATACACAAAACATTATTTTATATTTTCCACAACATCTAAATTTGGGGAATACTCATTTCCATTATCCTTATAGGTTCCACATAAATTATCAAAATTCCCAGCCTCTATTTCTCATGAAAGAAAAATTTAGGGCTTCACCTACATGACCATTTATGTACATGATCCACTTTAAATATTTTAATCTCAAATCCTAATACCATTATGTTTTTTTATTAAAAAAGTATCATAGAAACATAAAAATTACTTTTAGATTTATATTCTAGGTAATCCTTATTCTCATCCCATGAAAAATAATTATTTTCATCTAACACCATCATATTATGAGAATCCTTTGTACCTAGTTTTTGGTAGCTTAAAATTTGACAACCCATCCTCATGAAAAAAAAATCATATGTGGAGATAGATCATCATAATCTCCCATGGAGTCAAGATCATTGTAACTAAAACATAATTCTCATAGGAGATGCATACAACCCTCAGTAGTGCATCAGGTAAGAAAATATTATATGACATTGTTTCGTACCATTAACACACTTATTTAATATGTGAATTGTAATTTTATATAACTTACCTGAAATCAATTTTTACTGTCATAAGTAACTTGTTAATAACCATGTATAAAGTATAAAGTTCCCTTGAAATTCTGTGTAGTCTCCCCAGTATATGACCATTGATACTTTAGTCTTTTTTATTATCATTATCAGGTATGACGCACTTGATTCAACCATTTACCCTTCATAACCACTCACTTTCTATAATGAATTTGACCTTTTTCTAGTTCCCCTTTAATAGAAGGAATGATCACGTAATTTATTCTATAGATTTGTACAAATAATTAATCCTCTTTTGTATTTTCATTTTTCAAAATTAGGGACTCTAAATACTTATCTTTAAAAAAATCATAATGAATTTGGAAATTCCTTCAATTGAATTTGGATATTATAAGAATAGATCCCAAAATACAAGAAACAATTCAAAATATTTTATATTCAGTGCATTAAAATTACCATTTGTACAAGAAATTATTCCCCTATAGATTAGTTCAAAAATCATTTGATGTAAATACACCTGTTCATTATATCCAAATATTTCCTCTTCTATTGTTAGTATAAATCATCTGCCAACCATAAAAATAACAATATTCATTATTATTTATCATATCCCCCTTTATCACATTTTTACATTACTACTCATATCCTTCCCATTGAGAAAAATACAACTAAACTCATCTCAATCCCATTTGGAACTTTTATCACCCCCTTTTCATTTATTTTACATATGTATTTTAATTATATTGTCAACATTTATCTCACTTTTATTGATAATAAATTGAATTTTTCACCTGTTGTGGAAACAATCATAAAAAAATACATCTCCAATAATCACCCCATTATCGCCCTTTTCACTAACAGTATAAACTGAATCCCTCAAGAAAGGGATAACAATATTTTTTTTAAAGAAATGAGCTATCAATAAATCAAATTATAAACTCATGATCCATGCTCAGTGTATAACATAAGAGTGAATAACTTAGACCTTAAAATTGTATATAATATATTAATATATGATTCCACTTTAGGTAGTCTATTTTAGGGGTTGTATGAAATATTTTCAATCAAAGTATTTTTTGAATTCATCTCAATAATTATATTAAAAATATTCAATCCAAAATATGGTTACTACCATTCAAAAACTATTTTTACTTTTTTTTTAAAATCAATTTCACCCATTTTAATTTATAATAGATTTATCATAAATATAAGACGTTATTTTCAATTTATCTTATCAATGAAGTGTTAATAAATTTATAAACGAGAAATTTCTATAAAAAATAATCATTTGAAACTTATATGTCTGGGAAACCATAATTTGTAGTCGTAGTATCTATATAGTTTACATTCGGTGTTCAAGAATTTATCTCTTATATGAATCTTTAATAAATCTAGATAATTACAAATTTAAACTCCTTATAAATGGATGGAGTCTATACATATTACACATCATTATTGATACAAACTATTATGTTGAGTTTGATATCAATTTAATTATACTAAGGTGGCACAAATAATCCAACAAAAAAGTCTGCTATGACCGATATCTTCTATTAGATATAATATTTTTCAGAGCCCACATTACTTAATATATCACCTTGAATTGAATCACATTCAATTATTTTTCAATTAAAATTATTGGAACATGTGAGGGAATAAGGAGGGTCTTCTATTTCTTCTTAGTTAGACCAATATGAGTCATATGTGTTTATCAATCCCAAAATTCGCTTCAATTCATCTTCATATTCAATATTAGTTTACACATTATTTTATAATTTGGAACATCCATGGGAATAATATTATTCTACCTGTCAACTTTTAATGTGGGTGGCATATTATTGTTCACTTCCACTAAAATGGAAAATTCATTCCTCTGATTTTCATTTTACTCAATCTTCCCTAATACTTCTGACAATTACATATATATTGTCTTAAAAACAATCATAACATGTTAAAATTTACTCTTTTTTTGAGAAACATTTATAGTAAATGTATCTTCCAATGTTTTATTCCTTTCATTCCCTATATTTTATTATTCTGGATACCAAAAAGTTTAATTTTTATGAATGTGTCTGGAATTTTTACATCTTTTATACATGATTTTACCCTCCTCTAAGTTAAATTTCATTTGTAAAATC
The DNA here is from genome assembly GCA_963277665.1 of Viscum album. Classification (NCBI taxonomy): domain Eukaryota; kingdom Viridiplantae; phylum Streptophyta; class Magnoliopsida; order Santalales; family Viscaceae; genus Viscum; species Viscum album. The sequence continues at coordinate 151,314,904 of OY728138.1, forward strand.
AAGTCTTATTAAACGTATTTATCAACAATGTCTTTCACTAAACTAATTCACTTTTTTATTTCTCATATTCTTTTTAACATTATTATTCCTAAATTGATTTCATTATTTTTAATATTCCACATTTTGCTACACCTATTAATGTTGTTTCCTTTCCTTACACGAAATAAAAATATTTTCTTGTGTGTGACATATTACTTTATAATACTCAAAGGTTTATTATTCTTGGAAACATTTATTTATTCAAAACCTAACCTATATTTACTTTTTATCTTACTCATATTTATTTAGATTTTGTATAAATGATTATTTAATTATGATTTTGTTTTTCTTATTATAGGTAAATGAACACTCATTATCCCCATGACCACTTTCATTAAATAATTTATATAATAATTCAAATTATTCAAATATGTTAAATGTAAACAAAATATAATTCTATAGGGTTCTACAGTTTTTATTAGGAGAGTCATTTTTATCCTCCATTATAATCACTTTAATATACATCATCTAAATTTTTCATTTTTTGGAACATATTTTCAATAATCAATATTCATGTGTTCGAACCTTCTATAGTAACTTGAGTAGCAGATGAACCATGGATTCTTAAATTTTTTGGAATCCTGACTAAATTTGATACTTTCTTGTTATTATGTAGAAACTCTTCTTTTGTGGACACTATATGGGGAACTGCATCTTTTTATTATTTCATCTTCAACCTTTAAAGATGTGTTAGGTTTCTTCATACCTTTATTTATACATCTTAATAAAGAACACAAATTTTTTTCTATACTTTTCAATGTGTCAGAATTATGGTAAATGTTTTTATAGAGTATAGGGTTAACTTCATCTTTAGGATATTAGAAGATGTATCATCTAATTTTGTAGACTTCTTATATCACTAGAATTATTCTTATGAGAAGTATTTATTTTATAAAGAATTATAGAAATGGATCTTTTCTAAAATTAATGTTAATATTCTACTTTATTAACTTTCATTTTTCTCAAGTTTAGATCAAACTCAATACTCTCAAAAAAATTGTATGTATAAACAACACAATGTTTACCTTATGGTGGTGTTGCATCCAAATTTTACATACATTGAGAAGTTATCTTCCATAACATCTGAAACTCACTATTCGTCCCATTTTTCAATGTTTTGGGTGAAACTTTCATGATATCACAATCTAAAGTTTCATAATTTTCTTTCAAGTGAGGAATATTTGAATTTTTTTAAAATATATTCTTTATGTAAAAAATATAAATAATATGAAAATATTTTAGATCCAGTCAGATATAGAATATTCTCTGGTACAAATTTAGTGTCCTAGGCATCATGCAGTGGCACTGAGTGTGGGTAAATTATGTGTTAACATTTTAAAAAAAATTAATCCAACATAAAAATTTAGATTTTTTAATTTGTATAAACCTATATAATGGTTAATATATCTAAATATATTTAATAACATCCATCACAAATCACCCAATAAAAAAGAGTAAAGGAACATGTTCTAAACAACACACACTATTTTTACAAGGTAGGGCCCCAATGTGAGTACCCATGCCATGATATGTTTGGATATTATCTTAAGACATATATATTCCCTATTAAAAACAAATTAATACCACTGGTATAAATCCTGGAATCTCTTGGGTAGTTTTTATCCTAGCCCAAATATTTACTATTTTACTGATGCGAATAGATCATTATATTATATTCTATAGTCTTAAAAGGTTCTAAATGATCTTAATAAATAATATATTACTTCATATATGTGATTTATAAGAATCATCTATAAGGTCTTCTTATTGAACATTGTCCTTTGAATGACAATAATTATTTTATTCAACTATTTGTAAGTTAGTTATGCACTTTTTCTTCCAGAAATAGAACTTTTAATGCACACAATTCTTTAAAGAACATCAATAGATGCGTATTATGTAGGTTGTACCTGATGTTGATATTTTTCATATCTTCTAGTTTTTTATTTCATAGAAACCAAAATTCTCAACACTTCAGAACTCAATGTTCTGAAACCTCAACTCATTGACCTAAAACAATTTCTTTTAAGTGTTTCATAGATGATCCCTCTCTTATATCATCCTTGAGTCTCAAAAATTTGTAGATGTTATTTTAACCAACTATGATCACTGTCATTTTCTTTATGATTCATTATCTAACCTGGATCACCCAGTAACTAAGGAAACTAAACTAATATGTGAAAATTCCTTAAGATTGTTCCTAATCCCCATGGGATGGTGACAAGAACCCATGAATCAATAATAACATTTGAGAATGATTTTTTCGCAACCAGAAAGAAAACAAAAACATGGAATACATGTACATTTTATTTAAATAAGAACAAGAAAATATTCCATAATGAAAATGATTTGTGGTAGATATACCTCATTGTCTAAACATACCATACCAACATAAAAAAAATATGAAAACAAGACCCAAAATACTGAAAATTTATTTTAGCTACTCCATTTGATCAATGGTAAACATACCATAATATCACCAATCTATTCCCATGTTTATATAACCATGAGGCCCACCATAACACTATCATGCCTTTCCATTTTAGTTATTTGATAAATCAATGGCTATAAACACCTAATCGTATGTGCATGGTGTGATAAAAATATGAAAAGTTGGATCATACCATGTTTTCCATAAGTAGTATTTATAAGAAAATTATAGATATTAATAGATTTAAAGAAAACCTAAAATAATAAAAAAATTATCAATTTATATGAAATAAATTAAAATTGATCCTTTTTTACTTGATATGCAATAATTTCATACAGAAAGTTCTTAAAGAACATAACTTATTAAAATATTTATTTTTCAAAGCATGCTTATATATTTTTATTAAAACCATGAACAATATAATGCAAAACTCAGACAACATAGTATTGGGAAATATTAGTTTCTTATAAAATGATCATTCATATCTATTGTGTAATAAATATGCCCCTAGTTAAACACAAATGAGTAGAAAAATAGCACAATATATGATACTCCCATATGATTTCATGTAAACCAATCATTGGTTAAACCACCAATGGGGAATAGCAAAACCCCGATGTGGGATTCCCACACTAGAAATCAATGACATGTCCCAACACCTAACCCATTCATATGTACCAAAGTCTCCCTTAAGATATTCATATCAAAACATTTCAAAAGGGATTATCTGAATTCAAGATACAATTATGTAAACATTTAACCATTATCAAAACTATGTTATAAAAAGTATTTTTCATAAAAAAATTGTTCTTTGGTATCATCCATTCATTATAACGTTTTCACAGGGAAACTATTTTATATCAAAATAAAATAATCACAAATTTTTTAAATCAAAGATAATGTTAATAACGATTAATAAAACACATTTATATATATATGAGAACATCAAATTAATTAAAAAAAGAATTTGTACAAAACCAATTAACTCAATGCATGGTTGTATTAATAAGAATATGGTATCCAAGAACCAAAGGTAAATGGATCAAAAGTGAGCATAATAGGATCCCCTAAACCTTAATTCCAAATAATAAAAATTGGATTCAATGATTGTGTTGTTGGAATCTAAGAATGGAGATCATACATCATCAAACATCAAATCCTCACCATGCCCAAATGATATCTACATTTCAAGAAGCAAACACATAATATATATGTGGAAAATAATAATAATACACCACTAGATCATTAGATCAGATCAATACAGTATCAATCCACTAATAATATATGATAATAGTGAATAATGGATGAATATAGGCCAAACATACCAATTACAGGAAAACCAATCTATTCAGAAAGAAAACACCACTAGGAGCCGATCGAGGGAGAAAATAATCCCAAAGAGTATCCATGAAAATATTACCTATAAAATTAGGTTTTTAGTTGAGGGATTAGTATATCTATTAGGTGATCCTATGAAATTAAAAAAGTTTTCAATTTTTTTTTCTGAAGGCCACTGACTATCTTTTCATTATAAAAAAGGTTTTCTATAAAGAGTGCAGTATCAGTTTGTTAGTGACCCTTTAATCGATAAGTGGATCTATCAAAAGCCACCAGCTGTGCAGTGGGAATCTAAATAATTGGCTAATTCTATTCCATATACTCAATCCTCATGTTTCCTACGACACCTCCCTAACTCAAATGATAACATCTTAATACTGAAAACGAGACAAACCTCAAACGAGATATGTTAATTATCCCACTATAAGACTTTCAATCATCAAAAATTAAAGAAATATAATGATGGTATAAAAATATATGAGGTCACTTCTTCTTGATCGATGTTCTCTTCTCCGATGTCTCTTGATACTAAAATTTCTATTTACCTAGGAATTTAATTATCAAAGTTTATTTCAAACATAAAAAATTTGTCTCATAGTAAGTGATCTACACTGAATATTTTCCCACTAATAGCTCTGGATCCAAATGAAATTACTCCCAATTCAGAACATGGGATAAATCTGGTCGATATATCTTAAACTATAATATATGTAACATATCATTAATCACAACAAAATGATATGGAAATTAGAAATGAGAATACACTTTTCTACTTTTTTAGTGGTGAAAAATTTTATCGCATAACTCAGAAATAACTTTCCCTGAATCATAATCTAAATGTGAAAAAATAGAGGTGATACATTCATAAATACATGGTCACCAATAGTTAATTCTAAAGGGATATTCTAAAAATCCAAATAATACTTCTATTGACTCTGATCTGTAACCAAGCATTGACCTATAACCTAAAGATTCAATGTTATTTCCTAGAAAAAACTCATTCCCACAAGAGAAAACATTTACACCTATGAATAGAAAAGAGTTGATTTACATCGGAGACCTTACATGGTATTGAAAGGGGTATTCTAAATAAATACACATAAATATTTTCGTATGAAAAATCTACTAGTTATAGATGGATATCCCCTGATCAACCAAAATCAAAGATATTGGCATGAATCATATCCTCTAAACTTATAATAACATGATATGTATAATTATTTTTCTATGGATGGTAAGCTATACTCAATATGACTTGTGGACCTATTAACCTCCACTGTACCCTTACAAAACTATAATTTAATCCAAGGATCTCTATCTAAGATGGCATTATATGACACCCCATGCAACCTCACTTTTTTTCACGTATTTCTTTCCAAAATCCTGAACATTGGTGGTGTCTTGGACAAGAATGATGTGAGTTAATTTAGTAAAAAAATCAACCACTAATAAAATGGAATTCTTCCCTTAGTGAGATTATGTAAATATAAAAATTAAATCCTTCGAAACTTCACCCAATTTCCACACTTTCATCAGAAGAGGTTGAAAAACCCATAGGTATTTCGGTTATATTCCTTAATCATTTGGTAGTTATAGAAACGTGACAAAAAATAAGCTATGTTTTGCTTCATTCCTATACTCCAGAACCAAAATATCAAATAAAAATGAATATTTGTGGAGAAAGGTTAAATAGCCTATAATGAACTTTGAAAATCCTATATCACTAAATTTTTTATGCAGAGAGGTATAATAAACTAAACCTTGAAGTAAAGTATCCCATCAGAAGAGAGAGTCAACCTAAAAATGGTCTCCCACTCATATAAATAATCTCTAATTCAATTAAACTCTTCATATTTATAAAATTACCAAAGGATAAATTCCAGGAAAGCGTATTTAAACCACACAGTAGTTTAAAAAATACAGAATTCATCCTCTAAATTAGATAATTGAAACTATGTAAATTGCCCCATGGGATTTCACTATTACATCAATTCTAATATGTCCTATGATGAAAAAATTCTTCTTAGAGATCTAGAAAAAAATTTCTCCTTTCATTGAGTTTAGGTAATTTAAAAATAAAAAAAATGTATTTCATCCATCACATATTCTAGAGAATTAAATCTTTTTGAATGAATATATACACCAAACTCTAAATAATATTCTAGGTAGTTAACCTCTCCCAAAAAATTTATTATCAGTAACACTAAATATCATGCCTAAAAAATAATATTTTCATTTCAAAAATGGTAAAATTATTCTAATGGTTTCTAAGATCACAAGAATCATTGGCCACTACATGATCAGCCTATATATGCACATATCATAGACCTGCACCTAAAGCATCTTAGTAAATCACATCACACTAATAGGTCCATAGAAAGGGAAATATATGATATAAATATAGGTATTTATTTTAATTCCTAAAAAAATGATTGAATATTTTCATCCCACATTAATTTCACCCCTCTTGGCAAGATTAGTTAATGGAAATGAAATATGTGATAATTCCTTAATAAACAACCAATAGTATCCAACTAATCCAATAAGAAACTCCATATCTCAAATAAATTTTCTGAATCTTCCAATGATATGACATCATTGAACTTTTCAGCATCATCTAAGATGTGTTTTACTATAAAAACATTACCTGGTTTGTTAACTTTGTGGATCCAATAATCAAACTTTGGTATTATAGTAAAAAGATATAAATCATCAATATTCCAAAAATCAATCTTAAATGATTCCCATGATCTTGCTCATATAATGAGTAAAATATTATATCACCCACAAAAACAAAAACCAACGATTCAAGATACATGTGAAATATATGATTAATCAAGGAAATAAAATCTTCATGAGTGTTAGTTAAGCTAAACGATGTTACAATATATTCATAATGCCCATTCCTCATCTATAGAATGATCTTTGTTATATCAGAATCTTTAACTATAATATGATGATAACCGAACCAAATATCGATATCTGAAAACCACTTCTCTTCCAATAACTGATAAAAAAACCTTAAATATGGGGAAATAGATATTTATTGTTGTTCTTAGGTCATTTTGGCATCCAATAATCAACGTGGATACAAATGGATCCATCAACCATCTTGGAAAATCCTATAGAGGGAATCCCAAGGTGATACACCTATACAAATGAAAACATTCACTAATAAATCATCCAAATGAATCTTGAGTTACATAAATTGAACTCGTTAAATGTGGTAAGAATTAATAATGATTGGTTGATTATTGGACACCACATCAATAGAAAAGATTATCTCCCATTGCATGTAAAGATCGATGAAGTCATTTGGGAAAACCATGGGAATGTACTAAACCACCAAATGAAGATCATAACTACAAGATACAAAATTAAACTTGTCATCACAAGAAGATACATGATTCATAACATTAGGATTAGAAGGTTTTGATAAAATAGACCTAGGATCCCACTCTCCCTGAAACTTCTATGAGGTCACGTCATTAATAATTAGAGCCACCCATGTATGATAACAATTAATATTGACCTTATGTGAAATTGACTAATCCTACTAGTGAAAAATATCATTTAGATCTATATAAAGAACCACAATATCCCAAAAAATATCAACATTAGATATATTTAGTGAGAACAATGTACATAGAAACCCATGCTGCTCAATTTTGTCAATAGGTATCATCATATCCAAGAAATACGACATGAGATCCATGGGATGTTTCAAATGATCTAAAAAATGGGAATATATAAAATATTGGGAGGATCCTATTCCAAATTGAGAATTCATTAGATAAGATTCAATAAATATATTTCGTACCACTATAGTTGGGCCCTCACTTACTTGTACTAGAGAATCACCCACTGCATAAATCTACTTCACCTTGGAATCCTTTTTCTAGATCCCTATTGATTTGGAGGCATTCAATATCCTCATAGTTCCATTTAGAATAGATAAACCTAAACAATAATGAGTACTTACTATATGCCGTCATGACCATTGAAAATGAAAAATGTTTCCACATGAATATTTATATTTTTATGTATACGGAAATAATTCTTAGGGGTCCATTTCATTCCAAACCAATATCAATAAAAAGAAATAATCCTAGAGACAACTAAGGGTGTGGGGTGTAGATATGATAATAACTACCACCACCACCTCTACAGCTCACATTCTATTTCATCTTCCTCTCATATGAGCCACTAAACATACCACTGGGTGGAGAAGAGCATCCAATTAGTTTATAATTTTCTATTATGTCAAAACACATCGTCATATACCTATCTACCACTTCCACATTAGAGGCCATATTTATAATGAATTCGTTAGAATGAATATCAAATCACAAACTAATTTGGAACCTTTAAGACGTAAAATTTTCATTTGTTATATCCCCAATAGAATAATAAACTCGATCCAATAAAAGATTCACATATTCAAACAGTTATAGTTTTCACTATTTAATGGTTATATAGTCCATAGAATTTTCCATATCCAAGGATTATATGAAGAACTACTAAACTAAGATGGAGTTAAAGCATTATACTCTAAACCCTCTTGTAGGTTTTCCGAGATAAAAGTGTCCACAAAATCTTACTAGGGACCTCATGTGTATTGGTATCACATTTCCCCTTTTAAAAAGTACAATGGTTCTAGGAAGTCAATAATCAGGTCATTCTTATCCATCTGGTCCTCCACCTCCTAATGATCATTTCCCCTAACATGATGGTTTCCTCTGATGGATAAACTATTAATCTTAATGTTTGTCTCCATGATCTCTCAATTTCACCTCTATTACATGATTCTATATAGGTGGTACATTTTTGTGCACTTAACTGATTGCTTATACTATACCATTAATAATATTCTAATCAAAATTAGTATTCCATTGAGGAGAATTCCATGTAGCACACTCCTGGGGAAATCATGGATGTCTTATTAGAGACATGATTTTGGTTACTAGAGAATGAAATGAGACCATTATATAAGAAATGATCTCAATTTAAATAAGACCATATAATAATAGAACTATGATTAGTCCAAAAATATACATAGAAGAAACATATACAAAAATCGTGTGGTAACTCAAGGATTAGCATAATGAGTGTTATCCAATCACTCACATGCATCACCCCTGAGTCATGATAATACTTTATCCTATCTACCAAGACTCTAAATACATTAAAATTTATTCCAAACATCCTTTGATTCATATGTTTCAAAAACCAAAATGAATCACCTATCATCCAATGCACTAGACTTAGCTCGTGAGATGTCCTAAACAAAATTATCTTTCACCACAGACAAGTCAAAATCTCATGGGCATCATGAATACCCTTTGGTAATGATTTTTTACCTGCCAAAAAGAATAAAACTAACATGTAATACATGTATAGGATTAGAAAACAGGATCAATAAAAATTCCATAATCAAAACGAGTAGATTTTTTGATACATGAAAGTGTAAACATCCCATCCAATCATATGAAATGTATAATGAAAACCCAAAGGACTAAAAATTGATGAAAATTATTCCATTTGATGTGATGAAAACATCCTATTATCTCCCCACTAAATAATCATTCCCAACTAACCATGAGACCCACCAACTCACAACAACACCTTTCCCTTTCTTACATTAGATTAAACAAGGTCTATATACACCCATGTGTATGTGTATTTTGTGAGTAGAACAAGCCTTGTAGGATTCCACCATGTTTTCCATAGGAAATATTTTTAATATAAGTACATATATTATAAAATTTAAAGAAAATGTTTAGTGATAAAAAAACATTACATTTACATGAAAACAATGAAATAAACCTATTATATGAGACATGAAATAATTTCATACAAATACTTTTCAAATCATATAAAATAATCCATTTTATATTAATCAAATCATTCATTTATAACCATATAAAAACCATGAACTATGGATGGTAACCCTAGAGTAAAATAGGGGTTTTCTAACTAGGTTTCCCTATATGATAATCAATCATGACTAATGCATGGTAAACCTGTCCATGAAATGTTGACCAAAGGAGTTAAAGAATACTAGAATGTGTGATTCGACTCTATGATGTAATATAATCCAGTAAATAGTATATTCAATAAAGGAGCATAGGAATACCCTGATATATAATTACCCTTACAAATTAATTACAATTCCTAATACCAAATCCATGTTTATGTACAAAAGATACACATGTGTTGCACATATCAAAATATTTCAAAAGGTATTATCATAATTAAAGTAAAAAATTCACAATCATTTATATTTAATCATAAACATTTTTGAAAACCAAATCTCCTAAAAATATCTTTTACTTTGAATCACCATTTATTTAAAAAAAATTAATGGGAAAACAATTTTATATCAAAATCCATTACAAAAACATTTTAAAAATCATTTATTATGCCAATAACAATTTAGAAAACAATTTTAAAAAGTAACAATCCTATCAAAATCATTAAATAAAGACTTTATACCAAACCACCCACCACAACAATTAGTAAAAACAATAGGAACATGGTATGAATAAAATGATGTAGAAGGGATCACAAGATAAGACAATAGGTGTCTGGAAACATCAATTCCAAATCATATAAATAGATTTTGTGTTTTCATTTTAGGCAGAGAAGAAATGAGATCATATAACTCATCAAGCATGGGATCCACATCATGGGAAGATGATATCTATAATATGGGAACAAATTACATAGTTGATCAGTGAAAAAAAAGGAAGGATACACCGTTAGATCAATATATAGGATAAAGAACATATATCTAGTTTCAATACAAGAAAAGAATGAAGCATAGAATCAACCAAATGAATGATTCCAATTATAAGACAGCTGGTTGATCTAGGATCAAAACATCAATTAACGAATGATCAAGGGAGAAAATCATACCAAATAACATCCTCTCCAAGGTCTCTAGTTGAATTATGTCTGGGTAGAGGTATTAAAATATTTATTTATTGATTGGATGAAATTTCAAAACATCCCACCGTTAATATATCATGTAAGACACGATTAGTTTACAGGAATGTGGCTACAGTCAAAATGCATGTTGTCAATATTCCCCATTAACTAGTTGTTGGCACTGGTAGCCATCAGTTGAACTATCCAAACCTAATGGTGGGTCGGTGGATTTCCACCAGTTGGTTGGTGGCCTTATGAAACTACCACAAAGGACAAACCATCAATAAATGAAACTGATCCACCTATGCCTCCTCCCAAACCCAAAAGACCTACTAAAACATTATAAAGAGAAATGCATCAACATGTATGTGATGGTGTGATCTTAATCCTTTTATACATAAGATATTTATCAATAAAATTTGGTGCCACGTTTTATTTTAGCATAAATACATTACACCATTACGTTTCAAATTCCTTCACAATATTTTATGATCTCAGAGTAAATGGTATGTAAAATCTCTAAAAATATCTAAATTAAATCCCTCTAATATTTTTTTAATCTCTACTAGAATCAAGAACTCAATATTTTTTAATATTTAATTATTTAATATTATTACTATTTATCAACACTATTAATGTTGAGTTTACTTGAATAAAATGTCCATCATATTTTTATAATTAAAATTTTCATAAAGACGTTAATAACACTTTCATGAACATAATTAAGATATATTCTATCAGACATAGGTTTAAATAATTCAAGAACTTATTCCATTTGGTTCATGAGTTTGAAAATGTTCTTATAATATTATTTCCTCCAACCATAGAAACCATCATGTGCATGTACATATCATACTCACTATCCAATATATATAAATTACACTCTAAACTATGTTCATGGTGTTTCAATGTTCTATCATCGAACTGATGCCTCATCTAATTGTCATAATTTTCAGACAATGAAAATTCTCATACTTTCCTCTTCCATTTCATGAATTATTATTTTTATTTAAAATAACTTATTCTTTTGATCACATTAATCGAGGGCTTAAATTTTTAGAAAAACATTATTCATTATTAGTTTTTAAACACACTACATAACTCATAATATTTTATTCCTTTTCTAAATTATTTGAGTACTCATTTTCAGATGCCTTCTAGGTTCTACTCCAATTTTCTAAACAAAAATCCTCTATTTATAATGAAAACAATAATTAGGGTCTCCCTTGCATGACATATACATGAAGGATCTTCTTCACTTATTCTTATCTTGAATAATAGTACCATTATTATTTTTATTAAAATAAAATAATTTTATAGTAGTTTCATATTAATGTTTTTATTACATTTTAGATCATTCTAATTCATATCTTGTGAAGATCCATTGTTTTTATTTGATTACCACATAAAAAAAATACATCTAATGGATTATCATCTTGATTAATCATATTTATAGTTCTGTTATGGTATCCTCATATAACACCATAAGTGTTTTGCAATTTACTTTTTATAGAAAAATTAAATTCCGGTTATAGATTTTGGTACAAATAACACCATGTTATGATTTTTCTACTTTCAATATTTTTTTATCTTGTGTTAAGCATGCCAATACATTTTAACAAAACCATGATATATTGTAAATATACTCACTAAGATCCATGTTCTGATTGGTCAAACTTAAAATTATTAAAGAAAATTCAAAATTCAAAGTCTAATAGTACAAGGATTTTTACAAAAGTGGGAGTGTGTCACACCCTTAATATAATTACCCCATTGAATAAAACAATATTAAGGTATATTGAATCACTAAATAGTGCTCATTTATGTGATTCCATTCTTTTAGAGTGCATCTTCTACTTGAGTAGCCTCACGATATACATGTGATAAAATAAAATTATGATGCTTAGAATGATTGAGGAACACAATCCAATAAGGTATAATTATCCATTGTACCTCCCTTGTAAAACATTTGAGGATTTTGATGGTGATTTGATAATTAGATTCAATCCAAAGAATTTTCTAATTTCAGAGTACAAGATGATTAATTACATCAATGAAATCCCAAAGCTATACCTCATATACAGTTCCCTACCCAATATAATTGTGGAATAAACCTTTAACAAAACCATGGTACAATCGATTAACATCCTATCAACCTAAAGGACATGTAATTCCATTAGTGGTACCATATGTATTAGCCCAGACACATGAGAATATTGGAGGAATCTATTAGATAAATTTTAGTGCAGGATGTCTCTTTTGTTTTCCTGCCATCCATAGCTGCTAAGAGATTTTACATCATAAAAAGAGTTGTTCATAGATCTTGGTTGTATATCAGTAGTATCATTGATATCCCTCTTCACAACCATGATACCCACATTCATTAATTAAACCTGGTTTTCAAACAAATACTTCTTTCATGCTACCCATATTGAGGTCAACAGTGATGCAACCGCTACATGAAGTAGATTTTGATTTTTATCACTAATTCTATGTTGATAGGAACAAATAAGGATATCCTTTAGGTTCATGTATAAGGAGAAATTTAATAAAAAAGTAATTTCTAACATAATCCTAATGATCCCAAGAATGGTTGTAGTTGAGGAAAATATAGTGCACATTTTACTTTTCTATCGTAGAGAGATAACATGATGAAGCCATCAATTAGCTAGATTTCCTCAGTTGATCATATTTGGGTAATTTTTTCTTCTAAAAACTACATAAGATAAGTATTATTGAGGGTTAAATATAAGGCACATTGAATTTTTTCAACCATCTTAGTGGTTTGATCAAAGCACCCCATTTCATAATGTAACACTTCATGACATTGTAATGACCATTACTGCTGGGCTTTGAAATCAATATATCATTATCCATAAATACCTGACATTTTTTCCATATTGTTTTGATTTGATATGTTGTCAATAGGGATACTTTTAAGAGACATTTTGTCACAGACTATCATGTTGTGCTTATTGGAAGGCACAATAGTGTTGTTAGTATGACTATCCATCCAATAGATGTGCTAGTATTTCAGGTTAGAGTCCCTACTAACAAAACATTTTAATTTTCCATGATATCATTATATTATTTCTTTATGAAGGAACAAAAGTATGATGTGAGGTAGAATGAATACCCATTTAGAATCCTCATCGTGAATACACATTATAGAAAGGCAGTCGATGGGTTGTTGGAAGTTAATAGAGTCCATGTGAATTTATTGATGAGACCATTATTAAAATTCATAAGGCCCTCAATTCCAATCCAACCCATTTAAATTTGTTTGATACATTCTCTCCATGTAACGGTGTTGGGCTTTCTTTTATGCACAGAACTTATCGACAAGATTTTCTTTATCATGCACTAAAGATCATTATGGAGGCTTCATGGTAATCATTATAGATAAAATGAATTCTCAAATTTAGATGTTATTATAGAATTGATAATGTAGACCCTACCACCTTTTGAAATCCTCTACCCTTTCAATCTATAAATTTGATAATAGATTCCAAAATAGTTGCATCCAAGATGATAAGATAAGACATTTCCCCAATAAAATAGTACCCATGATAGTTGAAGGAGATTGAGCCTTTTCTCACCCCAAGAAATCAGATAATTTTGTTGTCCCTACCAATATAAATTCCGTTTCGAAATATAATATAGGATTTAGTCTAGCTAAGGGATTTACCAGCCACATCTTCAAAATGCATGATGAGTTTTGATAATAGAGATTCTCTTTTTTGAGGGTTGTCCAAATAGTAGGATAACATCAATATAAATTATGTGATAGGGGATATAGTTATCTTTAGAAACATTGATATTTTTAGAAAGCCTGTGCTCAGTGAGATCATTGAGACACCTACTCATGTAATCTTCTGGAATAGAGAATAGGGGCCCTAATGGGGATATTATTGAAGAACACCCCTCGTTCATTGGATGTATCCACTAAGGGAGCTATTAATAATAATAGACAACCTTTTAGAGTCGAATATGGTGTGAATTAATCTAATAGAAACATTGGAAAATCCATTCCTTCTAAGGACATCAAGAAAAGAACTCCATTTATTGGTGTCAAATGCATTATAAATTTCAATCTTTTGGGAAAATATTCCTTTCATTGAGGATTTCATCATCAATTAAATGAGTTAATATGTGGTAAATAATAAATTTTCTATCCTTATTCCAGGAAATAACTTGAACTAATGTGGTGTGATATGTTTTTTAATGATTTCTCCCATTCTGGTCATCATGATTTTAAAGATGATTTTATGGATTATGTTCCCAAGAGAAACCCGCCTGAAATATATGATACCAATTTCATTATAATTCATTGGATAATTAATGAAAAAATTTATAAGATCCCTAAGGACAATAAATAATGAGTAAATAATTATTTAATTTCATTACTCATGTCACCCTAAAAGAGATCCCTGTAAAACATAATGAATTTATCTGTTAATCCTTTTAGACCAGAAGCACACTTTATGTTAAGAGTGAATAGATTTTTTTTTATTTCCTCATTTAGAGGGACCATATTGAAAGATTTATATTTCTTCACATCAATTCAAGGATGAATATTTTCAACCATTTTTCGTGTGTTGTATAACCCATCATTTGAGTAAAGATCTTTAAAGTAGGTGATGCACCATTTGAGATTTCCAATTCAGTGGTGTGAATACACCCATTAATATATTTTTACTTTAATCCATCTATTATTTTCTTTTCCTTGTTCAGTCATTGATATAATTTTGATTTTATATCACCTTCTTTGATCCATGTAACATTTAACGAATTTCATTCATGGAATTATTTAACATTTATAAGGTTATATATCAATGGGAGAGCATGTATTTCTTCCCTAGATAGAGTTCATTACTTATAGTTCATAATTTTATAATATTCCAAGTACTCTTTAATATTTTTAATCTCACTATTAATGTTATAAAAGTAATTCCTACTCTAGTCCCTTAAACACCTTTTCTCATTCTTTAGATTTTTAGCAAATACATGAAGTGGGATTCAAAAACAGACTATATCCAAGCCTTCCAGACTATTTCTATAAATTAAGTGGTAGTGATCTATACATTCAGGGAATAAATTGGAAAAGTTCTTACCGAGTAGTGTGTGGAAATGTCAACATGAATTGGGTTGTAATTAGAGTGATTTTTAGCCAGATTGTCACCGGGTATTCTAGTGTCAACATTCATGACATCCATTTTGGATAGTACATCTATCATGTTTACATTCCTGACAACCATTCAACATGTATATATTCTAGGTAAATTGATTACCAACAATTATAACTTAGTGAAGATAAAATTGATCTATGTAGGAAAAAAATTTAGTTGAGGAGACTACATTGAAATTCATTCATGTTTTCTCATCATTTTTTAATATGGTGTTGAAATCACATAGATCCATACATACATGGATTAATACATCAGATAAATATTTAATATAACTCCATAAATCCCTTATTATTATGTAATATGTGAGGGAATAAATTAATGACACAATATGGTTGGATTTTTTCTTTTCAATAAGGACAGAGACACACTAATATTTTGGGATAATTTATGATACATGGATATATCATTCTTGAAAACCCAAATGTACTCCATATTAAAGTCACAATGATTTTGAGAAATAAATCTGTACCCAAGGGAATTCTTATTAAAAACCTTTAAAATTTCAAAAATATTTTTAGGCTACATAATTCCAATAAGAAATGGTTTGTAGGTCATGATATAATGACTAAGGGACCTCATCATTTAGTGATTCCCAAGCCCTAGATAATTCCAGTACAAGATCTTTATTGGTGAAAAGTTTCGATCTATGACCCTGGCCCCTCATAAGATGTGAAAAATATGTGTTATTTACCTTTTTTCCTATACATTTCTTTCTTTTATATTGGGGTTGATTCCATATTAAATTTTTATATAAAAACTTTGTAAACTTTTGAAAATTTTCAAATTAAAAACCTGATTACTCATCACATCTGTGGGATTAATTATAATATAAAATTTTCCACTTCATTGAATGTAATTTTTAAAAATGGATTCCTTATTTGGGATTAGAATAATTTATATTTCCAAATATGGTATTCTACATTTTTTATAATATTATATAGTGAATTCAGGTGGTTAAGTTAAAAATGAGTTTACCTAAGGGTTAAAAAAATATAAAAGGGTAAAAATTTAATATAAACTTCACTTAAATCTATTATTACCATATTAGGATCATAAATACTTTAAGGTTATATAATTGGAAATTTTTTCCCCTATAAAATATGAAAAACATGGGATAATATAATTATTTTTAGAAGTACCAATTGTGTCCTCTCCCCCACTTATCTAAGGCCACCCCAATCATCTCTTCATCACACATTCAATCACTTTTGGTTCATCCACGAACTACCCAAATAATGTTAAAATATTATTCATCTCTTTATATTAGAATTATTTTGGGTAGAAAACCAACTCAGGATGTAACCCAAAGGGGGATGCTGGAAGAAGAGGTAATGTCGATCAGCAAAATTTTATGTTTTTTTCTTCCTCCACATCCATACATTATTATTATATCATTAATATATAATATAATAAGCATATTAAATATAATTATATGATTTATATTTTTATTTTAAGGTTCTTACCTGAAATCATATCCACTTCCATCAAATGGGTTAAGAAATCATCATTTAGGTGTACGACGGAAAACCGCATCATGAACTGATGTCGTTCATTTTCCCTTACCACCTATAAAGGATTTTTATATATATTTATTTATTATTAATGCACATATATGATATTTAATATTTTATTATAAATATCTAATTATTATATGACTCCTACCTTCATGATCATTATTTTGTGGGATACGATAATGTCACTCGAATGTACATCAGACTACCTGCTTCTGAAGCAATGTGATTCATTCATGATTTACATGAAAGATATAAAGGTTGAATTTAATTAAAATATATGATATATATGATTTAAAAATTATTCAGGGATTATAATATATAATTTAAATTTCTTTCTATTAATCCAACAAATAAATTGATACAATATTCCTGCATACATACAACTAACCGTCTCTTTGAACAGTGTATTTCATTTTCTATTAATAAATTTTATTGAGTACTAAAAATAAATATATTCTAAATATATATTATATTTATATCATTTTTAACATTTTATATATTATTGAACCAAGATCAAAATAATAGTAAAAAAATAAAAAACAAAAAATATTCAAAAAACAAAGTTGTTATTACTAGAAATGTAACATTAACATGGCATTGTTAATAAACAGGTAATAAAAATTCATAAGTAAATAATATATGAAATTATATAAATCTATTCTTCTATAATTGATTTATAATAAACTAATATTTATTATTAAGGAGGATATAATGTTGTTGACTTAAGTGAATACTTATAGTAAGGGATTGCAGTCCCACTTTATTACTTATGTGAGAAACATGCCATATTCACCACAATTGTTTTTATGTGGTTTATATACTGAACATTGGTACAATTAATTATTATTATTTCTAAATTTATAAGTATTATAATATACATTTTATAACCACTCTTTCAGGGGGTTACGATACAAATGTTACCATATTGGTTAGTGATTTTTGTCTAAATTTTCATACTCTGAGATATATGTTTTGTTATAGACCTATATTTTTTATGAGGTGTATATAAAACAACTTATACATGTAATAAAATTTATTTATTTATTATCATGGTATTTTATGATTCATTTAATGTTATTTTTTCAGGGGTATTATGATTCAATGATACCAAAGTGGTAATAATTTTAGGTTACAAGATCTTTATTTATTGGGAATTTTTATTATGTTTTATATGATAAAATATTATGGTAAATATCTCAAAATACTTAGTAATTTTCTTCACATATGGTTATTCATGGTGTTTTCATGAAATACTACCATTTTCTACACTTTGGTACATAAAATATTTGAGAATATTTATGTTAGAAAATATGAAATTATTTTTCTATTTGGTCAAAAATCTATATTCTTCCAAAACCATGTTTTATAAAAATGTTTAATTTTTCTTTCATTTTCTATAAAGAATTCTGAATGTATTTTTTACCCATTTTAAACATTTTAAAAAAATATTTTTAAAGTAATATTGATATCACTTTCCAAACAAAGAATATTTTTCTTCTATGGAAAATGTTAAAGGAATACTTGTTTAAACCTATAAAGAATGAACAAAACACATTGTGGTTATGACCAATATTTTTCTTAAATATTCATTTATATTTTTTCAATTCTATTTTAAATTATAAATATTTTCATTATTTTTTTAGTTAAAAGAAATCCTTAAAGGATATTTTCCTCTGGAATTGTTTTAATGGATCACTCAAAATCATTTTCCATATCTGATTTCACCATTTATATTAAATATGCATTACTGTGGATATGGTCAAAGGATATCATTCCAATTCATTCTCTTAATGGTTTATGTTTATTTTGTAATTATGTTTATGAAAATCATTTCTTTTCCATTCGTTTTACCATTCTAAAATTATTATAAAACTGACTTCTTCATTTATAGGTTGTGCAATAATGAAATGATGAAATGAATATAAAATATATCTATTTTCCAAAACATATGATAAGATATAATTTTTATAAAACCCGTTTCATTTTATGGGTTATGATATGATGAATGTTTTATGTTATTTTTCACACAAGAATATGTTTTTCATTATGGGTTTTGTAGAACCTGTATCTCCCTATAATTCATTGGGAAAATATTTATATCTAATGAGATATACAAGAAATGATAAATAAGTGAGCTTTTTTGAGTAAGGGAATTCATCCAATAAGATGGTCCTAGGAGTTATCCTTTACTAATATGATGGTTTGGGGAGTGAACCCATTCAAATATTACATCATTGGTTATTATCTTTGATTAATATGGAAATGATTTTATATGATAATGTGTATGCAAAAAAATCCATGAATTATTCCAATGTGATACTCTCATGGTCATGTTATTTTATTATCTTATGATTCACACTTTAACAATTAAAATCGGTATTCTGTAATTCAAAATTATGATCTTTGATATGCAGGGAATGGTTTTCAAATATTATTCTCATTTTATCAAACCCTTTTATTCAGGTTATTCTTATGTATCTTATTTTTTAACCCTTACTGAACATCTGATCTCACTCATTCATATGTTTCCTTTCCCCTGTTTTTGAATGAATGTATTATGTATGATATTTATAATAATGGTTATAGTTACTAATAATGTTTTTGGATGTGGCGTAACACACTTATAGAATAATTTTTAGGATTTTATGTCACGACCCGTCCTCGAGGCTCGTGCCGTGACTACCCCAAGCCCGCCTTCCATAGGGAGGGGGCTGGCGACTAGCACCAAAGGCGAATCCCTGATAAAAAATGAAGGCATTTCCTTTAAACCCGTAACACACATAGTCTAAAAACATGCAGTAGAAGCAACAAGTACTAATATAGAAAAGAAAAGTGTGTTTAATGTAAGTGGGCCTGTATACAAACCCAACTGAACCACAAGTATGAGTACAAGTAAAAAAGGAAAAATAGCTCATGGATCGTCCAGCAGGGAATCCTACTCGGAAGGTAGGTACATATCTCAAACAAATCATCCCTAAAGTATGTTCCGTCTTGTCCTGCTCTGATCAACCTTCTGTCCATCTCCCTCAGCCTCGATCACTACTGACCATCGTCTGCACAGAACAAAACAAAGTACGGGCGAAGCCCGTGTAGGGGTGAGTGTAACGATACTCAGTAGAGACACTGAGACCCCCAAAGGTCTCCCAAAATCTACCATGGACAACCCAAAATAGCAAGATACAATCATAGAGTATCAAACATCCCTACATAGGTACATAACCATACATATACCTAAGTTACCAATCACAACCGGCTCCATATCTCGAGCCCAAGTACATCCCGTTCCACATAGGAAGAATGTCAATCATCTTGATGATAACATCACATAGTCAAGAAAAAGCTCACACAGGTATTTAACTCATGTATAAGGATAGAGATGATTAGATGTATCCAATGAATCATATCCTCTGTCAAACCCACATAGGATCCTGGAACAGTATCAGTGTTGTCGAACCCATAGAGGATCCCGGTACAAAAGTCATCGCTATCGAACCCACGGAGGATCCCAATCCAGTATCGTCGCTATCGAACCCATAGAGGATCCTGGTCCACTATCTTCGTTTTGGAACACATGGAGGATCCTGGTATAGTAGTAAGTCCATGTAGGATCTTATCATCTAAGTCGCAGCCAGCCATAAGGTTCCCTCACACAGTACGCTCGATTCCGGGAGGATCCGCTCCTTGATCCAACTGTTGATACATCAGCTGCCACAAAGTCTCAAGTTGATGTATCTCGTAGTTCCGTCTCATCATAAGGAACCCATTGTGATTGATAGCGCGTCAATCAGACGCCCGGTCTATGAGTTATTGGCCTTTTCGCTCTGAGGGCCCGGTTGGATTTGGGTTCAATCTAACAAGGACATACATCAACTAATTCAAAACCTCATGTGGGGTATTCCAAATAAATTTTCTCGTTCCAAGATTTCCGTCGGTGCAGACGGTTCGTCAATAGGACACCTATAACCTAAGATATGGGAAAAATGTGAAATGGGTCAGAACTTGGTGCAGGTCCAGTTAGGCCCAGCCGGACCGACCTGACCCGGTTTGGGTCAACCCGAGATGGGTCCGGATCCAGACCGGGGTCTGACCCGGTCCCCGGGTCTGACTCGGCCCGCGTGGCTAGGATGCGGTCCACCAGCTGAAGCCAGTGGGTTGTCGTGCCTTGCGGGTCCCGACCAGACTGAGCGAGGGGAGGGGGGTCAATGCCCCCCCAACTCCCTGTAACGTCAGGCACGTGGCGCTGGCCCGATATCCACGGGACCCTAAGGGTCCCGCCTATGGTGCGACCGCCGACCACCAGCTCAGCCTGCCGCCCTCCTCCGTCCACCGGGTTTGGCCACCTTGATCTGCCGCGGCCCCCGTTGTCCATAACCTGGTCCTCCGCGCGGCTCGACGACGTCGTGATACTCTGACAACCCGACAACCCTTGCACCGCCAGTTTCTTTCAAGGACAGCCTGTCGCCAGCTATCATTGCTCCGCCGTCATCGTCAATAAAACAAAGAAAATCAGAGGGCATTCGGGCCGTGTTTGTTCAGACCGTGCCCCCCCCCCCCATTATGTTAGGGTGGTAGCAATCAGACATTAACGAAGGTCAAGAACAACGAAGAACAAATATCGAAATCAATAAAAACGACCCCTACCTCAGGTTCGTTGATCGTTGAGGGAGGATGGAGAGATCGGAGAAGACTAAGTCAAAGGATACGTCGTCAGCATTTTTCATGGGTGATGATTTCCTTCATCGATCGAAGGTTCCTCATTGGCAGAAGATGCATTCTTTGTTGGGAGGATAATTCTCCAAGTTCTTCCAAGGCTCCACCAATGGAATAGATGCCAACCAAAATGAAATAATAGATTTTTCTATTATTTAATTATTGTCGTGAATTTAAAAAATCTCAAAATTAATTAATTAATGTCCTATGGTTTAATTCAAGTGGAGTGGAAATTTAATGGGGGGACGTCAAGAGTTAAGAAGCTCGGGTGGTTCCCACCTTAATTATCCTCCCAAGGGAGGTTATGTGTGGGTTGTCCCCACCACCAACCACCTCTTAGTGGTTTTATCCACCTAAAAAATAAAAATAAGAAAACACCTTATTTTTATTTAACATTATTAAAAACCCCAAAATCTATCTTCCATTCTCGACCATTTGTCGTCAAGGGGAAAGCCTTATTAAGAGAATACCTGTGCTGCGAGTTAAATGGTGCCCTAAAATTTTAATTCTGAGCACCGGTTCAAATGTTATAAAATCCCATTCACACGTTTACTGAACATACCCAAAACAAACTTCAGAAATTGATTCTAGTCACCCCGGGCCTATGAATCAAGCACCGTAAATTTTAGCAGACTTTTAAAATTCCCATGTATTTAAGAAAAATAAATCTCGGAATTTTCTTATCTTTAGATTATCCCCACCATAGGAAATTATGTCCCAGTAAGCTACATGTCGAACTAAGGGAACATATGCGGGTACTGAGCACATATCTGAGCCTCCCACTCCCATCGGCTCTACTGGAGGTTCCCGTGCTGCCAGCAAACGCGCATCATAGGTATTGGTCATCCATGTAGGACATTCTCATATCGATCCTCAATCTCCACTAGAACCTCCATGAATGTCACACCATCATCGATGTCCATCTCTACATGGTCGATGATGTGGGATGGGTCATCAACATATCTCCTTAGTTGAGATACGTGTAAGACATTGTGCATCTGGTGCAACTGAGGTGGAAGAGCTAAGTGGAAATCCACCTCTCCTACTCTGCTGAGGATCTAGAAAGTTCCGATGAACTGCAGAGATAACTTGCCGCCTCTGCCAAATCTCTGTAAACCTCCTCGAGTTGAGACTCATAGGAAGACATGATCGCCATCCTTGAACTCCATAGGTCTCTGTCTCCTATCAGCATTGGACTTATGCCTATTCTGTGGAGTCTTCATCCTCTCCATGATGATCTGTACCTTCTCTGCCATAGCCTGCACCATCTCTAGTCCAATGAGTGCTGACTCCCCTGGGTCAGTCCAGCACAGAGGCATCTTCATGTTCGGTCTTACAGTTCCTCAAAAGGTGACATCCCGATGGTGGAGTGGTAGATGTTATTGTACGCAAACTCTACCAAGGTTAAGTGATCCGCCCACTTGCGACCGAAGTCGAGGATGCATGAACGGAGCATTTCCCCGAAGGACTGAATGGTCCTCTCAGTCTAGCCATCCGTCTGAGGATAGGAGGTGGTTCTCAAGCGAAGTTGTGTCCCAAAAGCCTTCTGCAACCCCTTCCATATCCGGGAAGTGAAACTAGAATCTCAATCAGAGAAGATCATCGATGGCACACCATTAAGCCGTACGATGTCCTGTACGTAGAGGCGACCCAAGCTCTCTACAGAACCCTGCTCTATGATCAGTAGGAAGTGGGACAACATGGTGAGTCGGTCGACAATCACCCAGATAGAGTCATGATCCCTAGATGTATGTGTAATTCCCATCCCAAAATCCATGGATATCCCATCCCACTTCCACACTGGGACCTCTAAGGGATGAGATAAACCTGCTGGAACCTGGTGCTTCACCTTCACTTGCTGACAAGTGAGGCATCGTGGGACAAAATCTACTACTGCCTTCTTCATACCAGGCCATCAGTGTTGTCATCAGAGGTCCTAGATATGTTTTCCAAACCTGTATGTACTGCTACAGGTGACTTGTGAAACTCCCTCAACACTTCCTCCCGAAGAGACACAGGTACCACCGTTTGTCCCCTGAAGAGAATGACGTGCTCCCCACCTACATAAAATCCATTAGGTGCTTTCCCTATGGATATCTCTACATGTTGATCCACACAATCATCATTCATATGTTGCGCCTCCCTGACTCTACGAATAAGTGGATGTGTGACTGTAAGAGACTGTAGAAAGGCTACTCCATCTCGATCCACAAAGGATATTTTCAATGCAGCCAGCTGCTCCTTTGCATCTCCTAACAGCTAAATACCTGATCTCCTATAGAGGGAATCTGCTACAATATTCCCATTCCTAGAAGTATAAGCTCTCTCGAAGTCATATTCTTAGAGGATATCAATCTAATGCTGCTCTCTTAGGTTCAGGTCCTTATGTGAGAAGATGTATCAGAGACTCTGGTGGTCAGAGTAGACTGTAAAACGCTCACCCATCAGATAGTGCCACCACATCTTCATGTTGAAGACCACTTCTGCCAACTCTATGTAATAAGTTGCATAGTTTTCCCATGTTGTCTCATCTGATGAGTACCATAAGATATAACTACTCACTCCTGCATCAGGATGCATCCAAGCCTAGTCTCTGCTGCATCTCAATAGACTATATACCCAACGCTCTCCTCCGGTAGCCTCATGATGGGTGCACTAGTCAGCCTCTCCCTCAGCTCTTGGAAACTCCTCTGGCATCTCTCTAACAACCCGAATGGTTGAAACATATTCTTTATTGCTGAAAGTGGCGTTGAAACCCTGGAGAAGTCTGGAAGAAATCCTCGATAGTACCCAGCCAGACCCAGAAAACTCTGTACCTCCATCACACTCCTGGGTGTCTCCCAAGAAAGTACAGCCTCAATCTTCTGATGGATCCACTGCAACTCCAGCCTCTGAGATAAAATTTCATAGAAATTGTACCTCTTGGATCCAAAACTGGAACTTCGAGAGCTTACCATAAAGTTGGTGCTCTCAGAGTTTGTCCAGTACTAGCCGTAAATGGTAGGCGTTAACCTCCTCAATAGCTGAGTAGATCAGAATGTCATCGATGAAGACTACCACAAAGTGATCAAGGTATGTCTGGAAGATCATGTTCATGAGTCCCATGAACATAGTTGGTGCGTTGGTTACACCAAATGGAATAACCAAGTACTCGTAGTTTCCATACCAGCATCTGAATACCATCTTCTGCACATCCTCATCTTGTACTCTAAGCTAGTGATAGCCCGATCGAAGATCTATCTTTGAGAACCAACGTGCTCCCTTCATCTGATCAAAGAGGTCGTCAATCCTTGGGAGTGGGTACTTGTTCTTCATGAAAACTTGGTTCAGGCTCTGATAATCAACACACTGTCGCTAGCTCCCATATACCTACTTGGCGAACAAAATCATGGATTCCTGGGGTGAAACACTGGGTCAGATGAATCTCTTCCCCTGCAAGTCCTCCAAATGTACCTGCATCTCACGAAGCTCCGTGGGAGCCATCCGATATGATGGAGTGGATATTGGTGTCATACCTATGTACAAGACAATGTAAAAGTCCAAATATCTGCAAGGTGGTAGTCCTGGAACATAATCAAGGAAGATATCTGCATACCGATCCACCACAATAGGAAAACAAAAACTCCACACATCAACTTCTCTGAGAATGAGGCTAGCCAACTAATGTGTGATCGGCTTCCCCCTTCTCTGGGTAAGTCTATATTGCGCTGCAAAGTATCCCTTCTTGCCGGTGAAGGTAAACATCATCCCATCCTCATGGACACACCACACTTTCCGCCTAATGCAGTAAATCTGAGCATGAATTGTGGATAACTAGACCATACCCATGATGACGTCGTAAGGCCTCGAAACATCTACTAGAAGATCCCAGTCGATGCTCTCACCTCTTAGAGTGATCTCACACTACTGACACCAGTGTGTAATCATCGAATCCTCTCCCGTAGGAGTCTGTAGCTATAAGGATTGATCCGACGACCCTATCGGAATCTCCAGGCTCCTCACGAGGGTATCAACAATAAAATAATGACTCGCACCGGTGTCTATAAGTGCAGCAGTAAGGGTGGAGTATACATAGATAGTACCTCAAATCATCTTAGGTGCTCCATGGTTGTAGGCCTTGACTGCATAGAGCTAAGCCCACCCCCTGTCCGCCAGCTCTTTGTAGTTGGGGTGGACCTCTTGGTGGTGGTGGTGGTAGGACCTCGAAATGTCGTCCACCACCTGCTGCTCGACTAGCTCCTCTGCCATGTCTGCCTGCTCCCGGTGGACCACCACAGTCGAACCTCTTCCTCTGACTGGGAGGTCCCTATACAATTTTTTGCTCATCTGCATGGTGGTTCGGGCAGTCACGAGCAAGGTGACCCTGCTCACCGCATGCATAGCACTGCCTTCTCCTCATATGGCTGGCTCTATCTCATGTGCCCCGCACAACCGAACCTGTATCTTGGGGTCTCCCACCTAAGGACCTAGTCTTCTTACACCTCTGTGACATCTGTCTACTGTTGGCTGCAGAAGACTTTTCTATGTGTCATGCAGTGGTGGGTCTCACTCCTGGTGTCTGGTCAGCAAGAAAACTCTCCACAAGAAGGGCTCGCTCCAGCACTCCAGCCTGCATCAAAATGCTAAGGGAGATCATCAAAGCCCTGATCTCATGCATGAGTCCCTGCTCGAAGGTTTGGCCCCTAAAGAACAGGTCCCACAACATATCATTGGAGTAGCGCGAGAGGTCGGTGATCCTCACTGAGTAATGTGCCACCGTCATGCTTCCCTACTATAGATGAATCAACTCTTGATTTCGCACCACACGATGGGTGGATGAAACAAGATCTGATCAGAAGAGGCTCTCAAAGTCTTACAAGAGAAGTGATGCCTCTTCATGCACCTGGAGCATTAGGCTCCACCATATTCCTACTGCTACCTACAGGAGACTCGTGACAAGGATCACCATGAGGTTGGCTGGTGTCCCTACCAATCTGAAAACTCTCACTATAGCCTCCTGTCAATCCTAAATAATCTATTGGTCCATCTCTCCCATGAACCTGGGTAGCCTCTGGTGCAATAACTCGTGCATCACACTTAGATGGCGTGCACTCTCTACTATTGGAGCAGGTGGTATCGGTGGCCCAGCCGATAGTTGTACCACTGGTACCTCCTCTATGATGGGGCCCTGAACCGAGGCCTCATCACTCAGTGGTCTACCATCTCATACAAAACATAGAACTCTGGTAGGCTACCTACGTGGGGCCATCCTGAAAAAGAAACAGGTGCACCATAGTCAAAAAAATATACCTGGTGAGCTGACAC
Organism: Viscum album; assembly: GCA_963277665.1. Classification (NCBI taxonomy): domain Eukaryota; kingdom Viridiplantae; phylum Streptophyta; class Magnoliopsida; order Santalales; family Viscaceae; genus Viscum; species Viscum album. Next base: position 151,342,359 of record OY728138.1, read on the forward strand.
AAAGTAATGATGAAGAAAACTTTTCAAAGGAAACACACACGCAATCAGTGTTTCCGTGAACTGAGTCGGAAATCAGAAGTCATAGTCTTAGTGTATAGATACGTCGGTCACCGCACCAACACTGGTTTCCCTAAACTGATAACCACACTTATAACACTAAACACTATTTTCATTTAATGATTCTGATTCCATGTTCTATGGTAGAACAGACTCCTCTTATACCAATTTTTTCACGACCCATCCTCGGGGCCCGTGGCATGATTACCGCAATCCCACCTTCTATAGGCCAGGGGCTGGCGACTAGCACTAAAGGCAGATCCCATATAAAAATGGAAGGAATTACCTTTAAACCTATAACACACATAGTCCAAACACAAGCAGTAGAAGAAACAAGTACTAATATAGAAAAGAAAAGTGTGCTGAAAGTAAGTGGGCTAGTATACAAATCCAACTGAACAACAAGTACAAGTACAAGTAAAAAAGTAAACCAACTCATGGATCGTCCACCGAGGAATCCTACCTGAAAGGTAGGTACAAATCACAAACTAATCATCCTTGAAGTATGTCCCATCTACACCAGCTTCGAGCATCCTACCGTCCATCTCCCTGAGCCTCGATCACTGCTGACCGTTGTCTGAACAGAACACAACAAGGTGCGGGTGAATCCCATGGAGGGGTTAGTATAATGAAACCTAGTAGAGACCCCGTGACCCCCAATGGTCTCCCAAAATCCACCAAGGATAAACCACAATAGAAAGATACAAACAAAGTTTGTTAACCATCCCTACTTAGATATATTCCCATACATATACCTAAGGTTACCAATCACAACCGACTCTATCTCTCGAGCCCATGTACATCACGTTCCATATAGGAAGAAATTCAATCATCTTGATGATAAAAACACATAGTCAAGAAATAACTCACAAAGGTATTTAAAAAAAGTAGAGGGGTAGAGATGATTAGATGTAGCCACTAAATCATCTCTTCTATTGATCCCACGTAGGATCCTGGAATAGTATCAGCACTGTCGAACCCATGGAGGATCCTGGTACAGAAGTCATCGTTGTTGAACCCACGGAGGATCTCGGTCCAGTATCATCCCTATCGAACCCATGGAAGATATTGGTCCAGTATCTTCACTATCGAACCCACGGAAGATCCTGGTACAGTAGTTGGTCCACTTAGTGTCTTATCATCCTAGTCACAGCTAGCCATAAGGTTCTCGCAAACAGCACACTCAATTCCGGGTGGTTCCGATCCTTGACCCAAATGTTGATACATTATCTACCATGAAGTCCTGAGTTAATGTATCCCGTAGTTTTGTCTCATTATATGGAACCCAACACGACAGATGACGCATCAATCGGACGACTGGTTTGTGAGTTATTGGTGTTTCCACTCTGAGGGCCGGGTTGGATTTAGGTTCAATCCAACCCAGCCATACCCCAACTGAATCCAAACAACACGTGGGGTATTCTAAAAGACACTTCTCATTCCATGCTTTCCATCAGCATAGACGGTTCTTCAATCGGACACTTGTAGCCCATGATATGGGAAAAAAGGTGACATGGGTCAGAATAAGGTCTGGGTTAGGTCCGGCCTAGCCGGACCGACCCGACCTGGCCTGGGATGACCCGGGTCCGGTTCCGAAACTGGGTCCGACCCGGTCAGCGCGTCCGAACCAACACGCAGTAATCGGCCCGGCCCGCCAGGAACAGGCGCAACCTACGACTGGCGGCCCATGTGGCTGGGAGGCGGTCTTTCAACCGAATCCAGTGGGGTGTCGCGCCTCACGGGGGCCCGCCCTGACTGAGCGGGGGGGGGGGGGGGGGGGGGGGGGGGGGGGGGGTTAGCACCCCCCCGACTCCTTGTAATAGACGGTGTATGGCGCCAGCCTGGTATCTGCGGGACCCAAAGTGTCCCACCTTTGGTGCGCCCGCCGGTGGCCGACTCAGCCGGTTTCCCTCCTTTGTCCACCGTGGCCCGCCTGGTAGTGGATTTTCATGGCGCAACGGCACCGCGCCCACAGTTCGACCACCGCGGCCCTGCTGCCCACAACCCTTGCACCTGCATGGCATGATGACGTCGTGCCCCTCCATCGGCCGTCCGACCGCCTTGCTCCACTGCGGCCTGTGCTGGCCGCGGCCAGGTCCTCTGCGTGGCACGATGACACCGCGCTCCTCCGTCAACCCAACACCCCTTGCACAAATGGTTCCTTTCACGTCCGGCCCATCGCTGGCCACCGTTGCTCTGCCGCCATTGTCCACAAAATGAAGAAAATCAGAGGGGGTCAGGCCGTGTTTGTTCGGCCCGTGCCCCCCCCCCCATGTTAGGTTGGTAGAAATCGACCATTAACGATGCTCAAGAACAACGAAGAATGAAGTTCGAAATCAATCAAAACAACCCCTACCTCGGGTTCTTTAATGGTGGAAGGAGATTTTGGAGAAGATGAAGTCAAAGACGTCATCGTCAGTGTTCCTCATGGGCGACGGCTTAGTTCATCGATCGAAGGTTCCTCGTTGGCGGAAGAGGCATTCTTCATTGGGATGATAATTCTCCAAGTTCTTACAAGGCTCCACCAAATGAATAGATGCCAACCAAAATGAAAGAATAGATTTTTCTATTATTTAATTATTGGCATGAATTCAAAATATTTAGAAATTTATTAATTAATTTCCAGTTAATTAATTGATGTGGAGTGGCACATTAATGAGGGGATTTCAAGAGTTAAGAAGATCGGGTGGTCCCCACCTTAATTATCCTTCCAATGGTGGTTATGTGTCGGTGGGCCCACCACCAACCACCTCTCGGAGGTTTTAACCACCTCAAAAATAAAAATAAGCAAACACCTTATTTTTATTTAACTTAATTAAAAACCCCAATATCTAACTTCCATTCTCACCCATTTGCTGTCGAGGCGAAAGCCATCATAAGTGAATACTGGCACTGCGAGTTCAATGGTGCCCTCAGATTTCAATTTCGAGCACTGGCTCAAAAGATATAAAATCATGCTGACACGTTTACTGAACGTACCCAAAAAAATTTTAGAAATTGATTCCGGGCACACTGGGCCTCGAAATCAAGCGACGTAAATTTTATTGGACTCATAAAATTCCCATGTATTTAAGAAAAACAATTCACATAATTTCCGGGTCATTGCATTTAAATTTTCCAATTGAAATGAATTATTATGGACCTTAGGCATTCTTTTGTGTAATTTAATAAATATTCATAATAACTGATGTAATATCTATATAGATAAGCATGGATTTTTATAGTTTTTAGAAGAGTGTATGATTAGATAACCATTGGAAACTATGCTAATAAAATCTTTGTGAGTCCCCTAAGGTTATGTCTAAGGATACGTCTAAGAATCAGTAAATTTATTGAAAAATATATAGGATTATTGGGGAAGGATAGAGAATGTTGTTTCAATGAAATTGAATCCCTATATGGACACTACATGTGGATTTGGATTGGGGACACAGTTACCTAGGGTAATAATGTCAAAAATTTTGCATTGATCTGGACTCAATCATCACCTAGTGTACAACAGTACCCATTGATGCACACCTAGTGTGACACTCCCAGGGGTATAAATTAGAAATTCACAAACTATTTATGGACCACAATGATGTATTTAGATATAATATGACTATGAATAAATAGTTATAACCCCCAAGGTAACATAGTAAGGTTTCATGATTTACAAATCCTACTGGGGATTTTTCCAGATTATGTGTTTACTCAGTATGATTATTGTTTCTAACATTATGATTATGTATTTCATCAATGTTTAGAACCTTAAATAATTGTATTAATGTTTTGTGTGATATAAAATGTATTTATTGTTCTCCTGGTCATCCAAATTTTATTTTATTTTGAAATAAAAATATCATATCTATACTCACACAACATTCTCAAGCTATAAATCATGTTAGACTACCAAATAAAAAAAAATATGGAACACTATTTGTTTCAATCCGTTACGAGAAAAATTCCACCTTCTTTTACAGGAACTATTAATACACATGTTTATAAGAAATGTATCAATACCATTGAAAAGATATTTTCCATTCTCTAGTGTTCAAAACATAAAAATTTCATTTTGGATGTCTACTATTTAGAATGTGAAGTGAATAAATGGTGGGATCTTGTCAATGATATGATGAAACATGATTAAAATTTACCCATTCATTATGACTAGTTCATGATATTATTTTTCCATCAGTACATTCCTCAAATTATTGATACGAAGAATGATGAGTTCCTTGAGTCAAAGAAAAAAGATGATGAATCTGTTGTTAAATGTGAGGAAACTTTTACAAGACTTTTGAGGCATTCTTATAATAATATCATTAAATCCAAATTAAATATTGATAAATAATTCAATGTATAAAAAAAATTCCCAAACAAAATTACCCATAATATAAATTAGAACCTATTAAGAGATTATGTTTTTTATATAGGTGGAATTGGAGGATAGAATTACATATCAATATCATGGTTTGGATAATAAATATAAGATGTACATAAATAAATATATAAAAATCATAGAGAGTAGAAGATGATAATTCCATTATTCTCGAATAGAAAGATGAATCTTGGAGAAATTTAAATAATGTAAAAGTAAATGTTTTATGTGTTGAAGGGGTGTTCATCGGAGAATTGATTTCAAATGAGATGGGAAGAAGTTAGAAAATGACATGAATAGAGAGACAGATTAATATATTGAACCACCCATAATCTAGTTTTTCAAATGCAAGGAGTACAATCATTATTCTAACTAATTCCTAAATCCAAGGGTTAATGATGGTGATTAACTCTAGTATCCTCTTAAGTTGATAGATAAGGGGAAATATCATGGAATCAATTTTTATTACATGGAGTGAGATAACAACATGACAAAAGCTAAAAATACCATCCAATCTAGAACTAATAACATTGTATTTAACTCTTAATCTTGAAATTCTTTGATATATGAATATTTTATCAATGGTTACAAGATTCCACCAAAATGATTATATGGGGAATTAGAAGTGAAAAATAATAATGGTACAATCATTTCATCTCAAGTATATTATTCCTATCTGGTTGATATTTGTTTGAATGTGCATCATGAAAATCATCTCATTCATCTTTTGGTGGGATTTTATATCATCTTATGCATGGATTGGTTTTCTTTATCTCAATCGCACATCAATTTTCATGGAAGGGAAGTCATATTTCATATTTTAAAACAACCTATGGTCATCTATCAATTTAATGATAAGTATGAAATTTTTATGGATATTACATCCGGTGTATGGGTCTTAATTATCATTTATAAGGGGTGTTATCTCAAATGGGTTGTGAGAAACTCTGCATTGATGATATGACTATTGTGTGGGAATTTATTGAAATTTTTATAGAGGTTTTTCCTAGTCTCCCACCGAAACATGATGTGGAGTTCACAATATAACTTATACATGGTGACACACCAATTTCCCTGAATCCAAATAAAATTTCCTTGATTGAGTTTTAAGAGTTCATGAAATTACTAAAGGATAACATTGTGAAGGGATTCATTCATCCAAGTGTGTCACCTTGGGGTGAACATTTTCTTTTTGTTAAAAAGAACTATGAATCAATAAATCCTCTCATTGATTATCATAAGTGTGACAAGAAAAAATATAAATAAAAATTATTCTACTCCCCATATTTATGACTGATTAAATCAACTACAAGGAGCTTAATAAATTTCCATGATTTACCTTCACTATGGATATCATCAATTGAGGTTAAATTAGGAGGGTGTACCGAAAGCAAAATTACGTACAAGGTATCGACTTGAAGAATATATAGTGATTCCATTTGGTCTAACTAATTCCACTATTATATTTATGAATTTGTTGAATAGATTCTTTACATATTTCTTTGATCTTTTTTTAGTTCTCTTTGTAGACAATATTCTAGTCTATTCAATGAAAAAGTGAAATGAGTGAATAAAACATGATAATTTAACCAAAGACCATATGGAAGGATAAAATATTTTAATAATTAATGATGTTTGAATTTTTGTTGATAAAGGTTTCGTTTTTGGTTCATATAATCACAAAAGATGGTATATTAGTAGATCTATCCATGAAAGAGGCTATTGAATGTTTCCCCAGGCCAACAACGGTGACTAATATCAGCAGTTTTCCTATTTTAGATGAATATTATCAATAGTTTGTGGATAAGTTCTAAATAATATCTAATATAACCACCTTGTTAACATGTAAGGGTTCCATGTTCATATGGATAGTTGAATTTGAGGTGAATTTCAATGAAATGAACAGAAGATTAGATAGAATACTTGTTCTTATTTTACCATATACTATAGAAGGGGTTTTTAATATATAGTTATTCAATCAAGAAGGGATTGGGATGTGTTGTTTTGAAAAATCCTACAGTTATTGATTGTGCCTCCTGATAATTGAATATTCATGAGAAATAATACCCAACTCATGACATAGATATAGTTTTTGTAATTTAATCATTAATGATATGGAGGCATTGTCTTTATAGTAGAGAGGGTGATATGTATACCGATCAAGAAATACTAAGTATATATTCACATATAAGGAGTTTAACATGCACTAGAGAATATTGTTAGAGGTGAATAAACATTATGAATCCTCAATACATTTCCTCCCTTAGAAAGATAAAAAGGAAGATGATGATTTGAGTCAAAAGGATCTTGCCATCTTAACTATTTTGAGGATCATAAAAGATCCAATATTCATAGATTTGGAATGTGAGGATATGTAAATAATGAAGAGAGGTAGAAATATTATATTTCAAATTGGAATTTTCATCTATATAACTAGATGATGATTAAATAGGCACATAATAAATATTCAGAGCTATATAAAATTGTTAAAAAGATACTGAGTTTAAACTTAATCGTGATGGAATGATAAGGTTCCAAGAATGTGCTTGTGTTCCATCCATAACAGAATTTTAGAATGCGTTATTAAATGAAGTTCATAGTTATACAATATCTATTTATCTTGGAAGTATAAATATGTATAGATTATAGGAAGAATAATTCTAGTGGGGTGGCATGAAGAGAGGTATAATAGATTTTGTATCTTAATACTTGGGAGTTCATCATGTTAAATATTAAAGTAAAAACTATCTATGGGGATGTTATATCCATAACTGATACCAAAATGGAAATGGTAAAATAGAAATAACAATTTTTTCATTAGAATCCATTAAACTTATAAAGGGTATAATGTTATGTAGGTCACAATAGATTTCCTTACTATTTGAGCTCACTTCATCACTATCAGAGAATAATTATATCTGGATTGAAATTCTAGGATATACATTAAGGATGTGATAAGGTTTCATGAAGTAACACATTATATAAATTTGATTGGGATATGAGGTTTACCTAAATTTTTGAGTGAAGTCTTCTATGATCTCATAATACAGAGATAATTCTCAATATTATGTATTATACTCAGATAGATGGTGAGTTTCAAAGAAAAATTTAAACCCTACAGGATTTTCTGAGATCTTATTATTTGTATTTCAATGGTTGTTGGGATCCACACCTTTTATTATTGAGTATTCCTAAAAAAATATCATTCATTAAAGCATTTTATGGATCCATATAAAGGACTATATGAAATTAAATATATATCTACAACATTCTTGAATGACGTTCTAGAGAAAAATGTTATTTGGACATGATATAGGTGAAAAATGGAAGAGATGGATAAAACCATTCAAAAAAATGTCATGTCAAATCGGTGTAAAAAAGATATGATGATAATCACCAATGTGATCTTGAATTTGATGTTGGATGAAATGTGTTTTTATGAATCTCTTTATGGAATAAGGTTATGAAATCTAAAAAGAAAGGTAAAATACGCCTTGTATTATTTGTCCTTTAAAAAAATTTATTAAGATGGTAGAATATCGGTTGGTGCTTCCACTAACCCTCTCTCAAGTCCATGATTTGTTCAATGTATCTCTCCCATGAGATTACATATCAAACCCTTCACATGTAAGGAACTTAGATTTCATACTACTGGAGAAAGATCATTCTTATTTGGAACAAATAGTGGAGATTATAGACCATAAAGATAACTTTTTCCAATACAGGACCACTAACCTGGTAATTTTTTTTTGGTGAAACCACAATTCTTAAGAATAAATATTGGATCTGGAAAATATGATGAGGAATAATTATCCTCATTTTTTGTGAGAGTGAAAAATTTCCATGGTGAACTTCACATTGGGGGGGGGGGGTAGAATATAATACCCAATGTTTTTAGGAATTTATTTTTTTAAAATAAATTAAATTTCTTTGATATAATTCAATAAATTCCACCCCATTTTAATCTTTTGATACACAAAACAATGTGTTTTCTTATGTTATACATGACATCGAGTTTAAAAAAACCATGATATTTTATTAATATAGTTATATAAACGTGACTACTATGACCTTGTAATTAAAATTAGTGAAATGAATAGATATATATAATTTTTTAATATTAACAATAATTTTTTTATTCAAATAATAAGTATTGATAATAAAATACATAATTTTTGTTTAAGACATTATATTTTTAGAAAAATAATATTTTATAAAAAATTGTTCTTCTTATTTTTTTTCAAAAAATAATAAAACTAATTTCTAACACTTATAGAGAAATAATATGATAAAAAAATAAATTTTTGAAATAATCATTTCAAAATTTGATAAGAGCGAATTTTCAGGGTTTTTTATGAAAAGTTCCATTTTTTGATGAATAATGGAAAATATTAAATTTTAATTGAAAAATATTGTATTGTTTATTTTATTTGTAAAGATCAATTGTATTTTAAAGTAAAATTTGTTAAATTATAAATCCATTAATCCAATCCTATCCATTTTAATTAATTCATCATTTAATTTTAATATAAAAACTTGGTAAACTTTGGACAATTTTCTCTTCAAAAACCCATTTTCTCATCACATCTGTGGGACTAATTTTAAATATAAATTTTCCAAATAGGTGAATGAAATTTTTAAAAATATATTCCAGATTTTTTTAGCATAAATTATATTATCTAATAAGGTCAAATTTATTTTTTACCAAAATGAATATTGAAGGAAGTGAAAATTAATTACCGTGATTAAGGTAAAAATGAGATAATGGGCAGTCAAACTAAAATGATAAGCATAAACGTGACCAATAAGCATTCGTAAAAACTATTTTATGGTTATATTTAGACCATTATATCTCTAATGTTTGATAATAATTCATTTTTTACCCTTTTTACATATTTAAAATGGAGGAGTACTCAATTAATTTCAGAAATAACTAGTGTGTCCTCTCCCCAGCTTATAAAAATCCTCCCAATAACCTATCTTATTCACACTATAAAACCATTTTGGTTAGAAAAATAACAACCAAATAAATTTAAAAATTCCCTCCTCTAATATAATAATACTTATTATGGATAAAAATCTATCCTAGGAAGGTTTTAAGTGAAAACCTATGGAGGATACATGAGAAATAGGTAACATTCATTGACGATCATTTTTTGTTCCATTTTTTCCTCTACCTCATTTAATTATTATTATCTAACACTGATAATATAACTTCAATATCTTCCACATAATTAGATTTTTTAGGTTATGGTAATTACCTATATCCATATCAACTTCTATAAAAGGTGGTACAAAATCATCATTCGTGTGAATAATGTGATACAATGTCAAGAACAGATGTCATTTCATTTTCCATTACCACATATAAATGATAATTTCATTGGTGGATTTATTATTTATATATTATATTTATTATGTTATTATTATTTTAGAATTATTATATAACCCAAAACTACATAATCTCTATTTTGTGGGAATATGATAACGTTGCTCACGTGTTTGACGAATTACCACCTCCCAAAGTGATTTGATTCGTTCACGCATTAAATTGAATGAATTAAGGATGGGTTTAATGAAAATATGTTACATATATGAAGTGAAAATTATTTTATAATTATATTATATAATTTAACTTTCCTTTATTTAATCTGAAAAAATGGAAACTTAGTTCATGCATACTTACGACCTACCATCTCCATGAACGATGTATTTCATTTTCAATAAACAAATTTTATATATTACAATAAATAAAAATATTATGAATATATATTATATTTATATCAGGTTTAAAATTCTAGATACGATGAAACTATAATCAAATTAAGAGGACCAAAAAAATATGTCATAACATAGATGAAAAACAATGCAGCATTTATCCAAAACATAACATTAACATGGAATTGTTATTATATAGGTAATAAAAGGTAATAATATAATCATATATTTTTTGATATATATAAATATTTTTATTTAACATATTTATAGTAAATTTAAATTTATTATACATGAGGTGTGAACGTGTATGACAGATGTCAAGAATAAGTTAAGGGATTTCAATATCAATTTTTACTTTTGGGAAACACATTCTGTATTCACCACCTATTATTTTATGTAGTTTATAATATACCCAATAATTTATTTTAGGATTATTATCCTTAAATTTATGGGTACTTTCATATGTATTTTATGACCACACTCTCATGGTATTTCTATAAAAAAGTTACCAAAGATGTAAGGAATGTTGGTCTCAATTTTTTTTTCTTTCAGACATATGTCATGTTATGTACATATATTCTTTTAAGAGGTATATATAAAACTAATATTCCATGTAATATCATAAATTTAATTATACTCCTGACATATTAAGGTTCATTTAATTTTCTTCTTTCATGGGGATTATGATTCAAAGATACCAAAGTAGTAATGATTTTTTTACAATGTCATTGTTTTATGGGATTGTTTAGGATTATGTTTTGGATGATAATATATTTTTATCCCTATGACAATAAACTCATGAATTTTATTCTCATATGGTTACTCAGGATTTTTTCATGTAATAATACAATATTACACTCTTTGGTATGTAAAATTTTTGAGAAACTAAATTTAAGATAATCTTACATTTTTTGTCTCTTCTGTTGGAAATATTTTATCATTCAAAACAATGATTCAAAAAATGTTATCAAATTATTATTATTATTATACTATATTTTGTTTTAAAAGAATTTTCTCATTTTTTTAATAATTACATATTTTTTAAAGTAATCTGCATTCTATTTTCCAAAAAATAATTTTTCGGATTTTACTAAAAATGTGGATGGAAATTTTTTTAAAAAAATTAGAGAATGAAAGAAACATCTCATAATAATGAAAATTATTTTCCATGAATATTCATTTATAAGTTTTTCATTGTATATTGAAACAAAAATATATTCCAAATTTTTTATGTTTTAATTTTTTTCCTAAAATTGGAATGTATATCTCTCTCATGAAATATTTTAAATGATAATTCAATATTATTTTTTGTATGATTTTATATTTTGTTGTTACATATGTCTAACCAGGGATACGATAAAAGGATTCCATTCTTATTCTTTCTCTGAATGGTTTATGTTCATGATGGAATGGTGTTTATGGAACCTATTTCTCTTCCATGGGTTATACCATACTAAAATTATTTTGAAACCCAATTATCTTTCAATGGGTTATGCTATGATGAAATGATAAAATTATTATGAAATACATATATTTTTTAAATTTTACAATATGATATAATGTTTATGAAACACATTAGCTTTCCTGGGATATAATATGATGAATTTTTCATATTATTATGGTTTAAATAAATAAGTTATTAATAATGAGGTCGTTGGGACTAATATCTCCCTCCAATGAACTGGGTAAATATTTATATCTCACGAGTTATATAGGATTGGAATGAGGAGTTAAATTCTTTCCGTAAGGGAGTCTGACTACTATGATGTTCTTAGGAGTGAACCTTTACTACTATTGTAGGGACCTAACCCCAGTTTCCTAGAGTCGGTGCCTTATTTGATTACGTTGGCATACATACAAGGAAAAAAAATCCTGAAGGACCGAGTAGTTTAGTATTATTGAAATCAAGTTACATATATAAGATCCAACTTACATATAGAAAGGAAAAACAACTATAAATTATTCCACTAGTAACAAAATGTCTCCTAGATTATGCTTTCATGTCATTCATAATTTAGTTCTTCATATCCTGAGAAAAATGAAACATAAGAAAGGGTGAGCTCAAACACTCAGTTAGAGTAAGAAATACATCGGAAGATACTATAAACATTAAAAATGGTGAATTATTGAAAACACATGCCTTTAATAATAAACTTGAACATATTTTGGTAGGAATATGAGTTGAGTAAATATTAACATAATAAAACATAATCAAGGGTATTCTACCAGTTCAATATCGACATGAACTTTCAATTTATAGCTTCATAATGAGGGATGTGCATATTCCAGACATTCGGAATCATTTTTTCATGGACTTGGACAAGACATATAGTGATTAAGGCCTCAGCCAAAATCCATATCACATTGGGAAAGGCCTTGGCCAATTCCACATCTATTTGTCTCATAAGACCTACCGATGCATCGAGGGGCTATATCGGGCCCCACCTGTCACATAATAAGTCAAATTCATTCCTCATATGAGTGGGGATCAACATAAAAAATATATACATTCATATTTAATCTATGATATTAAATTTAACTAACTTTCCCCAATCATTAAACATAAAACACTAACAATTCGGAATAATATAGTGAATGTTTTTAGGATAGATCATCCACAATAGAGTTATTCATAAACCATTAAATAAAATATTCTATATGACTTCATAAATTATTAAACCCAATAATACCATGGAATCAACAAGAGTGTTTAATTAGACAAAAACACCATTATAAAATCATTAAGCAATTCTAGAGATGAATACTATTTTATTTTGAAATGAAGAGTTATTTTGGAAAAATCATTGTATAAAACCCAAAATGAATTAATTTAGTATTTTCATAATAAAACTAGTGTTTTTATAAGAATAATTGTTTCTAAAAACATATTATATATAGCCCTTAAAAATAGATATGAATTTGAGAAATTCCCTTATATCGGGATCATACTTTTGGAAACAGTTTTGAGAGCTTCTTTTAAAACATGTAACTATCCAAAAAATAGGAAATAATTCTGGGTGGTGTGCATATATAGAATACTCACACATAATTTATGATGAGTAAATAATAATACATAATAATTTCATTGAGGAAATTAGACAATAAAAGTAACCCGAATGAAAATGGTGGTTCAAGTGGAAAACCCTTATCTTAACTCCAAATGTGTTCTACTATTGTACTTAAGCTCTTGGAATACGAAATTATTCTTTATAATAACCTATTTCAGAACCTATTATACATGTATTTAGTTTACAATAATTCTGGTTAGTTCATTTATGTCTTTATTGAAAATTTATTGTATTGCTTTTCGTCGTTCTGGAGTGTTCATTTCCTTTATTTTCATATTCGGTTCACTTGTTTTTATGTAATGAAGTTCATGTTGAATTGTTATAAATCTCCAGGATTGGAATTATATATTATTAATGAACATAAATAATTGATAATGGTCATTTATATCATTTGGTTACATGGAATGAGGTTGAATCATTAGATGACCTCCACTTCGAATATTCGGCGGTATTTGGAATATTATGATCTAGTTTTGTCATATAACATTATTATTTGTACATATTCTGGTTCCTGAATATTAATTAGGTTATAAAATATATATTATAGTCTGGTTAAACCATGAATATGTTTTAATGACTATTAATGAAGAATAAATTGAAGAATGAAACTTCGTCATCCAAGAAGATTATAAATCAGAACCTCATGGACGTCGATTTCGTTTATAAAATAAAAGGGAGGTAGTAAGAAAATTTATGATGGTTATTCCATTCACATGATATAAATCTAGTATATAGATGTTACTGGAGTTATCATGATCATTTGGATAGAGGAGGTGAGGAGAGGATAACAAAAGTAGAAAAATTGAAATAAAACCAAATGAGAAAGAAGCGTGCCTTACCTCTTGAAATATCCTCCTTAAGGGAAGGGGTTTTGGTCTTTTGGAAAGACCAAAAGCTTCTTGGGCGTGGAGAGAGACTAGGGAAGGGTAATTGGGCAGAACATTGAGGAGCTTCAAGGCTTAGAGTAGTGAAGATAAGAGGGAGTGGTGAGGGGTTTTTATAGTGGAGGAGATAGGTATACTTTGAATATTTAATTCATTATTTTATTATTTCTCCCAAGACAACAAAATAGTATTGTTTAATGTGGCACATAATAGTATAAAGTGAATGTGAGTTCGAACCAAGTGGCCCTGCATCACTTGTGATGTCATGAATAGTGTATTTAACTGATAATTTGTATATACAGTATTTTATCGTATTTTACTATTCATCAAAATTCTAGATTTTCAGAAAAATCGCAAATCTTTACCCTACCCATTTCTTGATGTGTAGAATTTAAAAGTGAAATCCATTTTTCAAAAATAATTTTCTAAATATTAATAATTTAATTTTTAAATAAGGTCATAGTTAATTTGAAAAATTACAATCTTGAAGTGCAATTAGTTTTATGGGACATTGAAAAATTAAATAAAATCCCATTATCATATTGCCATCATAAAATAAAATAATATCATTATTTACTATTCAAGGGTCATATTACTATTCATATTACTATTCATAAGGGTATTCTACTATTCACCAAAAATCATGTTTGTTCTATTAGACTCCAAATGACTTACTGAACACAACTCTAGATGTCCATTCCTTGAAATTCCAAACATAGAACAGACAAAGTTCGGTTTAATGGTTAGATTATAAAATTGCATTCTATATTTATTTTCAAAACCTTGGGGTGTTACATTCTCCACTCCTTACAAAAATTTCATCCTCAAAATTCACAGAATATTACCTAAAAAGATTCGGTTACATCTTTAACATAAGCTCCACAGGCTGCCATGTTGCTTCCTCTATCTTATGGTTCCTACATAAAAACTTCACCAGACGAGTCGTCCGATTTCTCAATACTTGTTATCTAGTATCAAAAATCTTGATAGGATCTTCACAGTAAGATAAATCGGGCTCAAATTTCACTTCTTCATAAGTGTGTACATGTGTTGCGTCTGGCATGTACTTTCTTATCATTGACACGTGGAACACATTCTGAACCTTGGAGAGAATTGGCGGTATTGCCAAATGGTAAGCTACGACTCCAATTCGATCAATAATTTCAAATGGTCTGATGTACCTGGGAATTAACTTTCCCTTATTACCGAATCTTATAATACCCTTCCATGGAGATACCTTTCAGAAAACGTGATCACCTTCTTGAAACTCCAAATCCTTCCTTCGGTTATCTGCGTAGTTATTTTTGCCTACTTTGAGATATTTTGATATGGTTCTGGATAATATTCACCTTTTCCACTATTTCTTCAACAAGTTCTAGGCCCATGAGCTTTCTTTCACCAACATCATCCCAGCAAGTTGGTGTACGGCATCGCCTCCCATATAATTCTTCATAGGGTGGCATCTGTATACTTGAAAGGAAGATATTATTGTAGGAAAATTTTATGAGAGGTAAATACTGATCCCACATGACTTGAAAATCACGTGAACAAGACCTCAACATGTCTTCCAATGTTTGAATTGTTTGTTCTGATTATCAATCGATTTGCGGGTGGTAGGCTGTGCTCAAACAATGATCAGTATCTAGGGCCTTCTGAAGACTTTTCCAGAATTTTGATTTAAAACAAGTATCACGATAAAAAACAATCGATAGGAGTACTCCATGAAGTCTCAAAACGTCATTAATATATAGTCTTTATAGACGTTCAAGTGGTATATATTCTCTTATAGCATGAAAATGTGGTGACTTGGTAAGACAATCGACAATGACACATATTGCATTGTTCCTTCTATAAGTCTTTGGTAGTCCCATGACAACGTCCATAGTTATATTATCCCATTTCCACTCAGGTAAGGGAAGGGGTTTAAATACTCCTCTAGGCTGTTTCCTTCTAGTTTTC
Source organism: Viscum album (assembly GCA_963277665.1). Lineage (NCBI taxonomy): Eukaryota > Viridiplantae > Streptophyta > Magnoliopsida > Santalales > Viscaceae > Viscum > Viscum album. The sequence continues at coordinate 151,358,405 of OY728138.1, forward strand.
ACTTATTGACAAACCATAAATCTTGACACAAAATCAGTAATCTCCCTCTTCATGTTGTCCCAAAAGAAATGTTCCTTCAAATCTCTATACATATTAGTGTTACCAGGGTGTATAGAGAAATTGGATTTATGATCATCATCCAACAATTCCCTTTTTAGATCAGGTATATCGGGAACACAAAGTCTCTTCCCAAATTTTAAAATTCCATCTTCATATATGAAGTCACTCAATCTCCCATCATTCAAACCTTTAATCTTCTTTTGAAACTCATCATCATCAGCATGAAATTTTTTTATCCTTTTTAGTAAAGATGGTTTGGCAACCATTTGAAAAATCAATGATGTTTCACCTTCTATAGTTATTCCCATATCCTTCTTTACTAGATCCATGAAAATAGGATCCCTTTCAACTCTCATCTTGTTAAAAACTCTATGATCCTTTCTTCTCAAAGCATATGCCACCTTATTTTCCTTCCCCAGGTGGTACTGTATCATGCAATCATAATCCTTCAGTAGTTCAAGCCATCTCTATTGCCTCATGTTGAGTTCTTTCTGTGAGAAAATATACTTCAAACTCTTGTGATTAGTATTAATCTAAAATTTTTCACCATATAGAAAATGTCTCCATATATTCAAATCAAATATTACAGTAGCTAACTCAAGATCATGAGTAGGACGGTTTCACTCATGAATTTTTAGTTGTCGTGGTGCATAAGCAATAACCCTATCATTTTGCATAAGGAAACAACCATGTCCTTTCTTTGAAACATCACTATAAATAACAAACCCTTCATTCCCCGATGGTATAGTCAATATAGTAGCATTTACTAATCTTCTCTTCAGTTATTCGAAACATTCATCACAATCTTTTGTCCAAACAAATTTAACCCCTTTACGTGTGAGCTTTGATAGAAGGTTATCCAGTCAGGCAAAATTATGTACGAAACGCTGATACTAACCTGCTAAGCCAATAAAACTGTGTACCAAAGTTATGTTTGTTGGTGTGGGCCAATCTTGGATTGCCTTTGACTTTGCAGGATCAACTAGGATTCTATCCTTAGAAACAATATGGCCAAGAAAATAAATCTCTTAAAGCCATAATTCACACCTGGTAAACTTCCCATAAAATTCATTTCATCTAAGAGTCTTCAGGATAATGCGCAAGTGATTTTCATGATATTCGTCACTTTTGGAGTATACCAAGATATCATCAATAAATATCACTATAAAATCATCGAGATATTTCTTGAAAACTCTGTTCATTAGATCCATGAAGATAGAGGGTGCATTAGTCATTCCAAAAGGAATTAATGTAAACTCGTAATGCCCGTAACTGGTTCGAAACGTTGTTTTCAGAATGTCTTATTTCTTCACATTGAACTGATGAAATCTAGATCAAAGGTAAATCATTGAAAAGTATTGAGCTCCATGCAGTTGGTCAAATAAATCATCAATGCGAGGTAGGGGTACTTATTCATTATTGTAATATCATTGATTTCCCTGTAATCAATGAAAAGCCTCATTAATCCATCTTTCTTCATGACAATGAGGACTGGGGATCCCCATGGAGAAACACAGGGTCGAATAAATCACTTTTCACTCAAATCCTATAGCTGTTTTTTAGCTCCACTAATTCCACAATGGCCATTCTATAAGGGGTCTTTGATATAGGCCTTGAACAAGAAATTAAATCAATAGAAAACTTAATTTCTCGTTCTGGAGAATGTACACGTAACTCTTATGGAAACACATCATCATATTCTCTCACAATAGGTACATCCTCTATTTGAACATTCCTTTCCTCAACCATATTTATTTCTTTATCTTCCTCCCATTTAATTGAATTGAGTTGAGCCACTGGGGGTGGACCAAGATATGAATTAGGTGGTGACAATTCTGCTCTAAAGATAAGGTGTTCTTTATCATCTTCATCAAAAATCGTAACCTCCTTATGTTTATAATAAATTTTTTCCTAATGGTACGAAATCCAATCCATATTGAGGATTATATCAAATTCAATCATGGGTATGATGATGAGATTAGAAGATAAAGAACATTTGTATGACCTAAAGGTAACTGATTCACAGAACATTGTAGCAATGATACTTCCCTTAAGAGTTTTGACTGAGAACTCCCTTGTTAAATCAAATTGGAAATATCTAATTTTCATAGAAAACTGGGAAGATATGAAACAATTCGATGGTCTAGAATCGAATAAAGCATTGTCTAAATTGAGGAAATAATTAAAGTACCTATCACCACGTCATTAGGAACATGAACCTCTGCAGTTGTGATTGTATAATCTTTTCCCAGATCCCTTGCCCTTTTTTCTGCATATTTCCCTGACATTTTGGACAATCATTAGCATAGTGTCCCATCTCTTGAAAACTATAGCATTGAACATCACTGGATTCCTTCTTCCCTTTTCAATCACCAGAAATATGGCCTTTTTGACCACATTTTCAACATAATTCTTTTCGTTTTATACATGCACTAGGGTGTTTCCTTCCACAATTGTCACATAGTGGAAATTTGACTCTTCCCTTATTCCCCATTTCCTTATTTCCTTTCTGAGGGTTTTCAACAACAGTCTTCTTTTCTTTCTTTCCATTAAAGTCAAACGAATTAGAGAATTCTTGTTTATGTCTTGATGGCACATGAAACTATATCCTCAAATGATGAAAAAATTTGGGAGACCAGTGCTCGTCGGAGGAATTCCTTTAGGCCATCAAAGAATCGATCAATTTTTCTCCTTGGATTTCGTATATAGTCCACAACATGTCTTTCTAACCTTGTGAAGTTTGATTCATACTTGGCAACATTTTCATCCTCCTTCTGCCTCAGATTCAATAATTGTCTCTCCATATCTGCTCACTACTCACGACAAAAATATTTTTCTAATAAGATTTCCTTAAAATCCCTCCATTTAATCTCTTCTATCTCTTCCTCCTCCATTGTGTTTTGGATTAATGACCACCACTAATCTGCATCTCTTAATAGAAGATATACTACCATGACAAGCTTCTCTCTTTCATTACATCCAAAAGTGAGAAATATCTTCTCAATGGAACATATCCATTACTCTGCTACAAACGGGTTTGTAGTCCTGTTGAATGATGGAGGATGTTGCCGCATAAAGAGATCTAGCATGGCTCCTCCACGTGGTGGATCTGGATGCTCCTTATGGGTAGGGTTATTATTCTTAACCTGAGTATGTTGTCCTAGTATAGTTATGAGTTTCTCAGCACCAGTCACAGCCCCAGAGCCAACATCATTAATTTTCATCTGAGGAAAATCCCTATAGGGAACACGTGCATTAATGAGATTTCCATTCCTTACACTAGGATCCATATCTAGATAATGGAATACACTATATTTGGTTATGAATCATAATGTATAATCTTAACTTAAAAATACTCATAAAAATTGAGGTCCTACGCATGGCTAATCCCATATTCACAAAAATGGTTTCTTTGAGGAATATTTACGTTAAACTCCTTTATAATGGCTTATAAAGAAAATTTGAATTATCATAAGCATATCCTCCAGGAGTGTCATAACCAAGAGTGAAGCAAGGCCTATTTTCGTGCACAAGTTCTCATTCAAGTCTAGCTGAAAGAGGTTTTTTTCAGGTTTTACCCCTAGATACATCAATGCCAGAGCCGCCTATACATGCTCGTATCCAGACAGGGATGTATTGCTTGAATGATCCACATAATCTATTCCTTACCAAAATACCAAGACGTTATTGTATGTTTATCCTCAAATACTATCTTAGGGACTCTTCCCTAATTCTACTTTTTCTAAATATAGTTTCCATGTATTCTACTAAACTTCCTCTGTTACCAACTATAAGGACCCAACCCTAGTTGCTCAGAGCTGGTGGCTTTTTTGATTACATTGGCATACATACATAGAAAATGAATCCCAAAGGAACAATTAGATTATTATTTATGGAAAACAGTTACATAGATAAGTTCTAATTTACATATGGAAAGGAAAAAACAACACTAAATTATTCCACTAGCAACAACTTGTCTCTTAGATTATGCTTGCTTGTCATTCATAATTTACTTCCTCATATCCTGAGAAAAATGAAACATAAGAAATGGTGAGATTAAATGCCCAGTAAGAGTAATAAATACAGTGGAAGATACTATAAACATTATACATGGTGAATTATTTAAAACACATGCCTTTAATAATAAAAATGAACATATTATGGCAGGAATATGAGCTGAGTAAATATTAACATAATAAAACATAATCAAGGGTAGTATACTAGTCGAATATCCACATGAACATTCAATTACTAGCTTCATAATGAGGTAAGTTCCTATTCCAGACATTATGAATCATTTTTTCATGGCCTCATCAACGACATATAATGATTAAGGCCTCAGCCAAAATCCATATCACATTGGGAAAGGCCTCAGCCAATTCAACGTCTATTTGTCTCATGAGACATACAGATGCATCGAGGGGCTATAGCAGGCCCCACCGATCACATAATAAGTCTAATGCATTCCTCATATGAGCGGGTATCAACATAAACAATATATACATTCATATTGAATCTATCATATGAAATGTAACTATCTTTCCCCAATCATTAAACATAAAACACTAACAATTTGGAATAATATGGTGAATGGTTTTAGGATAGATCATCCATAATAGATTTAGTCATAATCCATTAAATAAAATATAATAGATGACTTCATAAATTATTAAACCCAATAATACCATGTAATCAACAAGTGTGTTGAATTAGATGAAAACACCCTAATAAAATCATTAAGCAATTCTAGAGATCAATACTCTTTTATTTTGAAAAGAAAAGTTCTTTTGGAAAAATCATTTTATAAAACTAGAAATTAAGAAAGATAGTATTTTCATAGTAAAACTAGTGTTTTTAGAATAATAATGGTTTCTAAAAACTGATTATAGATTTCCCTTGAAAATAGATATGAATTTGAGAAATTCCCTTGTATCGAGCTCGTACTTTTGGAAACAGTTTTGATAGATTCTTTTAAAAAATGTATCTATCTAGAAAGTAGGGAAGGATTCTGGTCGGTGTGCATATATATAATATTCAAACATAATTTATGATGAGTAAAAAACAATACATAATAATTTCATGAAGGAAATTAGACAATTAAAGTAACCCGAACGAAAATGGAAGTTCGGGTGGAAAACCCTTACCTTAACTCCAAATGTGTTCTGCTCTTGTACATAAGCTCAGGGAATATGAAATTATACTTGTAAATAACATATTTCAGAACCTATTATAGATGTATTTATTTTACCATAATTATGGTTGGATCATTTATGTCTTTATTGACAAGTTATTGTATTGAATTTCGTCGTTCTAGAGTGTTCGTTTCCTTTATTTTCATATTCAGTTCAACTATTTTTATGTAAGGATGTTCGTGTTGAATGGTTATAAATATCTAGGATTGGAATTATATATTATTTTTGAACATAAATAATTTATAATGTTCATTTCTATCAGTTGGTTACATGGAGTGATGATGAATCATTAGATGACCACCACTTCGATTATTTGGCAGTATTTGGAATATTATGAATTAGTTTTGTCCTATAACTTAATTTTATGTACATATTCTAGATCCTGAATATTAATTAAATTATAACACATATATTATAGTCTGGTGCAACCATGAATATGGTTTCATGACCAGTAATGAAGAAGAAATTGAAGAACAAAACTTCATCGTCCACGATGGTTATAAATCGGAACCTCATGGACGTCGATTTCGTTTATAAAATAAAAGGGAGGGAGTAAAAATATTTATGATGGTTCTTCCATTCACATGATATAAATCCAGTATATAGATTTTACTAGATTTATCATGATCATTTTCACAGAGGAGGTGAGGATAGGATAACAAAAGTAGATAAATTGAAATAAAACTGAATGAGAAAGAATGGTGAATACCTCTTGAAATAACCTCCTTGAGAAACTATTTAAGGGAAGGGGTTTTGGTCTTTTGGCTAGAATAGAAGCTTATTTTACGTGGGGAGAGACTAGGGAAGGGTAATTGGGAAGAACTTTTAGGAGCTTCAAGGCTTAGAGTAGTGAAGAGAAGAGGGAGCGGTGAGGGTTTTTTATAGTGGATGATAGAGGTATACTTTGAATATTTAAATCATTATTTTGTTATTTCTCTCAAGACAACCAAATTGTATTGTTTCATGTGAAACCTAATAGTAAGAAGTGCATTTGAGTCCAAACCAAGTGTCCTTTCATCACTTGTGATGTCATGAATAGTCTATTTATCTGATAATTTGTATATACGGGTTTTTATCATATTTCACTATTCATAAAAAATTCTATATTTTCAGAAAAATCCCAAAAATTTACCCTATACATTTTTCGATGTGTAAAATTCAAAACTGAAATCCATTTTTCCAAAATAATTTTCTAAATATTATTAATTTATTTTTTAAATAAGGACATAGTTAATTCAAAAAATAACAATCTTGAAGTCTAATTAGTTTTATGTGACATTGAAAAATTAATTTAGATCCCATTATCATATTGACTTAAGAAAATAAAATAAAATAATTATTTACAATTAAAGGGTCATATTACTATTCATATTACTATTCATGTAACTATTCATAAGGGTATGTTACTATTCACCAAAAATCAATTTTCTTTTATCAGACTCCAAATGACTTACTAAACACAACTCTAGATGACCATTTCCTGAAATTCAAAACATAGAAGGGACAAAGTTGTGTTTAATTGTTAGATTATAAAATTGCATTCTATATTTATTTTAAAAACCTTGGGGTGTTACAAATATGATGGTTTAAGGAGTTAGCCCTTCCAATATGATATCCATGGATGTGATCCTTGACTAATCTGGAAATTTAATTTGATACATATGTGTATGTATCAAGTTACATGTATTATGACAATGTGATGCTCTCATGGTCATCTTATATGATTATCATATGATTCATGTTTTATGACCTACCAATACTTATTCTATGATTCAATATTATGGTCATTGATATGTTGGTCATGGTATTCAAATGTTGTTCTCCTTTTATAATATACTTATATTCATGTTATGATTAAATATCATCTTTTTTTACCCATACTGAGCATCTAATCTCACCCTTTAATTTGTTTCCCTTCTGCATGTTATGAATATATGTATTGTGTATTATATATCTAAGAAGAAATATAGTTATTAAGAATATAGTAGGATACAATATATTTCACTTATGGACTAGTTTTTATTCCTAGAATTTTCCAATGTCATTAAACAATTAAGGCCCTTAGGCATGTGTTTGTGTAATTTAATGGAAATTCATAAAAAATGATATAATATATGTGTAAGAAAATCCTGGGACACTATACCTCATCAACCATAGCTTCAACCATCTAGAAACAAGACCATTGTAGCTTATATTTTAAAAGCCTAACTTCATAGTGAAATATCAAAGATACAATTAAAGCTCATACTGACATCATATGAAATCCCACTCATAGTAGTTGTAGAAACATTTTCCTAGATACCACATGAAAATATAAGTGGTGGGTTTGAGATGATTATGTGTGATGTCATTATTTCATCACATAGATTCACTTATGGATTTTTTTAATAGTAAATATATATTACTTATAAAATAATAGACTTTAAAATTTTATTCTTATTTTTAATAATTTCTTATGTGGCATCAATTGTCATAGAATTCCCATACTACCACGTTGCTGAACAAACAACAGTCCTTTTTTTCTCAGAACAAACATGTTCTATGAACTCAGGGAACCCTTTTCTCCTATATAATTATTATCATTATAGAACATCATTGAGAATGTAATAACTACTTTAGTGGTTGGATACACTATTTTTTGGGTTAAGATTTTTTAAAATCATTAAGCCATCAAAATATTTTCTTTTGTCAAAACTTGGGCACTAGAATACTTCTCTTTGAAATAATTCTAAATGAATTAGAAAATTACATCAAATTAATTTGGAGATAATAAGTGTAAATAAAATGTTATTTAAACAAAATTCAAGATTTTTTTGTTGTTAGTACATTAATATTCCACCATAACTAGACTTTGTTCAACTAAAAACTAGTTCAACTATCTCGAATCATCCAGGGTTGACCCAAACCATCACCTGACCCAACTCCAAACAAGTCCTGAATTGTTTTCATGTTCCTGTCATGATGTAAACAACTGTAAAGAAATTTAATATTCCCATTATGAATTAATTATCCCCCATAAATAATATTTTACACATTTTATTGTTCTATAAGGAATCTGGCTTGGTGTGTCTTACATTTGGCCTTTATGAAAAATTATATAAATAGTTCTAAATAAAACATTGGCCCAATGAGGGATACCTATAAATAAACATTAAAATAAAAAAATATTAATATAGTGTTTAAATAAATTACATGAAAGGATGATATGGGTACAAAATTCATGATATAAATAGGAGGCTAAAATACATAACACTGTCTTCTTATGACTCCATTATCACCACTCAACCATCCCATCACATAATCTCTAAGAGAGAACAATAAAGATAATTCCCCAAGAATAATGTATTTGAACTAGAAGATAAACCAACAAAATAAACTCAGTCTAAATATTCCTAGTTGTGGAAGTAGGGTGTCAGCAGAAAACGACCAGTAAAATATCAGCAATGATTCCATTAATTTTGCTTTTCAAAACATTTGAAAATGAGAAGTTTGAAATACAATATTTAAAAATAGGGTTATATAAAACTTTAGGTAAAATAATGCATAATAATATTTTAATTAGTTCCATTTTAAAAATATATATGATTCAAAAAATAATGTTACCTTTATTTTTCATAACCCATTCTAAAAATCACATCTCAAAAACCATTTCCACACAACTTCTAGAAAATTATATAAGTGGACCTAGAAATACCCAATTATATCATCACACATATGAATGAAACTATTAAAAATTCATAGGAATGTACATACATGTGAATGGAGATAAAAAAAAGTTAAATATTAATGACAATAAATAGTGATAAATCACTATAATTAAGAATGAATATAAATCAATCATAGAAGAAAGAATGAAAAATGGGACATAGCATGATACAAGAATAAATAAAACAGAAAAATAAATGAATGATCATGTATAATAATAAAAAATTTAATGTTTTACTATTCTCATGGGATAATCCAAAAAATTCAGTCGGCAGGTCCTAGACATACTAAAGAAGAACCATTTTCCCGCATAATTGATGAATCTCCTAAAAATATCCACCTAGATTTCTCTACCTAACCTCATTTTTGGTGCTCCCGAAAATTGATCAAAACACACTACAATAGATTCTAGTAAAACCATAAACATAAATAAAATAAAAACTATTTGTCAATTTCTCACTATAATGTATAGGATTCCTATGATATGATCATCATAGGGTGGGAAGAATGTTTGAAATATAATACACACATGAATAATGAACCACAGGGGAATCATTCCAATCACATACTTCAACACACCATAATACACCCTTCTCACCAAATAACCACATTAAATTCACATGAACATCAACAATAATAGAAATCACTAAAAAAACATCGACATAGCTCTACGGTGATTTTGTTATAAGAGAAACTTATTTTAAAAAAAATTTATGAAATTATAACGAGAATCATATTTTATAATAGTACTATAACTTCAATATATAATTTTTAAATTTTTTTAAAACTAATTTTATTCACAAACACCTTTTCAATGTACTGAATGATCCTCCAAATTATACATTCTAAATCACACATCAATACCCATTATGAAAATGATTTTAAAATTTATGTATCATTTAAGGCCTCTTGAAACAAAGTGGGAAACCACACTTTAAAATAATAAAATTCATATAACCATAAATTAAACATGTTAGAATGTAAAAATAATTAAAACACTATAAAACTTATTTCTTAATAACACTATTATAATAAACTCAAGACCTACATTAGTGTCCATAAAATGATAGCCTAAAATAACAACCCCATAAAGTATATAAATTTCTATATATAAAACCAATAAATGGTTGAATAAATCTTTTTAAACACTTATTCCTTTATAAAAAACGTCTCAATTACATAAATTAACTCAATTAATAAATAATGTTTTGGAAAAATTATTTAACTTAAGTATAAAAAAGAATTAAAATAAAAAGGGAATAACATTGAAACACCTACCTAGGTCAACCATGAATGATGAAAAACCATTAAATATGCAATGATAAGTATATCATATGGGATTCACACTCCCTATACAACAAGGATCATATTGATTAGACAAAATCCAAACTAGCTTTTATCCAACATAGACATAAGTAAATAGTAATAAGATTGTACAAAAAGAAAATAAAAAGAAGAAGAGAAATTCTGGTCTTACCTTTGTAATGTACCTAGGAATTAATAGATATGGTTTAAAAATACATGGTGCAGTATAAGGAGATTTGATGGTGCTTCAAATGGTTATATCACACATTAAATGGTATAGAAAATGGACTAAGGTATTAAATTTTATATGGGAGTAAAGGTAAATTCAAAATTTTAATGATCTTTTAGAGTTATATGGCTTTTCACCATGGTTTTTAAAACCATTAAAAAAATTTGTTTAATAGTTTTACAGAATGAGAGGATTGACATGGTTTTTTTATAGTTCATCAAATTGGGCATCAATCATGGGGACACCTTTGTAAAAACAACATACCCCCCTACATAAGAATGTCGTATGGTTTTCACTAACTATTCCATAACATTGTGACTAGAACATTTCCTAATTGTTTTTGATATTTTAGAGTAAAAAATACCTAGAGAGGAAAATAAATGATAAAAAATAAATAAATGAATTATTTAATTAAGAAATGTTAGTTTGGGATTGATAATTATCCCCACCATAATACTTTTTATCCCCATAAATCTAGAAACGATTATAAGACATGAACATATATCAAGTCATAGAATATAAAATGAGGTTTAATATAGTAGATAATAAAAAATTAATAACAAAACATTTAAACTAATCAAGGGACCAGAGAATTTAAATTCATCTAGAAACCCCTTTGAATCATAAATGATACCCAAAGCACTAAAAAAACTATAAGAACCACAACCTAGTCATATGATATTCTAGAAGGTCAATAAAATGTAATTATTTTAAACATATATACTTTATCAGATATACCCTCTATATAAGGTTTTCACATAACATGTCGGATCGAAAATGATCATTTTCAGAGAAAACACCACAATTAAATACCCATCCCATTAACAAAGGGAACAAAAATGGACTTTTAATCCCAATGAAGAATATATAACATTATCAAAATATATAAATTTTTTCATAAAATAGAACAAATAATATTAAAAAAAATATATATGAATAAATAAAGACATATTAAAATGATAAAAAATTATAAAGAAATAAGGAACCTTGAAAAAGGAACAGTCATACTACCACAACTATGGATGGTATTTGGGACTATCAAACATAAAGGATTAGAATATAATGTCGAAAAAACTGATATCATTCCAAATATTTGTTCTTTATGGAATAAAAAAAATTAAATAGTTGGTTCACACAAATCATCATGTTTTATTAACTCTGGTTCTTCATGTTTCGACTTCTCTAGAGAGGTTGAAATTTCACTAACATCGAAAGTAATTTGGTTACAACAGCTTTGATGATGGACCCTATAGATCAACTCTAATATTACGGTCTTATTGAACACATCCACAAATGAAATTAGATCAAACAAACTCACTCTATAAATGAGTTTGAGATCACGGTTCCTCACAAAAGAAAGACCTTCAGTGGGTCCTCACATGATATACATTGAGATAAAGGGATCAAATATTTAAAATAATGGATATAATTCCTAACCATTTTATCACTATATTAAAATGTCAAAATATCTATAACCCTATCTACTTTAATATTCTTATAAAAATTCCACTAAATAATTTTTTTCTTAAATATTTCACAAGACATGCTCTTTGATGCTGAAGTGGAACTATAGTCCTCCACCACTCTCTACATTATCATTAAAACAAGTCCAAAATGGATTTTCATCATATGGATTCAATAAGTCTCTATGAATTTAAGAATCCATCAATTAATTATATCCACTCCACATTCCCTTGTGGTGTTTTATCACAATGTAATAGAAGAATATATAAAGAAGTAATTAGCTCCACCACTCCACCTAGAGTATTTGGTGGATTTAAAACTATAAGGATCACATCCAATCCCTGAGAAACATATGGATGAATAAAATTCAATGATGTAAGATTTTTAGGATGCCTTATTTCTTTTCTAGGATGCATGATCTAAATATAAGAATAGAATATAAGACTCAATCAAATAATTCAAATTATAAGTCATGTTAATTAAAAGAACTCGTGAATTCAAATCATACAAAACTAAATAAAAATGTATTAAATAAAATATAAATGTTCATATTTATATCTTATAAATATCACATAATATTAATTAAAATCATGTTTTATTCGCATTTTCATTGATTAATTCATTATAAAATTTCAAAACATCTTACTTGTTTTAAATATTATATGAAAAATTATTTATATGTTTTCAAGATCGAGCCTTAACCATTTTAAATTACTTTTTCACAAAAAATATCAATAAATTATAATAATTTACCATTAAATTATCATTTCATTTCCCTCTAATTTATCATTATTGTAATCACACATTACCCAAAAAACATAAAAATTTAAAATAGTAAGAAAATCATAATGAGTTTAGTGGTAGTCTATATTTTGGCCACATGGTTTGAAGAATAATGTTCCAACTTTGTGAACCCCATTGAGAGATATATAGAACCATGCTCATGGTATTCCAATGATTTGTTATACCTTCATTATAAACCATGTACCTCTAGACCTCTTCTGAATTTCGCCTAAAAAACAAGGAAAATAAAAAAATAGAATGCATAACTTCAATATGACTTTAAAAATTATCAATCCAAATTATAATATACCAAAAATAGATGAATAATGATTTAAATTCAATAATCAGAAAATATAAACCCCCTAGTAACTCATGTTTCATCATGAGAGTTGGTTATTAGAAACATGCTCAAGATCTACCTCATGAGTTATAATTATCCTATATCCAATCCACTAGAATATCCAAACAAAAAAGGGTGATATGATACTATTCTATCAGGAACCAATGATGTTTAACCAATCTTTTCGCCTAGCCTAGCTCAAAACAAGGCCTAGAAAGTGTCCATAATCCCCATAGGCTTGAAACTTGTTCCAAGTAATAAAAAACACACATTGTGAATGATTTCTTCCAGAAAAATAATATTTAACTTTAAAATGATATCTAATGAGTATCTTTCATGCTTCAACCATAAATTGGGTGTCCATTAAAATTGTAATAAACTATTTCCAATTAATTATATAGAAAACAAGTAATAATTATAAACAAATTTCCTTGTCAAAAAAATAAGACGATAATATTTTAATAGTGTAAATGAAGGGTTGATAGGGCCAATACATCCATAATGAAAATAATAATGCAAGAATACCCAACTTAATCACCATATAACCCCAAATCCGTTTTCCAACTGAATCATTATAACCACTATAAGAATGATGAAGAAATAGAATTATAGAAGAATGACTTTAATAATATCATAGCCTAAAACTATAAGATATATTAGGTCTACAAATATTGAGTGGTGTATATAGGGTATGATCTTAATTTTTCAAGTAGGATTTCACCCAACAGTCAATAAATTTACTTTTTCAAAACATTCAATAAACACTAGATAAAAATTTGATATTTAAATATTAGAATTTTTGATATTTTATGGAAAATTAAATATATCATTAGATTAATATTAAATTTTAAATATATATATGATCCTTAAAAAGAAATATTTATATTTCATTATTAAATACTTTTGAAAATTTACACCCCAAAGAATATTTCTAAAACAATTGTTGAAATTTTTTTAGAAGGATCTAAATATTCAAACGTATATCATCAAACATATAAATGAAACATAAAAACATGAAATGATAATGTGAAAAAAATAATATCAATACAAAAACAATAATATAAATGTGATAGTGAAAAATGATAAATCAATAAAATATATAATTCATTTCAATAATCCATATATTAAACATGTAAAAATGGTGAATGCCATGAAACTAGAATGAATTAAATTATAAAAAAATAAGTATACTATAATATAATTATAATGATGTTTAAATACAGTGTAACCTAAACCCCAGAAACTCCCTTACATCAAGTGAGATGATCCTAGACATACTTATGTGGGACCATATGTCAGCCTAATCAATTAATCTCCTAGATAATATCCACTTTGATTACTATAACCAAAATCATCAGTGGTACTTTCCCATAAGATATTATAACATATAAAAAATTAATTTTATTTAGTTAAAAAATATAAATAACATAAAAACTATCTCTGAATCTCTCATTATGATTCCATGGATCTCCATGATACATGATTAATAGGTTATGTAATAATTTGTGACATATCTTAAGCACATCTATAATGAAACTTAAAGAAAAAAATACCATCACATACTTCATCCTACCATAACATATCTGTATCACTAAATTCAAACATTAAATTCACTAGAACATAAAAAATAATCACATTCATTCAATAAAAATATTTTAGAAAAACTTAATGGGGATTAATATTATATTTTGACTTATTTTACTAAAAAGGATTAGTATAAGGTGAAAAATGAGCCCCTATATTTAAACTATTTTTACCCTTTAGAAACAACCTTTCAAATTATATGTAAAACAAATGTTATTTTCCAAATTATTCTCAAGGTACAAAATCAACCTTTTGATAATACTATTGAAATAAATATTTAAAAAATATTTTTAAAACTAGTTAAAAACATATGTATCAATTTATGGCCCATTGAAACTATGTGTGAAACCCTACATTAAAAAAATAAAATTTAATAACCATAAATGAAACAAATAATAATAAAACCATCATATAAATAATATTATCAAGTGTGATCAATAAAAAATATAAGAAAAAATCAAGGAACATATCAAATTCCATAAAAAGAGAAATAAGAAAAAAACACATTATAACCCATTAATTTCTTCATGTTAAACCAATAGTAAGTTAAAAACATCATTTTAAATATGAATTACCTTTGAGAAAAACAACTTATGAATTTCTATTAACACAAAATATTTTCTATATTAATGAAAATATATTTCAGAAAACACATGTTTGTCAAATATTTTAATGAAAAATTGAATGTAATGGAAACACATACCGTGGACAAGCACAATAGAAGAAAATACATCAAATATGAAGGATGGATGGTCGAAGATGTGATCTTAACATCTTATTAAATAATAAGAAAACTGATTAGAAAAAAACAATCATAGGGTAAATACAAAACATCCCAAAGGAAAGAGGAAAAAGAGGGAATAAGAAGAATGTAATAGAGATAAGATAAATTGGGTGTATCAACTTAAGAAACTCATTGGAATCAAAAAATAGGGGGTCAAACTACATGGGTTTGAAAGGGGACTCCATATGGATCTCCCTTCCGTTGAGTATCATTTAAAATAGAGGGTAACAGGTTTAAGAAGGGTTAAATTTATTTTGGTAGGAATTCTAAATTTAAATTTTTAGTGATCTGTGTGATCTATGTAGTTTGGATGCATGGTTTACAAAACCATATGCTAACTATTCACCCCATTGTAAAAATAATAAAGAGATTCGCAAAATTTTGTTTCATTATTTTTCAAACCACGTAGATACCTAATTAAAGAACCCCTATCTGGTAAATTCACACTATTTGGATATAAAATTGTGACATGTACATTTCCACATATATTATATATTTCATTGGGAATAGTCCAAGAAATAGAAATAAAGGAAAAAATGAATACATTAATACATAAATGTGAGTTTACAGTGTGACATCAAAAATCATGAAATTTATTTTTTCCTCTCCAATACATCTCGACATCATCCTATTTTTATCTATATAAATCATTAAACCATCTAATGTATACATATTTTAGTATTATATATAGTATCTACCTATATTTAATCTTCTAATGTATTATCGTCTTGAGTGTTAGTGGCCAGAGCACTATTAAATAGTACCATCTTCACCATCTGACTTCTTCTCCTACATAATTATATAATGAATTTAGTACTCATTAAAAAAATATAAATCAACTCATCATTATACATAGGGGATATTCAAAATTCATAGTCTAATGTGTTTTAGTGCAACTGGTTTGGGGAATACATTGCAAAAATCAATGTGTTCTATGGGGAGGCTAAAACCTCTTGTGTTAGACATCATTGTTTAGAGGTGAAATAGAATGATACAATGGACATTGGAATCTCAATTGAAGTTTTATCTATAAATGATTCTAGGATCAATTAAAATTTTTTTACTCAACACCACCCCATATGTATGTTAAAATAGTTTTTTAAAAATTTGAAAATGACCAATGATTTCATGTGGATGAGAAATGGAATATTAGGTTTGGAGAGTCAAAGGTATGACCAATAGAGACCAAACCATAATGGAGGATAATTTCACTATAGAGTGTTATGTTATTGAATATTCATAGATTCTAAATTCATATATTTTAGAGAATATTATGTAATAAAAAGTATATTTTGAATTCTTTAATGATGATTAATTTCTTTTAAAATTTGAGATGAAATGGATACTTTAATTAACGGAAAGATGAATATTATTTTTCATGATTAATTAAACATCATCTTATGTTTGAAGATAATAGATTTGATCCAAATGATTTAGTGATAATTATATAATTTTATTCATTATAATATTCATAATAAACATCATATTGAGGATGATGAATAATATTTCTATGCCAAGGAATGTCTAATCTCTTATTTTTATTCATGGAGATCAAGGTGTTCATATATAGGAGTAGTGAGTTTTTATTAGATAAACAGATAAGTGAGTTATCATTTTTGTTATAGTTGTGAACATGTAGTGATTAGTATTCCACAACCTTAAACATTAAATAATATTTATTTTCAATCCAGAAGTAATTTGATTTCAAATTGGGGATCTTTTCAGGTTTAGAGTTTTAGTGAATTATGCCATCATTTATACATAACATTCCACTTTCATTCAAGTAAATAAAACTAAAAATTATCCATTACTTTAATAATATAAAACTTTTGATATAAAACATTATTTGTTTTTCAGGAAAAATTATAATAAAATTCATCATAAATTCTTACATTCTATTACCCATCCTTAAACCATGTTAATATTTTTTTAAAAACATGGGATGAGTAGAAAAAATCACAGTAAGGGAGATAGAGAATATATAAATAAACCATTAGTCCATGAATAATTAAAACCCATGAAATCAATTTCACAATGTAATAATTTCTACCCATAAAACATAAACACATTAGATTACCTCATGAAATCTTAAGATTCCTATAAATATCCATAGAAAATATAAATCATAATGGTAAATTTTGATATAAATTCTATATCACTATTAAATTTATTATATCTAATATGGATACATACGTGGTAACCATTATTGTTACATTTAGAGTACCCACCACAATATATTCACTTAATCAATTAGGAGAAACCAAATCAGTTAAATCTATCTCATTACCCAATACATTAGTGATCTATCATGCGACAACCCACCACAATTTATCAAAAAATGAACTATACTCATAAAAAATTCCTAATAACCATAATCATAACACATAAAACTATCATAAAGTAAAATATCATTTCTACTTTTAAATAACATTTATTTTTTATAAAGTAGAGCGTTGATAAATGAAAACACATTATTCAAAATTAAAATTAAAAAATGTAATCAAATCATCAAAAAATTAAATAGGAATTAATGTGAGATATTACATTCATGAATTATATGTTAAAAAACATTCCTTTGGGATTTCATTAAAAAAACTAAAACATTTACTTTAAATGTGGATTTTAAAGGAAATTATTTTTTCTTAATAAAGACACATCACTTAAAATATTTAAATTCATATATAAATAACTTTGGTTAATTATATAAATTATTTATATCCTTTTCAAATTTTATTTTTCCATTTATATTATTTATTATCATTTTATAACAATTGCTTTATTATTTAAGTTCATTTTTTCAATTTTGATATTCAGTACTTGAGTACAAAATAAATTCGACATGATGTCGATAGTCAAAGTGTTCATAATTATAAAATCTTTAGAATAATATTAATGACATAATAATAACTTTTAAATATAATATATACTTTTCAATCAAACCATTTATGTATGGTTATAAAAAATGATCAACATTATATTAATAGAAATGGAAGGTCATACAAACACTTGAGTGATGTTTCTATTTTTCAAAGAGAATTATTGAAAGAAGGTAATAATTATTTTATATTTTCACAATTATAATAATATCATAAATATAATATTAATCATATATATATCATCCATGTTATGTGTGATGAAAAACGAATCACATCACTTCATGGAGGTGATAGTTCACACGTATGCCCGAACGACGTTATCAATTTTATGTGTAAGGAAAGGTAAGAAATATATTATATATTACAATTAAATAATTAAAAATATACCATTAATGTCATATATAATAATTAATTCCATCATTATATCAATTTCTTAGAGAAAGTGATAGAAAACAAATTATAGCAGTTCACAAAGTGGTAGTCTGCCGTATACACGAACAAAAATTCATTTCCCATTTGATGAAATTAAATATGTATTTATGTTATGGTGTTAACATAATAAAATATCATAATATTCATGATACAAGATTTTTTATTTCATTTTTATGGGAAAATATTTTTAGTAGTTGTAAGAAGAAATAAAATAGCAACACATAATTAAAAGTGATACCCTTCCTTTGGATGACCTCCTTTGATTAACATATTAACACCAAAAAGGAGGGATTTAAACCTAATATAAGGACTCTATAATATATGGAGGTATTATAGGATGGTATTTAGGTAGATCATGAACCAAAATGGTTTTTATGTGTGATGAAAAGAGAATAATGGTTGCTCCTTTATAAGAGAGAAGGGGGGCACTGTTGGAATTATTCGAAATATTTAATTAATATAAATGAATTTTCAATTCCAAATTGGCTTGAATTTAATTATTTAAAATATATTATGTGTATGGGTCTAAATAAAAATATACAATCAAAATTATACATGTTTTGTATATTTTTTTAGTAATTATCATTTTGATTTAACCCTTATTTAACCATTTTTACTCATAGTGTTATAACACAAAATTTATATTTATTTGGTTAATATAATTATAATAAAATGAATAAAGTCCAATAAATGAGTCATTAATAAAATTTTGAGACTTATCCCATTAATTCTTCTGAAATTGTGATTTTTATAAAATTTATACCATTTAATAACATATTATTTATTTTAAAATATAAATAATAATAATTGTGATACTATTCATTGCTAGTCTTTTTAAAAATATCATTATAGATAAATTGTTCTAACCAATAATTCTAAATCATTAATAAAATTTCTGATTCAAATAAAAAAAATTCTATTATGACTTTAATCATCTCAAAATATAATTATTTTGGTATTTTTAGAATCACTTATTTGATATTTTCTTTCATTAAACAATTAATGTGTCATCAATGGGCATGAATTTAATGTAGTTATATATTACATAAAATTTAAAAATAAATTTTAATGATAAATATAAATGTTTTATCCTTTAATATACTATTTATTGTCAAAGATAAAACCTTTTATATCCCCATATTAAAAGTAGACTACTTGTTAAAAACAAAAGTATGTCAAAATTTACTTTTATTTTGAATATGATATTATAAAGGTCATACTCCCATAAAATTGTCTTAAAGGGCTATAATTTCATCCAAATTAGTTTTTTTACACAATAAAAAATCAACCAATGAAGCTAGGAAAAGTTTTAGGGTTATTTTATAATATTTATAATATAACAATACCTTTAATAACCCAATTTACCTTTAACATTGGTAATAAACATTACAAAAATTACTATTTTTATTGTCCAAAAGAATGAATTTTTTTACATAATTGGATACTTATGATTGAAAATATTAGATCAATTTTTCAAATTTATTCACTTAATTTGAAGTAATTAATTAAAAATTATTCTCCTTTATGGAACAAGAAAATGTGTTTTTAAATTAAAAATGTTCAAAAGTTCAAAGGGTTTTTATATCAAATTTCAATTTTATATTTATTACAATGAGATATAATGGATTTAATGATAAAAAAATTTATCTATTTATAGATTAAAATCATTATGATATATAATTTAACACTATAAATCAAATTTATGAAATAGAAATTTTAATTTAAAATGTTGTTTTTTGCACATCATCAAAATCGAAATCAAATCATAAAAATAAAAAAAATTGACCCAAGTAATTTTTTATACTCCTATATAAATTAATAAATTTATTTTGTAAAGTAATACTTATAAAAGTGTCAAAAACTAGATTTAAAAAAGTGATGCATCAAAATCCGTCAAGACTGCATTTTTTTAAAAATATTTCTTTTATTCATAAAATTGGATTTGTTCTTATATCATGTCTAGAAAAAACATAAGATGAATTTTTAATATTATATTTATTTTATTATATATATATATTTAATATATATAACCCAACAAGATTGATTTATTAATTTTTTCATAAAACTTACCTATGCACATTTAAATAGTTTTTTACAAAATCATTTCCTTTTATTTTAATAAGGAATTTACATTCATTTATAATTAATTTTTCATCAAATAATTACTAATATATACATGTTTAAACCATATCTTTATAATTTAGATAGTAATTTTGAATCCCTACATTATAAAAACTTTTTTATAATAGTAACATTTAAATAATAATATTTAGTTTTTCATTTATTCTTGATGAAATGTTTCACGTATGCTATTGATCATTGTATTTACTTTTAAAAAACCTATTATGTTACATCCCCCTGTTCAATAAACATTAACCTCTTAATTTTAACTTAGTCATGGTATCTAGGGTGTTACCTTCCAAACTACCTTCATAGAAATCCCACATCGAAACAAGGGTCAATGAAACCTTAACTTTAAAAAAAATAATAGATGTATTAAGGTCACCTAAGATAAACCATATGGGGGTTCCATGATAGAAAACATTCATACGGAAGGAAAAATAACAATAATGTTTTCATGGAGAGTGATAAAGAACATATTTATTATAAAGTTTACAATCAAAAAATCATAAATCGTTAATGTGTTAAAAGGTTGATGATTTATTAGTATGAAAATTAAAAGGTTGATGTTTTTGTTTTAATATTCTTTCACTTGATTTGATGAATTATGTTTCTACTTAGACTCTAAATATATGGAAAAATACTTTATTGACATGTGTAGTTTCATCCTTTAATCTATTTCCACAAAACATATCTTTTTCTCCGAATGACGAGTATTCAAGATGATTTTTTCATGCTTGAAGCACTATATCAACTTCTACAGACTCATATAATCCATAAATGATTTAATTTATAATTCTTATATTCTTAAAAATCATCTAAAAACATAAAATTTAACCATAATATAATATAAATCCAAAAATTAAAAATTCATCAAAATATGAAAATCTACTCTTAATCTCCGAAATCCAGCATTAGTACCCAAAGTTTAAAAAGGCCATTAGATAAATTACAATCTTAAAATTATCCAAAAATATTATAAACTGATATTGAAACCCCAAAGTAAGAATTTGTTTCTCACATAGTCTTCTAAGATAAAATTTAATATTTATCTTCAAATAATTACAATCACCTTTAATGGCTCATTCCAGAAAATTTAATTGATTACTTCACATTATCTCTAATAAATGATATCGATTTTTTTGAATCACCATAAGTTCATAATAATAATATTTATTTTTAAAAAATATAATTCAACCTTTATTAATTAGACACTACAGGAAAATGGACCTATCCCCATGGTTCTCTCCAAAACTGTGGGGATAGGTACCCCTTATACCCACGGTTTTGGAAAACTATGGGTAGAGGTCAATTTTCAAGACCTATAACCACGATTTTCCAAAACTGTGGGTATAAGGGGGTCTATCCCCACGGTTTTCCAAAACCGTGGGGATAAGTCTTAAAAATTTACCTATACCCACGGTTTTTGAAAACTGTGGGTATAGGGGTACCTATCTCCACTATTTTGGGGAAAACTGGGGGGATAGGTCTGGGATAAAAAAACCTATAACCACGGTTTTGAAAAACAGTGGGTATAGGTTTTCCATGTGTGCGCGGGAAATTTTTTTTTCCGCGGAAAGGAAATTTTTTTTAGCGGGAGTCCTATACCCACAGTTCTTCCCTCTATACCCACAGTTTATATAACTATATTTTACTATATGTCAATATATATACATATAATTGATGGTAGGGTAGTGGTTAGACACGGTACATTACAGTGAAGAGGTCGCGGGATCGAAACCCGCGTGCGACATTATTTTAGGATATATACCCACGGTTTTGAAACCGTGCATAAAATCCATTGACACTCTGGCAATTGGGAATGTTTTGTTGACACGGTGGAAGAACACCTATACCCACGGTTTTCCAAAACCGTGGGTATATTCCATTTTTATAGTACTGAAATAAAATACCATAGTGTTCTCTTTACCTAAATTATATATCATACCCAAAATATTGAACACCTTTTGAAATAATATTAATTACTTTATCACTGAATCGTTATCTAATCTTGTGGTTACCCGTTCGACAAAATATATTCTCCCAAAATCAAATTATTCTTCATCCATAAAATAATTTAACTGAAAGAAAAATATATTCTTATTAGGACTTCACATAGCCTAGTGGTTGGTGATTCACCCTTATCTCCCATTAGTTATGGGTTTAAAACTCATGGCTTTGGCAGACGTGATGGGTTTTCACCCATCCTATGAGTTTTAATTTTTCAATAATATTCCCAATAAAATGATTATATCCATAAAAATAACCATATCATTTTTTACCCTCAAAGGTTATCTTATACATTTTATTTTGAATCCCAAAATCATATAACCCATAATTAATTAAAAAATTAAGAGCATATAAACCCTAATGGTTATCCATACCATTATAATTATGTTCCCAAAATAATATATAATTATCCTCAATTAAAATTTTCTCATGATAAACTTAATGGTTACTTATAATAGATACTAAAAATAGTCTTCCTAAGTACACCCATCATCAAATGTGTATTAATACTTTTAAATATTTTTCATCCAAAAATCTATCCTAACTCTTGAATCCATTATATGTAGAATTATTAATCATTTATTGTTACTCATAATAATTTAACAATGATTTTACATATTATTATTTAATAATTATTTCCTCGAAACAAAAACATGAATAATATTATATAATGTTAAAACATAAACCAATAAATAATTCATACCATTCATATGCCATTTTTAGTTTCATCATATTAAATTTCAATGGAAGTAGGTATTCCTAGATAGATATTTATATAGTACTTATGATCCCATTCATGGGACTAATTTAAAATATTTAAATTTTAATAATGATTGTACTCCCCACATTTAAAATACACAATTGATAACCCCAGGAGAACTTATTTACCTTTCATGGAGTCAGCTGAATGCTTATTTTTTTCCTTAGAAATTTTTTTCCTTATGACCTATATTACAACATTTATAACATCTTTTCGTCCCTCAAATACATTTTCCAATGATTTTCCTTCCACATCCTTTACATATATGTGGTTGAATATATTTAGCTTTATGATTATTCTTACCTTAACATCCAGTATGATGAATTTTTCTTGTATAAAATGCATTATAAATTTCACCAATGATTAAGTAGTGAATCATTAATACTAATTATTATTTTATAATAACCAAAAGAGTTTTTATTGTAACTCCAATTTAATTTTATTTATAATTTAGAGAATAAACACATTTTCCTACACACCCATTATTACATTGGTTCATGTTCGATCCATCCATTTACAAAAACCAAAAATGTTACTGTGACTGTATCGATATGCTCATCATATACCATCTTATGAGGAATATAAACTATAATATATAAATATTATGGTTATGTCAAACACATTCAACTAATATAAAATAACTAGGTATATTCCTACCTTGTTAATTATTTTGGTCATATACAACTTGTAACTTACACATAAATAACATCTAATCCACTAAAGTTTTCTAAATCTTCCTTTGATACTAATAGTAAGGCCCTTACCATAAACATGACATAATATTGAGTTTTTGTTAATAAGTTAATTTTTTCCACATTTAGGATCTTTTAAAGTTTATAGTTTTAGATATATAGTCTATCATTCATACATAACATTCAACTTTCATAGAAGTGGATGATTCTAAAATATTATCCATTTAATTCATAATAAAATAATTCTAAAATAATACATGATTTATTTTTCAGGAAAAATATTAAGAACATTCAACCTGAATTCCTCCTTTATCTTACCCATTCATATACCATGTGAAATTTTTTTTAAACTTGTCACAAGAGAAAAAAACTCAGTAATGTACATAAAAATAATGAAATAATCCTTTAGTCTATGAAAACTTTAATCCCAAGATTTTTTTCAAACAGTTATAATTTTCACCCATAAAACATAAGTTTGTTAGGTTACCTCATGAAATCATATGATTCCTATAAATTTCCAGGGAAAAATTAAGTTGTAAAGTTAACTTGTGGAATCAATTTCATATCACCCTTACATTTATTGTACCAATCACGAAAACATATGGGATAACCTTTATGGTATCATTTTGAATAATAGTTTCAGTATATTTTCTTAATCTCATAGGAGAAACACTACCAATTAACACCGTCTCATTACTCAGTGCATTTGAGATATATAGTGGTATCACATGAACTTGATTTATCATAGAACCATTTATACTCTAAAATAATGATCAATAACCATAATCATAACATACCAAACATTCAGAATGAAAAAACAACATTTGCACATTGAAATCATATTTTATTTTTATAAAGTCAGGAACTCATAAATGAACACCATTAATTTTGAAATAAAATTTATAACATGTAAAGAAGATATAAAAACATTAAAGTGATATAATTTTAAGAAATTCCATTAATTATGGGAATGCCAAAAAACATTCCTTTTGGATTATGTAAAAACAGTTAAAATTGTAACTTTAAAATTGTCTTTTGAAAGAAACTCCTATATCTTGAGATAAAATACTCATGTACAATAGTTATATTCAAAAATAGTAAACTTATGGTGTTTATTTATATTATTAAGAAACTTTTTAATGTTTACTATTCCCTTTATATTACTTATCATCATGTTACAAGAATTACATAACTATTTATGTTCATGTCAGATGTTTTGTCAATATTATATACTAGAGTCCAAAATGAATTTGATATGATGTCAATAATAATAGTGGTAATAATTCCATAATCCATAGAATAATATTCATGAACTAATTATCATGTTTAAACATAAAAATACTATTAAATAAACCATGTTATGTATGGTTATGAAAAATGAACAATGTTATAATCATGGAGATAATAGGTCCTACGTAAGAATGAGTAATGTATCCATTTTTCAATGATCACAATATATAGAAGGTAATTATTATATTTCCTTTCTAGAATTATAATAATATAATCAAAATAATATTAATAATTTAAATTAACAAATATGTATCATTTATGTGATGTGTTGAAAAAAACGAATCACATCACTTCGATGAGGTGATAGTTCACACATACACAAGAACATCTTTATCCTTTTTAAGTGAATCAAAAGGTAGGAGATTAGATGATATATTATTCTTTAATAATAATAAATATTTTATGATTAAAATTTATAAAAATTAATTCCCACATTATAAATTTTCTAGATATATGGTGATGGAAAACAAATTATATCAGTTCAATAGTTGGTAGTCCTTCGTACACATGAATGACTAATTCATTTCCCAATTTATGAAATTAGAGATATATTTAGGTGATGTTATTAACATAATAAAATATCATTAAATTTAGGATAATAGATTTTTTATTTCATTATTGTTGAAGAAAATTTGAAGAAAGTGAAAGAATAAATAAAATAAAAACATGTAATTATAAGTAGTGCCTTTCATTCAGACGATCTCCTTTTATTAACACTATAAAACCTAAAAAGAGTGTGTTCAACCTAAAATAACGCCTCCATAATGTGGGTAGGTATAATAGTATTTGTTGTTGGTATATCTAGGACATAAAAAAATGGTTTTGATGTGTGATGAAAAGAGAAGAATGGGTTCCCTTTTACCGGAGTAAAGAGAAGAACTCTTGGAATTTCTTAAAATATTAAATTAATATAAATTAATTTTCTATTCCAAATGGTTAAAACGTAGTTTATTTAGAATATAATATTCGAATGGGTCAAAATAAAATCATCCAATGAAATTAGAAATGTTTGTAATATTTTTTTTCTTTATCCATTTGTTTGAACATTTATTTAACCATTTTAACTCTTACTGTGATATCAACTAATTTTCACTTTAATGGTTTATATAAATACTATAAAATGACAAAAGAAAAATAAATGAGTCATTAATGACATATTTAGACTTATCCCAAACATATAACTGAAAGTGGGATTTTTAGATATTTTATATCATTTAATTAAATAGTATTTATTTTAATATATCAATAATGTTAATTTTGAAATTATTCATTACAAAAATTTCTAAAAATATAATAACATAAATATAAATTAGAAATAAATTCCAAAAATTCACTAACATTTCAAATTCATCTATAAAATTATTTTCTAAAATTAATAACCAGATATATTATTAAATTTAGTATTTCTAATATAATTTTTTTGATATTTCATTTAATTAATGAATTATTGCGTTATCATTGTGAAACCCTTAAATGTAATTATCACTTCCATAAAATTATAAAAAAATTATTATGAAAAAAATAAATATTTTACCATTCAAAATAATATTTATATTTTAATAAAACCCCTATATAACCCCATATTAAAAACATTTCACTTGATAAAAATTAAAGTGTAACAAAATTGTCTTTTCATTTGAATGTGATATTATAAATGTCATAAACTCCTACAATTGGATTCCAAATGTCATAAATTCTTACCAAGTATGATTTTTGTAGATAAATACTCAAAAAATGAAATTATGACATGCTTGATATTAATTTTTTAAAATTAGTAATATAATTTTATTTTTAATTATAGGATATACCCCTAACTGTGGTAATAAAAAATATTACTAAAGTTAAAATTAATATTTGAAAAATGAAAAGGAACCTATTTATATAATTTTACCCTTATAATTATAAATTTTTACACCATTTTTTCAATTTTAGAAAACAAACTTCGTAGAAATAAATTTAAAATTAATCCCAATGTCAAAATGAGAAAACAAGTTTTTAATGTAAAAATGTTCAAAATTTCAAAAAGTTTTTATATCTAATTTAAATGTGAAATTGATTCCAATGAGATAGATTGGAATACTTTATAGAAAAATTGATATGATTATTAATTTAAAAATAAAATATATTATTTAATAAAGGAAATAAGTTTTAGCAAAAAAATAGTTTCAATTAAAATGTTGTATTTTTCCACTATTTATCAAATCATGGAAATTATCCGAAAATACTGAAAATTAAACAAAAGTAAAAAAAAATATTACAGTCTTTAAAATAAGAAATTTTTTTTTGAAATAAAACTTATAAAAATACCAAAACCATTATTTAAAATAAGTGTGCCATTAAAAGGCTGCATAACTGCCTTTTTTGAAAATAACTTCTTTTATTAGTAAATTTGGATTTGTTGTTATATATTTTCTAGAAAATATATATTATGGATGTTAAACATTAAATAAAGTTTATTATATGTTTATATATATCAGTTATACAATCCAATAAGGGTGATTTATTAATTTATTGGTATAAATAACACTTGTGCATATTAAAATAGTTTTCTAGAGAAGCATTTACTTTTATTTTAAAAAGGGTTTTACATTTATTTATAAATAATTTTCACAAAGGAACTAATAATATAAATATTTTTGGACAATATTTTCCTAATTTAGTTAATAGGTTTTTCTCCCACAATTATAATTACAATCTAATAATTGTAACATTTAAATATTAAAATTTAATTGTTCATTTAAGATCGTTGTAGTTTATCATATGTGATATACATCATTGTGTTTCCTTTTAAAAACTCAGTATGTTATTAGGATAATGAATGTAATATAAATTATAAAAATAATTATTTCACATATATCCAATTTTTTTAAAGTTTCACATTTTGAGTGTATACTACATTGATCTAGCCTAATAAGAGTGAACTATGTAAAATTTAGTATACATTATTATTCTTTTTTTTTATTTTACAAATTATTAGGGAGAGAATTCAGGTTGGTCTTACTACTAAACAAGATACTAGAGATGGGTCATTTTAGTTTTTTATACCAGGAATCACCCCCCCAACTCAAGGTATCATTACATGTGTGGAACAACATGTGGTATCAGTGTATAATGTGTAGAACAACAAGAGGTATCAAAGTATAAGGTTTATTCTGGAGTTGTTTTCTCACTTTGAAATAAGTGGATGTGATAGTAAATAAAAATTTAATTCTAATATTTGATAGGTATAATTTTCAGTTTTAGATTAATCTTTTGAATAACTATTTCTGACCATTAGGCATGGATGTGAAAGTGGTTGTCTTGTATGGAATATGATCAATATTGAACTAAGATGGTTATTAGAAAGGGATAATAAATTATTACATGTCAGTACAATTGAAATTATCATGTTAGGGTGATATTTTTATAGTTTAATCTTTAAAATGGGTTCTTCATGTAAATCCCCAAAAAACTATGTAGGGGGAGTCCATTAATATTTTTGAAGAAAATAAAAGGTATCAAAATAAGAATTATATGTAGTATTGAATAAATATAAGTATTTGAAGATGTACCCAAAAATATATTTTGATTCATTCTTTGATAAAGTGAACATGATTATTGAGGATATACACATAAAGGGAGTAACCCTCAATGATGTAAAAATTATGATGAAAATATAGGGATAGTTTCAATGACACTTCAATATCAATGGTTTTGTGATTGAGGGAATGGACCCAAATGATGTTTCATTGGGTTGTATTGATAGATTTATTTTCTATATTAGATAATAAATAATGAGGATAATCCTGGGGAATAGGATAAATCTTTAGAAATGAAATTCATGGAAATGAACATGATTTAAATTAAGTATGATCCCAGTGAATATGAAGTTAATGAAATAATGGAATTACTTCACCCAAATATAAACAGAGAAAAAAGGAATATTTAAAGGTAATATAAAAGAAACATTTTTTCAATGTGGATAGGTTCGAAACCACACTACAATATTCTTCAAGAAGTTTTGAAATAATGAGGATAATGAAATTCTCATAAATAAATCCTTTATATATATAAATTGAAAAAAAATAACTAAGAAAAAACAAAATAATGAAAAGGAAATTATTTCATAATAAGATAAAAAATCCAATGAAATATAATCAAAAGAGATTTATTATTGAAAATACCATGATGAATATGATTATGTGGCTATCATAGACAAACCACAAAATAATTATCTATGTTATAAAGATAATATCGATGTTTAAGATGATGTAGAACTCAAAGAATCATTAAAGTATTCCCATAATGAGATTGATGTTTATAGTAATGAAATAAAGTGAGTATATAATGTATTATATGATTTCAATATCTATATATGAAAATATAAAGAATAAATATCCATGTTGAAGGTTTATATTGAATAACATAAATTTGAGAAGCTAAAAATATATGAGAAAGTTATTGAGAACCATATAAAAGTTGAATAATATGTCAGTATCATTAAAGTATTGTCTCACATAGTAAAATAACTATTCAAATAGATTAATGATCTTTAATTTTAAGTCATAGAGATTAAGTAAAATTTCATGGCATTATAATGTGCATTGACGTCAGGAATTTCATCCAGATGTTGGATCATATGGGCTAAAAACTAATCTTTTGTAGGAATTCAGATCATATAAAAAAACTGAGGATCTAATATATTTATAAGATATTTTCATGATAACAAAGAATGTGTTGGTCGAGATAATAATTAAATTTATATCATATTTGATGCACCAAAGAAATAAAATACTCCCAAAAGGATTATTGATTTGAGCGAGTCCCAAAAGAACAATTGAAGGCCAATAAAAAAGAATAGTAATGAAAAATATATTTTTATTTTTTAAATATATATTTTCCATACACAATATTTATTCTTTATAAAAATTGGTTATTCTGGTTATAAGATAATTGAAGAGAGACTTGTATAATTCACTATTATTGGTATGTTTTCAATGGATATTGTGGTTAGTGAAAAGTTTATAAACCCAAATCAATGCATTTATCATCAGTGATATAAAGGAATGTACCTCATGAGGCTCAAAGTGGTGGTTCATAGTAGCTTAAAGAGACTTACTACAATATGAAAACTAAATGTAGGTTTTATTTTTTTCATGATAAATAGTGTCCATCATATCAAGAGGAGGAACATGTATATGAATCACCAATGGATGTAAATTAATAATATTTGGACTTTAAACCAATTATCTAATATGATTATTGGAGTGGATATTTATTTTAATGTAATAGACCATATTTGATTGTGGATTATTGATAATAGATTGAACACCCATAAAATGGGAAAAAATATCACGTCATCGATATTAATTACTATAATAAATGATTCATACAGTTTAATAATGATGAAGGATTGAAAATAACAGGTTCTAGAAAAGATAAAAGTAAAGAATTAAACATGATAAGAATGAATGTATGAGTAGTTTAATGTCTTTGTCAAAACATATTTAGTGTATAAAAATTTATTTACTAGGGAAATGAAATAAATTTCACTAAAAGACCAATATTATTAATGGAAGGTAGGGTGAAATTATGATGTTGGAAGAGGGAACAAAAAGGAATATCTACCTCATTAGTGGATAAGAACATATGTTATTTATATAAAAGTAACATAAAATAAATTATGGAAATAATATCATAGAAATTTGAACATAAATTCCATGGAATGGTTAGTTAAATTTGATGTTTCACAAGGTATCAAAAATATTATATGTGGTCTTACTCATATTTGAGATATTTCTCATAAGGGAAAGATCATTCAGAATGTGTATAATTTGAAAGACTAGAATTTGATGATGTTATTGTAATTTATTCATGTTGATGTTAGTGGGATTATATAACTAATGATTATTATTTAAAAGATGAATTATATATTAATCATTTATGAATACAGTATAATGAAATTGTTGGTTATGATCACTAACAAATTGTAAGTGTTCAATTATGTAAAATTATATCATAAATTTGTTGAGAAGTTTTTTTGAAATAAATATTGTACATCTTTGTATGACCCAATTATTTTACATTATATTCATTTAAATGAATAATAATTTATTTTACATGTTCCAAAAAAACTCTGATTAAAAAAAAACAATAATATTCAATAGAAATATTATTATATAAATTTGATAGTTAAAACCTACCCGTTGGATTGGCAGGTATAAATAGGAGTCACAAAATTATGATATATACGTATATAAAATTTTTCCTAACAAATATTTATTTAATAATTCATAACAAATAAGTACTCAATTATGAATTTTAATAATTACATTATATAATGTTTAAAGGTTCATTTATCTATAAGTAATGAGATTTTTTTTATATTTTATAAGTTTCATTTAAAAATTAAATTTCTCACTTCAGAGTACAAAATTTAATTAATATATTTTTTATAGGGTTACTATAATGAATAATCATTCATACATTTACTATCAATTTTTGATTAATGAATATAAAATAATTTAATTGTAAAAAGTGATATTTTTTATAAATTTTCTTAAGCATGCATTGTATTTTTATCTTAATAAATTAAATTAATCAATGCATATTAATTATTTTTATAAAATCTATTGATAATATATTTAGTACTATAAATTAAAAATAATATAATTAATGTATTTGGAGAGTAATGAGAATAAATTCTTTTTATGATTCCAAAATTTATTTTTGTCTAAAAATGGTTTTCACCCTTTTTTGCGATGATATTTGAGTTATTTTATTCTAGTTTTAGCTATATTATTTTGTAAAGATTTAATTTAATTTTTATACCATTATATAAAAAATATATTATGGTGATTTTGTTTATTTTTGTGAAGTATTTTTGTTTTGGGTTACTGGTGAAAAATATCAATAAAAAATTACATAACTACTATAAAATCATTTTTACTCATAAAAATAACTTACCAAGATAAAAATTTGTTGTTGCAATAAAGGTTAAAATATGGTAAAAAATTTTAATCAAGAGGTAAGTCACTAAATATCACAAAACCTTATCATTTAATGGGTAAATAAAAGATTTAAATACATAACATAATATTATAAAATATAAATATCAATTAGTGTTCCATTTTACGTAATAATGACATAAATTTTTATGTAATGAAATTATATTTAAAAGATTGTCACTCCTCTAACCTATAAAAGGTGCCCCATTCCCTATCACTTCTCAACAGAGATTGAGAAATCTAGTGAAACCAATAACTACAAAAATTAATCAAAAAATACATTCTACATCACCAAGGGATCCTTGTCTCCCAAAATAACCAATACTAAATGATTTAGGTGAAATCCAAAGAATGAAATATAAGGATGAGATATAGGTATTAACCGAATTCTTTCAGGTTTATATATTCTTTTATATCCTTCAAATATATTCTAACCTTCACAATATAATAACATAAGTATCATTAATATAATTATATGTTATTAGTTTTATGGATCAACTAAGTATCATTAGTATTCTTATATATTATTATTTTTATGGAATAAATATTTTCTATCTCTTTTACATCCTATGGGAAATAAAAACATTGCTTTTGTGTTTGCACATAACAACATCTCCATGAAGTGATGTGGTTCAATTTACAACTCCACAAAGAATGGTTAGTTATAATGATATAGATGATATATATATATATATATAATTATTATATTTATTACGTAATTATTAATTTTAAATATATATTATTATCTACATTTATAAATTCTTATCAGTTGGAAAATTGTTACGTCGTCTGTGTGTATGTGTGGGATGCCTCATCCACGAAGTGATGTGATTTTTTTTATTTATTCCTTAAATAGATGGTCATAAATAAATATTTAATTAATAAATATAATATTTATAATATTAGTATTATTCAATAAGGTTAAACCATTATCTTATTTATGTATTTTTTATCATTTAGAAGAATGAAATTATCACTTATGTATACATGAAGACTACCGCCTCTATGAAACAATGTTTTTCATTATTCACGACCACCTAATATAGATGGTTTTCAAAGTATAATAATTTTTAAAAATGGTAATTAAAATGAGTATACCATTTTTTAAATGTTTTATCAATGAAAATATTTACCTCGATTAATAGACCGATGATATATTTTGGTTATAAACCAAAAGAACCCAAATTGTCCAATATGGACATAACCATTTTAGTAACTAAATTGAACATGAAAATAAATGAAATAAAATCTATAATTATAAAATAATTAACAAGAATAATTTTAAGAATACTGTTAATTATTAATATAACTTTAAAATTTTGGGGTTCTAGAACATAAATAACAAGTGGGGCTCAAGATATGGGATTTCTCATCTCAAGTTATTTTTTATGAGAAGTATTTTATTTTTAGAATTTCATTTATTTTTTGTGTTATGTAAACTGAAATAAGGGTGTATTTTATCATTAATTTCCATAAATTAATGATCTTTTCAAATCCATTTCCTTCTACCTACTTCAATTATCTTTTGATTCAAATGTTACTAAAGTGATAAACATTTTCCCTTTAAAACCATATTTTAAATTTTTTAAACTCTTTCCCTTACATATCCATGTTCTTTTAAATGATTCAAGAATATTATTATTTATACATAAAAAATTTCAAATTTATTTCTAACTACTTTTTAACTTTTTATAATGTTATTAAATTAACGTTTTAAACATTTTTCACATATGTCATTATAGACATTCATTACAAAAAACAAAAAAATGGTATTTTAACATATACACCATGAATGTATATTCCCACCATTTAAACAATAATTCAATATCAGGATACATATAAAAGTTCCTTCGTTTTTAAATAAATAACTTATGCCCAATATTCTAGGAATTTTTCATTTAATGTTAACAAGACATCCATCCTTATTTTTATGTGAAAATGGACAGTGATTTTTATTATGTGTTCAATTGAGTTATTCAAGATTTTTATGATGGAGATTGAAGTATATTAGTTTTTTTACTTCAATACATGATTAATTGTAATTATTTTTTGATGTAGGAATTTAGGAGTGAACCCAATTCCTTTACGGGGATTTTATCATTTTTTTATTGGTGGGTTTCTTAAGGACATCCCATACATTGGATAATTATGATAGATTTAACTTGATATATGTCACTCCTTAGATAAATACGTTTGTTATATATGTAATTGATTCCACTGTGATTTTATCTTTTTGTTAAGTGGTTAAGTGATTCCAACATAATTTTTAATTTTAATTCACTAGTTCATTGATTCTATTAAGGGTTTATATTTGAGTTAACAAGTTACGGTATTCCATTATTAGTTTTATGAATATTGTGATTATAAGTCAGCCTCATGATTTATGCTTTATTAAAAGATGATTTTATGATTTTTTTATCAATGATATTTATTTTAATATTTGAATGTATGTTTTATACAACCTAAATATTATTTATTAAATGGAATCACTTTTTCAAAATGTTTTCATGAATTTTAAAATTCATAATGTGATTCTATTTTCATTTATATCCCTTACCACTATTTTTTTATCATCCAACGTTTTTTTAAAAAATTA
Source organism: Viscum album (assembly GCA_963277665.1). NCBI lineage: Eukaryota > Viridiplantae > Streptophyta > Magnoliopsida > Santalales > Viscaceae > Viscum > Viscum album. The sequence continues at coordinate 151,393,614 of OY728138.1, forward strand.
ATAGGGCCTATAGATGTGTAATAATTTTTACCAAGGTCAATGGTGACATGTATTTAATGAAGAAAAAGTGTCATAATTAAACAGTATTGTAAACATCCAAACCTATTTTTTGACTGAAATTTAATGTGTGTGGAAATTTACACTTCATTATTTAATGGGTTTCCAAATTCATTAAACCTCAAAAACTCAAGTATCATGGAAAATTAATAGAGTTCATACATTGTTTAAAGTAATGTAATTATGGGTTTATTATGTTACATAGGTGTGATAGTTGGAAATAACGCAAGGGTGTAGATACAATTAGCGGTTAGGATGTTTTTAGATTAACATGATTTTCATTATTTAGGAAATTTAATTGGTTAATAGTGTCTTAGGATCATAATATAATAGTATTATATAACCTTAGGGGTTAATATGTGAAGAATAATTATTGTTCTTTTTAGGTATTAGATTAAAAAGGACAAGAACATAAATTTACTAGGGTTTAACTAGTGGTATTTTGTGTAATGAATGAATCAAAGGAAAATTTATTATTGAATATCATTAGATATTATCTTAAATTTTGATAATTATTTTTATATTTTGTTAATGGAGAGAAACTGTAGGAATTACATTTGAACCTTTTGTGTATCTTAGGATCCATTAAAATTTGATTTTCGGGCTTCAAGCATGAAAAATTCGAATTGGTCATTAATCTTTTAGAATATGATATAAAAATGTAGAAAGTTAATAAAAACAAAAAATAAATTATATAAGTATTATTATGGAATTTAAAGTAATAAATTTTTTATATTTTATCATATAGTTTATAACCACAGTAAATGAAATCCTAAAGAGAAAGAAAGATAAATCTATAGAGTCTTATCACCAAGCTATCAAGGTCTTTTTTTGGAAACTCGTTCACGAGTATCAGTCTTATAATGGCACATAAGTGGATATAGAAATATTTAATCAATGTATTATAATTATCCAAGAAATAACATTGAAATTTCTTATCATGATAAAGACTATATATAATTTTACAACAATGTCATCACACACTCTTTTTGGTAAGAAAAAGATAAAATTAGAAGGTTGTAATTTATTTATAAAGGTAGAATGTAACAAAATGAGATTTTAGTTTATATTCCAATAAATGAATAATATGCAAGATAATTTAACCACACAAAAAAACTAGTTTAAACAAATTGAAATATACATTTGAAATATTATTATTTAAATATGACAATAATAACCTATTTTTGGATTAATGAGTATGAATTGGAGTCACCTTATTATGAAATATAGTTATAAAGATTCTGAAATTCAATTTTTGGATTAATTAAAAGATAATAAGAATTAAATTTTAAATGATTAGAATTTAATTATATAATTTTAATTAATAGTTACTGTTTAAAAGGATCATTTTACTAAAAATATGGGTTTTATTTATTTTTTATATGATTCATTAAAAAAAATTCAATTTAGAGTATAAATTTTAATCAAGAAATATTTTCTTTAAATAAATTTATACTATTGAATAATCATTCATGCATTCATTAACAAATTTATTTGAAATAAAGATAAAATAATGTTATGGTATATATAATTTTTTTCAGAAAACTCTTTTCATATTGAATTGTATTTTTATCTTATAATATTTAATTAATTACTATTTGTTAATAATACTAAATAAATTAAATAATAATATTTTAAATAATATTAATTTACAATCATATAATGAATTATAATAGGAAATTAATGAGAATGATTTCATTTTTTTTATTTAAAATCTTGTTTTTATAAAACTGTGTTTTATGAATTTTATGATCTTATATTAGAATTAATTTCTAAAATTAATGAAATATAATATTATAAAATAAAATAAATATTTTTAAATAAAATTTGGGACAAAAGTACATGTTTAATTTAATTTTTTGTTAAAAATATATGTACCTCGGTAAAAAAATCACCTTGATAACAGTTAAATAAAGGTAAAAATGATTAAAAAAGAGTTAAAAACTCATTATTAAACGGGTAGATAAAGAATTTAAAAAGATAAACTATTATTTACCACATTAATTTTCAATTTTAGTTCCACATTAATTAATGATGAGATATATTTTTATATTGATAATTGTTTTTACAAAAATGTGTCTCCTCTCTCTTATAAAAGGAGCCTCTCAACCCATCGCTTATCCACATACCTTGAGCACTCGAGATCAAATAATATCATTAATAATACATCTCTATATGTCATTAAAATATTATATATATTCTATTATTACTCAAATACCAATCCTTGAAGGATTAATTTGTATGCCCAAGGAAGACATATAATGAGGATGTATTAGTCTTGTTTGAATTATTTCAAGTTATTTATTATTATTTCTCAATAAAATATTTTATAGACATATTAATATAATGACATAATTATCTATAATATAATTAAATATTTTTTTGATAAAATATTTTCTAAATCTTTTTTATCTTATGGGACATAAAAACATCACTCTTGTGTACGTGCGAAATACCACCTCTATGAAGAAATGTGTTTCATTTTTTCACCACATAACATGGATGGTTATAAATTCAAAACTATTGAATAAATATCATACTTAATATCTAATTTTTTTAGAAATATCTTTTATTATTCACCTTCTTACCATTTCATATGTTGGAAAATGAAAATGTCGCTTCTGTGTATGTGTTGACTACCATCTTCACAAAGCGATGCGATTCATTTTTCCTTTCTATATTAAATCAATGGTTATTTAATGAATAAATATGATATTTATAATTTAATTATTATACCGTAAATTTTATTATGTGTCTTATTTCTTTCTTTTTCATTCATTATAAGAATGAATTTATAGTTCATGTTTACATACAAACTACGCCCTCTATATAATGATGCATTTAATTTCTACTGACCAACATACATGGATGGTTTTAAAATTATATTAAATATATAAAAATGATAATTATAAAATTTTCAATATTCTGGATATTATGTTACCTTGAACCATTTTACCAAGGCCACTCTATCATTGTTATTTTTATGATACAAACTGAATAGCCCCAAAACATCCAATTTTGACATTATCATTTTAGTAACTAAATTGAAGAAGATAAAAAGTGAATTAAAAAGGGAAAATGATAATGTAATTTACCATAAAAAGTTTCTTGATCATGTAAATTATAAATATTAATTCATAATTTAGTGGTCAGATAATATACATAATGATTCGAGATACAAGGTAAGGTTTGTCTCATCTCAATTTCCTTTCATTGAGACTTATTCCATTTTCAAAACATGATTTCTTTTATATGGTGTATAAAAAACATACGGATATATATTATCATTAATTTACTAAAATTCAAGTGGTTTTCAAATTTTTTTAATTTTCTCTCAATAATAGTCCTTTTGATTCATAAGATACCATATTGGTAAGTTATATTTTTTATAAAACCTTACTTTAAATGTTTTAATCACATTCTCTCCCATATTAATGTTATTATAAAATATCAATAATTTTATTATTTATACATTAAATATTTTTAATGTCCATATTGATATCTGTTTTACCTTCTTTAAAAAGGGTTGACAATTAATCTTTTCATCAATTTTCATATAATTATTCTTTAATTTATTTTAAATAAGTGAGCAAAGAGTTATTTTTTACATATACATTATAAGAATATTTTCCGTCCATAATATTTGTTACTAATTATTTGGATTTCTATATATATTTTTATTGTATTTTAAATAATATCCAATGAATCATTTATTTTTAAGATTTATTATAAGAAAAGGATATTCAACTACACAGTTATATGAAAATGGAAAGAGACTTTAATTAAGGGTTAAAATGAGTTTTCAAGGGGTATTATGATGGAAAGTGAAGGATAATAAATTATTTTATTTTAATACATAATACTTTTTGTTTATTCATTGATGTAGATATTGGGTATTAAACACAAATACTTAAGGGTATTTATCTATTATGTTATAGGTGGGTCTATTAAATCACTCTAATATATTGGATAATGATTATTAATTTAAATATATATTAGTTAATCCTTAAATAATGTTGGAATTATCAGGTTTTGTGCTTCCATTATGAGATTATATTGGTGTTTATTGGTCAATTACTTCAAGTATGTGGTTATGTTGTATGTATCTAGTAAAATGAATACATTGTGAGTTATACTAGAATAATCTAGTTATGTTAGTCCATTATGAGTTTTATGGATATATTGTTTTCAAGTAACCTTAATGATTAATGGATTCTTATGTTATTTTTAATGATATATTTTGATCAAATACGTTGATTTTAATATTTTAAGGTAAGTTTTATTCAAGATAAATGTTCCTTCTTTAAGGGAATGCGAAGTCCAATTTTTGTTTTTTTTTATTTTCAAACAAAATCACATTTAGGTTAAGTGAGAACTGAATAAGATAGAAAAAAATGTGAAGCACCATTCCCAAGGGGATCCACTACTAGAGGAACAATCCATACCAAACCCCAAACACCAAAAGTGTGTTGTTAGAATGAAAACACCACCTTATACTAGGATAAACCAAAAAAAATTCATCAGTACAATATGACCTGGATTCACTTAACATGACACACCAATATGTCAAACAAACACTTCCATGAATGTAGGAGAACCCCTGTTGGCAGGGGAAAAAAAACTATCACACAGAACTAGCCACAATACAGAGTCCCAAACCACACCATCATTAAATTGATTTCCATAACGAGGCAAACTACTAGTGATTTCATCAAATCATATTAGATAGAGTCATGCACGAGTGAGTTGGGTGAAATTTCTAAGTAAATAATTGAATGGTAGACCCGAGTTGGGGAGACCATGAAGGGAACAAATAATGTTAGCGATAGGGTGAAAATGGAAAATCAAGACCAAGAGGAACCATTGAATGAGGTGAATAACAGAAGTGGATTCATCAACAAGGCCCTAAACATGGAGAAATAAGGCTAATAATAAGATGACAAGCCATGATGCATCCACATTAAGACCCACAAATAGTGATAGACATCTCAACATAACCTGCAACAAAACCCAAACATCATGGAATAAGCTGGAATGATCTGGATGAGAATGATAAGAGGACGCCATCTACTCTAAGAATTCTTTAGGTCACTATTTGTGATCATCTAGTATCCTGAGAAGAAGGTATTTTCTAGCCGAGTTCTAACTCTAATTAAACAAACCATTGGATGTCCCAATGAAAACCACTAAAAAAACCTGATACCAGATCAGCAGAACTCTTGTGATGAACATTCCAAATCATTTTACTAAAGAAATGCCTTTTTCAATGGTTTAAAAGTATTTTAAAATCCCTAGGGGTTTTCATTTTCATTTATATCCCTTACTGTGATTTTTTTATAATCACATTTTATTAATTGTTTCTGACATTTCATATAATGTTATTTTAATAATTGAAAAGTGAATCTTGAAAACCATGAGATATTATATCATGTTTCAATATAGAGAACTCCTTAAAAAAATAATATGGTTGAGTGGAGAATTTGGATAATAAAAAACTAGGACTGATGTATTCTCATGTAAAAACACATACTAGATATATTTTTGAATAAGGATGTCTTTACATCTATCTATGTCAAAAATATTGACTTATTACATCAAATTAATTAAAATATTCTATATGTGATGTGGAATAGGAAGAATATTACATTAAAATATTTTTAAATATATTGAAGTGAATTATTTAATATAAAAAATAGATGTATCACCATATGTTTGAATCATGTGAATAATATTGATTTTCTTATATTACTTAAAAGAGAAATTCATACAAGTGATTTACAAAAAGATGTAGAGAATTTATTTAATATATATACTACTGTCAGGAAAATATGAAGCTTTATAAGCAGTGCAATGAAAATATTTTGGATAAAAAGAGTTTATGATTTGAGAATATTATAGAATTAAAAAGGTTTTTTAATGACTTTTATGAATACACTAACAATGGATATGTTGAAAAAATTCCATCAAATATAAGAAATAGATGAATCAAATATGAAATTGATGAAAAAACCTTATTGTGAATGAAAAAACCAATTAAAATGAAAGGAATGAGTCCATATAACAAACAAAAATTTTATCATATATATAACCAAAATGATTTTAATAGGATTTTAAGGATGAGAGTTGGAATAAGTCTATAGATAAATAAAATACATAATTTTTTAACATTCAAAAATGGAAAAAAATCGAGGTTGTAAAACAAGAATATTATTAGAAAAAATTAGTGTTTCCAAAAAATAACTCAATGATAATAGAAAATTGATTAAAAACGGATTTATTTTTTACTAATAATAATCCAAAATCTAATGTGGATGTGATGTTGTCTCTCACGGAAGAATTATAAATTGTCTGTTTATTTTATTCTATATAGATGGAAATGAAATATATGATTCTTCAAAATGATATAAAATCTGTATTTAATTATAGAGTTCACTAAGAAGAGGTATTTATTTAAAAGGTAACTGAATGTCTCAATTATGAATATAAAAAAGTGTTTCATCTGATGAAGGAACTTTATGGTATAAATCATGACCAAATAGGTCAAAATTATATTCATTATCGATACATGAGAAAGATTGTATTTCAACATAGAGGATATGATCCCAGTATATATATAAAGGGTGACGAAAAAAGGATTATGGTATTTATTTACTTTGATGGAATAGTTTTTGGAGGATCAAAACTATCCAAAAAATGAGTATTTTGATTTCATGAGGAGTTACTTCAAAATCTATTTTTTGAATAATATTTAAAAAATTTATTTCATTTAAAATAAAGAACAAGACCCAAAATAAAACACAAGAAAAAACATAGAAATTATAACAATACCATGCTCTAAAAACCATGATATATAAGTAAAATTACCCTAAATATTGTGTAAACTAGTTCCAAAGAAAAAATTTTCAAAAAAGCAGTAAAGATTAGAGTATCGAAAGATAAAACTAGTCTCTTTCTGATAAAAAAATTGAAAATTAGAAATCAACTATTTTCAATGGTGAAACGCAAACCCAATTATAGTAATCTAATGGGGGAAAATTTCTAATAAAACACATTCCTAAAAATTGAACACCATGAAAGCACTGGGAACCCATGGATAAAATCTAATTATATTAAGAATCATTTTAACCTTTTAACCATGTTCTGATAGTTAAATCCAAGCATTGTATACCCATCATCCATGTTCAACTATAAAAACACATTTATGCATAATGAAGAAACATAATCTACCTAAATAGATCAAAACAACTATGAAGACCACATTCTCTAATAAATAGAAACATTATCCAAAACTAAAAAACAATCACTAAAACACTCATAAAAACCCTCTATGAAGAACAAAACAAAAAAACTATGATGAAAAATAAAATACCCATTTTCTATGGAATCCAACCCTAATAAATGAAACTTTTATCCCATATCCATGATTTTATTTATATTTAAAATAAATCGAGTATGATTATAGAAAATAATATTAGATGTAAGGTGATCTAAGTTAGAGACCGTCTGTTTTATTTATTATAATTCCATTTCTGGTGTAATTATTGAGATTTTTTTGATGTAGATTTTACAAGTGAATATGGCTACATATGACCTTGAAGAATGTTGTAGAATATGGAAAAACTCTCTAGTATTTTTCGAATTATTTAGATTAAAATTTGGGTAGAGAATGAGTTTCATGTAAACCCTTAACGATCAAATGACAACATAAACCCTTAAGAGTAAAGTGATCAAATATTTATAAAAGGTTCCAGTGATCAAGTAAATATAAATCATGTACGGATGATGTAATCTCATAGACGTGTGATTTTAATCACATAAAAAACGTTTCACTAAAATTTAAATGTGGAATTTGGTATTGGTGTTTCGTGATGAATTTAACACCCTCGACCTAATCATCATGTAATTATATGGTGTAATGAAAATTTTTAACATAGTACATTCAGAATAACATTTAGGTTTAAATAATTAGTTATTTATGAAAAAACATTAAATAAAAAAATCATGTATTTTCTATCCATTGATTATTTTATCACTAAAATAATTTATTAATCCTTTAAAAGACTTTAATATCTCCCACGAATTCTTTTAATAAGATACAGTTATTTATACATCATATGTATTCGTTTTTTTAGGACGAAGATAAATTGATGTATAATAAAGGGATGAGATTAGATTTTTAGAAAGGGTAAATATAATAGATAACAATAAAATATCATATGTGAGAATAAGATGAACATATGGGTAAAATCATGACATATAGAAAAATACATAACCAAAAAAACCTGGATCATAAATCATGGAATTTTAATTGGAATAACATAAAACTTGAATCAAAAGATTGGTGAAACATGAAAAATAAAACATGAACATAGGAATGAATGTGTAATAATCACAAACATAATATTTATTTTCTTTATGTACCTAGAAAAGCTCTAATATATTCAATAAAAAATTATGATTAGTCATTAACCTGATCATACATTCCACTTGCGAACCAAGATTCTTTCTAAACTACTCACAGAAAATTTCAATCACATGAGATATAATCTTTTACTCAATTAATTGGAGGGATATATAGGTCAAACTAGACTAATAATACATTATTTTTTTGATACATGACAATAATCATACTATTATAAAATAACCCATAGATAGATAATGGTTTTCAAGAAACGTCCAAATCATATTATAAAGAACCCATGGAATGGGAATAGTTTAAATTTTATTTTTTAAATGGATTGACATCAGGGAATCATTAAAAGAAACATAAATAAAAATGATAAAAACATGGAAAATAAAAGTATATACAATAAAATAAATAAACATTCTAGGTAAATACCATTTAAATAAAATATTACATTTTATTTTCATTGTATAGGTAATGGATATATATTTTCTTCAATAAATTTTATAATAAATTTATGTATAGGTGACATGGTGAACACCCTTGAATCAAATGAATCAAGATTAGGGTATTTATAGAGGAAATTAATTGGTATAAAATTCATGCTTATAAATATTGGATGATTAGGAAAAAATAAACACAGTGAAGAATAATTTATTTAAATGAAAAAAACATTACATAATCTATTCAAAAAAAATTATTGGGTAGTATATTTTGAATAAAATACTTTATTAAAAATAATATATCTTAATGTAAGTAGATTTAGATAAAAAAATTGGTTTGTATTAGGGAAAATGGATTTTTTAAGAAGAATATAAATTATAACATACAATTATTTTAGAAGGAATGTTTTATAAAAAATAAATAGAATTAATTTCTTGTTTAAATCTGGAAATTTTAATAATGAAGTTTCATATGAAACTACCATATTTATGTAATTACTAATTAACACATAAATGAATAAATATACATTTTTTTTTCAAAAGAAACACATACAAAATAAAATTTAAAATGATTCCATTTTAAGGAAATTATAATAATTTAAAATTAGATGAAAATATAAATTTAAAAAAATGTAAAATAATTTATTTTGAAACATATTAAACCAATACCATAAATAAAATAATTTCTTAGTAATAACCATGTTGAGGATGTGAAAAGTACATTAATATCCATTATTAAAACCCACAATGAAAAACTAATAATAATTATTTTTTCAAAAAATGGTGAAGGTAAATATGATGTTCAATTTAGTTAAAATGTAATAGGTCTCTAAATAAGTAGGAAAAAATTTGCCAAAACTGAAAATTTGGACATGGAAAAGAACGAATCGTTTGAAATTATGGAAATCATTCTCTTAAATCTCTCACTTTAGGAATGAAATAGTCATGGAATAAGAAATTGATATAAAAAATAATTTCTGATAAATTAATGTGTTATCATATCATAATATCTTTATTAGGCTAATTAAATAGACTCTTTAATGATAACATTCAAATAAAAATTTTATTACTTAATATAAGGTTAACTACTACAAAAGTGGACAGATCTTGTGCTAGGGATTTAACAGTGCTAGCTAAGAATGTTTTTAAAGACCCCCTTTATCATTGCTAAAAAAAGTACTGTTAAAAGTGGACCATTATGAGTGATATTTTACAAGTGCTGATAAATGGGGTCATTTATTAGCTCTCGAGAAAAAGTGATGATAAACGGGGGGTGTTATCAGTGCCTTTTTAGAAGTGCATATAAAGACCACCCATTGAAAAATTTTTTTTACAGGCAATGATAATTCAACCAAATTATATTAAATTAAAAATAACATATAAATATATAAATATATTTATGTTGATATCAATATAATATATATATTTTTTAAATCAGTTTTATATAAGTTAAATAAGCATTTACACTTAAAATTTAAGATATTTAGTGAAAATAGATTATAAAATAAATAAAAACTATATTTAATTAATAGTTTTCTTAATTTTATAGATTAATTCTATTTTAAAATTAATTTTATGATAAAAAATAAAAAAAAATATTTAAAATACGTTGAAAACGTAACTCGAACGTCAAATGGCCATATATTTTGATCTGGGTGTTCGTTTACCATATAATAAATTGAAACTTGTGATGAGATCTACACCATTATGACCAATGGGACCATAGTAATTATTTTTTTCGAGGACAAAAAAGTCCCATAAAGCCTTCAAAACTGAGTTCTTAGTCGGGTTACCCATATTTCTAAAATTTAGATGGATTTTATACCTTGTCCATGGTGGCATTTTTTCCTTTTTCAATGGGGAATGAATTTATTCCAAGGTATTACATTCATATTAATATTATGGACTTTACATTCTATCATTTTTCATAACGTAATTTTATTTGTAATCAAATATATAACTATGTACACAAATTTTTTTATATTCACACAAAAAAACTTAATTCAATAAATAAATAAAATAAACATTTTTACATATATAATATATTAATTAATATATAAATAAATATTGAAATATATAAATAAAAAATGTGATGAAATATATATAAATAGATAGATATATCATATAATGAGATTCAAAATAGTATTGGGGAGTGGAAAAGGATTTGATGTATATGCTGGAGGACCAGGGTTCGAAACTTGATATAAGTAGGGGCACATGTTGGAGGCTAGGATTATCAAAAGTGGTTATAAAGGGTTGGGGAAAGCACTGATAAAGGGGTGGGTGGGTGGGAAGTGATGATAAAGGGTGGTAGGTGGGGGTGAAAAAAAGTATATAGCCTTTATTAGTGGAGCCATTATTTGTGATTTTTTTAATATTATTAAATTCCCCATTTAATGGAACTAAAAAGAACTAATAAAGGTGGCCTTTAATAGTGATTTTTTAGTGCTGATAAATGTTTCAATATTTTAAATTTTTTCCAATTATACACTCTTTTTTAGTGCAAATCAAGGCCTTTTTAGCACTGTTAATGGTTGATTTTTTAGTAGATTTAATTGAGTTATCCAAACCCTATTGACCTTAGTATTTTTTTAATCAAAATAAATTAATAGATTGAAAATTATATGGTTTTACAAATATCAAAAATTAAATAATTTAATATTTTGAAAAAATCATGGGTTGTATATAAACTCTATGAATAGAGAATTGGTGCATAAAACACAAAAATATATCAATGAAAAGAAGTTGAGAAAAAAACACATATAACGATGGTGAAAAATTTAATTAAAAACCATAGGAAATGGAGAGATTGGAATTAAAATTTAAATAACATGAAGAAAATATAATTAATTATATTTTATATTCAATAGGTAGTATAAATTCCAATTTATTAATAATTACTATATAAATAAGGACTATTTCTCAATTAATGGAAATTAATATGGAATCATTTACCTATGTCCGATGTCATTCTTCACTTACACTAAAATACCATAATTATTAAAATAAGTTCCTTATATATATATACTATGTAAAATTATTAATCTATATTTAATTCAACGCGATCACTTTATTATCTTGTGGTGCTAATTTTTCATTCAGTTTTTTCTTATGTTAGTCACTCGGGATTATTCAGTTAATTTCATTGTAATAATTTCATTTTTTTATTATTGTCAAAGGAATTGTATAATAGATCCTAATATAAATAATTACAGGTTATTATGAAATTTAAAATTCCATTAGTACATTATTTATATTTTTTACATTTTATCCATTAATAGACATAATTTCTGAAAAGTTACATTAATAGTATTGTTTAGTGGTTAAATTCAGTATAACAGATTATTGCTCATAATACTTATGGAATGTATAATATAATAATTTTATAACTATAATTTTATATAAATAAACCCTTATTATAAATTAAATACTTGTTTAATTCCAATTATGTTATTTAATATGGTTAACAAAGGGAAAATGTCATCTCATGGAGGCTGTAGTCCCCACATACACATGGATGAAGCTCTCATTTTTATTGAATTAATGGAAAGTGGAAACCAGGATGTCTTATCATTTTAAAAGAATTAAAATGTAATAAATATTATATTATAATATTTAAAAAAATTGAAAAATAAACGAATGGTGGTGATGAAAAACGGATAGTGTCACTTTGTGGAAGTGGTAATCTGCACTAGCACACAAACATCTATTTTTATTATTCATAGTAGATATAAGTGAATAAGTAATTTTTGTACCATTTTTATAATAAAATCTTAACACACTAACTCTGTTGAGTTTATTATTACACTATGATTATTGTTTCTTTATACAGGAATTAATATGTAATATACATTATAAAGATGTGTTACCTATGATGATACCTTGAACTTCTTCTTGATGACGACCTTAGATTTGAGGGAGTTAGGTTAATTAATGGCGACCATGGGAATTAGTAAATGAAAATAAATTAAGGGAGAGAAATTTTTATTGGGTTTCGAGATAATTTCATAAAATTAATGTAGTATTGAACTGGTTGAAGTGATCCCCCTTTTATCAGTGATGATGAAGGACATTTAAAATGAAAATAAAGTTGAGTAACTGGCATGAATAAAATGGAATGAATATTAGGTGAATTTTAAACTCCAAATTTTTTCTCAATCGATGATATTGCAATATCCCATTTTATATAAAAACTTATATAATACCAACGATGATAAACCAAGCCTAATATTCTGGTAATTACAAGACATACCGTAAAGAATTTAATACAACATGTCTAAATACCAATTAGGTTTATTTGTTTATTGAATTAGGTTAAAAAATCCTCAAATAAATTCATATATTTTTCCAAAATTAGATATTTTCTCACTAAAAATAACATAATAAATAATAATCTGTGAATATTTTCAAGAAATTATTATAATAAGATACCCTTGAAAATTGGTTTTACGTGTTACATTTATTTAGAACCTTAGAAAATTTAATCATAATAATGTGGTGTGCTTCGGATCTCAGTAAGGTTATCCATATGAGATAACATTATAATATCATAAGTGAGGATATGATGAGAATATGAGTATAGTATAGATACATAAGAAAATAAATATTCAATGATGCTTAGATAAAAAAATTATGGAATATGAATTGGGAAATCATAACACCTGAATCAAAAGATTAAAGAAACCTAAATAATAAAACATGAACATAAGAGTGATAGTGTGATAATCATAAGAATATTATTTCTTATCTTTGTGAACCTAACTACCCATAAATCTATTTACTCATAAAATTATGAGTAGATCGAAATACAATCAAACTTATCCATCTTGAACCTAGCTAATTGGTATCCTTTTCTCATAACATTTATATATCATGACAAGTATTCTTATACCAAATTAATTGGAGGGATATATAGGTCCCACTCATCTCAAAATCTATATATTTATCTACCACATGTAAATTGTTATCATATAATAAAATAACCCATAGAACGAAAAATGTGTTTCTTGGAACTTCTAAATCAACATAAAAAAACCCATGGAAAGAGAATGGATTTTATGTCCTTTTTTCAAATGGAATGACATATGGGAAGCATGTGACGTTAAATAAATAATAATGATACACCCATGAATAAAAAATTATTATAATATGAAATTGCAAAAAATTCAAGGTAAATACCCTCAAATAAGTTAATAAATGGTATTTACCCCAGATTGGTATTTGGAATATTTTTTTAAAAATTTCCCCAATTTATTGATACATAGGTAAATATGTGAACACTTTTTAATTAAAGGATTCATGAATATGGTATTCATAGATGATATAGCCAAAAGGTCTGAGAGACAGGAAGGATCCTGATCCCATGAAATTATTTATAAGAAATTTTAAAAAGTACAATACAACTCAAAAAGGGGATCCTTACAAATCCTTGTGTGCAAAACACCAACACTATCATTATGGACCAAACTACTGCAACAACTGGGCAGAACAAAGGACCAACTAGAACTGACCTCCATAAGCGCTCTTTTGGAATGAGCATCCACAACCTGATTATCTTCTCTATAGACATGATAGACATCAAGACATATCAGCTCAGCAAGTCTAAGACAATATATATTGGAAGATAACATCCTCTATGGAACATTCTTAGATCGGTCCTTCAGGATTTGCACAGCAGCAGACGAGTCTGACACTAGCCATACCGTTCGCCACCCATAACGAACTGCATAACTGATCGCCTTTATCATTTCCCATAGCTCGGCCTCAATAGCATGCACATTCCCTATATAGTGGAATATTCAGCATTTAACGAAGCCCCGATGAATTTTGAATACTCCACCCCAACCAGTAGGGACTGGTGCACCAGAGGCCATCCCATCTACATTCACTTCCATCCAATCATACATTGGTGGAATCCACCGAATATATTTCATCATCTTGGGCTTCCTCTCTCTTCCACTAACACCAAGAGTCCTCAAAAGAATACACTTAGAGATGTCATTATTCAATGATCCAGTTTGATTCCCCAAAGAATGTTTAATGCTACGATGGATCACCAAAACACCGTCCCTAAATGAGGGCCTGCAATTGTAAAAAATCATGATGTTTCGAGCCCTCCATATATATGAAAACACAAAAAAAGTGACAGTAGTGAGAAGAGATTTAACTTTCTCACTATGTGATTCATGTAGGGCCTATATAAGCAGTGAATCAATCGAGAAAAAACATAAGTATCATTGAAAGGTGTTTTGCACATAAACCCATAACCGAGAAGAAAAAGAGCATTGAATGAACAAATATGTGACAGATTATTCATCATTCAAACATAAATGACATACCGATGTAATATTCAGGCACGTCTGCTGAAGGTAAGATTGGAGTGGCAGATGCTGCCTCCATATTCGCCATATCAGTAGAGCATAATTGAGGAAAATGAAGGTCCTACATACATCTTCCACCAATGCAGGTGTTCTAGATGGTGTGCCACACTGTAACTTGTAAAAATCTCAGCTAGAGAGAGAACCATTGAGAGTAGGCTTCCAGATTAGTACATCGTTATCAACATAATCATACTTAGTAATATTTATATGAAGATTACTAGGTATGATTTCAGAAGAACCATTATTTCCCTGCATGTTAGAGATAGACATATTCCTTCAAGATGATGGAATAATAATGGAATCCTTGATTAGAGAGGACAATCACAGGGAGTTTCAGCAATTTAGATGAGAATTAGAACATACCAACCATTTGGATTGTGTCATGATGTTAGAATATGTGTTCCTGATCGAGGTCTAAACTGAGGATTGCATGTACATAATATGACTATTGTGAAGCCTGTCTACAAATCTGCTTACAAGAAATTCCAACGAAAATTCATGCCTAGACATGATCCTCTATGTAAAATTCTGAAGCAGTGCATCATTAAAAATTATAATATCTTTTACTCCCATTCCCCCCATAGCCACTATATTTATGAAATCTTTCCATGCCACAGTGACAAGTTTCCTCTAATGAAATGAGCGAGTCCAAATGAAATTGCGTATCATTCCACTAAATTCTTTTAGAAGAGATCATGGCCATTTATATACTAAGAAGGAGTATAAAAACATTGAAGTGATGACAGAGTTAACAATACATACTCTACCATTCGGAGACATGGTCTTCCCTTTCCAACTTGACAACTAATTATTAATTTTAAGAGCAATACCTTCTATGCGGACAGGTTTCACACTATAAAAATTTGATGATTAGAAAAAAATGAAATGATGTATAATTTTTTTACAGTAAAAGAAAATTATACAATATTTTTAAATAAAGGAGGAAGATAGTGTCATTTTTTAAATACCCATTATTATGCATGAGATCGCTTAATGGATGTACACAGTGATGAAAAATAATTTTATTAATCATTAAAGAAAAATAATTTTAGGAAAGGAATAAACATGATCTATTAAAAGAATCTTCATATCAATATTTCATAATCCTTTAACTAAAACATTATTACATTTAAATACTGAAAAACTAGAGAAGAAGATTGCTATGAAAGTAAAAATGTGGAATAAGGATTATTTCACATTGAAACGATCAAAGAGATTGTTTTGTAAAAAATTAATTATATGAAAAACATTTAAAAATGATTCCTTTTAATTATATTTTTATGAAATTAATTGTATTTTAAATGGAAAATTTAGTAGAATTTGAAAATAAGTAATTATGAAACATTTTAAAACAATAATTTAAAAGAAATCCTTTTTGAAAAATAAGTATGTTGAAGACTTGAAAAGTCACTTGAAACCCCTTATTAAAAACCACACCAAAAAGAGAATCATAAAACATTTTAGAGAAAAGGAGATAAGGGTAATATGATGTTCAGTTGATATAAAATATATCATCCCTCCAAATAACAATTAAATATTTGGTGGAAATAGAAACTATAGACATGAAAAATAATGGTTCTATAGAAATTATTGAAATCATTCTTTTCAATCTAAAAATTTGTAAATGAAATTATCATGTATGAATACATGGTTTGAAAACATATGTCTTTAAAAAATAAAGAGGTATTATATCATAATATCTTCATAGTAATTATTAAATCAATCTTTTAACAGTAATATTAAATTTTTATAATTATTACTCTATTAAATTAATTGAGTAATCAAAATACTTACGACTATAGTAATTTTTTAATTAAAAGTATTTGGAAGCTTCAAAATTAAATTGTTCTTTAAATACCATTAATTAAATCAAGAAGTATTCAGAAATTAATAATTTTTAATTATATAGACCAAAGAAATAATTAATGGGTTCATAACACTAAATTGTGTTTCAATGAATAGTATTTGAGAGGAAAACCCCAATGACTTGGGTAAAAATTTAATCAAAACCCCCAAAAAAGGTAGAAAAATAATTTAATTAAAATAGCATGAAAAAATATATTTCATGAATTTTTTATAAAATATTTAGTATAAAAAATAACTTAAAACATAATTGGTGGATAAACATGAATTATGTCTCAATGTAATGAAATTGTGATGATACCCCTTACCTTTGTATGAAGGCACTTTTCACATTCACGTAATGTCATAAATAATTAAAAAATGTTTGTTATATTTCAAAACAATAATATTATTCAAATATATTTAATTTTATAATGTCCATTTAATAAATTTTGGTACTTTTTTATATAGTTTCCTCTTACAACAGTCACTCGAAGTTGTTCGATGAATTTTTTTCATAGTAATTTCAGTTTTTTGAATGTGTTCAAAGGTGTTGTAAAATAGTTTCATAATATATATAATTTAATATTATTATGTCATTAAATATTATATTATCACATAATCTATATAGTTAAATAGGTTCTCCAAGAATGTACTCAATTTTTGAAATTATACATTAATATGTCCCTTTTAACAAATAAATTTACTATAACCCTTTATTGAAAATATTACATATAAAATGTATAATATTTTCATTAAATAATTTTCATAATTTATTAAATAATAAATTATATACATTAAACAAAATTTAATTTTAATACATGTAATTTTATATAGAAAATGAAAGAGAAACATCATCTGATAGAGGCGATAGTCTGCACATATACACAAATGAGACACCCGTTTTCATAAAATAGAAAAAAAGTTGAAAATAAAATATCTAATAGTTTTATAATCATTAAAATGTAATTAATATTATATTATAATAGTAAATAACCTTTTTGAACCATATATGAAATCCGGTGATGAAAAACTGAAAAAATCACTTCTTGGAGGTAGTAATGTGCGTACATGCACTAACAAAGATTCTTATTTTTATTAATGGATAGAAGGGAATAAATAATAATTGTACCATTAATATATTAAAATCTAAAAACACTAATGATTATATTATTATTATTATATTAATTTTATGGTTGGTTTATATATCCATCCAATCAATATTTCTATCTACTTGACACCGAAATCAGTGTTCCACATGGCCCGATGGCCATTCCCAATCCCCATGGGATACAAAATATTTCATAGGAATCAATAGAATCCCATTGGGAGTTATTTCAGCTAAATAATATATAAATTATAGTTCAACATCATCATATAAAAAATCTAAATATTTAAACATGGTAAAAAGTCATTTTTAACTATATTGATCCAGTCCATTGGCATAAATGTATGAATTTCCATAAATATAATGATATGTTAAGGATTAACCAATATAAAACTAACCAAAAATAAAAAAACCCACAAAAAAATCTAGGTGAACCCTAAAATATTAGCACCCAACCACTAGTTACCCACCATTAACTAACTCACCCATCATCATCCAGAAGGAATGAAAATCCAATCCTGCTAAAAACCTAGAACCTGAAAGATATGAGAGTGTGATAAAAAGAACAATAGGTCACCACAACCCATAGAGACCTTGTAATTAATTTCATACGTTATTTTGTAATATTTAGTTGCAATGTAAATTATAAAGTATGATTTTCAAAAATAATGTATGAAAAAAAAATATAATTCCATAGTCAGTTTTCAAAACATTTTCTTGGTTTAATTAAACTAAAAAAATATTATTGGAAACCAATTCCACTATAAAAAGTCATTTCAAAACCACATAACAATTATAATTTCTCTAAATAACTCATCTATTTTATTTAAATAAAAATTTTCAATTTATAAACCTTTAACTTTTCATATCATTCATTAAAACAAAACAAACAATTTGAAATCCACTATAAAAACCCACTTAAGAGTCTTTAAATTCAAAATATGTTTGCCATAAAAACATTTAAAACTACTTTTCCAAAGAAAAAACCCAACACACATGGTCCAATAAAAATAAATTAGCATTATATATTATAGGGCATATAAAATATGTATGCATGAAATTATTCCAAAAAAATATAAGGAAGTGGAAACGATAAAACCAGGAACTAGATCAAAACCCCTATATAAAAATAGTAAATAAATATAATTTTTCGTGGGATATACCCTATATCCGTAACATGAGACACATCTATTATTTTAATATTTTTTCACTCATGAAATATCTTCCAACATATATATATATATATATTTTCAACAACATAATGATGTCTTCAATGATTAATAAACGAACTCTTTTTTCCATAATTACAGTTTTATTATATTTCATGATGAAAGTACATAGAATCACTATCAAAAAATATATATATATGTCAGTTAAAAATACTGATTATAATATCTTAAACTAGAAAAATGAATTTAAAAACCAAACAATTAGCGACCACACAATGATGTACTCCATAAGATCATAATTTCGTTGAATTATACACGAACCATGAAAACTGATAAAAGAAAAATAATCATCCGAAATATAATAGACATTATCAAAGAAATTTCAGGAACTTTTGGGAATCATATAGTAAATGTTGATGAATTTTTTAGTATATATTGAGTATAAAGGTAATAGTGTCTGTTGAGAACTAAAATTTATCTAATCATTATCATATATGATCTTTTCTAAATATAATAGTTGGTTAATATGATCGTTGGATATTATGTCCATTATTAATAATGATGAAATTAGATGTAGTCTTTATAAAGGGTAATGAAATAATATAATTGATATAGAAATGAGAAATAATATCCTCAACTAGTAGAGTTATCCCTTTTAAAGAAAAATTGTTAGAACTTGGGAGGGAGTCAGTGAAATTTGGGATCTCCCATGACCATCCCGATGAGAAATTTAATAAGTTTAGCTCGAATGAAATCACTTATGGTAGTTGTTCATGTTAGTAGAGATAATAGTTAGGTCAATGTTAGTTGATCCACCCATTGAAACTACCATCATTACACACCTCACCCTTAGGGATTATACCGCTATAATAAGTAGTAATGTATCCAGAACATAGTTTAACAAAAATGTGATTTAATATTTATAAATGAAATAGTAATTTATATAATCTTATTTTCATTATTATTTTATTTAATTACATACACCTGAATATATGAAGAATATGATGGATTGTTTTTTAGATAAAAATAAAATATAATTGTATTTTCAGAAGATATATACACATTTATATATAAATCATGTGTTATAAAAAAATATTTTCAAGAAATTAAATTTTTTAAAAGTATTTATTTAAACATAAATGATAAGATAATTATTTAATGTCCGAGAAAATTATTATAAGTGTTAGAAAGTTGACTATATCATAAAAAAAATTATTTTTTGTTAAATAATGATTTGTAATTTAGAAACTAAAATTATCATATATATGAAATTATGTTGATAAAATAAACGTTATATTTTGAATTATAACATCAAAATTAAGTTAGGGTGAAATTTTGAGAATATTCTGAAATGCTTTATTTTTTCAATGATGAGTAATAAAATACACTTTTGTGTTTTTAGTTGTATTTATGGATTCATATAAATACATAATATTGATTTAATAATAAATTACACAGTATTGATGACTAAAAAACAAATTCTTTAAATATTATTCATTTTTATGTTTCTTAATCAATTTTCAATCATATGAATGACTTTCCAAATACTAAAATGTATATTATAGTTTCAAAAAAATTTAATTTTCCATGTCCTAATTAATATAAATATAAATATATGTGTGTGTGTGTGTTATAATAGATTATAATATTACAAAATATGACATAAATTACCAAAACCATGAGAAACAATAATGGGTAAGCCATTAATGTTTTTATTTTCCACATCCTAGAATTGAAAGACCTATATTTAGAAATTTTTAAACAATTCCACATATTTTCCTACAAATGAACAACAATTAATCCATTACCCTCATATAAAAATCCATTATCAATGATGTTATGGTCATTTTACCTTCCAAATATTCCATCTGAGGTGTCTCCAAGGTCTTATGGTTCCATCCTTATCTTCTAAGAAGCAACTCTTCAAGGTAAGGGGATTCTCTAATTCCGCTTTCTGATTAAAGTACCTCTTATGTCACATGTTCAATAAATGTTGAATCAATTTCTTTTTATACCCCTTTTTGTTATCACATTAATCCTAAAATGGTATTTATCAAGGGTATACCTTTATTCACTCCCATAATACCATTTCTTTAATCCATGTTTTATATCATCATGCTGCTGAATTTATTTCTTTAATTTCCCATTTATAAATAAAACACTATTATATTTTTAATACCCAAACACATTATTTATCCATTGTAATTATGCTAGATATATAAATAATTTATTTATTTGTGGATTTACATGTATGAAATGCACATTATTTTTTATTAAAAATGATTTCATGTTAAAGTCTTTAAGAACTTATGCACTTAATGATTTGATATGAAATCTATTATCCATTCCCTTCATGTTATTAAAGAAATGATTTATTATGATCAATGTGGATCACATGAATTAATACATATGAATAGTACACCCTAATAGATAAATAATTCATTTCTTATTGATTATATATATATATATTACATTTCAAATAATACAATGGTAAATAATCTTGGTAATTATGTTTTATGTCACCTTTGTGACAATCCTTGGTGATATTTTTATGAATGTCTCATTTTTATGCAGTATCAAAATTTAAATGTTATGAATCAGGTAATTATTTTTCTCTCACATAAATATACTTTTTTTATCCATGATGATCATTTTTGTTTTGTTTTATTTTTTATCCCACTTGGGGATTTATTCTTACCCTTTTCTATTGATGCATGTCTCTAATAAATTACTGGTACTGAGGTGACTAATGATGTATTAAAAAATGTGTCATTTAAATTTATTAAATAATGTTTATATTTATGTTTTCTTTATGTAATTAATGTATCATATACTTTGTTTATAAGACAACATACCTTACAAGTTCCATCTAATTTATTAATACAATATTTTTTTAAATAATAATGTAAAAATACATATATTAAAGAGGTGATATGCCATAGTTGTTATAAGAGGAAAGGTTTAATTTTTTCTGAAAAAAAGAATAAAATTATTTTAGTAATAACCCAATGATTATTATTCAATATAGGAAAACTTCCTAAAATTTAGTTTATGTGTAAAGGGATTAGATTCCAAGCAATGAAATCCTAGTCTGGATATTTTAAGAGGATGTGGATCTGGAAAAGTTGTACCTAAGGGTAATAACATTAAAAGGGTGATATTGGGAATTACGTTTTTCATAACTGAGTGCACATGAAATAGTCCATTATGTACACCAATTTTGACAATATTGTGGGATATTCTTTGGGTAGTCACAAGACCTTTACAAACCATTATGAAGGATATATATATAAAATGTTATCTTTTTAAGATTGATGTATATCATCCTAGAAGTATGAAATTAGAATATTTTAGGATTAAGAATTCCATCTGAATTATTATTATAAGATTATCAATAGTATACAGTTCCTCACATAGTCTTTCTTCTTCTATAGAAATGGTAGGAAATAGAAAGAATCATGAATGAATTGATGCAACTGACAATGATATGATGACTTTTCCAATATGGGTAGTGATAGAGTGAACATATTCAAGATGTTTTCGAATCAAAAAATTCTTGTTATGAATAATATACCATACCATGTGGAGCACCCAACTTCAAAAAATAAATAATAACTAATAGTTTAATCCTTCATGCGTCAAAAACCACCTTTTTAGTGGAACCTTTATTCCACTTGTCACTGAAAAATGGATCAATGTTATAAAAAATATATTTTCTATTCACTATTTTAATTACAATAGGATGTTACATTGGTAGTACATTTAGGAGAGGGATAAGTTGATCAGTAGTGGGTAGTGATCAAGAAAAAAAAACCAAGGGATGAAAGGAATCCATGCATTATGTAGAATTTAACAAAATATTATTTAAGAATTATTTACCACATACCCTCCAAACTAAGATGGAGATGGGTTTAATTAATTTGAAAAAAATGAATCGGTGGGGTATTATGGTATGATAATTACAAGGCTTGCGTTATATTTTTCAATCTTTTGAATCAATTCTTATATGAAGATCGACCGATAAATTTGGAGGACTGCGACCCCATATATTTAAATAATTACCAGTATGAGACTATAAGAGTTTTAAGAGATAGGATAGTGTGAAATGTAAGTATAAATATAGTTCAAATATTCTTGTTGGACTTGTAAAAAAAAATTACCAGAAGATAAGGATGGGATTTTTTTAGAAATAATCCAGATGTGAATAAAGTACAATATCCTTTGTGAAAAAAGTATAAGAAGATTCATTTATGTAATTTTATACAAGGAAGTTTAATGTTATGGATATGTGAATTATTTTGACATATAGATCGAGAATATCATATAGATGTTAAGCCTCAACATCTGAAGACCAATGATAAAGGTAATATAGTTCACGAACAACCTACTGTTCAATTAATCAAGTGTGGGAATCATGTAAATTTCACTAACCAATGTCTAATTCAGAGGATAAAGGATGGAAACCATTATAAACCAAAACATAGGACGAGGGAGAAAAGTCATTCATTTGAACTCATTAAGTCTATTGTAGATGATCCAAATGATGTTTTGGTAGTAACTCTCACCACACACTCAAAGCTAGAAAGTGCATTTTTTTTATTTCGGTTGAATGAATTCTTTTATTTCATTCACATTTTCATAGAATGTCAAGTTATGACCTAAACAGCTAGTGGAATAGTTTTAAATTAAAACCCTTAGTTGAAATAATAAATCATCAAAGTTATATAAGGACTCCCTATTACCTTTGGTGAGTGAGTTATCTCTGAAAACATGATGGTTCAAGTAAAGGAATAATTTAACGTTATACTTGGTATGGAATGGTTGTCAAAGTACAATGCCATCATCAGCTCTAGAAGATAGGTTATTTCAAATATCATACAGGGATAACACATAATTATATTTAAAGTATAGATATCATAGCCTGAGTCTTACCACGAACCACCTATTATTTTAATCTTCATGGAAATAATTGGTGAAGAAGTAGAAGAAAGATAAATTTTAAAGATTGGAAATATTCAAATTGTTTGAGAATACATTGAAGTATTTTCTAAAGAGTTTCTTAGAACTCCCTTAGACATGGAGGTGAAGATATCAATTTAACTCATACTTGGATGCAAGAAAATATCAAAGTCCCCATATAGAATGTAATAGTTGGAATTAATGGAATTAAAAAAGGAACATCAGGATCATATGGATAAGGGTTTTATTTGACCAAGTGTCCCTACTTGGGGAGCACCTATTATATTTTTGAAAATTATAAATGGATCAAAGAATTTGTGAATTAACCAGAAATTTCTTAATTAAATCATAGTATATAATAAATACCTTCTCTCGAAGATTGCTGATTTGTTTGACCAACTTGAAGGGGATCAATTCTTCTTCTAGATTGACTTCCAATATGGGTAGCATCCAAAGAAGTTGAAGAAAGAATGTATCACAAATATAGACTCACAAAAAAGAGATGGTCATTGCGATATTGTTTTCAATGCTTTTCCACATTGTACTTATCTATCCAAATTTATGGATTTATTAGGGACAACCATGATAAATTTTTGGTGTTCTTTTTTGATGATATTTTAATATCATTCAAATTTTATGAGGAGAATTAGGATCATCTATGGGTCATATAAAAAAATGTAGGGAAAATATATTTGGTAAATTCATAAACTGTGAATTTGACTAATAATAATTCTCATTCCTGGGATACATCATTTTCCATTAAGTAATATTAGTGTATCCAAAAAATACAAAGGCTATGGAGGAGTGGACATATCGTACAACTATAATTGATATTCATAGTTTCTTTGGTATATAAAAATGCTATATTTGGTTTGTAAAACTATTTTAATAGATACCTATTCTAGTATCTATGTTTAGATGAAAGGGAGTTAATTTTATCTAGATAATTGGGTGTATATAATTTTTCCATGAATGGAAGACAAGGCTGGTTAGTGAAACTATGAAAACTATACCAACTACTAGATATGTATTTGTTATATATAGTGACACATCTTTGAAAGGCCCTGAATATGTTCTCATGTATAATTAAAAGGTGATCAATAGTGCATTTCTATAATAAATGTCTAAAAAAACTATCCTAATCATAATTTGTAATTAGATGTAGTGTTTTTTGATTTGAATATATAGAGACACAACCTTTTGGTGGAAATTGTGATAGAAGCATTGAACATAAAATTTTTAACTATATATTAATAGAAAAGGAACCGAATAGGAGTAAAATGATATGGCTGAAGCTTTTTAATGTCTGTGATTATTTAATTCACAACACACCCTAGAGGAGAAAACTATGTTATGGATGTATTTAGTGGGAAAGATACTAGTGTTTTTGCAACAATGAGGAATTATGTAAATACATTTATTGAGGACCAAGTAAGGTCATAAATGTGAATCCTAAGATAAGTAAAATCATAGATAATATTCAAAAATGACTTATCAATTTTTATTAATAAATATGGTCAAGAAAAATCAACGAGATGATCCCTTGATGAAAAATAAGATAGGGACTATGAAAAATGGGAAGTTTTCTAAATTCAATATTGATCAAAAAAGTGTACATAAATTTGATTCAAGGATATGGATTCCATCTATTCTGACGATAAATAAGGATATGATAGACTAATATAATATTTGACAATTCTCTATACAAATGAGATTCATTAAAAATTTTAGGAACCATTATGATCATTATTGGTAGGATAATATGAAATGGGAGATTGCGGATTATACTACAGGGTGCTTAGTGTGTCAATAAGTGAAGGAGTTCCAAATTTCTAAATGGCCATTAAAAACACTACCCATACCTATATTAAAGTGAGAAAACATCACTACACACATTATCACTATACTTCCATATAAATTCAATGATAACAATTTTATATGGTTAGATATTGATAGATTAACAAATTCTGCCCATTTGTAGACATTAGATTTTATTTCTCCTCAGAACTCCTAGCTCACATCTATATTTAAGAAGTAATGGGACAACAGAATATAAAATATGAATTACTTCTAATAATTATCCAATATATATTAATAAATTATAAAGGATCATTTTAAATACTACAAGTAGAAATGTAAAATTGAGAATAACATATCATCCTAAAAATCATAGGAAGTCTAAGTCGACTATCAAAATATTATAAGACATGTTACATACTAGCTCATATTATATTCAATGGAATTTGGATCATAATTATCCTATATTTGAAATCATTTATAATAATTGTTTCCACTTGATCAATCAAAATGGAACATTTGAATCTTTCTATAGTTTAAGGGGTAAAAATCCATCATGTTGGGTTAAAGATGGAAAAGGAAAAATTATGTGACCATACATTGTGAAGGAGACTATAGAAAAGATACAAGTGATTTAGAAACACATTATGGATACTCAGAGTTGAAAGAACAGTTATGAAGAAAAATTGAGGATAAATAATTTCATGTCTGAGATCATGTATTTATCAAATACCACCACTGAATGGATTCATGTTTTTTGTAAATAATGGGAAAATGAGTCTATGTTACATTATACCATTCATGATTTTGATGTTTTTTAAATTTCTTTCTTATTCATTATAACTACCAACAAATATTTCCAATTACCATAATATCTTTTCCGTTTCCATGTTTAGAAAGTATATATTTATCCCATCATATATAATTGATATTAATGTTGTGGAATTGTTACTTGACTTGTATATTAAATAGGAACCAATAAAGATTATAGATATAATGTAACATGTGTTAAGGAACAAGACCATGACTTGTGAAATTCATATGGGGAATCTAACAATTTCAAGAAGTTTCTTAGGAACATGAAGAATAAAAAAATGAGAAAGACCCTCATTTTTTTTGAAGCAAGATTCAACTTTTGAGGATGAAATTTTTTAAATGGGGATAATTTGACTGCCTAAATATTTCATCTATGATTTATAAAAGAACTCTTTTTTTCATAACTACCATTAAATTATATTAGAAAATTGAATTACATAGAAATAATCCCAATATATATATGTGTGTCATGTAATAATAAATATTAAAATAGTGAATATTGGTATATGGATATAAAAACAAAAAAATAGTGACCACACTATGATTTCATCCATAGGAAAGAAAACTAACCAGAAGATTACACCTTCGATGAAAATTTTTTAATGAAAAAATAAACATTATGAATATAATAGAAATTATAAATGGAATTGTACAATTATTTAGGAACCATGCAGTAAATGAAGATGAACAGTTGAGTATATATATTGTATAAAAGAAAAAATTGACCATTAAAAGCTAACCATTACCTCATCAATGGAATATAAAAACATTGGTCCATATAATAATTGGTCGATATAATTTTTGGGTATTATGATCACTGATAAATATATCAATGTCAGAATTAATGTTTATAAAGGTAAATGATAAATGATAATTATTGTCAAAAGTATAAACAATGGTATCAACCAAAAGAGTCACACATATTGAATCCCATTTTTCCGAAATTTGGAGAGTGATATCATTACTGGTGTTTACCCTTGACAAAACCCAAGTAGTGATTCAACATGTTAATCTTGAATGAAATCATCTACGAGAGAAGTTCACGATAGTGGATACCACCACTACATTAATTTGAGGTGATCCACCTAATAAAATTACCACCATCACTCACATTACAATTATGGTGTATTATAGTTTAATAAGGGGTTATATGTCTTAGCCTTAGTGTCATAAAAGTTTAATTTACTTTTTATAAATTAAATATTTATTTTTTTAATAAAACATTAAGTATTATTTCATTTAAAAAAATACACATGGAAATAGGAATAATTTGATAGATAAATTTTGCGATATAAATAAAACATAACTTAATTTTAGAAAATATATACACTTTTATAATTAAATCATGTTTTCTTAGTATAAAATTATTTTCATGACATTTAATTTTAAAACACTATTTATATAAATATATATAAAAATATTATTTGATAATTTCCTATGAAATTTTTTTATGTGTGATAATGTTGATGATGTTATAAAAACATTTATTTTAAAAAAAACTAATTATTTTCCTGTAAAAGTTAAAACTATCATATAGATGAAATTATTTTTCAAATATAAAAACTATACTTGAAATAGTCAATTTAAAATTAGGTGTGTGTAATATTTTGAGAATTTTCTAAAATACATTATTTTTTAGTGAATAGTACAGATACGGTTTGGTATTCTCTCTTTGTTTTATGATATCATATATATGTAATAGTGATTTAATAATTAATTATATAGAATCCATGATGAAAATATTTTTTTATTATTGTTTGTTTTATTGGTTTTAAATTTATTTCAAAACTAATAAACTAATTTTGAAATTCAAAATTGGAATTTTGAATTTTCAAACAATACTTTGTGAAAAGTTTACATTTATGTATCCATAGTAATATTAATAAATTGAATTTTTTTCTAATTGATTAAAATATTATAAATCATAACTTAATTTTCAATACCATTAGAAAAAACCATGTATAAACCGTTATTCTAATCATTTTCCATGACCTATAATTCCAAGACCAATATATAGAAATTATTATACAATTCATCCACTATTACAACATATACACACTTATACCACCATTCCTCTCCAATAAAAATCCATTATTCATGATTTTATGGTAATTTTTCCTCCAAAATAGTCTCTCAATGGCATCATCAAGGTTTTAAGGTTTCATCCACATGTTCTATGAGGTAACACCTAATGGTAAGGGAGTTCTCCTTTTCCTCTTTTCCATTCAAGTACCTCATTATTGGGATGTTTAATAAGTGTTGAATTTAATTAATTTTAATCCCCATTTTAATATAACCTTACTTTAAAAATGGTGTTTCATCAATGTAATCCCTTTTTCCCTCCCATTATATCCTTTCCTTAATTCATATTATATACTATCATGCCGCCAAAATCATTTCTTGAATTTCCCTCTTTTAAATAAAATATTATTATAATGTGGATGCCTAAACCCATTATTTATAAATGGGAATTTTTTTACAGGTAAAAATAATTTAATTATTTTTGGATTTAAATATATAAAACTCATATTCCATTTTAATTGGTTTATAATGATGTAATGCTCAAGTCATTAAAAACATAGGTACTAAATTATTTTTTATAAAAACCATTCTTTATTCTCATCAGGTTATTGATGAAATTATTTATTATGATCAATGTGGTTCATAGAAATTTATAAATAATATGGGTGCATATTTATAGTGATATAATTCATTGGGTAAAAAATTAATCTCTAGAGATGCAATTTTATTTTGTACCATATTAAAGGACCTTGGTAATTTTATTTTATGACATAATGGTATTAAACCTTGGTGATATTCTTATGAATGTATCATTTTTTTGTTGTATCCATATTTACATGTTATATAAAATTTACTTATGAATATTATAATATTTTATGTATATAATTTCTTCTATGATGATCATTCATTTTTTATCCCTTACTGGGATTTATTCTCACCATTTTATATTAGTATATGACCCCTATATATTACATTCAGTGAGATGACTTTTAAAGGATTAAAAAAGTGGTATTTCAAAAGGGAAAAATATGTATATTCTTATTTGTTACTAATTAGATTCATTTATTAGATACGTAGTTTCAAAGAAATTAATGCTAAAAATATTTTTCAAAATTAGTAACATAATATTTGATAAGTAATTTTGTTAGAATCCATGTATTAATAGGTGGGATGTTATAGCTGATGTCCAAACCACAAGTCATCCAATTATCTGACACAATAATCATTACGATGATTACCCCACCATTACTAAGTTCTGAAAATGACTAGAGGGACACTAGAAATGTGTGAATGAACTAGAAAAATATAAATTAGATAACCTACTTAGTACCTGATCTCCCATGACCAATAAATTATTGATCTGAAAGAACATAAAATTTATCATTAACGAAAAAAGTAAATAAAAATTACTAAACCTCACCACTAACACTCAAAAAATATAAATCCCCATATATTTCCCATGAACCCACAACATAAACATGTATATTTCCATACAAGGGATAGAGAAAGAACCACGTGCTGATAGAGGACATACATAAGGGTCAAAAAACAAGGGGAAATAAAGGGGTGTCTTTCACATCAAAAATTTAAAACCAAGGTTCACAATGAACCTTTAAAAGACATTGACCATAATTCCAATCACATTTCAAATTTCATAAACTCCACTTTTTGAAAAAACTTCAAAATGATGGGAATAACATTCACATTCTCATAAAAACTCAATTCCACCATTAATTTTTTTTCTACCAATTTGAAATCCATAACAAGGAAAATGACCTAATATTTCCCTCAAACACATTTTTAATCATCCCTTGATGATTTTCCCACAAGTGTTAAACCACACACAGATTTCATAACCACATTTAAAATACATTGAACAACCCCTTTTATAAATTATTTTTTGGAAAACACCTCAAATTAATCCAATTTCCACATTAAGGCATTGTTTTACCTCATTAAAACCCAAAAAAAGATTAATATCTGACCCAAACCATTAAAAACATTTCAAATATCCACAATTATGCTTCAAAAAAATCACATGAAAGAATTATATTTTAGACATGAAAACAAGGAATTGATGAGAGAAATTCTTTCTGATAAGATCCAAATATTTCCTAGATGATGAAAATATAGATATAATCTTGTTAAACTGAAGAATAATTCAAAAAAATTAATTTGAGAAGAGTTTTTAATAGAATGGATATATGGGAGATAGTATTTTATTCCCCAAATATTGTAAATGAAATTCACCTTAAATGTAGTGACTAGATCCTAAATCTACAATCCAAAAAACTAGTAAAGCATAGTGGATTTTAGAACATCTATATGTCTTTTGTGATTGATACTTGTATTTTTCTTTTTATAGTGAACCAATAAATTTTTTTCTATATTTTATTCCTATATTTGGTATTTATTATTCTGTATCTTTACTAGAAAGTTATAATGAGTTTATTCTGACATGGGGATATGATACATTTTTCAAAATATAAATCTAACTCCCTAATTCACCCTTACTCTCTCAAGGTTTCCCGTGGTTCTACACACACAATCTCCTAATAAAAAAATCCATATGTGTTGGGTTGTGAGGATAATAATAAAACAATATTTTGATAAATAGACATACAATAATAAATAATAAACCAAAATTAAAAGGTAAAACATTAGGTTAGACTCTCTCCTTTCATCATTGATTGAATCAACCTCCAATACATCCAGATCATTTCTCTACAAATCTTTTTAGATGAAATCTAATCACCTAAAACCATAAAATCTAAAAATTTCATTCAATACAATGAATGTTACACAAGGAAGATAATTTACTTGAATCATTAAATGATGTGATTGAACTTCCAAGACACTCACATCAACTAATAAGTGAATAGAATCATCCATGAGAGTTGTATGAACTTTTTTTTAATAAATCCAAATCATGGTAGACCTAAAAAAGTCATGAATGGGATCCATGAAAAAACGTATATCTACAAACTGTTAGTCTCACTAAATATTGATTGAACATCACAAATAAGCTGAATTCCCCAAGATGATTACACAAAATGATACTAAAAAATCATTTATTTTAGGTGAACATGTATCCTTAAAATATATCATCCCAAAACTAGTTCCTAAAAATTAATTTATCATACAATTTATAACATGAATAAATCATAATACAACCTTTCTAATGATATAAACAAGGAATCATTACCCATTTAAGAAGGAAAAAAGCTCCATGCCTATCACATATTTTAATAGGGAACCCTGTTTTGTTACTATCAAGTCCAAATATTGGCCACCATGAAGAAGAATGAAAAATATTTTATAAAATCACCCCAAAGTTAAAAAGAGAGTGTGAGGGTGAAAATAAATGAGGAAGATCAAGATCCATGATGGTAGTATATAGGGTAAAACCTTCTTAAAATCATACATTTAAGAGGGAAAAAATATCTAATAGCCATAATAGTAATAAAAATGAAGTTAGAAACTGCAATATTGAACAAATAATTGAGAGAAATTCTATGAAAGTGAGGAAATATTATTTTACATAGCACATATATATCTCCATGGTTCTAGTTTCCCCTAAAATATTCCATATGAGTGCTTTAAGAAAACTAAGATAACATTTTTGAAGTGTCAATGATGGGTGAGTTAAAATTTATCCTTGACATATATTTGATATAGAGAAAGTATGAAACTTTTATTTCTTAAATCATATATTCTAAATATATAATGATTTTTTTTCAATTGAGAATAATGGGATATTATCCAAAATGGATGCTTGAAAATTTATGTTTAAAAGATATAACAAAGAAAAAGATGTTGATAAAATAAAATATATCAAAATAATTGAAAGACTATTGAACTAGATAGATTTGGATTTTTATATTGTGTTTCTACTTATAAATATTCATGGAATTAATTTCGTCCTAAATAAAACAATTAATTACTTAGGGAAATAATATTATGATACATCTGAATCATAATGGATGTTAGATTTTTTTATTGTGAAAATTAACTATAGTAATTGTTTGGATATATGGATACAAATTGGACTAGTGTTACATATGATAAAAATTATAAATTAGGTGGGGGGGTTTTAATATTATATATTTTTTATTTCTTATCACATCTTTGATATGATTTTAAGTAATATTCTCATTATTTTTAGTCTTGTTATTACATTTGGGTTTCCTAATGAAATTTTTGTTAAAATGATGATTTTGGCCTTGATAATAGGTGGCACATGGTTTGAGAATCGTTAGGGAAAATCATGTTCCCTTGATCTAGAATGTGTGTCACCAAATTCTATTTTATAAAGTGGAGCCTGCTTGGTTAGTGAATAGTTTTTCCAACCATGCAAGATAACGATGCGTCTTTTACCTCTTCGATAGTTAGGGATACATAGTTTCCATGTGGTTCAGAAAACTATGAGGCCAAACTATGAGACATGTCCCAGTCATTAAAAATTGGAAATTTACCCTTTTTTACCTCATTGTATTTTACCCTAAATCTCACTTATTCCTCCCCACTATATATTTTCATCCATTAGACCCTCCTCCAAGATTCCTTGGATATATTAAGCATCACTACATCGGTGGTTTGGACCCCAATTATTCAAGGAAACATCATGTATGGCCATATACTCTTTATTTCTCCCTCTATATTGGGATATTATTCTCCCTTTCTTGAGTTCCAATTTTCAAATGGGTTGTTAAACCAATAGAGGGTTTGATGATGTATTGTTGGATAAGATCTTGATGTTTTTTTGCTGAATCATTCCATTATAGTGTCTTGTGGTGGATTGGTTCTAGTTTGACACCAATTTCTAGAAGATTCTAAGTGTGAAGTGGGTAGTTCCATACTAATACATTGTTAGATGATTCTGATATTATTTTTTTGTATATTATATATGATCTACCATTTATTTGTGTGGGGAGTACCATGTTTTCAAAGGTGCTTTGAGATTCATAGAGGAATAAAGTTAATTTTTGAAAATAAATTGGTTTTACTTATTATTTGTTTCATAATGATGTTTCTTGAAAATATTTTATTACTTATGTGGAAGGTGAAAGAGGTGTTTTCAATGAGATTTAAGGAAGCATCTGTGTCAAAGTGGATTTTACAAGGGAAATGATATCTTATTTCATGTTGGATATTTTTTTGTGAACCTTATAACGTGTCCTTGAAATGTTAGAATGATGTAAAGCATGTTATAAAAAAAATTGGTTTGAGTATGGATTTGAAATGGGATTTCCCCGGGGAAATGGTTGGATCTCTTCTTATTATGTTTCAAAATGGGTGTCATAAATTAGGAATATGGTGAAAAACATTTTTCCAAATCGTTATGGTGTGCATGTGAAATTGAAAGTGATTTTTATTGGTGAAAATGGAATTTTTTTCCTTTTGAATTTTGGTCACTAGATCGATGTGAAAATGTAAAAGTGGTGATTTGCTTGTGTGCTTTTGGTTCTTGTCATGTGTATGTGAAATCGATGATTTATGTGATATTTTAAATAAAATTTTAATATAGAGTTAATATCAACTATCATGTTAGGCGATCTAGAAATAGTATGCTAGTTGATTCAGAATACATTATGGCCGAGATTCATCTAGCAGGATTAGACATTCAACACTAACTAAACATGTGATATGATCAGAAACCACAATCCATTGGGACTAGTTCACCTATAGTGGTTCATGCCATGAAAAAATGTTGGTTTTGGTTTATGATATGAATACTATTGGACCTTCAGATGGTATCCCCTCAAATTTATCATGCACAAAAATGTTGTTTTTAGTTCAGTTGGAGGATTTTTTATCAATGAGGTATGAGGATCAAATGGTGCCACTTCTACTAGTTGCCTATAGAGATTTTACCATGGTTCTCTCCTGTTACTTGATGTTGATGTGATTTTTTTCTATCCATCAACACATGGAATACCTTATGAATGTTTTTATTTCAATGAATTCTATTTTTTAAAAGGTGTTTCCTTTAGAATTAAATCTTTTGAGGGTTTTCTTTAATATGTTTTCCCAAAAATGTTCCAAATATTCATATAAAAATGACCCTGTTAATTTATCTTCTAATGTTATAGAATTGAATCTCAATTTTGGGTGGAATATAATTGGGATTTGTCTCACACCATAAATAAAACAATAGGTGTATGTAGACTTTGTTATATATGACCTATGTATAGGCTAGATGTATCATGGTAGTGACAGTCAATCGGGTAGCTAGTGTTCCACTTTTTGTAGGTGGTGGTGGTGGGTGGAGAGTGATGTCTCCCATATTTCATGGTTTTTTATGGGATATTCTTATTATTCTCATCCCCTTGGTGTAATTTTGGTTTTTCTTAATGTTATAATCTTTCAAAATGAAAATTAGTGTACCTTGTTTTGTTGTGGTTATTGGTTATTGTGATGTTTATTCTTGTTGGTTGATTGTGATTATATTGATGGGTTAAATATATTCCAAGGTGTATTTTTGATACCCAGGAACAATTTTCTAGTGAGTAGAGACTGGAAACACACTTTGGGCCTTCTTTTCGCCGGTTGAAGTGTCAGGATGGTTGACATCCCAGAGTGGTTTTTGAAAAAAATGCAATGAGAGCATGTTATGGTCTATTTATGTCCTGTTATTTGGGAAGATTATTTATAGATTAGAGAGATCCTTTTCAGGGTTTGATGTTCAGGTTAGAATTCGGGTACATGGATATCACACAATGTGATAGGACATGAGTCTCCATGGGATAGGGGGATTTGATTGATTTCACTTCTAGGTGAGATGTACAGGCTACCGACTATATATGGACACTTGGTGAGGTCCGAGTGGATTTTTTAACTTATAATTGTGATGGATTTGGTTTTTCATGAATCGTGGAAGTGGTTTAGAATTGTTTTTATTCTATAGTATTATCATAATATTTGTTGATTTGGGTATTGATAATTTTATTTGAGTTTACTTCTTATATAGTAAGATACCTCCATAGAAACTTCATATGTAACCGTAGGAAGAGAACAAATAGATTTCTCCCTCAACATCCGATCATTGGTTAGTGGAAGATGATGTTCAGGTTTTTCTATGATTTGGGAGAAGTAATGGGCTCTATTAATTATTAAGTAAGATAAGTTGAACTATGTTCTAGAAAGTATAATGATCATGATTTCCTCAAGAACAAGACTCCCTCTTTACAAGGTACTATGAAACCTCAGGAGGAACATGACTGGATTGAGAAGATATATTATATGTTTGAGTTCCTTGATAATCCTCTGGAAGTTAGAGTGAAACATTATTTTTTCATGTTGAAAGGTCCCAATAAAAAGTGGTGGTACTTAGTAGTGAAAGCTAGAAAGCCTTAGAAGATGTGATAGAATTATTTAAAGTCTTACTTCAATAAGAAATAATTTATTGATATATTTTCCTTTGACAAATCCCAAGAGTTTTTTTGGTGTATGTTGGGAGACGAGAGTTTGACATAGTATGCTAACCTCTTTGTAGAGTTAGACCAGTACACGCCCAAGATCGTTTATAGTGATAAAATGAAGGGTCAAAATTACGAGATGGGGTTGCGACCAGAAATCTAATCTCTTATATTCTTGTTCAATTTAAAAATTTATTATAAGGTGGTTGACCAATATATGATGGTTTAAATTAACCATGAATGTATTTTTTGTTTCTATGGATCAATATCTTCTGTGGGTAGTGAAAGATTGTCTAAGAAGAAGAGGAAGCAAGATGAGTTGGGGAAGAAGATAGGTGGGTCTTTATGTTATCCTTTCCAATTGTAATGTTCTGTGGATTATGAAACTGGTTTATTCATGTGACATGAGATTGGGAATTCATGGCACACACGACCTATGTGTTCATCTTCACCCAAACCTCGTCACCATTTTGAGTTTATGGTACACTTTCTGCATTTTTTTAAAGTGGTGTGCCCATATTTGAGTAGTGAAGGGAATGTGGATTCAAAAGGGATTTTATCATGGTCAGAATCATCATGGATAGAAAGATCATAGGTCAGAGTCCATGAAGGTAGGGTTGGATCATATTCTAGGAAGAGTTAGTTTAGGGAATATCCACATGATAGTTTTCCTTCTCAAGCTCAGGCTGAGATGAGACACCTCCATGTGGTGGATCGAGCACTAGTTGAATCAGATATTTGGCATGAAATAATTTGTGGTACCAATATTATTTCATATTCATTACTTATTTTCTTGTTTTGACACTGTGGATTCGATTAATTTATTTATTCATATCTTTTGGATGTTTTTATTTTACCAACTGAGATTACTCCATATGTGATGGATTTGGTAACACCAGTTGGTAAGAAGTTAGAATAGGGTTTCTGGTTCCCTCCCTATGCACTGACCATGGTAGGGGTTGAGTTAGAATGGTATTTTCTCATTTAAGAGATGGACCTCTTTGATGTGATCCTTGGTATGTATTAGATGTTGTGTTCTCATGAACTCAATGATTTTTATATGCAAGGACTATGTTTTGTGGACCTTGATGGAAGTACCCATGTTTTTCACAGTTGGTGGGATTTTCAATGGAGACATGCTGGACCTCCACTTTCATAATTTGGAAATATCAATTTCAGATTGTGTTTCTCTCACTGAAGGAAGATGATGGTTTTATTGAGGGTTGATTGTTTCCGATGATGGATAAGTTCCCATATGTTTTTTCAAAGGAATTTTCAGGATTTCCTCTAGAGAGGGATGTGGAGTTCTTTAACAATTTGGCATCGGTGATATTTCTAATATCTCTTCCCTCATAATGTATATACCTTAATAAGTTTTGTGAATTAATGGTACAACTAGACGATTTAGAATCCAAAGGATTCATTCACCCGGGTATCTCTCATTGGTTCCCCACAACCCTATTTTCAAAAAGTCTGATGGATGTCTCTAGTTGTGCATTGATTACTAGATGTTGAACAAGGTGAAGATCGAGAATAAATATCTATCTCCCCCTATTTAAAACCTTTTTCATCATCTAATGGGATAAAGGTGGTTCTTCAATATTGATTTTCATTTTTGGTATCCTCATGTTAGAGTTAGAATAATTGATGTTCGAACAATAGCATTCTGAAGCATGTACGACTATTTCAAATTCTTTATAATCCCTTAAGGATTCTCAAATTCTCATTCTATCTTCATGGAAAACATGAAAAGGGTTTTACATCAGTATATTGACTCTTTTATCTTGGTATTTTGGATGAAATCTTTGTATATTTTTTGGAACTACGGAGGATCATAATAGGAATTTTTAGATCATGTCAGGCACTCTTTAGAACCATCACCTATATTCAATGTTTTCTATGTTCATCATCTAGATTACAGAGGAAAAGTTTCTGTGTCAATTGATCTTAGTATGATGGGTTTGGTTGGATGCCGAGAAAGTCAATATTGTGATTTTGTGGGAGAAGTCAAAGAATGTGTTCAAAATCAAGCAGTTTTTAGGCCTCAAAGGGTATTATAGGTGTTTTTTTTGGATTTCACCTGGCATGATTCCTCCATTACCACACTCACCTAGAATGGGTTTAAGTTTTAATGGTGAAAATTTTTCCAAGTGTCCTTTTAAGAGCTTAAGATTTGGTTTACCACCACTACAATTTAGATCTTTTTGGAGTTTGTAAAAGGTTATGCGGTATATTTTGATGCTTCATGTATGGGTCTTGTGTGTGTGCTAATACAGGTTGACCATATGGTAGCCTATGGTTCTCGTTAACTCCGACCACATGAAAAAAATTAACCAGCCATTGACCTTTAATTAAGAGTAGTGATGAATTTTATAATGACAAGGGATTATTATATTTTCGGGTATAATTTTAGGGATTATTCAGATCATAAGAATCTGTCATAAATTTTATACAATAAATATTTCTATTTGAGGTTTCATTATTGGGTTGATTACCTTTAGGATTTGGATTTTTGTATCATGTATAACCCAGGAATGGGAAATGTGGTTGCATATTCCATGAGAAGCAGATTTCCAGTGCAAGCATTGAATAAACCTAGTGATGAGTGGACTTGAATGGGGATATTTTCTCCGATGCACTAGGAGAAGGAGAATAGTGGAGGGGAATTCTTTGATAGTGTTCTATTGAAACCATCCATTCTATATTTTATTCATTGGGAGTGGCCTTGTGATGATTTATTCTAGTAGTCTATGAAATTTTTTAATGGTGGGGAGATTCATTGTGATTGGCCATTATCACCTGATGGATTTTTTTCTTCAAGGGTTTTTTTATGTTGTTGTAGTCATTGAGGAAGGAAGAGATAATAGATAGTGACCAAAATTAGTGGCCCATTAATTAGGATGATGAAAATATGTATTATGGCATGCTTCGATAGTTCTGGTGGCCAGGTATGATGTGAGATATAGGTGACTCTTTTTATCATACTCTTATACATGTCTTCCGGTTAAAGAAGATCACAAAAAACAATATGGCTTTATTCAGCTGCTACACATTCCACCCTAGAAGTTGGAAGATATCTTGATGGATTTTATTGTTGGGATAACTCATTCACCACGAGGGAGTAATGCTATTTTGGTAGTGATTGATCATCTAGACAAATTATCCCATTTCTAGAAAATTTGGGTAAAAATTTTGGATGAGTTGGCTCATTATTATGTTCATGAAGTGGTAAGTCTGCATGGTGTTTCATTGGTACTTATTTCATATAGGGAACCTGATTTTACCTCATGGTTTTAGGAAGGCCTTTGGAGGAATTTATTTTATTGGTCAAGTAGAGTACGACATACCATCCATAAATTGATGGTCAACTAGAGTGGACGAATCATATTTTGGAAGAC
The DNA here is from genome assembly GCA_963277665.1 of Viscum album. NCBI lineage: Eukaryota > Viridiplantae > Streptophyta > Magnoliopsida > Santalales > Viscaceae > Viscum > Viscum album. Next base: position 151,433,427 of record OY728138.1, read on the forward strand.
ATTACATGAGAATTCGTATTAAATTTTTAGAGGATTGTGGTATTACCATTTGGGGTTGGTTGAGTATTCATACAATAATAGTTACTAATCATCAATTTGAATGGATCCATTTGAGGTGCTTTATGGTCACCCATGTTGGTCTCCTCTATGTTGGGATGAGGAGGGTAAGACCTAGTTTTTAGGACCATGTCTTGTGAAAGAGACATCTGATAAAGTAAAGCTAATTAGGTTACATTTTCTTATATCTCCAAGTATCTATAAGTATTTTTCTGATTAGAGGTGTATATAATTGGGTTTTCAATGGGAGTCCATGTGTTCCTGAAAGTGGCACCTCAATTTCATCATCATTGTTTGGGTAAGCAAGGGAAGATAACACTGAGGTATGTCAGACCATTTGAAATTACAAAGAGAGTTGGTAAGGTGGCATACAAGTTCTATTTTCCCTCACAGTTGACATCAAGTCATGATGTGTTCAACATATCCGACTTGAAAATGTATAACCAAGATCCATTTCTTGTGTTTAATTTAGATGATTTGGAATTGGAGACTAATTTTTATGTGTTTCAATAGACAGCGCGAATTGTGGAATCTCATTAGAAAGTTCTCCATGTGAATTCTATTCCATTAGTCCAATTTTTTTTGGCAATATTGAAATGATGTTCATGAATCATGGGAGGGAATGTTGTGTAAATTGGAATAATATATATTTTTTGTTCTCTAATAAAGTTTTAAGTTGAAATTATGAGGGTAGAATGTTTTCATGCTAGAGATAATTTCCACATTCATGTTAAAAATTTTAGGTTCTATTCTATTTATCTTCAATCATCTAATTAACATTATATTTACCCATGATATTTTCATGAAAAATTGTGATTTTTCTCTTGATAGTAGGTGGCACATTGTTAGGGTAAACCATGAACCTTTTCTCTAGAAATCATGTGGACATGTTCAAATTTTAATAGGTCAAATCACATGGTTAGTGCACATTTTTTTAAACCATGTGGGAAAATCATTTAGTTTTTCACTCTTTGATAGTAATGGATTCACATTTTTCATATGGTTTAGTAAACCAACCAGGAAAACAATGTGTCTTGTTTAAATCATTAAAAATAAAAAATTTACCTTTTTCCTTATTCAAATTTAACCCTAGATCGCACCTATCACACCCCACATGGGATTATCATCCAAGGTATCATCCCCCAATCTTCCTTGAACCCTTGGAGAGACATTCCTTGGGTGGTCTTGACACTAGTTATTCAAAGAAACATCGAGTGAGCCCTTTTCCGAATGATTTCTCCCTCTTTCTATGGTTATTTTTCCTTCTTTATTGAGTTAAAATTTTCTTGCAAGTTGTTCATCCTTGATGTGTTTACATATTTTATTTTTGGATGTGATCATGATTTTCTTTTCTCAATAATTCCTTTATATATTCTTTGGTTCTGTAGTTGTGGTTTTGCATGAATTTTTAGAAGTTTTGATGGGCGAGGAAGTTGGTTCCCTTATATTACATTATTATATGATTTTGATATTCTTTCTTGGTTTTTTATATGTGGTCTATTGATTATTTTTCTGGTGAGAATCATGTTTTGAAAAGGGTTTCGAGATGCCTATGTGATGAATTATGGGTTTTAAAAAGAAATTGGTTTCACTTCTTATGTGCTTTACTGTAGTGTTCCTTGAAAAGGTATTATTCTTTATGTGGATGGTTTAAAATGTGTTTCCAATGAGATTTAAGGGTGAAAGTCTATTAAATATTTATTTTTTAAGGTAACTGTGATCTTACTTCAGGTTGGCTGTTTTTTTTGTGAATCGTTAATATGTCCTTAAAATTGGAATCTTTTGTGAATCATGTTATAAAATGGTTTTGGTGTGAGGATAGATTTTAAAAAATCTTTTCCCGTGGAAATGGTTGGATCACTACTTATTGTGTATCCAAATGGGTTTCATAATATGTTAATGTGGTGAAACTATATTTCCTAATATTTGTTGTGTGCGTGTGAAATGAAAAATGGTTTTGATTGCGGAAAATGGGGTTTTCCCTCTAGATTTTGACCTTTAGTTTAATTTGAAAATGGGTAAATGGGTTTTCCTTTGTTTTTTTGTGATACATGGAATGTGTAGGTGAAATTTATAATTTATGTGATATTAGAAATTTAAATTGAGCACAAAGTGAATCATGTTTATCTAGGTGGGTGAACTAGAACAAGTATACTAGTTGATTCAGAGGAGGCTAAAGGCCAAATTCATCTATGAGGATTTCCACTTCAACACTAACTAAACATGTGATATGATTGTAGAAAACTAGATTGGGATATGTTTCTCTCTAGTGGATCCTAAATGGAAAATATATTGGTTATGGATTATCACATGGAGACCATTGTACCTTGGGATGGGATCCCCTCTAATGGATCATGAACGGGAACATTGTTGGTGGTTGAGTTGGATGATTTTTTATCCCTAAGGTATGAGGTTCATAGGGTCCCACTTGTGCTAGAAATGAATAGGATTTTTCCCATGGTCCTCTCCTCTGAAATGATACTTTTGTGACACAGTTATAAAAATATTCACATGGTAGACCATCAGAATATTTTAATTTTAAGCATGCTTATTTTTGAAAAAAATGGTTTTCTTTAAAAGTGTTTTCTGAGATAGTTTTAATTAAAAAAATATTCACAGAAATGTTTCGAATATTTTTATGAAAAATTACATGTTAATTTATCTTCTAATATTACAGAATGGAATCACTCTTTTGTGTGGAATCCTGTTGGGATTTATATCACACCCTAAATAAACCGTTAGATGTATGGAGACTTTGTTATGTATGACCCAGATAAAAGAAAGACGCATCTTGGTAGTGATGGTGGATCTGGTTGCCATTTTTCCACTTCATATAGGTGTTGGTGGTGGTTTATTGATAACGATGTATCTCTTTTCATTATGATGGTTTATGGGATATCATTTTTTCTCCCATTACCTTTTTTAGTTTTGGTTTTTCTTAATTTTATAAACTTTGAATCTAAAAAAAATTACTCTATTTTGTTATGGTTACTGGTTGTTCTGATATTTATTCTTTTTGGTTCTCTGTGATTATATATTTGGGTAAAATCACTCAAAAGTGTATAGTTGATACCCAGTCACTAGTTTCTAGATTATGGGGATCAGGAAATCCCTAGGGTTCTTATCTCGGGCCGAGTCGAGTGTTGGATTAGATGGAATCCTGTCATGGTCCATGACAATTCTTTTCATAGGAAGATGAAATATTTTATCTCATTGAACATTATTGAAATTAAATACATAAAATTTACACAATATTTCATTCAACTCTTACATATGAAGAATCAACATAAATATATTAGATTTGAGCTGAATTAACCTGCTATAATCATGTGATATAATTCAGTTTCTATTAATATAGGAAAATATCAAATTTATCATTCAAGGAATTAAGAATATTGAGATCAAATATAACTTCATTACAGAGATATTTGATAATTGTTTTATGATACTAGATTAACTTTATACACAATGAAAAATTTAAAATATTATGATAAATCCTTTCTAGAATGTTTTGATAAGCATCAATTCAGGCTTTGTGGTCAACTGTGTTCATTTACATGAAGGTATGTACAAGGGAGAACCAGTCACCTTAGTTGACTTTCATTCCAAATTGGGTATTAAATATTCAATAATCATTATGTGATATATGTCTTGGTATGTTTTTATAATGTGTTATATGATTTTAGTTAATGTTGGTTCCTTATAACATTCAAAAAATTGATATTTTTGTTTAATACAATATAGAGAGATATATAGTCACAATTCGTATTGGGGGTAAGTTCTTAACAAAGGACTAATTTATGTATCTCAAAATGCTGATGAAATTTAAGCATTTTGAAGTTATAAACAAGGGAGATTATTATTTTATAATGTATAGGGTATAATGTATTGATTCCTAATTTAGGTGCATTCAAAATTTATAGAGCTAAATTATTGAAAGAAGATCAATAATAAGTGATATAAAAGGATTATTTTTTTACTATAAGTTTCATTTAGTTAATCAAGTACCTCATTAGTATAAATTTTATTTCACACTTTTTTCACAGACTGATCATGACTCATGTAGGTTTAGAGTGATTGATAAGTTAATCTGTGATTACACTATTTGATATGTGCTATTAGAATCTAAAAATTATATGCTAGAGTGTTTATGTGTTTAAAAAAAAATAAAAAGTAAGGTAATGTTAGAAAAAAAATCCTAACAAATATATTAGTGATGTGATTTTAGAGAAGGGGATAGTGAAATTATTAAAATCACATAGTATATAATTGAAGATTAATTATAAGGAGTGATGTAAATATTGGTGGAAGATTTATGTGACTTTAGATAAATATTAGTTGAAAGAATAAATCTGTGACATGTTTAAAAGTAATTTCATCATGTTGCATACTCCATTGTAAATAAAATTTATTAAACACATATGTATTTTTCATGGTTTTTGTTAAGGTTCAAAAAATGGGAAGATTATTTTCATTATGTCATGGAAGATATTTAGGTTACTTCTTGAAAATTATAAAGTGTGATGAGAATAGGATATTGATAGAAAAAGTTATCATGGTGGATATTTTTCTTTGGAAAATGGGTATACATGCTATATGATCCCGTGTTTTGCACTGCTTGAAAATTTCAAAATGAAATTGATCTTTGATTTGCAGAATCATCTAAATCCTAAAATACACCTCAGATTGGAATTCTAAAAGATGAATTTATTTAAAATGTTTTTTTGTATTATTGTTAATGATTTTATAATTCCCAAATGTTTTTATGAGTTTTGGATGCGTTGAGATTCAAAAACTCATTTCGATAGAGATAACCTTAGGTTCAAGGTTGTTGTATGGTTAATGCTAACAACGCGGCTCAACTATGTGAACCATTTGGATAGGGCATGTTGTTTGTCTAAACCATGAAGGAGTTATGGGAAAACCATGTTTTCCATAGATTGTGATTGAGTGTTTTGTAAAACCATGCACCTTAGGTCTCATGACCATGTAAAAACTCTATATTTTTTTATAGAGGTGAGCACATGGGCTACGCACAATTTGTTATACAATGTGCTTAAACCCTGAGGTGTGTAGAGGGGAGATTGTTCCAAGGGAATTGTTTTTCTAAATATTAACATATTTGGGTCATGGATCTAAGGATGCTTGAGCTTCATGGTTTGTAAATGATTTTTAAAACCATGTAAACAACCCGTGCACCCTTTTAGAAATGTTGAATTGAAAATTTACCCATACCTCTTTTAACCCTTATTCCAAATTTTTTCTCCCTCGTTTCCCAATCCCAATATCTGTTTGAGATTACCTTTGTATGGACCACTATAATTTTTTGTTTTCTATTAATTTAAGCATAAAATTTAATGCCCATGATATTCATGGATCACCCTCTCATATTATATAGATCCCATTGATTATTATCACATTTTAATTATTTGTATTGTTGTTATTTCCTTCAGAGATCTAATAGCATATTTTGATGTTACATGTCTATTTTTTCTATTCTTCTGATTAAAAATTATATTGATGGTCTATATTGGAATATTTATGCATCAAAAGTTTTAGATAGATGCTTTATATTCTCTTTTCATGACATTGTAACATTTATAATATGTTTTAATGTTCCACGCACCAGATTTTATGGGTGTTTATTCCTAAATTTTAATTTATTGTAAATAATTTTTTTCCCTTTTAATTGGTTTTCAATGAGAACCAATTACATTGTTGGTGGTTGTCTACCCCAATGAAAACCCAACATTTTCATGTGTTAATACAAATAAACTTAATCATTGAGTTGTGTTATCAAAATTATACAATCCTTTAGATGTATTGAGATTCAACTTGATTAGTGGGACATGTAATTGAATTAAAGGAACTTCTAAATTTTTTACTACAATCAAATTAACCCCTTATGTTCAAATAAAATAGAAATAGTTTGTATTATTAACGGAATGAAAATTGAAAGTGATTAATTAAATAAACCATGATGAGTTATATATTGGCCTGGAGAACTACTTGGACCATGTAAATTATTAAGTATGCATATGACTATTAAAATGATAAATACTCTTGGACACTTCTAACATTGTAATGAAAGGGGAATGGTTAAAATAAATTTAATGGTTAAATTGATTAAATAAAATTTGAATACCATGGACAAGTCACTTCACCATTTTGGAACTTGTAAATGAAAATTTTATGGTATGTTTGTAGTGTCAAAAGACATGAGAATTTACTATGGACTATTAATCTTTATTTAAGGTAATGTGTATATCTATTTATTTATAAAATCATAATATGGATTATTTTAATGTAATTATATAGATGTCCTCATAAGTCCCATTAAATTGAATGAATTAAAAATGGTTATGATGTGTTGGATGTGGCACTCATTACCGATTAGTTGTAATTTTTGGACATAGAGTTCCTTTTTACTATTTGAATTTATCTAAAATTATGTTCTATATTATTACTATTATAACTCATTGGAAATTATGTCTTGTTCCATTATTACTAGAATTAGTTCAGTATGACACACCTTCTCATTGCTTATTAACATTGTTGGTCATTGTTCCCCATATAATTAGTTTTTGAAATGTTAGTAATGGAACCCATTATCCATTAGTATTAATTTGACATATTGGACATAGTAGTAAATTTTATTATAATTATTATTTTCAATTAGATCATTTGGAATTGTTCCCCTTATCAATTGTTGGGAAATATTAGACATGACTACCAGTCTGCCTTAGATTAGATTATTTTTATTGATGCTAATTATTTAGATATTTATCCCCATAAGTTTGTTATTAAACATGGGCACAATAGTTATCTATGATGGGTCTCAACTATATTTATATAAAATTTATAGCGTCATAGACAATCTAACTTAGGTTGAAGTAGGTGGTATCATGTAGGATACTCATGAGGAGCTACTTCCAACATGGTAAATTTATATTTATTCTTAAATTTTTATATGTATACGATGTATCATTTTATAATAATGACCTAGATATGCATTAAAAGTCATTTGTGGTGGATTAATGAGTTTTACAAAAACCCAATTAGGGCATCAGATTGGTTCTTGGATAGATCTATCGATTGTAGGTTATGATATAGCCCATGCATCCTTATTATTTCTTTATTTAGGACTAGGAATTGATATAGAGTTGGGTCCCATTAATGTACTCAAGATACCACAAATAGTTGGGTCTTTTGGTTATTTAATTATGTTTTTATTCGATCTTATTTTATGTATTTTATGCGATATGTTTTCATCTTTTATTTTTAATCATGATGTTTGAGCATGAATATTTATTCGAAACTGGATTATTTTTCTATTTTTATTATTGTTTTTATGACTTAAAATTATTTAGTATTCCTCTATGTTCATTAACAATATGCACGGAATAGACTCCCCATTTTGTGATCTTTATACCCTCACTACTAGTCAATTTCCTCTAGAATACATGTAGGTGTGCTTGAGGACTTGTCACTAACTAGATCAGATCACCGTTTTAGTGGCTCCTAGGCTAGGATGTTATAAAGAGGTATTCGAGATTTATTTCCATTGTATTGCTATTATGTTATGGTGTAAGAGAGACTAAAAATGAATCATCACATATTAAGTAAGTCATGTATTGGTCTGGACAACCCACACATAGGAAAAGATCAATTTTTCTTGGATGGGATTTTTGTTTATACTACTATTACTAAAATTTATTATTACTTCCCCTTGACTAAGTAATATATTAAAAATGGTTAATGATTACTATTATTTAACTCTTTGATGGTGTGTAAATATATGGGGTGTGTTCATGAATCATTCAATAACAATTTAATAACATTTCATTATCATGCTTATCTGTATACCATGCTTCTGGGATTATGTACAATGATTATTTGTATACCATGCTTTTTTGATTATTTATCATGCTTTTATATATAATATGATTGTGTGGCTATTGAAATTTATACCTGTAATATCTATTAATGAAAATTATTTCCAGGTTATGGTTATGAAATATGGTTGGTTAAATCAAGTGTATGAATCAACCTAAATGGTGTTTTCCTATATATATTGATGTTGAAATCCTAATTAATCATCCCAAAATTGATTAAAGAAATGAAATTGTTTTTAAATTGTAAATTAATTAACATTGATGGAAAAATATTAAATTTCATGAAAATATTATTTATTTTCATAAATAAAATTTATAACTTATGAATGTTAGCTAAATGTTTTGTCAATTTCTACTTATAAAGGCTTGAAACTCTCTAATATGAGAATGAGGACCCATATAACCAAATCCTTATATACTGAATCGACCCTTCAATGTGTTTTTTAGAATTATATTTCTATGAGATAACCCAATTTATGGTGTGAAACAATTATGAGGTATTTAAAATTAATGGTTCCCAAGTAAATGGGATACCAATTTTAATTTATAGAGCACTAAATCCATAAATTGGAAATGGATTCCAATATAACTTAACCCAAATTGATGTGATGAGACCCTTATAGGCCACCTTTATCTTTATATGCTTAGATCTTAACCCACTGTTGTATATCAATGTGAAAAATGAGATGGTTATTTAAAGATTCTACATCCAGTTATATGGTGTTTCATATAAATTTATGGTGTAATATTACTTAACTGATTCCCATTAAAATTATGAGTCGCCTTTTGTTTTCTCTTGATATTTACTTGATATGGGGCCCCATTTAATTAAAATTATAATTACAACCTAAAGTGTTTTTTACTATATATCTTGGAATTTATATTTTCACTAACTGATCCAATTATGAGAACATATGGAAAAGGATGATGGTTTAAAATAGGAATTCATGAGATAATTTCACCATATTATTTTGAGGCACCATTTAAATAATGTGGTACGTATAGTATGAGATACTTTATATTGGATAATATTTATATTATATATCTAAAACTATTAAATATCTACAGTAAAAGTGAATTGATGTAAAGTATTAAATAATACCTTTAGTGGTGTTCTATAAATTACCCTAATGAACGAATTAGTTTTTATGATTTCATGAGTTTTAGTTAGATTATTTAATTCTGTTTAAGGAACCTAATGGTTATCCATTCAGTCATAGTGACCTTTTAGGTTTGTCTTAAGTTTTAAAAGTTGACTCCTTTAGTGATAAAGAGGTTAGATCGGTGGTAATAGCACCCATTGAAATGATAAATCGGTAGAAATTATTGGAAAAGATTAATTGAATTATTATTATAGACCATTTTATTAGTTGGGTCTTGTATGACTCTTAGATAATGAAATTAAAAACTATGGAGGAGGGTGGTGGTCTAGTAAGTTGAAACTCGAGGCAGGATTTTCCATGTAGTGATACCGATTGAGTGTTTACATATTTTACTTTTTATTTTACATGATGATCCAATAGAGGGAAATCTCCTATGAGTATGTTGGAGAATGAAAATGACTTATTGGCCAATGTCTCTATGGTGGTGTCATTAATACTATGTTAATAGGTTTTGACTCTCTTGGGTGAATGATTCCTTACTCATTCCTAGCTTTCCCTATTTAGAGAGAGTTTATAGGCATGTTATATTCTATGTAACAGATGCCCTTATGTGTGATACGGTTTTCATATGAGGGACCTTAGGGATAGTCGTATAGACCTAGTTGCCCTATTTGGGGACTTTATTAGCACGACTATGTTGGAATCAAAGTAGACCTTAACTTTAAATCAGAATCTAATGGGTCAATGAAATTTGTTTTTACTGAGGTAATACTATGAGAGAGGTTGAATGAGATTACATATGAATTTAAGGAAGAAATATTGGATTAATACTCCTTTTGAGAGAGAAGAATAGTTGTTTCTCATAATTATAATATAATTAATGTGACTCCTGTAGGTTCTATAAAACTCTTAAGGTTCTAAGGGTAGCAAGACTGGCTTCAATTAGAAGTAAATTTTGAGTTCCTATGCCAGTTGACCAATAGTTGTGTACTGGATACATTGAAATATGAAATAATGTCATGGTGTAGGTGGAAATTTGATAAATCATGGAAATGGTGAGGTGAATAATTTTTAAAAAGAGTTCTAAGGGGCTCATATCATGTTCAGATTAATGTTTGATATAGAACGTTCATATTCATCTTATCGATGGGTGAATCACAGGTGTGTGAGTCAGGTTTTGAATTAGTTTTTAATTTATATACACCCATTTTATATTGAATGTTTAGTACATACTACTGATGTGAGGTAACTGTTTGATATGGAATACCAATAAACAGGTGGGCATGAGTTAAGGATCAATGTTTTCAAACATAATACATGTAAGCATGGAGACCTAGAGCAATGGGTAAATAGATAGTTGTTCTAATGGTGAGGTAAAATGTGAATGTAAAATAGGTGTAATGATATGGTTGACCTGTCAGTGGACCTGGACATGAATCATTATGAGATGTGTTGTCAGAGATTAGTTAAGGAAAGTACAACCTAGCTTGTGTGATCATTGATTGGGAGGCGATACACACATATTGATGGAATCTTAATATACTCCATTTTATAGTTTATAATTCCCAATATATTTACATCATCTTGAATTCACTGAGATATCATCAACTATGTTCCATGATAATATAAACATCCTTTTTAGTTTGATAAATGGTCTCTTTTTGATGTTTTCTAGAGGAGTAGTTCAAAAGTTGTACATTTCATGGCAATCACAGTATTTTCCATAGATGGAGCTGAACCCTATTATAATTTTAATTTTTCCAATTATTCCATGAAATTTGTTCTTAGGAAGAGGTAATGGGTTGTGGGTGATGTTTTAATTGTCTCTCGAGAGTGAACATATCATTGTCCATGTAGATAATTGCATTTGAGGAGTGACGGATAATGAGTTGTAGTAGTCAGAAAATCATTTGATTGATACGAAGACATGGATGATCCTATTGTGGGGAGAACCTCATGTAATTTGCATTTTGGAACCTTGATAATGGTTATGGGATAGATATTTTAGCTATAGGATTCCATTGTATAAAAGGAACAATGTTTGTCAAGATTTCATCATAAATTTCTTGTATCAGTACGAATACAAACATAGAAATCTTGAGAGTGGTCTTATGAACATGATATCTGATGAAAATAAAGGTTTTTTAGATTAGGGATGAATTGGATTCCATGTAATGGCACGGTAATAGAGATGATCATTGATTGTTTCGTCCAGGATATGTCACCAGAATTTGGGTTTGGGATTTGGTCAGTGTCCTTGGAACAATCTTGGCATGCCTTAGTATAAATTTTTGTATAATCTATTTATGGGGAAATGTAGGCTATAGATGATGATATATTTTTAAATTACTTAATTTGAGGCAGTTAAACTTGAGTTTTTATTGATTATTATGATTTGGCTGGCGAGGAAACACATTTGACATGCCATTAAGATGAAAAGAGTGATGTTAAAATTACAAACATGGATTTTCATTGAAAACACACCATGTAGGGAATCATCAAAAAAATTTCAATAGGAGACTTATGAAATGATTTAAAAAATCTTCTGGTGAACGATTTGTGGTTCAGATTTAGATATTGAAAGATAAACCCTTTGGTTGGGAGCCCCATAGGAATGATAATGATTTTTAAGAGTCCATGACCATGTATTAGGTTTATAGGGGATTAGGTATATATTATCTTAGTGTTTAATTTTTTGTTACAAGTAATGGATTATGTTTTAGTGTTTTGACTAATGTATTCCTAATGTGGAACTCGGAAGCATTTTGGGATTTTATAAATAAAATACATCCAATTCAGTAGAAAATCGCAACCATTGTAGGTCTATGGATGATTTCATTGGACCACAAAACATATTTGGGATGATAATTTATAAGGCGGGAGGTTTTATGATCATCTGTTTCAGATGGGTTAAAAATTTCCAATGGAATTTTATGTTCCAGTTGGTGGATGGGCCAAATGTTGAACTCAACTACAGATTATAATTATGAGAGATTGAACTATTTAATATGATTTTATATGTTTTAAAATTTATATGAAATATGAGATATTAGGATTAGTTTTGGATATTTTGGGCTTCAAAAAATCATTTACAAGAGACACAACTATAGGCATATAGTTGTCACACAATTAATATTAATCAAGAAGATCATCTATGTGGAATATTTTGAAAAGGCACGAGTTATTTTTAAACCATGTATGAGTTCCTTGAACATCATCTATTACTTAGAGGGTAAAACCCAATATTTTAAAATCATTCACCTTTGGATGCACATCCCTATTAAAATAATTCAATTTATTACCAATGTGAGTGCATAGGTTGTGCATGGTTTTTCTAACCATGACTTTAGATCTTATTGTGTATAGGGGTGAGAAAATTCCAAGGGAAAGAGTTGTGCATGGTTTTTCAATCAATTTTCTTCAACCATGTGGGTGTGAATGTTAGTTAGTATGAGTTTTATGTTTTGGAGAACTGGGAAACCAAACCATGCACCCCATTAAAAATAAAAAAAATGTCATTTTTAACTCTACCTATTTTAACCCTTATTCTTTTTTTATTGTCCATCATGTTTTTTTATCAACATCGACTAGAGATCCCCATTGGATATCTGCTAGGCTTCAATGGTTCTCCTCTATAATGACTAAAAATATAACTTCATCGGTTATGTTGGATAACCCTTAGTCATATTATCAATCATTTTACTTCTTATCTAGTTTGAATTAACCATATTATATTTCATTTACATTTGAGTTCATATTCAATTTTTTAGGGAATTATACTATTTCTTTGATTCCTATTGTTCCATCCTAGATCCAAGGCCGATATTGGACATGTGATGCTTCATAAGAATACAATAGGTGGTCTATATTTCATTCCCTTAATATTTTTTTATTTATAATATTTTTTATTATTTGAACCGTATTCTCCAAGAGCCACCTCTAAAATATTAAATCTCATTAAATAATTTTTTGTCACCATCCATTGGTTTTCCTTGAGACTTTATTCCATTGTTGGAGGTTTCCTACCTCAATTCAAACCACACATTTGGGTGTGTTAATATAGATTCCCATGAGTGTTTTATAATGGTTCTTTAATTAGAAAATCCGTGAGACAAGTTAAGGTTCCCCCTAATCAGTTTGACTTATAATTGAATTAAAAAACTCATAAATGGATGAATACAATTGAATAATCCCTTATATAAAATTAAAATAGAAATGTTTAGTAGGCTTAATTTATTTGAAATGAAAAATGATGAATTAAATTAACCTTATAGAGTGATATAATTTCATAGAGTCCTACATTATACTGGTCATTTCTTTTCATACATTAACATTACATCATTTTCCAAAAATAATTAATACATTTCATAAATAGACTCCCAAATACCATACTAGTCAAGTTCCTTTGGAAGTAATGAAACATTAACATTGGTACATAGGTGAGCTACATTATCTCCCACTAGGTTCTTCTTAAGTATCATTTTTCCAAGAAACATCAACCATAATAAATTTCTTCAAAACCTGGGAAAAAGTAAACATAAATAGAGGTGAGATCAGATGCTCAATATGGGTAAAAAATGGTGATATGTAATCATAATTATGACACAAATTCTATGAGAACACGATCATGAAAATATAAGATCATACCTTACATACCAAAGATCATAAATATGAATCTTTTCATAAAGATTAGAATTTCATAATATATGAATCATAAGGGAATCAAGAACATAATCCATAAAATCATAATAGAGGAATAAGATATATAATTTTTTGTAAACACGTCTCCATAGAAAATAATTTCCATGGTAGTCAGTTTATCACTACCAAGTCCATATTAGTAGAATGGTATGGCTCCAAATTACATCTTGGTAGTCAGGGATCACTCACATGACCCTAATAGTATTCAAGGATCATAGAAAGTGAACTATTAGAAAAAAAATCATTTATTGAACTAAGTTGACTCCCCATTCAATCTATGACTATCTCATGAAAAAGAAATCTTTACCCAAAAAATTGGAGGGAGATATGGGTGAGACCCATCTCATAATGAAATAATACAAACATATGACATAATATCATAATAAATCATATCATAAACATTGAAGTTAAATGGGTGTCAGAAATTTGTAACCATATCATAACCTACAGAAAAGTGAAATGCTTCATAATCATTTCATCAATGCATAAATAGTGAAAAGGATTTGGTTACATAAACATTGTGAAATCAAAAAAACCATTTGAAGAAAGAATGTGAATTTTACACATGGATCGTATCTCGAAAAAAAATTATTAACATTGAAGGATGACATCTTAAATGGTAAATAATGTTTAAATATCTTATGAAAACATTTTATGAGAAAAAAATACATTCTTCATTAGAAATTTCTTTTCTCACCACAAAATATTTTAGAAAACCATGTAATTTGAAAATATATATGATAAATTATAGAGGATTATTTGAAAAATAAAAAAAATAAATCCCTAATTACAAGATAATTAACCTAAAACATCATTTAAAAAAATTGAAATCATATTTGAATATAAGGTATTTTTAGAAAAATATATTTTTGAACGAATAGGGAAATAAAATAAGAATTTCATAAAAACATTTTATTAATTATATTCAGTACCAAAGAGTTGATAAAATAATAATATTATATGAATAAATCTTTAATAACCAAAGAATAAGAAAATTTATCAGTTTTCTGGAGATATGGACTATAATATTTCATCAATGGAAATATAATCATAAACAATCCTGATAAATGATGTGATCATTCCAAAAAACTCTTACCACATGGTAACTTGGAATCATAATCCCTATGTAAAAAATGACATAGAGGTTAAAATATCATGAAAATAATGTGGTTCATGATATATCATTTGAAATGGAAGTATATAAAACTCATAAATGAACATTGGTACATACAACAACTTGTGTCCCAAAGAAATAAATTTTACACAAAATTACATTACCAATTTTGTATATTTTAGATGGGAAAACCCGTGAAATAAAGAGAATAAAATGGATATGTAAATAACAATAAATTTAGTTGTAATAATAGTATAATACATTCAAAGAATTATATACAAGACACAAAATAAATGAGTGGTGAATAAGGCATGTATCTCATGGAAATAAAAAGGGATGTGAAATTCCCTTACCTTATGTCTTGAATCTGTTTGTACACGTAAAAACCACATGTATAATAAGTTTAAGATTATTATATATCTATATCCTAAAAATATTCACATATAAAATACCCTATAATATTTAATTATGATATTATATTATCCTTTCCTTAACAATTCCATGTTAATATAACATTTCGGGTAATATCCTCTTTGTTTTCATATTTGTTTTGACTTTTATTATTGATCCTATTACATAAATTATGATTTAATTAATTAAATAATTTAAATAATTATTTATATATCATAGATATTCAGTATATATAAATTTATAACAATCTTAAAATGATAGATATATGAAATGGAATACACCATTAGTGGTGGCGGTAGGCAGTATGTACATATAAACGTTGTTTCCATTTTCATGGTGTATTGAATGAAATTAAATGGAATATATTTATATTATTAATATAAATATTTTATAAATATTATGTCATATATATCAAATATTTCCCCTAAAACATCCTTAATATATTATATTAAATGTGTGAAGGAGTCACATCTCTTTGAGGAGGCGGTAGTCCGCACGTCCACAAATGATGTTATCGTATATCCACAACATGGAAAACATGAAGGTATGTTTCATATAAAAATTATAAAAGTATAAATATGTCGTAAATATAATAAATATCAAATAAAAACAATATTTACATCATAATCCTCAACCATGAGAGGTGGTAATGGAAAAAATTAACAACATCATCTAATGAGGGGGTAGTACTTTGTACCAAAAAAGTTATTTTCATTACCCAATTGATGGATGTGTTTGTATGTTTGTATAAAATTAATAGAATGAAAAAATATATGTATATTAAGGTTATATAGGATATTATGTATTCATGTATGAAAAATAATTGAGGTGGTGGAAAAATAAAATAAAGTAAAGGAGCTTGAGGAAGGATGTTACCTCTTCTCTGGGTAACTCATTTTGGTTAGCACCGAAGGGCTTCCTTCGATTTCTATCTGACAAAAGAGAGGATTGAATAGATAATAGAGGGATATTTGAGAAATTAATTAGGTATATCATGTCTGATACTAAGTGGTTTGAGAGGTTTTAAGAAGGGGAGGAGGTGGTGTCCTTTTACAACGGAGGGAGGAGATACACTTCTCATTTTTGAAAACAAGTTAGGTGTACCCATGTTATTATAAAAAACACATAATAATAAAAAAAACTAAATATTAAATGTTTTATTGCAGAAATATTTCCATAAGATTGTTCTTGGATAACTAGGTAGGTCATTTTGGCCCTTAAGATTAAGGTTTAGTCCCTTGTAAAGCTTAATTTTCCCGTAATCTTTGTAATTAACATTAATCACAATCAGTAATTTTTTGGTATAAAATTGAGTTGATATTATTAGAATATAAATATTGTAACTATTGAGACCATGTATTTATATTTTTTAAAATTAAAATAATATAGTAATAAAAATCATGATTAATGTTAAACCCACAGATGTTGTGAGAAAATGAGTTTTTAAAGTGAGAATTTTCAAAAGATAAATAAGATTTTAGATCTAAAATAATTATAATTTTTTCCCAATAACCTAAATTATATTAATATATTTATAATTGATATATTTCTACTTTAAACCCATCATAAAATATAATTAATCTATATAAATAAGTTAGATAAGGACAAGTATCTGATTAAAATTCAGCATTTTTCACTATTCATCCAAAAAATGATGTTTCTTAGAAATATTAAAAACATTAAACCTAATATAATTATAAAATTATATATCTAAAAATATTTTTTATTAACTAATATTCTAATTCTAATAATTTATAAAAATTATTTTATTATTTTTCATAAATTACATGAAAAAGTTGTTAATTTACGAAAAAATATCATTAAACATATAAAGACATTACAAAAAAAATTATATATTTCCTTATAAATACATTTTATTTATATTAATCTATTATATATAATATTTAGAAATCAGTTATAACTATTCTTAGTACTTTTTTTAATGGCTATTTTATACCAATCTCATTTGTATAAATATAGTAATAATGTGTTGTATAGTGGAAACTCCGTATTGTGTGTAATACAAGCCATGTTGCTGTTACAAATAGTGAAATATTACCTTTGTGTAGAATATAAAAAATTATGACTTAGTTCAACATGAAATTAATTACATTAATGAATATTTATTCTTTTCAAAAAAAATGTTCATATTAATTTAGGGTGTTACATTATAACCCCTTAAAAGGAATTTCTCCCTAGAAATTGGTCATTATGATTCAAGAAGATAAGGATAATGTTGCATCATCGTATCATCAATTTCCCATATAGGTTATTATAATAGGTGGTTTATCAATAAAACATTTACAATTTTAGTGGTCTTGTTTCTCATAACATTCTCTATATGATAAAAAAAATTTGACTAGATGTTCCTCAGAAGAAATATCTTACACTAAATGTATGACCTCTAAGTTTAATACACGTGAAGGGTTAAGAATATACTTGATAATGAGAGATACATGGAACACATCATGAAGTTGAGATTGATTTTGAGAAAGTTCCAAGAGATAGGATACCATCCTTATATGATCAATAATCTCAAAGGGTCTGATATACCTAGGGATTAGTTTTCCTTTATTATTGAATCAAATAAAATTATTCCAATGAGAGATTCATATATACACATTCTAACTTACATCAAATTATTGACCATGTAATTTATTATCAAAATAAAGTTTCTACATATATTGAGCTTCCAAGATATGTTGCATAATGGTTCTATCCTTTTCAAAAATTTCTTTAACTATCTTTGGTCTTATTATCATTATTTTCCAAACATAATCCTAAAATGTTGCAGATATACATATATTGACATAGAGGTATTCGTAAGGATCCATCTTATTGATTGTGTGAAAG
The DNA here is from genome assembly GCA_963277665.1 of Viscum album. Lineage (NCBI taxonomy): Eukaryota > Viridiplantae > Streptophyta > Magnoliopsida > Santalales > Viscaceae > Viscum > Viscum album. The sequence goes on from OY728138.1 coordinate 151,451,561, forward strand.
ATATTTTTGTAAGAAAACTCAGCTATAGGAAGTATTTGATCCCAACCACCTTTGAAATATAGATAACAATATCTCAACATATCCTCTAGAGTCTGAAAAGTTATTTTAGACTGAAGTTCTATCTAGGGACAGTAATATGTGGTAAAACTAAATTCTATATTAATATATTTCTGAAGACTTCACCAAAACATTGAAGAAAACCTCAGATCCTAACTAGATACAATAGAATGTTGTACTTTAAGAAACCTTACCAATTCTTTAGTATATATCGTGGTAATATTATCTAGATATAAGTATTATTTGATAGCGATGAAGTGTTCTAACTTAGAAAGGAAATTGGATACCACTCATATAACATTATTGCCTTTATAATTTTTGGGTATTATAGCAATAAAATCCATAGTGATGTTCTGACATTTCAATTCAGGTGTGGGTAATGGATGCAACATCACCATTGAATTTTTTCTTTCAACTATAACTTACTGGAATACAAATAAACGATATAAAAACTCTATGGTATCCCACTTCATTCCATCCCACCATAAGTATTCCATCAAAATATCTATACATATTCGTCCATCGAGGATTAATAGAGAATGATGAACTATGAGATTCCTCTAATATATACATCAAATCTAGTATGGAAGGAACTGATACATGGTTCATGACCCTTATCATTCTATCCTATTAAATTTTAACCATAGGAACATTTCTAACCATCTATTGAAACTCCACATATTCCTTTTTCACATCTCTAATAATAACACGGATTGTGTGTTGAACATTCAATGGAGCAAGGTACTAATTTCCCCCTTCCTTCAGGATTTCTAGATCTATCTTCTGAAAATATAGAAATTTTAGTTTTCTTATTATCTTAGTCTGAGATAACCTAGCATTATCATTTCGACTCATAACATCACACACCTTGTTTCCTTTCTAAAGGTGGTATTTTGTTGACCATCCATAATCCTTTATCAGCCCTAACCATCTTCCCTAGTTCAAGTTAAACTCCTTCTATGTAAATATATATGTCATACTTTTATGATTGGTATATATATCACACTTTTCTCTATACAGATAATTCTTCCACAATTTTAAAGGAAAAGTTACCACAGATTACTCCAAATAATTATTTGGGTAATACTTCTCATGAATATTCAACAATCATGGGTCATATGTGATCACAATGATATTCTTCATAAGAAGGCATACCAATCCCTTCTTTGACAAATCACTATAGATTAAAAACCCTTATCCAATAAAGGGTAATGTAATCCCATATTCTTTAACCAACTATCTATTTACATCCTTGATTTTTTTTTCACATTCATCAATCCATAGGAACATGGAACCCTTTTTTGTTACATTTGTCAGAGGATTAGATAATGAAGAAAAATTCACCATAATCCATTGAAAATATCCTGATAAACCATGAAATCTATAGATCTCAGTCACCATGGTTGGACTAGGCCAATAATAAATACCCTCTATATTTGATAAATCTAATGCAATACCCTCTCATGAGATTATATAAACCAGAAATGAAACCATTTATAGACAAATACATACATTATAATTTTTTCATATTGTTATCCTTCCTTAGGATATTTAATAAAATTTATAAGTTGTCTTCATGGTCTTCCTTTCAAATAGAATAGATAAAAATATCATGTATAAAGACTACCAAAATCTAATTGAGGTCGTCTTTAGTGACTATATTCATAAATTTTATGATGATAGTATGGAAATTAGTAAGACCCAAAGGAATCACTATATATTCAATGTGTCCATACATTGTATAGAATTACTCCTTGGGAAAACCCTTCTTATTGACCCAAAATTGTTGATTTTATGAAGGAAGTCCAATATTTTAAAAGTAAGGAGCTCCATTAATTTGATCAAGCAAGTAATCAATATGGGGAAGAAGACACTTAATATTAATCATGATCTTATTTAATTCTCAGTAATCAATAAATAGACACATTGATCCATTTTTATTTTTCAAAAAAAAAAGAATAGGTACACCCCAAAATGACACACTTGGTCGGGTGAATTCAATATCAATAGTTTATCAGAGTTTCTTCTTTAATTCGTATAACTCAAATAGGTCCATTCTATAAGGATTGATTGAAATTAGTGTGGAACTAGGTTTGAGATCCATCATGAACTCAACTTTTTCGTTTTGGTGGAAGGCTAGGAAACTCTTATAGAAATACCTCCACTAACTCCCAAACAAAAGGAATATCAACGATTTCGATTTTCTCTCAGACCATCGGACAAAAACATACCTTTTAAATGGGAATTAAAACCCATTGATAGGATGTAATTTCCATGGATGTTCATAATTATATTCACATTGATATACTATCATAGTTTGGTTTGAAATATAAAACATAACATACCTTCCTTGATAATTGAGGTGGTTTATACACCAACAAATACAACCCATTAATAAGATATCATCAAATTCAACTAGAGGAATAATGAAATGACATTGAGGAATCACATTCCCACAAACATCAACCAATGAGGAATCAGAGAATTGAGCTGAAATCATCATACTAGTAAGGATTTTTAGTACTAAATCTACTTATAATTCTTTGAGTGATATCTTAATACCTTTATCACTTTATTTAGATATGAAAGATTAAGAAGATCTATTAACAAATAAGACATTAGATGTTCTAGAGTTGACGGTAGGTGTTCCTTTCATTATATCATTATCACATCCCTCACCAGAAACAATTATCACATGATATGTTCCCTTATCCCTTATATTAAGAGTTTTCTGACGTCGATCATCATCACCAACCCTCTAGTTGGGGAATTGTTCATCATAATTCCCATTCTCCTCACATTGTATCATTAAAGCATAGAAGGTGATTTATATGCATTTTTTTCTCCATTCTTATTGTTAGATAACTTCTATGAATCTTTTTGTAAATAATATGCATGATGACCTTACCTTCAACACTTTAGTAATTTATTAGACTACTTAATACAATTTCCTCTATAACTATTTCCACACATAGATCATAAATGAAATATCATCTTTTTCTCTTCATGGTTTATAGAAATTCCAATGAACTCCATCTCCCTTTTCTTTTAAAAATCATGAGACAGATACATAAATCCGACCTCCATTTAAACCTTTATTCCAAAATTAAAAATATCTTTTTAATTACTAATGTCTCATATTTAAAAAAACCTTTCTATGACATATCTTTAATCCACTAAAAAATTGTTAACATTACTTCTATACTGGATGATAATTCCATAAGAGTACCACGAATGTCTTCTAAAATTAGCCATGTAGATGAAAAAATACTCACCATCCCTTTGATTTAACTCATGGAACATCTTTTCTATATTCATATGAACAATAATAGGAAAGTATAGACTGAAAAATATATTTTTGAAGTCAGCTAAATCCGTGGATTACATTTCATCTTGCTTCCTTGTATTATTGAATAGAATCTACCAATGGTTTTCCTGCCCCTCTAACTGATAAATAGGAAGAATGACCTTCTCATTTTCTGAAAACTACCAAACAAAGAATATATTTTCAATGGAACTCATCTATTGTTCATCAAAAAGTGAATTATAATACCCACAAAATTATCGTGTACATTGGTTCATAAAGGACTCAACAGAATGTTGTTATATCCTTTTCCCATTTAATATTCTCGCATGACTCATAACTTGAGAAATTTTTGTGCGCGGTGAAATGAGGATTTTTAGTCGAGGTCCCATAGCATTTGGACACTAAATGAAACAATCATTTCAATTCTCATCACAATCATGATTGAGGCAGTTCCTTCGGGTTTCACCTATTTAATATAACAAATGACATATAGTTTGAAATTTTTATCATAATGAGGCTCCACATAATCCTAATAATCTAATAGTAACTATAAATTATAACATCTTACATAATCTATGACACCTTAGGTTTGTCCTTATAGAAACCCAGGATTAAAATATATGGATATTGCTTCATTTTTTTCAATATTCATCAATTTAGAAAAGTACATGCTAGAGGACCCTAATGGTTTGTTATCTTGAGAAACATGGAAAAAAAATATTCTAATGTAGTGAAAGATATTTAATTTTTTCCAAAATGAACATACGATTTATTACATATACTAAAAAAATTCCTCATAACTTTCTTAAGGGAAACATTAAATGGGATGAGCTTAGAATTTCATTAAGGGTAACCCAGAATATATGTAAGCATAAACATTAGGATAAGGGTATGAGAACATGTTCATAACATTTGAAGATCATACCCTACAAATTAAAGATCATAATTACGAATCATTACATAAAAATTGGATGGTCATATGACATGAATCATAAGGGAATCTACAGCATAAGACATGAAATCATAATATAAGAATAAGACATGGAATTGTGGCAGAAAAATAATCATATATTATGATTTTGATAGTAGTCAACACATCACTGCCGGTGTCATCTTAGTAGTATGAGTTCACTCCATGTACCATATTGGTAGTCATGATTCACTCCCATGAACATCATAGAAGTCAAGTTTAACTCCCAAGACCATCATATTGGAAATAGTCTTTTACTAAATTGATTTCAATCCACATTCAGTCGATGTCTATCTAATTATATATAAATCTTTAACCAATTAATTTGAGAGAGATATATATCCTACCTATATCAAAATGAAATCATACATATGCATTCCACAATATCATTAACAGTAATATCATAACCCATGAAATGAAATGGGTTTCCTAAACAAGTAAGCATATAAAAATTTATGTAAGATATAAATCTTTCAAAACAATTTCACTAGATAATTACTCATCAATGGAAGAAGGATTCATAAGAACATAACTCATAATGGAGAAAATGGTTTCATAAACATATATCCTATGAAAGAGAAATTATATTCATAAAAATATTACACATGAGAGATAAATGGGTTTCAAAAAAATCCTAACATCAATACATAAACCATTTAGAGAAAGAATGTGAACAGAACCATTGGATCATTTACCTAGAAAAGCATGATTAAAACCAATGGATGTAAACTTATATATGAAATAATTTTGAAATATCTTTTAAAAAAATTATTAGGAAAATACACTTTCTTCTTAGAATAATTATTTTTAAAACATTGAATCTTTTGGATAACATTTTTATTAAAATGAAAATGAAAATTTATAATGGAATATTTAAACCATGTTGAAAAATATCATCCATGAAATGATAAAAATGAATCATGAACCTATTTTGATAAACATTATTTTTGAAAAATTATATAATAATCTTGAAAAAATTAAAATTCTTTTCTTGGAAAATATCCTATTGATAACACATAAATGAAGCTTTAAAAAACCCTCTTCGAACATAAAATATTTTTTTTACACTTTTCCATGAAAAAAAATAAAAAAAAATCAATTTCTAGAATATTAAGGGGAAAATCATAAAAAGAGTAATATTATACAATTTCATATGAATCATTAAAGAATAACGGTCAGGATGATAGATAAATCTATACATTCCAAACAATCCATATGTTCCGTAAAATGTTTATAAATATTCCTTGATTGAAAGATAATAATAAGACTCATTTTATTAAAAAAAATTGTATTAAAGGATAATAATAGATAAAAATGACTTTTATATTTCATAGGGTAAGAGTATAAAATATTTTAAAACAGTTTTCGAAAAGATGATTTTGAAAAAGATCAAATTTATAATAGAAGATAATGGTAATATAGGATTTTATTAATATCAATTTTTTAATTATATTATATTTCATAGAGTGACAAAAATGTGTCCCATATATGTGAATATATCATGAATAACTAGAGGATAAGGATATTACCGAGTTTTCTTGAGAGTTATACAATTATATTTGATCAATGGATGCATTATCATAAACAATCATGAAAATTCATGAGATTCTTTAATAAATTATTAACACATGGTAACATTAAACCATACTCCTCATGTCAGAAAATAAAATTAAATAAAGCATAAATTATACTTAAAATAAGGATATTCATGATATAACTTGTAAAATGGAAATATATACACTTTATAAAAAACATTGATTCAAAACAAAACATGCATCTCTATAAAAGAAACACTAGAGTAAAAAACGTTTAACACGTTGGTATTTTTAATGTCAGTTCTATATAACCAACGTGAAAAGCGGTAAAAATCGATTTATCACATCGGTTATACAATAACCGACCTGATCAATCAATGAGAATCATTGGTTTTTTTCATTGGTTATTTTATAACTGACATAATAAAAACTGATATTAGCTTTATCACATTGGTTATTTTAAAACCGACATGATATATCTAATATGGGAGCTTTATCACATCAGTTATTTTATAACTAACGTGATAAAGAAAATCTTGGTAATTTATCACGTCGGTTATAAATGAACCGATGTGATAATGTCCCATTTATAACGTCAGTTATAAAATAACCGACGTTATAAATTATTTTCTACGTCGGTTATTAAATAACAGACGTGTTAAATATTTTAAATGATTTATCGCACCCCATATCCAGTCTTTCTGTTTTCTTCAATCGGAAGACCTGCAACTTGTCTCACTCATGTGGAGAACATATAAAGAATTATTCAAAGTCGTTCCCTCTAGCCTAGTTTTTTCAACATCATTCATCATCTTTATTATCACCAGATCTATCAGGTTGACTATCAACACTCATGTAAGCCTCATGCGGCTCGGTTTCATTTTTTTTATTTTTTGCGATGCCTTAAAATAATTTTTTGAGATGTTATTTTTATATCTTTGTTCTTTCTATCATATTACTTTTCATAGTGTTCATTTATACCATGTTAAATTATTTAATGGTAAAATTAACCATGGAATTGATATCATGCATGTTTATCATTTTTGGGTGTTTTATCATGTGTGTGTGCACGTACAGGGGTTGTCCAAGGGGGCAAGGGCTGTCAATGTGGGTGTGGGTGTCCAGGGGGGATGTCCAGGGGTAGGGATTTCTAGGTGGTGTGAAAGGGGTGGGGTTGGTTCCCAGGGTTGTGCGGGGGATGTCCAAGGGGGTTTGGGGGTGTCCAAGTGGTTGCGGGTGGTGTTCAGGGGGTGAGGGGTCGTCTAAAGGGGTAGGTGTTTCCATAGGGGTGGGGAGTGTCTAGGGGTGAGTAGGCTGTCCAAGGGGGTAGGGTGTGTCTAGGGGGTGGGGAGTCCAGGGGTGGGGGCTGTCGATAGGGGTGGGGGCTGTCCTAGGGGTGGGGGATGTCTATAGGGGTTGGGGTTGTCCTGGGGGTGGGGGTTATCTAAAGGGTTGGGGGGCTGTCCAGGGGTGGGAGCTGTCCAGAGGGGTAGGGGGCTTTCCAAGGGGGTGGAGATCTCTAGGGGGTATCCAAGGGTGTGGGGTGGTGTCTAGGGGGTGAGGGGGCCTTCCAAGGGGGTGGGGGTGTCTAGGGGTGGGGGTGGTGTCTAGGGGGTTAGGGGGCTGTCTAAGGGGGTGGGGGTGTCCAGGGGGTGTCCAAGGGGGTAGGGGTGGGAGGTGGTGTCTAGGGGGATTGGGTGTGTCTAGGGATTGGGGGTGGTTTCCATGGGGGGTGAGTGGGCTGTCCAAGGAGGTATGGATTTTCCAAGGGTGGGGGTGTCTGGGGGGGGGGGCTTTCTAGAGGGGATAGGGTTGTCTAGGGGGTTGGGGGGATATCCAAGTGGGTGGTGGTGCCTAGGGGGTGTCCATGGGGGGGGGGGTCTAGGGGTGAGGGGGATTTCCATGGGGGTGGGGTGTTTGGGGGGTGGGGGTGGTGTTTATGTGGTGAGGGGACTATCCTGAGGGTAGGGTTGTCCTAGGGTTGGGGCTGTCCAGAGGGGATGGGGGCTATCCCGGGGTGGGGGATGTCTAGGGTGTGGGGGCTGTCCAAGGGTGTGGTGGTGTCCAGGAGGTGTCCAAGGGGGTGGGGGTGGTGTCTAGGGGGTGATGGGGCTTTCCTAGGTGGTGGGGGTGTCCTGAGGTGGGGTGGTGTCTTGGGGGTTGAGGGAGATATCCAAGGGGTGTGGGGGTGTCCAAGGGGGGGACCAATGGGGTGGGGGTGGTGGTGTCCAAGGGGGTAAGGGTTCTTTCCAAGGTGGTAGGAGTGTCCAGGGGGTGGGGGTGGTGTTCAGTGTGTGAGGTGGTAGTCTAGGGGGTGGGTATGTCCCGAGGGTGTCCAAGGTAGTAGGGGTGGGGGTGGTGTCCAGGGGTTGGGGTGTTCAGAGGGTATGGGGTGGTGTCCAGGGGGTGAACATGCCATCCAAGGGGGTAGGGGTATCTAGGGGGTGGGGGTGTTTAGGAGGTGGGGGTGTCTAGAGGGGTGGGTGTGCTATTTATGGGGAGGGGGCTGTCCATGGGGTGGTGGTCTCTAGGGGGTGTCCAAGGGGGTGGGGTGGTGTCCAATGGGGTGGGGGTTTGACCGCCCCCTCACACCATGGACACCACTCCCCCACCCCCTGGACACCCCCACCCCTATGGACACCCCCACCCCCTAGAACGGCCCCACCCCCTGGACACCCCATACTGCCTTGGATACCCTGGATAGACCCTACCCTGGTGAACAGCCCCTACCCCCTTTTACAACCCCCACCACACCCCTAGACATCCCCCTACCCCCTTGGACACCCCCTTGGAATATATATATCCCAATTTCTTCATTGAAACCTTTGGAATTTTTTATCTTTACGTATTATATAACAACAGTTCCTATAGAATTGTTGGTATAGGGCAATTGCAATGACTATCATGCCCATAGTGTGTAAAAATATTGGGGTATTCTATCCCAATGGTATCAGGGACCATCCCCATGGTTTCTAATCATTGGTATATGTGTAATTTTCAGCATTGAATGTATACATATTTTAAAATTTATACTTCATATATTTTTCATACAAATGGGTGAATTTCATATCTAGTTTCACTAGGATGTATTCTTTATGGACCATAATAACAAAGGATCCATGATGAATTTAAAAATTTTATATCTAACTATATTATCTTTTTAAAATCATTTTTATACATATATTTTTCAAACTGTCTTAGATTTGTTTTATATTTCAAAATTGTTTTACATTCAAATTATGATATTTTTCTCATAAATATATATTTGTCTTATCTTAAAAAGATGTATAATTTTGATATTCATTAAAGGTAATAATTATTCTAAGTTTGATTAGGACACATCAAATTAGTAATGAATATGAGGATGGTGTTTAATCTTTTTTGGAATTTTCTAAACAAAATGATCTAAGAAGTGACATTTTTTTTCTGTCCATGACTGAAATGTTTGAATATGAAGAAGTTGAAAAGTAGAGAGATCAAATATCATCTTATTTTTCAAGGTTTTAATCTGAGTTACAACCCTTAGACTTGAAATAGTAAAACTGGACAAAATTTCAGATCTACTGATGATGATGATTTTCATGATTGTATCTCCGATGGAATAGAAGAAATGATATGTGATATTGCAGAAGAACAAATTTAGATAGAACTGATCGTTGTACATATATATGGTGATGCGGAAAAACCATTGTATCCTTGTTGTATAGATTTTATGGTTTTTTCACTGGTGTTAAGATTGATTAAATATATGTAGAAACATGGATGGAGTGACATATGTTTTATAGTGCTGCTACAATTGTTGAAGGACATTCTTCCAAAAGAAAAAGATCTTCCTGATTCACATTATAAGGCCAAGAAAATATTATTCCCGATCGGATAGGGATAAATGAAAATACATACCGGTACGAATGATTATATAATATATTGAGAGGAATATGAATTTCTTTTAGAGTGTCCTAAATGTGGGACATCATGGAATAAGTTGAAATAATAATCAAAGGCTGATGTAGAGATTACAAGGATCCCTTCCATGCTATTTTGGTATCTTCTTATAATTCATCATTTAATCATTTTTTTCTAATTAATGTGATGAAAAAAGGTCAATATGGCATGCTAATGAGTGGATATGTGATAGAAAAAATACATCATCTAGCTAATTTTCCACAATTGAAGAAACTTGATGAGCAGTATCCTATATTTGGAAATGAAATTTGATATCTCAGACAAGGTTTGTGCACAGATGGAATGAATCCATACAGAACCCTCAGTAGCACTCATAGTTCATGGAATAATTTATTGGTAATTTAAAACCTATCTCTTAAAGTCTGTATAAAGTGTAAAAATTTCATTTTGAGTATAATGATCTGTGGTCCAAAGCAACTCAGAAATGATATTTATTCCTTCTTGACAGCATTTATTGATGATTTGAATCTTTTATGGGAGGATGGTATTAGGGTGTATGATTCTTATAAAATGGAATATTTTTAACTACATGCAGTTCTTATGTTCACTATGAATGACTACCCAGCATATGGAAATTTTTTGGGATACAGTGTCAATGGGAATAAATAATGCCCAATTTTCTAACAATAGACTTCATATTGTCAGTTACATCATGGGAGGAATACAGTATACATGGCTCATCTAAATTTTTTGCCTATGGATCTCACTTATAGAAGACTAATAATTACATTAAATGGCTCATAAGAATTTGATATTTCTCTAAAACATGTATCCCCTGATGTTTATTTTGAGAGGGTGGAAAACCTTTAGGAGACATTGGGAAATACATAAAAATCTACTAATAATAGACATTATTGGAAGAAAAGGTCAATATTTTTTGATCTACCATATTAGAGATATTAGAAGTGAAACATAATATTGATGCCATGCATTTAGAGAAGAATATCTGCGATAGTTAGATTGGAACATTATTAGATATTAAAGTAAAGATGAAAGATGTGTTGAAGGCAAGATTAGACTTACTATCAATGGGAATGTGCTTGGTGTTATCTCCCACTCTTAATGTAAGACAAACACTTCTTCCCTCAGCTTTTCATACATTATCCAAGAGGGAGAAAATTATCTTTTTTCAGTGTCTTAATTATATCAAAATGCCTAAATTTTTTTCTTCAAATATAAATTTTTTTTCTCTTTGACCGATTTCAAGATGATTGGTAGGAAATGTCATGATTTTCATGTCATGATGCACCAACTTCTACCAGTTTCATTGCATGTAATATTGACCATCTATGTTAGAAAGACTATAATGAAGTTGTGTTATATTTTCAATTCCATTTGTAATAAGGTGATTGACGTGAATGCTTAGAACATTTTGGAAAAGGATGAAATTTCTAAACTTTTTAAATTATAAATGTATTTAAATTCATAATTTTTTGATATAATTGTGAATTTAATGATTCATCTGGTTTGAGAAAAAATTCTTTGTGGACCTGTATATCTTCATTGGATGTATCCTTTTGAAAGGTGTATGAAAATATTGAAGGGTAATGTTCAGAATCAATATATTCCTGAAGCATCCATTATTGAAAACTGTATTTTTGAGGAGGTTGCAGAGTTTTTTATGAGCTACTTGGCTGCGAAGGAGTACCAAGGTTTTCCTTCATCTCTCAATAAATGAGTTAGTAATGAGGGAATGGAAATTTGTGTATTGAAAGTCAAATCATTATCAGCTGAACAGATGAAGAAGTTAGAATTATTCATCTTAAATAACATAGCTGATGCTCAACTATATGTCACATTGCATATAAATGAGTTGATACAATGTCATCCAAAGAAGAATCAAATGTGGGTTTTTATTGAGCACAACAAAACTTTTTATCCATGGTTAAAAAAGACCTTTCATGGTAGATCAGATGTATCAGATACATTACGATGGATAGTGGGTGGTCCAAGATTAAAGGTAATAACGTGGTCCATGTATGACATTAATGGCTATACATTTCATACGAAAGCTCAAGACAACAGATGTGCAGTTCAGAATAGTGTTCTGTTGGTGTTTACATAAGCAATGTATTTTTCGAGTTCTAAAGACAAAACCCCAAAATCTATTTCAAGTGCATATTACAGAGTCATCTAAGAAATCTGGGTGTATGATTACTTTAAAATTAAAGTTACTGTTTGTAACTGCAAATGGTTTATCAGAAACAATAATGTTAGACACGATGAGTTTGTAATGACAGTTGTTAATATGAATACATTGGAAGACATGGTAGATTTTTTTATAATGAAAAAACATGAAAAATAGATTTTCTATGTAGTTGATCAATCAGTTATAACGTGGTATGTCATTATACAAGGGAAAATCAATATGTTGGTGTGGATCAACTTGATTAAGATGCTGATTTATGTGAGACCCCTACTTCCATGGATCGATTTGCAGAACATAATGATGAGCATGTTGAATACATGGTTTGTTCCATAAATAATGATCATGATGAAGGAATTTGGGAAAAAAACCTCCTGTACATTCCTAATATTACAGGTAACATATGTTTATTTATTTTTTACATTTATTATTATCATAAAATGTTAGATATTGTATTTTTTCTTTATTAAAGAACATTATAAAAAAATAAGTAAATGATTTATTTTATTTTAATTTTGTTCAGTTTAGTTTATCTTGTTTACCACTATGTAAATTATATATCTATTATTTCTGTTGAATAAAAATTACTTTACCATGTTTACCATGTTTACAATGTCTACCATGCTTACTATGTTTACTATGTTTACCATGTTTACCATGTTTACATTGTTTACCATGATTACCATGTTTACCAAGTTTACCATGTTTACCACATTTTAAGATAGATTTCATTTATGTAACTTATATATTTATTGATTTTGTTGAATGAAAATTACATTACCATTTTCACCATGTCTACCATCTTTACCATTTTTTAACATGCTTACCAAATTAACCATGTTTTCTATTATGTGACATAGTTCAATTTCCCATTTTGTGTTTACGTTAGTTTTGTAATATTTTAATTTAAATATTTTTGGACTAATGTTTTTTTTTGATTTGGAGGATAATGATAAATCAATTTCTTGATCAACAAAATGCTTTTGTAGGTGATCATAATGATCATACCTCAATGGGGAACATTCACATGATCCTCTTGATGTTCCCCAATATTCCTCATGTGATCCTATAATGATAAAGAAGAGTTTAAGAGTTGGTAAACATGGGTGCCCACATTTACCAAATTTATCACTTGCCTGTATGTAGGACAAGACAATACTCATTGATTTTGATGATAATGATATTCATAGTGGTCCAAATGCAAAATACTTTAAGAGTTTTGTATAAACATAGGGTATGAGAAAAGTAATCATTTTTTATGATGATTGGAGATGTGTGGAAAAAGAGATAATATATTTTTTTGGGAGATGATTTTGGTAATATATTTTGCAATTGTTTTCCAATTATATAAATATTTCTAGTATAATATGTTTTACCTCTTCTTTATCAGATTAAATTTGATATTCTTGACACTGGAGAAGTTAGGAAGAAATGATTATCGATGGCTACTAGGAGATGGAGGGATTTCAAATCAACCCTCACATCTGATTTCATTGTTGGTCTTAGGAGTTAGGAAAATCAATGTCATATATATCCTTTCATAGATGAATACACGTGGAGACAATATTTTGAAAGTAGAAGAAAATATTCATTTTTGGTAAGGGAAATGTAATCTTTTATAATATTTCATATATAAATGATCTTATTAATGTTTTGTTAATGTTTTTTATTCTTAATTTATGACAAAAAAGGACATCTCATCAAGATATCCAATCTCATGATTTATACCCTCATAGTTTATCTTAGGGAGGGTATACATTATTGGAATAAATAATGATGGCGGAAAAATTACAAAAACTGAGATCAAAGTCTCCAAGATTTGGAATGGTTTCCCCTCCATCCCCTCCATCCAGACTTGAAAAATAGAAGAGAGCTCATATGGGAAAAATGGGCAATATCTTTCGGAAGAATCCAGATGCGTAGCTGAGAGGATTGTAAGATATTTATTATATTTAATTTATTTAACTATATTATTTATATAATTTGAATCATTACAAAAATGTTTAATTAATTAATACAATATTATATTGAGGAGGAGAGATCGGAGGGGTTATTTACAGCTACTAGGTGGAAAGATATTTTATCTGCTGCATTGGGAAATCCCGAACATCTTATTCGTGTATGAGGATATCTGACATGTGTATAGGTAAAAAAAGTGATTTCATGTTCCTCAACATCTTCCATTGAGTATCTAGTGATATGGGTGGGGGTGTCCATTGGGTATCTAGTGATATGGGTGGGGGTGTCTAGTGCGGTGGGGGATTTTTTTGGGGTGTAAGAGGTTTGTCCAGTGGGGTGGGGGTTTCCAGGGTTGTGGCAGGGTTGTCTTGTGGGGGTAGGGGAGGTCCTAGGGTGTTGGGGTGTCCATGGTGGTGGGGGTTTCTAGGGGTTTGGGAGGGCTCTCTAGTGGGGTGGGGGTGATTAGGGTGTTCATGGGGTGGGAGGGTGTCCAGTAGGGTGGGAGGGTTGTCCAGGGGGTGGGGTGTCCAAGAGGATTTGGGGGGCTATCGAGGGGGTTTCTAGGGGTGTGAGTTGTGTCCAATGGGGTGGGGGGTTTCTATGGGTGTGAGAGGGTTGTCCAATGTGTTGGGGGTATCCAGGGTGTCCATGGGTGTGGGAGGGTTTCCAGGAGGGTGGGAGGGTTGTCCAAGGGAGTGGGGCATGTCCAAGAGAGTGGGGGGTTGTCCAGGGGTTGACTAGTGGTGTGGGGTGTCGAAGGGGTGGGGGTGTCTAAGTGTGTGTGAAGGATGTCTAGTGGGGTGGGGGTGTCTAGGGTTTCCATGGGGTGGGAGGGTGGGAGGGCTGTCTAGAGTGGTGGGGGTTGTCCTGGAGAGTGGTGGATGTCTAGGGGGTGTCCAGGGGTGTGGGGGGTGTCCATTGGGGTGGGAGTTTCCAGGTGTGAGGGAGGGCTGCCCAGAGGGGGGGGGGTGGTATGGTTTTGTTCTGTTTTTTCCCTATTTCAGCTCTTCTTTGACAGGGCATAATTGTGGTTTAATGGTTTTATTTAAAAAAATTGGTTTTTGTATCGGTTATTTTATAACCAACCTAAAAAATGTATGGGAATGGGATTTAACGTTGGTTATTTGAAAACTGACATTACAAATTTAGAGGGATTGGGTTTTTACATTGGTTATTTCATAATTGAAATAATAAATTAAATGGAATCGTTTTTTACATCAGTTGTATTATAACAGACATAGTATATATGTTTTCACATTAGTTATTATTTAACCAACGTGAAAAAATTCTTGGCAAACTGGTTTATCACATCAGTTATTTTCATAACAGACATGATAAACTTCTTTTTCATGTCAGTTATTTAATAACTGACAAGATAAATGCTTTATAAATCCATTTTATTATGTAATTAATATAATAAGAAATGTAATAACGTATATACCATGTCGTTTATTTAAAAATGACATAATAAATCATGATTCCCTAGCATTTTCCACATTGATTTTTGAGGAACCGACGTGAAAACACTTCATATTTTTGGATTTTAACTCAATTTTAAAATAACAGATGTACAAAAAATGTTTATAATGTCTTCTTTAAAAACTTCATCCCAAATATGATGTAAAAAATAAAAAATATCCTCCGTAAAAAACATTTTATACACTAGTGAAAATTGAATGAAAATTAATTTGCTGATTTGGAAAATCTAGAACCATACACACGAAGAAAGAAATATCATCAAATTGATATGTTAACATTCATAAATTTATATATAATTAAAATTTAATACATTCATGTTAATTTTATACACTAGAAAATATTAGGTAGTGAATAATTCATAATTATCACAGAAATATAAGTGATACACGAAAACCCTTACCTTAATTCTAACTTGTCATGTGTGAGTTTATATTTCTAAATAATATACTTATTTTAATTATATAAATTCTTCAAAACCTTTTTCAAATTTATTATTACTTTTACTTTAATTATTAAAATATTGTATACAACTACTAAAAAAATTATGTTTACATCAGCTATTTTGACCATATTTGGTTCATGTTTCCAAAACCACTTTGGTAGGACTACTACGGTCAAAGGTTCATTACAAACATATCCAAAATATTAAAAACAATTATCATATTTATATATCAATTATACTTATAATACCTATTATTAATTATTTTCATGAAGATTGAACCAACATTGCAATCATGGAGATGATAGGCCATACGTACACATGAGTAACATTCCCAGATTTCAATGATCATAATAGAAAGGAGTTAAATAACATTAATTAATTATATTGATAATTATATCATAATTATCTTGTTACTTGATAAAATATTCTTATATATGGAATTAGTTTTATTTAAAAATAATCACATCGCATCGAGGAGGTGTAGTTCATACATCCACAAAAGACGTTATCACTTTTTAGTGTGTGAAAAATGTAATAAAAAATGATATATTATATTTCTAGAAAGGTAATTTTGTTATGAATATAAAATATATATTATTTTTAACATATTTTAAATTTAAACCATCTTCAATAAATTATATGTAATGTTTGAATGAATCAAATTGCTTTGAAGAGGTTGTAGTCCACATGTCCACAAATGATGTTATCGTATTCCAAAAAATGGAGTAAATAATTGAATGTGAAATATAACAATTACAAAAGAATAAATACATAATAAATACAATATATATAATATAAATATATAGTTTATATCATAATTGCAAAGCATGATATGTGGTGAAGTGTTAATGAACAATATCATTTCATGATATGGTAGTTCGTCATACACAAGAACAGTAAGTTCGTTACCCATTTGATGGAAATGTGTGTAGGTGTAGGTTAAACTCATAGAATAAAAACATATCATTATATTTAAGATATTGAGGAAACTATTTATTTATGAAATAATTATAATTTATTCGGTGTAGAATTAAATTAAGGAAAGGATCTTGAGGAAGGATGTTACCTTTTATTTGGGTAACACTTTTTTGGTTTTCACCAATGGGATTCTTTGGTTATATTTATTCCCAATGGGAGGCTTAAAAGGGGATAAATATTGATTCTGGGAAGTAAATTGGTTAGATACTGGCCGAACCTATGTTGTTTCAGAATTGTGGAGAAGGGGGAGTGGTGGTGGCCTTTTATAAGGGAGGGAGCAGACACAGCTGACATTTTTGAAAATGAGTTAGGTGTAGACACATTTTTAGATATAAAAAGTCAAAAAAAAAACAAAAATACAAGGATTATGGACTGCATAAGTACATATAATGGGGGTTATACAAGTTTATAGGTTATTTTTCTTTATAAGATTAAGGTTTAGTCCCTTAATAAGCTTAATTTTTCCTTAATCATTGTAATTAATCTTAATGAATTTCAGTAATCCTATTGGTTTGAAATTAGTGTTATCTTATGAGAATATTGTTATTATAATAATTTCAATCCTTTATGTAAATTTTTCAAAATTCAAATCCCAAAGCGGGGGAAATTAAGTTTAATATTAATCCTGAATACATGGTGAGAAACCCGGTTTTAAAGTGATAATATTCAAAGAAGTTCATTAATAATTTATATCTAAATTAAATAAAAATGATTCCAATAGACTTAATTGGATTAATATATTTATAATTGATCTATTTTTACTTTAAAAATATGTTAAAATATAATTATACTACATAAATAAAATAGATGAAGAATTATTTTTTATTTTAAATTTAGTACTTTTTCATTTTCCCCCGGAAAATTTAGTTTTTAAGAAAAATTAAAAAAATACCATAAGATAATTTTGAAATTATGAATTCAAATATAAAGGATAGTTTGTAAAATTCAATATATTAAATTTTCAAAAATAATATTTAATATATTTTCTCTATTAAAAAGAGGTAAAATTACTTTTTTTAGAAAAAAAAACTTCTTTTATTGGTATAATTTGATTTATTTTTATCTTTTGAATGTTATATCTATTGGATGAGTGACAAAAAAATTAGTAGAATAATTTATATACAAATTTTATGAAAAACATTCATCAATAGTGATTTTTTTAATTAATTGAGAAAAAATTTGTTTTGTAATTAGAGAAATAGTTTTCTTAGAAAATGAATTTCTTTATTTTCAAATAGATTTTTTTAATTTATAAAAAAATTGATAACCAAAGTAATAATTTCATATATGTGGGTAAAAAATATTTTCACACTTTATTAAATATTATCTGTAACTTCTATTCCAATAGCTAGGTTATAACTATAATAATATTTTAATAACAATGTGAATATAATTTTATATTTCAGTAAAAATTGGCCTTTTGTTTAATATAAGCTATCGAAGGGACTCTATATTGTGTGTAACATAAGAAAAAATTATTTTTATGTTTATCTCAGTACAATCGATGTTTTTTGTTATAAAAATCATAAAATTTTATTACATGTAATAAAATCCATACTCATTTCATTCATATAAAAAATCTATTTTGAGTGTTAAAAAATACAAAATAGATAAAATTATATCAGAAAAGAAAATATATTAAAAAATCACATAATCTTTGGGTGTTACATTCTACGCATCTTAAAATGAATTTCTCCAAATAAATTCATTCGGGTCATCAATGGTTTAATATATAGATGTTCTTTTCACAGAAACCCATATTATAGAAATTAGTACCAAAAGTCCTTTAAAAAAATTTTGGAACAATAACGGTTACCCAAGGTACATTATAACTTGTCTTTCACATAGGATAACATAGGTGGAAAGTGAAAACATGGACATTGAAGAGAAATCTAACCATCATGTTTAGATGGAGAGTGATAGAGAATATGGTTATTATATAGTTAAAATCAAAAATTCATAAACTAAAGAGGCTTGAAAAGGGTTATTAATTTCATAAAACATGATGATAAATGATAACATTTTATTTAAACACCCTTTTTCCTAATGTTCAAAAATTTCCATGAGATGTTTTAAGAACATGTTTGTTCACATGGGTATGGATACATTAAATTTTGGTATCATTCTTTATTTTAGACCTAATATGCATTCCTAGTGAGTCATAAAACGCCCCAAGGATGTCTGGGGCTTGTTCGAAGCCCATAACAACTCTTTTGGGGAAAAGAGGTCATGTCAGGTTGTTAGAGGAAACTGTGTGGGTTGGCCGCACTGTTAGATCTAACCATATAGATGGTTTGCATCATTGAGCAGATCCATCTCACATGGTCGACACACAATTTCCATTACTGTTCATCCTAACAATGCAGTATTACCCTTTATTCAAGTACTCATGAATGGTTGGAACATAGTTTGGAAAATTGCGTGACAAAAATATGCACAGGTTAATTTTTTTTTATAATTTTACATTGTATTCATCTTAAAGATTTAATTAACCCTACCCTTCTTCCCTAATCTAATTTCATATGGTATGAACCTCCATTTCTCTCATTTTTTGAGCTTTTTAAAGGCCTAACCTAGGGATCCATAGATATAATTCATTTAGGATCTGTTCATGATTTCATCACGTAGGATGTGCAATGGTAAGCAATCTTGTCTATTTTAGTTGTTGTTCATATCTCTTTATCTCAAACGAGTTATCAAGGTTTAAGTGTTTTTATCTTTCCTCATATATTCTATATTAAATTTTGATTTATATGTTAATACTAGATGAATAGAGTCATACCAACCTTTATTGGATGGTATATAACTCATTCCTCAAGTTTGTTGATTTTGGAATTTTCCTGTGGGGCTTGCTGATTTCATTGGATGTCATTTATTAAGATTATATTCCAAAATTATAATTATTAGAACCATACTATTTTTTTGTTTCCAAATATGTGATTATTTTTTTTGTTATTCCCACAACTCTTTACATCCCATATAGGATGTTTTCCCATAATTTTCATGTTAGTTCTTTGACACATTTGAGCCATTATTCAGGTGTTTTTGGGATTGACATTTTTAAGGGTGATATTTTCAATATTAAATTTATTTATTTAGTTTTTTAATTTCATGATGGAAATTACCATACATTCTTTAATTTGAACAATCTATGTTAATTACTTCAATTTGATAATTATATGTGTAATGGTTATTGGAAAGTATACTAAGCATATGACTTGGAATTTTTTAAATGTAATTGAATAAAAAGTTACATGTTTGTAGCACCCATTACCAGGTTTTTTAATGCAGTAGATTGATCCTTGACTCTTGAAAATTCCAAAAATGGATTAAATGAATGGATTAGTACTACTTGGCCTTGTCACACTAATGAGATGTAAGGCTTTAACCAAATGGACTTATTGATTAATCATACATGATTATATAGTTTCATGCTCAATTATCATTATGATAATAATGAAAGGTAATGGATTGAAGTTTATGAATTATATATGACTTAATTATCAAAAAACGAGTGTCCTGACTCGAGAATTCCTTGTATTTCATATGGAATTCCTTGAGCACTTAGGAACCCCATTCTAAATCAAGAATTTAGCATTCCTTGGTTTATACCCACTTAGAACATGATCCTTGTATAACTTTGGTTGCCTGGTATGAAACTATTGGATCCCATCAATATTATCATAGGATTCCTTGGATACACTTAATGGATTCATCATTGACATATAGGTTCCATGGTTAAAGCCCATTTGTCCAAGTCATTGCTTCACCCCATTTTAACTTGGATTAATTCCTTCAAATCCGTAGGCATATTTTCTAGAAATTCCTTGGACTATGCTTCTTGGATTACACTATTACCCTAATCCATACTATAATCCTGACTAATTTGGCAGCCCTTGAGGTCTACATTTCCTTGGTTATTATCTTAGAACATCATTATTAAATATCATTAAAGGTTTCCTTGTTATATCATTGAACATTCATTATTTCTAATGTGACACATAGTTATAAATTTCTAACAATCAAATAAATAACTGATTATATGTTATGGCCCAAATAGAGGGATGGAGTAGGTACTTGGGTATTTAGTTACATTTGACTTATTTACTTTATATATTCATGACTTTACATAGATATATTTTCATTTCACGATACGAATGTTATAGACATTATTGGTGGTGGACCATTGAGATTTTTCTCACACCCTATCCAGGCGCGTTTGGTACCTAGGAAGATTATATGTATATAGGTGTTGATAAAAGGTAAGATTAATTCTTATGACACTTGATTTCTTGTTGTACAAGGATGGAGTTGGTAGCATATGATCAACCTATAGATTGGGATGCTTGGGATAGTTTATGTATTTTATTTTTCTACATTGGTAATTTCATGTATGTTTACTAATTTATATCTATTTTTATATATTACTATATACATGACATACATTAACATCTATTTCAATATGTTATTCCATTTTATTTAGTTATTGTTATTGTTGTCTCTATTTTCCATTATGCCCCTTATTTACTTTTATTTCATCCACTATTTAACTTTATATATATTTATCTATTGTGTTACACTCTGGTAATGAGGTAATAGTAACCCCATGTACACCCAGTAGGCCCTCACTACTAGTTGGAAGCCTATAGTAATCAAGGAGATGCACTTGAGGCCATGTGGCCCATCAGGCTTGGGGTGCCTATTTAACTGGAATCTTGATTAGAGATGTCACAAATTGGTTTCAGATCAGTTTCTTTTTTACTTTACTATATGGAGACAATAGATTAACGATTTGAAATTCTTGAAACATGGTCATATTCCATGCTTGGGAAATGAAAACCCGTTTTTTGGGGTCAAATCCGAGTGGCATTAAATATAATTGTTTTTTTACATTTTTGTTACAATTAATATCATTTCCCCATTGGGTGACACACATGTTGTTTGGAGGTTATAATTATCACTCTATTTGAGGATTTATTTAATCCATGTCCCAATGTTACGAGGTAAAGGATCATTGTTACATGCATCATTAAAGGCATCTAGAATTCGCATGTCATGCATATTTCCTTTCCATATAGGGGCATTTCAAAAATTACATTGCATAATATGCTTATTATTTTTTAGTGATTACATGATTATCAACATATTATTTTACTACTATTGGTATTTATTGAGTGATTTCCTATCTCAATTCATGAGAGGTATATGGACACTCATGGGTTTGGATAAGTAATTTACTGAGTAGAGACATTATTCTATAATTATATGGGCTTAGTTTTCAATGATATGGTGTATGGGAAATGATTCAATGAGAATGGTTATCCATTATAAAGTGAAACATGACATTTAAATGCAATGGATGCATGCTACTATCCCTCATTGTAAGGTTTACAAAAGGTAAAGTAGTAAACATATTAATTAAATGTAAAATGAAATGAAACATAATATTGAGAACTTATAGATACCTAGATGTGTAAGTAGGTAGTTGGGGAAGTATGCTTTGGGTAGTGGGTTTTATTAAAATTATCCACCGCTAGTGATTCTATCAACCTACTTAATGATTGTTCCGAGGGGTTTTTTCTTGGAATTTTTCGACCAATTTTTCCATGAA
This sequence comes from Viscum album, assembly GCA_963277665.1. Classification (NCBI taxonomy): domain Eukaryota; kingdom Viridiplantae; phylum Streptophyta; class Magnoliopsida; order Santalales; family Viscaceae; genus Viscum; species Viscum album. The sequence goes on from OY728138.1 coordinate 151,474,008, forward strand.
ATCCACATATTGTATTATAGGAAGGTGGAAAAAACCATGCTCAAGACATGGTGGGACATGACACAATAGTATTAGCTCTAGGAATTCCAAATGAACAGCCTCCTTCTATACTATATTTGGGCACTACTTCTAAATTTTGTGATATTTTCTTACACATGATAAAGTCAATGCATGTTGCTCCATCAGTTCTAGAAATTATGGATTATCTAACCCATGAGTTCCATGTGCATCATCCTCCCACATTCTTGGGGAATGAAAGTTCGTAGGTTGATGAGTCTTGGATAGAGGTCAACTTGTATATAATTTATCATATGGTGAATCCTCTTGATCACAGGGTCAAAATTTATTCGTATATGCTATGAGATTTGGCCAAGGGATAGTGGGATGTGATTACCCATTCTGGTTATCATCACGACATGATATGTGTTGATTTCCATACTTCCTTTTAAGAAATGTTCATTATTCATATGCTGAGAGATAACAGAGCCAAGGATTTTAGGAATATCGAGCAGGGTTCTATGTTAGTTATGGAATATTTCCCACATTTCACTGAGTTACAACAATTTTCAGTACTTCTATCATGTGATGATCTTTTGTGTTTGAGATAATTCAAGGATGGGATTGTGTATGTAATATATACATAGGTGAATATAATTTTCTTGCCTAATATTTTGAAATATTCAATCTATCTCTTATCACTAACCACAACCTAAGGTACAAAAATAGTACTGGGTATAGAGGATCATTTTTGTGGAAGACTAGTAGTTCTTCTGGTAGCAGGAAATGTTCACTCTAGATCTCTTATTTGGTTAGTGAAAACAAGAGTACCCATTTTAATAACTAAATGGTGTTTCATTAATGTAGAGGACAAGGGAATATGAAGAATCGGTGTGATAGAGACCCACTGATGTTTCAGGATTGCAGTCATATGGGGAATCTTCATCATTTCATTCATACCTTTCCATCATCTTCAAGTGTAATTGGATCTTCCCCATCTCCACCTTTAGGAGTAGGTTATTTTACACTGTGTCATGTAAGAAGATGGAGTATGACTAGTAGGCCTGGTCAAAGAGGATGTTGTGGTTGTCGTACGGAGACCCTTGATCACCAGCAACGCCAATAGGGCCGTTCATGTTGTGGTAGACTAGTGGTTTCACAAGGTTATAGATCAGGCCAGTTTCATGTACTATAGCTGATACCCTATGATTAGGTTGTGGGACCATCTAAAGTATGTGGTAATATTCTAGTGGCATCTACTATAGTATATACTTTATTTGATATATGTGATTTGAACTCTTTTAACTCTACATCTATTTTTTAATGACTTATAATGAAGATATAGTATTAATATGGTGTAATGACCCTAGATACACCATTAGAAGTGTGGTTATAGGGCTTATGCCAATGTTGGGACTATCCCCTTGAGGAGGGAAGGTACCCTTTTTTATCAAACATCTTCATTCTCAAGATTAAAGGAATTTGTTTCATTCTTGAAATGAATTGGTTGATTTAGTAACATGATTTTGTATAATCCTATTAGTGTAGGGTATTTTTACATCATTTGAGGGAATAATATATCTACATTTGGTAGATTGGGATATCAAGACTGGTTGAGCAGGACTAGAGCATAATTGGATAGGCTGAGTGACCATCAAATTTAAAAAATATTTTCATATAGATCAGGGTTTATGTAAAGTTTTTTCCCTCCAGTAATGGATCATTTTTGGGGTGTATTTTTAAAAAAAATATATACCTTAACTACTCAGAGAGATGCAGAGTTTATGATCAATGCTTGTTCTAGGAGTAGCTCCAGTGTCCATTCCTCCATTCAGTATGGTACCTACAGAGCTTCAAGATCCCAAATTGTAATTATAGTATTTTGAGGAAAATGGTTTTATACGGACTAGTACATACTCTTGGGATTCACCCATGATTTTCAGATATAATTTGGATGGAACTTTACATCTATGTGTGGATTATAAAAGTTTGAAATAGCTTATAATAAAGAACTGGTATACAATACATCGAATAGATGAAATCTTCGACCAGCTATTAGAGGCCAGGTTCTTCTCAATGATAAACCTAAGGTCAAGATATCACCAAGTGCAAGTAAGGCCATCATGCATGCCTCATACAACATTCTATAGTAGTTATGGTGTATATGAGTATGTTTTTATGTCATTCGATCTTAATAATTAACCTACTATTTTCATGGATCTAATTATTAGGAGTTTCCATCCCTATCTAAATTATTATTTCATCGTCATTGTGGGAGAAATATTAGTGTATTATCATACACGTAACGACCATGATAAACACCTTAAGATCATTCTGAGTACACATAGAGAGAATCATCTTTATTCTAATATCTCTAAGTTCCACTTCTGGATTGACAAAGTTCACTTATTGGGTAATATTATTTTGGAATTAGGTGCATCTATTAACCCTAGGAAGGTTAGTGTTGTAGCTTCTTATGAGAAACCCAAGAACGTATTTGATATAATGATTTTATTAGGGATATATGGATATTAAAAATGTTTCATGAAAGACTTATCACACCATTCTTCATCTATCAATAGTCATACAAAGAATGGAATCAAGTTCCTATGGTCAGAAGCGTGTGATAAATCAAATCAAGAGCTAAAAGTGTGTCTTGTCTTAGCACCTATTCTGATTCATTTAGAGTCAAGAATTGGTTATATCTTCTTCTAAGATGACTCAGGAATTGGCCTAGGAGTAGTAATAATGCAGGGGGGATAAATTCATTTGGTATGGATCTTGGTCATTGAGGCCACATGAGAGATACTACCTAATTCATGACTTTGAGCTAGCAGTCATTATTCATGCCTTACATTGCTAGAGAAACTCCCTGTTAGGTGATCACTTTATGGTGTACACGGACCACAAGAGCCTAAAATATATCTTTTCATAGTTTGACATGAATTATAGACAACTTAAATGGGTTTAATACCAGCATTCCATCTATTTTTTGCTTTCAAATATGCAAATGAAGGTAAATGTAGTCCATAATGAATTGAGTAGAAAAAATAAGACAAAAGCTGTATGGGAATCCAGTGATGAATAGATGTTAATGGACTTATTTATTTACAAGAATATGCAGTTTCGTGATATTCACATGCATTCTTACCTCTCACCCTTGATAGTTACCTCATCCCTCTTTAAGAATATTATGTGTAGAAAAATTTCAGATCCTCCACTAATGGTTCTCCATGAGATTATTTCAAGATATAACCTAACATCTGACTGGGTTATGGAAATTGGTGACATCATGCACATACATGGATGTATTTGGCTTCCAATAGATATGTTAGATGAGTGGATACTGGATTCCCATTCTTCATAATGGGCAGTTCATCTAGGTATCTCCAAAATTTATAGAGATATGTGATGCCAATATTGGTTTCCTCATATGAAATGTCAGATAGAAGGCTTTATCATTAGGTGTTCCACCTTTCAATAGGTAAAGGCAGAGCACCATAGACTTTCAGTCTTGTTATAGTCGCTTCCAGTCCTAGAATGGAAATCAAGATATGTTTCCATGGACTTTTTAGTTAGGTTACGTAGGTTACCTAGAGGTAGTGACGATGTATGGGATATCATTAACAAACAGCTGAAAGTGGCTCACATCATTCTTATTTTAGATACATTATCAATTGATGAGCTTTGAAGACTGTATGTATGTGATATCATATGACTCTATGGGGTCCCTCTTACTATCATTTTATATATGTTCCCTCATTTCACATCCTGATTCTAGAATGTCTTGTAGAAATCTATGCATAAAATGGTTCTTTTAAGCACATATTTTCTCACTCAAATTTATGGGTAGTTGGAAGCGATTATTCATGTTCTAGAAAACATTCTATGGTCATGTTTCCTTGATTTCAGTGGTTCTTGGAAGAATCATATCTGTCTCATTGAGTTTGTATTTAATAACACTTTTTAAGAGACAATTTAGATGGTTCCTTTTGAGGTCGTATATGATATGTCATCATGTGCACCCCTATGATGTCTATAGGAAGGTGAGGTAGCCCTACTAGGTCCTCATATCCTATAAGAGACTTCGAAGTAGGATCAACTGGTCAGGAAGTGTATGATTACTGCTCATTTTAGGCAATAATATAATGTCTGTCATTGTGGATGACCTCTATAGTTCTAGGATGAGGATAATGTTTTCCTATAGGTAGGGGCCTATCCAGGGTATATATGTATGTGAAGCTATTCTAAGTTATCACCTCATTATTTAGGGTCATTTGAGAGTCTGGATCATGTCGGGTCGGTTGCCTATTTGTTGATATTACATCAAAGGTACCATGCCATGCATGACATCTACCACATTTCAAAACTTTCTCGGTATCATCTCTCCCCTTCACATACTTTTCATCCTAAGGATGTTGAGTTAGATGTCAATTCTACCTTTTAGTAGTATCCTATACGCAATTTTGACCAGAGTATGGAGGTTCTCTATGGAATTTCTGTCCCTCTAGAATAAGTGTTATAGAAGCATGGCCACGTGTAGGATGCGATGTTGGAGTGGGGGGCCAAAATATGTTCCCAGTGTCCAAATTGTTTTCTCGGAAACTATTTCCCCACCCTTGGAAGGTGAACTCAAAGACAAGTTATTTTAATAAGGGAAGACAGTATGGACCCAGTTTTTCTATTAGGTATGGATCCTTTAAATTTTAGTATAATTCTCTACTTTTGACATTATATTAATGACTAGTGAGTTAGTGAAGGTCCTGAGGGTGAATGGATCTTATTCATTGCCTAGAAACCATCTTTTTGGGAATTGTGGTCATGTTGAACGGTTAGAGGAAAATGTGTAGGTCGGTTGCACAGTTAGATCTAATAGTTCATATGGTTTTCATTTTGGGTAGATCCATATCACATGGTTGGGGCATGGTTTCCCTAATCATACGGTCTATCCATGTGGTATGGCACATTCTCCAGGTACCCAAGCATGGGTGGTTCACATTTTCGTAAACAATGAAACAAAACTATGTAGATTCTAATTTTTCTGTAATTATAAATATTTTAAATTAATGATTGAAATAACCCCTCCCTACTCCCTAATCCAATTTTCAGTGGGATGAACCTCAATTTCTCCTATTTAGGTATCTTTGATGGCCAAACATATGGATCTTCTTTTTTAATCACGTTGGATGCATAATGGTATGTACTTGAGTCTGTTTGAACTGTTCATCATATCTCTTACTCTCGACCCAATTATCAACGTGTAATCCTTTTTAATCATCTATTAGATCTACTTTGTTCAAATTTTATGTAGATGAAAATATTTAATGATGAGAGTCATACAATTTTATGGTGGGTTTTCTATAACTCATCCTTCAAGTTCATTGATTTTGGAATTGTCGTGTGGGCCCGAAAATTTAATCAGGATCCATTTAATAAATTTATATTCCATGATTATATTTATTATAAATTTGTGGTTATGTGATTTCCGAATATGTGAGTAGTTTTTTTGTTACTTAGAAAACTTCATCCACCCCATGTAGGATTTTTCCCATAATTTTCAGTTTAGTTCTTTGACATGTTTGAGTCGTTGTTCAGGTGTGACTTGGGTTGACCATTATAAGGGTAGGATTATCTATATTAAATGGCTTGATTTAATATTTGTATTGAAATACAGAAAGTACCTTTTAGGCTCACCACTTTACATGCCTAAGTTCAGTTCTTCAATTTGATAATTAAATGTGAAATGTAAATAGGAATGTATACTATGTATATGATTTCGAATTTTAAATGTAGTTGAATTATAGTTTCCATGTTTGTATTACCCCTTTCCATGTTAATGGAAGGTATAAGAGTGACCCTTGACTCTTCAAAATTCCTTAAATGAAATAAATTACTGGTTTCATGTTACTTGGACTTATCACACTACTGAAAGGTGAGGGTTGAACAAAATAGAATTATTAATAAATTTAGGCTTGACTAAATGGTTGCATGCTCAATTATCCCCGTCACACTAATGAAAGGTAATGGATTGAACCTTATTAATTATAAATGACATGATTATCCAAATATGAGTGTCCTAGATCATTCTCACCATGGATTCCATATAGGATTTATTAAGCACTCAGAGCCCCCATTCTGATTCAGGGGTACGTCTTGCCTTGGTGAAGACCCACCTGGAACCTGATCCTTGTCAAACATTGGATGTATGGTATTACACCATAAGATCCATACAATATTATTACAGAATTCCTTGGATACACTCCTTGGATCCAATATTAACAAGTAGTTTTCATGGTTAAATCCCATCAGGATCAGTCATTACTTCACCTCATTTTAACTTGGATGAACTACTTCGACTCGCTAGGAATTTTATTAGGTAATTCCTTGGACTTTTATCCTTGGATTACACTCTTAACCTTATCCAATAATCAATCATTATCAAGTTGGTGACCCTTGAGTTCTATGTTTATGTGGTTATTACCTTAGAACTTCATTATTAAATATCATTATAGTTTTTATTGTTCTATTACCGAACCTTCACTATTGCTAACGTGTGACTTATTTATAAAGCGGTAACAATATAATAATGAACTTGTTGCATGTTTCAGCACCAGATGATGGATGAAGTCAGTACTTTTGTATTTAGTTACATTGTACTAAATTACTTTATATATAGATGCTTGCACACTGTTACATTTCTATTGCACATGCAAGATGTTATAGACACCATTGGTGGTGGCCCTTGAAGATTTATCTCAAACCCTATATGGGCGTCTTTGGTACCTGAGATGATAAAATGTATGCAAGTGTTGATAATGAGATGTGTAATTATTTGGGATGTGGATTACTTTTTGTGCTAGGATAGAGCTATTAGCCGACAATCAGGTTGTTGCTCGAGATTCATGGGATTGTTTATGTTTTTCCTTTTTCTGTGTTGGGTTTTTTGATGTATGATATCTACTTTTTTTATATGTTTTACACATTACTATATACATGAAATATATCATCATATACTATTTTATGTTATTCTAGTTGATTTATTCATTGTTACTATTGTCTCTATTTTCCACATTGCCTCTTGTTTAATTATATTGATTCTGTTATTTACCTATGTTTATATTTATCAGTTTTGATACACTATAGTAATGATGACATAGTATCCCCACAGACACACCCTAGGCCATTGCTGCTAGTCGGTAGACTCTTGCATTTTGGGAGATGTGATTGTGTCCATGTTGGTCACCAGTCTTGGAAAAACTATTTATGTGGAATCTGAGTCCGAGATGCCGTAGAATATATAGTTACATGATTTTCAGAAAAACTCACCCTTTTTGTGCCTTTTTTAATTTCCATTGTGTCTTTTATTCCATGAAATAAAGGTGAAATTTTTATTCTTAAATCATTACAAGATATGGTGATCTATAAATTGAGTGATAGGTAATTACATCTATCTTTATCAAAACTAAAAGGTTATCATAAGTTATCCAATATTAATAAATTGTTATATAGAGATATAATACTATAATCTCTAAAACCACATCTCAATTATAACATAAAACATTTGATAAAAGGTTTACCTTGTAACTATTCTCAAAGATGAAAATCTATAACTTTTTAAAAAAGTTCACTAAATAATAATAAAATTGATCCCATATATATTATATATTATCCATTGGTTGTGAAATTTCAATCAAGTGAAAAAAGTTATCAAGTATTCTATTGAAAATGGTAATAACCTAGATTACTTAAAATATTTATTGAAAACACGTGTGTTTTCTTATTCCAAAGATTATTGGATATATATTCTTTAAATAAAAAAATGTTTTAAAAATCATAAATAATTTCATAAAAAACTTTTCATCAAATCCGTAATTGTTTCAAAGTAATCAGTTTCATCATATTTACTTATCCATATCCAGCATATCTTTATCCAAACATCATTATCTTGACATAAGGAACATATTAAGGGTTATATTTCCCTATATCATGTGTTCCCCATGATCATCAATATGCCATTAGATCACTTTTCAAGTCTATCAGAACCATTCAACAAATTCTTCTAAGTAATTTCAAAAAAAACATAAACTAAAAAATCTTGATATATTTCACCAATCATATAACATAATTCATGAATCCATTAATATAAAACATCGATTATTCCACTTAATCCTTAATATATAAAATTTATAACTCATAATTTTACATAACACCTCAATCCTTTTCACATTTCATATGTATTCACATCATCATTAGTATTATAACCATTTCTCATACCACATTTTGGTTCTCATCATGATATTTTCACTTGGGACACCGATTTTCATATTAACCATTAATTTTACACTTAGATAATTTAACCTCTGATGATGTCATAGGGAGGTTAATACTCACATCCATTGCGTTAACCAAAATCTTCATTTTTTTGTTTTTACTTTATTTTTGGCCTTATTTTCCATAGTCAAAATATATTCTTATTCCACTATGTCATTCACATGGGTGATTATTTCCACATTCTTAACTCAATTGAAACTAAATCTTCTTTCCTCCATGTTCTATATTTTCAAAACTCTCAGAGAACTCCTTTATTCTTTTTTCAGTGAGTCTAATAATTGGTTAAGGTGCACATTGTTAATAATGTTCCATGAATCCAGATAAGACTTTATCACAACATCCTTCACTATAGTGATCATTCCATTTGACATCTCATTAAAAAAATTCCATCACATTCAATGTTAACCCAGTTATTTATCGTTCTGAAAAATAAAAAAAACTAGAAAGAATATTGTGATAGATAATTATCATAGTAGAAAACCACAAATTCATGAAAAATATCTTATAGTGTGTCAAAATTATGACATATTGTTTAATCTATGACACCTTAGGATTATCCTTAATGGAATACATATACATAACCTTTAAAAATCCATAAGGTTCTAACTATGTTATTCTCATCGTATTTTCCAAAGGTTGACTAAAAATTACAATGGATACCAACTATAGTTACCCAGGATTAACATACCTGGATATTCCATCATTTTAGATTAATAATTATCACATTAAAAAAGTAAATTATTGAGGACTATAATATTTTATTGTGTTTAGAAATTTGAAATTTAAAATTAAATATTCTAACTTGGTGAAAGATCATAAATTTTTCCCACAAACCTATACCCCTTTAGTTTTTATAATTTAAGAATTGCTTCATAACTAGTGAAATTAAAGCTAAAAAGGGGTGAGCTCAGATGCTCACTAAGGGTAAACATGGAGATATGTAAGCAAAAACATGATTGTAAGGGTATGAGATCGTGATAATGACATTTCAATATCATACACATAAAATCAAAGACCATAAACCTAAATTATGATATAAATATTTGTAGTTCATAATATATAAATCCTAAGGGACATAAAATAATAATACATGAAATTGAAATATAGGAATAAGACTTGGAATTGTTGAAGAAACATAGGCATATAAAATTATTTCCAATGTAGTCAAGTCATCGATTCCAAGGTCATCTTAGTAGTATGAGTTCACTATATTTACCATCTTGATAGTCATGGTTCACTCCCTTGATCATATTAGTATTAAGTTTTAATCATAAGACTATATTAGAAGAAAAATTCATTTACTAAGCCGAGTTCACTTCCCATTCTATCAATGTCTATCTCAGGATATATAAATCATTACCCAATAAATTTAAGGGAGATATAGGTCCCACCCATATCATAATGAGATCATACCTATGTGATCCACAAGATCACATACAATAATATCATAAACCATTAAATGAAATTGCTTTCATAAACATATACTCATATAATAATCTATGGAAAAAAGATAAGTTTCATAATCATTTAATCAAAACAAAACCTATGTGAAGTGTCATATTTCATAAGAATATAACCCATGAAAGTTAAACTAGTTTCATAAACATATATATTGTGAAAGGAAAACAATTTTCATAAACTTATAACCCATTAAATTAAAACAAGTTTCATAAAAATCATGCCATCAGAATTCAAACCACTCATAGGAAGAATATGAATAGAAAATTTTGATATTTTCCTGAGAAAGGCATGAGTAACCCCAATAAATGTCACCATAGTTGGGAAATAATTTTGGAAATATATTTAAAAACACTTCTTGATAAAATTATCCTTTCTTTATTGAAATATTGTTTTTAAAACATAAAACCCATTGAAAACAATTTTCTTTAAAAATAAACATGAAAACTTATAATAGAATCATCAAAACATGTTAATATCCCTTTTTCATTTAAAATGTATAAAAATGATTAAAAAAATACTAAGAACATTTTCCTTGATAAATTATAAATGTATCTTGAAAACATTTTAATCCTTATCTAGGAAAATATCATTTGGAAAAGATATAATGTAATCTTTGAAAACCAATTTTTAATCATAAAAAAAATTCTAAAAACCTTTTTCATTTTAATTTTAAATAGTGAATGTATAGATTATTAGGAAAAAAATATCTGAAAAGGTTAATATTTTACTCTTTTAAAGGAATTATAAAAGAATGACAGTCATGAAGGTTGATAAATATATACATTCCAACCATTCCCCTGGTGCAACAAAATGATTATATAAGTTCCTCGATCAAAAAACAGTAAAAGGATTACTCTTTAAAAAACTTTTGTTAAAAAGATAAAACACGGGTAAAAATGTATTTTAGAGATCATTAAATAATAGTTTAAATTTTTTTAATAGATTTTTAGAAAACATGGTTTTTAATGAACAATGATTTTTGGATGAGATAGAGGTAATGATGTAATTTGTAAATAAAACTTTATTAATTATAATATGTTCCATTGAGTAGAAAATTGTAAAAATATAAGAATATATTAGGAATAAATAGAGGATAACTAATTTTATAATCATTCTTTAGAGATGGATCATAATATTATATTAAGTGAAGCGTAATCATAAACAATCATGAACAGTGATTAGATTGTTTCAATAAACTCTTACCACATGGTAACTTTGAACCTTCATTCCCATATAAGAAAATTTAAATAACTGAATCTTAAAATATAATTAAAATAATTCCATTGAAGATATAACATGTCAAATTTTAGTATATACACCTATTAAAAGAACACAGTTGCATAAAAAAACATGTGTCTCAAGGAAGTCCAATTGAGAGAAACTTACGTTATCAATTTGGTAACTTTTTAACCATAAACCCTATGATATAAATATCATAAAATTAATATATAAATAAACCTAAATTTTATTATAATAATTTTATAAAAAATTAATCTTGTATTATATACACTAAAAAAAATAAATGAGCTGTGAATAAGGAATAAGTCTCACCAAAATAATATTGAGGTGATAAAACTCTTACCTTGAGTCTGACCTGTCAGGTGTGTATTTATATAATTGAATAATAATATTATGTTATTTAGTTAATTTTTTCAAAATTATTTTAATTTTTATTATTAATTTTAGATTTTATATTAATTTGTTTTATAAAACTACTTGAATAATTATGTTTATGTCTGGTGTTTTGACCAAATTTTGTACATGTGTCAAAATCAACTCTGGTAGGTCAACTATGGTAAAAGGTTTCATTATATAATCATCTAAATAATAATAATAATTAAATAATTATCATATTTATACATAAGTTATATTATTAAATCCAATTATGAAATATTTTTATTAAAAATGAACCAACAATACAATCATGGAGACGGTAGGTCGTACGTATGCATGAGTAATGTTCCTATTTTTAATTGATCATTATAGAAAGAAGGTAAATAACATTATAACTTTTCAAAATGATAATTATATAATAAATAATTTTCTATTTAATCATATATATTAATATTTATAAATCTATTCATTCAATAGAAATCACATTGCAACAAAGAGGCGGCAGTCCATGAACGATGATATCACTTTTTAGTCTGTGAAAAGGGTAAAAAAGAAAATGATATATTATATTTGAATAAAGGTAATTATGTAATTAATATCATATAGATTTAATTTATTTAATATATTTTTAATTAAAATCAACATTAATACATTCCATGTAATGGGTGAAGAAGTCACATCACATTTAGGAGTCTGTAGTCCATACACCCACAAATGGTGTTATGATATTCCCATCAATGGATTGAATAGTGGTATGTGTCATACAACAATTAAATTTGTATAAATACATCACAAGTATCATAAATATCATATAAAAATATATTTTCCCTAATAATTACCAACCATTAAAGATGATAATGGAAAAAAACAATTTTTTTTGTGAGGTGCTAGTTCACTGTACACGATAACAGAAACGTTGTTACACATTTGATGGAATTGTGTATAGGTGTAGGTCAAAACTAAAGAATAAAAAATACTAGTATATTTACTACAGTAATGATATTATGTATTCATGAATATAAATAATTTAGGTGGTGGATAATGAATTAAAGGAAATAGGATTGAGAAAGGATGTTACGTCTTCTTTGGGTAACTCAATTTATTTTGGACCAAAGGGCTTCCTTGGATGGAATTATTTCTAAATGGAGGATTCAAGTGGAAAGGGAGGGATGTTTTGAAGTGAATTGGTCAAATTTTGGATGAAACAACATGTTTTTAGAGGTATAGGGAAGGGGGATATGTGGTGTCCTTTTATATGGGTGTTATGGCATGAAAATGGCTTTTTTGAGAAAAAAAAACATTTGTTATACCCATGTTTTTACCACAAATAACTCATAAAGACCCAAAAAACTAAATAATATTGGGTTTATAGATGCAATATTACCCCCAAATAAATTTTTACAAGGTTATAGTTCATTTTTTCCCAAATAATTTAGGTTTAATCTCTAGTTAAGCTTAATATTATCTTAATGGTTGTCATTAATTTTATTCACATTAACTAATATTTTTGGTCAACAATTAAGTTGATATAATTATTATATAAATACAATAATGAATAAAACTTTTTTTCCATTATTCAAAATTTAATTTATCAAATCATCATAATTATGGTTAATCCAAATCCCGCAGAGGCGGTGAGAACTCTGGTTTTTAATAGAGAATGTGCACTATTTACCAAAAAATGATATTTCTTTGAAAAATCCCAAAAAACCACCATAAGATAATTTCTTACTAATTAATTAAAAAATTAAGTTTATTTTACCAATTTAAAATTATAGAACATCTAAAATTCATATTTAAATTAGGTTCCCCATTAAAATAATGTAAAATTTCTTTTTCAAAAAGATAACTCTTTTTATTCATATAATTGAATTAATTCTTGTCTTTTGAATATAAAATATATTGTATGAATGTAAAAAATATTGAATATATAATTTATATAATTTTTTTATGTAATTCATCAATATTGGTTTTTTAAATTTATTGAGAAAAAATGGTGTTTCTACATAGGTAAATAGTTTTCTTAGAAAAATAATTAATTTATTTTCAAATAGTTCTTAATTTAATTTCTAAATAATTGATTATGAAAAGAATAATTATATATATGTGTGTGTAAATAATATTTTTACAACTTATTTCATCCAATTTTTAACATATATTCCAATGTGTGTGTGGTAACTATAATAATATTTTAATAACAATATTAATTGTATTGTTTTGTTTTTTAAAATTCGGCCTTGTATATAATGGAAAATATAACAAGGGATTTGTATTATGTGTAACACCAGATAGACATAGTGTCTGAAATATCTAAAGTCCATAAGTGTTGAATAAAGTTTAATATTAACATTTTTTTCATAAAACACAATCCCGAGTTGGCCTTTTCGTATAACAAAATCTATTTTTAGTGTCAAAAAATATCAAAATGGTAAATTTAAATCAAAGATGGAAAAAAATAAAAAACATATCAGGGTTATACAATCCGAGTTTTTCTATATAAAATATCAATTTAAATCCTTTATGATGTTTCATGAGGAGTTTGTGAATTTCCAATGAATATACACCGGGAGTGTCAAACTAGGTGTGCAAAATTTTCTGTTGTCATGTACCAGGCCACGCTCGAGTCAGGATAAACACACATTTTTTGTAGTTGTTAACTGTAGGAACATATGTTCTACAACCACATACAGTAGTATTATCCATAAGGGGATGTATTTTATGTAAACCACTCACCAAATCCTTTTTCAAAATTCCAGGACAATTTCCAATACATTTTCTTATCCTATGACATACCCTTAGAAACATTATTTAGGATATTGTGATGGTTTCCTCATTCTAATTTCCAATGGCTGCCTAATATTTTTCTCATATACTAAATATTAAGACCCTATATTTTTTCACATAAATATTACACCATTTTTTAAAATAAATATCACATTCCACAAACAAATTCCCAAAGTCCGTATTATCCTAGTTTATATGGAAAATTTTAAATATAAACACTAGTACATAGGTTTTATATATTATCTCCCACCCGGTTATTCTACATTATCACCCTTCTTAGACACATCAATCATAATACATATATTCATAACCTATAGAAATGGTAACATAAAATGGGGAGATATCAGATGCTAAGTAAGGGTAAATAATAGAGGTATGTAAACATAATCATGATCCCAGGGGTATGAGAAAATGATCATGAAAATAGATGATCATACCCTTTATGTCAAAATCATAAATATGAATCATGGAATAAGTATTGGTATTTTATAAGATATTAATCATAATATAATCAATAACATAATCAATGAAATAATAATGTATGAATAATATATAGATTTTTTTATAGACACATATAAATATAAAATTACTTCAGTAGCAGTCATTGTATCACTACCAAGGCCATATTAGTAGTATGGGTTTACTCCCCATACCATCTTTGTAGTTATGATTCAATCCCATTACCATATTATTAGGGAAGCTTCACTTCCAATACCATCTTAGAGGACAAATTCATTTTTTATACTGAGTTCACTCCCATTCCGCCCATATTTATGTCATGAGATATAAATATTTACACAATGCATTTGAGGGACATATATCTCACACCCATATCTTAATGAAATCATTCATAAATGTTCCATAATATCATAAAAAATATTTCATAACCCAAGAAATGAAATATTATTCATAAACATGTAATTATATCTTAACCTCTAGAAAATAGATGAGTTTCATAATCATTTCATTAAAGAATAACACGTGAAAAGAAAGTGGTCTCACAAACATCAATCCATCAAAACATAATCCATTCAACGAAATAATATTAATGTAACACATGGATAGTATTCTCAAAAATGAATTATTAACACTAAATTATTTCTTCTTATATAGTAAATAATTTTGGAATATCTATGGAAAACATTTCTTGTGGAAAACATCTTTCTACATTGGAAAAATATTTTAAAACCATAAAAATTGAACACCTTTTTAATTTAGGATATCGTTGAAAAAATTTAAAGGAAGCATTAAAAAACATAAAATAATTTTATAATCAATTTTCCTTGAGAATGTTCTTAAAATATTAATTTAAAAAAAATTATAGCTTGGTTTTTTTGTAAAATAAATTTCATACCAAAAAGGGAAAGAATGTCACATTTTCAAAAAAAAATTAATTATATTAATTATAAAATAGTATAAAAATGGTATTAATACATTTATAAATAATTAATAATCATAGGTGAAGATAACTAATTATTTTTGTAGAGATATGAATCAAAATATTTCATCAATGAAAGCATAATCATAAACAATCTTGATAAACAATGAGATACTTTCAATAAACTCTTACCACTTGTAAACTTTGAATTATAATAACCATGTAAGAATATGAAATTAAATGGATTTTAAAATTTCATGATAATAAATAGATTCATGATATATAATGTCAAATGACCTTATATGCATATCATAAAAGAAAATATATTCATTATTGAACATGTGTCTCAAAGAAGGAAAATTGAAAACAAATTACTTATCCAATTTGGTAACATTTGAACCATCACCCATGAAATAAATATCATGAAATTGATATTGAAATACCTGTAAAGATAAATATAATAATCATATAATACATTCCTAGGATGTATATACACTAAAAAATAATTGAGTGGTGAATAAAGCATGTTTCTCACATAAATAAAAAGTGAGATGAAATTCTATTACATTATGTTTTTAATCTCATTGTACATGTATAAAAATCCTATAAAATAATTATATGTAAATTATAAATTTATAAAAGAACTAAATTTATATATATATTACCATATATTATTTACTTATGACTTAAAATTACACATTTATTAATAATTCCATGTTAATTTTACGTATCAGGTAATATCTGCTTTGTTTTTTATATGTGTTTTGGCTTGTTTTCATGATCGTATTACATAAATATTGATTTAATTAATTAAATAATGTAAAAATATATTTATATATCATATATATTTTTTATATAAACATTTATAATAATTTATAAAATATATATATTTAAAATGGAATACACTCTTTATTGAAATGGTATGTCATACGTACTCATAAAAAATGTTTCAATTTTCATGGAGTTTTAAAAGTATGTAAATTAAATATATGTATAAATATATAATCATTAAATTATAAATATTATGTCATTTATAACATATATTTTCACTAAAACCATCATTAATACATTCAATGTAAATTGGGAATGAATTAAATTGCCTTGAAGATGAGGTAATCCACACATCCACAAATTAAGTTATCACATATCCAAAATATGGAAATCATGAATGAAGGTTTTATATCAAAATCAAAGAATAAAAAATAAATAAAAATAATATATATATATATATATATAATATAAAAATGGATATCCCATTATAATTTCCAAAAATTAGATGTGGTAAGTGAAAAATGAACAACATCGTTTCGTGAAGTAGTAGTTCTCCATACATAAGAAAGGTATATTTGTTACTCAATTGATGGAGGTGTGTGTAGGTGATGGTATAAAAATTTGAATAAAACATACTAGTATATTTAAGATATTGAGGATATTATTTATTCAAAGAATAAAAATAATTGATGTATCAGAGAAAGAAAACAAAGGAACTGATCTTCAAGAAGGAAGTTACCTTTTACTTGGTTAACTCCTTTTGGGTTGAACCGAAGGGATTCATTGGTAAGATTTCATCCCAAGAGGAGGATTTAAAGGAGAAGGTATGGATTTTTGGAAATTAATTAGGAATATCATGGATGGAACGAATTGGTTTGATAGCTTTGAAGAAGGGGTAGAGTTGGTGGCCTTTTATAAGGGAGGGAGGGGACACACTAGCCATTTTTGAAAACAAGTTAGAAGTACCGACATTTTTTCCTAAAAATTCATAAAAACCAAAAAATATATATAATATTATTTGTTATGTAATAAATATTTCCATCTAATGGGTATTGTTGAATTTTATATATCCTTTTGGCCCTTAAGTTAAGCATTTAGTCTCTCATTAATATTAATATTACATTAGTCATTGCAATTAATTGTGATCACATTAAATAATATTATTTGTATAAAATTATGTTGATATTATTAGACTATAAATATTATAATTATTAAAAACTTATATTTAAAATTTTTTAAATTCAATTCATAGAAGTGGTGAAATTATGTTTACTACTATGCTCGCAAATATAGTGAGGAAACAAGGTATTAAAGTGAGAATATACATAATTTGATTAAGATTTTATAACTAAATTCAATTTAAAAATGATTCCAATAAACTAAATTGGATTTAAAGATTTATAATTGATCTATATTTATTTTAAAAACAACATAAAATATAATTTAAGTATTTAAATAAATTTTAAGAGAAAGTATTTTTGAATTAAAATTCATTATTTTTCACTATTCCTCCAAAAATGATGTTTCTTAGAAAAGTACCAAAAATTAACCATAATATAATTTTGACATTATTAATTCAAAAATGTAGTTTATTTTTTTAAAATAAATTTATAATATTGTATAAAATGATCTTTTATGTTGATCATAGAAGGACATAAAAAGCTGTTCATTTAAGAAAATAGTATTTTGAATCATACAAACAAATTCCCAAAAAATATATATTTAATTATAAATATGTTTTATTTATACGAAAAAATTAAATGAAATTTAAAAATTGTTTATCACTACTCATAATACTATGTTTAAATTCTAGGTTATAACTATCTCATTTAAATAATATTAATAATAATGTATTGTTTTACAGAAACTCAGTGTTGTGTGTAACACATTCCATGGTGCTATTTCATGTAGAAAAAACATAAATTGTTGTAGTATATAATGAATGTATGTATTATTGTATCATGTAAAAATGTAAGATATATAAAAATAATTTATTTTAAAAATAGGTTCATAAAAACATGGTGTGTTACATACTTGGCCCTTGATAAATACAAACTATACATATGAACATTAAAATTATTAATAATAATGGTCCCTTTTAACTTTTAAATGAAAGGTAAATGGTTAAAATAAATGAAAATATTAAATGGATTAAATGGAATGTGAATGGCATGGCCATGTCACTTATCCTTTTTGGATCTTGTAAATGAATCATTTAAAGGTATTTTTGTATTGTTAGGCATGGGATTTTTGCATGCAGTATTTTTAATTATTAAAGGAATTATTCATATATATTTATTTCCTTTATCATCTCTATGATTACATTACAATATTCAATTGATGAGATCATAAAAACATTAAATTTAATGAATTATAAATGGTTAAGCGGTGTTGGACATGGCGCTCATCACCCTTTAGTTTTAATTTTTGGAAATGATGTTCCTCATTAGTATTTAATTTTTTTATATGTGATGTTATAAAATTTTTAAAAAATAAATGCCAAAAAATTATGTTCCATGTCATAATTATGAGAATTATTTTCTTATGGTGATCCTTATCGTTTCATATTTACATTTTTAGGAATGTCTCTTCATATCATTACTTATTGAAATATTTGGCATTGTGCCCCTTCTACTTTAATCATAATTGAACATGTTGGACATAGTGGTATTTTTCATCATCATCATAATTATTATTATTAGTTAGATGGTTTGGAATGGTTCCCCTTGTCAATTATTGGGAATTGTCAAACATGATGAAAAAATTTCCTTAGCATTGATTTTTTGACTAATTACACTTATTTAGATATGAAACCCCTAATTATTATCATTGATCATGGACATATTATTTAACTACCATGGGACATGATTATATTTATATCAAATGTAAATGTTCAAAAAAAATCATCAGTTGAAGCAGGTGGTATTAAACGGGCATATCATGAGAAACCTGCTTTAACATATTCGATTTATTTTATTACTTATGTTATTATATCTACAAATTATATCCTTATATACTCACAATATTGATATAAATTAGTTTTTGTTGGTGGTGTCCTACTCTGTTTTCCTCATACCCTATTCAATTCATCAATTGTGTACCAGATATATATCTTAACTATGTGTTATAAATTTTCACATGATTCCTTTTTGTTTCTTTGTTTTAGACTAGAAATTTACATGAAGATTGGGGGCCAAACATGTACATGGGAAACAAATAGTAGCTAGGTATTTCGATGATTTTTTTCATTATAACCTATTTATGTGTTACCTATTGTATATTATCTTCCTGTAATATTACTAAGCATGTTGAGGCGAGGATATTTATTCAGTACATTCCTAGTTTTCTTTTTTTTTTATTTTCTTCCACTTATTTTCATTTATTTATCCTTCCACTATTTTCATTATTGATCCAAAGGGTATAGTCTTCCCATTATAGCAACTTTAGACCCTATGTGATAGTCAACAACCTCTGGTATACTGGGAGGCACACTTGAGGCCTTTTCCCCAACCATCTCAATATACCATTTTAGTGGCTCCTAGTTCAGGACATCACACAAGCTATGGTATATGTTTTTTTAGGATCTCATGGTTTGGATATGATTTTACAAAATCCTCATGTGCAATTTGGAGTCCAAAAATAACCACTATGGTCATTATAGTCAAAAAAATATATTTTATTCATTATTTTAGTTAGAATCACACTTAAAAATTTCCCCATTACCTAAAATATATTTATATTACCCCTATTAAGACACTAACTCACAACGAGGATGTCCAAGACTTGAAATAACTCAAGTATTCAAGGTAAAACACTTAGAAAAAGATAATCCCTCAAGGAATGGGTAATGACCATTCTATTAACTATTTCAATTTCACTACCAATATCAATCTTAATCCAAATAATTAATTACTCTATAAATATAATATAAAATCATAATTTAAAAAATGAATTTTAACTTTAAATATTAAATATTCTATCTCCATTGATTCTTTCAACATGTCATTTACATGTTTTTTTACCACCTATGTGGATGATGTATTTCAATAATTACCACCACATATCTGGCTAGTTATTATCATATTTATAATTTATATCTAAGAAATTTAATTTATTTTTAATATTATATACCAATTTAATTCCTATTTATTTAATTTTATTGGATTGACTTTTCTTGTTCCAATTAAAAAATATTGAACCCTTGTGCTGTAATACTAGAAAATGTACAACCACTCTAATCATTACAATGGATTTTTCTTGGATGTATAATAAACCTATTACCTTGACATTTCAAGAACATATTATTTGAAAATTATTGTATATAATTGATTATCTAACATAAAAATGAAACCTTTTTTATTATTACCTCTCGAGGAATCATAATTATAATAAATAAAAATCAATTACCAAAAAACAAAATTATTGATAAAAATAAAATAAATAAATTAAAATAATATTCTATAATAATTTCATATTAATTAAATAATGTTTATATTATATTTTAAAGTCTATTCAATTCAATCAGAGAAAATTTATGGGGACGTCTCTTTTTTCTATCAATTTGAATGTCTTCTTTAGTTAACATTATATTTATTTTATATTCATCCTATAATATTCATTTTATTATTTTTATTTTATAAGTATTTAAATGTAAACATGATATTATAAACTTTATATATTCACACTTTACATTATATAATATTTATAAAAGGGTAAATTACCTAGTTTTCCCTTAATTTCTTCTTAATTAATCTTTTTATTCACTTTTTTATCTATGATCTACCAATTATTTCTTCATATTTCATTTATCATGTCATTGAATTACTATTAATCATATCCAATATATTTTATAAGTATTTACCACTATTTCTAAATTATCCTCCTTATTTAATGTTATAATATTATGTATAGTAATGTTATGAAACTGATTTTATTTCATCTAGGGTTATAAATATTATTCTTGTTGGTTTTGTATATTATTAATTACTTAATTTTAATTTATACATCATAAATTCTTTTATAAAACTAATGATGTGCTTTTTATGTCATATATTTTAAAAAATAGACAATATACTAAGTTATGTGTTACAGGAAGATTGATGTGACATTGGTTAAATAATGGTTAGAAAAATAAACCACAATGGGTTTAATCAAATTACATTATAGTGATCATAATATTTTTAAGAAAATGGGTGAATGATGTATGAAACCATCGTGATTCCCATAAAGGTTTGAAAATTGGGAAATATGGTTCACATTTCATCATGGTGGATCAAATGGTTTCATATTATGTGTTATAAAGTTTAATGAAAAAGGGATGTTAATGGAAAAACTAATAATGATCTTCATTTATATAGTTTAAAAATTCATGGGGAAAACTAAACATTTCTATTTAGTGGTTAGTTCGTTTTGAGAAATAGGTTTCATGTTAGTAATTTTATTTTTGGATGTTAATATGGGATTTTTTAAGAAAGGATTATTATTTTGTGTGGTTCGGGAGTGATTTGCAATGAATCCAAAAGGGTACCTATAGTAGTTGGGAGCTATATGAAGGAACCACTGAAAAGAACATTGTATCACATCATGAATTAACATGTCTAGGCTCTGATGAAATTCTATGCCAAATTCTATTGAAATTAAACCATTTTTTTCATCATGAACATCTTCTAAGAAGTGTTTTAGGAGTTATAAAGTTATGGATATAGTTTAAAATTCCAATATTTTATTCCCTTGAATCCTTTATGAAAATTGGGATGGGAATAAAGGGGTGTTTCATTTGAAATATCCCCCAACCTCATTTGATCATCGATCAATGTGTCATCTATCACAATGGATTCCTCTTGGTATGTACTGTACCTTGAAATACTTTAATGTCCTTTTTTGAAATAAATTTCAAATAGATAATGTCATCATTTTGATGAGATAAATCTGATGGCAATGTCAATAGATCATTGTGGAATTGTTTATGAATAATGGTTCTTTTTTTCAATATTGTAATTGGATATCCCATGATGATGAACATGTACTGTTGATTGGGATTTTGTTAATGGTAGAAATATTAGTGAACTCCTCTGTGGTTTTTGGTCAAACTAAACTGATCTATCAATTTTATCATGGAATAAATATAGGCCTTTTATTTAGATTGATATTGGAAGTGTGAGATGGACCTCTCTCGAGTGGTTAGTCATAATTCTAGCTAGGCGGTGATATCCGATAATTTATTCAACATGTGGAAATTTACCCTTTTGTTTTTAATATTATCATAATATTTTAATTAATTATAATTATTTATTTATAAGGATTGATAATGAGTATAATATTTTTATAAAATTAGGGACATAAAATAGAATTGGATGATTTGAACTAAACTATTGGTCTTTTCTTGGTTTGGAGTTGTATGATAAGTGGTCATGTGTACACTTCTATATGGGTTTACGAATGATTATTTGAATGTGGTATGTGGTTTTCCACCTTTTATAGGACCTCTTAAATATATAATATTTTTTAATAATAATTAATTCATCGTTATTTAAGGATTATTTTTCCTTAATTAATTAATGGAAACATACTTAATATAATTGGACAATGTGTTGAGGGCCATGGTTGACCCTTGTGCACTAGATTGATGTTGGTCGATGATAGTAAATACGTTATCATGATTTAATGATTTGAATTACATGGACCCCCATTGGGAATTTAGTTATACAACGTGGTTCCTTGTAAATGAAATACTTTGTTTGATGTTAGAACACATGTGTGATCATGTGTAGTGTAACGACTAAAAAATTTATAAATAAAATTACCCTATAAATTTAATTAAATTTAATATTATGTAATATTATTATAGATAACATAAGAACTTATTTTGATTTATTATATTGTATAATATTTAAAATACCATTTAGAATCATTATTGTTGAAAATATACTAATTGAATAGTGATCATATGATTAATATAAATATATGGTTTTAACAAATCAAATTGTTAAAGACAAAATAGTTATGGCCTCAACCAGTTGAATTGTACCCTATGAATACCATTTATCACAGCTTCTGACAAAGATACCATCATTTCATTTCACCCTTGACAAATCCCAACTTTCTATCCAACAACTTAAGAATGAGTGAAACCATTTATGGGAGAATTTTAAGCTCATCCAGATCACGGCCCAAACCATGTATGTCAATCCCCCATGAGAATATAATATTTGTAAACCTTACCCTTAGGGTTCTTTCTAGTGTATTAAACAGATATCTATCAAGATTGTAATAATATAAATATGCATATTTTATTTTCAATAAAATAATGGTTATATTGACTTTTTGTTGTTACTTTATAAATAAAATTTTCTTTTGACATAATAAAACACCAATTATATTTTTTGGTAATATTAAAATTCAATTAATACATCTATGAGTTCATGTATTTTTTAAAATATATAATATTTTTTTATAAATATTATTATTTTATAATTTTTATTAATTATAAAAGATAATATAATTTTTATGAAGTCAAATGTAATTTTTATAAGGGATCAAAAAAAGTTATTGTCAAAGAAACCCATCATTTCTCAAAAAATGACCATTAAATTTGAAAAGTGGAAATTTATATATTTAGGAAAAAAATTACTAAAATGTATATAATTATAGTAATTAGAACATTAAAATTATCCTATAGTGATTTTTATAGTCAATAGATAAAATGAAATTTTATATTAAAAATTAAATATTGTATATATTTATTTAGAGTGTATTATGCCATCGTAATGACCCCAGATGAGATAATAATTAAAAAAATTGTATCCATGACCAAATATATGTTTCAAATTTAAAATAATATTATTTTGTGTTTATTTTGTTAATTTTATAAATCCTTTATGAATCATCCAAAACATAAACTATATTTTATGGTTTTAAAATGATATCATTAAGAGCATGGCTCAACTATACATCACCAAGGGTAATATTTTAAATAGGTAGTCACTTGGACATATAAAATAATGAAAAACCCCACACTATGGATGAAAATATGGGTATAAACCATTGGAAGTTATGTGGTTTCAATTATTTTGTAATATGAAGTCCAAAATCTATGTATGGGAGATAATAATGAACTCCACCTATTTTCTTATATAAACCTGCCCAAGCTCATGTTTCCCTTCCCTAAAAAATACATGGTGAAAGTAATTACTCTTTAATCCCCTATCTAATTTCCACCCATGGTTACCCAATGGTCTCAAGAAGATCCTCCCAATAATTTGGAATCACACACTCAATGTAAGGGGTCTTTCCCTTCTCCTCTTTATTCAAGTATCTTCATTATCTTATGCCACTTATCTCTATTTTATAGTAATGAGATTTGTTCTTCCATTAATACCTTAATATCATTATGATTTATAATTAATTGTATACCCATTTCACTCTCATTAATCCCTCCCATTAAAAAATATATGACTTATTATGTTGCTGATATTTCATCGCAATTTTCCTTGCTAAAACAATTATGTTGTGAATACCGTACTCATTTACTATCAATGGTTTCCACATTTATAAATAGACACTTATTTTATTTTGGGATTACATTTTTTAATTATACACTACTGTATCATGGAATAATATTTAAATATAAATGATTCCATGTTTTATGATATATGTAGCGCAATTAATTATAAGAATGATAATGAAATGAAAGTGATGGATGCACAACAGAATATATATCACTCCAATGCATTTGTAAATGTTTTAGTTTAATGAATTTTCATTATAGGATCATGAAGTTTACCTTAACCTATGTTTATGATAATGATTTTTTAGTTGCAACCACATTTCCCAAGATGTATATGTGATTATCATGTTATACCATGCCTCATTTTAAATGATTATGTTTATCAGTCCTTTAATGAATCATTTATATTATTATTGTATAAAATGCATTAATATCTTCATGTTATTATATTTTAATTCCATTACAGTGATTTATAGCTCAACCCTTTCTTATGTATGTCCCCAGGTTATCCCTTGCACCTTTAACTATAAAAGAATAATATGATCTTGTTAATGAAGTTTTCAATATAGATGAGTTATTCCCTGTTTTATGTAGTTATGTAATGTTCCTTGTCCGAAAATACACTAGTCTTCATTATCATATGGATTTTATTTTTTTACTTTTTAGTAATAAATCATGAATTTAGGTTTATTAAATAGTTGGGTAGTCGTAGTTGGTGTTAAAAAGAATGTTTAACATTTTGGGGGTATTAGGATTAGAAAACTCTAGGAAATTACTTATGGATAAAAATATCTATGATAAGACATCCCAAAATCTTTAAAAAAATATAGATTAAGTGGTTTATCAATAAAATATATCCCTTTTGGGTAATACAAGTGGATTTATCCTTAATACATGTGTACATTAGGGTAAAAAAATAAAATAACACATTGAGCTAGACTTGACTGGGAACTAGTGCATGAAAATAGGCCTTGATGCACACCAATCATGATACTCCCATTGGGCACGATTTCTAAAATTCACAGGCTCTTTATGAACAATTATTAAGGGAATGAAAATAGATCATAAGTGTCTATATTATAAAATAGATCATATGTTAGTAAAATAGATTATGGAAAAAATAGATTTAAGCCTAGAAATTCATAAGTAAATAAATAAATTTCATTTATAAGTTATACCTATAATGTAATTGGATTCCCATTTATGTGTCTAATAGTTTGAAAATAATCATCCCTCATTTCTTCTTTTATTCTTGACAATGCTCAGAAATAGGTGGAATTTGGTATAAAACCAATGTGAATATAAATATTATTACTTCCCAAATGAGATACACATCCTGATAGGAGAAAGAAAAGAAAAAAAATGCTAAAATTCTCTCTTGGATAACTCCAATTCTGAATAGAAAACTAGATTAGGTGGAACTCCCAAATCCCCATTTAAAATATAAAGCTTCAATTGAGACCTTCATGCAACAAAGGCCAGTAACAATTATTAGAAAATATGATCATGTAATCATGGAACAATGGATCAACACCATTGAGAAGATCTTATCCACCCTTCAATTATCCTAACGAGAGAAGGTTCTTCTTATTTTGTATCATAGAGAGGGATAATTTAATTAGTGGATAAAATTGATAAAGAATACTAACCATGGGGGTGATATTTAAGTGATACATAGGAAGGAATTTTAGGAATGTTTTTTGATTAATATTTTCCTCAGTATCTCTAATCTAAAATGGAATGGTATTTCCTTTCCCCCAAGAAAAAAATGCAATGAATCTATTTTTTTTGTATGAAAAAAAGATCACAAGACTTTCATGATATGCATTTGACTTTGTTTTTAACTTCGAATACATGGATGATCACCTTTTGTTTGGATAAAACCTTGTCTACAAAATCCATGGTGATCCGAGACATTAATAGATATGATTAAATTGCACAATGTGCCCCCAAAATAGAAACAGAGATAGAATAATCTCAAGGTTAACCAAGGGATAAGAAGTGGAAAGTACAGTTTTATTCTAGTGGTGCAATAGAGAAATCTTGTGATTCTAATAAATTCAACAACCCACTTGTCAAAAGTGTGTAAAGAAGCACCCAAGGAATTTCTTAAGGGGAATGAGGAAAGGAATTAGTTGTAGAAAGGAAGAAAACATGGCTATTGAGTTTTGAAATGATAATAAAAATAATTATATGGAGGAATTTAATGTTTCATTCAATGCTCATCACATTTTTCATTGTATCAACTTCAGTAAACTAGGACACTTTTTAAACCAATGAAATAGGACAAGGGATTTTGGAGACAACAAACAATCTCAAAGGATGAATGGGAGGGCTTATGATATCACAAATACTTTGGTGGATCGTGATAATGAAGTGGTTATATGTGCACTAGTTATTCATTCAAAAATAGTGAAGTTACTTTTGGATTATGGTTCAATGCATTACTTCAAATAGAGAATGTTTAGTATAACTATTCAAACACCACCACAATGCATGGAAGTAGAGTTATTATTGAAAATGGAAAATGAGAAAATTATTTAACCCAAAGTATTTAACTCCCCCTATTAACATTTGTGGGATGAACTTCCCAGAAAACCTTTTGATACACCTATTGGTGGAATTTGATGCAATTCTGGGTATGGATTGACTTTACCTATATAGAGCCAACATAAATTTCCATGAGAAGGAAATCACTCTTTGTATCAGAAATTATTATCTGATTCTATAAAAATGAAAATATAGGGATGAATCTTATTTTTCACTAACATATCAAGAATATATATTATTTCTCTACAAGCATTTGAATCTAGATTAAATGATTGATTTTAAGGAAATGATCATCCATTAAAATGTTCATATTAATATGTAATATGATAAAGTATTTCTTAATGAATTTTTTAGCCTTCCTCCTAGCCGAGAGGTTGATGTTTTAATATATATAATACCTAGGGTATTGCCATTATGCATGACTCTGTATGTAAGGTCTATTATGGAAATTGTGGAGATGAAGAAATATTTATAGGAGAATGTGGATAAAATGATCATATGTCGAATTACTTCACCCTATGTTGTAACATATCTCTTCACTAAAATGATTGATGGATCAATGTGACTTCTCATTAATTATAATGAGATCAATAAGGTAGTTACAAATAACAAGTATCCTATAATATATATTGATGACTTGATCAGTTATCTATATGTAGAACAATACTTCTACAAGGTAGATCTATGGTAGTGGAATTACCCTGTTAGGGTGAAGGAGGAGGATATCCCCTGGACTACTTTTTGTACTAGTTACTGGAATTGTGAGTTCGTATTAATTACATTGGGACTCACTAATTCTCCATAAATATTTATATTCTTGATTAATAGATTATTTAGGGATTTCATCAACAAATTTATAGTAGTCTTTATGGATGGTATTCTAATAAAATACAAAATAAAGGGGGATCATGAGGATAATATGATCATTTTTTAAAGGATATTATCAAAGGATAACCATCATCCCAAGTACAAAAAAATGTGATTTTTTGGTAAGGGAAGTCTCATTATTGGGGTATTTTATCCCAATAAATGGGATATTTGTGGACCCTTCAAATTCAAATGAAATTGAAGGTTGGACAAGGCCAATACTTGTGATTAATATCTATAGTTTCCTTGGATTAGCTGGGTACTGCCATCAAGTTTTGAGAAATTTGTCATGTTTTTTCTCAAACCAACATTAACTAGAAGGGAGTCATGTATTTTTGGATTCATGAATGTGAATTTAGGTTCAAGGAGTTGAAAAGGGGATTATCAATGTACATAAACTCAATCAAAACAATAGTGAATAACTTTTTATGGAATTCAGAAATGCTTTGAAGAAGGGATTGTGTTGTGTGTTAATGTATAATGAAAAATTTATAGCCTATGCATCGAGGTAGTTGAATGTTCATGAATATAACAAACCAACATATGATATACATTTGGATGAAATAATATTCACATTGATAATATAGAAGTAATATCTATTTCGAGTGATGTGTGAAATATATAAGGATGATAAGAGCCCCAAGTATATATTCACACAAAAGAGGTAAATATACATTAGTGATGATTGTTAGATATGGTTAATGAACATGACTTCTCAATCAACTAATAACCTTGAAAATTGATTAATGTTATAGATTCTCTAAGTAAAATGGATGTACAAATTTTATCATTAATAATAATTGATATGGATTTGATATTCTTAGACATAAAAAGGATGGACATGGAAATCATAATGTAAGAAATATAATGAATCATTTCATTAATGATTGTTCAAATATACCTTTTAGAATTGATAACAGATTATCAAAGTGTTGATGGAGGAATTATATAGAATGTGGAATCTATAAAATGTAAATCCATAGAGTTTAATGTTAATGAAGAAGGAGTTGTGATATTTCAGTAACAACTACTTATACCATAAAAAATTGGGTTAAAGTAGGATTAGTTGTATTATGAACACAGTTGGACTTTATCTATTATTTCTGGAAGCAAAAATATGTATCGACATATTTGATATAACAAATTATTGGACATTATAAAGAATGATATCATGGAATATATATAAATATATCTTGTATGTCAGCATGTGATGGCTGAACAACCAAAATCCAAGTTGATGATTGAACCATTACCCATACCTATATGGGAATGGGAAATCATCTCCATGTACATTATCATTATCTATCCAAAGACAAAAAAAGTGTTAATGGTTATATATTCTTCATGGTATATTTTCTTATAAATACGGATCACATCATTTAAATTTGAGTGGAATACACACTCAATCAACATTTAAGGATA
Source organism: Viscum album (assembly GCA_963277665.1). NCBI lineage: Eukaryota > Viridiplantae > Streptophyta > Magnoliopsida > Santalales > Viscaceae > Viscum > Viscum album. The sequence continues at coordinate 151,503,689 of OY728138.1, forward strand.
TACATTAGAGAAGTGTTGAGACTGCTTGGAACACCACTATCAAATATATCTGATTGATATCTAAGACTTACCTCTATGTTCTAGAAGATTTTCCAATATTATCTAAATACTAATTTCAACTTTAGCATGGATTAACACCCTCAAACTAATGGATAATCTGAGGGGAATATCTAGACACTTGAGGACATGTTGACTGAAATATAGAATTAAAATATGGATGGGATAAATAGCTTCCTCTTGTTGAGTTATCATATAATAACAGTTTCCACTCAAGCATCCAAATGGATTCCTTTGAAGCCTTTTAATGGAATGATGTGTTTTACACCTGAATATTGGGATGATTTTGGGGGAACAAAAACTACAAGGTCTAGAAATTATTTTGGAAGTGGTGGAAAAGTTCAAGACCATTCAACAACACATTAATTCTACTCAGTGTAAAAAAAATATTCCTAAAATTGTCGATAAGACCTAAATTTTGTTGTTGGAGACATTTTATTCCTCTAAATATCTCCATGGAATAATTTCATGATGTTAGGGTATAATGGAAAGCTTAGTCAAAGATACATTGGTCCCTTTGATATCCTTGACTGCATTGGAGTTGTGTCATATCAACTAGAACACCCGCATAACATATCTCAGGTACACGATGTATCCCATTTATTCCTCTTGACGAACTACATACCAAACCCCTTCCTTGTACTCAATCCAGATGTGGACCCATTGGAGAATGATCTCTCGTATTAGGAGAATCTAATGATGATATTAAATCATAGTGACAATGTTCTTTGAAATAATCCAACACACCTGGTAAATGTGTTATGGAGAAATTGCAATTTTGATGAAGTGGAATGAGAACTAGAGGAGGTGATAAAACATAATTACCCTTACCTGTTATAGTGTGGGAAATTAAAATTTCACGGGATAATCATTGGATTGGTGAGATTATAACAGCTCAAACTTTTTTAAAGTTAATTTCCCTTCCAATTAAATTTAATTTTATATTACATAATATTATCATAGAAAAAACATGTAGTTATTTGGGTTTATTATATCCTATCAGATTGAAAACAATATTAAGGATCATCCCCATTGGTAATATTGTAATTGAAAAGTGGTCTTATGATTGGTATAAATATAGGGGTTTTAACGAATCTAATTGACACATAAATTGGAATTGATGGACTCAACGAGTAGGCTCATACCCTATGTAGTTATTTTTTTATGGATTCTAAGGTAGATAGCATAATTGGAATTTTCCCTTGAAGAATCCCAAGAAGGTATCCACTAACTCAAGCATGAGTGAAACTATTTATGGGTGAAGTTTATTCTAATCGATATCCCAACCCAAACCATGTATGTTGAACCACTCAATGAAAAGCTTTCCATAGTGCAAATTACCTTAGGGGGGTTTTCTAGTGTATTAAAGAGATATGTAGAAAGACTGTAATAATATAAATATATAAAATTTATTTTCAATAGAATAATGGTTATATTTAATTCTTGTTGTTACTTTTTAAATGACTTTTAATTCTGATACAATAAAACACAAATTATATTTTTGGGTCCTTTTGAAATTCAATTATGGAATTTATAAATTCATGTATTTTATATATAGATAATATTTTATTAAAAATATTTTTATTAAATTATTAATATTAAATATATATTATTATATAATTTTTATAATGTCTTGTGCAATTATTATAAGGGTTAAAGAATAGTTATTGTCAAAAAAACCCAGTATTTCAAAATAATATCAATTATATTTTAAAAGTTAAAATTCATATATATAGAAAATTATTTTATGACAATTAATACTATTTTCTAAATGATGAGGTCTAAATTATCATATTTTAAATTGTTTGGTTATTTTTTATGACAGTCGAATTTTTGGGTTAATAATATGGTATAAATATACGGTGTGTATTATGACTACATAATGACCCAAAATAAAGTAATAAATACTATAAATGTTATCCATGAAAAAATATATTTTTTATTTTTTAAATAATGTGATATTAATTTTATTTCACTAATTTTATAGAGCCTTTATGAATACTCCAAAACCAATAGTATATTATATGGCTTTCAAAATCATTTCTTTAGATAATGACTCACCTCCACATCAACAAGGGTAGTATTTTAATATCATCATCCCTTAGCCTTATAATGTAATTATAACCACCCTTATTTGGTAGTAACCTAGGATAATAACCTTGTTATGGTCTATGTTTTTGGTTAATTTATTATGTAGAATCCAAAACCTAGGTGTGGGAAATAATAAAGAATTCCACTCTTTTTTCTATATAAACTCTTACTAGATCATGTTTCCCTGGACTCAAAATACATGGAGAATGACTTTAATATTTACTCTTATATTTATAGTGCTAAAATGGTACCCCCGGTCTCTAATGAATCACCTCCCAAGCGGTTGGAATCACACTCTCATGGTAAGGGACCTTTTCATTATCCTCTTTATTCAAGTATCTTCCTCATCTTATACCACTTATCTCCATTATCTAAAATTGTGATATATTATTTCATATCCCATATACTAACTTTTGGATTTATAAATATTGATATTCCCATTTTTGTATAATTAATCTCTCCCATGGATATTTATATGACCTGTTATGCTTCTGAAAATTCATCATGATTTTGCATGCCAAAATGATTCTATAGTAAATAACACACCAATTTTATACCATTGCAGTTCACAATTATACACTTATAAATTACTTATTTGGGACTTAGTTGTATTTATGCCACACTAATATATTTTATAATAAAAATTTATTATAAATGACTCATTTTTTTATGATCTATGTGGCACACTTACTCATGTGAATGAAATGAATGTTACAAGTGTTCCCAGAGTTATATAGTGTTCCAAAAAATTGGGTAATTGTTTAGTTTCATTTGACAATGTGAAATTGATTAGGGAGTGAACATAATCCATCATGGTTTTTTTCCATCATGATTTCTCAGTAGTTAGCCTTGACCTATATTTATGAAGTGGTGTTTTTAGTTTTTCCACAATCCCCATGTTGTCTTTATGATTGTCAGTCTGTATCATTCTTAATTTTTCTTGTTTATGATTTTCACTCTTTTAATACCCCAATAATATTCTTATTGTCTAACATGTATTAATTTTTTCATTTTATTCCATGTTTATTCCTTTACTGATTTTTATAGCTCACCCCATTCTTATATATGTCCCGAGTATATCCCATGCAGCATTAAGTATGAATGAATAATATGATCTTATTGTGGATGATTTCAACAAATATGACGTATTCTATGTTATAAGTTGTTATATAATGTTCCTAATCCCCAATACACCAAACTTATTGATATTTTGGGTTGTAATATGTGTACGTTTATGTAATAAAAAATGAATTTATGTGTATTAAAGAGTAGGGCTGTCATGTGTTTCTTATGAGAGCAATATTGATGTTGATCACATGTGTGTGAATGTGTAGCATGTGGAAGCCATGCTAGTTTTGATCACTTGTGTGTGTGTGTGATTATGCCCATTTATACACATTCATGATGTTCTATTTCATGACTATATGTGTTAATGCCTATTATATATGGATATATGTGGCTCATATGATGACACATTCTAGGTGATGTTTTGGTATATTCCATGTTGTTGTTGTTATTCAATTGATGATATAAAGTTACAAATGAACATTCCCTGGATCAGTGGCCATATATGGGGGATCTTCTTAAGATGTTTCATGTGACATGATGAATGTATTGAGTTAATGGATAAGGCATGGTAGCCTTTTGTTGAATGGTATGGGAAAATTATGTACTATGTGACCTAACCTGAGAGGTGATAGTGGGGTATGATGGCCTATGTGATATGAACTGATATATTGAAATACAAAATAATATCCTAGTGTGTTTTTACCTAGATATATAAGTCATATTAAACTATTGAGAGAGATGTGGCATGTTATCCTTGTGTGTTCTGACCAGAGACACTCAACATTGTGACTACTCTGGAATATATATGATGACATTGTAGTCAACTATAGTTCATGGATCTGATTTTGGGATCCTTATGGGAATCATGCTGAATCATGTATAGCTGGGGGTTATGAAAAAATGGAATGAACTTGACTGCTGAACATTGGGATGTTTTTTATTATTTTTTCATTCTGATTTAATGTTGTGATTGTGTAGTCATGTATCGACTATTTACATTCTATTTAGCATATCACATGGATGCACACTGTCTTTACTGGATAGTTATTGTACCATGTTTATGGTGTGTTAATGTGTTATACTCACACCCAGATCAATTTTTCATGACACATGGGTACCTAAGAATACCTCTATTTTTTATGGTATAGGTTGTGACGATGCCATTGATTGATCAATGTGTGGAATATCTCACTACAATTCTAGTGACCGAGATGTGTAGTGTAGAGACCCAAGATTGATGTACATAGGAATTAAATTTTTTTCATAATACATAATAAATGACATAAAAAGACGCCCAAAGACAGTATTATTTTGGTGTCTATGGAAACTCAGAAAATAATATTCTAATAACGGTAAGAGATCTTCAACATCTCCCATAAAGATATTCCCTTGCGGTTTTCATACCTAAAACCATTATTTATATCCTGTGGAAATTAAAAACATAAAAAGAGTAAGCTCAAATGCTCAGTAATAGTAAACACGGATAAAAAAACAAATCATATACATTTGGACATAAAAATATGAACACAAAGATTAAACATCATCATCTTGAGTGAAGAAATAAATATTGGTAGTATGTAAGTCATAGATGATAATGGAATAATAATGATGAAAAAATATCATGGGAATTAAACACGGAATTATAGAAGACCATAAATCACATATTATGATTTAAATAGTAGCTAAGACGTAGCTTCCTAGACCATCATAGTGGATGAAGTCCATTACTGAACTAGGTTTACTGTTGTTCCAACCCTATATTACTAAAATGAATTTACATATCATTCCAACCATGTCTATCTCATGATATATAAGTCTTTACCCAATGAATTGGATGGATATATAGGTACCAACCATCTGATAGTGAAATCATTCTTAAATGTTCCTCAAAACATAAAAACATTCACCATAGAATAACCAATGTAATAAAATGGGTTTATTTAACATCATATCATCATAACATAATCCATTTATGATAAATGGATTTCATAAGGATAATTCTATTATAAACACAATAAAATCAAAGTGATAATAGGGATAGAAACATAACCCCATTTCATATTATATGGAAAATAATTTTGATAAACCACATGAACTTATTTTTTTAAGGAAAATATCCTTTCTTCTTTAAAAACATTTTATTTTCTCTAAATGCTGTACAATTTTAAATAAAATAATTTAGTCGAAAATGAACTTGAGATAGTGTAGAGTAAGCTTCATAGAAATAACTCATTTAGAAGACATAAAATTCGCTTCATGCTGTATATGTTAAAAATCATTCTTCTCATACTTTTCCATGAAAAGTCAAAATGTACCTCATATGATAAACATAAGAATGATTCCTTCCAAACCACGTAAGAATGTTCAAAATGTTTTAAAATGACATTAAAGATACATATAATAATATTACACATTTCATGGGAATATTTCTAGAAAAAGTGGACAAGAATGATAAATATATACCCAGTAGATACATATGAATAAACAAGCTCGGATAAAACGAGATTTGAAAAGTCATCCCTTACCTTAGATTTGATTTCTTCTGTATGTGTCCCAAACTCTGGTATATCAGTTTTAAAAATATTATTAAATAATTATAGAACCATAATAATATTTATGATATCATATAGGATTCACTTATGACTTTATATTACGAGTTCATTTTTCTATTCCATGTAAAATCAATGTTTTGGTTAATAATTGGTTCATTTATCAAAAATGTTTGGACTTGTTGTTCTTGATATTATTAGTTAGATCCCGATTTATATACTTCAATAATGTAAAAATGATTTATATATCATAAATATTCAGTATATATATATAATAGATCGATAAATTAATCAGAATACATTGTTCATGGAGACGGTAGGCCATATGTATGCATGAACGTTGTTTTCATTTCCATTGTAAATGGAATGGAATTAATAAAATGAAATATATATCTTTAGATAAATCCAGTATCATTATTATTTCATATATTTCATGAATATTTTTTATATATACTTTATAATCACGCTTGAATGGTTAACATGGAGAATGAATCTCATTGCGCCTTGGAGACAGTAAGACGTATATATACATGAGTGATGATATCATTCCCATAATTGTTGAATGGTATTAAAGTGGAGGTGTATTATATCTCAGAATTAGTATCATATTATATTAATCATATATATTTATTATTTCCACTATTATACCGAATAATTTTGTAGGTTCCAGAACATTCCGCAAGGGGGAAATCCAATTACCCAAAAACATAGAAAAGGACCAAATCAGTCCATGCACCGGCTCCCAACAACAGTACGCGGCCGGTTCGGCGAACTGCAATTCTACGGACCATTGTCGTATGCGAAGCGTAGGCAGGGCTCCGCCACGGGTGCAAAGTAGGACGAACGCCAGGTCGATCCACCACCATGAACCACGCCTACTAACCAATGTCGCGTGCGATGTCGTTCGCGAAATGGAGGTGGAAGACGTATGTGGCAGCAAACCTCATCTTTCGCAGGATAGAGGCGGAGTGGTGCACAACCACATAGCAATTCCACGAATCTTGAATTTATAAATCCTTGGTTGACCGAGTCATCCTCGGGTGGGGGATTCCTTCATGGGCATCCAAAAAAAGTGTTGTGTGCCCATCAATATATCCTCTTCATGACTCTGCAAATAGTCACTGAGGGGCACCAAAAATAAAAAGGAGCTGAAGGATGGGCGAAAAACCTGTGTGGAGACGCTGGCGAAATCGCTCCTCGTGTTAAAAGTTATACAACCATCCGTGGACCCCATATCATCTACGGATTCACACTTCCGTGTAGAGGAGAAACCAAACTGCAAACCACATGCGGCCAGCTCCTCCTCGACAACCCTTAGCGGCAATTTCATTCGCGGATAGTCCTTACTTGGCCACCCCACTCCGCGGACCAGTTTCATTCGCGAAATAGAGGCAGGAATCCCTCCATGGGCACAAAGTAGGATGGGTTCCAGCTCCTCTACAGACGCCCTTTGCAGCCATCCTTCGCGGACAGCCTCCTTCACGGACAGCCATCCTTCGCGAATAGCCTCCTTCACAGCCTAGTTCTTCACGGCATGCTCCCTCACGGCCAGCTCCTCCGCGGAATCCTTTCATGGACAACCAAACTACGAACCACATGTATCCAGTCCCTCATGACCAGCTCCTCATGGCCATCTCCTATGCGACCTGCCCCATGCGGAAAACCACATGCACTCGCTGGTCCATACCGCGAGGCCTACACCCCCACACCCCCGCTCGGGCTCAGTGCTAGGCTGCGGTCCCGGCCATCCGGGCCAGTACCTTCCCTACCGTCACTGACCCCCATGAAAAATGTAGAGTCACGTCGTGATCTTTTTGGGCCGGGTCAACAGTATTTTACATTCCACCCTTGCGCCACCCCAACATCTGTCCTATACATTTCATGAGTCGAGCTACTCCTCATGACTCTCCTATAACCCCATTTCCTAGCTCATTTTGCTAGGTTTATCCAGAAAGGTCCACCCTTGCGTAAGTCCCACACCAACCACTTCTAGGTATCTCCTACCTAGTCGTCCTGACCACATGACGTTAAACTGTATAGACCTCATCCTAACCACATGAAGTTAAACTTTATGTCCCCCGTCCTATCTAAATGATGTTAAACTGTATGGAAATAGTCCTCTCTACATGACTATAAATTTTAGTTCTCCCTATGTTCCAAACACCGAATGCCTCTTGTTCCAAACAAGAGATTACTTATACTCCAAGCATAAGATGCCTCATGCCATGTTTATAGTGGCGTAATTTCAAGAGCTTTAGAATCCATTCAAACATTACATAACTCAACCCCACACTTTGTGTGTCCTTCATTCGGAACTTCATCCACTTCCATGTCTGAAGGGACCCCCTAACGGCCTGGTCCCATGCCGCATCGGCTCACCTACCATCCTGGGCCAACGCCCCAGAGGACTTTTGACAACACATTGAGTTAGGTCATGTGTCTCAAACACTGTCAGTAGTTGACCCTCATTTGTTTGTCCCCATTTCAGGCTAACGCGATATGGATGCTGTGTTTCAAACACGGTCAACAGTTATCCTCCATCGTTATGCCACCCTTATTGGTTTCCGAATGTCGAGGATGTAATTCACACTTTTCATCTCCCTTTGTTCGGACTGATTTCAACTCCCTTGGCATTATCCCGCTTGTGCACTTGCGCATAGGTGTTGCGCCCCATTATATTCCTCAACCCACCAATGGTTTGGGATTCCCTCATGCCCAGCCATGAGGAAGACACCATAAGAATCCATCTCGGAGTAAGCCCCGAACTTATGGGTCGCTCTATGCGTAAGCCCCACTCCACTTCTCACGAACACACCTCTCACAACGTGATCGTCTGGTTCCTACTGCCTCCTGTTTCTCACACCAATCATGACTGATGTGGGATTAGAGTGGGCATCGACCATGAAATCCTCTTATGGGAGGCCTCAGATCATAATCCCCACTCATGAGAACTATGAGGACTTTGATTCCCCACCATAGGGATACATAGGGAGCCTCCAAGAGGTTCAAGCCTGATCACCATCGGACCCTTGGGTCCACCTTCAAGTTGGTTATCCGACACCCCAATGCGAACTACATGGACATTGATCTCTGACTCCTAGGCAGGGTGTGTAGGAATCCTCGAAGAGGTTCAGGCCCAACAACCGGTCGATCCGAGTATCTTAACGTTGGTTCACTACACAACTCCTAGAGCTGCCTCAATGAGTCCAAACTCCTCGGGGTCATTAATCCAACGAGGGATGGTAATCCTCGGTCATAAATGACTCTGAATCCCTATGTTCAGCTGACCATTGCCAACCAAGAAAAATCTGTGGATACTATGTTTGGGTATAAACCAAAGATTCGTGAACATATTAATATGTCTTAAATATATAAGAGAATCCCGGAATAGGAAACAATTCCCCCCCAAAAGGGTGCGATGAGCCCGACATCCCATCCTCTCGACCAATGTGAGTTCATAAGCATAGCGGTCCAAATCGCCCAGCGAACACCTGCCTTTGGAATGCAGTCCCATGTATCGTCGGATACAGAACCGTTGGGCATTTCGAAACCGATCCGAAACAAATGTAAGGTGGTGGTGAAAAATATATTACGCCACAGTGTGGAGAAGGTAATTCATACGTACGCACGCGTGGTGATTTCATTCTTCATAGGATGGATAGAAGGATAAATAAAGTTGTTTTATATTTATAATAACATATTAGTATGTGAGTGGTACAAATGGTAATATTTTATAAATAAACAACTAAATAAGAGAATGTATAAGAAAAAATAAATTTTAAAGAATCAGTAGAAGAGATTATCTCTTCCTCGACGTGACTCCATTAAATTTTCTCTTATAGAACTAAAGATGGTATTTTTAGAAGACCCAAACCACTAGAATGTTACTAGAGAAGTTGAGAAGAAAAATTGGCATGGTTTATCTAAGATTGAAGGTTGAACATGGAGTGAAGTGGAGAGGGAGTTGGTTCCCTTTTATAAGATAGGAAAGGTGCACTTTAGGAAACTCCCAAAATATTAATTTATTATAAATTCAATTTCAAAAATATATTTAATTCTATGATAATATGATTTTAGTTTGAATACACATCATCTAATAATTTTTTTTACAATTTTTGAATATTTTTTAAACCTTATCTTTTTGGATTTACCCTTATATTATCCATTTTAATCTTTCCAAGATATCATGTTATTTACACATTGTGGGTTAATGTAATTACCATTCCATGTAAAAAGACCCTCAAAAAGTTATTTCGGGACTTTTTTTGATCTTATATTAACCATTTTTCTTGAATCGTATATTTTTAAAAATTTAAAATCTTTTAAACTAATTTAAAATTTAAGATATGAATTATATCAATTTTTTATACTATTCATACTTGACTTGTTAAAAATTCATAAAAACCTTATTAATTCGAAGAAAAAAATTAATTCATATTTAATATGTCAATTTCATCCATAAATTTCGTGGATGGATTCAAAATATTCAAATTAATCATATTTTAATATTTATAAATTCACTTATTTGAATAATTCAATACTGAGTGAATCACTACATAATATTTGGGTTGTAAATAAATATATTTATCTAATGTATAAATATTATATATAAAATACCATTAAGTAGTAATTATTTTTATCTTTCCATTGAATATTTATAGACATATTGAACTATTATATAACCACATAATAAAATCTATTTAGTAAAAGATATATGTTTAGGTTATAATTATCTTTATATTAAATTAATTCTTATAAATTGTTATTTTCACATCCATGTGAATCCATGGGGTCCAAATATAGACCAAAGGATGCCCATGATCAGAAATATATTATGAAATATGATTAGGGAAAGTGTCAGGGTATTTTAATATTAATATACTATTATTTTTTACCCATATTAATCTATTTTACCCTTTAATGATGGTAAATAAAATAATTACAGAAACTACTATTTATATTGTCAAAAAATAAAAAAACTATTTTTTAAATTTGAACCGTAGGATTCCAAATATGGAATCCATTTTTTCAAATTCAAAACACAGAAGTTGAAATTATTTATTTTAAATTAATTCCCGTTGTCAAAACAAAAATGCGGGGTTTTAAGAAATAATAACTATCAAAAGATTGACATGTGTTTATATCCGATTTTAAATTGAAATTACATCCAATGAACGACATTGGATTAAATGATAAAAATATAATCCAATTACAGTTGAAAACCAAAGAAATAAGTATTCTAACTATATAAATAAATTAGATAAAAAGGTAGTTTTGAGATAAAATGCAGTATTTTACACTATTCATTAAAATATTTTTTTTAGGAAAATACCAAATATTCAAAAAAAGTAAATGATTATGTATCGCTTTCAAATAAAAAGTTTATTTTGTCAAATTAAACTTATAAAAGTGTCAAATACTATATTTAAAATGGGTGTGCCATCAAAAGGCGGTAAAACTCCTTTTTTTTTTTGAAAAAAACTTCTCTTATCCAAAAAAATAACTTTTTCCTCATATCATGTGTAAGATGAAAGCTAATGTAATATAAAATTTAAAATATGGTTAATACTATTCATAACAGTTAGTTTATATGATATTTCAATAATATATCATTATTTAGTGAAACTCGGTATTGCGTACCACCCAAACTATCGAGGAAGGATGCTCTTCCATGTAATGCAATCCATGTCAGTGTTGTGTGTAGTGAAAGCATTCTTTGGTGTTGTGTATAACATAATCCAAACTCAGTTCATTTATACATAGAAAAAAATCTATACTCAGTGCTGTGTGAAATGAATTCTATCAAAAGATCTTGAAATTGTGTGCAACACAAGATAAGAATAGTGTTTCATATACTTCAATCTAATACATTGTTGCGTATATAGGTAGATAATCTTGGTGGAGCATAAAACACAAATCATAAAAGAAATTAAAAGAATATATCTCATAAAATCTTGAGGGGTTACATTCTACCCCTCATAATATGAATTTATCCCTAAAAATTTATCAGGGTTATAAATTGTTTTCTATGTGAATGTTTTTTTCATGGAAGCCCACATCATAAAAAGGGATATTAAAACATCATTTTAGAAAAATAAATTTTGAAAAATAACAGTAACCCAATGTAACTTATCACTGGGATTCCACATAGTATAACATAGTTGGGAAGTAAAAACATGGATATGAAAGAGAAATATAACCGTCATGTTCTGAGGGGGAGGGATAGAGAACAAGGTTAGAAAATAGTTAACAATCATAGGGTCATAAATATATGATGATTTAAGGGACCATGTGATTCATCAAATAAGAAGGTACTGGGATAATTTTTTTTTCAGGATTCTTTTCTTAAAGATGATTAACATGAGAAGAAATTCATACTTGATTTAAGTACAATATCATTAATGATTGTGCCTTGAAAAATTTCCACTTCATCTCTATTTTAATGAAATGAAGTAGAAATTTTCATTCATAAAGTGTTAGAAGATCATGGTATAGAAAGATAGTTCATTCCATCTGTCTTAATAAAATGGTTAGCATAGGTAATCAAAATATTCATAAGTCCACCTCTACGAGATAATACATTAATATAACAAACTATGAATGGAAAATAACATATACTATCCCTAAATTAATAACATTAAAATCTTTCCAAAAACGTAAAACATAAAATATTAGAAAGAGGTAAAAAAATATACATAACAATTTTCTCCCATATTTCATAAGGAGGTTCTTGTTTTTCATATTCCAAACATGTGAATACCTTAATCATGTATGCTCTTGAAACATGAATTAACATAGAAACATATTGAAAACATGAATGATGTCAACATTTAAACCATTGCACATACCAAAATCTAAAAAAAAATTATAAATACTTATGCCATGATATCACATTATCCTTATATTAGTAATGAGATCATTAATTATATCTAACATATCTTTATCTCTTTATCCCATAATTATTCACATCTCATGTGCTTTCCAAAAGAATCTGAATAACCATTCATGGTTACTGGTACCATTCAACATATACATTCAAATATATAAGTAAAAAAAGTTGTGTAAAAATCCATAGATGTTTCTTTATTCCATAGTACCATTAATTTACATATACAACATTAATCTTGATAAATATGCAATCATTCCACTACCTTATTAAACCATTGACCGAGATTCATCATTTTATTCTCAACACTTCTTTCATCTCAAATAACATTTTTAGTCTCTTCATCTTCAAAAACATAAATACAACCCATATGATCATTCTTATTATCTTCATGATATTTTACCTTAGGTAATCTATTTGAATAATTCTTGTACAGTCCACATTTAAAACATTTTTCTACAGTTGATGTATTTGTAATACCATTATCCTTGTCCATTTTGTTAATAGATCCTTTTCCATAGAAATTAATTGCATTGTGTCTTTTTATTCTATATCCAAATCAGCTTACAGTTAAATTGAAACATTATCCTTGAAGTCTATTCCCACATTATTTACATGAGTAAAATTGAACATTCATTCCTGGATAATCACCATAAAACTCCATCTTTCTCTTGTTAGATGCATCAAGAAACTCACCAAAGTTGATATTGTTGTTCATATTATGAGATTTCTAATTAGGAATTATAATGTTTTTTCTCCTTCCAAATCCCATTTCATTTTGTTTCTCATGAATATTTTCATTCTGATTTCCATCATATTCTCCATTAAGATGAATCCTACTGTTTCTATTCATTTTCTAAAACCCAAAAAGAATAGTGTGAGAGGAAAAATAATACTATGAAAACTAAAAAATCATGGGTGATTACTTTCAATATCTAACATCTTAGGTATAACCATATTTTCTTAATGATAATTATCATAATTATAGGAGTGTAACCTCTAAATATACATAACCTTTGGTACATCCCTTGACATACCTTATAAATATCACTAGGGATCTCACTAATGTAATCGCATCATAGTTTTCAAAGGCCAAACAATCCTTCGCTTTGATACAAACTGGAGAGACCCACACTTAACAAAAATACACAATACATTTCTTTTGTAGAATACTTAATACATGACAGAAAAAGATTCCCAAAGACTATTTTTTAGTGTCTTTGGAAACTCGAAACATAATCTTCTAATCATGGTGAAAGATCTTCACCATATCCCATAAAGATCACCCCTTCTATTTTCCTACCCAAAACCTATCTTTATATACTAGGGAAATAAAAACATAAAAAGGGTGAGATAAAATACTCAATAAGGGTAAATGTGGAGAAAATAAACAAAATGATATACATTTGAATGTAAAAACATGAATATAAAGTTTAAACATCATAATAATGAGTTATGAAATAAATCCTGGCAGTACAGAAGGAATAGATCATAAATGAATATTAATCATGAAAAAATAACATTAGAATAAAATATGGAATTATGTAAAACTATTAACAAAATAATATTATTTCCATAGTAGCTAGGGAATTGCTGGTAAGACCATTATAGTGGACGAAGTCCATTACCGAACCGGGTTTACTTTATTTCACAGCCCTGTATTACTGAACTAGATTTACCATCCACTCCAGCCATGAATATATCATGAGATATATATCGTTATCCAATGAATTTGAGGGAGATATAGGTCCCACTTATCTTATAGTGAAATCATTATTACATGTTCCATAAAAAATAAAAATATTCACCATAGCATAACCCATGAAATGAAATGGGATTCCTTAAAATCATTTCATCATAATATAATCTATATATGGTAAATGGATTCTATAAAAAAAATTACATAATAAAACTAATAAAATAAATGTAATTATAGGGATAAAAACATAAACCCATGTTGTTTTATATGGAAAATAATTTGGATAATCCACTTGAACTTAGTTCTTGAAGAAAATATCAATTCTTTTTCAAAAAAATTTTATATTTTCAAAATGATGCACAATTTAAAAAAAAGAATTTAGTTGAAAAGAAAATTGAAATATTTTAGATAATGCTTCATTAAAATAAGGTTTTTAAAAGACGTAAAAATCAATTCATTCCATATAAGTTAAAAAAATTATTCTCATACTTTTTCCATAAAAGTCAAAAAGTACTTAATATGGTATATGTAAGAAAGATTCCTTCCAAACCACGTAGTGAAATTAAAAATGGATAAAGATTAGTTTAAACATACATATAAGAATAGTAAAAATTTCATGAGAATATTTCTAGAAATTATAGACACAAATGATAAATAAATACCTAGTAGATACTTAGGAATAAATAATATCGAATAAAATGTGATTGGAAAAGTCATCCCTTACCTTAGGTATGATTTATTTTGTATTTGTCCCAAAACCCTATATATTAAGTTTAAAAATATTATTAACTTGAAATAAAACCATAATAATTTTTATGATATCATATATGATTCACTTACGACTTTATATTACCCGTTCATTTTTCCAATTCAATGTTAAAGCAACGTTTTGGGTAATAATCGTTTCATTTATCGTATGTGTTTGGACTTGTTTTTGTTGATATTGTTACTTATATCATGATTTAATTACATAAAGAATGTAAAAAACGATCTATATATCATATATATTCAGTATATATATATCATAGTCAGATAGATGAATTGGAATACACCGTTCATGGAGACGGTAGGCCGTACATATGCTTCAACATTGTTTTAGATTCATTTGTAAATTTAATAGAAGTACGTAAATGAAATATATATATATATATACATTAATACATTAGAATTATTATGTCATATATTTAATTATTTATTATTATATATACTTTATATTCATTCTTGATTAGTTAACGTGGAAAATGAATTTCATCGCGTTGTGGAGACGGTAAGCTGTATGTATGGACGAGCGATGATATCATTCCCATAATTGTTGAATGGTATTGAATTTTATGGTTTATAATATATCATAATTAATATATTGTTATATTAATCATATATGTTTTTTATTTCCACCATTATACCCATCAAGTAAAGAGGTGGTGAAAAAACAGATTACGCCACAATGTGGAGACAGTAATCCGTACGTACCCATGAGTGATGATTTCATTTTTTGTAGGATAGATAGAAGGTGAAATAGGTTTGTTTCATATTTATAATATCATATCATTATATGAGTGATACTGATGTTAATAATTTATAATGAAACAAACTAAAGAATTGGAATTATAAGAAAAATAAATTTGAAAGAATCGGTAGAAGACATTACCTCCTCCTCGACGTGCCTCAATTAAATTTCCTCGTATTGCACTAGAGATGGTATTTTTAGAAGATCATAACCTCAATAATGTAATTCAGGAAGTTGAGAATTGAAATTGGCAGGGGTTGGCTGTGCATGAAGGCACAAAATGGAGTGAAGAGGAGAGGGAGGAGGTGCCCTTTTATAAGAGAGGAGAGGGGCACTTTAGGAAACCCTCAAAATATTAATTTATTATAAATTAAATATAAAAAAGTTATTTAATTCTTACATAAGATGATTTGGGTTTGAATAAATATCATACATGAATTTTTTGACATGTTTTGAATATTTTTTATCCTTGTATTTTTGGTTTTACCCTTATTTTACCTTTTTTAATCATACCGTGATATCATGTTATTTACACATTGTGGGTTAATGTAATTAATATATCATGTCAAACTACCCTAAAAAAGATATTTATTACTTTTTGGACGTATATTAACCATTTTTTATAATCATATATTTTTAGGAATTTAATATCATTTAATACACTATTTTATGTTTTAAGTTATGAATTAGGTCAATTTTTGATAATATTTGTACTTGACATTTTAAAAAATCATAAAAACCATATTACATAGAAAAAATAATAATTAACTCATCCATAATATGTAAATTTCATCCATAAAATACGTGGATGGTATCAAAATATTCACATTAAGCTTAGTTTAACATTTATAAATTCATTTATTTAAATCTTTCATTAATGAGGTAATCACTACATCAGAATTGGGTTATAAATAAATATATTTATCAAATGTTTAAAAATTATAAATAAAATTAAATTATGTATGAAATTGTTTTAGCTTTCAAAATACTATTTATAGACACAAATATCTATTATATAACCCCATAACAAAATTGATTTAGTAAAAGATACATATTGAGGTTATAATTATCTTTACATTAAATTAATTCTCATGATTTGTCATTTTCACAACTAAGTGAATCCATGGGGTCCCAAAATTGACCCAAGGATTCCAATGGTCGTACATATCTCATCCAATAGTATTAGGTCATGTGTTAGTGTAGTTTAATATTAATATAATATTATTTTTTACCCTTATTTACCTGATTTACCCATTAGGCATAGTAAATAAAATAATTACTGAAATTCTTATTCATATTGTCCCAAAATAAGAAGTACCTATTTACAAAGTTTGAACCTTATGATTCCAAATATAGAATCCATTTTTCCATATTCAATACATATAATTTTTATCAATTAATTTAATATTAAATAACATTGTCAGAACCAAAATGCGGTTTTATAAGAAGTAATAACTATCAAAAGATTAACTTGTGTTTTTTTCCAATTTAAAAATGAAATTACATCCAAAAACCAACGTTGTATTAAATGATAAAAATATGATCCAATTAATCTTTAAACAAAATTAGAAAGATAATCTAACTATATAAATAAATTAGATAAAAAGGATGTTTTGAGTTAGAATGCAATATTTTTCGCTATTCATTTAAATTTTATTTTAATAATAAAAATATCAAAAATTCAAAAAATGTAAATTTTAATGTTAATATTCCAAAAAAGATTATTTTGTTAAATTTAACTTATAAACGTTTCAAAAACTATATTTAAAATGGGTGCCCCATCAAAAGACAGTAAAATTACATTTTTTTAGAATACTTCTTTTATCTGAAAAATTCACTTTCTTCTCATATAATGTTTAAGATGAATGATAGTATTATATAAAATTTAAAATTTGGTTAATAATAATCATAATGTCTATTTTATATTATATTTTAATAATATATTGTTGTTTAGTGAAACTCGATATTACGTACCATGCAAGCTATCGATGACGGGTGCTCTTGTGTGTAACACAAGACATGATAGTGTTGCGTGTTGTGAAAGATTCGTTTGGTGTTGCGTAAAACATATTAAAAACATAGTTAATTTATACATTGAACAAAATATATTCTTAGTGTAGTGTGAAATGAATTCTATAAAAATAACATGAAATTTTGTGCAACACAAGACAAGAATAGTGTTTTATATACTGCAAGCTAACACAATGTTGTGTATAGCACAATATAATCTTGGTGTAGCATAAAACACATGACATAAAAGAAATTAAAATTATATATCTCATACAATCTTTGGGTGTTAAATGTAGATTCATTGGTATGGATTTCTTCTTGAACATTAATACTTTTTAAACCCTATTTATGTGATTGGCCTTGTGGGAAATTAATTTTTTGTTTTTACTGTATGAAATTTGATTATATTACTTCAACATTAATTCATTATTTTTGAAATGTATTTTAATATTTTTACTCTAATATTATACTAAAACATTTTTGGTTATTAATTTTTTATTGTGCACTCCCATAGAGGGTGTAGTCTCCCCATGTCTCCACTTGAGACCCTCACTACCAGTTAGCAGCTTCTAGTGTATGGGGATTCACACCTAAGGACATGTGAAATTGTGGCTTAGTCCTAGTAGTTATAAGTAAGGTGCTACAAAATGGTATTTTAGGTGTTTTATTTTCCTGTTTTAGGAGTTTTTATATAGGTAATGCAATAATGTTTTGGTGCTTGTGATGAAACCTGGTCTCATTCATCAGGAACACATTTCTTCACAGGATTTTAGGTTACCATGGCATGGTATTGATTTTTTTAGTTTGTTATTTTATTATTATATTATTTCACCTTGTGTGAAGAACATATATTTGAGGTTTTAAATTCATATATATTTGACACATTGACGTATCGACAAGTGGTATTACCTGTATCATATTCAACATGTATGATTAATATAACATTGATTTTTCATTTTTGTTTATGATGATTATAGAAGGACTCGTACTTTTAGTTTCAAAAAATTTTACACTTTTTGAAAATATGATTCTTTGATGAAAATATTTACTGGAATCCCAATGTATGACTCCTTCTTAGAGCATTTCAAGTAAGGCTATACTGTGGTGGACCTAGGTGATTATAGTGATGATGAAAACAATGATGATTTGGTCTCACTGTGCATGATTGGTTCAATGTCTGTGGTTTGGTCTTTGTCAGAATTAATTTAATTAATTATGAACCTTGTGTGATTAGAAAACAGATAATTCCAGTTAATTAAAGTACTGTTAAAATTTTGTATGGAGCAATCCATATAGAACTCTGGGGAATTATGTGTATCCAAACTATGAATCTTTGGCATTTATGGGGTTATTATAAAGGCGTAGTATCCATGCAATGTCTCTAAAGATACTCTTATATGGTGTTTTGTGTGTTGTGATCCTACTTAATCCTTGTGTGGGTAATTTTTAAGACCTTTTGACAGAAATTGTGCCTCTAGTTACCAGTGATCTATTGTCTCATGATGCATTATGGTAACCAATTGGGATATTTCTTATGAAGGGACAAACAAGGTTAATGCCTTACAAACAGTTTTCATTGGAGAAAAATACATGAGATTTTTCATATCATTTTAAAGGAATTAAATAAGGTCTTTCATGTTTCTATGAAACTTGTGAGTATAGCGCAACATGAGTTCTAGTACACGCAATACATTGTTGGGTTTTAGGGATATTTTATACTTCTTACATTTTGGGTAGGACTAGGGGTTTCATGAAATATTATTTTGGAATGAAATTCCAATTGGTTTTCATGTGAAGACCCTAGGTGGTAAGACCCAACAGGTTAGAGGGTGGGTTGATGCTCAGTAGCTTGAACTATCACTTGAGTTATGGGTAGTTCATGTTGAATCTTAGTAATAAGGGGTTTAATTATTTAATTATTAGATCTATGAGTGAAAGAATTTGGTGAATCTAGAATCCTGTTATGTAGAAAAATAAAAATGTTAGTGATTCTAGAATCAGAGGTATGTGACACATGTGAAAATCACTATGATGGAGTAAAAAGTGATGTTTTCATTCCTTAAAAGAAATCATTATTATGTGAGTATTCATTCAAATTGAAATACATGAGATCGGTTGAACCAGTGGTGTAATGTGGATAAAATTCCTTTAATAATGGTTCAAGTACTATGGATGAACCCATAAAAGCTAGAGATGGTAAGTCACTGATGAATTTGGTTTACGATCACCCTTACATTATGTAACACGAGAATTATTCATGAATCTGAAAGGGCATGGTGATCCAGAGTTTTTTTTATGTGGATATTTCTCCATTTTAGATGATGAAGTCAATGATGGACTTTGGTACAATTATGCAGCCGATCCATGTTTGTATTCAAATGAAAATTATGTGTTTCGAAATCTAGTATGGTGTAATGGAATGAGGCCCATATATATTTTAATTCATCTCCTACAATTAAGTTTAAAATGCAAAACATAGACATAAATAATGGATCATTGAATATAATGGACTATGATCTAATCAATCTACGTGTGTTAATTTCTTGTTTTTTTGGAAATTAGTTATGAATGTATATCCACATTTATTCAATGTGTTTAGTGATGGACTATTCGGGGCTAGGTATACTGATGTGGGTGCTATGAGGATAAAATGAGATCTCTGTATATTAGGTATAATCGAACTAGTAACATGTGAAATCACCACTCTTGTGGGAAGGGTCATGGTCTTGAGTAAGAATGATTGTTGGTTGATTTTGGTGACTCTAGAATAATGATGTGCAATAGATTAAAGAGTCTCTGGTTCTGTGATAAATTTTTTATATTTTATTTAGATGTTTCAAAAAAATATAGAATAGATGTTGGATTTCAATTCGAGAGGAAAAATAAGTTAGAACATAAAGTGATTCAGGTCATTGGTTTGTTGGCTCAAAGATTTCATCCTTGTGGATAATTCAAGCAGTTGATGAATACACTCAGAAATTACTTCGAATATATTACATAATCTTGTAAGGATATAATATTGGTTTTATGATTCCTCTGAAGATTAAGTCATTAAGATTGGTGGCTTCATGATGTTTTAGTTATTCTGGTCAGGTAACATTTTAAGAAGATACCTAGAAAAGTACTAACCTTTGATTTCATGTGAACCTAAATATGGTAGTTGGAAAAACATCAGTCTCTTTATATTTGTTGAAAATGATGTTTTTTAGATTTTTCCAAAAACCTTCAATAAAAAAATTTTATTCAGGTTACATTTTTTCGGTATGAATTCATTAATTAGGTTATAAATCATGAACATGGTTTGGAATTAACTTTTAAATCATGTTTAGATTGACATGTTTTACGGAATAAACAATGCTTTTTCACATGGTTGAGTGGTGAATCATGTGATAAAAAGTGATGAATGTTCTATATGGAAAATACTATATGGATTGAAAGGGGATTCAGTACTATGAATTGTTTTACCAACATTCCAAATATGTGGGGTCATTAGTGGAACCTCGAGTTGGAGGAATGAGTTTTTTTAGATGATGTTCTTTTTTAATAACTATGAAATTTATTAAAATCTGGATAGAGGATATTCAGTAGGAATTCTAGATTTAGGGTAGACAAAATTATCGCGGAACCATGTTAGGAACATTGTGTGGAGCATGATTATCTGGTTAGTGGTCCACTATTTTGGTGTCCTTAATATGATATTTCTATAGTGGGAGTTCTAGGATATGGCAATCGACCATGGAAAGTGAACTCTTATAGTGAAAAAATGATATGTTTTTTAGAAAGGATAATATTTGACATTATGAGTTTTGGGACTATTTGGTGTGGTGAGCACTATAGTAGTGCTCATTGGGGTGGTGATCTAGTGGATTTTTTTCTAGTGTTTATAATTGAAATTTGTCTATATGTGTGTGATGAGAATTCAAGAATGAGAACGAACTTTGGGTGGTGTTTTTTAGTTCAACGATGGAATGAAATGAAATTCAGGTAGATAGTGGTCAAGGAAGATATGGAGTCATGATCCATATGCTACCATAACTTCTTGAGGTTGAGATCTTATTGGAAGATCATTACTACCCATTCCATTATCAATTAAAAATTGTCTAATGAAATAAAAACATTTCCATTTATTGGTTATTGATAAAAAATATAGGGTTTGTAATATGTTGGTTTAAATGACGTTATGGGATATATTTAATCATGGATGGATATTTCAGGATGTCTAGTAGAATGTTTGGGTGAATCCAATTGGGTACCTACAAGAGCTGGGATAAATGGGAAGGATTCATTTTATGACACACTATTTCACATCAGGAATTATCATGGCCAATCTCTACTGGGATTTTGTGCCAAATTCACAGGATGTGAAACCATGTTTAAAATTCTAAACTACTCTAGGAAAATTAGAACGGTGTTTTAAAGTTGTTTTTATTATAATACCCCCATATCTCATTACCCCAATTCCCATACATTGATTTGGATGAGAATGAATCATTTTATCCTCTTAAAGATTATCCTACTTTTTTCTTCACTATTAAAAGCTTTATTGGTTGTGATGGATTCTTCTTGTAAATTATTATCCTATTCAATACTTTTATTACCCTATTGACTTAAAATCATAGTTGATTATGGATTTATTATTTCTAGAAATAACATTGTAATTTCACTAGATCATTGATGAATTGTATCATAATAATATATATTTTATAGGCATGAAGACAAGATATCCCATGATGATTAATGTGTGTCTTTAATGGGTGTTTCAAAAAATTTATGTCTCTTGGGGATCTATTAAATGGTTTTCAGTTGAATTGAATTGAAGCTTTCATCATATCATGGAATTGATCTTGGGATTATTTCCTAAATGATGTTGGATGTGTGAGAAGGACCACCCCCCATGTGTGGCTGGTCGTAGTTCTAGCTAGGTGATAATATCATTTTTTTAATGTGTTCCTTCTGTCTTTTGATGTGATAATTCTCATAATATTTAAATTATTTATATTTCATTTAGAATTATTTATTTGGAATTTTTGGGAATGAGTATAATCTCTTAGTATTTAATACAGGGTTAAAAGATTTGGATGACTCAAAAACTATTGTTTTTTTCTTTGATTGGAGTTTACTTTGTTGGAGGAAAGTGGTCCCATGTAATCTACCACACCCTATGGTTTCTTACATGATTATTTGAATGTGGTAGAAGGTTCTATACCTTGTGAAAGTTAACATTAATATCATAATGATTAGTGAATAACATGTAGTGCCTAATTAATTAATGATTCTTATATCATAAATAATATAATGAATTATTCTTAAAGAAGTTTGAAAATGTGATACATTCAATTATATACCCTTATGCACTATATTAATATTGGAATCTAATGTCTAAGGATTGATCAGTAATGAATAACTTGAATTACATGAACCCCCTAAAGTGTTTTGTTGTATTCTGAGAGACTTATACCCAAATGACCTTTTTTATACTTGATCAAATCTGTGTGATTATGTATCCGATGACACCCATGATGATGTTTATCACATATGTGTCTGTGTGTGTGTATCCCATGGAACCCATATTGATATTGAACACTTTTTTTTTGTATTTGTGGTTATTGATACCGATGCATAATGTGTTAAGGTATAACTATTTATGTTGTGCCCATATATGTATGGATATATATGACTGATCAGCTAAAAGTGTTCCCTTGTGATGTTATTGTATATGTTATGTTGTTGTTGTTATATACATGGTACCAATTGAAATGTGAACCATCATAGCTTGGTGGCCCTAAATGGAGATCGTGTTCATGCACTACATTTACTGGTGAGAGTTCTCAAGGATTGGATTAATTATTATTCATTGATACCAACTATAAAACCATGAACCTTAACCAAACCATAATAATGAGTTTAATATCCATGATGTAATTTTATTACATTTCCATGATCATTTAGGTTTAATGTTTTAAAGAATTATAAAATCTCTTACAAATAAATCTTTTACAATACAATGTGGACACTACCAACTCAATTACCATTTTTTCATAAAGATATTATTCTTCAGTTCAGACAATTATTTCATTCAATGTTATTTTATTAATTTAACATAAATCCTCCAAGTTGAAATATTAAAATTTCTATTTTTCCTACTCATCCATAATTCTTGGGAAAAATATTAAAACATTGGATGATAAAAAACCTCTTTAAGGGAATAAAAAATGAAATAAATAACTTAGTTTATTTTTTAAAATCAAGAAATCATATAGAAATTTTCCTCTTTTTAAAATTAACCTTTTCATGAAAAAATCATTTAATTACTCAACAAATTGTCTTCAATACACAATTATTTTTATAAAACTATCATAAAAAATCATAATTAAGAAATCATAATCATGATGGTTAATTTTAAAACATGAGTGCTCATGAAAAATAAATTCCTGATGAACATACATTTCTATTAAAAAATAGTAATAAACATTAATTTGAAAATAATATCATTATCTTACATTATAAAATCAAAAGATATCCTTGAAAACTCATTTTCAAGCATAAGAAATTTATATAGGTATTTTGGGAAATAATCTTCATATCACTCTTAAAATCGATCTTAAAAATAGAATAACCTACTTGGTTAATTCCAACATATATTCCGTAGAGAAAAAATCATTAACAAATGAATTTGATAAATATATCATGGTCATCAATCATCAAGAAAAATTTCCACAGACCATAAAATAAATTAAACACTTAATCATTAATTACAATCATAAAATATCATAAATTATTTCATTCAACAAATATAGTAAATCACTTTAAGAAGTTATTTAAAAATAATGATAAAAATACCTTTTCATTGAGAACACTTAAAACACAAAATCCAAGAAGAAAGGGAAATAAAATTTTCAATAAAAAACAATGACAACATTAAATGTAATATCCTTATAAAATATTGGTCATAAGGGTTATAAATTTCATTTTTTTCATATATGTTTAAAAAGATTCATTTTTGGACTTCTCAAAAATAAAAAATATAGAAAACGTCAAATCAATAACTATTAAATAACAGTAAGGAATCTCAATGATATTATAAAATGAATTAAAAAAACATTTTAGTATAATAAAAAAATTCTTGAAATTTTTTAAGATTCATGGATATGGAAGAAAAAGTGTCAGACAAACATAAAAGCATTATAATCAAGGTTTAAAACAAATTCTCATATATTGAGTTTGACTCAACACATACATACATTCACTCATATATAATAAAATTATATTAATGATTTAATTGAACACAAAAGTTATAAAATTTTATTATTTTATTATTTTATATTTATTTTATTTATTTCTATGCATTATATAATTGCTAAATTAGCTAATTTGATATTAGATGTTTTGAGGAGTTCATTTCATAAAGGCAAAACAACTTCAGTATGATGAACATGGTAAAGGGTCTTAGGTTTATTCATTTATTCAAAATTAATAATTAAATAATTAAAATTATTATAAACCAAAAACGATTTTAGAACCACATATGAAAGTTATAGATGAAAAATAAATCATACAGCTTCATGGAGGTGGTATTCTGAAAGTACTGACAATCAACATTATCATTTTCCAAAAGGCAGAAGTCTAAGAAGAAAGTTAATATAATATCGTTCCAAAATAATAATATTTTCATAATATCAACATATATTTATTAAATCTCTCATAATATCTATTTACGTGATGATTTATGAAAAAATAAACACACCACTTTATATAGGTGGCAGTCCACAAATACACACAAGCGATGATTTTATTTATAATAGGATAAAAATAAAGATTAAAAAGGGGTGTTACATAAACATAATAATAATTAAGTTTATTTTTTATATTTATGTTACTATATCATCATTCTCATGATAGTTTTTAAGGAGGTCGTTTATCAAATTAACACGAATGAATACAATTAAAAGTTATACATCTTCTTTGGTAAACCATCTTGGGCATACAATATAAGCCTTAAAGGTTGGTATTTTTTTATTAAAAAACCTATAGTATATGTTTAAGAAGTTTTTTATGGTTTTTAGGAAGATTATTTTTGATATAAAGTTTTCAATTTTTGTGGATAAGTGTGGAGGGGAGGTTCCCTTTCATATGTGATGGGAGTGGCATACATGTAATGATTCTTAACTTTTAAATATTATATTTGACTTACTCAAGGTCAAGTGGAACTGAAACAAATAAATTTATAATATAAGGTTTTAATATTTTAAATAAGATAATATAATAATAATTAAGATGATTTATGGTTAACTTGTCATGAATATTTAACCTTATATAACCTTTTGTACCCCTTTGATATACTAAAAACATTTATACCAATGTAACTATTCATACATACCAAAAAATGAAATTGAGCACATTAATATGATTAAAAATACTAATTAAAAAAATATTAAATCTATTTTTTATGATTCAAATGGTAGAAGTGAGAAATTAATATCAATAAAATCGTGCAAAACACAACGAAAAACGAGTTTTTTTTTGAAAAATGTGTTTTTCACCTAACAGTGAATTTTTTCAAAAATATTTCTTAATGGTGATTAATATGGAATTAATTGGAATAATTTTATTAAAACAGTAGTGATTTTAATTCAAAAAAATCCAAAACTTAATATTTCACTATACTTACATGAAAATAAATGTCATCTTTTATAGAAACTGATATTTCATACTATTCACCTAAAAATCAATATTTTCTAAAAAATCCAAAACTTTCTCCCAAATATAAATTTATTTTTTGATATAAAAAGGTAATTGAATGTTTTAGTATTAATTTTTTAAAAATTATAAATTTAACTTTTACAAAAAATCATGTAATACAAGGAAAACAATTTAGTTAAAATAATAATTTTTTTTTTGAATTTAAAAAATTTCTTATATTATACCTTGATAAAAATATTAGTTAGACATCATAATTTTAAATATTAATAAAAAAGGAAAATAAATTTCTCATTTATAAAATATCAATAAATTACATAATTTTTTATATAATTCAAAATACAAATCTTGTTAAGGGACTATGTATAACGTTTATGTATAAGATATTTTTTTCATGATTTTTAATTTATAATGGGAATAAAATAAAATTATATAATATCTTTTAGGTGATTAAACACATATATATATATATATTAAAATATTAGAATATTGAAGAAGGAAGACATGTAGGCTAGTGGTAGGCATTACAACCATGTCTCTTGTTTGTCATTAGTTTGGGACCAATGACCATACCCAATGTGATGGGTTGTTTTCCAACCTGTGTGATTAAATTTTTATATAAAATTATAATTTTAATTAATAATAAAATATTATATGTTAAAAATATTTTCTTTTAGAATTGAATTCAATGAAGGATGAATATCTGATAAATATATGTATAAATTATGAGTTCTTAATCAAATAAATTTATTGAGTGTTTATATTTATATTATAAAAATGATAATTTATGATGACATTCAATGTAAATCATGGGATGTTAAATTCTCCCCCTAATGAAATTTTAACCTTGAAATTTTATTTTATGTATAATAAAGTTGTTTGTGAAGTTCAAAAGTAATCTATAATGTTTCTAAAATCCACTTCAATGGAAAAAATAGAACATCGAAAGCCTTTTTTTGGAATTCCAAATAAAAACATTTAAAGAATATTAATATGCACTAGAATATTAAATTAACAATATATATATAAAGAAATAACTTTTAGTATTTTTCAATTCTTTTTATAGAAACTCACATTGGAAAGGAAATCCATGTCTTAATCAATTAAATTTAAGGAAATGAATGCTGACAAATAATAATAAAGAAAGGTAAATTCCTACAAAATAATTTTGTATATTATATAATTCCATATTATGTGAAAGAGTACTATAAGATATTATTCAAATAATATATTTTATATCTTGATAAAATTATGTTGATTCAACATGTCATTTAAATAATAAATCCAAATGTGATGAGAAGAGATCGTCAATTCATCATAAATGAGTATACTAGTATGAATTTTTTTAGTATTTATAGGTAATTGAAAGTAATTAATAATAAGAGTAAATATATTGGAGACCTATTTTATGTTTTTATATTTCATGTATCTTTTAACATAATTTCGATATCTCCTAAATAGAAATAATCAGGTCTTTGTTGGTGTTTCCCTGGCAGAATTAGATGGATGAGTTCATATTTTTATATTAAATAAAATATATAACATGATATATAGAAATTTTGAGGAAAATAAAATTTATTTTATAGATAAAATTGTTTTGAAATGGTGATTCTTTTATTCATAATGGTTTAAATGTCATTTGTATAATATTTTATAATGATTGTGATGATTTAATCATCTAGAAGGCATAATTAGAATATGTAAGATCTTTTTGTTTATATCTAAATAAAATGTATTTTATCTATTCAAAAATATATCATCAAAACATGAAGTGAATAATGACATGAAAAGAAAAATTATATCTGCGATTATAGTCTATAAAAATATAAATTGTTTTATAATTTTAATTTTATATCATTTATACCTAAGATTATTATCCTACTAAATCCAATCCCATAAATAGCCATATTTTCCCTTATCATACTAACCCCTATTGTTATATGATATTGCTAAATTATGGAACAAAAAAACATATAAACCACCAAATATTTATATATATATATATTATTTATTCACTTATAACAACTACCAAAACTATAGATTTATTTGATCCTTATCACAGATACAAACTATAACAGTCTGGTCCTGTACCAATTAGGTTATATCTGATACTAATCAGATCTCTCAACATATTGCAACACCTATTGGTTTTTACTCCTACCACTATCAATTTTGGTAGACGTTTTCCGATAAATTCTCTTTGAGTAGATTCATTCTTCACCAATTTTAATATTTGTAGTGCCTAAGGATTAAACTCACTACGTTTCATTGATACCATCAATAACAAATAGAAACATAGTCAAACTATTAATATAAGCTAAAAATGATTAAATTTTATTATATTCCCATTAAATTTTAGGTTTATAGAATTATAGAATTGGAAAAAATATTACATATCAACCCAATATAATGAAAATTGAACACTTTCATAGAATATCTACTTTTTTATAAAATTATGATTCTAAAATTTAAAATCTTGCTTCATTCAATAAAATTTCATTATTTTATAATGAATTCACATAGAATAAATATAGGAATTTATATAGTTCTTAATCATTCTTAAGCCCAATTAAAAGTATTTGAAAATTTTCTATGAGCACAAAAACATAATAAGCCGTGGAAATAGAAATATCCCCCTTATCCCATTTTCAAAAATCATAAAATCCCATTTAAAATTTTCTGATTTTATAATTAAATTTTTTTCTCAAAATAATAATATTCATTATTCTAGAAATGAACAAAACTATCTAAATATTTTCGTAAAACATATCACAATAAATAATAAAATAAAATAAACATATTTTTGTAGGTTTCGTGTAAAACCTGAGTATTCATGAATAAAAGTGCTCGAAAATTTCTTTTTGAACATTTGAAGGGGAATAACCTATCCATTAAATATAATCCCACCAGATTACCTTATAAAATTAATATAATATCATGATAATGATTTAAAAGAATAGAAAATTCATGTTGGTAACATGGTACATCATCTTCATATCACTATTACAATCACCCTTACAATCACTTTTACAAATTATAATGACACATTACATTCATAATGCATAAATATGAGTTTAATATAAAATATTTCAAATTTTTTTACATTAACAAGATCTTTTGGGATTATATATTTATATAATTTTGGAAAAACATTACATAATAAAGTGAGAACAATTACACTGAGTACAATTTTTTCCATAGAATATGGATTTATGTTTACACCCCTATTTTATTCAAGATATTCATTATTCTCTTAAGAAGATCCCAAAGAGGAATATTTTTCAATTATATAGTTTTCAATAATCTTTATAACCCCTAAAAACATTTTAAAATGTGGCATGAGCCTAAGAGGCTCAACAACGAACATAAATATTAATTAATCTCTTTAGTCCAGTGAAAACATGAAAACCAATGAAAATGTTTTATTTTCACAATAAATCAACAGAAAATAAATAAAACATTTCTAGTTAGTAAAACCATTATTTAATCATAGAAGATTTTTGACAACCCACTACTAATTAAAGGAAAAACTTCAAAGGAATCATGTAGAACATGGGAAATCATGAAAAAATTTAAAATAATTCAACTTTTAAAGTAAATTTACTTTCCAAGCCTCATAATGTTAGACCCATCCCTCATGGATCTTTCCATGACTACCCAAAGCTCGACTTCCATAGGCCAGGGGCTGGCGACTAGCATAGAAGTTGTATTTACTAAAACTACGAAGGCATTACCATTATATCCTTTAAACATACTCAACCAAGCACACAAATAATTACGAACACTAGTGAACTGTATAGTAAAAGTGTGAGTACAGTAAGAAAAAGGGTCCAGAATACATTCCCAACTGGAATGTACAAGAAGAAATAAATGTATAAGTAAAATGAAACAACTCTAGTGAACACCCACCAAGGATCCTACCCGAATGGTAGGTAAAGCTCTCAAATGGTCATCTCTATGATATGCCTAATCTAATTTCCACCTCTAAGATACCTCTAGTCTTGGTACCCTCTTCCTCAATCATCATTGTTCATCGTCTGCACCAATCACAACAAGGTGTGGGCATAACCTGTGTAGGGTTGAGTATAGTGACACTCAGTAGGGTCCCTGAGACCCTCAAGGTCTCACAAAATCTACAAAGGATAAACCAAAAAGCATGAAATCAACGGACAACCCTTCTAAGTTATATGCCCATACATATACCTAAGTTATTAAGTATTCCCATTTCAATTATGAGGAAACATAGAGTCCAACTAAAATCCCAAACACAAGTGTTCCATAATGGAAAGAGTACCACAAAGGTAACTACCACACAGGTACTCCATAGAGAAAAATACCAGCAAGGTATTAACATAATGGAAATTACCAAATAGGTACTGACTCAACTCAAACCAGGTATAACTTTTTTACAGTAGTAGAGATGATTACATGTAACTACTAATTCATCTTACTATTTTAAGAGGAAAACCCACGAAGGATCCTAAATCATCATCAAACCAATAGAGGATCATTGTACATCATCAAACCCACACTGCATCCTAGTACCTCGTGAGACCCACACGGGATCCTAGTACATCGTCAAACCCACATAGGATCCTAGTACATCGTCAGTACATCTTCAGACCCACACATGATCCCAGTACACTGTCAGTACATCGTCAAACCCACACAGGATCCTAGTACATCGTCCATATGTCCTCAAACCCACACATGATCCTAGTATATCTTCATTAAGTTGTTATACCCACACAGGATCCAATTACATCATTAGTACTTTGTCATACCCCCATAGGATCCTATTACAATGTCAGTGTGTCGCCAGACCCACATAGAATCCTAGTACACTGTCAGTACGTTGTCAAACCCACACATGATCTAAGTACATCATCATTATGTCGTCAATCCCACACAGGATCCCAGTACAACTTCAGCACGTCATCAAACCCACATTGTATCCTAGTACATAATTAGTATGTCAAAAGACCCACAGAAGATCCTAGTGCATCATCAATACGTCGTCACAGCACGCTATTGGGTTTTCGAACTAGGATAGATTGTCTCCAGGTGGTTCTGCTCCTCAAGCCACTGGTTGATACTCCAAGTGTAACAAAGACCCATTAATAAGTATCCCAAAGGACAGTCATGTCATAGGTGTCTCAACGCAACAGACAGTGCCTCAATCAGATGCCATGTCTGTAAGTTATTAGCCTTTTATTCTCGAGGGCCCAGTTGGATTCGTGCTCGGTCCAACCTGACCATACCCCAAATTTATCCAAATCTCTAGTGGGGTATTATAACGATATTGTATCGCTCCCAGGTTTTTGGTGCCACAGACGGTTCGTTTAACGGATGCCTGGTGCAAAAGATATGGTCATAAGAGCGATAATGGGAAGAAGTTGTTCCGGGTCAGGTCCGGTTCAGGTTGACCCAGCCTGCTGGGTCCAGCCCGGACCGCACCGGGGGGGGGGGGGGGTCTGGCCCATGCTGGGTGGAATTAGTTCAGGTGGTCCCCACCACTTTAACATTCACATGGTATTTTTCGACAAAAATAAAATAAAAGTTTCTTTTATTTTCTTTTTTTCCACGAAAAAGTGAAAAACAATTTTCCATTTTCAGCCTACTGTGATCAAGGTAAAGTTCTCATTAATAGAATACTGGTGCTTCAAGTTCAATGGTGTCCTCAAATTTTAATTCCGAGAACCAGTTCAAAAGATACAAAAAACCCGCTCGCACGTTTACTCAACGTACCCGAAAAAAAGTTCATAAATTCATTCCGGGCACTCTGGGCCTCGGAATCATGCGCTGTAAATTTTTGTGGACTCAAAATATTCCATATAATTTTTAAGAAAATTACATTGATTTCCCATGTCTTTAAAAATAAAATAAAAATATTTCCATGAAAACCATTTTCAAGAATAATATATATATCATGTAGAAAAATATTCATAACCCTTGTTAACTCATGTTTAAACTATTTTAGAATTAGTGAATCTTATTTAATTCCACAGTTTTAAAGAAACTGGTTATCTCCTTCAATTTCTATATTTAAGGACTAAATAAATACCCAATTCTTTGGAGAGATTTATCGGGATCACCCATTATCGTCAAAAATACTGGTATCATTTATCATCTTATGTAATGATAAACTAATCTATCATGAAAAATATATTTTTAATATTTACCTATTTTATCAAAAAAACCCTGGAAAATTACATTTGATCCCATATGAAACTGGTTTCCCTTTTAAAATATTTATAAATAGAAATATCATTTTTCTTTGAAAACTATTACAAAATAAAAATTTCTAGAATAATGGGAATATAATTTACTTTAAAAACCAATTTTCACTTTTACATGAATATTGATAAAGAATAATGGCTATGGTAGAAGAAAAATTAGATCAAGGCTTGTATGTTTAAAAACATTCTTTTTCACTATTATTAAAATAAAAAAAATCTATATGGAAAGAATATAAATTATTTGTTTTTTAACATTTGCAATGAAATTTGCATATATTAAAAATTATATTCTTAGAAAATTTATTAGTAAATAAAAACATTCTAGATACTTTTAAAAGAACTTCTGTATGGAAGAAAAATATTTGGAAGGAAAACATTAAAATAATTCTTTTCAGAGAAATTCCCTTGAACTGAGTCCCAATTTATTTCACTCATATACATGCCCTATGGAATAATAAAATTATATTATTTCTCTACTTTCTTAAAAACATTTTCATGTTCTTTTAGTATTCATTATTTTCATTATTTCTTTTTTTCATTTCATATTTATTTACTAAAATGGTTATGTTTACATTAGAAGTTTTTAGGATGTTAAAAATAACATCATTACATTGATTTATGGTAAAAGGGGTTATGGTAACTTTATCCAAAAAATATTAAAAATATTATAATTATTAAAATTATAATTTAAATAATCTTTCAAAACCAAATATGTAATTTGTACATGAAAATTGAACCACATATTTTCATAGTGATGGTAGTTCATACGTATGTATGAATAATGTATCATTTTTATACTAAGTAGAAATAAAATAATGTTTATAATATTTTAATTTTATATAATCATAAATATGTTATAAAATAAATATATATTCAATAATTCCATCTATTTGAAAATACTTTTATAGTGGGAATATAAAACGAATCATGTCACATCATCGAGGTGGTAGTCTACACATACGCATGGGCAACATTATTGTTTTCCAATGGATGGTATGTAAGAAGGTAAATAGTATCTTATCATTATAGAATCATATTTATTTAATAAATATCAAATTTATTAATTTTATCGATAATTATAAGTTTTAAATAAATCTAGTGATAGAAAAGAAAATTCACCGCTTCATGGAAGTGGTAGTCTATGTGTACGCATGAGAGATGTTTTCATTTCCCATAGGATGGAAAAGAAGATGAAAAATAATCTGACCATAATCATAATAAAATTTAAGTATATGGAATATACTGATTTTATTATTTCATAATTTTTTGGATATTTCTAAGAGGTATAATAAGAAATTAACACTGAACACACAGTTAATAATTATTCCTTTTCTTTAGAAAACCTCCCATAGCTTAGAACTTAAGCCTTGATAGGTTGGTATTTATGTGATACTAGTACCTCAAGGACATGGGTATGGATTTTGGTAAATAATTTTCATATTTATTGGGATAAATAAATGGATATATGGGTGTGATTAAGTTAGTATAGGATGTTCTATTTCATATGCGAAGGGAGTGTCATACTTGTAATAAATTAAAACGGTTAAATATATTATACGTACTTCTCAAATTAAAGTTGAACAAAATGGCCGCATTTAGAATAAAATATATTGTAATTTCAATATCCACTCAAAAAATTATATTTTTCATTTTATTAGATATATTTTAAAACTAATCTCTTAGTTTACCCCCCCCCCCAACCATTTTGACCATTAGTTAGACGAAAATGTTTTACTACGGTTATTATTCACTATAAAAAAAAATTAAATTGAAATTATTAAAAAAAATAACCTCTTTATCCAAAGTTTAAATATATTTTACTATATTCAATTTCATTAAGTTGTAAATAATTATTTTTTATATAAATACGCAAACCCAAATGAAATGAGTTTAATGAAAAAATTCCCATTTTAAGTAATGAAATTATTTCATTCGACGATAAATTATAATTATTCTTTTTATAGAATAAATTGTAATATTTATAGTTAAAGGAAATTTATTTCAAATTAAAATAAATATAAAATATAATGATACACTTTTAATACATGAAAATAAATGAAATTTTCAATAAAAATCTATATTTTTTTCACTATACCCCAAAAAATATATCATTTCAAAAAATTAAAAAATTAATAACAATATAAAATAGATATTATTATTCAAAAATATTAATAATCTTTATGAAATTGAAATTCTAAAATTTATAAATTTAACTTTTACACAAAACCATGAAATATATGTAAAAAGACTATAGTTAAATAGACCTATTATTTTTTAGATTGAAAATTTATTTATAATTATTTATAAAACCATGATGGATATGAATCCTTAAAATTAATTAATAAAATTAATTGATAAAATTAATAATATTGATTTATTTCTAGGATTATCTAGTTTATCACAAAAATGGATTAATAAACATGGTTAATTCCAACATATGTTTCCCAAAGAACTAAATCATCACCAAATATCTTTTAGGGATATAGTTGGATCACCCATCTTCGTGAAAAATATAAAAGAAAAAAATAATACAAAAAAGGAATATAGAATTTCATTTACATCTTAAAATCTCATAAATTATTATGTTTAACATATATGAAGAATTACTTTCAAGCATCATGTAAAAATTTGGATAAAAGTATTTTCACATTGAAAACTATTTAAAAAAATTTCATAGAAGAATGTGAAACATTTTTTAAAAAAAATCATAAAAACCTTTTAATAATCATCTTAATTTATAATATTCTTGATGGAATGAATTTTTTTCATGTTGTATAGGTTAAAAATGGATTCCATTCACACTTTTTAAAAATTAACCCATATAAAAAATGGGTACAACTATGAAAGTGGAACATGATGAAAAAGAGAAATGTAGATAAACCACTTTTGTAGGGAATTTACCGCATAACCAATCCCCCAACCTGTCCCCACCCTTACCTCCCCATCCAAGTGTGGGGGAAAAAATAACCCATATAGAATATGATCAAAAGGAGTCTTTTATAATACTGGAATGAATGTCAATAATAGTTTAAAATGAATTTAAACCCCTGTTATAGGATATAAATAATATTATTTAAAAATTTAAATTATCATTTATATTATGAAAAGGTATATAAAATTTTAAAACATTTTATATAAGGATTTAAAGAGAAGAGATTACCTTGAGATTGACTCTCTATTTACGTAGTCTAAATAATGTATAATAATGTCATATTAAAATTTTTCTTTTATAGAATCATTTTTCATTTTTATTTTCTTATTTTTTTACATTTTATTTGATCTAATTTCATTTAATATATATTTACTAAAATATTTATGTTTGTTTGAGGTGTTTTTTGTATGTTCAGTTTATGAACCCAAAATAACTTCTAAATGATGTATATGGTCAAAATGGTCAGGGTTTAATCACATCTATAATATTAATCATGAAATGATAATAATTTTTAATCATAAAATAACATTTTTGAACTATTTATTAATAGTGGACATGAAAAATGAATCTCATCAATTTGTGGAGGTGATATTCCACAGGTACCCACGAGCGGTGTTGTCATTTTTCAATAAATAAAATGGGTAAGAAGGTAAGTAATATAAAATATTTATATAATAATAATTATTTCATAAATAAAATATGTATTCATTAAATCCATAATAATAGCCATACATTTTAGGTGGTTATGAAGAACTCAACACATCACTTCTTAGAGATTGTAATCCACACATACACCCTAGCACTATTTCAATTTATCATTAAATGGAAAAGGAGATGAATATGGATGTAATATAAAAAATTAATATTTATTTATATTTTAGATACATATATTATAATATAATCAGGGTCATGATAGTTTTAAATATCTAATAATATGAAACAAATATGAAAGAATTTAGTTAAGAGTTATACTTCATCTATGGGAAACCTCATCTAGATTACGCCTTAAGACTTATTGGTTGATCTTTTAGTGATAAAAGAAACTATAAAATTTTTAGAGTGTGTTTGGATTGGTATTTTGTTATATATTGGTATATATAATGTTCTCATGTGGTGTGGATAAGTGAGGACATAGGGTTCCTTCTTATAGGTAAGGGGTGTGGCATAATTGAAATTATTCTTAACTTTTAAATATATTATATGTCTTAGTCAATGAAATTTTTCACTAAAACAACCAAATATATAATATAAGGGGAAACATTTTTAAATAGAGTAATCAAATAAAAAATTATATGATATTTTTTGACCTTATCATAAATTTTCAAGCTAAATTAACCTCTTTTACCCCTTTACCGTGATAACATGAATTTTACCAAGGTTACTATTCATAATTACCAAAAAATGAAATTTAAATTATTAAAAACAATTATCCTCCAAATTAAAATTATTAAATCCATTTTATATATTTCAATGTGTAAATTTTTATGAAATTAATTTTAACATAATCACACAAAACACATCGAAAAATGATATTTTTAGAAAAATCTATTTCAAGCCAGAAAATGAATTTATAAAAAAACCATGTAGAATATTGATTCCTTTGGAATAAATTTTAATATTTCTAATAAAAATTATTAAATTCAATTAAAAATAAAATAAGTATTAGTACATTGTAAATACATGAAAATAAATTATGTTTTTTTAAAAAACTTGTATTTATCACTATTTACCAAAAAAACGACTATTTCAGAAAAATCCAAAAAATTATTCATAAGATAATTCTATATAATTATATAAAAAATGTCTTAATTTTTTAAAAAAATTAAATAAATTAATTTAAAAAAACCTGATAATACATGGAAAAATTTCATAAAAAATAATTATTTCATTTTTGAATGATAAAACAATTTTCTTGTTTTATAACTGGATAAAAATTTGATGAAAAATAATACCATTACATAAAAAAAATTCATATAATTAACATAAATTTTACACTTAAAAAATATCCAAAAACTACATACTTTTTTATATAGTTCAATATAAGAATCATGTTAAGGGAATATATTGATCATTTAAAAAACATATTTTATGTCCTTATGTGGACATAACAATTTAAAAATAATTATGTGTATAAAATTTTATTATATGATATCATTTATTTCATGAGATATATATATATATATATATATATGTGATGTAAGTAGGATAACATGTAGGTTATTGGTAGGTGTTGCACCCATATCTTTTGTCAATCGTCAGTTTAAGCCTCGCAAACTTACCAGATGTTACGGGTTGTCTCTTGGCCAGTGGGATTCCCTTTATATACAAAAACTATTTTAATAAATTAAATATCATTATATTTTAAAATTATATTTCTAATAAAATCATGAAAAGGAAAAAATTTTGATGATAAATATGTGTATAAATGCTTATTTTATAATAAATGAAATTAATTTATAATTAAGATTTTCATTATTAAAAAGGAAATTTGATAAAAAAATCTTTATTAGAAATATTATATTGTTACACAAACTATCAAATTTTTGAAATATTTATAAAAAATTAATAATATAAAATAATGGTTATAAAATATTGACTCAGTTTAGTATCCATCATTTAAATAAATAAAGGAATACTTACATCCCAAAATATAAAAATATTCTAAGGAATATTGATATAAGGGAGACAAGAACAAATTTATGTATAGATACACACTTGAAATTCCTTATGAAAAATGAACTCCTCATATTCCATAACCTCAATTTCTCCACAATGAATTAAGAATTCACATCCTATAAATATAACAGCTACATAACAGCACCTGAGAAAAAAATATTTATAGGAAACTATCATATACACGTAAGGGGTGTATATATAGTCTAAGTAAAAATTCCCAATAGGATCCCACAAACTGTTCTGGGAATAAAATTTATAAATTAGGACAATACTGTGTGAGTTCGAAAAATATATTACAAAAATACTATTTAGTGCTTTAAGAAAATAAAAAATATCATTTAAATTTTATATTTCATAAAAGAGTGATTAAATTAATGAAATGTATTAAATTTTACTAAGCTAAGAATTATGTAAAAGCACCATTATTATTATAACTCAAATTATGCATCATTGGTAAGGACCAATGGAATAAGTGGAGTAAATACTGAGGATTATTTTAAAATTATATCACTTTAATTTTTTTTTGCATGGGTGGGATGTGTCCTTCTTTAGAAGAAAATGATAAAAAAAGAGACTACCATACCCCCATTCACCAGTACAAAATATAGATTCATGTCCCATAATAATTAATGGGGTAATTTATCCCCAATCAAATATTTAAAGGAGTGTTTTTTCGTGAGTGTAGTAAACCAATCACACGACATCACACTTCTTAGGATCACTCCCAAGTACCCTAATATTTTGCCCACGATTTATTTTCAAAATTAATGTTCAAATCTAGAATAATTCATATGTATACCACACCTTTATGTTTTATAGTTGAGTATCATTCAATAGTCCATTATTAAAAGTATAGTTAATTCATACGAAAAACAAATTTATACCAAGTGACAATCCTACCGTGAATAACACTATGTAATTACAAACAAACTTATCCTTAGGGGTTCCCATGTAAAAACACTATGGTAATTAATTATAAAATATAACAATTCATTTCTCAAAATCAATTCAAAAAATTTAATAATAATACACATGGAGTCATTTTCTCAAACACCAGAGTGGAAACATTTTTTATTGTGTGATAAATATATATTAGAGAATCCCTTTTATAAAAAAATTATAATAATAATAATAACGAGAAAAACCATTATTATTTGATCACAAATATTAAGTTAAACTTATATATTACCAAAATAATTCATGTTTAAAATAATATATCACTAATGGTTCAAAGAATAAAATTTAAACAAAGTGAAACATACAACTTTGTTCACATTAAATATTCAACAAGTACATTCTAGTAATACTTTGAATACAAACCAAATGGATCATTATAAAAAAATTAGAAACCTCAAAGTAGAATGATTGAACTATATTTTGAAAAATAAAAGAGATAACTTCTTCCAGTCAGTTAAGGGTTGA
This sequence comes from Viscum album, assembly GCA_963277665.1. Classification (NCBI taxonomy): domain Eukaryota; kingdom Viridiplantae; phylum Streptophyta; class Magnoliopsida; order Santalales; family Viscaceae; genus Viscum; species Viscum album. Next base: position 151,543,522 of record OY728138.1, read on the forward strand.
ATGTGAACCCTCTATATGGGAACATTTGGAAAGTAAATGTTTATTCATCCATGAAAGATAAAAACACTTCAAGGTATTATGTGATTTTAATTGACAAGGAAAACCCTCAATCCTAAAAAACCCAAGGTTATAGAATAATTGAGATAATGGATAGAAAGAGAAGAGGAAAGAGAGGAATGGAAGAGAAAGGGAATGAAGGGAAGCCAAACCTTTGATTTCCAAGGAAATATGAGATGACCCAACCATAACATACATACATGATACATAATTATACCTGAATATCCAAAAAACTATCATAATAAATCACACCCTATAAACAATATGTTTTTTATCATTAGAGGTTAAGAATGAAACCATTTATTTAATAATAATTGTTCATTATCTCCTTAAAAATTCTCCACACATGAAGAAATTATAGAAATTTGATATATAATACTATGATTTATTACCTGTGGAATGAAAACATACGAAAATAGTGATATCAGATACTTAGTAAGTGGTAAAACATAAGATATATTAAAGGAAACAATATAAATGATCATAAAGTAGATTATGACCAATCATAAGATAAACCTAGGTGTTTGAGAACATAAACTCAAAATCATACCCAATGTATTAAGAAATATGGATAATAAAATTAATTGTACAATAACATTGTGACATGAAATAGGCATGTATAATGAAAAAAAAATATGGTACATGTATAAGCATATAAAATCATATCTTATGTCGAGTCTCACAACTTATACCATCATCGCAGAGTGGACACACATGTCCTATAAAACAATGGACTAGGATATACATCAATGTCCTATAACATACCCACTAATTAGATATAAATTTTTACACAATTTATTTGAGGGATATATAATTCTGGTCCCCCCCATAACATAAAAGAAATATATACATATGTGTTCCACATGAGCATGGTAACATTCATAAAGAACCCATATCATAAATAACTCCAAAAAATGGATTTCATGAAAATGTACACAAGGAATAAATAAATAATCTTAATTAGTAATGTTTATGATTTAATTACATTATATCCTTAGTAAAACATGCAGAATATTTAAGGATATTGACTTGGATAAAAAACACTTTGCAAGAATATTATAAAATTATTTATAAAATAATATGAAATATACTTTAAATTTTGATAAATGTTGAAAATAAATAATTGATATATCAATTTATATAAAAATATTTATATATGAATAAATATATTTTAAGGAATCATGAGTATTTTAAATGGATTCTTCATAATAAAAAATGTAGAATAATGAGGTGGAAAATGATAAAGAAAGATACATAAGGGATGAGAGATAAAAATGTTCATTCCACAAATTTTAAAAAATAAAAAACCTTTAATATATAACTTAATAAATAAAAAATGTGAAGATAACCATTGATACAATATCCATTAAACAAAATATAGAACATGGGCATGGAAGAAAGGATTTCCAATATAAATGAATAGGAAAAATAAATTCTCCTTATGAACATCATTTTTGATAAATTTGGAATAAATTAGTAGGGATTAAATAAATATTTGAGAATAAAAAGTTGGAATGTGATATGAATTTCATATATATTCTCCCAATATTATTTAAGGAATCTATAATCTCATGTAGAAAAAAATATAACCCTTACAAATTTGGTAATTTTCAAATCAATAATTCATTGAAAGGGAGAATATGAGATGGATTTTTAAATTACTTTAAATAAAAGAAAATTATGTTAGGATTAATCCATTGGGTAGTATATACAAAATATAAAATAATATATCTCATGAAAGTGGAATATATCTCAATGAAATGAAATTGGGATGAGACACCTATACCATTACTCCCAAATCCCAAAAAGTACGTTGACAACCAGAATAAAAATAATATTTATATTAATAATTTATTTAATAACATTATTAACCGATATTTAATTATATATTTTTCAATTATAATAATTTATTACATATATATATAAGAAGTTATAGTTTATTTTCGTCATCAAATGCTAATAGTTTTCAGTGTTATTCAATGGTTTTGGTATGAAAAGTTAAATCCTTAACATTTTACTAAAATGTTATAATTAAAATAATATAAAATATAGTTTTATAATAAATTTTTGAATTTTTTATGCATTATAATTTTAATTTGTTGAAAATTATCGGTGTGGTTTATGATAATTGTATTCATTATAACCATGTTTTGGATAATTTACTGATAATTATGAGTTAATTTCAATTGACCACTCATTTTTATGTCATACTAAGAAAAACTTATTCAAAATCTAAAATTTTATTTTATATCAAATATTTTAAATACTAATTTCATGATACTCATTCATGTGGGAAATAGTGAAGATTTTATGACATCATTCATGTAGGTGGTTGAACCAACTCAAACATGAACATGATGTTCTAATGAATGAGTAATAGTAAATAGATATAGTGCAATAATATCATTTTTAAATAAGAATAATAATTTTAATAACACATCCTTATAGAGGTGAATGATATTTATAAAGAGTATATATGTGATTTTAATATAAAAAATATATAAAAGAACTAGATACTTAATTTAATGAAATAACAAATTCTTATAACAGGTTACCTCAGAAGGAAAGATTTAGGAGTCGTTGGGAATAGAGGAAATACAATTTGTAATGAAACATTAGGAGAGGGAATTTGGAATTGGATTTAAAATAAAACAAATGTAAAAGTGTGGTTTTGAGTTGTAGAGGAGTTGTCCTTTTAAAAATTACATTGAGTGGTTTTTTACAAATACTCATTTTTTAATACGTAAGGAATTTCGTTTTAAAATGAAAATGGATCTGAAGTTGAAAAATTAGGAATATGTGTCAGGAATACCATCATGAACACATTTTACTGATAATATTAGAGATTTTTTAGTACTTCATCTGTTAATTTTAATTCTTTTACCTCAATTACCAATTATCAAAGTAACTCATTTCTTTTACCACAATAAACGTTTTTACCAATAATGAAATTTACTCTCTTACAAATTTTTATTGTACAAATAAAAGAATAAATCCATTTAATTAAATTCAATATCAAAATTTGATTTAAATTAAATTTAAATTTAAAATAAGAAACTCATAAAAAACATTTTTTAGAAAAACAATTTTAACCATACAAGTGAATTATTCTTTTTTCAAAACAAGATAAAATAACTCTATGAATGTTAATTATTATCTATATATAAAAAATAAATTTCATTTCATATTCTAAATATGAGAAATTTATCTTGTAAATATAAATATATAATATATTAAAATAATAATGTTTCTAGGTAAAAACATTTTCATTGAACATGAATCATTAAATTGACATACCTTATAATACTTAATTATTTATTTAATGTTATTTTATCTTTTACCAATTAATAATTAAGTAATTTTCAATCTATTTTTAAAATAATTTCTTTAAAAACAATTAATTTAATTAAAAATGAATTATTTACCAAAAACAGATTATTTAAAATTAAATATATTTTAAAAAATAAATTATTTTACATTTTGTTTATTCTAAAATTATTTATTTTATATTAAATGAATTTAAAATATAATTTTTTTACACATTAGTCACATCTACTTATAAAATATTCAATAAACATTTTGGATACACGTATAGCCAATGATTATTTACCCAATGACCAAATAATGAATGACCATATTGTAATATCTATTTTTTGCCTTATAAGCCTTCAAAATTTTGTGAAGAATTAATTTAGAGTCTATAAATGAGTTGGCATGATATTCTGATGGTTAAGGAGGATCTATATTTATTTAATTAAAATATTAAATATATTATACCATGTGCATGCATTTTTTTATAAATAATAGAAAAACTGTTGAATAGTGTCTCATATGAGAAATATATGACTTCCATTAAATCAATAATGTGGGATTTACCATAGCCATGGAATAATATTTATGTGTGTCAATTCTTCAAGTTGAACATCATTGTGGGATTAATAATAATTTAATTAATTAATATATTCATTTAATTATTATAATTCAATCATAAACCAAATCTTCTCATGTAACTTCCCAATTATGGAAAATCCATGTGGTTTTCTATATAACCCTAGAAGTTGATAGGAGGAAATTGGAGGATGATTCCTGGATGATGAATGATGGATCATGGATTGGAAATTGGTGTTATAGTAAGAGCTTGGGGATCTCACCAACAACAGAGAGGTGTAGTAGCTCTTCATCGGTAATTGATCCAAACATGAGGTGGGGAGTTTGACTACTATTGGTTTAATTCCTAATTTTTTATCCCATGATGAATTTAGATAAACTTCACTAACATATTGATTCTCAATTCAGTCATGTTTACCGGTATTGTTTTATTTTTTAATGGTTAGGAATTGAGGATATTTGATTATTGTTTGTTATTCATTATTTATTCATTTGTATGATAGAAATTGAGTAAGTCCAATCCAAAAAATGATTGTGGTTCATTAATCACACTTATGTTTTGTGGTTTTCTATCCCCCCCATTCATTTTACGAATGATATTTGTCAATATTTTATTTTGCTGGTGGTTTTACGTATACCCCATAATCCTTCGTTGCACAATTTTCCTTTGATGAAATGAATCGTTACTACATATAGGAGATTGAGAGAGACTACACATTCCTTTTGTGGGATGATGGATGATGTTCCCAATTACATTATGAGAACCCAATTAATGGGTTGGTGTTCAATAGTATCATGGAGTAATGAGAGGTGAATCCTGAGGTCAATGATGGATGGGATCTAGCCATAGTGATTGATCTGGTCTGGTCAACCCTAGATCTGAGCACCTTAGTGTGATTGTGAGAAGATTATATGGCATTGGGTGTGTGAGTGAAATAAAGGTGAATATCCTTCCTAAATTAAAAAAACCCTACTAAGCGACTTATATTCCTAATAACACAGACTATGATTACCCTGTTTGAGGTGGGTAGGGTATCATTTGAAATTATAGTGCCACTTTTTATTTGGTAACCACCACACACCATGTGACATGATACTGGGGAATCATCATGTATCCTTGATGTACACAAGCACAAGCATGGAATGTTACACGGGCCCAACCATAGCACATGGCCACAACTCAGTACTCGTACATAGAAAGACACCTAGACATGACCTTCTACTTATGCACAATGAAAGTAAATAATAACGGACCAAACAACATATGCATGGGTTAAAACACATGGGGAACCCCAATGTAATAATGAATCACCATGAACTTCTAGTACATACAATGTAAGTTCTATAAGGTGGTTTGAGTCCCTTTTTCCCTTTAGTGTGGACCAGGATTCTTAGGGTATGTTCCATCGGTCCATTACCATAAGAATAGAGTGAGGAACCATGTATTGAGTCATAAGATGTGATCCCCTATATGGGTTTAGTCCTAGTTGAAGTTTCAGGAATCCATCTACATGTCCTAGATTGGTATCCTCTATAGTCTTCCCTAGGTTACGTTTTCTAGGAATCAATGTCACCAACAGACCTAGGTATTGATGACCTACATATCAGGTTATTAGATATAGGGTTTGATAAACCCCATAACTCTATGATAGATCCCCTATATATGTATCAATAGCTTATACATTCCATTGTGTACTTATTCAGGTAAAGACTCACTGATCATGACCTCTCTGATGATCACCATTAGAATTATCATACTGATGGACTGATTTCTCCTGGACAATTGTGACTTTGAAGTCTCTAAAAGTATCCTAGGATGGAAGTATGGTTGTGACCATACCAAGGGACATAGTATCTATCACTCGTATATCTGGGTTATTTTTATTTCCATATCTCAAATTCAAACTAACATACCATTCTTATTATGAGAGGAGTACTCTATTAATTCTGTAGGTTTTGTGATTTCATGCTATCCTAAAAGGTGTTGTTATACTCACCCCTATATGATCTATTCCCACACATGTTATGTCTTATACAAATTACGGGCCATTAAATGGGTTCCGAAGTGGATGTGGAGTAGTTGGATTATAGTTGAGGAAGAAAGACTGTGTTTCATACCAAGTGTATTATTTGACTACAATCCCATCATTCTGTTAGGATGGGCTTATTTTATTTTTTTGTGGTCTTTTATTTACCAATTATGATTTTCTATACATTTTTCATACTCTAAAAGTTAAATATAGATATATTCATGAATTATTTTTATCAGTTATATTAAATCTTTCATTATGGTGTTGGTGGATTGAATATGTGTGTGTCCCTACCTGTACCTTATTCTAAGTCCTACCATGTGTGTGATATAACTACTGAGTGATTATCACTAGAAACTAATGAAATGGAGTGGTCTTGGGATTTTATAGATGGCTAACAACTTTCTATGTGGGCCATGGTGGGATATGTCATGAAAGAGTGGTATTAGAGTAGTTTCATTCATCCAGTAATGATTTTGGTTTGGGAATTAGAGAAATATTGTTAAAGTGTTTATAGTATATCTCACAGGATAGAGAACCCAATAATTGTGTGTTGGATTATATATCTATTTACCATGACTCTAATAACCTTATTATTTACTCAATATATATAGAAAATAATTAGAGGGGGAAAATTGGTACATAAATCCTATAAGAAATGGGTTTTGGTTCCCAAGTCCGTATTGAGTTAGCTTCCCAGATATAATCTTGATCATGGTATATCTTGTTTATTTAAGGATTCATCCACGATGATTTTCATCTATCTTTTAATAGTAGGATCATGAGGATGATTTTCCATGTGATGAGGTTTCGATACAAGGGAATGTTTTAGAGGTGGCACATTCGGGTTGTTTTTAATTCATAGCTCCACCTAATGAGGAGAAGGTCATAGTTACAGTATCAATAGATGATTCATTCATGTTGATCAATATTTTGGAGGTTTATAGGTTAATAAACATTAATTTTTTGGGTGATCTCAACCCCTAGCTAGTTGAGAACTATCTTGATGCAATTATGTGAGTTTTTCACATTGTTAGGACAATTAGAGATCATATGATGTTCGTTGTAGTGATCCTTCTATATAGATCAGGTCAGAGATAGTGGAGTTTAATGACTTGTTCATATGATGAGAAAAAAATTCATGGAATGAGTATGAGCATATTTTCATATAATAGTAATATCTAGAAATGTTTTGAGTAGTGTGAATCTAGTGGGTTTTATATATTCAGTAGGGAATCATGATAGTATATTAGTATTTATCTTGGTTTACTAACTACTCAAGATAGTCCATAGATATGGTTTTAGATGTTTGGTTCTGAGAACATTATTTTGATTGTGTTATCTACATGTATATCTTAGATAGTTGATACCTCTTTTAATTCCTACTTATATTGGGATTCAAGAGAGTGATTTGGTATTGGAGTTCTTTTTGACTGATAAGACACAGATAGTTAGTGCTGGTAGTGGGAATATAGGATCTGACACTATAGAATTTGGTATAGACGTTACACACAAGTATTAAGGGATTTTAGATACTAAAGTAGGTAGTCTCATGATAGAGGTCATATATTTCATGGACCTTAGTGTGTTTCTAGTCAACCTAGAGGGAAGTAGTGCTACTCTTGCGATGGTTGTGGAAATCTCAAACATCATTGGCTGATCTGACACACAACTAATAGAGAGAAATTTGATGGATCTACCCAAGAATGATAGTGGAATGTGTAAGTATTTTCAAAGGGTGGTGATCATGGTAGAGGATTTGGGAGAGAAGCAAGAGGTGGATGACAGTTTGACCGGTTTCCACCACCACCTAATGGTTGTTCATGCCAGACTCAGAGAGCTAGTGGTTAGGGATGAGGATAGTTGTAGTAATTGGAGGCCTAGAAGATAGAGCCTCTAGGGATGATTAAATGTTTGATTTTTTCCTTTTTTACATTATTTTTTTTACTAGTAAAAAAGTATGTTAGGCACTCTTTTCTTATTGCATCTCTATTATGAGACCCAGATATTTCACATGAGACTATGGCTGAACCCTTGCATTTGGAGATTCATACTATAAGGGATTTGGTGATCACCCACTTATTTGAATATTGTGACCTACCTATTGGAGGAGATAACTTCATTTTGGTTCTCATTGTATATGATATTTGGCCTTTTTATTTCATTCATGGGATGGAATGTATATACACAAATCATGCACAAATTGACAATTTTAGGTGGGGGATGTGGTGTTTTTTCTTTGATGAATATATGTTCTTCTTTATTATTTAGAGGGAAACCCATGTTGAGTAGCATTGGTTCATAAAAATGTGCATACATGGGATCACTTATCAGTAGGATGGTATTACCCTTGGTGTTACAGATAATATGGGTAATCAATTTCCTACAGTGGTGGTAGAGTATGAGGGCATCCTTTGTGAGTACATTCAAGGTTTACCTCTTCACTAAGGGAAAGAATTATAAATAGAATTGAATCTAGAGACTACCCTAATATATACACAGAAATATTGGATGGATCCCGTGGAGCTTCACAATATGAAGATGCAACTACAGGTCATCTAGAAGAAAGGATTTATCATAAATATTGTTTCCCCTAGTCATCCTTAGTGTTGTTCTCCATGAATTTGAACAAGATTTTGAGGTTGTGTGTGGATTATCATAACCTAAACTATGTGACCATGCTGAATAATTATCAAATATAGAGTATCAATGACCTCTTTGACTAGATGAGGGATGCGATATGGTTTGTGAAGATTGAACTTATAATAGACTATCACTAACTTCATGTTTTGGATGTGGACAAGAGGAATTTGTCATTTCAATGTCACTCTGGTTACTACAATTACTTGATAATTTATTTTTTCATGAAGAAAACCCCATCTATGATTATGGAACTCCTAAACATGATCTTTTAAAATTTCATAGACTATTTTTACTATTCTCTAAAAATGAAATTATAGTGTACCTAGCTTACGAGGAGGATCATGGAAGGCACATGAGGATGGTTTAAGAAAAACTCTAAGAGATCCATATTTATGGGAATATATCAATGTTTCATTACTATATTTGAGAAGACCACATTTTGGGACAAGTAATATTATAAGAAAGAGTAGTAGTGGACCCAGTGAAGGTTGAAATAGTGATTTCTTGGGAGCTTCTAAAGAGAATGACTGAGTTCTAGATTATTCTTGCGTTGGCAGGATACTATCATAGATTCACACATGGTTTATCCTAGATTTCTGAAACCATGAATATATTGAATCAAAATTTGTATCATTTCATGTTTATGTAGATGTTCCAATGGTTTTTTGAGGAGTTATAGTCGAGTTCATGAGAGCCCCATCTTGAGACTTTCTGAGGAGGGAATTGATTATGTAGAGAATTGTGATGCCTTATAAAATTGTATTTGTTGTGTTATAATGCAGTGGTGGGTGGTGATTTCTTATGGGTCCCAGTAGTTAAAACCACATGAGAGGTAGTACATGACCCGTGATCTAGATTTGGATGTGGTGGTCTTCTCCCTAAATATATTGTGACATTATATTATGTTTGATTATTTTATCATTTATTCACACCAAAAGAGACCCAATTATATATTCTCACAGATGGATAATAACATGAAATTATGATGATGGGTGGTTTTTATCCATGATTATGATGTAGATTTAGTCTATTCTGCATAGAAGTGGGATGTGGTGGAAGATTCACTCATCATGAGATCTTGTTTGCAGCAACAGAAAAATTTCTTAAAGATATTGGACTTGTTATAGTTTTCCTAGGTGAGTGAGGATAGTTTGACATACCATCAGATAATGGTTGTATCAAATCATATTTTATAATTTTTTTGGGATTCTCAACATGGAGATACTGACATTAAGTCCTAGGGTATTCAGATATCAATTGTATGTTCTCTTGATTGATTTTTTAAGGTGTATAAAACATCCTTCTTTTCAGTGGGTGGATGATGATACAAGTGAAAATTCATAAAGAGTTTTTGAGGGAGATTATTTTATCCCCCATATAATTACATCAATGTCTAGAGAAGTTGTACCAGGACCATTAGAATAAGTTTTAGTGTCAAGGTATGAAGAAGAATGTGGGTATGTTTTCTCTTGAAGACTCACATCTCATTTGGTGAATGTTGTGAACCATGTTCAGTCGGTTAATCTCAATAACTTGATGTTTAATAGTATAAGTGTGATGATATGTCTACAAAATTTATGATGGGACTCCCATGAAAGACAAGAGAAAACAATTCCATCTAGGGATTTGTACATTTACTCACCAAGTAATCCAACTTCCTAGATATATGATGGTATAATGTAGTTGATATATTTGGAATATTTTACATGTAGAAGAAATTATATCTTCACACAGTTCCTTAAATGATCATTTAAGACCATGATTCATGCTTCACATCATGATTATGGATAGAATTGTAGGGGGATTTGGGACTCGATTTTCGTTGAGCACGAAATTTCACCCCCAACCTGATATGGTAAGGATTAGAGGACCATTAAAATTATAGAGGAAATTGTATGTGATTTTATGTTTTGATTTTTTTTCCATAGTTGGTAGAATCTCCTACCCTGGGTGGTTTTTGAAGACAAAAATATCTACCATTACATCTTCAGTATGGAACCATTAAATACCTTATATAGGAAACCCCACAGGTCACCTCTATGTTGGACTGATCCGGAGGAGTCATCTCTCATGGGCCAAGAGTTTGTGAGAGAAATGATAAAGAAGTTGAAGACCGTATAGAAGTTTTCGAGGACACCCCATATCCATTATATGTATTATGAAGACCACTGATATAGGACCATGGAGTTCAAGGAGGGTAAACTTGTGTTCATGAAGTTCCCACCTCGACATGGATTGTAGAGATTTTTTCACGGTGGAAATCTATAAAAAAACTAATTGGAAAATTCTAGTATAATGTTGGGTAAATGATGTGGTGTACTGGTTATCCCTATCACTACAATTAGACTAGGCACATGATGTCTTCCATGGATTGCAGATTATGAGTATTTGCATGACCTGTCACACGTTATCAACAACGGAGAGATGTATATCATGGATAAAGGTACCTTTTCAGATTACCTAGTAAATATCTTGGATTTAAAGGACAATATCTTCGATGGGTGAGTTATTCCCTTGGTGGATATCTTATGGTAGTATTATAATATTTAATTGAAAAATAATATAACTAGATGAGAACCCAATTCCCTTATCTTTTTTAGTAGGTTTTTTCTTTTTTGTGTGAAAATATCTGAGGTGGTGGAAATTTTACATATCTATTTTTTTCTTTTATGACTTTAAATATGCTATGTAATATTTTTTGGTATTATTTTTTGATTCATCATGAGATTCTGAGATCTGAGGAGGCATAGTATTGATATATTAAAAAATTTAATTATATTATATCACATGTGGATTGTTTTTCTAAAATAATGGGATAACATTAGAATTATGACTCAGATCAAATATTTGAGACAACCATTATATCTGTAAAATTGAGTTTGACCCTTCGTATAACCTAATATTTATGTATTTTAGGTGTTTCTTTAGCGCCATCGTTGGAGTCTTAATAAATAAATTAAAAAATAATAATATATAATTTTTATAATTTAATCCTAACCCTAATAATATTCTATAAAATCCTATTTATGTAATGTCCCTATGGTAAACCACATAAACCTATAGATTGAGAGATTCTCATCAATGGAATATTCTTAGATGATCAATGAAGGGTACTGGATTGGTAATTGGTGTGCCAATCAAAGCTTAGTGATATGTCCAACAAAAGTGGCATGTGGTCATTCTTATCAGTGATTGATCAAAACCCAAGGTAGTTTATTTTTATATAATATTATTCTATGATTAATTATCCAAATAAAAATACTAATCAACAGAACTAACATGTTGATTAATGGTTCGATCATGTTTATGGGCATTGTTTTATCATCCTAAAGTATTGATTTGAGGATATTTGATTATTTCTTATTTGTAGTTATTCATTAATCATTCTAATGGAAGTTTATAGAGGCCATTATAAATTATGTGTGAGGTTTTTTCAACATATTAATGATTTTTTATTCCCCCCCCCCATTTAATGAGGGATCATCATCGATATTTTATTTGGTTGGAGGATCGAAAAAAACATAAATCGGTTTTATGAAAACATTCATCGGCATAAAGATTGATACGGTGTGTTAAGGATTGAAATTGATGGAATGTTCAATGTATGGGAAAACGTTAGCTATTTTCAATAAAATTGGGAGTCTCTAATTTATAAGTTAGTGTGTGGTAGTGTCATGGTTCCAAGGGAGGTGAATCCTGAGGTGAATAGTTGTAAAAATTTATCATCCAGAAAAAAATTGGTTAATGTCAACCCCAAATCAAAGCTCCTTAATGAAACTTTTATTTCATTTAGTAGATGAAAAAAATCAATAAAAAGACACATGAAATAACTACGGGTTCTAGAAAAACCTCGAATATATGGTGTGAGGTCCCATGAACACATATTGTGTGGTACCTTAGCTGTAGAGACTCGGGTTTTTTTTGAAATAATGTATCATATTCCATTGGGTATCCCCCATATGGCACATGAACTCATCCAAGAAAAATGGAATGTACCATTGGGGTACACTATAATAGACACAGCTAGGTGCACATGCATGGCTAGAGTGCAAAGGTAGTACCATGTACTCTGATATGACTAGGCACCCATACACAATCCTATACATGAGTATCACCAAAGTACACAAGCACAACCAAAAGTACACAGAAATGGAATGAAGCACACATGTAGAACCAGAGTAGGAATGAAATTTCATGTTCATTATGTAAAGTTGTTTGAGGCCATTTTTATCTTTAGTGTATGCCATTTTACTTAGGTAATATTACCTCAATCCATCTTGATGTTGGTAGATTGATGGATCACATCTCGAACATTCAATGTGATCCCCTATGATATATTAGTCTAAGATAGAGTATACAGAATAACTCCTTATGACCTGGAGTGGGATCCTGTAGTATCTTTCTACGATGAGGTTTTCTAGTATTTTTCTTAACTGAATAACAGGGCATCGAACCCATATTTAGTAGGTTATAACAGATGAGGTCAGCTATACCCCATATCCCTAGGATAGATCCCCTATCTATGTATTTATGACTTTTGTGCTTCATCATGTATTTGTTCATGGAGAGGTTCGAAAAGAATGACCTATCAAATGTGCACCATTAGCATTATTAGGCTCATGGAGTGCGATTTCCCAGAAGATATTACTTTAAACATTTGAGTAGAATCCTAGGATGGGAGTTTGGTTGTGACCTTAACATTGGACATAGTATCCATCTCACTTATTTTTGGGGTATTAGTATTGATATGCCTCATATTCTGATTGATATACCATTTTGATGATGAGATCCATACTCTCATGATCATTTATGTTTTCTATTTTTTGGGGGGAAAACTAGGTGTTGTTATACACTCCACTTCCAGGACTCTTCCTATACATGTTAGGTCTTATACAAATGACAGGTTGTTTGTTGGGGTTCTAGGTATACTAAGAGTATTTAGGGCATAGTTGATTAATACAGACTCTGATTCATACCAGGTGTTTCATTTGACTGTAGTCCCCTCCATCAAGAAAGTTAGATGTCTTTTATATTATGGTGGGACTATATTTGGACCTTATGACTTCAAGTACTTCTTCATACTATGATTATGAGATATTGATGTATGCATGAACTTTTTTATCTTCATTATTTTATCTTTCATCATGGTTTTTGTGGATTGGAGGTGTGTGTGTGTGTGTACAAGTACCTTTTTCAAGGGAATCCAATGTGTGTGATACACATACATGATTCGTTTCACCAACCCATGTCCTACTAAAGGTTAGATTTTGGTGTCACAAAAATCATTCCTCTAGCCAGGATACCCCCGGTGGGTTAAATCATTAAAAATTCATATCAGAGAAGTTTCACCTTAAACTAGAGTGTGAATATTGTGTAGCTGTGTAGAGGGATTGAAAAATAGAGAAATAGTATTGATGTGTTTATAGTATGGATATTAGGCCAGGGAACCTAGTATTGGTGTAATGACCTACTTTTTTATTCATTATGACTCTTATTACCTGATTATTGACTGAATATTGGTTGGCATTGTTTATGGGGTAAAAAATTGGTACACGAATCATATTGGAATGTATTTCATTTTCTTTTCCTTATTTATTTATTTCTCCAAATATGCACTTCCTCAAAGAAAATTATTCAATTCTTGGATGACTCTAAAATGATTTCAAATGAGGAAACCACTTCAAGATCATGATTATGGTCGAACTAGTGATTAATAATAGATATAAGGCCATATTAAAGAGGTGGATCCTCTATGTTATTTTCTATCCATACCTCTGCTTATCAAGGAGGAGGTTTTATCTGTAGTTCTCGAAGATGATGCCTGCATAAAGATTTTATTTTAATCATTGGATACTAATAAATTTTTTTACTCTGACGACGTTTTTGTATGGTGATGTCAATCCACAGTTTTTATAACAATTTTATCCTTCCAAGATGACTAAGGCTAGAGAATTAATTTTGTTGAAATTATTTATGTATTCCCATGTTCATTTTCTTAAAGGTATGAGTATTCTTTATGAGAATATAATTCAAAATGATCATGTTTCAAGCAATTTATTGATAACTATTAGTTAATTTATAATTAATATTTTATTTTTAATGAATTATATAATAATATTAAAAACATAAATTACTCCCTAATGTCATATTTTACCAGTATTAATGTTCTTCTACTTATTCATGTTGCAAAAATAGAATATAGTGTAGCATAATTCATGTAGTTTGATGAACCAACCCAATAAAACATATTATACTAATGAATGAGTACAAGTATAGAGATATATTATATTAATATAGTTTTTTAAAACTAATAATTATTTTAATAATAATTTATTATATCAATTAATGAAATTTAAAATGTGTGGATATGAGAATATAATTGAAAAATAAAGAGATGAACTTGATACTTTGATGAATTCACCCCTTCTCAAAACTGGTTCCTTCAAAATGAATTACTTTGGCCCCCTCTTAGGACAACTTTTCCAAAACTATAAGAAAAATTTATGAGATGGACTTTGAAAAATGATTCAAAATAAAACATAATCAAAATTTTGGTTTGGTTTAGGGAGTTTTGGGGTCCTTTTATAGTTGAGTTTGAGTATCATTTCCACAAATACATATCCCATAATTTTTAAGGATAAAATTTTACAATGAATGTGGATGTAATGTGGGATAATAATGATTATGGGTTAGTCAACCCATCATCTAAATAATTTATAGACAAATTTAAATATATTTTAGTCATTAATCCATTTATATTAAACCATTTTACCTCCTTTTATCCTTTACCGTGTAAATTCAAATTTTAACATCATTAAATTTTTCCATAAAAATGTAATTTACCCTATTTAATAATTTGAATACCCTATTCCAGAAAAAGATATCTATTTTTAAAATTATGTTTTTAAAATTTAGTAAAATTCAGTTTTAATTAAAAATGGAAAAATATAAAAAATAACCTTTAGAAAACTATATTTTAATCATTAAAATGATATTGTTATTATTCCTTAAAACGAAAAAATCAATAGATGAATTTTAATTTATTTATTTATATATGAACATTAAGCTTCATTTCTTACACAAAATCATAGAATTTTAACTTTAAAAAATATATATATAATATATAACAAAAATACTTGTTTTAAATAAATATATTTTCATTTACCATGATTCATTAAATTATTATTCCTTATACAACATAAGTTTTTATTTAATTTTATTTATTTATTTTACTAATCATTATTTTAATTTTTTTAGTCAATTTTCAAAATTATTCATTAAAAACAAAAAATTAAATTAAATATACATTAAATACTAAAAAATTATTTTAAAACAATGAATTAATAACTTTTTAGTTTATTGAGAAAATTATTTTACGGTAATTACCTGTTAGATATATTTTTTGTAACACATTCGCCACTTATACTTATAGAATATTAAATACACCTATTAGATTAATGTATAACTAAAGAATACGTATTAAATGACCATATATCCCACATCCATATATCCAAAGGCTATATATTGGTAAAATTTTCCTTATATATATATATATATATATAATATTAAATACTTCATTAAAAGATCAATAATTGTAAATATTTATTTGTATCTCAAAATTTCTATAATATTTCTATTTTTTTCCTTCTTTCTATTGTTTTAATTTATTTTATAAGCTTCCAAAAAATGCTAAGGATGGTGATTTCACATTTGTGGCCTTTTTATTTACATGTGATTTTATTCCTCTTGTAATTTTCATAATGTCGATTCAAATTTATTTCTCAAAATTTATTAATGGTTTATAGTATTATAATATTTCATCATAATAAAATATAGCATTCATCCATTTTAGATTGGTTTTTTTTAAACAAGTTATTCAACATGTTAGGAGAACAAAATATGGGGTGCTACAAAAATTGTGGAGGATAATGTTTAGGAAGATGGACAGAGGAACTCCCCCAATGTGTGTTGAGTGAATGGTGTAAATGAAAGGGGTTCACCAATTTTACATGGAGTTCATTAATAACGATATTATTATTATTATTATATATAGTTTTAAATTTTGTAAATATATCATTAGTTACAAAATAGCATTAATCAACATCACATTATAATTACCAAAAATTGGAAATAAATATTTCATTCCATGTGAGGATTATCTTAATATCAATAATCATTCAATATTATCAATAAGAAAACATATAATTTTCTAAATAAAAATAAATATATTTTATAAATAAAAATAATTTAAATATTTATAACACTGTTAATCAATATCATGGATATAAAAAATACTTTCAAATAGTGAAATAAAAGTTCAATAAGTAATTATTAGATTTCATGGGAAATACTATAATATATTTCAATGTTTCAGAATAAATTGCATATATGAAGGACCACCTTGAATGATAACTAAGAACAATAACACAAGCCACATAATACCTCAAATATAATTTAAATTTAAAAACCTTAACATTTTGACACCTAAACTATCATTTAAAAAAATATAAAAAAACACAAAATTGTGGTGTTACACTGGAGATAGTCATATTGAAGAAGACAGTGTGTATTGTTACCCCACTCAAGGAATAATCTCTTATTTTTGTCCTCAGAGATCAAGTTGTTCACCTGGAGTTCCGAATTCTTATTTATAAACAGAGTATATATTTATCATTCTTGTGAGGGTAATAAAAAATAAAAATTATGCTACATTGAATTATAAAAACAATAATTGCAATTATAGTGAATTTAGGTAATGTAGAACCCTTCTATTTGTATGATCCTCGGAATAAACCATGTTAGGGTGAACCATGTAAAACCATTTGATTCTTTTTATGCATTCCCACTTTTATAAATTATTATTGAAAGAGTTATTTTTTAATAATTATAATGTGGGATCAATATTAAGGGACATATTGATTTCACCATACCATAATTCACTCCCCCACTCATGGTTTCTTTCCTTCTATCGGAATAAAATATAGTTTATATCAAATGAAATGTAATATATTTGTAAAATATAATAATCCCATCTGATATATGGGATGACGTCACCGTAATAATCATGGAATTATATTTATAGTGTCTTATTATTATGTTTTTTTGTATTTACATTTCTTACATCATGAAATTACTATGTTAATGTTGTTATTATTTTGAAGACTCTTCATGTTTTGGGGTTTTTCCACCAGAAAGAGTAACTCCAGCGAACCCTTTATCCTTGCCAATTTAGCGGTAGTTGGATTCGAAAGTGTGGGATTATGTTGGTCATTAGATGATTATTTTGTGATGAATTCTCAGATATTTCTAGTTCAATATATGTTTGAATGGTTTTTTGAATTTTCTTATTTGTGATCTACATCTATGGATAGTCACAAAATATTATAACTTGTATATATTAAATATAATGAATAAAAATTCTTCTCTATGTAGATGTAGGATTAATGTTTGAACCATGTAAAACCATGTTGTGTCTTTTTACATTCTTTTTTCTATTAGTTATTGTTTGAATGATTTGTTTCAGTTGGAGTTAATGGTATTGAATAATTCATTCATTGAATCATTTTGGTTGTGGTACTTTATGCCATGTTATTCAATACATAAATTCATAGGGTTCCTTTTGGATATATGTTTCATCCATTATGATCTTATGGTGGTGAAATTTTTGTGTGTTATGTTTTTATAGAATTGTCAATAATTAATATCAAATTATGAGTGTTTTCTTTAAAGCATGACAGTTTTCACAGTAATAACCATTTAATATTTTTTACTTTCTAAATTTTTTTTCAATTAAATGGGATTTATTATATTGAAATTTAAGGATGTAAGAAGATAGATTGTTTCAGATAAAAATATTTGATGGAAATTATTTAAGCTTCTTGAGGATGAAAATAAAGGTTTTTCTTATCCATAATTATCATAAAATTCTTTTAAAAAGTGTTAAAATAGTGGAAACTAAAGAAGGAGAATGGTAAAATAATGATATAAAAGATTAAGTTTTGGTGAAGATGTTGTTGGCATGAAATATGGATTTCAAAAATTGGGAGAGAAAAACATTTGAAAAGATGATGTAATCATTATAAGTCATGTCAAATAAGAATATAACACTTTATATGGTATTCATAATGTATTGGTAGTTCAACATGAAGCTATTAGATGGAAGTCCTACTACCAATCATTTGAATGATTTCAGAATGATTTGAATATGACTCAAGTTTATGAAGGTAAATTTCATGCATGGTGTTCGAGATATATTATTTGTTGCAACCAAGGATCTTCTTTGATAAAAATATAGTATGGTTTGTGTTTGTTATCAATCATCACATGGATTAACTGGGTGTTTTCAAGGAAAGTGATTTTATGGTATAGGCTTTCTATATAATTAATGGTTGCATCCTTTCCTAGTGTTTGGAAACTTTTTGGTGTCAAAAATCTGGGGGAAGAGGCTAGCATCGTGACAGGTTGTTTTCTAGAAACAACAGTTCATGAAAACAGTAATGTATTGAGATTCATTAAGACTAGGATAATATTTGGAACGATGTGGATCTTTTAAAATGGGGACGTTGTTCTCCGTGATTCGTATAATTTAATCTCCATCAGTGCGTGATGGTTGATGGAATGTTTCACGACAATGTCAAATATCTATAGAGATTCGCGACTAGAGGAGCACTGTGAGGATATTTACGAATGATCTAAAATATTCATTGGTGGAAGTAGAGCATTGTGAATAGATGATTATATAAATACGAGGATACCCCAATTCATTTCACATGAAATTTTTTATGTGAAAATGTTAAATTCTTTGATTTCATGAAGAATAGAGAGATCTGTGAATCTGGTTTTCTATGTGATCTTGAGCATCAAAAAAAGACTATTTGAGTGTTGACTAATTCCAATGGTTACATATAAAGGGTGATTCATGATAATGGTGTATTCCAAGTTTACTCAGTGATTTTAATGAAGGCATTTTGTTCCACAGAATAATTTTTCTTTGGGAAGGGTTGAGTTTTGTGAAGGATCTTCACAAAAGGAAGTTTTGATCATTATCATTTAAGTGAACAGTGCTTTCAATGTGAATCAACTCAAGTCTATTGTTAATGTAGAGATTCATGCTAGTTAGGGAAAAATACATTAATGTAATTCTATTGAATTTCCCATCATGTTGATAAAAATAGTTAGATTCTATCAAAGTAGTGATCTAGGGGAAGTAAACAAAAGTGTTCCAAGGGACGCAGTGTGGTATCCTTATAATCATCTAAAGGAATTACGCCTGACATAGAGTGATTGTGTCTGAGCATTTTTATTCTAAAAATAGTATAGATTAGTATATTTTGGTATGACCAAAACACTATCAGTGTATACTCCTTATATTATCTCTTAGTGGTGAGTTATGTAAAACTATTGAGTTTTCTTTCTATATCTGAATTATTGATTAGTACTAAAATCCATTATACATGTTTAATTATTTTCGACCAATGTGGGACCAAGATCTTTTACATTAGAAGAAAAAGTGGACACTTAGATTCACTCCTCACCTCATTGGGTGATCGAAGGTCTGAAATTGTTATTAGTATTATTATCGATATAATGAGATGAAATGGGGAAAACTATGAGAAAATCCAATGGAAAAAACAACTAGTTATTAAAAGATATCTAAAACATGATTTCGAATGAATTAATCTAATGGGAGGACTCTTTGGCATCTTAGGGTGATTCACTAAATACAAATGGAATAGGGTTATATTCTCATTAATTAATTATTATATAATCATAAGAAATTTCAATAGATATGAGTAAAGGTAAATCAACTAGGCCCGAGCAATCCTATTTAAACTGTGGAAAAGGAGGACATCTTAAAATTTATTTTAATGAGTGAAAATAAAAATCTAGAAGATAATCTTTAGGAAGATTGAACTCCATGAACCCAATAGTTGAGTGTATTTAAAATCTACTAATAAGTATTAATACATTAGTGGAATCATCGATAATATATTCAGGTGAATCATACCACTGCATATGTGAAAAGGGATTTATAACAAATTATGTGTCTAGAATATTTCAGAGAGTAAATATAGTGGATAAAAAACTATTGAGATAATGGTAAAGGGATATGTGAAAATAAGGATAAATAATGATAGTTTCCTTGATTTAAATGAAGTCATATATTTTCTTAATCACCTAAGGAATCTAATTTTATTAGGATAATTGGATGAATCTGGATATGGAAAAATCATTTCTATGGGAGTGTGCAAAATCACTCAGGGTTAATTATTCATAAAATGTGATATAATGGATTTCATGTTGTGTATAATTGGTGTTAGTGGTCAAAATTTTATGTTAATGATTTGTAATTAATTTATTAAAACTATAATTTCCTATCATTTAGTTAAACAAAAATATTCAAAACATTTATATTTTTATAATGTTAATGTTAACTTGTTAAAATGTTTGATTGCACATCATATTTTTTTAGAAATAATTTTTTGAATTTTTTTATTTTTATGTTTTTTTATTTTACATTCTTATATTTTGATGATTTAATTATTTTTTACAAATATTGTTTTTATATTCATTTTTATCTAAGATCATTTATATTTTTAATTAAATTTTTATATCTTGTGTTGGTTATTGATCTATTTATTTTTTCTCTTATGATTTTTTTAATATGTTTTTAATTTAATTAATTTGGATTATGTTTTAACTATCTTAATTATATATATATATATATTATCTTATATATATATATATATTATTATATATCTATTTTTATTATATATATATATATATTATGTATATAAATAAGTTTGAAACAATGTGTATATATATAAAATTTATCTTTTTCTCAGTGTAGAATCCTTTATCTCTATACACTGCGCTCGACTTTACCATTACACTAGCTTATTCGATACCTACTATTTTAGTGACAAAACCAACCAAATATCCCCCAAGTACCACTACTACACATATTCCCTTTAATAGTGCACAAAATAGTTGTTAACACCATTAAAAAAAGCGATGTTAATTGCAGCGCTGATAAAGAGGGTCCTTTATCCACACTAAAAATGAACTAATAAAGGATCCCCTTTATCAATGATTTTAATATATCAGATAAAGGTGGCCCTTTATCTGCACATGAAATAACACTGATAATGTCCTTTTTGGATACAATTTTTTTTAATATAACAGCGAACCAAACAAAGACATGAAAAAACATGTAATTTTATACGATGCTAAATAAATTCAATGTGACACCAGAAATACAAACATTTACACCATGATATATACAAAAATGACTTATAGAAATTTAAAACAATATTTTATATAATTACATATAAAATATCCGAAAAATATTTATAAATAATATTGATTCAACTTTTGATGCTCATGATCCCCTCTCTAAAATGTCTACCCATGGTATCCGTTATAAAAACATGATCTCAACCCATGAAAAATATTACTCCTACATATGAAAACCAATATTATGTTAGTAATACTATAAAGAAATAAATTAAAAAATAATATGAAACAATACATTAATAAAATGTAATTATTTAAAAAAATACACATTTTGAGTTATACAGGTCCCACCATGTGTTTTATTGACGTGGGGTATATTTATACACGTCACAAATGAGGTATGGATCATTATACTAAAATATAAAAACAATCCAAATGTGTTTTATTGGTTTTGAGCATATCCCTTGTTCTTTTAGTAAAATTAATGTAAATTTTAAATAATGATGTATTTAGAGTTATACTAGAAACACCATGAGTCATATTAAGATGAGGATGATTCCTACATATCACAAATGACATATAGATCATTTTACTAGAATATAAAAACAATATGAATAAATTTTCATAGTTTTTAGTATGTTAGTTGTTTTTTTCTAAAATGTCATTTCAAATAGGAAACATGCATTATAGGTCATATCAGTCACATCGTGCATTGGTTGGGGAATAAACTACATCATACACATCACAAATTATTTATGAATATTCTCCCTATGTTATCAAGATAATAAGAGTGTGTTTTCATAGATTTCAGTGAGTGAAATGTTTTGAACTAAAATATTAATTTGTAAATGATAATAGAAACTTTTAGTCATACCGATGACAGCGTAAATCATATTGAGGTGTGGTTGATTCCTAGATGTCCCAAATGACTCATGGATATTTTTAATAAATAATAGAAACAATTCAAAAGTGTTTTCATTGTTTTCAGTATGTCACTTGTTCTCTTTAATTAAATTAATGTAAATTTTAAATTAAAAAACGCACATGGTATCATACTGGTCACAATGTGCATATTATTAAGGTTTGGTTGACTCATACATGTGAAACATGACTCATGGGTAATTTCCTAAACTCTCAATACAATTTGAATGAGTTTTCTTGTTATTTAGTATGTAACGTGTTCTTTTTTTACCTAAATTAATCTAAATTTTAAATAAAAATACACACATTGAGTTATATCGATCAACATGTGTGTCGTATTGAGGTGTGGTTGACTTCTATAAGTAAAAATATGACTCATGGATCATTTTCCTCAAATATTAAAATAATATGAATATTTTTTCATGGTTTTTTTATGTCACTTATTGTTTTTACTTAAAATAATTTCAATTTTAAATAAAAGAAGACACTTTGATTTAAACTAGACACATCCATCCATCCAAAGTAAATTTTTATTAAGAAAAGAAGAAAAAACACAAAGGGGACTACGGAGGTCTAAAGAAATGCAAACCAAGGGCATCCCCTCTAATCAAATCAACACATTCCGCCTTCAGACTGTAAATCCGTAAAATTTGTGCGTCTGTGGAACTGTGGTCACCCATGGAGGCCAAAAAGTCTGCAACCTTGTCCCCCTCTCGATAAATGTGAGAAAGAGTAGTGTTATGACCAAGAATTTGACCACAGTTCCTGATCACGTACTCTATGGACCACGGAGTAGAGCGTTTCTCTTTGAGGCAATCTAGGAGGACAAGTGAGTCCACCTCCACTTCCGAGATGGAAACCTCCTCCTGAATGCACAAGGAATGTCCTGTGAGAAGAGCCCGGGCCTCTGCTAGAATGGCATTTCCCCTGCCCAGAAAACAAGAGAAAGACAGGATCACATCACCCTTATTATCTCTGACAACCCCCCCTCCAGAAATCACCCCCGCTGCGCAAGCTCCGTCAGTATTGAGCTTGTAACCTTCAGCAGGGGGGTTCCATCGAACCCACTTCCCAGGTCCTACTTCCTCAGGAAGGGAAGGATAAATGTTGTTCTTCTGCATGCATGGTAAAGGGAAGGACCACTGCTGCTTTTTAAAGATCCACACCATGTCTATAAGCTGGAAACGTATGCGCGCGAGGATAGCTCTAGACACATAGTGCATCATATTGAGATTAAGTTGATACATACACATCATAAAATAAATCTATATCATTTTCTTAAAGGATGAAAACAATATGAATGTGTTTCCTCTATTTTTAGAATACCAATTTTGTTTTTTACGGAAATGTCATTTCAAACTGGAAACAGTCATTTTGATTCATATCGATCGCATCATGTTTTTTGGATGTGATATTGCTTCATACATGTCAAAAATGACTTATGAGTATCTATAAAAAATTACGAATACAATCAGAGTGTGTTTTCATGGTTTTTAGTAACTAAAATTCCAATTTTAAAATGAAAACAAACACATTTAGTCCAACTGGTCACACCATGCAATAGATTGATGTGTGGTTGATTTCTACATGTTAAAAATAACTCATGAATCATTGTAATAAAGTATTAAAACAATATGAATGAGTTTTCTCTATTTTCAATATGTCACTTGTTCATTTTGTATAATTTAATGTCAATTTAAAATAAAAATACACACATAAAGTCATACTGGCCACATCATGCATTGGATTAAGTTATCATTGATTATAACACAGAAAATATGAATAATGGATTGTTTTTCTAAATTATCAAAACAATCTGAATGAATTTTATCCACTTTCTGTATGTCACTTGTAATTTTTATAAATGGTAATTTCAGTTAGAAATAAAATGAAGAATATTGAGTGATATCGGCTACACTATGCATCATACTGAGGTCTGGTTTATTCTTACATGTCAAATATGATATATAGTTCATTATCCAAATGTATCAAAAAAAATTGTTTGTGTTTGCTTGATTTTCAGTATGGTAGTTTTATTTTTTTACTAAAATTTCATTCCAAATCTGATACATAAATTTTGAGTCATATTGACCGAATCATGCATATGTTTGATTTGAAACAGCTTCATACATGTCACACATGACTTATTAATATCATTTCAAAATTATTAATACAATTAGAATATTTTTTCATGGTTTCTAGTGAGTGATTTTATGAACTAAAATGTAAATTATAAACTGATAAGAAACACTTTTTGTCATACTAGTAACATTGTGTTTCATATTAAGGTGTGGATATTTAATACATGTCAAAAATGACTCGTGGATCATTATTATAAAGTGAAAAAATTATCTGAATGTGTTTTCTTAGTTTTTAGTATGTCACATGTTCTTTTTGCTAAATGTAATGTCAATTTAATATATAATTACACACATAAAATCAAACTGACCACCCCGTGCATCATATTGAGATGTGGATTACTCCTACACATCAAAAATGATATATGAAACATTTTAATAATGTATCAAAACAATCTAAATTCATTTTCTCGGTTTTTAGTATGTTGCTATTTCTTTTTACTTAAAGTAATGTCAATTTTAAATAAAAAGATCCAATTTGAGTTATACTGGACACTTGTTATTTTTGATCGATATTATGTAGGTAATTTTCAATTAATCCAACTATATTGACCCATACATTTCATACAAATATATCACATCTTTTTATTTTAATATTCCTTATATAACATAATGATTCATTCTATAATACTTTATGTATAGTGCTTTTGGAAATAAGGAAACATAAAGAAATAGTTCATAAGAGTCTCTCATTAAGTTAATATTTACGAGAATCAGTCCTAGACATACCATTTATAAAACCACTATTAATAACCTTATGATATGAAATGTAACTCCCCAAGCTTCCACGAGATGTTTCTTTTTGAATAATGAAATAGCTTGCATTGTACGCAAATTTGATATTTAAACACACCGTGACCAATTAAACTAGCCGTCATGAATAGAAATACATTTTTTAAATTTTAGAAATTTTATTTTTTAAAATGGAATTCATTTTTGAATTCAGAATATCGAAATTATCTTTGGGTGATTTTTTGGAATTTTTCTGAAAATGTTCAGTTTTTATGAATAGTGAAAACCACAACATTATTGGTCAAAATTAGATTTTTTATTTAAATAATTATTTATTTTATTTAAATTTATATTAGGTCAAAATAGATACATAATACCTATATAAGTTCAATGTAATTAATTTGAGTCATTTTATAATAATATTACATTTATAAAAAAAATTATTGAACTTTTTACAGTCTTTTATCCACCTTCTATTAGCATTTGTAAATTTGCATAAAAACATAATTTTACCGCTTCTGTGAGTTGAATTTAAAAAATCTGATGGAAAATTTTAATATCAGTAAGTAAAATTTTGTTCAATAAGATGAAAATAATTTTTTATGAATAATAACTTTAGACTTTTTTACCATAGTTAAAAGTAAATAGGCCAATTAAGGGAAAAATGATATCATAATTACCCTAAACATGTCCTAATTCTATTGAATAAATATAATTCAACAAGAAAACAACCTAAGGAATAAAATATGATCCACATTGGTCCACTTGGATTAGATTAGGACATTTATTATTATTTTATTTAAAGAAGAGTTAAAAGAGTTATATTAAATGTTTAATAACTAAACTATTTTTAATATAGGGTTACACATTAGATAAATTCAACTAAAAATATTAATTATAAAGATAAAAATATTTCCAAGATAATGGTATTTTATTTATAATATTTAGACAATAAATAATTTAATTTTTTATGACATAATGATTATGCAGTAATTACATTATTAATGAAAGATTAAAATAATTGATATTATAAATATCCAAATAAATTTAATTTAAATTTTTGATGAAGTCCAATAATTTTATAAGTTGATATGAAATTTTAGGGTTGATTAAATAATTTTTTTGAATTAATAATACTTTTATGGTTTCACAAAAACCAAATACTAAATAGTGTCAAAATTGACATAATTGTGTTTTTACAATAAATAATATATTATTAATAGATATAATATTTCTAAATGTCTAAGGCTTGGCCTAAGGGCTTAGATAAGGTTATATGTATTAATAATGAACCACATGGGGTGATCTTGGCTTGTTATATTAATTTTATTAACCATATAATAAAAAATTACAAAGATACATGGTAAATGTCAAACTATTTAACTAAGAGTTAAATCTAAATGATAAGGTTAATATGATTACCTAAACGTATCTAAAACCTATTGGTTGGGTGTTTTACTACCCATACTCACCTTATCCTCGAAATAATTTATTTTTAGCCATTAGAAACCGAAAATGATTTTATTATAAAATAATATCTCCAGATTTTCCTAAAGTAACCCTCACATCTCTTATAAAAGGGCACTTCCCCTTCTCTCAAAATCACACCTTTAAATCCTTTTTGATCGGCCGACCTCACCCCAAATATCCTCCCAACTTTCCTCTCTTCAACCTAGAGGTATTGATTTCATCATAAATCCATCCAAATACCCCTTTTGATCAAATCAAAAGGAAGAACCCAAAGAAAAGGTAAATATTTCATCCCATATTCCTTGTTTTTGTTTCTTATTCTACTTCCTCATTCATTTTTGTTTCTATTAAGAAAATAATAACTATATTATCATCTATATACAATGATGTTATTAAAATATTAGTACCATATTCATTATTCTATCCATCATATGAATGAAAAATTCACCATATGTGTGTACGTACGGCTTACCGTCTGCACGTCGTGGTGTAGTTTGTTATTAAAACACTTCATTATTTGTATGGGTATAATAATAAGTATAAAATATGTAAATAAAAATTATAATATGTTAATGATTATGTATATATGATATACCATCCAATTACATACGATTTCACCATCAATATAATGATATTTTTTCTCATGTGTATGTACGGATTACCGTCTCTACGAACACGGTGAGATTCAACCCCCATCATAGTCATTAAATAATAATTTTAATTTTATGGTTAAAAATAATGTCTAAGAACTTAATATCATTCTGTATATGAATAAAATAAATCCTCTCTATATCAAAAAATGGCTTACGTAACTGATCATATAAAGGAAAATTGACCAGTTAACACCTGAAACGAGGAAACTTCCACAATATTATTAATAAAGAAATATTAGAGGATAATATAAGATATCATAATTATTTATATAGTTCTTTTATAATTTAATATCAATTTTTTATCTATTATAAAATAGGTTAACATAACATGTACTAATGAAAAGTACAATGTAAGGTTTAATTCCACAATCTCTTCATTATCCAATGTTGTTTTTACGTAAGTATCTACTGTAACCTCTTTATCATCCACATCTGTGTTTTAATAAAAATGTATCTCAAAACATTTTTAATATTTACTAGAAAATGGGTAAAAGTAATTTATACCCTTATTTTAACTTATATGTTTTTAACGGAATTTTTCCGTCATTTTCCAAACAAAGTACATTATGACCATTTCAACAAAATTAAGGTAAGAAAGTTTTTTTAACTTATACGGTGAGTGCGGTTATTTTCATCCATTATAACAACATTGAAGCTTCCCTTAAAAGATTATAAGAATATTTTAAAAACAAAAGTTTTCTTTTATAATTATAGGACTTTTAAATGATTTAAAAATAGAATGATATATGTCTCTAAAAAAGTTTGGATTTCATCTATGTCAACATCCTTTTGATTGATGTTAAGCTTGTTTGAAGTTGATTTATTATGATACAAATATTTCATATTATATTTATGGTTTTGTGATATGATTTACTTTGGATGTGTTATTTTTATACCATTCAAGGTTTATGTATAAAGTATTGAAATTTTGTATGCTAGTTTTAATACGAATGTTTATGTTATGTTTAAACCTTTTCATATGAGGAATTCATTCGACTTAGTAAGTGACGTGTGGATCCCGCTATAGCTCCTTGATGAATCGATATGTCTAATGAGACAAAATAGTGTCTTGGAACAAGGACTTGACAAAATATTATTTGTATTCTTAGCATAAGTCCTTGACTATGTGGTTATGAAGTATTGAATTATGCATTCCATCATTATGAAAGTTGATATTGATATTGCATGTGATTATTCGACTAGTATAATATCCATGTGAATAAGTAAATGGAATTATTTGATTTTATCTTTTCCATATTATTCTTAAGATTATGTTTAAAAGTGTTTTGTTTTAGTCTTATACATTTCCTTAAATTTTTATTCTTATTTATGAATGTTTACACTAATTTTTTATCCTTACTGAGCATTTGAGCTAACCCCGTTCTAGGTTTTATTTTTCCTAGGATGTGAAGAATTATTTTATGGTATACCTATAGGGATAGGCTAAGGATATAAGTGTATTTAAAAAGGGGGAAAATGATGTTGCTGTTTTTCTTTCATGATGTTATATAAAACATATGAATGTATCAAGTACTTCTAAGGCTACTAAACTAATACGTCTTTCATGACATGATTCTTTGTATCATGCTAATGTTATATAATAATGCACTGAATCTAGGTAACTGGGGTAAGGGCAATACAGTTGGTATAAGAGAAGTTTAGTATAGAACTTGGAAACTAGATATAGAACAAGTCTGATTAGAGAACACTACCCTGTGATAGACATTGAGGATTAGAATGGAAGAACATCCAAAAATTTTGGTACTGTATATATTTTTGGAGTTTTTTAAGAAATACATATTTGTCTAGATATGAGCTGGTACAGGGATCTCTGGCATTGATGTACCTAGGGGTAAAACCCAACAACACCTCTTTGAGCTAGACTTGAACGGGAACAGGTACACGACAACGAGCCTCACTACACTCTTATTTATGACACTCCGGAGGGATATGATTAGGATAATTCTCTATTTATTTACCAACCATTATGAATGGTTTATTAGTATATACCTCCTCAAAGAAAATAATTTTATGATTATGGTTTATATACATAAACTGTTTAATTTTTGTTAAGTGTTTCAGAAGTTCAGAATTATGAATTGTGATTCGTAAACAAATCTATTGTATGCCATTATTTAGAAATGGTGCCCAGTTAATGGAATAGAAACTGTATCAATGCACATAATCCATATAGGGATTTTTCTCCTACTTCGGATAATTATAGTGGATCTGGTGATGCAACTGGTGTTGATCAGCTTATCACCATACTGGAACAACACACTCATGTTATGAATAATAAACTTACCCATATGGAGCACCTAGATCCACAACATGGAGGATCAATGTTAGACCGATTCATGAGGAAATAACCACCAAAATTCAATGGGATTAAAAATCCATTAGTATATGATCAATGGATAAATTCCTTAGAGAATATTTCATGCTTTGGGGAGTAGCGAATGGGAAAAAGTTGTCATGGAATTTTATCGCCTCGCAGGAGATGCAAATAAATGGTGGTCATTGATTC
The DNA here is from genome assembly GCA_963277665.1 of Viscum album. Lineage (NCBI taxonomy): Eukaryota > Viridiplantae > Streptophyta > Magnoliopsida > Santalales > Viscaceae > Viscum > Viscum album. The sequence goes on from OY728138.1 coordinate 151,573,817, forward strand.
AGTACACAAAGGAATATAAATAAGTATCAAACATGGAATGGAGGGAGCTTAAAGATATTTTCATAGAAAAATAATTTCATTGTGACTATCGAGTGGATATGGGAAGATAATTTCTGAGTCTGAGGAAAAATGAGGATGAGAATGTTGCCAAAGTATGCAGCTAACTTTACAAGGTTAGCACGACATGATGCAAATTATATACATAACCCAAGGAGTAAGATTGGTCGATTCTTTGATGGGTTAAAATCATTTCTATGTCCATAATTATTCGTAAAATCCTTCTCATCATACGAAGATATTGTCTCATGTGCTATTAAGACAGATGAAGAATTCTCCGAGTCTTATGACTTTAATGCAAAGCAGGAGAAGAAAAGATTTGTTGAACACTCTGGAAATAGAAATAAGGGGAAGAAGGGAAAATCTGAATATTCATCCTATGGTAAATGTGGGAAGAAACACTCTGGTACTTTCCTGAAGGGAATGGGAGTCTGTTACATGTGTGGTGAACAAGGCCATGAGGCTCGTGATTGCAAGGGAAAGAATGAGGCTGTCAATGTTGAATGCTACAATTGTAGAGAAAAGGGGCATTATGAAAATGAATTTCCTAATCACTAAGGGGACATATCATAGAAAAGGCCAAGGGAGTAATTCCAAGATTATATAATCACTACTGCTGAGGTTGAAGCTCTGAAAGACGCGATGGTAGGTAATTTAATGGTTTTCTCAATTTTAGCCAATTGATTGTTTAATTTTGGATCATCGCATTGTTTCATATCAGAAAAGTTTTCTATGAATATTAGATATTAACAGTTTTATTTAACAAGGGATTTGTTAGTCAAAACACCTATGGGAACTATCATTGCAACGAAGTTTTGTGAATCAGCTCCCATTAGGTCATATAAATGTTCTTCATCTGTTGATCTCATCATCATGCCCATGAATGATTTTGATATAATCACTGGTATGGATTTGATTTTGGACAATGATGCGAATATTTATTGTAAGAATAAGGAGGTTGAAATTCACGATAATGATAAGGAGTACCTTATCTTTAGAGAAGAAACGTCACCATCTGATTCTTAACTAGATGCTCCCCCAGTAGCTCTACTAAATTCAGTTATTGGGGAGGATGAGAATGAAATAATTATGCGCGAGGAAAAGAATGTTTGAATAGAGGACGTACCTATTGTCCAAGAATATGTTGATCTGTTTCCATAGGATTTACTTGGACATCCTCTACCACGATAAATTGATTTTTCCGTTTATTTAATTCATGGTTCAAGGCCCATATCGATGACCCCTTATGGAATGGCCACTATGGAATTAGTGGAACTAAAGAAACAACTAGGGAAATTGAGTAATAGGGGATTTATTCTACCAAGTGTTTCTCTATGGGGATCCTCTGTCCTTTTTGTTAATAAGAAAGACAAATCTATGAGGTTGTTCAATGACTACAGGGAGATCAATGCTATAACAATAAATAAGAAGTATCCCTTACCTCGCGTTAATGATTTATTCGACCAACTCCATGGAGCTCAATATTTTTTAGAGATTGACCTTCGATCTGGATATCATTAGTTGTGTTTGATGAAGGAAGACATTTTGAAAATAGCATTTCAAACCAGGTACGGGCATTACATGTTTACAGTAATCTTTTTTGGATTGACTAATGCACCCTCTATATTCATGTATCTAATGAATAAATTTTTCTTGGAATATCTTGATGACTTTTTAGTGGTATTTATTGATTATATCTTGGTATACTCTAAAATATATGAAAATCATGAAAATAACTTGTGCATTATTCTAAATACTCTTAGAAGAAATGAATTATATGGGATGTTTAAAAAGTGTGAATTATGGTTTCAAGAGATTTATTTTTCTGACCATATAGTCTCTAAGGATGTAATCTATCTTGATCCTTCAAAGACAATGGCAATCCAAGAATGGCTATCACCGACGAGTATAACTGAGGTATAATTTTTTATTAGTTTAGAAGGTTATTATCGGCATTTTTTCTAGAATTTTGCCCGATTGGGTAGCCCATTAACCAATATCATACGTAAAGGGGATAATTTTTTTTGGACAAAAGAGTGTGAGGAATGTTTTGAAGAACTGAATAAAATAGTTAATGATCTTATCTTGACTATACCATCGAGGAATGGTGGGTTTTTTATTTATAGTGATGCTTCAAAGAAAGGACTTGGTTGTGTCCCTATGTAGAATGATAGAGTTATTGTCTATGCATCATGGAAGCTAAATTTTTATGACAAAAACTATCCCACTCATGATATTTAGTTAGCAACTATAATCATTACTCTAAAATTATGGAGACACTATCTCTATGGTGAAAAAATGTGAGATTTATACCGATCACAAGAGTTTGAGGTATATTTTCACACAAGTAGAACTAAACATGAGGAAAATTATATGGCATTAACTAATCAAGGATTATGATATCACAATACACTACCACCCAGGGAAGGAAAATAAGGTGATATATACATTGAGGAGAAAGGATCATGGATTTTTGAACAAGATGAGAGTTGAAAGGGATCCTATTTTCATGGATCTAGTAAAGATGGATATGAGAATAACAATGGAAGGTGAAACATCTATACTTTTTCAAATGGTTTCCAAACCATCTTTACTAGAAAGGATAAAAAGTCCTCAGATAGAAGATGAAGAGTTTCAAAACAATAATAAAGTCGTAAATGATGTGAGATTGAGTGACTTTGTATATGAAGATGGAATTCTGAAATATGTAAAGATACTTTGTGTTCCTGATATACCTGATCTAAAAAAAATAATTGTTGGATGATGCTCATAGACTGAATTTCTCTATACACCCTAGGAGCACCAAGATGTATAGATATTTGAAGGAAAATTTTTGGCGGGACATCATGAAGAGGAATATTATTGATTTTGTGTCAATATGTATGGTTTTTCAACAAGTGAAAGCATGAAGGAAACATCCTAGAGGAGTCATGAAACCTCTTCCCATACCTGAGTGTAAATGGGATAATATAATGATGGACGTTTTCATGGGGCTACCAAAGACTCATAGAAGAAATGATGCAATATGAGCCATTGTTGATCGTCTTACCAAGTCAACACTTTTTCTTGATATAAGAGATGATTTACCACTTGAACGTCTGGAAAGACTATATATTAATGAGTTTACAAGACTCCATGGTGTACCCCTATCGATAGTTTCTGATCGTGGTCCCCATTTTACATTAAGATTCTGGAAAAGTATTTAGATGGCCCAGGATACTGAACATCATTTGAGCACTACCTACCACAGTCAAAATGATGGAAAATCAAAACAGACTATTCAATCCTTAGAAGACATGTTGAGATCTTTCCCACATGACTTTCAAGGTATGTGGGATCAATATTCACCTCTGGTAGAATTTTCCTATAATAATAGCTTCCATTCAAGTATTTAGATGGCACTATATGAATCGTTATATGGAAAGAGATGTCGCACACCCACTTGTTGGGATAATGTTGGTGAAAGAAAACTCGTAGGCCATGATCTTTTTGAGGAAATAATAGAAAAATTGAAGATTAACCAAACCCACATCAAAGTAGCCAAAAGTATGCAAAAGAGCTATGCGGATAACAGAAGGAAGGATTCATAATTTCAAGTAGGAGACCATGTTTTCTTGATGGTATCTCCATGGAAGGGTGTTATACATTTTAGTAATAAAGGATAAATTGAGTCCTAGGTACATCAAACCTCTCAAAATTCTAGAACGAATTGGAGTTGTGACATATCATTTGTAGATGCCTCCAAGTCTCTCCAAAGTTCATGATGTGTTCCACGTATCACTTTTGAGAAAATACATGCCTGACCCAATGCATGTACTCACCTCTGAGGAAATTGAACTGGAATCTAATCTGTATTATTGTGAAGATCCTGTCAAACTTCATGATACAAGAGAACAAGTGATTAGAAACCGAACGGCTCGTCTGGTGAAAGTTCTATGGATAAACCATAAGATGGAAGAGGCAACGTGGGAACTAGAGGAACTTAAGATGAAGAACAACCATAGTCTTTTTGTATGGTACTATTATAAAAATTTCCAGGTAGAAATTATTTGAAGGAGATAATAATTTAACATCTCAAGCATCCATAGTACGTTTCCCTTTTAATAATCCAATATCATTCATTGTACACAATTTCGATATTCTAACACACTGTGACCAATCAAACTAGCCATTATGAATAGTAATACCTACTTTTTAAAATATCATTAATTTTATTTTCAAAATGGAATTCATTTTTGAATTTGGAATATCAAAATTAGTCTAGGGTAAATTTTTGGTATTTTTTCTAAAAATATTCAATTTTGATGAATAGTGAAAAACATTCTCTTATTGGTTAAAACTGAATTTTTATTTAAATAATTATTTATTTTATTTAAAGTTATTTTTGGTTGAATTACATACATAATAGCTATATATGTTCAATTTAATTCATTGTATTCATTTTATAATAAGTTTAGATATATAAAAATTTTATTGAACTTTTTGCCATCTTTTACCCAACTCCTAGGTGTATTTGCAAATTTTCATAAAACACAATTTTACTACTTCTGTGAGTTAAATTTAAAAACTATTAGAGACACTGTTAATATCTATAAGTAAAACGTGATTCAACAAGATGAAAATAATTTTTGTTGATAGTAACATTTGACTTTTATTTACCACGGTTAAAAGAAAATATGGAAATTAAGGATTAAAATGATATCATAATTACACTAAAACATCTCTTAATTCATTTGGATAATTATAATTAGACAAAAAACAACCTTATGAATAAACTATTATCCTCTTTGGTCCACTTGAATTATATTTGGACATTTATTATTATTTTATTTGAAGAAGAGTTAAATGAGTTAAATTAAATGTATAATAACTAAACCATTTTTAATATAGGTTTATGAATAAGATAAATTCAACAAAAAAAATTAATTAGGAGGATATAATTATTTCCTACATAATTTTATTTTATTTATAATTTATATACATTAAATAATTTCATTTATTTATGACACAATGATGATGTAGTAATTACCCTATTAAAGAAGGATTAAAATAATTGATATTATAAATATCCAGATAAATGTAATTTGAGAGTTTTGATTAATTCCAATAATTTTGATGGATTATATGACATGTTAGGGTAGATTAAGTAATTGTTTTTGAAGTAATAATGTTGTTATGAGTTTCACAAAAACCAAATACTAAATAGTTTCAAAATTGACAGAATTGTGTTTTTAAAACAAATACAATATTAATAATTGATATAATATTCATAAAAATATAATCTTTTTTCAAAAAACTTATATAAGGTTCTATATATTCATAAAAAACCACATGGGGTTCTTTTGACTTTTTATTGTATGTTTATTAACCATATAATATAAAAATACAAAGAGACATGGTAAATGTCAGACTATATAACTAAGAGTTAAATCATAAAGATAAGGATAATATGATAACCTAAACCTGTCTAAAACCTATTGTTTGAATGGTTTTCGACCCATGCCAAACTTATCCTCTAATTAATTCATTTTTGATCCATTTTAAACTGAAAATTATTTTATTATAAAATAATATTTCAAGCTTTTCATAAAGTGACCCTCACGTCTCATATAAAAGGGAACTTCCCCTTCTATTAAAATCACACCTTCAATGCCATTTGGCTCGGCCAAAATCTGCGCAAATATCCTCCGAACTTTTCTAAATTAAACATAGAGGCCTTACATTTATCATAAATCCAACCTAAAAATCCCTTTTGATTAAATGAAAAGGAAGAACCTAAAGAAGAAGTAAATATTGCATCACCTCTTTCTAGTTTTTTTCTTCTTCCACTTCCTCTTTCTTTGTTGTTTCTATTCTAAAATAATAACTCCATTGTATTATATATAATGTGATGTTATTAAAATAATACAACCATATTTATTAATATATCCATCTTATGAATGAAAAAGTCACCATACGTGAATACGTACGGCTTACCGTCTCCACGTCGTGGTGTAGTTTGTTATTCAAACAGTTCATTATTTGGATGGGTATAATAATGAGTATAACTAATGTAAATAATAAATATAACATGTTAATTATTCTTTATATATGACATACCATCCAATTACATATGATTTAGCAATCAATATAATGATATTTCCGCTCGTGTGTATGTACGGATTGTCGTCTCCACGAACGTCCTGATATTCATTCCCCATCGTAATCATTCAAGAATAATATTCATTTTAAGATAAAAAATAATGTCTAAGAACTTAATATAATTCTTAATATGAATAAAATACATCAAATTTGTAAAAAACATTACTTAGGTAACCAATAATATAAAGTAAAACATATCAGTTAACACCCGAAATGATGGTACTACTAAAATATTGTTAACAAAGAAATATTTGAGGATCATATATGATATCATATTTTTGTTATAGTTCGTATATAATATAATAAAAATGATTTAATTATTATACTAGAGGATAAAATACCATAAACTAAAGAAAAGTATAAGGTAAGGGTTAATTCCGCAATCTCTTTATTATCCGAGGTTGTTTTTACGTAAGTATCTACTAGGACTGCTCTATCATCCACATCCGTGTTTTCTTAAAAATGTATTTCAAAATATTTTTACTATTTACAGGATAATGGGTTAATGTCATTTATACCATTATTTGACCTTATTTTTATTGGAATGGATCTTTCCATTATTTTCAAACCAAGTTACTTTATGACTTTTTCAAAAAAAAATAATGTAAGAATGTTTTGTAACTTATACGGCCAGTGCAGCTATTTTTTCCATTATAAAATCATCGAATATTCCTTTAAAATCTTATAAAAATATTTTCAAAAATTTTTATTTCTTTTCTAATTATATAAAATTTAAATTATTTCAATATAGAAAGATATATTTCTCTAAAAAATGTTTTGATTCCGTCTATTTCAACATCCTTTTGATGGATTTTAAGCTTTTTGAAGTTGATTTATTATGATACAAATCTATCATATTGTATTGAATATTTTGTGATATGTTTGACTGGGTATGTGTTATTCTTACACCATTCATGTTTTATGGATGAAGTATTTATATTTCATATACTAGTTTTAATACAAATGTTTCTGTTATGTTTAAACCTTTTCATATGGGGAATGCATTGTACTTAGTAAGTAAATGGTGGAGCCCACTATAGCTCCTCGATGAATCAATAGGTCTCATGAGACAAACTAGTGTCTTGGCATATGTCCTTGACAAAATCTTATTTGTAGTCTGGGAATAAGGCCTTGACTATGTGGTTATAAAGATTGGCATTATGCATTCCAACATTATGAAAGTGGCTATTGATATTTCATGTTATTATTAGACGAGTATAATATCCATGAGAATAAGTAAATGAAATTATTTGATTTTATCTTTGACATATTATGCTAAAGTCTATGTTTAAATGGATTTTGTTTTTGTTTTATACATTTCCTTAAATGCTTATACTTATTTATGAATGTTTCTGCTATATTGTTATCATTACTGAGCATATGATCTCACCGAATTATATGTTTTATTTTTCCCATGATATGAAGAATTATTTTATGGTAGACCTACAGGGATAGTCTAAGGGTATAAGCATGTTTAAAAATGGGACAATGTGTTTTTGATGTTTTTATTTTATGATGTTATGTAAAACATAAGAATGAATCTAGTACTTCCAAGTCTAACCAACTGATTAGTATTTTGGGACATGATTCCTTATATCATGACAATGTTAACCGACTCTAGGTAACTGGGGTCAGGGCGTTACATGAAACATAAGAAAGTGTGATCGTAGATCATCAATAACTATAAACTAGGGAGCTATCAATGATTATAGAAAGGTAACAAGAGAATAAATATGTTCGATGGTGATATTAACATTAGAAATTAATACCCTCTATATAATAGATCATAATCATGTGTCATGGATCAAAGAATGGTAGTTCAGAAGACATTAATCATATTGGATCAAAGAATATTATATACTAAAAACATACCCTTTAAGTCATACCGAGCATACTATGTATAACATTAAGGTGTGTACAATTGATCTATAGTTGGATACTGTACTAATCAGTAAAATGTTCATGATATATATTTTGGGAAGTCATACATTTCATTCAACTATTGAAAAATCCCTTAATAGATACATCCTAATGATTCACTTCACATTCTAGGCAATAAGGGGTTTTTTCTTCCATCACAAAGGAACATGTTCTCTCTTTTTTTCCTTGTTACTGATAGTATAAAGGAGAATATGTATTCCCAAATGATATTTATAAAAAACTAAATAGGTTTTAGATAAAAATGATGATAAAATTAGTTTAAAATTAGTATATTAAATTATTGAAAAATTAATTAATTACATAAAAAGAAAAACATTGAGTCATACCAGCCACATAATGTGTTACTATGCATTCCATTTTCTTTCTTTGTCTAAATAGAAGAAATGAATTGTTAAAATTTATCACATTCCTTCAAGTTACCTTTACTACTATTGATGGAAATTGATAAATGATGACAATGTTGGGGTGACATGGGTTTTATAGAGAATAAGCCTATGGAAGAAATTTTTCCATGAGTAGTCAAAAATTTAGTTTTGATTATGTTAATGTAGTAGAGAGAAAATAATATTTTGTGGAAAAACATTGTATATTAAAAAAAATATTACCTTTTAATTGAATTATAAGATGCAGCCTCACATTCCAACCTCTCGTGGGCATGATCAGTTTCGAACAGACTACCCCGACTCAAGAAATAAAACCCACCTATATAAGAAAACAATTCTTATGTGATTAATACAAAAAATAATTAAATTGGAAATAAATATGAAAAAACCCAATACTTTTATGGATGTCACTTCTTCATGCACTTTGTAAATATTCTTCTACCAGGTATGTTACCCATTCATTTCTGAGAACATCTATAATGCCTTTTTAATATGAGTCTCTTTGACAATCATAATAGTACTGAAAAAATATAAATAGAGAAAGGATTAATAAATATTTAATATTAAATAGTAATTATCTTCAAAAATACCTTTTTAGGGATTCTAGTTTGTACATGGAATATGATCTCTCTCATAAATTTACAGACATAATAACCACAATATTTTCTATTGGGTTTTTTGGACAGTACAGAAACATTAAAGAGAATAAGTAAATTTTTTTGATATGTGCTTGGATAGTTAAATCTTTTTATATATACCCTGATACATGTCCAACCATAGAAATTTCCTTCTTTTATGTCCTTATTCCCTAGCCTAATTCCATGCTTTTAACAATATTTATGAAACACCCTATGAAAAAAAATCTTCATTAGAAGAAAATATAAATTATATAACTTTATTTCTTGTTCTAAATCATTGGATGTAGTTAATTGAAAATTGAAAAATTCAATTATGTGTGGACATTTGACGTATATCCATGAATTGAATCTTGTAAATAAATCATTGTAGTATTCAAATTTACTGTAATTAGAATCCAATACTGCATAAAAACAAAAAATGGATTAAGTAATGAATGAAATGAAAATATATTTGATATGATTAATTTTTTGAGTTTTACCCCTGAATAATTGGTATTAAATAGATTTTGTCTTCCAATATTTTTCTTTCATTTGATTTGATCGGACCACCACTATTTCATTATTTTTTGGGTATTTATTTTTGCTTTTTCATTAAAGGTGACTTGAAGACTGATGATTCCCAAACAATTCATGGGAAAATCACTTCAATTTTTTACATATATACACCAGCAAAAAATATGAAATGTATTAAGTCATAATTATTAGAGTATATCAGCTTTTAGAGATTAAAATCATTAAAACATACCTCATGCAAAAATTTACAACTGATCTTCCAAGACAATCATAGACAAGGATTTCACTTTCAATCTCAACACTAATGAACACATCATCTTTCCCTCCATAAATATTCTCTTGAAAATCATATATGTGATTAAGACCATATTTAACTTTATATCCACATGATCCTTAAATGATATTAAATGCTGATATAGAACAGGTGGGGTAATGGTGCTTTATGTAAATATTTTTGATAAGATGGTTGATTCCTTAGATGGTTTTGAGTCGACCGTTCATTTCATCCACTTTAATTTTTTGTTCTGTAATAACATTCATTAGTTCAGGAATTTTTCATTAATTTGGAAACGTTTATCTTGAAAAAACAATTGGAAATTAATACCTTTTTATCGGCATGTTTTTTACAAGATGTGACGACCATTTGATGAATGTTCCAATATATTTGTTGACCATATAAATATCTTCTTGATGGATTGGAATGGGTATCTCATCACTCTGCTCAACTGATATGCTAATTAAAACTTCCACATGACCTGTTGGGATTGGTATGTTGTTTAGCATGTCATTTTGGATATTGAACACCATATCCCTCACTACAAGGTGATGGGTTAGTGTTGATAGATAAAAATCATAGTCATTATTGCACTATAGAATATCAATACAGGAAAGGTATTATGTCTGTATAATTAAAATTTTAGAAAAACATTTATTAGAACATTAATTACCTTGGCTAGGACATTTATTTGAGGGGAATTTCTCACCTCATAGCTGGTGGGGGTGGGGCAGGATCTCTATGCAATGGTTTTTCATGAGTTTCTTATTCTATTTTCCCCTCCCAATAAAATTTCCCATCATCTATCTCTGCAATAATAATTATTCTTCAAGGGTAGCTACTCTTTCTATAATATTTTTTATTAATTCACATTGACCCTACACTTTTTTCTCTCAAAATATGTTTGGGGTGTCACACAAAAACCCGCACCTCTAACATGGACATACTATTCTAGCCGCTTCAAGGCCACCGATAGTATGTGTTCATCTAGTACTGGTGTTCCTGATTCTTGTGACTATTTTAGATAGAAAATATAAGGAAATAAGTTATCATTATTATTTATTTTTTATTTAAAGAAAAATATTTTTTATATAATACTTACACATGTTTCCCACACATTATGTGTGATTTCATCTATTTTTATACCATAATTATTTACACATGCCTCTTACCATAGAACATAGAGTGGGATGGAAGTGGTTTTGGATTTGGATTCCTCAATTTTCAAAAAAATAGAGGAACATAATAATGGAGTTGTTTTGTGTATCATAAAATTATTTTGGTAGATTTAAAATGTGTACCATTTTATTCAAGTAATGCAGACATCATCATTTCATTATGGTATGGGTACACTAGTTTTTCAGCTCATTCCTTATTTCCACAACTCAGTTTCTATTTCATAAATAAAAAATTTCACTCAAAGTGATGAATACACATATCGTCACAAAACATATTACTAGCACCAATGTACCAAAAAATAAATATCAGGATGATAGTCATTAAACACAATCCACGGTTCTAAAGTTATGATGTGTGCAAAGATAAGGGGCAGGTGTGGGTTTATTTTAACATCAGTATCATTAAGATTATGTGTTTTTAGATAAATGTGAAATCCTCTATGAATTCTTCTAAAAACAATTACTATATACTTCTTATGGAAGTAATCTAATATAAATGAACTCTCCAATGGATTATGAAGTGTAATTCAATGTTTCATTATTTTATATTTTAGTAAAATATATAAATTATATTATAATGTTACTATAATCTCTTCCCATATCAGCATCTTAAGCCTGATAACAACTTTATGCCATGAATCTATATCAATCATCATGCATTAATGTGTAAAGATTCCAATGTAATAACTAAACATGGCCTTATTGGGGTTAACATTCTCACCCTATGCATTCCATCCAACTTCATATATGATACCATTGACTTCTACCTTAATGATTTTTTCTAACACTATCAAACTACGACACTCCTATTTTTTCTACATCTCTAGTCCTTTGTCTCCTAAAATTTCCTCAGAATCAATAACGTGAATATATTCCCTTAGAGCAATAGCATCAACAAATGTAGATAGTCATTTTACATATGCACTACCAGATGCATTAGGTTGAGAGTCCTATTGTCCCTCAAGATTTGGAGTACCATCATGTGCAGAAGGTCAATTTTCCTTTGCACTGTGAGTAGCAACAGTTTGGGAGACATATTGATTCTTGGGATTGGGAGAACCAACTTTTGAAGAATTCATTATCTACAATAGTTAATTAACATTTAATTTACAGTACATAAATGCAGTAGTAGCTGGATAATAAAATGAGGAAACATAATGTATAGTACAAAAAGATAACCTAATTATGGAACACTATTTTAATGGATTAATAGATCTGACCACTATATCGACTATCCAAATCCCATCATTATGGTCTATTATGACATAAAAAACAATGTCTATATTAGTACAGTAGTGAAATTATTGCGATGTCCCATTGAAGGGGTCCTCCCATGTTTAATTTTCATTCTACCCTTCTGTGGTTTTGGTTGATAACAAAACAATTAACCACTTTCAATTTGTAGGATCTAGAACATAAAATATTTGTACTTCCTATGATTCCATTATAAATAGTTCATGTTTTTACCCTTCCTTATTGAAATAATCATTCAAAACATCCCAATTCATATATTTAAGCATCAATCATGTCATCAAATCACTTTCATTGATAAATCAGTAGTTGGAATGTTGTATAATCAAACCCCCTTATTTGTTTAATGATGGAAAAGTATTACATATTCTAGTAAATTGTATTTGTGTCCTTGGTATCGGAAACAAGAATTGATTTAGAAAAACGTGTAACTCCACTATTTTACATGGTAATATCTTCCTCATTATCATATTTATAGAACTTATAACCATTAACTACATGACCATTTTATGATAATACATACACACTTGGTCCTCCGGCTATCTATCGAAGTCATTATAAAATTGAATCTATATTTCAATCTGACTCCTTAAAAATATGGACTTAAAACTATCCGATAATCTATTGATTATATGTTTTGGATATCCATCATTCATCCCTGGATGGATTCAAATGCAAAATAATATCTTTGTGGGTTTCAATATATGGACAAACCTCCAAAATAAAATAAAAAATTTAAATTTGTGCTTAATCTCGATCTGTAGTATTGATTGTGACAACATGTCTTTTATACATTCCTTCACCCGCATGTCACACAATGTGATGAAATTTTAGTAGACTAATTATTTCCACACTAGGAAGGTATTTTGTACCGAATTCAATGAATTCTTCAGCAATAAATTTTGTTTCAATAGAATCCACTATCTGAATTTGATTTTTTACATACCCTTAAAAATATTAAAATATCATTGAATGAGGTACATACATATGTAGTGTATAGGACTATGTAGTTGAATATCTCTCTATCATAGTGAACCATAAAATGAACCATCATATCAAATAATGTTTGAAGGAAGAACATTTCAAATTCACATAATATAAAAGAATTTTATATTTCCATAGTTGGAAATTTTATCTTGGTCTATAAATTTGATGCATATAGATTTCAGAAGAAATATATATTGGTTACTGTATGATATATATTATTCAGAAAATACAATTTAACATTACATGAATTAGATACTACATCAATACAAGGAATTCATGTGATTTCAAGCCCTTTAAATTTAGATCCTTCATTGACACGATGTTCTTGATATTCGATGAATACCCCTATAGAACCTTTACATCAATCAATAAGTTGAAAAACCATAATATCTCATACTTTGAAGGATTTTAAGCAATTGGAGGAAGAAATGTTCATTTTTCACACTTCACTAGTGCCAACTCTTCTCGTATTCCTTGGGAAACCATGTCTAACCTAGCCCAAATTCATTCTTTTATTTCCCTAGGTGAATTTAGCAACGTTCCAATGACACTATTCCATAAATTTTGTTCAACAAGAATAACATGAACAAAATGTATGACATACAGTCAATTCCATTATGGTAAGCCAAAAAAATTATCTCTTTTTTCAACCGTATTTCGTATGGTTTTTTAAAAAATGGTTTACCAAAAGTAGTTTCCACATTTGTTACTTTATAAAATAGTTTATCACCGGTTCATGGAGATAATGTGGTATGTTCTTCTCAAAATCCATCGAATGATGTCATCCAAGATTGGAACTTATGTCGTTGGGGTAGAAATATGTAATGTCCAAAAAACATGGTTTTTGATGAATGTTTCAACCTAATTGACTATGAAACTTGTTTCACAATTGGGACACCCTTTAGCCCCATTAATGCTATATCCTGATAATTTTCATAACTAATAATGTCATTTATCATCCCATACAACAAAGATATCAACAAAAAAATCAGCATTTATGTAAGCATCATACAACATAACCCCTGAATCTGATAATAATCTCAAATAATAGATCAGTAGAGCCAAATAAACATCAATATCATTACCATGTTACTTTGGTCTTGATATAAGAATAGATAACATGATATATTTTCATTTCATTCATAACCATGGTGGAATGTTTTTATTTATAAACATATGTAACCATGTACTACGATTTCTACTTTTAAAACCAAAAGCATTCACTATATCTATAGATAACACAAGGTGATTTTTTTGACTTCTCTCCAAATTCAGGATACTCATGATCAAGTATCTTTCACTAAAGAGAGTCTTATATGTGATGTAGTTTTCCAAATTTAATTTTTGTATCTGTGTACAATTCCAATTTCCCTGTAGTCTCCTCACTTTTATATAAGAACTAAAACCTTGGAATGATTGGAAAGTACCATTAAACATTCAAAGGACTGAATTAATATTTCTTGTATTGATATGCCCCACAGTTTTGGTTTTCCTTAAGTGAATTGCGGTCCTTTTGAAATAGTATAAAATAAATTTTATATGAATGTATTCATTCAACGAACATACTCATCAAGCGTGGAATTCAGTTGGTGTCATATATTCATCTTAGGAGATCATTATCTTTTAGGATTATGACATTCAAGAGAGAATGAAGTTTTGTAAAAATGGGGTCACTCCTTCCATTGACTTCATTAAAATTATACAACATAATTATTGTTGAAAATATTGTCTATTTAGTGAAACCTGCATAAAATGATATCTTTTCACAACTCTTTTCCTTCTTAAAAAATTTTACACAATCATAATGTTCAACGTCAATTTTCTTTCTCATTTCCTCAATATGATATTTATCATCATTCAAATCTATAATCAAATACTAAATACAATCTTCTTCATTGTCCACACTTATAATCATATTAGATGATCCATAAAATGAAGTGTTATCCCAACCACTAGCTAAATTCACTTTTCCCCATGTTTATTCCAAAATTTATAACTTTGATCTATTCCATAATAGATCAAGTGTTCTTCTATCTCTTTTGGAATAATTTTTCTAGAATAAAAACAATGTAATCATAGACAAAGGATTTTAGAAGGGTTATATGCGTGATTTTATTTAGACATGATGAACTCTTTCACTCTATCTTAATTTTCTTTCTTAAGATGATTGGAATTAATCCATTATTTATTGGTATCCATCCTATTTGATTTGTTGATATTAATATTTAACAAAATAAATACACAAAACATTGATATAAAAATTAACCAAGGCTAAAACAAGTTGTATACATTATGTATCATTAAATATTTATCACCAATATCAGCATTCCAGAACCATGGTCCTTTATCTGGGATCATCTAGATAAATAATTCATTAGCTCCTCTAGCCTTTCCTTTATTGGTCAAACTAAGAGAAATTCATCCATGTAAAGAAGTAAAATGACAAAACTATATTCATAATAAACCTTCATATAGTATAAATTATTTACATTACACTACATGAACTTAATTCTATTAAGAAATCATTGAAATACGATTTACACTATCTTGGTTCCTACTAAATCCCACAAAAACTCCATTTCAGATTAGAAGAAACTTTCTATTCCATTTTTCATGAAACCTTTTGTTGGATATATACAGAACACTTCATATTATTATCCATTGAGGAATATAATCTTAACATCCATTTATTCTTGAAAAAAACCTTCAATGGAAACCAAGACGATGACCATATGAATTATTATATTCGTAAAGCAGGATAGAAAATCTTACTAAAATCTAATCCTTATAATTATTGAAATGAATTTACAACTAGAAACACCTTTCATTATTTCCTATAATCTACTTTCTCCTTTAAATGTTAAATATAATTGTTCTATATATCCCTCTTTCCTAATTAGAATTCAATTACTTGCAATGTCTCAAAATCATTGAGGGAATTTAATTATTCCTTCAATTTTTACTCGTAATACAATGAGTGAAATAGTCAAATTATATTGAATACTAAAAAAAATAGTAAATCCACCGGACTTACCCACACATTACTCATTAGTGACACTCCTATAAATTAATAAAACCGTACATCTAGGGGAAACTAGCTTGTGTGTGAGAAAAATAGTTTAGTATAAATCTAGACCTATTTAATAATTCATTGGGTTCCCATGCCGCCAAACAAGTCGAAGTGAGAAACAAGACGTTAATGATCATCATAGGAAATAAAAATAATATAAGTAGTAAATCACTGGTCCACTCTAGCACCCTCATAATAAAGAGACCATTTTCATAACCATGAAATATCATCATGTATTTCATATTAATAATCAATCGTATCCCTTGGAGTAAAAATGACTAAATAGATATATAAAAAATGGGTCCCCTAATTCAAACCATACTGGTGATGTTGGATGCAAAGTATGTTAAGAGTTTCAATGGGGTTAAACATTAATTCACCTTTTTCTAGGGTGAGGTCAGGATAGATATCTTATCGGTTGGATAGAGTTAGTGACATTAAATTTCCATGGTGTTATTACAAATCTACTTGTCTTCCCTATATAATGTATTTGTTTTCCAAATTCTATAAAAATCGAAATTAAAAAATGTATATAAAAATTACATTTCATATTTCTTTTGAAAACAATTTATAAAATCAAATTTGAAATCCCATTAAAAAACAATCCATTTATACATATTCCTCTTTAAAATAACTCCCCCTTTTTAATATAAACCAATCAATTCCAAGAAAAATTTCTCAAAAACACAATTCCTTTTTTTAATGCATTCAATAAAACTTATTGAACCCGTGGTCTTAATAAATTAAAATGAATGAAAACCAACTATATTTTACAAATTTGTTTTTAAAATATCACACAACCCTTGTTAAAATGAAACTGGCATTAAATACTCTTCAGAAACATTCCCATCCCTTTATGGAATCCAATCTGGTGGGTTGAAAAATTGTGGGCATGCAACCTAAGTCTATTCTAAGTGTTGAAATAATTTTAAATATATTTAGAACCAAAAAAGCATATTTTGAAAATATATAATTTTTAATGAAACATTTAAAAACCCTAGAATCATTTTAAAAGAGGCACATTGTAATTTTCACAACGACGTAAATCCTAGGAGAGGCACTTTATAAATGATATATGAATATAAAATAACACACATTTTAAAAAATATAAATATTTATGAAAAACCAAAAAAAATAAAGTTTTAGGGAAAATAAACATTTTTTCATATTGTAATATCAAATGACCCATAAAACATTCGGAATTCATATTTGTTGGTTTTCTCATGGGATGATTCTTCTTAAATATTACCAAGTGTGAATTTAATGAGAATATGTATCATTTTCATATGAGACTCCATCAATTGATAGTCAATCTCCATCTGTGTCCTGTACGATAGATATATCAAGACAATATGATATTTTAATTTAACAACATCTTTATCAAATATCATTGTTCTTATTATAGTGCGAAACTATTACAATCTATTAGTGATAATTATATTACAAGGAAATTAAATATTATTTTTAAAAAGAATAATAATCACTTTTTGATATAAATATATATACATATTTCTAAAATTGAAAGTAAAATGTTAGTTAGATCTATAGATAAGCATGTAAGCTATTCGTTACACGAATAATTTGAGAAAACACAAAATAATCAATTTTAGTTATTCGGATACAGAAATTTATGTTGTGAAATGACATTACTCACAATAACATTGAACTGGTATTTAATATTTAATGGGGATCAAATACCCTTATAATTCCATATAAATGTAGAGTTTATCAAGATGACATAGTGGATTCATGTGTGCTTGAAACACAATTATGTTGGGTATAAAATTTTATTTTGTAATTATTTGTTAATCGAGTTATTATATATCATGGATTATGGGAAAAATTATTTAGTTTCCTCTTTCTTATTTAATTTATTGAGATATTAAGGGTGATTTACTTCAGCATATTTATGAATTATTGGGTGTTGGGTGATTCGACTGACTGCAGAATCTGATCATGACGAGAATATAAGTCAAATAGAGGATACACCCATGAGGTTGGGACCTAATGAACATGGTTAGTATAATTCTATATGTAAATATAAAAATTATATGACTTATATAAAAAAGATAAGTATCAAATGAAATGTGGCTAAATCAAGGGAAAAGATCCTAAAAATAGAGGAATTATATTTTAACAAGAGAATCTGGATCTAGTAGGGAAAAAGGAAATGACTTAATTATGTTGATCATTAAAGGTGGATGTGCAGTATAGGGAGGGATAAAGGAGTATGATTAATTCATAGTCAAGGGAGGCACTACCTCTAATATATTTTCTACATCTAGACAATCGAATTTTGGAATATACAAAAATTCAATACACATTCCAAATAGATTACATAATAGAGGGATTCTAATATAGGTGAGGGAGATTAGGAAGATGAATTCTTAATTATTATAGAGATGAATATTTACCTAGTTAATAATATAAGGTCCCTCAAAGAATGATAATTCAATTACAACTACAACTAGGATCATTCTAAAAAAGTTCCAGTTGAAATCTATCTTAAAGATAATTTGTCTGAAAAATGATTTCTTGTTCATTATGGATGTTCTATTCATTCCATAGAGGTTAAAAAAGTTGATTATAATAGTGAATCTATTTAATGATTTATTATCATAACCAGACATCATAATCAGAGATGAAAATTGAATGTGAGAAGAATATAAATGTTAACCATCCATAATAGATAGGGATAGGGATCCATCTATCGAATTCTAATCCATTGATTCCATGAAATTAGTTGAACCAAAATCTATCTATATATTAGGAATTTATAATAATATAGAAAAAACGTCCTACCCAGGGTAGCAGTAGGGTCCGAAAATGAGAGACTTGGTGTAAGTGGTGGTGGCAGTGGTAGCAGAGGTCGCAGAGGGGTTCACTGCGGAGGTGGGTTTGCGGTAGAGCAGGGTTCACAACAGAGGTGGGGTTCGACACATAGAAGAGGTAGGTTCATGACAAAAATGTGTTTGTGGAGGTTGTGGGTCAATTATGGAGGAGGGTCTATGGCGAAGTGGGATCGTGGTAGAGGAGTGTACTCAGAGGAGGAGGCGTCACAGTGGAGAAGGGTTCGCAGTGGATGAGCATTCATGACGAAGGAGGGGTCAACAATAGTAGATATGAGGTCGACATAGAGGAGGGGTCAGCGGCCCAAGAGTTAGCTTCCATGAGATTTTAGTTCTGCAAAAGAAAGAGGTGATTGTTAGGATTCATTTATAAAATCTGGTGAAGCTTTTATCAATGCAAGTTAAAAGGCAAATATAAATATATAATGATAATAGATTGATTATATTATTATATATATATATATATATTTATTTATATATAACAATAATTATATATATATATATTTTGATATATATTTATAATTATAACTATAAATGAATATATATATATATATATTTATATTTATAAAATTACATACAACATATATATTATATTAATAATTTTATAAATATATATATAATCAATATATTTCTTATAATTTTATAATTATTTAAATATATATGTATTTATTTATAATAATAATAATAATAATAAAAAAATTTATTTATTTATAAATCATTGTATATCTTTATAAATATTTTTATTTAATTATATTTATTTATAACATTATCAGAAAGTAATTTTTTTAATTTTTTATTAATTTAAATAAATATTTATTTTTAAAAAATATTACTATAAATAAATGTTTATTTTTTTGTAATTAAAAATTATAATAAATATTTATTTGTTTATATTTACCAAAAAGGTTCAAGAGTCAGGTGAACTCGCTCCTTCTAAAATCTATTGAAAAATAAATGACAATACATAAAGAGGATAGTGGACAAGAACAAAAAAACTACTAGTGGGTAGGACATGGTTCATCTCTATAATCCTAAATGGTAGTATCAATAGCAGATTCCAGTTCTAACTGCAAATTCTACTGATTGAAAATCACATAGTACATTTCCATGAGTTTGACATGCTCCAGAGTAAGATCCTTGGATGAGGACCTAGTAGATCAGCCACGCCCATGAGAAGCCCAATCATCCTTGTCATTCCATCATCCAAGATTTTTCATATGTTGACTTCACTTCTAAGTCTTCACAATATCAATCTGGTTCAAAAGAATTTGGAGGTTTCTCCAAAGAGTCATCAGTGACACGTGAAACCTCAGCTATTGTAGCTTGCACCCCAGTCTCACATTTAATGAGCTCTGTTTTATCCAGTATAAGTGATGAATTCTTCTTGTTGTCAGTCTAAGTGGATTGTTTATAAACTTGATCAGCCAAAATACCTTTCCCTAAATTTTTTTTACCCCCAACAACAATCTCTAACCATAACATAGTTTTTCCAGGATAATGTACATAATCCTCAACCCCTGTTTCTATATGGTCCCATGAGTTAGGGGGACCGGATTGATCACCCTAAAAAATATCAGTATTCTAACCCATTAGATATCCTTTTTAATTTACCTTTTTGTTCAGGCCCTTTTCATGTATATGATGATATTCATTCTTAGTATCCACCAATGGAACTCGACCCTGAATGTCAAAATCCAGAATACCTTTTTGTCTTTCATTATCATTGGGATCCTTATCATAGGATTCCATGACTTGAGTATTATTGCATGTATCAGATGAATAACCTTCACCCCACATGAGATGAAAACAATCATTCTTTTTCATTTATCAAAATTATGTCCAATATTGTGACATCTCGTACAAAAATCATACACTTTTTCATAGTCATTCTTCATATCAAACTGAAAAACATCTATTGAAAGATTCACTATTTTTATCAAAGGATATGATAGAAAATCCTCTGCAACCAAACAATAAAAATTTCCATAGATTTCCTTTTCCATATTCTTTTCCATCATAATTGGAACTCCCATAGATAAGGCAATTTACTATAAAAGCAGAGGATGCCAATAGAACCATCTGAAACCATGAATTCACAACCAAGTCCGAGTGAATGAATTTTTCACATTCGGTGGGTTAAAAGAGTGGTCCCAATCCTGTATCCTGAGGAAACCACACTTTATGTTTGCAATTCCAAACCCCTACTCCTAGTATTTCATAGTAGTACTTGGAAAGAATGCATGAATGAAACCCTTTCCCAAAAAAATAACATTCCAACCGTTAAAGCCACAAATTTAAAGATGCCTTCATTTAAAATAAGAAAAACTCCAATGATATACCTTTACTTACAATGATATATGCACAATGATATAATAATTACAATCTCTTTCCTTTTCAGTGATGATACCTTGACTAGCTTCAATGAAAGCAGTTTCACCCATCATTGTGATTTTTTGGGATGCAAGATCTCCCCATAAATCATAAGGAAATGATGATTCGACCTAAGTGCCTCATTACATATGGATCCTAGTGAAGGGACTATCAAACCAATGGGCTTTATCATCCCAACAACAACAACCTGATCATAATAAATTTTCTCTTGAAGCAGATCACCAGACGTGTCTAATCCCAACATCTTCCAGTCCATGACTCTTGCAGCCTAAGCTTCCACCACCTTCAGGGAAGACTCCTCCTCCAAAGAATGATCTTAAATATGGAGAGACATCTTTATTTATAGTTATAATTATAAATATATATATATAATTATAAAATTAAAACAAATATATTTATAATTTTATAATTATATATAATTAAAATATTAATTATAATTTTATAATTTTTTGTATCTGTATTTACATACAATTATAATTATAAGTACTCATGTTTATTTATAAATAATTGTATGTATATATATATATATATATAATTAATATATTTATTTTAATTTTATAAATATATAAATATAACCATGTTTATTTCGAATTATTATTATAACTATTTGTATTTATTATTAAATATAGGTATATATTTATAAATATTTTTATTTAATTACATATATATATAACTTTATAAGTATAATAAATTTATTTTTTATAATTTTTTTAATTATTTTCAAATAAATATATATATATTAAATATATAATGATAAACAAATATTTATTACAATTTTATATTTATTAGTTATTATTATAATCATGCATAAATATATTTAAAATGTATTTATATATAATTAAAATTTTATAATTATAAATTTAATTAATATACATATATATATATATTATTTAAATATATTTATTGAATTTTATAGGTACTTTTTAGAACATGATAGATTCAAGGGTATACCATGAATGAATCATATACCTCGTAAAGTATAGAAAATAAAAAAAGAGTCATCACATTTGGACAACATGAATAATAATATGTGTGCAATGTAAAAAGTAACGTTCATGATGAATACATAACATATATGTATTTCAATTATACTCATGTATAAATTTGTATTCTGACCAAATTCATTGAAATATTTTATTTATTTAAAAATATATTTAGTTCTTTATAATTATAATTACAAATATAAAATTTTAAAAGGTGTTTATATATATTTATAAGTATAATAAGTATAATAAATATAATAAATATATTCATTATTTAAAAATTTATTATAATATTATAATTATTTAAATATATATTAATTTAATTAAAATCTTATAAATACTTTAAAATATATATATATACATTTTAATTATTAAAATTTTTTATTAATTACAAACATGCATTTTTTATTTAATGTATACAAATAAGCATTATTTTTTATTATACATATAATTATTTTATATAAATTAATAGTATTTTATATTTTAAAAATCAATCAGGACTAATATTAGCATTGATAACGGGAAGATTTATCAGTGCTTTTAGCTAGCATTGATAAAGCCCCACCCCCCTTTTATCAGTGCTTTCTACTTAGCGTGGATAAAACCCGGTGCGTGCATTTCCTTGATACGTGGTTGTGTACATAGAATTCCTTTATATCTCTATGTTCTCTTATCTTGACTAAATCCTCAAACAGAAAATGGATTGACTTCACCTTCCTCAGGTCTCCTCCCTCGACCGACTTTGGAAAAAAATCTCTAGCTTTTCCAAACTTGTCATGCAGCGTGACTCCATCCATAGACTTGCACCACAATTCAATACAATAATCTTCACAACCTTTATTATACAGACGATCTATGCTAAGAAATCAAACCATAGAATTTTTAAAAAATTACATCAGGTTAATAGTTTTAGTTTCTTTTTCATCAAACAAAATCACTCCAATTCATCATGGGATCTCATCTAACTCTCCACATAATCCTATAATGTCTTGTATATAGAAGTTAGCACGACTATTTCCTAACATAATTGGAGTGTTAGTTTATACATATCATGAAGGAGTTTTATTGTTACCATGAATATGGGTTGGATCAACCTACTACAAGATTAACTCTAAAAGTTACCCTCAAAGGTAAAATGAACCTCTCATAAAGTAGAAAAATAATCCTTATATTAGTTTGAGTGCCTAATATGAGTAATAAGTTTTTATAGTTACCACATTAATTATTTAAATTAGGTATTTTTTTGTTTCCATGATTATTTTTAAACTGGCTATAAGTGACCGTAAAGTTCATTTTATGAAATCATTGAGAAATTGTTGTTTAAAGTGACCATAATGATGAATTTCAAGTGAACATGACTAATGTACTTATAAAGTTACAACACAAAAAATGATCACATGATTAGTATAACTACCTCATTGTTATTTTTCTAACATGATTAGTATACCGACAACGCATTCATGGTATGTATACTATCCACAAGGCCTATGTCTCACGGTTAGTTGTTTACATTGTATAATATTTGAAAAAAACTATTTTCCCAAGAATACACAGTATTATTTTTATTTTAATAAATTTATTAACAGCATGTTTACCAAATCTATTTTAATTTTTATATTAATGTGTAAAATTATTATATATTATTATGAGAAAGTTGTGAACTCATTAAAATAACAAAAATCATGAAATATAACTTTTCATAACATTTCTTTTATAATGTATTTTCACTATTTTTGAATAATTTATTTACTTCATGTATTAGATAGTGTTTTTTATCATTATAATTATATTATCAATTCAATTTTATAAAAAAATATTATTAATAGTTTGAATGATTTTGATGCAAGACATGAAGTTATTAAATATTATTATTGAATAAACATGAAGTATTAATATGTAAATATATGTTTTATATTATAAACATTTCTTTCATTGTTTAGTAGTGATAAGTTTAGGAAATAATCATGTGAAGATTTTGAAGATGAATGTTGATGATTATTAAAAAAAGAGAATAAGGGATGTAGTTTGAAGAACAATTATAGACTGTTTGAATACTAAATGAATTATTGAACACTCATTGTTGAGAAAAATTTTCTTGAAACTCAATGAAGTTATTTTGTGCCTAATGTTCCACCACTATAATCAAAAAAAAAAGTACTAAATTAAACTATTTACTAAAAAATCATCAAATATAATCATGCTACACCGTCTTCCACATCTTCTAATATCTTCATGTTTTAAATCATTTTCTGTTATTCATCAAATTATTTTTCATGAATTTTTTTGTAATCAATATTCTTGGTTTATTCATTACTCAATTAAAAACAAAATATTATGGGTTATTCTACCAATCAGAATGATGTTCATGGGTTGGGGATCCCAATGAAAAACATGGATAAGTCTAGGTTGTGACTCCTATAAGAATTTAGGGTTGTTTATCTTTGTATTTTAAAAGAAAATTTATATAAATAGGTTATCAGAGCATTTCAAGTGAATTATTCTTTATGGGTACTAATATAAGAATGTATAAGAAAAGGTCAAATATTGGTCTATAATCTTAGTGATCCAAACCATTATAAAAATTATGTGTTAACATTTTAATTTCCACTACACTAAATCTTGAACCACTGCATGGTAGATTTAATTATTCAATAATAAATATACGATTTTTTATTTTTATTAAAATCTTTAAAACAATACTCATCCCCCCCCCCATATATTATTTTTTTAAATCTATATCAATACAAAAATTGATAACAAATAATTGGTTCTTTAAAGGATATTTAGTAGTTATGATTGGTTTAATATAATAGAAAATAATTATATTATGACATATGACCTTCTTAAAGATAATTTATTTATCTTGTTTATTTTTAATTATTGTCCAAGACCTAATATTATAAAATATAAAATACAAGTTAATGAATATGTTAGGTGTTAATTTCAATGATGTTTGGTCACCACCAAGAATCTATTTTCTTATTAGAAGTGATTATGGGTTCTACGAAGACCGAATGGAAGCTTACATGAAATATTAATATGTGGATCATTTGAATATCATGGAGGAACCATATGATCTAACCAAATATGTTCTATATAAACTTGTATGTAATAATATGGTAAAGAATATTTTGAACTATAAAATAAAAAATAGTTAGTACTATTATATCTGTAGAAGTGTATATATCCATATTTAATATTTTAAGATAGCCGACCACATTTGGAGAATTCTTAAAGTCACTCACAACATGATAGAAAAACATAAAAGAACAAATCTAGGAATACTCTGAGTAGAATACCATGTTCTCTTGATGGGAAATGAGGAGACTAAGAAAAAGATCTTCCATAGGATTTCCAGAATTAAAAATGGTATGAGTGCACTTGGGGAAGTACCAGAATACATAGCCTTAGGTGAAAGTGTAGTAAGTTCTTTACCAAATATATGTAATGAAAAAAAGTTGAAATAAATGAATATAATTTTTTTAAATAGTATTGTATAGATAAACTATTTGGTTATTTAATATAGTACAATATTGAGTTGAAAAACATTATTGATTAAACACATTAGAAGGAAAATTTTATGTTTATAAAAAATAATGTTAAGAATAGGTAGTTCAAAAGGATGTAAAAAAGGGATTAAATGAAACATAATTCTAGTGATAATAATGATGTTTCAAAATTAACCTGTTGTGTGTGCAAGAATAAAGGTCACATAAGGACTGATTTCCCAAAAATAAAACATATAAAGAAATAAATTATATTAGGAGAATATAGTGATATATATTTTTAGATGATGGGATTGTCAAATAGTCAAAACTAGAGAAGTGACTCTTGAAGTGATAGGGAAACATTACTTTGATGAATACAAATTGTGAGGTAAATGATTCATTTTTTACTTAACTAATTACTCATATTAATTTTGATCATTATTTTATATCTAAATAATAAAAGTAAACTGATTTTGATTATTGTTCTAATTATGATTCTATAAATTATAAATGAAAACTACTACTTAATAAATAAGAATTAATTAATGAGAGATTCTGGATAATTGAAAAATATACTGACATAAAAATTATAAACAAAATGACTATTAGTGAATGTGAGAAAACAAAATGTGAATTTTATAATTTGAATATCCATGTTTCTTAGAATGAGGAATCTAACAAGAATTGTGATTCTATGATATTAAATATAAAATAACACCTTAATAGAGTCAATGGTTTTTTGGAAGTGAATGATAAAGATTTGTAAATAAGGTTTAATTCAATCTTGGATGACTTGACTAGCATTGGGAGTTACTATAACAAACATATAATGAAATTTATAAATTTAGAACAATGACTTATGGTTCTAATGAAAACGTTTATACCAATTTATAAGTTATTCAAAAAGAAATTATAAATTTAAAAAAATCCCAATATTAATGAAACACTATCTAATTTTTAAAATGAAAAGAAAAATTGGGTAAAATAATTTTTACAAATTAACTAGACTATAACAAGAATGGTTTTTCTTATAATAGTTGATCAAAAATGATAAATAAGAAAACATTTTTTTGAAATATTAAAAGGATTTATTTTGATTGTAAAATTTTGTAAATATACAAAGAAAGGGAATCAGGAAAATTAATTTCATGTAAGATTTATAAAATCATTTTGGAATACAAAAAAAACTATTAATTCTATTTCTAAACTACTAATAAATAAATTCTTCAATTTTTTTTGGATTCCAAAAATATTATGATAATAATATGATTGGACACAAGTTAACATTGGTACCCACATAATAGGTGATATTTATAGGTTTATATATTTCAATTCACATGATGGAGGTCAACTAAAATTTGCAGACAACTATAAATGTCATATTAATAGTATTGGAGAATTTGGTTATTATAAAATTATAACTATTTACTAATTATTATTTAATGATGGTTTAAAAATTGTTTAATCAATATAATTTTGGAAAATGAAAAATTATTCTTTTGAAAAATAAATATGTTTATTTTATACAAATCAAAAACACCATGTTTATAGTATTCATTTTTCTTATTTAACTAAAAAATTTATGTGTTTCAATGTTATAGAATCAGATGATATTATGTAGAATACGAGAAATGGGAATGAAAAATGTATACTATTACATAGGTTTTCACTATATGAAATAGTACTACAATTGAAAAACCTTATAACAATTACACACCTTATTTTTGATTCATATTTAATAGAAAAAACATAAAGAAATATTTAAATTTTAATATGATGTTATTATTACATGATGTATGGAATTGTTTCTTCTTTCCATATTTGTTCCCATACAAACTATATGTTTATTTGGAAAGAAAGATGTATTTTTTATAGAAAATAATTATAGTAGATTCATCTAGATTTATTTCTTATTACATAAAAAAGAATATTTATCCGAATATAGTGGATTATATAAACTTATTTAAATCTTAAAAAATATATCAATCATATCTATCATAAGTGGTAGGGGTACTGAATTTTTTAATTAAAAATTTCATATATATTTTGAATATAATGGTTATAACCACTACTTTTCTTCCATTCAGACACCACAACAAAATATTGTAGTTGAAAGAATGAATAGGCCAATAACGAAATGGATAGATTAATGCTTATGGAATTTAAAATTCCTAAATATTTTTGGGCTGAAGAAATTAATATATATTTTCATGTTCTAAATATATTTTCATTTCGACAATTTTTAAATAAAACCAAATATTATATATTTAAACTATTAAAAATAGATATTTTAGGGCAATTTGTTATAACATTTTTATCTCAAATGCAAAATATAATTTAAACATGTTTTATTAAAAAAGTGATGAAGGAATATTTTTATGTTATTATAATAACATTAATCCTTATAGGGTTTTATATTAGACTACATTAGTTTTTAAAGGAATTGTGTAAGATAAATATATTGAAATTATTTATAAAAATCATAATTCGCATTCAAATAATGATGATGATGATTTTAAGGGATTTAATTTTGGTGAAGATAATGAGAATGCATCAGTTTATGGGGATCATATATCTTATCAAACTGATACTAAAGAGTGAATGTCACTGAAAGATCATCTTGTTGAAAATGTAATTGGATATATTGAATCTTGTATACAAACTATGATTTTTTACATTATTATGCTAATTCTGAATTTGTTGGTCATTTTAACCAATCAATATTGAAGAAGCTTTAATTGATTAAAATTGGATTTTTTTAATTGCATGATAAATTTAGTCAATTTTAATGAAATAAATTTTGTAACTTAGTTAAATTACCAAATGATTAACAAATAATGTAAATGAAGTGGATTTTTTATAATAATCTGGGTGAAAATGGTAACATAGTTAAAAATAAAGCATTAATAGTTGCTCAAGGTTATTTTTCAGAAGAGGGAATAAAATTTGAAGATCATTTTTTTCATGAAGGTAGGATAGAAGACATTATAATTTTATTAAATGTTTATTATTGACAAAATATGAATTTATTTTAAATGGATGTATGCAGTGATTTTTTAAATGGAATAATTTATAAGGAAGTATATGTCAATCAAACCCCTCAATTAAAAACTAAAAAATTTATAAATCAGGTTTTTAAATTTAATAAAGCATTATATGGTATCAAGAAATATCCTTGGGCATGGTTTGAAATATTTAAATATTTTTTTATTTCCAAATGATTTTTTGGATGTAAAGTTGATCCTATCTATTTATAAGGAATATTTTAAATGATATTTTGATTATCTAGATTGTTTTTGATGATAAAATACGTGGTTTAATAAATTATTTAGTGTGTAATGAATTTTCTAAATAAAATACTAGTGGGTTTGATATGTTCTTGATGGGAGAATTCAAATCTCCGCTTGGTTTATGGATTAATCAACGAAAAAGATATTATTTTCCTAAATCACTCTAAATATGATCATGATATTATTAAAAGTTTAAACTTTGATTAATGAAATTAAATTAAAATAAACATTATTAAAAAATTAAAATTATACTTGGATGATGTGTAAAGAGAATTTATATTAAACTTTATAAAAGAATGATTCACATCTCACTAAATTTAACTTCATCTAGACCAAAAAATATATTTTTTACTTTATGTGAATTTTTTTAGTTAAATTTCATATAAATTCATCTTAAATTAGTTAAGGGTGTCATTATATATATTAAATGTACTATTGGTAATGGATTATTTTATTAAAACTATTTTTTTGATTTAATATCTAATTCTAACTCTAACATTGGAGGGTGTAAGAATGAATGTGAAATAAAAACATGTATGTACCATTTTATTGTTGAAAAATTAATTTTACTGAGTTCAAAGAAACAAGTATCAGTTCCACTATCTACAACTAAGGGTTAGTATAATTATTCATATTGTTTTTCTCAATGTATATGGATTAAATGAAATTTAGGTGGTTTTAATATTCGTTATGATAAAATTTATATTTTATGTGAGAATTATACTATAATTTCAATTTTTAAAAATCCTCTTCAACACTATAGAAAAAATGTGTTAGATTTAATTTTTATAGTGATCATGTAAATAAAGAAGATATTAGTATATAATTTCTTCCTGCTAAAAAGATATGGGTTGACATATTCATTAAACCATTAAATTACATAAGATTTGAGAAAATGAATCTTTTTTATTATGTTAGAAGGCTAATATTTTTGTTCATTATAATTTTTTCTTTATTAAAATTCTTACATATGTACTGCTTTCAGATGTTAGTTTTTTTAAAAATGTTCTACACACTTAATACCATGTATTTACTACAATTATTATATAAGAGGGTGAATATTTTAGAAATATTTTTATTATTTTTGATAAATTTAAAAAGGGTGGATAATCTTTATCAAAGTTTAATTTTATATTTCATTTTTTAATTTCCCAAAGGGGGATATTTTTAGTGTTTCTACTTGTATGTTAAGGAGTTATAATTAATATTTTTCAAACTTATAATTACCACCCATTTAGTTAGACAAAAAAAATTTTAAACATTGATATTTTCATAAGGTTAGTGTTATTTAATTAAAATGTTTGATCACACCATCAATTTATTTAAACATAATTTTTCTAATATTTTTTATTTACATGATTTATTTTTTTGAATTCTTAGGTATTAATGATTTTTATATTTATTGACATATGAAACAAATATTGTTTTTATATTTATGTGTTTCTTTAATCCTTTATATTTTTAATTTAAATAATATATCATGTGTCAATTTTTAAAATATTTATTTTTTTCCTATTATTTTTATTCTTTAAATTGGATTTTAATCGTATTTTTAAAAAATGAAATTATTATCTTAATTAATTATATATATATATATGAACATATATAAATTATAATATATTTATATATATATATATGATGCACTGTATATATGTGCAATGTATCTTCTTCCTCTATAGTGCAAAAGCTTTCATCTCCATGCATAGTGCTTGACCTAGCCAGTGACACCAGCTTCGACCAAAACTACTGTTTGGGCTATATACACCATCAATAGATGCTATCAGTAATACTTTTTCCAATAGGATCTAATAATGACATTACATCAACTTGCAATCCTCTATCTACACTATTATTGGATGCATAATGGCTTGACTTCATCTTCCTCAGGCCTCTCCCTCACTTGACTTCAGTGATAGTGCTTGAGTTTCTCCAAACGTATCTTGTATCGCAAAACCATGGATCGGTTGACACAAAAAAAGACACAAGAAACATCACCACCATTATTAACTGGATGATCCATGATTACAATCCTAAAATCATCATTTTTACATCGTAACATCAGCCAAATAGTTTTATCCCCTTCTGTATTTCCGAACATCACTCAAATTCATCTTAGTAGCTTGTATAACACTCAACAAGAACCTACCATGTCTTTTTTACTAAAGTTACCATGATTGGGTGAAAACCTATAATGATTGGTAACATGTACTTCCCGTGAAATATTTTTATAGTTACTATGAAGATAGTATGCATCAACCTACCACCAAGTAACTTTATATGTTACCAAAAAGGAAAAATGAACCTACCATGAAGAATAAAAATCAACCTATCATGTTTTTACGTTCCCACCATGATTCCTAATATTTTTTAGCTACTAGAATAATTATTTGACATTCCAATATTGTTTACTCATGAGTATTTTTAAACTAACCATAATGTTAGTTAAGCTACAACAATAACTTTTAAACTTCTATTTATATTAATTTCATAAGTGAACATGATGTTTATATTTTGAACTTATCATGTCGAAGTATTTTAAAGTTGTTGTGTAGAATTGTTTGATGTGATTGTGAGTGATGTACTTCTAATGTGACTTTATGATAAATTTAGATACATAGTTTGTACACCTACAACATGACCATTTTTTCTACCATCAATATTACAATCATTCCTCTACAGTATATATAGTGTCTTCAAGGTATATTACTTATGGTCAATTTCTTATATAGTTTATTTTTTAATAAAATTATATTTTCTAGAATACTCTATATTAGTTATTTTTAAATAAATAAATTAATTTAATGTTTATTAAATCTATTTTAACTATTATATTTCTTTGTAAAATAATTATATATTTTTATGACCATGTTAAAAACTAGTGAAAATAAAATTCTCGATGGAAATATTAATTTTCATAACATTAATTTTACTCTCTCTTTAGTTTTGAATTATTGCTTCACTATAAGTATTTGAAAAAGTTTTTTATCATTCTAATTATTTTATTAATTGTATTTTATTATAATTAATTTATTAGAGATTGTTTTAATGAGTATAATGCATGAATTAATTCAAGTCGATATTATTATTTAATACATGTCAAGTATTATAATGTAATGAAATGTTTAATATTATAAAAATATATAACCATTTTATAGAGGTGATAAGTATAGTAAATTCCCACATGAAGAGTTTTAAGATTACTATTTATGATTATTCAATAAATAGAGAATAGGGGGATTTTTTCGAATAACTACTAATGGATTTTTGGATACAGGATAAATTTTTTATATACAAGAATACAATAATGAATTTTTTGAAACTAAGAGACGTTCTTCTATGAATATTGTTTCATTTAGGTGATATAAAAGCAACTAAATTCTACACTTTACTTCTGAATTGATCAATTATATTGGAACTACATCTTATTCAACATCTTATGATATCTACAGTTATTGAATTGTATTCAGTTTTTCATCGTATTATTTTTTATGACTCTATTTTTAATTTTTAGAATTGGTTTAAGGTTTACCCAATTAAAATAAATTCATTATTGGTTATTATTCCACCAAAAAATAATTTATTGGGTTATGAATCCTAAAGAAAAGTTAGGGTAAGGATAGCTTGCAACCCCTGTTAAAAGTTGGGGTTGTTCCTCTAGCTATTTTAAAAGGTAGATTATTTAAATAGGCTATCACACCATTAAAAGTGCTTTATTCATAGTGGGTTTCGATCTTCTCCTAAATTATATAATTTTGAAGATTAAAATATGGTATTAGTGATATAAAACCCTATAAAATACTATATTCAAATTCAGATTTTAATTGCACTAAATCTTCAACACTGTACTGTACTATTTTTATTCAATAATTAATATTTGTTTTTTTTTATTTTTTGTAAGACTTTAAAAATCATTTTCACCCCCTCTAGTATGTTTTTCTATATATATCAATCAAAAAATTGTAATATAATTTGGAGCTACACTTATTGTAACTTGATCATTAAAAACTAATGCATGTTGTACCTAAATCTCTCTCTCTATTAGGCTGTTTTCATGATCAAAAACTCTCTTTAATGTTTATAATAATTTCATTTATGTGAGATATAGTATTTACATTGAATATAAAATGATGAAATGTTTAGTATCTTGGTTATCTATTTTAATTATTTGAATATTTTTTTAATTCACCTTTTGAATATCAATATAAGTATTAAGACCTGGAATGAAAGTTAGAGGAACCATTGGAGGTTTTAGATGTAAGTGGAGGAGCCAATTTTTTATGTTCTACGAAAAAATAGCCTAAATATCCAGTGATAAGACATGGTAGAAAGGTATGTTTTTAGGAAACCATAGGTAGAGAAAAGGTGCAATAACGGTCATTTTAGGAAGAAAAACAACTTTTATTTTTCACTAGGGAATGGTGTATGATGTTTTGATGGATATGTTGCTTTTAAAGTTATCCAAATGTCAGTAAATTTTGTTTTACGTGACATTATATATCCCCATTGAAATATAAATGTTATTCAATGAAGAATAAAAATCAACCTCTCAGATTTTTATGTACCCACCGTGATTATTAATATTTTTAGTTACTAGAATAATTTTTTGACATTCCAATTTTGTTTAATCAAGAGTAGTTTTAAACTGACCATAATGTAAGTTAACCTACAAAAATAACTTTTAAGCTTTATATTTATATTAATTTCATAAGTGAACATGATGTTTATATTTTGAACTTATCATGTCGTAGTTTTTTGAAGTGGTTGTATAGATTTATTTGATGTGATCGTGAGTGATGTACTTCTAATGCGACATTATGATAAATTTAGTTACATAGTTTGTACACCTACAACATGACCATTTTTTCCTAAAATCAATATTACAATCATTCCTCTACAGTATATATAGTGTCTTCAAGGTCTATTCCTTATGTTCAATTGATTACATAGTTTATTTTTTAATAAAATTATATTTTCTAGAATACTCTATATTAGTTATTTTTAAATAAATTAATTAACTGAATGTTTATTAAATCTATTTTAACTATTTTATTTCTTTTTAAAATAATTATACATTTTTATGACCACGTTGAAAACTATTGAAAGTAAAATTTTCTATGGAAATATTAATTTTCATAACATTACTTTTACTCACTATTTAGTTTTGAATTATTGCTTCACTAAGAGTATTTTAAAAAGTTTTTTATAATTCTAATTATTTTATTAATTTTATTTTATTATAATGAATTTATTAGAAATTTTTTTAATGAGTATAATACATGAATTAATTCAAGTCAATATTATTTTTTAATACATGTCAAGTAATATAATGTAATTAAATGTTTAATATTATAAATATTTATAACCATTTTATAGAGGTGATAAGCTTAGTAAATTCCCACATGAAGAGTTTTAAGATTACCATTTATTATTAGTCAATAAATAGAGAATTGGGGAATTGTTGTGAATAACTACTGATGGATTTTTGTATAGTGAATAAATTTTTTATATACATGAATACAATAATGAATTTTTAAAACAAAATGATGTACTTTTATGAATATTGTTTCATTTATGTGATAGAAAAGCATCTAAATTATACACCTTACTTCTGAATTGATCAATTATATTGGAATGACATATTATTCAACATCATATGATATCTACAATTATTGAATGTTATTCAGTTTTTCATTGTTTTATTTTTCATGACTCTATTTTTAATTTTTAGTATTGATTTATGGTTTGTCCAATTAAAATAAATTCATTACTGGTTATTATTCCACCAAAAAATAAGTTATTGGGTTGTGAATCTTGATGAAAAGTTAGGGTAAGGATAGTTTTTGACCCCTGTAAAAAGTTGGGGTTGTGCCTCGAGGTATTTTAAAAGGTAGATTATTTAAATAGGTTATCACACCATTAAAAGTGCATTATTCATAGTGGGTGTTGATCTTCTCCTAAATTATATAATTTTGAATACTAAACTATGGTATTAGTGATATAAACATATACAAAATACTATATTAAAATTCTAATTTTAATTTCATGAAATCTTCAACACTGTACTGTACTATTTTTATTCAATAATTAATCTTTGTTTTTTTATTTTGTGTAAGATTTTAAAAATCCTATTCACCCCCTCTAGTATGTTTTTCTATATATATCTATCAAACAATTGTAATATAATTGGGAGCTACACTTATTGTAACTTTATTATTAAAAACTAATGCATGTTGTACCTAAATCTCTCTCTCTATTATGCTATTTTCATGATCAAAAACTCTCATTAATGTTTATAATAATTTGATTTATGTGAGATATAGTATTTACATTAAATATAACATGATGAAATGTTTATTATCTTGGTTATCTATTTGAAGTATTTGAATATTTTATTAATTCACCTTTTGAATCTCAATATAAGTATTAAGACCTACTATGAATGTTTGAAGAACAATTGGAGGTTTTCGATGTAAGTGGAGGAGCCAATTTTTTATTTTCTATGTAAAAATAACCTAAATAGCCAGTGATAAAACATGGTAGAAAGGTATGTTTTTAGGTAACCATAGGTAGAGAAATGGTGCAATGACGGTCATTTTGGGAAGAAAAAGAAACTTTTTATTTTTCACTAGGGAATGGTGCATGATGTCTTGATGCATAAGCTGCTTTTAAAGTTATCCAAATGTCAATAAATTTGGTTTTACGTGACATTATATCTCCCCATTGAAATATAAATGCCATTCAATGAAGAATTAAAATCTACATATCATATTTTTATGTACCCACCATGGTTATTAATATTTTTAGTTACTAGAATAATTATTTGAAATTCCAATTTTTTTTATTCATGAGTAGTTTTAAACTGACCATAATGTTATTTAAGCTACAACAATAACTTTTAAGCTTCTATTTATATTAATTTCATAATTGAACATGATTTTTACATTTTGAACTTATCATGTCGTAGTATTTTAAAGTGGTTTTGTAGAATTATTTGAGGTGATCTTGAGTGATGTACTTCTAATGCGACTTTATGATAAATTTATTTACATAGTTTTTACACCTACAACATGACCATTTTTTCCTACCATCAATATTACAATCATTCCTCTATAGTATATATAGTGTCTTCAAGGTTTATTCCTTATGTTCAATTGCATACATAGTTTATTTTTTAATAAAATTATATTTTCTAGAATACTCTACATTAGTTATTTTTAAATAAATAAATTAAATTAATGTTTATTAAATCTGTTTTAACTATTATATTTCTTTGTAAATTAATTATATATTTTTATGACCATGTTGAAAACTAGTGAAAATAAAATTTTCTATGGAAATATTAATTTTCATAACATTAATTTTTCTCTCTATTTAGTTTCGAATTATTACTTCACTAAAAGTATCTGCAAAAGTTTTTTATCATTCTAATAATTTTATTAATTGTATATTATTATAATGAATTTATTATAAATTGTTCTAATGAGTATAATGCATGAATTAATTCAAGTCAATATTATTATTTAATACATGTCAAGTATTATAATGTAATAAAATGTTTAATATTATAAATATTTATAACCATTTTATAGAGGTGATAAGTTTCGTAAATTCCCACATGAAGAGTTTTAGGATTACCATTTATGATTAGTCAATAAATAAAGAATCGGGGAATTGTTGTCAATAACTACTAATGGATTTTTTCATACTGGATAAATTTTTTATATACAAGAATAAAATATTGAATTTTTTGAAACTAAATGATGTTATTCTTTAAATATTGTTTAATTTATGTGATATAAAATCATCTAAATTCTACACATTACTTATGAATTGATCAATTATATTAGAACTGCATCTTATTGAACATCTTATGATATCAATAGTTATTGAATTGTATTCATTTTTTCATGGTATTATTTTTCATGACTCTATTTTTAATTTTTAGTTTTGTTTTATGGTATACCCAATTAAGATAAATTCATTATTGGTTATTATTACACCAAAAAATATGTTATTGGGTTGTGAATCCTGAAGAAAAGTTAGTGTAAGGATAGTTTTCGACCCCTGTAAAAAGTTGGGTTTGTGCCTCTAGGTATTTTAAAAGGTAGATTATTTAAATTGGTTATCACACCATTAAAAGTGCATTATTCATAGTGGGTGTTGATCTTATCCTAAATTATATAATTTTCAAGATTAAACTATGGTATTAGAGATATAAACCTCTATAAACTACTATATTCAAATTCTGATTTTAATTGCACTAAATCATCAACAATGTATTGTACTATTTTTATTCAATAATTAATCTTTTTTTTTATTTTGTGTAAGATTTTAAAAATACTATTCACCCCATATAGTATGTTTTTCTATATATATACGAATCAAACATTTGTAATATAATTAGGAGATACACATATTGTAACATTATCATTAAAAACTAATTCATGTTGTACCTAAATCTCTCTCTCTCTATTAGGCTGTTTTCATGATCAAAAACTCTCTTTAATGTTTATAATAATTTCATTTAAGTGATATATAGTATTTACATTGAATATAAAATGATGAAATGTTGAGTATCTTGGTTATCTATTTTAAGTATTTGAATATTTTTTTAATTCACATTTTGAATCACAATATAAGTATTAAGACCTGGTATGAATGTTAGAAGAACCATTGGAGGTTTTAGATGTAAGTGGAGGAGCCAATTTTTTACGTTCTATGAAAAAATAGCCTAAATAGCGAGTGATAAAACATGGTATAAAGGTATGTTTTTAGGAAAACATAGGTAGAGAAAAGGTGCAATGACAGTCATTTTGGGAAGAAAAACAACTTTTTTATTTTTCACTAGGGAAGGGTGCACGATGTGTTGATGGATATGATGATTTTAAAGTTATGAAAATGACACTAAATTTGGTTTTATGTGACATTATATGTCCCCATTGAAATCTAAATGTTTTCAATGGTTTTAAAAGATACAAAAAGAGGGTTGGGTTAATGGATCATAAAACTCAATTTCCATGAAATCTTTATCATCAAATCAATGTTGAATTTCATGATTTATAAAAAACCTATTAATGTGCCAACTTCAACTCCTAAATAAGCCAAGGATCTCATCCTATTTCTCAAATCTTCCATCCTCAACTATATTCATCCAACTATGATATATTTGAGTGACATTATAACAACTTTCCCCTAAAAAATATCTATCCTCTTGTTACATTTCTTTAATGGGATCTCACTCAGAAACATTGAGGTGTTGGTTACTTGGATTCTATAAAAGCTCACAAGGATTCTCACAAACTACAATTATAAGGTAAATATTTATTAATCACAACTGAGATATTTGAATTAATAATATTTTCCTCTTAATTCAAGAGGTGCAGATGTAGGGGCTCATATCAATCTATTATTGAAATCCTTTTCAATTGTATTTTCTCTCTCTTGACTTTGTCGCTTACATCATTTTTAATCGATTTTAATGCTCACATAAATTTGATTCGATTAATATTTTTATTAATTTAAAATGATATTGTAATTTTTAATGAAGTCAAATTTATCATGTATTACTCAATATATATATTTCCTTGATTTTTTATTAATATTTTTATTCCACATTAAATTTATTAAATAATAAATTGACCCCCCTTATTTCCATTTTTATCAAACTAGTAGTTTATATCAAATGGTATATTTTTGTTTTATCAAAAATTATGTTGTTTTCATAATTGTATTTCAATTATATTTTACAAATATTAATCAATTTCTAATATCAATTTTAGTATTGAATCGAATATTTTTTTCATATTCACCCATTTCTTATAAAACCAATTAATCTTTATTGGATTAATAAGATTCAATGATTCATGCTAGTATTAGTAACCATATTCAGAAAATGTTTATTCATGAGTATGTTCCAGATAAGGAATCATAAAATAAATATACACCTGATGAATTTAATTATTTTGAACCCTATAGAAAATCTTTGAATTCTTTACATCATGGAATTGATATATATGAGGTTGATTATTTTTTGACATAGTAAATGGCTTTTGAAATATGAAAATTCTTAGAAGTCATGCACTAAGGAACCAATAATGTAAATGAAACACTATTGGATATATATCATCATGATTTTTAATGTTACTCTATGCAAACTAATGAATCTATTACTACCATGTTTATGGGATTTTTATGACATATTCAAAGATATAAAGTCTCTCGGTGAATATTTATCTACCAAAATGATCATAAAAAATCCTACGTATTTTTCATTTTTATAGGGCTCCCAAAGTGATAGTCACTTAATAAAAGAAAAATGTAAAGAAAATAGTGGTTTAATAACTCATAAAATCGTTAATAAAATATGAAATAATAATAAATATAGAAGTAAAAAATGTAGGACAGTGAATTTAAAGATACAATGAAAACCATCTCTTTAATGGATATCAATATTGAACCATCTAGAGGTAAGGTACAATACTTATCCCAACAGGATATAAATATGAATAAAATAATCAATAATATAAAATTTTAAAACTAATATAATATGATATGTCAACAGGTGATATCATAAGTGTCATGCTAAAATTATAAAAAATAATGGTTACATCACCATGTAGTTCCCCATCTAAAAAATGATGATTAAAGAAAAGAAACAATGTATAAAGGCTTTCAAATTCACTGAATGGAGTGTAAGAGGTGACTCCATAGACACAAAATTTTCAACTACTTCAAGTGAAATGAAGTCCAAATTACCTTATGGAAGATAATGATGAGTAAATTATGGTTAGTACCTCTCATATAATTTCTTTATACTCCTATGATTTTCTTAATTCTTCTTCATTCTCTTATTATTGAAAATCAAGTCAACATAACATTAAAGGCCTGAAATATGCTCATGATTATTTCCAAAACAGTATGAATCAAGTTGATTTATAATAAAAATATCTTTAAAATAAATCAAATCATGTCATTCATGAAAAAATAAAATCTCCAAAAATAAAAGGATAACATATTTAAAGAAACATAATAATTGTCCATGAAAATTAAAAATCAACCATATTTTGTTAAACTTGAAACAACTATTACGTATCTCAAAATTTATCTTTAATAATTAGCCCATGAGGATAAAAATAAAAATAAAATTTTGGACTCTCAATGAAATGGAAAAAAAGAAGTTTGGTTTTAGAGTATCTAATCATGAAAGTGACTCTAAAAATCTATTATAGCCCCCATTTGTTAAAGGTCTCTCACTAGATAATTTTTTTAATTTTTATTCAACAACTACTAATATAGTTTTTAATATGATTTTAATAATGAAGTATATGGGAGACCAAATATAGTTCATATTTCTTTAAATATTTCTAAATGAAAACTACATGCCGAAAAAATCTAGATTCAGAAATATTTATTATCTTAAAAAATGCAACCTAAGTTTTTATAGGTTCGAAAAAATGTATAATTTTATTTTTTATGTAAAGTGTCTTCTGATAAAAAACAAAGAAATACTTTTCTACCCATATATTGGTTTTTCATCGCACGTGTATTGAAACTTCTATAAATTAAAATTAATTGATAATATAGAAGGAGGTCGTGTAACATTCAACGATAACTCTCAGGGTAATATAATCAATCAAGGTTACATCAATTTCCCAATCTCAACATTAATATAAAATTTTTTATATACAAAATGTTTTAAAATAAAATTGAATGGAATTAATCAATTTCGTCAGAACAGTTTTAAAATCTAATCTCATTTTTTATAAATTATCGAACTCAAAATGAATTTTTTTTACCATATGTATATTTAAAAATGTTTATACATTCAATTTAAAATATATTTATATCGAACATGTTAAAATTTTGAGTGTAAAAGTCAATGACTCATAGATTTATCTAAAATCAATTTTTCAATGGGGCATACACTCACATTTCAAATTCAACCATTTCAGAATAGTAAAATATATTCCTAATAAGAATTTAAAATACGACATGGTTTGGGAAGCATACGAACATGGAAAGAAAAAAAAACCACATTCAAATCTAAAATTTTCTTTATACCTACAATTACTCATAGATAAATTAATAATTATCTTTTAATACCATTTCAAATTGAAATTATTGGGTTAAATCCTATACTTTTTTTATTGGTGATGAATTTAAAATATTCTCCTAAAAATTATTATTATATCATAAAAGTGTATATTTAAAAGAATTATTTATGTTTTCTAAATAATTTAGAAATAAAAAATGTTTATAATTATTTCAATTTGATGTGATCTTGGGTGATAATTAAAAAAATAATAATTTTATTTTTTACGTTATTATAAAGGCTATAATAATTCTTTTTCTACTCCTCAAAGACATCATCAAAATAGGGTCATAGAGAAAAAAATCAAACCATAAAAAAATATAAATCTCTTTCAAATGATTTTAATTGGACAAAATATTTTTTGGTTGAGTCCCTGAATATTGCATGTTTATAATTAATCACATTATCATAAACCCAGTTCTTAGAAATATCACTTATTAACTTTAAAAAAAATAAAACCTATATTTATATTCTTAAAGGATGTTGGTGGCATGTGTTTCTTTAACACCAAATAAAATCTTGGAAAATATTATTCTAAATCAAATAAAGGTATCTTTATCAGGTAATATAACTAACGCAAGCCAAACCACATCTTCAATATGAAGTTTAAAATGGTATAAAAATCAATCAATGTTATTTTTTAGGAAAATATTTCAAAATCACGTTTCTATAATGTTCTTGAAAGAGTTTTTAAAATGAAACATCTCAAGCTGAATAATTTGAATAAGAACAAGAATATACATCCAATTATTTACCTAAATACTTCATAAAATTTAAAGGTCATCCCTGTGAAAATTTAATTGGAGATATACAAGTGGGAATGCATACTAAAAATCAGTCTTAAATGGGGTTTAAAACCTTGTATTTTTCCCTCAACATAAAAACCAAAACCATAAATATCATACTAATAGTAAAAATTGGGTACTTTTGAAGATATAGGAAATAAACAAACTCACTTGAAATGATTCACATAATATCATTTAGGTGTCTAATGATAGTCCTACCATAGGCACTAAATGGGTTTTTTTGGAATAATCTAGATAATCATGGTAATATCACTGGAAATAAAGCTCACATGGAAAATAAAAGTTCAAACTAAGAAGAATTAATTGTATATGGAAAAAAATTACCCATCACTAATTTAGAATCTGTAAGAATATTTTTAGAATTAACCCCTCATATAAATTTATAAATCATTCAAATGGATGTCAAGATAACTATTTTAAATGGTTTTATTTCTAAAAAAATTATTGTGGAACAACCACCTTGTTTTGAAAATCATCTTTTTAGAAATTTTATTTTCAAATAAACCATATCCCCTTTTATTTAAAAAAATACACATAGTATTGTAACGACCATATTTAAAATTATCTTTATATCAAAAGGTCTTAAAATGAGAAAATATAATTTAATAATATTTCAAAAACAAATCTAAAATGTTTTTTACTCATTCAAGTATAAATTAAAGATGTGATTTTTGGTCTACCAATGAATCTATATGCCCTAAAGTTTATGATATATTGAATATATAATTTGAAATTAACATTATGGGTAAACTCAAATTCATTATCTATTTCAAAAGTTTTCAATGAAATGATGGTATCTTTTTAAACCCTAGTAACACACAATGGAAATCATAAAATGATTATGTATGGATCATGTGGGATGTTATTATTCCCATAAGTAAATCATGTAAGTTATCATTGGATGAATCTAATATGTTGGTTGTAAATATGTTTTATAAAATTATTATTGGTAGTATAATTTAACTTACTTTGACATGTCCTGATACCATGTTCATTATTATTTTTTATGCTCATTATCAATCAAATCCAAATGAATCTCATTTCAAATTTTTTAAAATGAATTTTCATTATTTAAAAGGAGAAAAAAAATTTAAAGGAAGATATTTTAAATTAACATCTTTAATCAATGCTAGTTTTAGAGGATGCTTCTTAGATAGGAAAAGTGAAATTTTAACTTTCCACTAACATGGAAAATCTCTCAACCAATATAGTTGTAAAAAGTATAACTTAGTTTATCATTCTTTATCTGAAGAGGATTATATAGTCACTATGACTTGTTGAACCCAAATATAATTAATAAAACAAATTTCCTTAGAGTTTAGGCTTAAATTTGACCTTAACTCTATCATATGTGATAATACTAGTTCTATAAATATCACAAAAAATATCATCCAGTACTCTGAAACTATTCAACTTGACTTTAGGTGTAACACCCCAAGATTTTATGAAAAATATTCTTTTTAATTTCATTAATTTCTTGTGTTGTATGCTACACCAAAAAGAGCTTTCACAACACGCATCCTTGACTTGCCTTGCATTACACGCAATCGTGACCTTCCTCGATAGCGTGTGTAGTACGCAATACCGAGTTTCACTAAACAAGGATATGCTATTAAAATATTATTAAAACTAGCCGTTATGAATAGTAATAACCACTTTTTGAAATTTTATAAATTTTATTTTTCAAAATGGACTTCATTTTTGGATTCTGAATATCGAAATTAGCTTAGGGTGAAATTTTTGTACTTTTCAGATAACTTTCATTTTCTGATGAATAGTGAAAATTACTAAATTTTAATTAAAAACAACCTTTTTAATCAAAATAATTAATAGTGATAAATTATTAATTTGACTGGTTTTAAAGTATATTTAGAATATATTTTTACAATTTAATACAATGTTTGTCATTAGATGTAATTTCACGTTTAAACTAGACATAAACAAGTGTCAATCTTTTGATAGTTATTATCTCTTAAGAACACACTATTTGTTTTGACTATGGGGATAAATTTTTAAATTAATTAATGAAACTGATATGTTTTAAATTTGGTAAAATAGAGATCATTTTTGAGTTCATAATATCAAATATAGCTTAGGCCTAATTTTTGGTATTTTTCTGGAAACTTTCAATTTTTGATGAATAGGGAAACCACTAAGTGGTAGTTAAAAAAAATTCATAAAACATAATTTTACCGCTTCTGTGAGTGGAATTTCAAAAATCCAAGACACATGGTTGATGTCAGTAAGTAAAATATGTTTCAATGAGATGAAAATAATTTTTGGTGAATAGTAGTTTTTTACTTTTTTTACCACTGTTAAAAGTAAATAGGGTAATTAAGGGTAAAAATGATATTATTATTACCCTAACACATGTCCTAATTCTATTGAATAAGTTTAATTCGACCAAAAACAATCTTAGGAATAAAATATGACCGTTTAGGCCCACTTGGATTAGATTAGGACATTTATTATTAATTTATTTAAAGAAGGGTTAGAATAGTTAAAATCAAAGTTTAATAAGTAAATTATTTTAAATATAGGGTTATACATAAAATAATTTCGACTATAAATATTCATTAGAAAGATAA
This sequence comes from Viscum album, assembly GCA_963277665.1. Lineage (NCBI taxonomy): Eukaryota > Viridiplantae > Streptophyta > Magnoliopsida > Santalales > Viscaceae > Viscum > Viscum album. The sequence continues at coordinate 151,618,736 of OY728138.1, forward strand.
AACGATTTCCTACATAATGATATTTAATTTGTAATTTTTAGACATTAAATAATTTAATTTATTTATGACACAATGATGATGCGATAATTATTTTATTAATGAAATATTGACATAATTGATATTATAAATACCCAAATAAATGTAATTTGAGACTTTTTATGGATTCCAATAATTTTATAGATTAATATGACATGTTAGTATTTCTTTAATTAACGTTTTTCAAACTAATAATTCTGTTATGATTTTCACAAAAATCAATTACTAAATAGTGTCAAAATTGAAATAAAATAGTTTTTAAAACAAATATTATATTATTAATTGTTATTTTAATTCTAAAAATCTATGGCTCGGCCAAATGACTTAGATAAGGTTATATATATTAATAATAAACAACTTGGGGTTCCTTTGGCTTGTTATAGTAAGTTTATTAACCTTATAGTGTAAGAACACAAAAAGACATGGTAAAAGTAAAATTATCTAACTTAAAGTTAAAACTAAATGATAAGGTTAGAATAGTAAACTAAACTTTTCCAAATTCTATTGTATGATAGGATTTAGACCCATACCTACCTTAGCTTCTAAATAACTCAATTTTCAGCTATTAAAAACCGAATATGACTTTATAATAAAATAATATTTTTTGTTATTCCAAAGGTGCCCCTCTCCTCCCTTATAAAAGGGCGCCTCCTCCCTCTCTTCCTCACACCACATTGAGCCTTAAAGCTTGGCAAACCCCTGAAACATTATCTTCTACTCTTCCATAGAAACATACTAGAGGTCCTGGTATTCTTTAAAGACCAAATGTAGTGCCCTAAGGGGACAAATCAAAGAGGCACTTCAAAGAAGAGGTAATGTCCATTACGGATTTTTTTAACTTTATTTCTTCTTCCACTTCTTCTTCTTAGGTTGTTTCATTATGAAGTAATAACATATGTATCAATCATATAATTATATGTTATTATAAGTATGAAACAACCCTATTTCACCATCTATCCATTCTACGGAAAACGAAATCACCGCACGTGCGTACCTACGGAATACTGTTTCCACGCCGTGGTGTAATCTATTTTCCATCACCACCTTACTTGGATGGGTATAATGGTGTACATAATAACTATATATGATTATTGTAAAGTGATATTGATTCTTAAATAGTATACATACACTCCAATACAATTCCACGATCATGAGAATGATATCATCGCTCGTGCGTACGTACGGACTACCGTCTCCACGACGCGATGAGATTTATTCTCCATGTTAACCATTCATGAATGATTATAAAGTATATATAATAAGTAATCATGAAATATATGACATAATAATTATACTGTATTTATGTGTATATATATGTATTTCATCTACTTAATTCAATTCATCTCATTAAGGAAACGAAAACAATGTTCATGCGTACGTACGGCCTACCGTCTTCATGAAAGGTGTATTTCGTTCCATTTAATGATATATTATATATATCTATATTCTGAATATATATTATATATAAATCATGTTTTATATTCTGGAATTAAGTAATCATAATCTATGTAATCATATGAATAATTACAAGTCAAAACACGGACGACGAATGAAACGATTTTACCCAAAACGCTCTTTAACATGGAATTTACAAAAGAACGGGTAATATAAAGTAATAAGTGAACCATATATGATATCATAACAATGATTATGATTCTGGAATAATACAATGACATTATTTATATCATTATACATGAGGTTCGGACAATTATGAAGCAAATCGGACCTAAGGTAAGGGAAAATATCACAATCTCATTTTTATCCGAGATTTTTTGTACATTGGTATTTACTGGGGTGTATTTTATCATCCACATCCATGTTTCCTAGATATGTAATATTGTTTCCATCCACCTATAGTTGTTTAAATCCAATTTTACCCTTATTTGAGTTTTTAGTAAAGGATATGAAAGGAATCTTTTGTTGTTTTTCGTATGAGATACTTTTTGACTTTTCCGGAAAAAGTACGAGAAGAATGTTTTTTTAACTTATACGGCACGAACAGATTCTTACGGTTTTATAAAGCATGATTTTCTTGAAGATTCTTCAAAAATATTTCCTGAATATTTTCAAGAAAATCATTTTCTTTAAAAATGCATGACATTTTGTGAAAAGAAAATGATTTTAAAGAAGAAAGGATATTTTCCTCAAGAATTCATTTCCAGTGTTTTATCAAAACCATTTTCCATCTAAAATGAAATTATTTCATATGTGTATGTTTTAAGTATAATGCCTCTATGATTTACATGGTTTCAATTTTCTTATTATGAAATGAAATCCATTTCTTTTATATGTATTATGTTATGATGGGATGATGTTTATGAAACCCATTTTTTTCGTTGGGTTATTATGAATGATGTATTCTTATTTTGTGGCACAAGTATGAATGATTTCATTATGAGATGGGTGGGACCTATATATCCCTCCAATGCATTGGGTAAAGATTTATATCTCATGAGATAGACATGGATGGAACGGTATGTTAATCTGGTTCAGTATTACAGGACTGGAACGAGGAGTGAACTCGATTCAGAAAGGGACTTTGTCCACTAAGATGGTCTTGGTAGCAATGCATTGGATACTATGGAAATCATTACATGTTCTTAATGGATGCCACAATTACATGTTTTATTCCCATTATATTTTATCATTCTTAATGTTTCTTTATGATCCATGCCTTACGTACTTCCATGTTTTAGGTCATTTCTCAAACTTTTGATGTTTAAACATTATGTTCATGTTTTTAAGTTCAAATGTATATGGTATGTTTTATTTTATCCATGCATACCCTTACTGAGAATTTGAGCTCACCCTTTTTATGTTTTATTTTCCCCGGGATATAAAGAAAGGTTTTAGGTAAGAAAAAAAAGTGAAAGATCTTTATTGGAGATGTTGAAGATCTTTCATCACGATTAGAAGATTACGTTCCTAGTTTCCAAAGACACTAAACTATTATGGTCCTTGTGTGTCTATTTTTTTTATGTATTATATATTCCGTAAAAGTAGTGTAATGTCCATGTACGTCAAGTTTCGTGTCCCTATAGTTGGTATCACAGGAAAGGTTTAGTCAACCTTTCGAAACTAGGATGAAAAAACGTTTGTGAGATCCCTAGAGATATTTCTAAGGTATATCTAGGTATGTCCCTAAAGACAAGTATACGTATATGATATAGTTCTAGAACTATGGTAATGATCATAAAATTTAACCTAAGATGTTTGATATTGAGGGTACTCCCCCTTTACTATGTTGTTTTCCCTAGCTTGATTTTTTCCTCTCACAGAATTCTTTTTGTTTTTTATTCCATGGAGGGAACCAGAAGGAATTTGGTTAACATTGAATCCAATGAACAAATTGGTTACTATGAGCAACAATATTGTGTAATTCCTAGAGATAAAGATATTGTGATTATGCCGAATCAGTCATCGTGATACATGATTAACAAGGTGAAATTTTGTGGTATGCCTAATTCATCAAATAAGAGGAAGATAGACTTTTATGCATGTTCTCATGTTGAGGAGCATAAAGAAAAAAAGATTAATATTTCTAAAGAAGGTAAGAGGAATCTTGAGGAATACCTCAAATGGAGGGACAAATGTTATCTGTGTGGAGAAAAGGGACATATATTGACAGACTATTATGGAGTTCAATGTCTTATTTGTGGAGAACATGGGCATTACCCAACTCGATTCCCTGACCTAAAAAGTTACTTCTAAATAAAGGAAGGACTTATTCCAAGAAAATCATTGAAGAGGATGGATTGAAGTGTTTATGTATTGGTATTTAGGAATAATGTTGTTGAGGTACTTTTATGGTGTATTGGAATATTTTTGTATTAGTCTATTGTGGATTTCAATAATATTATGGTACCAGTAACCATGAAAAGTGATTCAAATATTTTGGAAAGAATATGATATGCACATAATGAAGGGAAAACAAGAAAATGAAATTTTTGACAGTATTCATGAGCTCATGATTGATATAAGGACTAAGTAATATTATGGTTTGATTATATAGAAATTTTGGGATTTTGGTATGTGGAAAGAGTTAACTTTTGACAGCATTCATGTTTTCACTAAGGATAAATGGGTATTCATTTTTTCCAAGTGAATACATGATTAAGTCCTTCGAATGTTTGGAATGTGACCAAAAAGACATATCTCATGATATAAGGGGATCAACAATGCTATTAACATGCTAGTTGTATGAACTATTTGGTAATCATTTTCACTATAATATGAGATTGGACAGTAGTACTTTGGATAAGCCTAAATATTGGAATTGATTATGTTGGACATAAGTTAGTATTGTTTAAGGATATAAGTTTTTTCGATATTATTTATGGGATGTTATAGTAATTTAGTTTTAGAAAAAGGACAACCTGTAGGATGGGCGACAGCCCATCGCGTCGGACAAGGCTGTGGGAATCGAACCCACAACCGAAGTGTGACTGGACTTTATTGCCTACAACTGGCCTACAGGAAATCCCGATTTAGTAGAAATTATTTTTATTATATTCAGTAGTATGATATATGATGTAAAAGTCCATTTTAGGAACCATATATGATTAATCTCACTATAGATGGACTTATGTATTTTTTGATAACTTTTCTAACCTTTTGTTTGAGACAGATGGAATGACCCATCATTCAATCACATGATTTTCTAAAATATCATGAATGAAAAATTCAACATCATTTCATTAAGGGATTAAGTGGAAATTGTCCAAAGAATGACCAACAGTGAGACTATACCGAAATCACGAAAGTATTTCATCTATTTCTGATTTCATCAACTTTAGGGAAACGATCCTGAAAACCAAAAATGTTGTCCTAGTGCTCTTATATCTGATGAATCAGATGGTACCTTAGATCATCACAAATTTATGGCTTTGTGATTTCTGGATTTTCCATAGCCATGTTCTCTACCACTCTCCATCAGAACATTATGGTTAGATTTCTCTTCCATATCCAAATATTCACCTATGTGGAAACCCAATAATTAGTTTATTTGGGTAACCGTTACGTTTCATACTTTTGTTTTTAAAGATTGGTTTTGGTATTCCTTTTTACGATGTGGGTTTCTATCAAAGAAACTTTCGAATAGTAAACCATTTATAACCCCGACGAATTTCGAGGGGGAAATTCATTTTAAGGGGGGTAGAATGTAACACCTCGAGATTTTATGAAAAATATTATTTTTAATTTCATTAATGTCTTGTGTTGTACGTTACACCGAAAGGAGCTTGCACAATAAGCATCCTTGACTTTCCTTGCATTACACGCAATCGCGACCTTCCTCGATAGCGTGTGTAGTATGCAATACCGAGTTTCACTAAACAACGATATGCTATTAAAATATTATTAAAACTAGCCATTATGAATAGTAATAACCACTTTTTGAAATTTTATAAATTTTATTTTTCAAAATGGACTTCATTTTTGGATTTGGAATATGGAAATTAGCTTAGGGTGAAATTTTGGTACTTTTCGGATAAATTTCATTTTCTGATGAATAGTGAAAATTACTAAATTTTAATTAAAAACAACCTTTTTAATCGAAATAATTAATAGTGATAAATTATTAATTTGAGTGGTTTTAAAGTATATTTAGAATATATTTTTACAATTTAAAACAATTTTGTTCATTGGATGTAATTTCACATTTAAACCAGTCATAAACAAGTGTCAATCTTTTGATAGTTATTATCTCTTAAGAACACGCTATATGTTTTGACGATGGGAATTAATTTTTAAATTAATTAATTCAACTGATATGTTTTTAATTTTTTAAAATAAATATCATTTTTGAGTTCAAAATATCAAATATATCTTAGACCTAATTTTAGGTATTTTTCTGGAAACATTCATTTTTTGATGAATAGTGAAACCACCAAGTGGTAGTTAAAAAAATGAATTTTTCATAAAACATAATTTTACCACTTCTGTGAGTGGAATTTCAAAAATATGAGAGACACGGTTGATGTCAGTAAGTAAAATGTGGTTCAATGAGATGAAAATAATTTTTGGTGAATAGTAACTTTTTACTTTTTTTACCACGGTTAAAGGTAAATAGGGTAATTAAGGGTAAAAATGATATTATTATTACCCTAACAGAAGCCCAAATTCTATTGGATAAGTGTAATTCGACCAAAAACAATATTAGGAATAAAATATGACCATTTAGGCCCACTTGGATTAGATTAGAACATTTATTATTAATTTATTTAAAGAAGGGTTAAAATAGTTAAAATCAAAGTTTAATAAGTAAATCATTTTTAATATAGGGTTATACATAAGATGAATTTGACTATAAATATTCATTAGAAAGATAAAACTATTTCCTACATAATTATTTTTAATTTGTAATTTTTATACATTAAATAATTTAATTTATAAATGACACAATGATGATGCAATAATTATTTTATTAATGAAATATTGACATAATTGATGTTATAAATACCCAAATAAATGTAATTTGAGACTTTTTATGGATTTAACTAATTTTATAGGTTAAAATGGCATGTTATTATTGATTTAATTAAATTTTTTCTAACTAATCATTCTTTTATGATTTTAAAAAAAATCAATTACTAAATAGTATCAAAATTGACATAAAATAGTTTTTAAAACAAATATTATATTATTAATTGTTATTTTATTCGTAAAAATATAATTCTAGGACAAATGACTTAGATAAGGTTATATATATTAATAATAAACAACTTGGGGTTCGTTTGGCTTGTTATAGTAAGTTTATTAACCTTATAGTGTGAGAACACAAAAAGACATGGTAAAAGTAAAATTGTCTAACTTTAAGTTAAAACTAAATAATAAGGTTAAAATAGTAAACTAAACTTGTCCAAATTCTATTGGATGAGAGTATTTCTGCCCATCCCCACTTTAGATTCGAAATAACTCAATTTGAAGATATTAAAAACCGAATATGAATTTATAATAAAATAATATTTTTAGTTATTCTAAAGGTGCCCCTCTCCTCCCTTATAAAAGGGCACCTCCTCCCTCTCTTCCTCACACCACTTTGAGCCTTAATGCTTGGAAAAAACCTCCCAAATTCTCTTCTCCACTTCCCTAGAAACATCCTAGAGGTCGTGGTATTCTTTATAGACAAAGTTTAGTGCCCTAAGAGGAGGAATCAAAGAGGCGCTTCAAAGAAGAGGTAATGTTTGTTACCCATTCTTTCAACTTTATTTCTTCTTCCACTTCTTCTTCTAAGGTTGTTTCATTATTAAGTAATAACATCAGTATCACTCATATAATTATATGTTATTATAAGTATGAAACAACCCTATTTCACCATCTATCCATCCTACGGAAAATGAAATCACCGTGTGTGCGTACGTACAGAATATCGTCTCCACGCCGTGGTGTATTCTATTTTCCATCACCACCTTACTTGGATGGGTATAATGGTGTACATAATAACTATATATGATTAATGTAAATTTATATTGATTCTGAAATAGTATACATACACTCCAATACAATTCCATGATCATGAGAATGATATCATCGGTTGTGCGTACGTACGGACTACCGTCTCCACGACGCGATGAGATTCATTCTTCGCGTTAACAATTCATGAATGATTATAAAGTATATATAATAAGATGTCATGAAATTTATGACATAATAATGATACTGTATTTATGTGTTTATATATGTATTTCATCTACTTAATTCCATTCAACTCAATAAGGAAACGAAAACAACGTTCATGCGTACGTACGGCCTACCGTCTCCACGAACAGTGTATTTCTTTCCATTTACCGATCTTTTATATATATGAATATTCTGAATATATATTATATATAAATCATGTTTTACATTATGGAATTAAGTAATCATAATCTAAGTAATCATATGAATAATTACAAGTCAAAACATGGACGACAAATGAAACGATTTTACCCAAAACACTCTTTAACATGGAATTTACAGAAGAACGGGTAATATAAAGTCATAAGTGAACCATATATGATATCATAACAATGAGTATGATTCTGTAATAATTAAATGACTTTATTTAAATAATTATATAGGAGTTTCGGACACTTACGAAGCAAATCGGACCTAAGGTAAGGGAAAATATCACAATCTCATTTTTATCCAAGATTGTTTATACTTTGGTATTTACTGGTGTGTATTTGATCATCCACATCCATGTTCCCTCAATATGTAATATTGTTTCCATCCACCTACAATTGTTTAATTCCAATTTTACCCTTAGGTGAGTTTTTAGTAAAGGATATGAAATGAATCTTTTTTTGTTTTTCGTATGAGGTTCTTTTGGACTTTTCCAGAAAATGTACGAGAAAAATGTTTTTTTAACTTATAGGGCACGAACGGATTTTTACGGTTTTATAAAGCTTGATTTTCATGAAGATTCCTCAAAAATATTTCATGACTATTTTCAAGAAAATCATTTTCTTTTAAAAATTCATGACATTTTTTCCAAAGAAAATGATTTTAAAGAAGAAAGTATATTTTCCTCAAGAATTCATTTCAAGTGTTTTATCAATACCATTTTCCATCTAAAATGAAATTATTTCATATGTGTATGTTTTAAGTATAATGTCTCTATGATATACATGTTTTCACTTTTCTTATTATGAAATGATATCCATTTCTTTTATATGGATTATGTTATGATGGGATGATGTTTATGAAACCCATTTTATTCGTTGGGTTATTATGAATGATGTATGTTTATTTTGTGGCACAAGTAAGAATGATTTCCTTATCAGAGGGGTGGGACCTATATCTCCCTCTAATGTATTGGGTAAATATTTATATCTCATGAGATAGACATGGCTTGAACGGTAAGTTAATCCGGTTCAGTATTACAGGACTGGAACGAGGAGTGAACTCGATTCAGAAAGGGACTTTGTCCACTAAGATGGTCTTGGTAGCAATGCCTTGGCTACTATGGAAATCATTACATGTTCTTAATGGATGCCACAATTACATGTTTTATTCCAATTATATTTTATCATTCTTAATGTTTCTTTATCATCCATGCCTTACGTACTTCCATGTTTTATGTCATTGCTCAAGCTTTTGATGTTTAAACATTATGTTCATGTTTTTAAGTTCAAATGTATATGGTATGTTTTATTTTATCCATGATTACCCTTACTGAGCATTTGAGCTCACCCTTTTTATGTTTTATTTTCCCCAGGATATTAAGAAAGGTTTTAGGTAAGAAAAAAAGTGGAAGATCTTTGTGGGAGATGTCGAAGATCTTTCATCACGATTACAAGATTATGTTCCATGTTTCCAAAGACACTAAACTATTACGGTCCTTGTGTGTCTGTTTTTGTTATTTATTACGTATTCCGCAAAAGTAATGTAATTTCCATGTACGTCAAGCTTTGGGTCTCTATAGTTGGTATCAGAGGAAAGGTCTAGTCAACCTTTGGAAACTAGGATGAAAAAAAGTTAGTGAGATCCCTAGAGATATTTATAAGGTATATCTAGGGATGTCCCTAAGGATAAGTATACATATAAGATATAGTCCTAGAACTAAGGCAACGATCTTAGAATTTAACCTAAGATGTTAGATATTGAGGGTACTGCCCCTTTACTATGTTGTTTTCCCTATCATGATTTTTTCCTCTCATAGAATTCTTTTTGTTTTTTAGTCCATGGAGGGAACCAGAAGGAATTCGGTTAACATTGAATACAATGGACAAATAGGTTACTATGAGAAACAAAATTGTGTAATGTCTAGAGAGAAAGATATTGTGATTATGCTGAATCAGTCATCGCGATACATGATTTACAAGGTGAAATTTATTGGTATGCCTAATTCATCAAATAAGAGGAAGATAGGCTTTTATGCATGTTCGCATGTTGAGGATCATAAAGAAAGGAAGATTGAGATTTCTAATGAAGGTAAGATGAACCTTGAGGAATACCTCAAATGGAGGGACAAATTTTATTTTTGTGGAGAAAAGGGACATATAGTGACAGACTATTATGGAGTTCAATGTCTTATTTGTGGAGAACATGGGCATTACCAAACTCAATGCCCTAACCTAAAAAGTTACTTCTAAATCAAGGAAGGACTTATTCCAGGACAATTATTGAAGAGGATGGATTGAAGTGTTTATGTATTGGTATTTAATAATAATGTTGTTGAGGTACTTTTATGGTGTATTAGAATATTTTTGTATTAGTCTATTGTGGATTTCAATAATTTTATGGTACCGGTAACCATGAAAAGTGATTCAAATATTTTGGAAAGCATATGATATGCGCATAATGATGGGAAAACGAGAAAATGAAATGTTCGACAGTATTCATGAGCTCGTGATTGATATAAGGACTAAGTAATATTATGGTTTGATTATATAGAAAGTTTGGGATTTTGGTATGTGGAAAGAGTTAACTTTTGACAGCATTCATATTTTCACTAAGGTTAAATGGGTATTCATTTTTTTTCAAGTGAATACTTGATTAAGGCCATCGAATGATTGGAATGTGAGCAACAAGACATATCTCATGATATATGGGGATCAACAATGGTATTAACACGCTAGTTGTATGAACTCTTTGGTAATCGTTTTCACTATAATATGAGATTAGATAGTAGTATTTTGGATAAGCCTAAAGATTGGAATAGATTGTGTTGGACATAAGTTAGTATTGTTTAAGGATAGAAGTTTTTTCGATATAATTTATGGGATGTTATAGTAATTTAGTTTTAGAAAAAGGACAACCTGTAGGATGGGAGACAACCCATCGCGTCGGACAAGGCTCTGGGAATCGAACCCACAACCAAAGTGAGAATGGCTTTATCGCCTACAACTGGCCTACATGAATTCCTTGATTAGTAGAAATTATTTTTATTATATTAATCAGTATGATATATGAAGTATAAGTCCATTTTAGGAACCATATATGATTAATCTCACTATAGATGGACTTATGTATTTTTTGATAACTTTTCTAACCTTTTGTTTGAGACAGATGGAATGACCCATAATTCTATCACATGATCTTCTAACACATCACGAATGACAAATTTAACTTCATTTATTTAAGAGATGAAGGGGAAATTGTCCAAAGAACGACCAACGGTGAGACTATACCGAAATCACGAAAGTATTTCTTCTAATTCCAATTTCATCAACTTTAGGGAAACGATCTTGAAAACCAAAAATGTTGTCCTAGTGCTCTTATATCTAATGAATCAGATGGTACCTTAGATCATCACAAATTATTGTCTTTGTGATTACTGGCTTTTCCATAGCCATGTTCTCTACCACTCTCCATCAGAACATGATGGTTAGATTTCACTTCTATATCCATATTTTCACCTATGTGGAAACCCAGTGATTAGTTTATTTGGCAAAACGTTACGTTTCATAATTTTGTTTTTAAAGATTGGTTTTGGTATTCCTTTTTATGATGTGGGTTTCTATCAAAGAAACTTTCAAATAGTAAACCATTTATAACCCTAACGAATTTCGAGGGCGAAATTCATTTTACAGGGGGTAGAATGTAACACCCTGAGATTTTATGAAAAAATATTCTTTTTAATTTCATTAATGTCTTATATTGTACGCTACACCAAAAGGAGCTCGCACAACACGCATCCTTGACTTTTCTTGCATTACACGCAATCGCGACCTTCCTTGATAGTGTGTGTAGTACACAATACCGAGTTTCACTAAACAACAATATGCTATTAAAATATTATTAAAACTAACCGTTATGAATAGTAATAACCACTTTTTGAAATTTTATAAATTCTATTTTTCAAAATGGACTTCTTTTTTGGATTCGGAATATTGAAATTAGCTTAGGGTAAAATTTTGGTACTTTTCGGATAACTTTCATTTTCTCATGAATAGTGAAAATTACTAAATTTTAATTAAAAAAACCTTTTTAATAAAAATAATTAATAGTGATAAATTATTAATTTGAGTGGTTTTGAATTATATTTAGAATATATTTTTACTATTTAATACAATTTTGGGAATTGGATGTAATGTCACATTTAAACAAGACATAAACAACTGTCAATCTTTTGATAGTTATTATCTCTTAAGAACACACTATTTGTTTTGACACGGGAATTAATTTTTAAATTAATTAATGCAACTGATATGTTTTGAATTTGGTAAAATAGACATCATTTTTTAGTTCATAATATAAAATATAGCTTAGGCCTAATTTTTTTTATTTTTCTGGAAACATTCATTTTTTGATGAATAGTGAAACCACTAAGTGGTAGTTAAAAAAAATGAATTTTTCAGAAAAAATAATTTTACCGCTTCTGTGAGTGGAATTTAAAAAATCTGAGAGACACGGTTGATGTCAGTAAGTAAAATGTGGTTCAATGAGATGAAAATAATTTTTGGTTAATAGTAACTTTTTACTTTTTTTTAACCACGGTTAAAAGTAAATAGGGTAATTAAGGGTAAAAATGATATTATTATTACCCTAACACATGTTCTAATTCTATTGGATAAGTGTAATTCGACCAAAAACAATCTTAGGAATAACATATGACCATTTAGGCCCACTTGGATTATATTAGGACATTTATTATTAATTTATTTAAAGAAGAGTTAAAATAGTTAAAATAAAAGTTTAATAAGTAAATCATTTTTAATATAGGGTTATAAATAAGATAAATTCGACTATAAATATTCATTAGAAAGCTACGAAGATTTCCTACATAATAATATTTAATTTTTAATTTTTAGATATTAAATAATTTAATTTATTTGTGACACAATGATGATGCAATAATTATTTTACTAATGATATATTGACATAATCGTTGTTATAAATACCCAAATAAATTTAATATGAGACTTTTTATGGATTCCACTAATTTTATAGGTTAATATGAAATGTTAATATTGATTTAATTAAATTTTTTCTAACTAATCATTCTTTTATGATTTTCAAAAATATCAATTACTAAATAGTGTCAAATTTAACATAAAATAGTTTTTAAAACAAATATTATATTATTAATTGTTATTTTATTCCTTAAAATCAAAGGCTCGGCCAAATGACTTAGATAAGGTTATATATATTAATAATAAACAACCTGGGGTTATTTTGGCATGTTATAGTAAGTTTATTAACCATATAGTGTAAGAACCCAAAAAGACATGGTAAAAGTAAAATTATCTAACTTAAATTTAAAACTAAATGATAAGGTTAAAATAGTAAACTAAACTTGTCCAAATTCTATTGGATGAGAGTATTTTGACCCATCCCCACCTTATCTTAGAAATAACTCAATTTGGAGATATTAAAAACCGAATATGACTTTATAATAAAATAATATTTTTAGTTATTCCAAAGGTGCCCCTCTCCTCCCTTATAAAAGGGCACCTCCGCCCTCTATTCGTCACACCATGTTGAGACTTAATGCTTGAAAAAACCCTATCAAATTATCTTCTACACTTCCCTATAGAAATCCTATAGGTCCTGGTATTCTTTAATGACGAATTTTAGAGCCCTAAGTGGAGGAATCAAAGAGGCGCTTCAAAGAAGAGGTAATGTCTGTTACTGATTCTTTCAACTTTATTTCTTCTTCACTTATTCTTCTTAGGTTTTTTCATTATGAAGTAATAACATCAGTATCACTAATATACTGATATGTTATTATAAGTATGAAACAGCCCTATTTCACCATCTATCCATCCTACGGAAAATGAAATCACCTTGCGTGTGTGCGTACGGAATACCATCTCCACGCCGTGGTGTAATCTATTTTCCATCACCACCTTACTTGGATGGGGTATAATGGTGTACATAATAACTATATATGATTATTAAAAATTGATATTGATACTAAAACATTATTCATACACTCCAATAAAATTCCACGATCATGAGAACGATATCATCGCTCGTGTGTACGTACGGACTACCGTCTCCACGACGCGATGAGATTCATTCTCCACGTTCACCATTCATGAATGATTATAACGTATATATAATAAGTAATCATGATATATATGACATAATAATGATATTGGATTTATGTGTATATATATGTATTTCATCTACTTAATTCCATTCAACTCAATAAGGAAACGAAAACAGCGTTCATGCGTACGTACGGCCTACCATCTCCATGAACGGTGTATTTATTTCCATTTACTAATCTATTATATATATGAATATTCTTAATATATATTTTATATAAATCATGTTTTATATTTTGGAATTAAGTAATCATAATTTAAGTAATCATATTAACAATTACAAGTCAAAACACGGATGAAAAATTAAAACGCTTTTACCCAAAATGCTCTTTAACATGGAATTTACAAAAGAACGGGTAATATAAAGTCATAATTGAACCATATATGATATCATAACAATCATTATGATTCTGGAATAAGTCAATTACATTATTTAAATCATTATACGGGACGTTCAGACACTTACGAAGCAAATCGGACCTAAGGTAAGGGAAAGTATCACAATCTCATTTTTATGAGAGATTGTTTATACTTTGGTATTTACTGGGGTGTATTTTATCATCCACATACATGTTCCCTCAAAATGTAATATTTTTTCCATCCACCTAAAATTGTTTAAATCCAATTTTACCCTTAGGTGAGTTTTTAGTAAAGGATATGAAAGTAATCTTTTTCCGTTTTTCGTACGAGGTACTTTTTGACTTTTCCGGCAAAAGTACGAGAAGAATATTTTTTTAACTTATACGGCACGAACGGATTTTTACGGTTTTATAAAGCATGATTTTCATGAAGATTCCTCAAAAATATTTCATGACTATTTTCAAGAAAATAATTTTCTTTTAAAAATGCATGACATTTTGTGAAAAGAAAATTATTTTAAAGAAGAAAGGATATTTTCTTGAAGAATTCATTTCAAGTCTTTTATCAAAACCATTTTCCATCTAAAATGAAAATATTTCATATGTGTATGATTTAAGTATAATGTCCCTATGATTTACATGGTTTCACTTTTCTTATTATGAAATGATATCCATTTCTTTTATATGGATTATGTTATGATGGGATGATGTTTATGAAACCCATTTTATTCGTTGGGTTATTATGAATGATGTATGTTTATTTTGTGGCACAAGTAAGAATGAATTCATTATGAGATGGGTTGGACCTATATCTCCCTCCAATGCATTGGGGGGAGATTTATATCAAATGAGATAGACATGGCTGGAATGGTAAGTTAATCCGGTTCAGTATTACAGGACTGGAACAAGGAGTGAACTCGATTCAGAAAGGGACTTTGTCCACTAAGATGGTCTTGGTAACAATGCCTTGGATACAATGGAAATCATTATATGTGCTTAATGGATTCCACAATTACATGTTTTATTCCCATTCTATTTTATCATTCTTAATGTTTCTTTATGATCTATGGCTTACGTACTCCCATGTTTTATGTCATTGCTTAAGCTTTTGATGTTTAAACATTATGTTCATGTTTTTAAGTTCAAATGTATATGGTATGTTTTATTTTATCCATGCTTACCCTTACTGAGCATTTGAGCTCACCCTTTTTATGTTTTATTTTCCCCAGGATATAAAAAAAGGTATTAGGTACGAAAAAAAGTGGAAGATCTTTATGGGAGATGTTGAAGATCTTTAATCACGATTAGAAGATTACGTTCCAAGTTTATAAAGACACTAAACTATTACGGTCGTTGTGTGTCTGTTTTTGTTATGTATTAAGTATTCCGCAAAAGTAATTTAATGTCCATGTACGTCAAGCTTCGGGTCTCTACATTATGAAACATTTCTTAAGAGTTCACTTTCATAAAGTTGATATCTAATTTGATTTTATTCAAGTGGAATATCAAATCACTGATATATACACAATGAAAATCTAGACTGTGATCATATCAAATTCATTAAATGGGAATTGGGAATGGTTCTATTTTTACAACTTCCATTTTATCTATGGATATATTAAGTCATGCTTAAAAAATCCTGATCTTATTTCAAATATTATTAATATCCTTTTAAAATATTTTTAATATTGAAATTATTATTTTATCTTTTTAATATTATCTTGGTAATAATATATTTATCTCACTTTCAATATCATTCAGTGGGGGTTATCATTTTTTTCTGAAATTTTATTCGAGAGAGAAATTTTATTTTCAAATTAAATATTTTGGAAAAAAATTGTATCATTTCCAAAATCTAAAAAATCAATTTTCTTAGATTAATTACTTTTTATAATATTATTCAAGTTTTTAAATAGTATTGATATTAAAAACTCTTAAAATTATATATATATATATATATATATTCTCTATTTAAAAAAATTATCTATCTTTAACAAAGAATAATTTTGATGAAAAGTTATTTATATACTTCTCTCTATTGCAAAATTCTTGATTTTTTTTTGATCAAGTAAAAATTAAAATATTATTCCTAACTATAGTTTCTCTTAAAATGAAATTGATCAAGATCTCATAATAAATGAATGTATCAATAAAGGTATAAACATTATTTTAGGACTGTTGTGTGGAACAAAGGGTATGTATCTTTTTATTTTCTTTTCTTTTCTTTTCATATTTTAATTTCTTATTTCTCTATTATTATTTTTGTATTTATCTCTTTTTATTATTTTAAAATATTCTCTTAATTATCTTTCTTCAACTCTCATTTAAAAATTATTTTTCTCCTTCATCTCCTTTTCTCTATTTCTAATAATAAAATGGTAGATAAATTTTCTATTTTTTTCCAAGGGTGGTAATTTTATTTATGTTATATCTCTTTTATTCACATAAGGATAAGTATCATATTTAAATTTCAAAAATAACTTTAACCTTACTCTAGTGCTTAATTATTCTATAACAATGGTGTTATTGAAAACATGCATTTCTCTTATTTTTAATGGAATGATTGACTTGTTTATGTATCATGGAGTATATTGAATGTAATTTAATATGTTTTGGGATTTATAATAATCATGGTAGATATCATGATCTCAATTATATTAAAATACATATAATATATTTTCTAACTCTTGATTTAAATTTAATATAAATTTTATTGTTTAGTGTTTGATATCATAAAATATGAGGATATTTTTATACCACTCTCTCTCTCTATCTCATAGTAGTTTGATGATCACAAACAAACTCTTATGATTTCAAAAATCTCATTTATAAGGGTTTAAATAATGAAATTTAATATTAAGTAATGAAATCATGAGGATTTTGGTTATCTCTTTAATGTATTTTATGATGTTTTGAAGTCCCCATTCAATTCATAATAAATTAATTAAGGCTTTAGAATATAGTTGGATGAATATTAGGACAACATTGATGGAATTGGAGGAGACACATTTTGAATATCCATGAAAATAAGTTAAAACCGCTTGTGTTAGGTCATGGTGGAAATGTTGTGTTGGATATGTAATATGAGAAGTCAAAATGGCATGAGTCACGGTTTGGTGCATATTGTTTTGGGAGGAAAAACAACTTTTTATTTTGAAAAAGTTTACAGTGCCAGAAATTCTAAAAATATGGATTATTTTAATATTCTTAAAACACCAATATATCTATTCTTTAATGAATTAATTTCTCCCCAGATAATCCCATATTATTTCGATAGGTTTTGAAGGGTATAAATATAATCTTTAGGTGGTTGAATAGCAATAATAAATGTGTGTAACATCACTCTCATCAAATCAATTTCAAATTGATTGATCTCTAAAAGACCTCTCAAAGTGACAACTTTAGTTACAAAATCTCTCAAGGATCTCATCATTTATATTAAATATCTCATCCACAATTGTATTCATGCATAAAAGATGTTTTTAGTGTCATTGTAATGAGCTCCTCTAATAAAAAATCTTCAGTAGTTTTTCATTATGAAAAAGTGTAGGATAGGTTCCTTGGAGACTAATAAATCTCAATAGGGTGATCACAAACCAAAATTTTTAGGGTTGAGTATCTTAATCACCACCAAGATCAATGGATTAACAATATTGACCTCTTGAGTTGAGGGGTGGAGATGCATGGGACCGAATCAAGTTATTCTTGAAATAATTCTCAATTTCATTTACACTCTCTTTAATTTATCGCTTTCATTATTTTTCTTTGATTCTCGTACTTCTATAAATTTAATTTGATTATTTCCATTATTAATTTAATTTTACAATACTTTTAATAATAGGATTGAATTTATCAACTATCGCTCAATCAAATTTTTTCCAAAATTGGTTTTATTATGATTTATCATATTATTATGCTTTAACATTTTAAAAAGTGTAATTCACCCCCCATATTACATTTTTTTAGAAACCCAGTCATTTGTGGAATTATCGACCTGGTAACCTTTGTGATAATGGTGTGAATGTTAAATATGAAAAATTATTACTGAAAAGGGATTGTTCATATATCAAAAGTTAAAAGAGTTTAAATATTAAAAATAAATGGAAAGTGATAATTAACTTGAATGGAAGAAAAATAAAAAGATAAACTTTAAATCTGGTACATACGGATTTCTAGAGGAAAAACCTATTTAAATCTCATAGATGTTTACAATATTTTGTAACTTTCAATGAAAAATACACTATGAATGTATGGGTATATTTTCGAAAACATAAATTAAAAGTTTTTAGATTATTCAATCATGGAATGAAATTGTTGAAAATGAAACATGAGGTGAGATGATATTCTTGATATTAGATAAAATATGTTAGAACCCAAGAATAATTTTTTGAAGATTCTACTTAAATAGATTAACTATTAATGAGAAAAATTTACATGGATTTTTTGAGAAATATAGAATAGCTGAACAGGTGAATTAAATAATTATATAAAGATAAAAGAGTAAGAAGTTGCATTTAGGATTTCTGAAGGTATTTTGGGAAGATGTAGTTAATACTAAAATATATCTAATTAATCAAATCCATTTATTTCCAATGAAACAGGAGTTACTAGAAGTTTTAATGGTTATAATTGAATCATATTTATCTCCCCTTATGTACATAAGAATTTTAACTAATGAACGTATTGATTATAGAGATAGGGATAAATTAGAATAAAAATATCATGCATGCTTTCAAATAGGCTATACAAATGAAAATATCAAATTCTGACATTGTTATAATGAGTGGGAACAAATAATTGGAACTAGGAATGTTCTCATCAATGAGAATGTCTTGTGGAGTTACCACAACATAATGTCGAAATATGTTGAAGGAATAGAATCAATATTAGTTCAAGTTTATCTAAATATGGGTACCAAATATTCATATATTATAGATAATTATTATACCTTTTAGTCTACTATATTTAACTTCATGATATTTTAAAATAACATCATGTTCAGTAGTGTATACAACATTCAAGATCGATCTTAAATCAACCATGAAATATAACTATTTAAATATACTCGTTATAACCAAGCTGTTGAATAATTTGGTATGGGTAGGATTAAAGGAATTAATATATATATATATACAGTTCATAATCAATAAAAATTTAGTAATTTATTCTTTAGATACAATCACCCAATTCGTAGTAAATTCATTTTATTCTTCCAAAATATGTTTTCATCATTAATATTTTTATTGATTTTTTAAGATACTGTTATAATTAATTTTTGTTACTTTTATAAATTTTATTTAATTAAAACGCTATCGATTTTTAAATAAACATTTCAATATTATGTTGGAGTGAATTTTTTAAATTTTTCTAAAAATATTTATTTTCCATTGAGTAGTGAAAAATATTTATTTTCATTAAAAACAGTATTTTTTATTCGATAATTTACAAAGATACATTTTTCTAAATGGTTTAAAAGTAAAATTAGTTATATTATATAATTAATAATCTAATTAATTTCATTGGAATCAATTTATTTTTTTATTTTAGAATAACAAAATGTTTATACTTAAAAAGGCATTTTACTGAAAAACTGTTTCTATTTCCATTTTTCATTTTACACTTAATTTAATTTTATAAACTTATAGAAATTGATTTTTGAAAATTGGATTCCATATTTCTAATCATAAGGTCCAAATTTGGTGTATATATATATATTGTCATTATGAATAGTAATCTATTAAA
Source organism: Viscum album (assembly GCA_963277665.1). Lineage (NCBI taxonomy): Eukaryota > Viridiplantae > Streptophyta > Magnoliopsida > Santalales > Viscaceae > Viscum > Viscum album. The sequence goes on from OY728138.1 coordinate 151,638,852, forward strand.
TAATTTTCAGCACTATAAGGGTTAATCATGTAATTTTGGATAAGAATAATATGTCAAGGAAAAAAAATTACCCTAACACAATCCTTTATACAATTTTATGACCATATTTTACTCATGTAGATCCAAGTAATTAAAATATGGAAGCCAGGTTCCATATTTCATTGATTCTGTCCTTAATGATTTTTAAGTAGAAGACAATGTCAAAAATGTCAATTTCATGATTTTAATATCTATAGTATTTTTTGACCAGGATGAAAAAACTAATGCTATATTTTAATTTTTTTTTTAAAGAATAATTTTTTTTATCATTTTCATTTATTTATAATTTTCACTTGTGAAATAGTAACCTAAAATTCTTACTCAACATCAAAAAAGTATTTTTTAAATTAATATAAACAGAAAATAAAACTTTCTAAAAAATATAAATAATATAATTTGAATGAATTATTGTGATTCATGAAGTTTTTAGATAAATTTAAAAAATTAGTGATGTTTTATAGGATTATATTATAATTAATTTTATGTCTTACTATTTTAAAAGCCAAATTAAATGAATAGTTCCTAAAATGTGATCAATTATATTTTATAATATATAATAATTTTTTAAATGGTTTAAAATTCATAAAAATACTATCATAAAATTTATGATTTCTATATGGTATAATATATTATCCATTGTCACTTTATAGGTAATTTTCGTTTTATTGTAACTATCTTGGCCCCTAAAGTGTAAAAAACTATGGTATCACATTTATTGTCAAAAGTGTTAATGGGGGAATAAATCAAAGAGACGAGAGTGAAAACATGGCCTAAACTTATACCAATTTTATTTTATTATAAAATTTAAAAAATATTCATATTATATTATATCCTTTTATATTTTGATGTATCTGAAAATGCAAATTAATTTATATTAATTTAATACTTTATGAAATTACAAGAATTCCCTTCCCACACATATAAATGGAAACACCATGTCCTCTTCTATACACACAAAAATAACCATTAGGATTATCTAATATATTCCCAAATACATTCCAAACATCCCGTAACATTTTTTAGATAACTTGTTTTCGATATAATATCAACCTTAGATGGATTATTATGTAATGCAATGGAGGTTGTTTGAAAAAGTGGTTTAACATTAACAGAATGTTTTATATTTATTTCATCATCTGCCTTAATATATTTCATATCAAACATCGTGAAATAATAACACCATTTACTTACACATACTGAGGTGTTTTCATGTTAATTTAATACTATATATGTCACGAACTAGCCTTGGTTGACCCTGAATCGGTCACCCAGGCCACTCCACGACACATCCCGAGAGGCATTCCCAATCCTTCCATGGTGGCGACAGGCACCAAGTGCATCCATATAGTGAAAAGTTAATGATTTCTCCCAAATAAAAACAATTAAATAAACAACAGAAATAAAAGGAAAAACCATTATACAATTACATAAAATTTGAACTAAATTTTATTCATACATGAATGTGAAAGTACAACTGAACCAACAATGCAACCGACCAGACAAGACAACCAACTAACCCCTTGTTTCCCCAAAATTCACTCTCCAAAACAATAATAACTTGTCACCAAATGTGATTGGCCCCAATTTTAAACATGCACAAGGTCAAAAATATAATAAGACTAAAGGAGTGAGTATTAAAACTCAGTAGGTTAGCCCGATATTCTATTTCAAATATACATACTTTAAAATATATGAAACAAAAATTTCATGTTTTAAATTTAATATATAAAAATATGATTTCCAAACAGGTTTCCATGTTACAAACATTCCAAAATAAAAATTCTTAATTGTTTTCATAAACAGTAAATGCTAGTAACCAATTTCAATGAGTTGAAACTTCAATGTGAAAATAGTTTTCAAGAGGGTTAATCAAAAGAAATTAATCCTTTAAATAAAACACACATGCTACATAATTTTCTTACCAAGATCACTATAAGGATATGGTGAATACAATATTTCCAATGAGCATAAGTCATGGGAACACCAGTAGGAACTAACTTGCTATGGGCCCCAGGTACCTCTAATCATGGTGAAGAGTAACCAAAAAAAATATCCAGTATCATGCACGAACCACTAGTATGGAACATAGAAATAACCTATTGGTCCCCAACATCATCATAATAGTTTAGTTATTGTTTTCATCATCAAAATTACTACATGAATCATGGATTGAACCACTATGGATCACTAGCATACTAGTACGCATTTACCTACCCAGATACCTCTATTTCCCTCTGTGTGCTCTAACAAGTTCCACAAGATATAAAATTCCATTTAGACATAAAAACTCTAGTTTTGGTAAAAAAATCTCCAAAAAGTATCTAAACATGATTTTTTACCATTTTTTGTAACTCAATAAACCATGAAAAAAATTCATAATTTTTTTTAAGAAGTTTAACAAAACATTGCAAATGAATTCCATTTGAAAATGCACTTTTTAGGATAAACGCCCACCAATTACATACCAACCCAAATTTGGTTTCCTGAAAAAAATTTAATAAAAAAATTCATGAATCTTAAAATGACCCCAAATTTTACAACCTGGAATACACATGAAAACACATTTTATAAAGAGAAATACCAAACTGGCCTTTAAGAATTTTTCCAACACAACAGATAATAAAGGTAAAATTTTTACTTCTCATAAAGAGGTGTACACACACAATTATCTGTAGAAAAAAATTTACCTAAACCCTTTTAATCATTTAGGTTACATATTTATGGGCAACCATTTTCATAAGAATGAAAAAACGGGCCACTTGTCGGCAACACGTGCCAAAACGGGTCCAAAACCAAAACCAATATCTTTATAAAATCAAAAATATATATTTATATCCATGAAATTGCATGATAATATCACATTTCAGGATGCAGGTACTTTAATAAATTTATACATGTTTTTTTATATCACATTTAGCCCACAAAGTCCAACCAGACACTTTTCTGAAGACTAGGCGTGCAACATTTAGCAAAACAATTTCTATTTAACACCCAGATGGGTAAAAAACCAAATGTGGATGCAAAATATTTACAACATTTGTTAAACCAGGTCATTAACTTCACAATATATATTCTAAAACTAGTGTATCATTTATTTGAACTAGTTGTGTTCACTATTATAATGATACAACTCTATTTTACAAAAAAAAAGGCATAAATAACCATTTTTACCCCAAATAAATCATCCAAAAGTCATAAAAAATAATAAACATGTATATAAGGTGAAAAAAATACGAAACATAAATAATAAAGGCATGTTCTTGGTATCACATACCTCAAAACCATGGTGAAATGGAGACACAGACCCCAAAACACCCGCCACAGGTTCCAAAACCCTTGATATCTGAAGACCATCCCTAAACAAACAAAACCCCCATAACAATGATGGTAGAATAGAACTCTAAGTAAATAATTACATTAGGATAATTGAAATACATGAAAAAACTAAAGACAAAGGAAGAGGGAATAGATAGGAGAAAGATTTGATGAAAAAATAAGAAGAACCAATAACCTTTAGTGAGAAATCGCCCATAAAGTGGCCAAAAACTAAAGATAAAGAAGGGGTATCCACCTCTGGTCGATATCCAACATTTAGGGATCCTTTTGGGAGGAGTAATCTCAATAAAATATTAAAAAATTAATAATATATAAAAGAAACGAAATAAGTTTTTAAAACTAGAAATGGGCTCACATTCTAGCCCAATACCAAAATAAATCACCCAAATACACCTAGATTATTGGTTCTTAAGAAGTCCAAATAGATATGATGGTTTTTATAGGTCAGGGGAGGCTATGTGGGAAGTATAATGGGTGAAAAAATTTGATAAACGAATGATTTATAGAAGAAACTAATTTTATTAAATTTGAAAATGGGTTTATGGTTGGCCAAAATCTCGAAATAACTACCCTTTTCTCCAAAAAATCCAAAACAAGTTATGAGTAAACCATTGTAGGATGAATAAATATAGATGGAAGTTAAAAACTTGAAACATAGCTTACCCAAAACCCATGAAAATTATTGGGATTTCCAATGAACCGGATCAAAACCAAGACCTGGAAAACTGGGTGTGACAATTATACCCACCATTAAAGCATTCCACCCCCAGAAAGCCATAATAACTTCCATTTGAAAGATCAACACCTAATGGTTACATATCAACACGGTCCAAACTCCCAAGGTGAGTAAATATCATCAAACATCAAGGGAACTTATTCCTCTTTCTCATAAAAAACCAAATCCCAACCACTTCCTGAGAATCAAGGAAAAGATCAAGAAACCACCTCTACAACTAAGCCATGAACCAGATTATTGGGCCTTCTCCCAATGTACCCAATGATCACCCAAACCAAATTGAACTCACAAAATCCACTGAAATGAGGGGGAGGTTATAACGAGATCCCCAACATTAAATCAGAATGACCATCTGACAAATCCTTAAAGGAATTATCTTCGTGACTTATAGTGGGTCTCCCCACCATTAGTGACCAACTATAAATAAACAAGAAATAATTCAACATGAATTAGAATTGGTTGTCACCCATATATTAAAAAAAACTCTCCTAAAATAACATAAAAACAAATCTAATTGGGTCACAACATGAAAGTTTAATCCACCCAATCTCAAACGGAGGGGACAAGAACTAGGCCCACACTTTTGAAATGGATAAAAACCATCACCACTCGGGGCGAAGAGGGAAGGAGACCCAATTGTTGGGCCACTGAAAGAATAAAATAAATAGAGGAACCATTAAACACTCTCCACCTATGAACATATAAAACCAAGACATCACCTGATTCACATTTGCGGTACACACATGGACATTGATCGGAATCCTACATCTGAGAAAGAAAAACCATAGACACTGAGTGAGGGTTAAGTCCACCACACTCTTTGATAAAAAAGAAAAATTATAGTGATGAGAAACCATAATAAAAAGATACAAACTCCCTTACCATAATGGTGAACATAGGATCTTAGTGGACCTCCCCACACCTTTTGTGATTTCCCTGAATATGTGAAAATCTTTACTCTAAGGCCTATGGTTGGAGAAATAATGATTGAAGAATCTTCTATGCCACAACTAGGAGCTAAGGATCACAACAACCCTGAAAATTACATTCTCAACAACATGTATTCATATAAATATGAACTCGTAGATACATATCACTATACTCTCTCACACTAAACAAGGAGAAGAATGGAAAATGAATACAATGAAACACATCAACATCACTAAACAAAACTACTATATCCCGAATAATTATCACAATATGGAAACATGTTAAATCAAGCCCAAACAACTCGTTATTCCATCAAACGAGTTGAGGCATTGTCTACGAAGGTGGAATTAATGTTTGAAATGAATCATTAGGCAGATCAACTAGAAGTCTTCCCAACAGTTAACCATCTATGGCCACACCACAACATCGAACATATTGTTAGAATCCCCCTGGACATTTCACCAAAACCGAACCACCAACAAGAACGCATCTCATGATACACAGATAGTATCACTTCCAGATCCAGAGGAAGAATAATAAATAATCCACACTTCTAAAACCTTAAAAAGAATCCCACATAAACATTATTTTACCAAAATCACAATGAATTTTCAGCTTTAAACACTTTTGAAAAACATACTAACATGGTGGATTTTCACATTCACCAATGGTTTTTCATCAATTCTCACTCACATGCGCATTCTCGTGCCTCCCCGGGCACCCAACCACTATGCCATATGACACATCTATCAACATATCTATACAAAACCATGCATGTGAGAACCCATGAAAAAACCAAAGGCTAAAACAAACATCCTCATTTTACAAGCCAAAAGATTTCAACCCATTTCGATAATATTGTACCTTACATAGGCACACTAACCCAAAATTCAAAAACCATTTTTATATTTCCACACAACAAGCCATTTTATGAATCATGAAAAAGAAACCCCAAAGGAATCCATCAAAATCATATCCCATTATTTATAACATTTTTCAGCATCTCAACAAACTAAACATTTTCAATAACTATTTTATTTAGAACCCATTTCATTTATTTTAAAACAACTACCAAAACAGGCATACCCTTCAAACATCCCTTCCCCATTTTAAAAAATTCAGCAAGGTCTCTTTTCTTAATCTGATATCCATAAAGGCAAGAACCATTTTTTAGAAAACACTAACTACTCAAAATCAGTTCCCAAAACCAATTCATCATATCAAAACACTCCTCTACATCCCAAAACTTCAAATTTTAACCAAATTTTCATAGTCATCTTAAAATAATTAATTATTTCCAACCATTTTATTTTGATAAACAATAAGTTTAGATTAAGGAAATTTGATCCCATTAAATCATTTCACTATTTCCCCAAAAAAATTGTTTCTCCAAAACCCAACATTCTCAAAAAATTATATTAAGCATTGAAAATCCATTTTGACAATTCTTACACACGTATTTCCAAAAACAAAATTCATAATTAAATAAAGGTATAAGATACCGACAAAAGTGAACTATTGTCGGTGGGTGAATTTTTTTTTCTTTTTTTAGAAGGTGGTGCCTGGACAGAAGACCAAGGCATAGTTATTATAAATTAAAAGGCTACAATAATCTAAATGACTGAAACATATTTCAATATTTTTTAATAAAAAGAGATTAGATCATCATAAAGATCATCAAGCAAGGTAGTATCTCTATTAACCACCAAATTAGCAAGGCAATCAGAATCCATGTTAGCTTCTCAAAATATATGAGTGATCAAGTAGTTTATGTCAAGAATAATGCAGATAAAGCTCATCCAGCAAGAGGTGATCGGCCATGCAAGATGTATAACACCATTCCAAATTGCTTTCTAAATGGTGGTCAAGCCACTCTAAATCTAGAGGTTTCTCCAACCATGTTGTTTGGAAAAAAATAGAATGAATCAGACTTTTCATTTTAGCTTTTAGAGAAGAGCTAATGCTACAACTATCATAAAAGCAACCAAGGATCTGACCAGCATGATTTTGAAGGATTCAGCCACAACCCACAAGTCCCTAATTGCCTTTGGAATCATCATACACATTAACAATAATCCAACCAGGAAGGGGAGTGTGCTAAAATACTGTCAGTTGGTGACATAACCATATGGTTGGAGACCATATGTAAAACTCACCACCAACATAGAGAAACTTATTAGGACCATGTCTTGTCTCCACATGGCTTTCTAAGCCTTGAGAGCTCACATAGGCCATTAGTCCAACTCCCCTTATTGTATCCCACTCACCAAATAGTCCTTATGATCCAAAGAAACTAATAAAATAGAAATTACCATGGAAACCCATGGATCAGAACGAGTAAGTGATCACGAAACTCTTCCCAAAACAACCCATCATGTTATGACAATAACAATCCATCTACACTAAAGTACCCTAAATAACATTGTTGCTCTAAAAATCAAGGTCTGTTAAGATCTAACCTCATTTGATAACATTTTGTCATGAATGAGACCAGGTCATCCCTGAATCGGTCACCTAGGCTACTCTGTGACAAGTCTCGAGAGGTGTTCTTGATCCTCCTATGATGGGGACAAGAACCAAGGGCATTAGTAGATTCACAAGAGAACAATTTATCCAAAAAAAAATTTAATAAATTCGAGAATGAAATGTACATCCCAATATTTATTTATATAAAATTTGAACTAACCATTATTCACACATATAAGTGAAAATTCAACTAAACCAACAAATCAAAAAACCAAACATGAAAACTAACTAACTCCATGTGACCCCATTGGCCACTCTCCAACAAAACGATCACACGTCGCCCGAGGTAATCATATTCAAGTTGAAACCTGAACAAGGGATAAAAATAGAAGAAGACTATAGGCGTGAGTAATAAAACTCAATAATTATATATATATTATATTCCCAATTAAAATCTATTAAAATAAAAGAAACATAAATTCCATGTTTGAAATAAAATATATAAAAATAGTTTTTTCAATAAAGGTTCTATTCGATGACCATTACAAGAAAAATGCTTTCAAGTTTCAATAAACAGGAAATGCTAGTAACTAATTTCAAACAAATTCAACTTCAAAGTGAAAATGGTTTTCAAACGGGATACCTTAAAGAACATAAAAATATAAATAAAACACACATTATACAGAATTTTTCAACCATACTCACTGTATGTTGATGGTGAATACAATATATCTAATGAGAACAAGTCACGAAAACACCCCTAGGCACTAGCTAGATGTTGGCCCCAAGTACCTCGTATCTTGGTGGAAAGTAACCATAACAAATATCCATTCTAGTGCATGAGAAACTAGTAGTGAACATAACCATAACCTTTTGGTCCCCAACATCATCATAATAGTTTAGTTAGTGTTTTCATCATCAAACCTTCTATGCAAAATAGGGACTAACCCACTCTGGATCACTAGCATACTAGTACACGTCTACCCACATCGATACCCGAGTTTCCCTCATTGTTTTCAAACAAGTTCCACATGTTATAAAATTCAAGTTACAGATAAATAAACTAGTTCAGGTCAAACACATAAAATATTAGATAAACATGTTTTTCACCCTTTTTGTAACTCAATAAACCATCTAGAATTTTCATAAAACAATTTCAAGAAGATTAAAAATGCTTTGCACCTGAATTCCATTTGGGAAAGAACTTTTTAGGAAAAACACCCTCCAATTCCATACCAAAACAGATTTTTCATCCCCAAAACCATTTACTAAATCAACTTTATTAATCATAAAATGATCCAAAATGGTACAATATGTAATACACATGAAACTGACTTTTTTTAAAGAGAATTGTCAAACGATCCTTTAATCATTTTAACAAACCAACGTATAACTATGGTATAAATATAAATTTTAATAAAGAGGTGTAAATTCACCATTATAAGCATTAAAAATTTTACATAATCCCTTTAAAACATTTTGGTTACACATTTAACCTCAATAATTTTCATAATAATGTTGAATGGGCCACTTACTGGAAACACGTTCCAAAAAATGTGAAAAAAACTCATATCTTTATAAAAACAAAACCACATTGTACTGCCAAAAATGGACACCAAAATATCACAATTAATTCTACACATAATTTTATTAATTCAATCAAGTTATTTTATATCATATTAAGAACACAACGGCCAATCAGGCACTTTTCAGAAGACTAGGCGTGCAACATTTAGAAAAAAAAACTTCTATTTTAAACCAAAAAGTGTAAAAATCCAAATGTGAATGACAATAATTTTATACAGTTGTTAAAACAGGTCATGAAAATCACAATATTTATATATAAACCAGTGGAAAAATTATTTTAATAAGAAGGGTACAGTTCTATAACGAAACTACTCCATTTTACACAAAACTAGGCATAAATAACCATTTTCACACAAAATAAATCATCCAAGGGTTGTATAGTAATACTAAACAATTATATAAGTAGATAATATGAAGAAAAATATGAAATGTTAATAATAAAGGAATGTTATTTTCAAAACTAACCTCAAAACCATGGTGAAAAGGAGATGCACACGCGAAAACTCCCGCCGTAGGTTCCAAAACCCAAGATCATTGAAGAACATCACTAAAAAACAAAACCCCTATAAAATGATGGTAAAAAAAACACATGGTTGATAATGACTATGTTAGAAGAGAAATCCATGAAAAATTTAAAAAATAAGGAAGACAGAAGAGGAAGAAGAAAGATTTGATGAAGAAATTAAGAAGAACCTCTAATGTTTGGTGAGAAATCTCCCAACAAGAGGTAGAAAATGAAAGTGAACGAAGGGTGAGGTGCCTTTGGTTGATATCCAATTGTTAGGGATCAATTTGGGTGGTTTAATCATCTAAAAATATTAAAAATATAATAATATATAATAGAAAAAAATGTTTTTTTGAAACTGGATATGGGCTCACAGGATGGCCCAATACCTGAAAAAATCACCCAAATACTCCATGATAATGAGTTCCTAAGTAGTCCAAATGGATATGGTGGCTTTTATAGGTTAGGGGTGGCCATGTGGGAAGCGTAATGGGTGAAATATGTTGATAAATGGAATAGTTATTAATGAATAAATTTTTTTATATCTGGAAATGGGCTCATGGTCGGCCCAAATCATGAAGTATTTTCCATTTTCTCCAAAAAAAACACTCAAATAAGCTATGGGGAAACCATGGTAAAATAAATAGGCATAGATTGAAGTTCAAAACTCTACATTAAAATCACCCTAAAGACAAGATAATTATTAGGATTTCCAATGAACCAGATCAAAAACAAGACCTGAAAAATCTGGTGTGACAATATATATGTCTCATCTTCCATCAAATTGGAAAAGAAACCATCGTTCATGCCTATGGAGAACTATCGCATCTTCAATTGATGTAATTAATTTAACATCATTTCCTCTAATTTATTTTTATAATGATTGATATAATGTTTATATATGATATGAATGAAATATTTATGATTATTAAAATAAAATATAAAAATAATTTCTTACCTTTTCATCTATTTAAAAATGATTAAGTTAGTCATGCATTTGTATGGAATACCACATCGATGAAGGGATGTGATTATTTTTTCATCAAAAAATCACATAAAATATATATATAATTTTTTTGAAATCAATAATATGGTATTTATGATATAATTATAATTATAAAAATATATAATAATAGACATTCTTTTCATCATTATATTTGAAAATTGTAAATATTTCTTATGCATTTGTATGAATTACCATCTTCATTTTTTAAATGATGAATGAAAAATAACCACTTTTACCATAGTCAACCTACCATTTTCTTTTTGGTTATATGAACTAAATATCTTCAAAATGATTGAAAAGAAATTAATTTATTATATAATTAAATATAACAGGTAAATTAATAAAATAAAATGAATAATAAAATTGAAAAATATTCATAAACAAGTAACTAGTAAACATAAATTTATTATTATAGAAGATAATTAATTTTCAAGATGAGTCTATCCTAATGTAGGTGATTCCATCTCAACATCCTTCCATTGAGGAATATTTTAATATTAAGCATCAATTTATTTTAGACATTGTATGTACTTACATTGTACATGTTATATCATGGATTACTCATAATTAATAGTATTTTAAATTTTAATTTATATCCTTTAATCCAAGGGGATTTTACTTGGATGTTACCAATTGGTAAGTGGTTTCTTAACTCAATTTCTAATCACGGGGTTATACTACTACTTCATTTATAATGTACTTCCATTATTATGTGTTAGACTGACTCTAATCATATTATGTTGCATTCCTCCTATTTTTTTTGTATTTACATTTGTTAAATATAATCACTATATTGACTAAATTTATACTTCAATGTTATGATATTTTTATAGGATTTCTCATCTCACATTTTTGTTTCTGATATATAGGTCATATTCACCCATTTATTTTTTATGTGGTCAATATACTGCAACATTGATATGATATACCATGATTCCTTTTAAAAACATTATATTTAAAGACTCATTAGATGTTATCTATTTAATGGGGTAATTATTTAAAAGTTACCAAAGCAGTACGGGTTTATTTCATAATATAGTCATTGTTTGGGATTGTTTATTTTTAACTTAATTTTGAGGGAATTATTCGACCATTAAATCATGAAACCAGTCTATTTTTCTCAGATTTTATCTCAAAAATACTATTATTACGTTCATTTTCCTTTCTATAAGTACTTAATATACTGAAATGATGTTTTTAAGTAAGGCCTACATTGTATTTTTATTCGGTTGGAAATATTTTTCTCCCATGCCCATATTTTCATTAATTTTTTTAATGAATGTTTTAATATTATTAAATTATTTATTAAATACATTTTGACCCATGTTTTACTTTTAAAAAAACAATAAATAAGTAGAATTTTCATGTCATTTTCCAAAGGTGGTACATTTTGACCTGGCAAAAAAATCTAAAGGAAATTTTATTTTAACATACTCGACATGAAGGAAATTTCATGACATCATGAATACTCAATGACTTGAAGATTAATTAACATGTTCCAATGATTATTTTCAATGAAATTTTTTCCATAATATTTTATGAATTTTTAGTTTTTAAAACTGATTTATAAAGGTGAAAATAGTTTCCCCTCAATAATACTTTATTAATACTCTATGATATTTCTACTAATCAACAACAAAAATAATTAATTTTATTTATACTCTACTGGGGATTTTTTTCGATATATCATCTTTATTAATTCTATAGATTTTTTATTATTAGTTTGAGTTGGTAAAATATTGAAATTTCGTATACTAGTTTTTTAATATGAATGTTTATATTTATGACATTATTCACCCCCATTCTTATGATGCATTTAATGGACATAATACGTGATAGAAATATAATGTCCTTGCCGCTTGATTCATCAGTTGGTCCCATGAGACAAACTCATTTGGGTATTTGTTTGAGGCATTACCCATTTATGTATAAAATCTTGGCCTGAGGCCTTGATGGTATGTTTCGTATGTATTTAAATGAGGTCACGATAGTATATTTATGGTGCTAGAAATTATATATTTCATAATGATGTAATTAGTTATTGATGTATGATTAATTATTTGATTAGTTATGATATCAATTAATAATATTCAAGCTCAAGTGAAAATATAATTGAAATTTTTTAATCTCCATTTATTCATGTAATTTATTCTTCATTCTCATTTTTTTATTAAATTTCATGTGTTTTAAGTTATTTACAATGCTATATTGATTATTACTTATTTACACATCATAGATTCCTCTGTATATATCCCTTACTAATAATTTTATCTCTCCCTTATTATGTTTTTCATTTCAATAGGATGTGAAGATATTTTTTAAGTATTTTATTCTTAAGAAAGATACATGCTGTGAAAAAATTAGTGGGATATGACATAGATATTTTATGAACCATTTATTTATGTATTCATGTTTTTATGTAAGATTTATTCTTAATTGTATAAAACTATAATCCTAAAATGTCTATTGGTATGTAGGGGATTCAGTGATTTCTTTTGATGTTGTGAATTTTAGACGACCTAAATTAGTTCACATTTATGTCTATCAACTCAATAATGTAAATATTATCTTTTTAACACTGCATCAAGGAGTGTAGGTCTTGGGTTGTTAAATTTGGAATTAGATGGGGGTTTAGATAACTTTAGAGGTTTTCATGTTTTCATATGAGTTTAACATAGTAGTTATGGATACCATAAAGGGTTTATTTCTTAAGGTTGATCATAATTTCAAGGGAATACTCACCCCTTTTGAGTTTTTAAGTGAAATGATTTTGTAGAGATTTTAGACTCTTACTATGTTTTAGGATTAATACTATATTATCATTTAAAGAACCATTTGGGTTCTTATATGTGTTTATTTTATGCCAGTTATGGTCTATTGAATTGCAGGATATATATAATCATGATGGTTGAAAAGTGATTAATTGACAATGTGATATTTTTTGGCATATTTATAGTCAATCCATGGATTACCATTTATGTTAGTATCCAAATTTGATTCATGATATTTTTTTTAATTTTACTACATTATAATATTATATATTGATCTATCATGGGGATTAATTATATTTTGGGATATGATTAATTGGGTTTACATATATATAACCCTATGGTTTATCACACTTTTTTACATGATAGATTATTTGGGAAAAGTCAATTATGTTTTTCGGGATGTAAGTTTAAAGGTATAAGATCACCATTGAGTTTAAAAAATTCTTTAATTATGTGTTTATTAATGTAATTTGGGGTGTGGGGTTATTTATTTTTGGAATGATATAAGTTCAAACTTTTGTTTTATTGTGTAGATTTGGGATTAAAATGTATCATTAATCCAGATAATGATTTATACCTTTTTATATTAATTTACATTACACTCAATAATTAGAATTTTTTAATGTTCTAATATATGTTGAATAAATTTTTTATCTTTTTTGGATAATGTGATTTGTTTGAGAATAAAATTAGAGCTTTATGCATGACAAATTATCTTCATTACTCATTGTTTGGAAAGAATATCTTGTTGTGGTGAAAATTAATTAAATGATGAAATTATAATTTTCAGGTAAGTGTTTTTCCTTATATTCCTAATCTATATGGTAAATTAATCCTTAAACTATATTGAAATGATCTTAGAAAAAACCTTTTAACCTATTACCTTCATTTCTGAAAAATTAATTGTCTTTTTTACACCTCATTTATTTATGGTTTTAAGGCCATTTACTTTCTCATGATCATCCACTTTCTTATAATCAATGACCTCTATCACCTTACATCATTATTTGGACATTAAATTTGTCCTCAAAGTCCATATTTTCATTTCCACTAATGTTTCCATATTTGTAAACCTTGTTATATGTTATTCTAGATGGTAATCATACTTTCCTTTCCCTCTTTAAAATAGAATTTTTATTAATCCTTTTTAGTTTGTGGATTTTAAAAAAATTATTTTCAAATGTAAAAGCATTTATTATTGAGATAAAGTTAAAATTTAATGTATAAAATTTATTAGGTTGGGTATTATTTAACAACCTAATTCTTTAAAAGAATATATTTTTTGATATAATATACACCACAGGACATCGAGCATACATGAACCATGATATATTATTATTCAAATATGAACATTATAATGAAGTTATTAAATTAGAAGGTATGTTTAAGATTATTTTAATTATGATATATATATATATATATAATGTTATTAATAAATTCTAATTTATTGAGTAATACATAAAAAATAAGCACTCAGTTTTGGGTAAATTTGTTTTATGTTTCAGAAAATACTTTTTCTCTAGGAGATGTTTTTATTAATTTATATAGTTAATAGTATTATTAATTTATTGAACATTTCTAAATTTTATCTGATAAAACTTATATCATTTTATTAATAGTCATTTAATTAATATCTTAGAGTGAATATTTGGGATTTTTTTGGAAAATATTGATTTCAAATGAATAGTGATAAATAATGATTTTCAATGAAAATATTACTTTTGTTTGATGTATTTTCACAATTAATATTTATTTTAAAAAGTATTAAAAGTCAAATTAGTTCTATTATATTATAAATAATAAAATAAATTTCATTTTAATTAATTTTATAGTATAATTTTGTATTAAAATATTATTATACTTACGAATGAATTTTTCTCTTAAATTCTTTTATATCACATTTTTTGTTTTAGTAGTAAATTAACTTATCCCACTTAAATAAATTTAATCATAAAAATCTTTTTCCATAGTTTAAATAATTTGTTTTAAATTTTTATAATAGTTACCTTTTTATATTAGTCATTATGAATAGTAACCTTAATAAATAATTGACATTATGGTAAGGATAATTCGGATAATTAAATTTCAAAATAATATGATAAGTTCTAAAAATGACACTAACAATTTCCATTATAATATTTTATATGATTAGTTCTTCCATTTTCCTGAAATTTTTAAAATTATGGAATATTGGTTCTTTATTTTGTGGATTTGTAACTCGGTATTATTTAAGTAAAAGATAATGTCAAAAAATTCACATTCATGATTTTAATATATATAATATTTTTTATAGAGATAAAAAAAACTTATGTTCACTTACAAATTTATATTTTAAATATAAATTTTTTCTAAAATTTTAATTTATTTATAATTTTACGTGAGGAAATAATTAACCTAAATTCTTATGTAATGTCGACACAGTATTTATCCAATTATAAGAAATATAATTAAAATGATTCAGCAAATATAAAAAGTAATATAAATTAAGGGTATTATTTTGTTTCATTATTTATTTATACAAATATAACATGTTAGTTGTGTTTTAAATGATCATGTTATAATTTATTTTATTTCATGTTGTTTTAAAAGTCAAATTAAATGAATAGTTCTTAAATTGACATTAAGGATATTTTATGAGGATTAATATTTTATTAAATTATTTAATATTCATAAATGTATAATATTCATCCTATTTTTTATATAGTATAATATATTAACCATGGTCCATTTATAGGACAATTTTATTTTATAGTAATCATATTTACACCAAAATTGTAAAAAACATTATTATCGTAGTAATTGTCAAAAGGGTTAATAGATTGTTGAAACAAAACAATCAGGGTGAAAACATCATTTGAACATTTTAAAATTTTATTTTATTATAGTTTTTAGACACTTCCTATTATTAAATTTCAATTTTATCAATTTGGATCAATTTGAACATGAATATTAATTTATATTAATTTTATAATTTAAGATATTTTGAGAATAATTTTCCCGTACTTATGAAAGGTCACCCACATTCCTCTTCAATAAACCCATAAATAACCATTTGGTTTAACCAAGAATAAACCAAATAAATACTAAATATACCATAACACATTCTACATGGCTTATTTTTTCATAATATCATCCTTAATGGGATTAAGGTGTATAGCAAAGGACATTGTCCGAAGAAGAGGTATAGTTTTTAACTGAATGTTTTGGTTTTTTTTATTCTACCTCCTTCAAATAATATCCAAAAATACTGAAATAATAAAACCAATTTATTAAATATAATTATATATTCTTGTATTAATGGAATACCCTATATCTATCCCCTTTTATTCCAAATGGTAAATGAAACTGTCATTCGTGTGTATGATGGACTATTGCCTCAAAAAATGATGTAATTCCTTTTCCATCACCACCTGTAACGTATTATTATATTTATGGACTTAATTTTCATATATTATATTAATTAAATATTTATCATTTTTAAAATATATTATATCATCTAATTTTTTACCTTTCCATCCATTGAAATATGATAACGTCATTTATGTCCACCGTTTGATTACCACCTCCACGAAGTGATGTGATTCGATTTCCATCACCACATAAAATGGATAATATATATGTGTTTATTTAATGAAATTATATGTTATTTTTATATAATTATCATTCTATAGGGATAAAACAATACTTTACTTCTTTAAATCAAGATCGTTGAAAAGTGGAAATGTTAGTCATGTGCACGTACGACTTACCATCTCCATGATTGTAACACGGTTGGTAATATATAAGAAATTTTCAAGCACAATTTTGAAAGAAAAATATATGTATAAAAATGATAATTATTTCATGATTACTGTTCTGGAGATGATGGGATACTGGCCAATTTTTCCATAGTCATCCTACCTAAGTCATTTTGTATATGTGAATTAAATATAATCAAAATTTCTAATGTAAACATAATTGATTATGTAAATAAATATAACATTATAATTAATAAAATAATTTAATTTAATAAAAATAAAAATGTTTATTGAGAATATAAATAGATAATATATATTTATTATTCGATAAGATAATGAACACACATGGAAGGTCAGACCTAAGGTAATGTATTCCGTCTCAATTTCATTCCATTGACGAATATTTTAATGTTTTGATACAATTTATTATATATGGTGTATATAATTAAATTTTACATGTTATATCATAAATAATAATAATTAATGGTATATTAAGTCTCAATTTTAGTTATTTCATCCAAGAGTATTTGGCATTAAAGATACTATGTGTTATGGGGTTTTCAAACACAATTTCCATTCATTTTATTATACATATTAATAATTGACTATGTTATGGAAGTATTATCTTTGAAATGAAAATTTATTTTATTATTATGTATATCAATTTCTTTTTGGATTTAAATTTTTTACATCACATCATTGATTAAATTAACACTCTAAAAATATAATATTTATAAGGGAATTCATATATCACTTTTGTTTCTTAGATACATAAGTTTTATACAACACATGGTTCTTTAATGTTCTGTTTACACATACCATTTTGTATGATATATCTCGATTCCCTTTACATTAATGTAATTAAAAGATTAATTTTATTTTTTTTATCTCATGGTGGTTATGATTCAATAGTTTCTAAAGTGGTAATGGTTTATTTCACAATATCATCATTATTCACAACTGTTTATGTTTATGTATCTATTGGGGGAACTATTTTATCTTTATATAATAATCCCAAAATATGATTATATTTTTTTCAAGAAATTACAAGTCTTACTTTTTTTAACTTTAAATACTAAAGAAATTGAAAGAATATTTTTAAGGAAAACAGAATTTTTTTACTCAGTCATGAATCTTTCTCTTAAATATCCAAATTTTCGTTAAATTGTTTTAATGAATGTTTTTAATATTCTCAAATTAATTTTTAAATAAACTTTAAACAATGTCCTAAATTTTATAAAATTATTTAAACAAAATATTCATGTTAATTTCTGAATGAGGTGCTTTTTGACTTTTTACTGAAAATTTGAATGGAATCATTATTTTAAGGTATATGGGATAAGTGGAATTTCATTACATCATGAATGAAAAATGAATTTAATATTCATTTTATTATTTTAATTATTATTTTAAAAAGAATGTTTTTATAATATTATTGAAATTTTTAGTTTTTAAATGTGATTTTTCAAATTGAAATGATTGTTTTCGGCAATAATGTTTTAAAAGGCTTTTATGGTATTTTTATTCATCAATGAAAATAACCCGTTATTTAATTTATACAATACATAGAATAATATTAAATGATACCATTCTAATTCATTCCCTGGATATATTATGATAAATTTGACTGGGGAAAATATTCACATTTTATATGCCATTTTTTCAATTAAAATTTTTGTGTTGAGTATATCATTTGTCTGTGTCATATTATGAATATATGGGACATAGTAACTAGTTGTAGTGGTTAGTCATAGCCCCTATATATATCCATAGGTCTCAATAGACAAACTGGTTTGGGTATTTCTTCAATTCCTTACCTATTTATGTAGGATTCCTTGGAACAAGGCCTTGATGATGTGTTTATGATATCTTATCCTAAGGCCTCAATGATATTTTTAAGATGTTCATGATTATGAATTCTATAATTATGAAATAAATTACTAATGATCAAGTGATTAGTTGATTAGTTATGGTATCCATGAATAATCTTCAAGTTCATGTGATTATTTATATATCATTATTTCATCATTAATTATTTCTTCCATATTATTCATTATTCAAAATTTATTGATTAAATGACCTATGTTTCTAGTTATTCACATTTCATTAATGATTGTGAATTATTTACTTATGATATCTTCCATTGTACATAACCATTATTGAAAATTTTAGATTACCATTTTTTTGTGCTTCCCTCGGAATATGAATAATACGTCATTTAATGAGTTCAATGTTGCTGAATATTTACATTCTCTATTTTTTTATATTTTATTACCATTTTAAAATTGTAAGATACCTTGTATCTATTTTACCAATACTAATAAACTATTCAACCCTTTTGGATGTTATCGTCTCTAGCTAGTGTTAAAGTAATAAAGTAACCATCGACACTCGGCTATTAGAGTTAGGGTTATAACACTTGAGATTTAAAATAAATAGATGAAAAGTTTAGAATGAATAATAGAAGGGTAATGAATAATGTTAATATAATATATGCTTGAAAACATAAAAACCGGTGAGGCTCGATCTAGAGCTCCAAATGAATCAAATTTTTAGGTTTTGATTTGGTGAAATGGTAGACACACTAGAATAGTTTTATAGGTCCACTAGACTCAAATTTATGGTATAATTTTATCGATACAACTTGAAATTTATGATTTTAATGGCCACATGAGTTCCTAAAAGCCTCGATAATGTTCCAAAACTCAATGATTCCACTAGGTGAGAGTTATCTATTATATATGGGTAATATTAAATACTTGTGAAAAGCACGTTTGAGTTTTAATAACAACCACCTTGAGTTAGGGAACTTGAAAATAAGTTGGATTTTATATTAAATAGTAATGTTTAAATAAGTAGGATGTATAAAAAATGCTGGTGGTTAAGGTATTTTTGTATAAGGAGGGCATAAAAGTTTCAAAATCCTTCTCTTTGGTACAATAAATATATTAATAGTAATTATCATGGTAACTTACTGAGGTTTAAATCATTAACAAATGGTTGTGAAGATGAATTTTAATCATAAAATTATTGAAAACGAAATCTATATGAAAAAATTCATTTTTTGGACCAAAAAAATCATTCACTGGGGCATAATTTCAAAACAAAAGTCTATATGGGTTGAAATAAGTTCAAAATAAGTTTAAATACAATTCTTATCATTTATTGGGGAGAAATATTTCTTGTGATGAATGTTAGAACATTATTGTTATTGTAAGGAGTTAAATCATAAGAGAATTGTCATTATACTTATGTAACTTGATATAATGCTTCAGTGGGTCTATCATTCCAATGGATCAAGGGTATGAAGAAATACTTTTTCAAGAATTTTGAAATGAAATATCCCATAAATGTAATGAATATCATGGGTATTCAGATCATAAAATATAATAATAACATAAATATGGTTTTTATAAAAATGAGTATATTCAAATGGTCATATAAAAAATTATGATGATCAACTGGAAAACCATTTAAACTCCTCCTATTAAATACATAAAACCTAATAAGTTACATGAACCATGAATGTAATAAGATGAAAAGAATATGGAATGAATATCATATGCATCAGCAGTAAAAAAAATTGTATTCTATGGTGTGCACTCAGTCAAATTTTACCCATGTAGTGGGATTAGTCAGTTGGTTCACATAAAATTTATGGTTAAATATTAGGATGTTATGAAGTGGAACCTAAGATATTATAAATAAACAAAATATACTACCATTTTTTAGATAATATTATATTTTGTCAGGGTTTGTTGATGTAGACATTAGGGGAGACTCGGTTTATTTGAATTGAAAAATTAGATTTTCCATTACCTTGGGATGAACTATAGAAAGTTATACATTGATGCTTAAATAGTAATTTATATTTCTATAATGGATTCCATGTATTTAGAGGAAACATAAAAATTATGAACATGACGTGGTTGAGTCATATGATTGGGGATCATAGAAGTAGCTATGAAAGGGAATTTCTCTATTTTGATAGACAGAGTGCAAAACACTTGTCCAAAAAATCATTGTTCTACATGTGGATGAGGAACAAAAAACTAATTTACCATTACATCTATAAGATTCTTAAATATAGTGTTCTAGTGTTTTAGGATATCTCTTGATAATAAAAAACCCAAAAGAAATGTTCACAAAGGCATTAGTCTAGGAGATTCAATGGAATCATTAGACCTCAATCAGACTTGGGTGAATGGATAGGGGATGGATAGGTGTTACTTTCATTGGAAGTACAATGTTTATTATTCATCCAAATATTTAGTGGAATTTTTGGTATCCTTGATGTAGTATACAAGTGAGATATTGTTTCGATTATGAAGATGCTTCAAGATCTATAATAAGATCACTAAAATTATTAACACCAAAGAATACTTCATCCTCATTAGTTCAATGGTAGTATGCCTCAATGGTGTGGCATTGGGTTGTTCGAAATATTTTGATTTTAAGGGTCCTCAACTAGTGGTCAGTTCACAAAAATTTTGGTAGGAGTTCTAGATTAAATTGGTAGTAATCTATATGGTTGGATAGTCATAAGATTTTGTAACATTTCTAATTATTATATAATTAAAAAATTGATTCTTTCCATGGATGTAGGATGAATTATGAACCATGTTAAAACCATTTTTTTACCATTTACATGATTCCTTTCCTTTAGGAATTTTAAATGGATGTTTTTTAATAGTTACAGTTATTTTTCTTGAGTAACTAATTCAATTTACTGATTTGGGAAAAGTTCTTTTCTACCGATTTTCGGTGCTATAAAATGCATATGGATCTTTCTGGTGATTTGTTTCCATGATTGTAATCCTCTGATGGAAAACTTCTGGTGTGTGTAGTCTATGTGAGATTCCAAACATATGATTCTATGATATATCCCAAGACCAATTTAACTCTATGTCTACAATTATATCCATGTTTTTTTGTCTATAACCGTACTAATATTTTTATCTCACCTATTTCATTTTGATGTATTCCCCCATTGGATACAAATATTTTATAAAAGGAATGATCAAAATTTATATGGTCTAAAATGATGTATTTACTTAAATTTAGGGTTCCTATATGTGTTGTAACACCCCAACACCAGAATCCCAGAGCTGGTGTATTACCTTATTACATTGGAATTATTAAAAGGAATCAAATATTGAAATACCGATCTATTTAGTAGCCTTAGAATACCAGATTACATACAAGAACTTTACATTACAACATGAAATGAAAAAAATAACATAGAAACTCTATTTGAAACATCCATTACTATTATATTTTCCATGAAAGTGCTTCATAATATACATATTTTCATCCTTGGAAAAAATAAACATAAGAAATGTGTGGGATTAGATGCACATTATGGATATGAAATATATTATAATCATAAATAATAATTCAAAGTGAATAACTAAAAGTACAGATGCAATTAAAACATAACCTTGATCTTAATACGGTATGAATAAAAGCTGATGAAATAAGTCCATAATAAAACATACCCAATGATATTATAATAGTCTAAAAATCACATAGAATATCAATATCTAATTTCATTATTATGGAATACATATTGTGTCCATCATAAACATACCATCAAGGCTTCAACCAAGAGAACATAAAATACTAGTGTAAGTCCTCTACCAAAACCCAATTCTGTTTTGTCTCATGAGACCTACCAATGTATCGAGGGGATATAGTTGGCCTCTCCAGTCACATTCTAAGTCTAATTAATTCCTCATGTGTAATATAAAATTATTTATTAAAATAAAAGTTTCTCAAAGAACTTGGAAGTATCATATATATAATAACTCTAATAAAATCATTGAGAAATTCAGCAGGAAAATATTCTTTAAACGTTCAATAATGTCTCATACCACCTTGAAACATTTAAATAATAATCCCTTTTAAAATTAAATGAAACTTAAAATATCATGATAATAATATAATTCATGATATAATATATTAATGGGAATTAGATACACCAAACATAAGTAAATAATGGTGAATAAGACATATATCTCATAGAAGTAATAGTGAGATGAGAATCCCCATTTTTTACTTGGGAAAGAAGAGTTCTATTGGAAAATCGTTTTTATTTGAAATAAAATCATATTTTAAACATGTAGATACAATAAAATGAAATTTAAGGACCTTTAAATTATATTTCCGGAATAAACTATTTCACACTTAAGTGAAATCATGTAAAAATAGTTTCTAAAAAACATTATAAATAAAACATTTTAGTGCGATTTAAGGAAAATATTAAAGAGATTTTAATGAAGAAAGGAATGTTCATTTTTATAAAACTGGATATAAAGCAAGATATTTTATCGAGATAAAATGAGTTATTATATAAACCTAAAATTCACTAAAAATATATTTCAGAGTGCACATGAAAATAAGTAAGAAACTAGAAATTTCCATTGAATTAAGCATGTTTATCAGGAATAATTTTAAAGGAAAGCTTTTTAAAACATTAAATCCTAGAAAAATAAGAATTATAAGATCTATATATATGGTTTGGTAACATATGAAAAAAATTTATAATATATATACAAATATAAATAATCATTACATATGATTAAATATGGATAATGATTAACCAAAAAGAAAAATAGGGGTTTTGGTAGAATCTCTGACCAATTTGTAATTAATTGAATCACATGCCCCAAAATTAATAATAATCTAATGATACATTGAGTAAAATTAAAATAAATATATTCCTGAAATTATAAATCAATGGGATGTAAACATACAACACACGCAAGAATTGGTGGTGATTTAGGCATATCTCATGGAAATGAAAGTGAGTTGAGAAAACCCTTACCTTATGTCTGAATGTGTTCGGAAATAGATCTTAATGTCATGTATTATCAAATTAAATATATTAATTTATTAATTTCTAACCTTTTATATATTTTTTTGATTCATTAAATTTTTTTTATTTTCATTTGGGGTCTTATTAATGAGTTATAGATTTCAATTTTATCATTTGGGAGCATTAATTTACTTGGTTTTCATGATCAGTTTACATGTATATGAGTATAGATATTCATGTAGAATGGGTATTTAACATAAATTATATTATATGGATATATAATTAAATTTATTATATGTTTTGAGGATATATTATTAGACAATATGTTTGGGATAATTGTTTAGATTATTTTTGCTGTTTTTGTTTAGCACAAAGTAGTTTTGTCATGTGAATTAATATTATGTATATATACTGGTTATAGAACATTAAATATGTTTTAATAAATATATTATAGTATGTTTTAACCATAAAAAATGATTCAAGTCCATCATTGGAGGGGAAATTGAATAATTAAAACCCATCGTCCATGAAGGATGTAAATAAGCGCTTCACAGATAATGTTTATGTTTTTAAAATAAAAGATAGACAGAAAAGAGTTTGACGAAAGATATTACATTATAATGATATAATTAAATTATATAGATGATACTAGATTTATAATGAAAATTTTTACAGTATAGGTGAGGAGATGATACAAAATGAAAAGGGTAAATTGATAGGAAATTAAGAGAAAACAAAAAAATATTTACCTCTTGAATTCTTCTCTTTGAGAACCTCCTTAAGGAACCTTGGTTTGGAATTTTTGTGAGACCAGTAGGTCTTGGAGTTGGGGAAGAGTTGTGGGAAGATTATTTGGGTATAATTTTTACTTGATTCATGTAATAGAGGTGTGAGGAGAATAGGTGGTGAAGTGTGGCATTTATACTATATGAGAGGGGTCTTTTTTGAATATTTTATTCATATGTTTTTTATTTTGGCTCACTAATATGAATATTTTGATAATTATTTTTAAATAAATTAAAATAATGATTTATATTTTCTAATTATTGGATTACATCCACCATAAATCAACTATGACTCAATAATTCAGTTATATAGCATTTATAAAAAATTATCGTAATTTGATATTCATCTAAAATTCAAGTATTTTTGAAAAAATCCTAAAAATTCACCCTCAAAAATATTAAATTTTTAGAATTAAAAATGAAATCCATTTTATTAAAGTAATATTTGAAATATGAGAAATTTAATTTTTCATAAAAGCATAATTTAGTCAAAAATATTAATGTTTTTATAATTATATTTTAATTAACACTCGGAAAAATTAACTACTGTCTCATAAAATTATCTTAAAATCATAATATAAAGAAATATTAATTTATGGAAACATTTTATGAAAATTTATTTTCTATTAAGTAATTATATTAATTATAAAATTGTTATTAAATATTTATGAGTCACAAAAATACCAACAATTAATTAATAATTTCTAAAATTTTAATATAATTATACTAAGATATAATTATATCATAATTTATTTTATAATATGCCTAAATTTTATTTATACTTTTATGGGTGATCTTACATTTCATTTGGCTGGTTTACTATTCATAAGGCTCATATTACTATTCCAAAGGGTCATGTTACTATTCACCCAAAAAATAAGATGATCCTATTAGACACTATATCTTGCTGATCACAACATGTATTTCCATTTCTCTAAATTCAATTAACAGAAGGAAAAAAAGAATATTTTCAATTCCAATCCCACGGGTGTGGTGAGAAAACGGTTAAAAACGTTTAGATGTTCAATAATTCATTATATCTAAATTAAATGTAATAATAATTCCAATGAACTAAATTTGATTAATATATGTATAATTGAACTATTTTAAGGTAAAAAAATAATTTAAAGTATAATAATTATTTAAATAAAAAACATATTTTTCAACTAAAATCTATTATTTTTCACTATTAATATAAAATGAAACTTCCTAGGAAAATGCTAAAAATTTACCCGAGGTTAATTTTGAAATAATGTTAATATTTGTTTATAAATATTTATTAATTGTGTGAAACCATTATAAATAAAATTTAGTATTAGTTATTTATATTAAAATTTCTAAGTTTAATGACTATGTTATAACTCTCTTATTTAAATATTTATAATTATAAAGTGTTGTCTCCAAGAGACTTAGTGTTGTCTGCGTTACAGGCTATATTATTATTATTTTTAAATCCTTGGTATGTTACATTATTCCCTACATTAATAAATTTTAACCTCTCCAATTTATATTTCACATTGAAAAAAGAGAAAAATAGTTGATAATTGAAAATAACTTTTTGGAAAACCCACAACCAAAATCAGGTTAGTAAAATATACTCTTCATAAGGGAAAAAGGAAATTTTAAGGTTACCACCAAATTAGACTTCTGAATACGAGGAAATTGGTGGAAAGTGAAAACCTGGACATTGAAGATAAATATTACTATGAAGTTCTTATCCTTTGAGATAGAGAAAATGGTCCAGAAGAAGTTAACTATTTATACATCATTTCTGTCGCACTATAGACTGGTGAGTCTATATAATTTCCCTTAAAAGATCCTCTTGAGTATGATTAACCATAGGTTTTATGGACTCCTCCCACAGTGTATACCCACTTAGAAACATGGGTTCGTTTTCGAGCACTCCATATAAGAAACTATTTCTCCTACCCAAGAGGTGATGCAATATATTAACATGAAGACTCAATGATCTAATATGGTGATTAAATTGGACATGAACAAATAATATAATTGGATCGACTGTAGTTTTATCAATAGAGTTCTCTCAACCATGGGGTTCTTATCTAGGGTGGTGGATCTCCTTTTCAGAAGCTTCAATTATCCACTGTTCTCGGTGACTTTCTTGGGGAAGAGTCATAGTTTCCTAAAGGAATGAGGGGCCTTCATCTTGGCGACCCAATCTATCATAGTCTCTTTATCCTAGTACAAGACTCTCTCTTTCATTTTATTAACCAAGGCTTATCAAACAGAGATAAAATTCCCATTATAAGAAATATAAACATTCCAACGATCTCCCATTTTATGTTTTTATAGGACATGTTCTTATTCAGGAATGGAAGAAGGGGTTCTGTACAAGGCATCAAGAGAATTTTGTATCAGTACTGCTTTTGGAGTAGTCAAGTTATTAATAGATCAGAGAGAAATTTCTTCTTTTCTCACAGGTGTGCTCCTAGGAGGGTTTCCTCAGTATGAAACCACCTTGACATGTAGTGTGGAGTTTTCCCCAAGGAGTACCTGGGCTCGCCTATTTTTTCAGGTAGGCATCGATTTCATGACTTTGATCAAATTATGAACATGATTACGATCCGTATCTGGAATTGGAATTACTTCTTCCTTTTGTTTGGAGGATGCATTTCCCTGGTAAATAGTTTCTACTCCACAATCCCAATTAATATGATGGCTTCTTTGTATGTGCAACGTGGTGTTATTCAAATGATTAACAAAGAGCTTTGTTGTTTTATATGGGATTAAAATTCTAAAGAAAATTAGCATTGGGCCTCGTCGGACTGTATGAAACGACCTATCCAGGATTGGGGGATCAACGTATGGGGTCTTCAGAGAACACTCCATTTCCTGCATGCAAATCTTGCATGAGATATTTTTGATGGATAGACTCTTGTAAAACACCATGTCTAAGATTTGTGGAGGCTCTGGGGAGGCAGTGGGGGATTACTCTTCTCTCTTCTGGTTGATCATGTTCCCTCTTGTTCATACTCTCCAACAGAACTCCTGATTGCTAGTTGGAAATGGGGATATCTCATTCTGGAACTGTAATTGGGTGGGCTCAGTTCTGGGTTACCCTGGTTGTTTGGCTCCCCTGATCATGGTGAAAGATGTGAGTCTCTATCCCATATTTATGAAGCCTGTCCTAGAAGGGGGAAAATAGGGCCTCCTTAAATCCATTGTGTTAAAATCAGAGTGATAAAAATGTGTGTTTACTACTTTTTCATTGGGATTCTTCTCCTCTAGGGATTTCCTCAAGATGGTCTCTACATATAACCTTTAGGATAGTTTGAATGGACTGCTACGGTGCAATAAAACTCCATAGAAGTATAACTTTTTGTCATGACATTTTAGTAATCAGGCCTTAGCTTCGGATGAGAATATCAAGAAGGTGGGGATCAGTGTGGATTAATGGTGCCATTATTGTACAATAGGGTTAGAGGAGAGTTTTAATGTACTTTTTGATAAAGGGGAATGGGAGAAGGGAGTGTCGAATTGATTTGGTTTCCTTACTGCATTTGCCTCGTGAGATCTTAGGGATGCTACTTTTCTGGTCATATGGTTTTAGGGCATGACAGATTCAGGTATAAAACAAATGGCGTGGACAGTGATTTTCAATGTGGGATGCTGGTGTTTATGGAAATCCAAGAACCATGCAATACATGAGAACCATATTCTTTCTGTGTGGTCCATCATTACAAGGACTTGTTTCCTACTAGAGGATATGGTTTATCTCACCTACAGCCTTTGGGGGGATCCTTCATTAGGGATTCTTCGTGTTAGGGGATATTCTTCGTCTCCCTCCCTCAACCATCTACATGGGATATGGGTTTCATAGTATCCACCCAATAGAGCCCAGAAATTGAATTCGGATGGGTTGTATACGATGGGTTCCATGAGTGGAGGGGGTGTCGTTCGCGGTTTAGGGGAAATGATGTTTAGTCCTACCCTTGGTTTTATAGCGATGAAACCTCTATCCAAGCTGACGCCAATATGATTATTGCTGGACTCACCCTCTTCAAGTATAATAACCTTAAAATTACATAGGTGGAGACCAACTCTAAGATACTTCATGATTCCCTACTCGGTATAGGATCTTCTCCCTGGACTATGGAATATAGTGTTCACAAATTCAGAGCTCTTTTGGAAGTCCACAACCGTGTAACTCATACTTTTCCCAAGGGGAATGGGGTTTCAGATCATTTGGCCACTTTGGTAGACCACAACTCCATTATCACTATTCTTCTCTCAAACAATAGCATGAACCCATAGGGTGTGAGTTTAGTTATAAGGGATTCCATCGGCCTACACTATTTTAGACCACCTTAGCTTTGAATCCTTACTGTACTACTCTTTTTGAATAAAAATATAATTTGGATGGATGGATGAAGTGGTTCTTAATAATCACAAACCAGTGTGTTAGTGAATTATCCTTGTATTCCCTTAAAGCATGGTAATAACTTGAATTAATATAAAACCATATTAAATACATTTATTCTTCCTTATTCCCTATTTACAACATATCAAATTGGATATATTCCTTAAATAAATTTTTTTAGAGTCTACTAATGATTGCATAAACCACTTTTCTGATTTTCCATTATTTATATCCAAGAAAGCGATATCCAATTTACAATATATAAATCAATCATCTCTTTATTCCAAAATAAATATCTTAGTATCATGAAAATATTAAGGGTTTCCTTTCCTTTAACCATACACATTACCATGATATTATCTTTATACTGAGTCACTCTCCCTTGTTAACATCATACATTAGAAAATACTTAATGAAACAGCACTATAGTACAATCCTCTTATATCTCATGATTCTTGTAACCAAATCAATAATAATAAAATACTAAAATAACATAATTATTGAATCCAAATACAATAATATTAATCACTACTCTTCAACTATGGTGGTAGAATAGTCTTAAAAATGATACACTATCCTCTTTTGGTGTATATTCATTTGACACTAGAGACATTTATTTTAATAGTGTCTCATTTCCTTGTAGTTGACGCATTGTACACTAGAAAACTTTTTAATACCCCTGAAAACACAAGAATAGTGGCCCTACAGTCGTCACTTATAGAAAACTCACATTTCCTTCAAGAAAGTACGATGGTCATTCTTTCAACAATTATCACATATGGGAAAATAATTCTTTCCCATAATCCCTTTATCATTAATTTTCCTAGTTTTCCTCTTCATATCATTCTTCCTTATAAAGCCACAATATTTAGGAAACTCTTATCCTTCTTGTTAGAACACAATAATATCTCTGAAAATGGTGATAATGTTTGAGATACTAGTTACCTTCAAAATAATGGCTTCAACCCATCGAAGAAATAATCATTCTTACTCTTTGGATTATATTCATTGATGTGGTTTTTATTTATTCTGGTGGGCACCATTTCTATACAATTGAATATGCTAGATTAGATCATACCATTATGAATCATAATGTATAAACCCAATACTAGTGAAATACATAACAAAAAATTATAAATTTATGCGTAGCTAATCTCGTAATCATAAAAAATTATTTGGGGTTAAATTTACTTTTAAATCCTTTATAATGGTTTGTAAAGAAAATGTGAATTATCCGAAAAATATCCATAGAGAGTGTCAAACCAGGTGCGTAGTAAGGCCTATTTTCTTATACCAAGTTACCCTGTGTCCAGCCTAGGACACCATCTCAGATTTGTTACCCCTAGGTACATTTTCTCCAGAACCAATTCAACTTATAGTATTCATACATTGATGTATTTGAATAAATACCCACATAAGTTATACCTTACCTGAATTATAGAATGTTATTAAATTCTTATCCTTAATGTATATCTTAGAGTTATGTCCCCTAATATATGTTTTTAAATATATTTTACAAGGTTACTAATAAACATCGTTTGATACAAACTATGACACCCTAACCCCAGAAGCCTAGATCTGGTGCATTACCATATTACATTGGCATGACTACAAGGAATCAAATCCCAAATGACTTCTTATTTTAGTAGTATTGTAAGACTATATTTCACATATAAAATTTACATTACAACATGAAATGAAAAATACAACATAACAACCCCATTAGAAAATCCATAACTCCCACATTATCCTTCCATGTTATTCATAATATACATATTTACATCCTGAGGAAAAATAAAAATATGAATGGGGTGAGATAATATTCTCTGTAATGGTATGTAATAGAGAAGAATCTTAAATAATAAGTCATGGGGAATAATCATATGTACACATTCCATTAAAACATATTCATGAGCATAATATGGATGAAATAAAATCTGATTAAATAATTCCATAATAAAACATAATCATGGATATTTTATTAGTCAAATAATCACATGGACTATCAATTACTAGTTTCATAATGTGGGGATGCATAATTTGGTACATTATAAACATACTATCAAGTCCTCATCCAAGGCATCTTAAAATTATAGGGTAAGGTCTCAACCAAAATCAAATTCTATTTTGTCTCAAGAGACCTACCGATGAATCGAAGGACTATAGTGGGCCACACCAATCACATACTAAGTACAATGCATTCATCACATGTTGAATAAAATGATATCTTTAAATAAAATTGTCTCATACCACTCAAAATTATCATAAATTAAATTAATTATATAAAATAGTTGATAAATTCTTGGGAAACATAATCTTCAGACATTCTGAAGTGTCCCATAACACCTTAAAAAATATAAATCATAATCCCTTATAATATTAAATGAAACTTATAATATCATGACAATAATAGAATTCATGATATAATATATCAATGGAAAGTATATACACAACACATAAATAAATAGTTCTTAAAAATACATATATCACATAGGAGTAAAAAATACATGATAAAACCACTTTTTACATTGGAAAGAAGATTTATTTTGGAAAATTAATCACACCGTGGTTCACTGTGTAAGAAACCGATTCTAATTTTTGAGGTACGAGTTTCTTCTTTTCTATTTTCCTTAAGTGTTTTTGTGAAAATAAGGAAAATGGGGAAATCCTAAAATTTGGAACTACACGCCGTGTACTATTCCACACGCCGTTTACTTTTAGCCGTGTGGGATAAGTACACAGGCTGTGTAGCCATGACGGATACAAAGGGTGTAAAAACCGACTACACACCGTGTAGTGGGTATTTACACACCATGTAGTCATTCGGACGGTAAATAGTAAGGCGGTGGAAGTAGCCACCAGCTGTGTGATAGTACACGCCGTGTAGTTAGGAATACACGTCGTGTACTCATGTTGACAGATGAACAGTTTGGCGGTGCCACCAAATGAACAGTTAAATGAAGGAAGTACATGTCGTGTAGTCTAAAGTAAATGTCTTGTAATTTTTTTTTCTCTTAAAATGGGAAGTAGCCAACCATGTACATAGGATTGTCTTAGAATCTGATGGGAGCTCGGGAGGGGATGACCGAACCTTCGTGGATGCACCCATCGAGCATCGGGAATCTGTTTCCGCTTCCGTCGATCACATTGGAACCGCATGGGTAAGCCCTTTATTTTCATTTAGTAGTTCTTTCAAATTCTTCCTCTAAGGGAAGTTATTTGTGTTTTAATAGATTTTCCTCTACATCAGATCTATGTCGTTATTGGGCGTTTCCGAAAGCAACATCCGAGTATACTAATCAGGGGCTTATAATGTAGGTGGATTGGTGTTTAATTTCCAACTGTTGTTCATTTGTGTGTATTTTTGTGCAAAAAACCCATTTTGGGGTGTCTTCTGGCTGAGTCCATGGCTATTTTAACTACCTAGAAATATATAGGTGATTTAATGTGACAATAAACTGCTCTTTGGGTCACTGCTTGGATCCAGGACCACCCCGGGGGTGCATTCCTCTGTTTAGCAATTTGGCCAGGATACCCGAGGGTATGCCATTGTGATAATGTTTGTTAAATTTCATTGAGAGGAATTATATGTGAATTTCTTATTTATATGTTGGGCATGGCTCGGTTACTTGCGCATGAGGGTAGTGTTATTTTTAGCCTGGGGGCATTGGACGTTTATCCTGAAGGAATTGTTTGTTTATCCTGAGGGTAACGTACTGCTTAGCCTGAGGGAAACATCCTATTTTTCCTGAGGGAAACTTTTCGAATTCCTGAGGGATGTGACTTATGTGCCTCAGGGCGACACTTCGTATGCCTGAGGGTATTATCTGTTATGCCTAAGGGAAATTCATGAGGGAAAGATTCTAATTACCTGAGGGTAAGGGTTTGCGTTTCTGAGGACACTGACTGGTTACATAGAAATTCACTGTGGTGTTTTCTTAATAATAAATAATGAAATGAATATTAAAATGGAAATATAACTCGTAAAGTTAGTTACTTTTGAGTACTTCTTAGTTTATCTCATTTACTTTTGCACACTGTTGTTGCATGTTAACACATAGTTGAGGACGGGCCATTGGTGGGTGGCTACTGAGATTATTTCTCACACCTTATTTGGGTCATACTTTTCGGCCCAAACTGATTACATTTCTGCAGGTGTAGATAAGGGAAAGGGTCCCTATATAGGTACTTGATTACTGCTGAGGAGAAGGGGAGCATGGGACCGGGCTTAGGCTCGTGATGCTACCAGCTATTTTGTTTTGTTTTTATGTACTCTGTATCGTATTATACTGCTTTGTAACATGTTCTGGCTGTTTTCATAGAACGTGAGGCATGTTACATCATCTGTATATATATGACTATTGGTTGTTTTTAATGCATTTGTTTATTTTAAATATGTATGGTTTATTTCTTCCATTGTTTTTGTATGCTTTTTATTGTATTCCGATGCGCTACACTTTGACAAATGAGGGAATAGTTTCCCCACTATCAGACTTGGGCCCTCACTGCTAGTTAGCAGCCTCTGGAGTTTGAGGAAATGCGCTTGAGGTCATGTGGCGAACCGGGCTCAGGGCACCCGTTGAGTGGTACCCGGACCCGGGACGTTACAAAGTGGTATCAACGGGGTTCTTTTATTTGACTTACTATTTGGAGCCTTAGTCAGGAATAGGATGAAAACGGTAGTTGGAAATAAGTTGTGCCCAGGCGTAGCTAACTAGTGTACAGGGAAAAGCTAGTCAACCTCGTATTTTTTTTTGCAACTCTTTTGATTTTTCAAATTTTACAGTTGATTTGATTTTCACCGTAGGGTGACGCACTCGTGATTGTGTTGTTTACATTTTATCCATGGGTTCTATTTAGTTTCAACCTGATGTGATGAGGGTATTCCATCTCATGCATCATTTAGCCACATTCTAGAAATCACATCCCATGCATAGTTCCATGCCACGTAGGTGCATTATAAATTTCTTGTTGTTGTGATAGTTGTTGTGCTAAAAAAGCATGTTGTTGTGATAGCTGCTTGATAAATACCTACTATGTGATAGGGTATTTTTTTTCTGTGATCCAGTTGTTAGAATGAATTCCAACCTTTGGTTTTTGGGGAGTATGGGCCCCCATTTACTAAAATTTGATGGATCATTGGCTGTTTATTTTATTATAACACAGATAATATTCCAAAAATTGATTCATGGGGAGAATTGGCCCTCATGGATCGGAATTTGGAACTTAGGTGTTGTTCTCGCTATTTTCTGGGTTCTGGATAAGTTTATGAGGAATACTGTCTGGAAAACCAAATATACACGCCATGCCATGTATGTTCTTCTATTCATGAAGAATGTGAAACTTTTTAAGTATACGTCATGGAACCTAAGTACACGCCATATAGTCTATTTCTGTGTCATGGACTGTGTGGGTGGGGACACGGGGTAGGGAAAGGTAGGGGTTAAACACGTCGTGTACCTAAAGTACATGTTGTGTAGTGTTGACCCGAAGACCTGGCCGTGTAACTAAAAAACACTGGCTGGTGTAATATTTTCTTGAACACACCATGTCAATGAAGAACACACCGTTTTGTGTGACCTAGGGACCCGACATTGTATCTAACAACATGGGTTGGGGTAATCCTTTTGTGTACACGCCATGTGTACATGGAACATGTCGTGTAGTTTGATCTATGTATCCGTCCGTGTAACTAACAACACGAGTTGGCAGAGCTCGTCTAGTACACACCGTGTGCCTTTGGGACATGCTGTGTAGTCTTGTCCAATGACAGACCGTGTGGTGTTAGCCATCTGGCTGGGAAGATATATTGGTGTACACTCCATGTGTGGGTGTAACACGCTGTGTAATCTCAAGCCGAGTAGTCAGCATCATTACAAACGACATGGTCAGTTGGAAAATTACACCATACACACCATGTAGATGATATACACGCCGTGTAGTTTTGATTAAATGGGAGTCGTGTGGCTAAGCCATGTAGATGGACCTGGGGAGGGGAAGTGAAGTCTGGTACATGTCGTGTAGTCCGTATACACACCATGTAGTCTTGTTTTTCAAATCTTGAAATTCCTTCTTCCTCATATTCCCTATTCGGTTCCTTCGTTTCCAATCTTTGATAATGTGGATATAAGGAGTGTGTTTGTCCTTGTAGTGTCATGCCGACGGGACGACCACATGTTGTTCGCCAGGAGAGCAGCAAAGCTTATACTCCAGAGATGGTGGTTCATGGGCTACTAGGGTATCCTCCAGCAGAGCCATATTTGGCGCCAGCCGTTATACTGGATACAGGCGCGGAGGTGCAGTTCCGTGAAGGATTTATGCGGTTCATGAAAACTTTTCATAGAGCACCGTTGGCTGCCACATTAATGGCTAATCTAACTCGTATCTTCTAGAAGCAGTATCTGCCTACGTTTTTAGCAGATGGAAGACCATAGGCTGCGGAGTCTTTGCTGGGGTCTATGCAGACTATTTTCGAGCATCTTGAGACGCCTCCAGGGTGGAGGGTCAAGATCGTGACTTATATGCTGTGTGATTCCGCCAAGAGGTGGTGGGATGTTACCACCCAGTCAGAGCATCACAGAGACATGGTGTGGGAAGATTTTCAGATAGCTTTCTATGATTTCTTCTTCCCAGAGACGTTGAGGGATGATAGGGCATGAGAGTTCATGAATTTGCATCAAGGAACTATGTCGGTGACGGATTACTCTTCTCGTTTTACGGAGCTTCAGCATTTTGCACCCGTCCTGGTGGGTGATGAGACGTGGAGGGCCAGACGCTTTGAGGATGGTCTTAGTTATGAAATCTGAGCACTAGTGAATGTTTTTATGTTGCCTTCAGTACATGATATTGTAAATCATGCACTAATTACAGATATGAACCTTCAAGAAACTAGGGTGTGGGCCAGGGCGGTTCAGCACTGGTTTCTGGTACTATTTCTATCGGAAAGAGGAAGCGACGGATGAGTTTCTCTCATGGTATCAGTGCTAGCCAGGTAGTTTCTTCAGGTGGCCTGATGTTCTACTACCAGTGCAATAGATAGGGGCACAAGAGACCACATTTTCCACGTGACCAAGTGGAGTGTCGAGCTTGCGGAAAGATGGGTCATCTACACCACTTTTTCAGGGCATGTTTACCAGGGACTACTGAGAGGGGTTCTGTATAGAATCCACATACGGGGGCAGGACTAGTGGATTCTTACCAGTCAGGAAACTGGAATACGTCAGGGTGTGCAGGTAGAGATTGTGTTCGTGGCCATGGTAGCCAGACACCAAGATCTCAGAGGTAGTAGGGTGGGATAGCTCAGGGTAGTCAGGTTGTGTCGTAGGGCTGTGGAACTGGGCAGGCATATGCAGTCCAACAGAACCAGTAGGATCAGGATCCCAGACCTTCAATAGTCAGAGGTACTATTCTAGTATCTTCTGTCTTATCTTCAGTACTTTTCGTACGGGTGCTACACATAGTTTCATATCGGTGCCCGTTGTGGAGATCCTTGGACTCTGTGTTTATTCTTCTTCTACTGTTATGACACTAGATGCTCTATTGGGAACTGGAATGACTTGTGTGCATAAATGCAAGGAGTTCCTCATTGAGGGTGGACGGTGTCACTTTCTATGGTACCTCTATGTCTTAGAGATGACGAGATATGATGTCATTCTCAGGATGGACTAGTTGGTTCCCTTTCAAGCATTTGTGGATTGCTATCGTTGCATGGTGAGTTTCTAGTCACCAGAGGGATAAGAGTTTCTATACAAGGGAGAGTGGGATGTTTAGGCGAGTCGAGCTGGACCAGAGCATCGTGGGCGAGGTAGAGTCACATCCCAGATTGGGAGTCTATATCTGGATGATCAGGGGACTTGTCAGACGAATTTCCCCCCAGTTGTTTATCATTTCAGGGATGTCTTCCCAGACAACTTTTCGGGTCTAACTCTAGAATGAGAGGTGGATTTCTCTATTGATCTTGTTCCAGGAGCATCACCGATGTTCATTCCTCCTTACAGGATGGCTACACCGGAGTTGCATGAGATCAATAGGAAGTTAGAGGAGTTACAGGCAAAGGGATTCATCTAACCCAGTACTTCTCCATGGGGTTCACCTGTCCTCTTTGCGAAGAAGGCATACAGTACCCTCAGACTCTGTGTGGATTATCGGAAGCTGAACCAGTTGACAGTTACGAACCGATATCCCTTGATAAGGATTGATGATCTTTTTGATCAACTTCATGGATCACGAGTGTTCTCTAATATTAACATGAGGTCAATATATCATTAGTTTCACGTGAGTCCATCAGACATACCACTTACAGCTTTTCGGAGCAGATATGGTTTATACAAGTACTTGGTTATGTCGTGTGGACTCACGAACGCACCACCAATTTTCATGGCTCTGATGAATCAGGTGTTCCATCCATATCTGGATTCTTTTGTTGTAGTATTCGTGGATGATATCTTTGTGTACTCTCACACTCGACAAGACCATGCCACCCATCTTGAGATCGTATTGAGTACACTAAGAGATCATAAGCTATATTCTAAGATCTCAAAGTGCCACTTTTGGATGGACCAGATTCAATTCTTGGGTCATATCATCTCAGAGGAAAGAGTTGCAGTAGACCCAGAGAAGGTGATAGCAGTAGTTTCTTTGGAGCATCCCAAAAACGTGTTTGAGATACAGAGTTTCTTGGGGATGGATGGTTACTACAGGCACTTCAACCAGAACTTCTCCAACATAGCAGTTCCGTTGAAAGGTCTGGCTAATAAAGGTGTGAAGTTCATTTGGTCAGAAGCTTGCGAGACAGCCTTTCAGGACCTGAAAGGAAGATTGACATCAGCACCAGTCCGGATACATCCAGAGTAAGGTAAAATCTATACAGTTTACTGTGATGCATCAGGTATTGGGCTGGGAGTAGTGTTGATGTAGGTCAATCACGTTGTTGCATACGGTTCTCAGCAGTTGTGTCCACATGACAAGAATTACCCAATGCATGACCTCGAGTTGGCTGCAGTTGTTCAAGTGTTGCACTATTGGAGGCACTATCTCTTGGCAGAGCACTTTTTGGTTTTCATCGGCCACAAAAGTCTCAAGTATATTTTTACTCAGTGTGACTCAAACCTGAGACTGTGGAGGTGGGTTGAATACCTTCAGTCCTTCGATTTTGAGCTTACCTATACACCTGGTAAAGGTAATGCAGTAGCTGATGCACTGAGCAGGAAGACTCAGATACATGTGGTGTAGGAGGCCAGTGGTGAGTGACACCTTATGGATTTGTTCTCTAAGATGCATTTGGAGGTGCAGAATAGTCATGGGAAAACTTATCTTTCATCTTTAGCTGTGTCTTCTACCCACCTGGATAGAGTGAGGATGAGACAACTATCTGATTCAGAAGACCTATTTCTACGGGAGTCGGTGGAAAGTGAGGACCCTCCACCTGGGTGGACAATATGCGATGACGAGGTACTGTGTTTCCATGGACGAGCATGGGTTCCAGGGGATATACACGAGGAGTTGATGCGGGAGTTTCATGCTTCATCTTGGGAAGTTCTTCCCTGGGTTACCAAGATGTACCGTGACTTGAGACATCAGTATTGGTGGCCGGGTATGAAGAGAGATATATCTGGTTTTTTTATGATGTGTTTCACCTGTCAGAAGGTGAAGGTGGAGCACCAGAGGCCAGCTGGACTGTTACAACAGTTACCCATCCCGGAGTGGAAATGGGATGATGTCGTGATGGATTTTGTGACTGGATTGCCGAGGTCACCTCGAGGCAATGATGTCGTGTGGTTTGTAGTGGACAGGCTCACAAAGGTAGATCACTTATTTCCAATCAAGGAGAATTACTGTGTTGATGATCTCAGGATGTTTTATATCTAAGATATCGTACGTCTTCATGGGCTCTATTGTTCAATCATTTCGGATAGGGACACCAATTTTACGTCTCATTTCTGGAAGATTTTTCAGAGGGCACTGGGTTCACAGGTGCTTCAGAGCACAGCTTACCACCCTCAGACCGATGGCCAGTCAGAGCGTACGATACAGGTGCTTGAGGACATGCTGTGTGCATGCATCCTAGACTTTGGGGGCTCTAGGGAGAATCATATTACCCTAGTCAAGTATTCATACAATAATAGTTTTCAAGGAACTATCGGCATGGAACCTTATGAGGATTTATATGGTAGGCCATGCCGATCACCTTTGTGTTGGTTAGAGACAGGTGATGCAGCTTTATTGGGACCACGTATTGTGTAGGAGACTTCTGAGCAGGTCCAGTTGATTTGGAAGAGGAGAGCTACCACACAGTCTCTTCATAAATCTTATGCTGATCACCGCAGATGACCTTTGGAGTTCGTGGTCGGGGATCAGGTTTTCTTGCGTGTTTCGCCAAGGTTGGGATATATGAGGATCAGGAGACAGGGTGAACTTTCACCGAGTTATGTGGGGCCATTTGAGATTCTGGAGAGATTCGGGCCGGTTGCCTATCGGTTGTAGTTACCACAGAGGTACCGAGCCATTCACGGCATCTTCCATGTATCTCAGTTGCATCGCTATCATTCAGACCCGTCTCATGTTTCTCAGCCCAAGGAGGTTGAGCAGCAGATCGATGCATCCTTTGAGGAGCATTCGATTCATATTGTTGATAGGAGCACAAAGGTTCTCCGAGGCCAGTCAGTCCCTATCATACAGGTGCTATGGTAGCATGGCCGAGTGAAAGATGAAACCTGGAAGCGGGAGACTGACGTACGTGCTTAGTGTCCATAGTTGTTCTGAGCTTTATCTTCTCCACCCTTGGAAGGGAAATTCAGGGACAAATTTCCTTAAGGGGGGAGTTTGTAAGAACCCGGTTCTTATTTTCGAGATACGAGTTTCTTCTTTTCTCTTTTCCTTAAGTGTTTGTGTGAAAATAAGGAAAATGGGGAAAATACTAAAATTTGGAACTACACACCGTGTACTATTCCAAACGCTGTGTACTTTTGGCCATGTGGGATAAGTATACAGGGTGTGTAGCCATGACGGCGATGAAGGGTGTAAAAACCGACTACACTCTATGCAGAGGCTATTTACACACCATGTAGTTAGTTAGCAGGAAAATAGTAAGCAGTGGAAGTAGCCTCTAGCTATGCGATAGTACACGCCGTGTACTTATGAATACACGCCCTGTACTAATGTTGATGGATGAACAGTTTGGCGGTGCCGCCAAATGAACAGTTAAATGAAGGAAGTACATGTCGTGTAGTCAAAAGTACATGCCATGTACTTTGTTTTTTTCACTTAAAATGGGTTGTATCCAACCCTTTTCATAGGATTATCTTAGAACTGGACGGGAGCTCGGGAGACGATGGTCGAACCTTCGTGGATCGACCGATCGAGCGTCAGGAATCCATTTCTGCTTCCATCAATCACTTTGGAACCGCATAGGTAATCCCTTCCTTCTCCTTGCATAGTTCTTGCCAATTATTCCTCTAAGGGAAGTTATTTGAGTTTGAAAGGGTTTTCTTCTACGACAGATCTACATCGTTCTTGGGCGTTTGTGGAAGCAACGTTCAGGTATACTGATCAGGTGCGTATAATGTAGGTGGCTTGGTGTTTAATTTCCAACTGTTGTGCATTTGTGTGTATTTTTGTGATATGAACCCATGTTGGGGTGTCGTGTGGCTGAGGCAGTGGCTATTTTAACTACCTATAATTGTATAGGTGATTAAATGTGACAATAAAATACTGTTTGGGATCGCTGCTTGGTTCCAGGACCACCCCGAGGGTGTGTTCCTCTGTTTAGCCATTTGGTCAGGATACCCTAGGGTATGCCATTGTAATATTGTTTGTTAAATTTCTTTGAGAGGAATTGTATGTGAATTGCTTATTTATATGTTGGGCATGGCCCGGTTACTTTTTCCTAAGGGCAGTGTTCTTTTTAGCCTAAGTTCATTGGTTGTTTCGCCTAAGGGAATTGTTTGTTTAGCTTGAGGGCAAGGTACTACTTAGCATGAGGGCTATATCCTATTTCTCCTGAGGGAAAAATTTTGTATGCCTGAGGGATGTGACTTCTGTGCCTGAGGGAGACACTTCGTACGCCTGAGGGAAATATAAATTATGCCTGAGGGCAATGCCTGAGGGCAAGATTCTGATTACCTGAGGGTAAGGGTTTGAGTGTCTGAGGACACTGACTAGTTACATAGAAATTCACTATGGTGGTTTCTTAATAATAAATAATGAAATGAATATTAAAATGGAAATATAACTTTTAAAGTTAGTTACTTTTGAGTACTGCTTAATTTATCACATTTACTTTTGCACATTGTTGTTGCATGTTTACAAACAGTTGAGCACGAGCCTTTGGTGGGTGCCTACTGAGATTATTTCTCACACCCTATTTGGGTCATGCTTTTTGGCCAAAACAGATTATTTTTCTCAATGTGTAGATAAGGGAAAGGGTGCCTATATAGGTACTTGATTGCTATTGATGAGTAGGGGAGCACGGGACCGGGCTTAGGCTCACGATGCTACCGGCTGTTATGTTTTGTTTTGCTATACTATGTATCGTATTGTCCTGCTTTGTAACATGTTCTTGCTATTTTCATAGATCTTTAGGCATGTTTCATCATCAATATATATATGACTATTAGTTTTTTTTACTGTAGTTGTTTATTTTAAATATGTATGGTTCATTGCTTCCGCTGTTGTTGTATGCTTTTTAATTTATTCCGATGCGATACACTTTGACAAATGAGGGAATAGTTTCCCCACTATCAGACTCAGGCCCTCGCTGCTAGTCGGCAGCCTCTGGAGTTTGGGGAAATGCGATTGATGTCACATGGAAAACTGGGCTCGGGGCACCCCTTTAGTGGCACCCGGACCCGGGACGTTATACACGATTTCATTTTCACCCTTACACCATTGTGCTAAACAAGTTTTTTATGAACAATTATAAAAATTATAACAAATTTAACTTCATTTTTGATTTAATTATTTATTTTTTACCACTATTAAAAATGTAAATGTTTCTTGTTTTGATAGTTACATTGTAGGAGGAGGTGATTTGGAGGGCTCATTATGATGTCCAACCAAAATGGGGCCAAATGCGCAGGATCCAAGCACACCGGTGGAAAAAACCACATAATTTTACTAAATTGTGAATTCAAAATAGTATTACATTTTCTGATCTAGTCCAAACTTTACTAGGATCCATTTTATCTGAAGGAGTATAAGCCCAATTCATCTATTAAGTGTCCCAACCGAGCTGATCTATCCAGTACAATAAATCTACATGAAGTCAAAAGTGGTTTCCTGTGATCTGTCTATATCTTGATACGT
This sequence comes from Viscum album, assembly GCA_963277665.1. Taxonomy (NCBI): domain Eukaryota; kingdom Viridiplantae; phylum Streptophyta; class Magnoliopsida; order Santalales; family Viscaceae; genus Viscum; species Viscum album. The sequence continues at coordinate 151,681,250 of OY728138.1, forward strand.
AGGTTTCAAATTAAAGCCAAAAATTCATTGTAGATATAAACTAGGTGGTTAAACAATGTTTTTGTTTTAACCAATTCTATAAAAGTCTTTCTATCCATCGAAAATAATGGACCTAGTGGTATTAAGAAATCTGTGTGCCCAAAAATCACGTTCCTGATTGCCTATAAAATAGAACATTTGTATCCGCATTTGAATGTTCAAAGTAGAATAAAATCTATAAAATTTTGTATTTTTAGAGGATTAACCTCCTTATCCTGAATTTTGGTGGCCCTGATCCTCCTAGGAGGATCAATAATGAAGAATGAATTCCACTCAAGCTTCCTCCTCCTCTCAATATCGGGATAAACAGTGAGAGTTCATTCTGAGGGAGATACACACATGTCAGGGGAGTTATAGAACATCTATTTGATACTGGTTTAGATTAATTTGGGATATAAGACATTTCATTCCTTTGTATCTTATATGATTTAATTTTTTAATTCTTTTTTTTTATGCATGTGAATGTTATGATCTTAATTTCTAACCGATCGGTGTAAGGTTTTGAGTGCATGACTTGTGTTGTACCGCTTGGACAACACAAGAATAATTTTTTTACCCATATTCATGAGATTTAAATATACTTTAGAATATATTAATCCATTTATATTTTCAATTCCATTCCAATATTATTTTTATGTCAAGTTTTGTCTCTTCAAGAAATGAAATAAATGAATAAAATTTAATCGGGATTCCAATTAATTTAAACCAATAAATTACTCCAAAACTGAATTAATCTCTATGATAAATGAACTTTAAATATGTATAGTGAAATCAAAATGATCCCTTCATCTCATATTTTTTCAAAATCCACTTGGTTTCTCAACTATTTACCTCTTTACGTTACATTATTTTCATAAAACAATTTTCAAAATCACCCAATTTTTTTAGTAATTTTTATTAAAAATGCATACAATAAACCTATAAATGCTTCTTGAGATACAACCTATGTTATTCCCTACATAATAAATCAACCAGAAAATCATAATCTATTTGATTTTTCATGACAAAGATTTCAAATTTTGCCACCATTTTTGGAAAGAGATTTGGTTTTTAGTGCAAGTTTTTTATAAGATTTTTGTAAATTTTGGGAATAATTAATTGTTTTATCTTCTACCATTGCACATATTTTTGTGTTATGATTTATTTATTATATAGGTTGTGTGCATTATGTGTCATAATCTAGAATACTTTCCACCTTTCAAACCCAAATGGGAGAGAATCATATGCCAGTGACTATGAGATGCAGAAGAAAACCCTTTAAAGGAGGACATAGCACCACTTGAGAATTTTCTAAACCCCTCTCATCTGGAAAGAATTTAGAACATAAAATTAATATGTATAAAAATTTTGGAATAAATCGAAATCTAAATGAACTTACATTACCTGATGTTTATATACAACCCACATATATTCAAATTCAAGGAAAATCTCCAAATTTGGAACTAGAATTCGGTCTAATTCACTGATTTTCATGATTTCATGGACTTGCTGGGGAAGATCCACATAATAATTTAAAATATTTTTATTTTGTGTGATCTACTTTAAAACATGATAATGTGGATAAATAATAAGTAAATCTTAGATCATTTCAATTTTTCTTTTGAAGACACTGTGAAATATTGGTTGTATTATGGTAATTCACCAATTAGTGTTTGGGAGGACATGAAATTCCTTTTTCATGAAAAATATTTATCAGCCTATTGAACCGAAAGGATGAGGAAATCTTTTTTGAGATAAGACAATCAAAAAGAGAAAAAATTCATGAATATGGGGAGATATTTAAGAGTTTATGTTCAAGCTATCCAAACCACCAAATAAGAGATCAACGTTATATTCAATATTTTTATGAAGTCTTATTTACTTTTGATTGAAATATGATTGATGTTGTTGTAGGTGGTTCACTTATTGATAAAAAACTAATTTCTCCAATGAACCTAATTGATAACATGGATAAAGACACTCAACAATTTGGTTTAAGGTCTATTGTACCCTTTTGAATTGTCCATGAGATTTAATATACTGAATTTGAGAAAAAGGTTGACACGAAGTTCGAAGAGGTAAGTACCCTTCTTCGAAAAAAATTTCTTTTCCAAGATAAATACCTATTTCCTCTAACCATATTCTATGGAATATGTTCTTCTCACACCAACTATTCTAACCAATTCCCCCAACTATGACAATCATCTAAGAGTTATGATGAAAACTTTCTAGGCCTCCCCTATAACCAGCCCTATATTAAGGAACCATACTATCCATCCAACCCTAGGTGGAAAGACAACCCAGCCTATTGTAAATGGGGTATTCAAACCAACCTCAAAAATAATGCAACCAATAGGGGTGGAGTGGTCATGCACCACCACCACCTAGAAATAACTATCCAGCATGAAGGCCTCCCCAACAACCCCTTCGAAACCCCCATCCTAGCCTACATGATATTACAAAAAAATGGATTCCAATAATCTTTAATTCCAAAAAATCACCCAAGTTGTCTTACAATACATAAATACCCAGTTAAGAAACTCACTAACATTGTGGGGGAAATTCAAAGTCCTAGGTAAGGTAAACTACCCCCTCAACCACTATTCAACCCTAGGCATAAGGTAAATATATATTACATCTCCCTTAGAAGTAAAACTCAACTAAAAAACCAAATAAACCCTAATTCATAGCCATCCCCTCCTAAGGAAAACACCATCCCAACTATTTAAATTAGTCCAAATGTTGAAAAATCTTGTCATGAGTGAATTTCATCCAAAGGAAAGAGTGTGTCTATTGATGAGTCACCTAGCCCAACCATTCCTCTTTCATTTCCCCAAAAGGCCACCCAACCAAGATAATAAAAACAAACCAAACATTATAAGTAAATATTGGAAACTTTAAAAAATGTGCAGGTTAATATCCCCTGGATTGATGTCGTGGAGAAGATTCAAAGATATTCCATGTTTTTGAGGAAGATGTGTACACACTGAAGGTGACTTAGAGGTGAAGGGATCATGAGCATGGGGAGGAATGTCTCTGCTTTGATAGATCCATAAATTCCAACCAAATTCCATGATCCTCAAACATTTTTGGTTCCATGAACCTAAGAGGCATATTCTTTTTCCAATGCTATGCTTTATTTGGGTTCCATTATAAATGTGATACCTCACTCCATTTACTGTTCATTTCAAGTCGGGGAATTAAAACCCATAAGAATTTTTGTTCAAATGGAAAATTTGATTACTACACACCCCTCTAGTGTGTTAGAGGATTCTCTTCTGAGGATAAAAAATTTATTATTTCTTGGTGATTTGTATGTTTAAAAGATGGTAGATGATATGATGACTGGTCATTCCCCAATTATATTGGAGAGACCTCTCTTGAAAAACTCCAAAAACATAATTAATGTATAAAATTGTACATTGTCTATAGAGTTTGGTGGAGACAGTATCCACTCCAATATCCTTGATGCCATAAAGAACCCCTAGGAAGAACATTCCTCTATCTATGTTAACTCTATAGATGTAATTATTTCTCTTAAAAACATTTCCTTTAATTCCCCTAGTCCACATTTTGAGTTTTATTCATTGATATAAATTCTTGGAAATTAATCATGCATAAAATGTTGTATTGGTTTAGAAAAATTCATGAATGTTTATTAATTGATGATTTTTTGAACACTGAGGATCACATAACCATCGATGATACTTCTATGATTTTAAATGTTAATTCCTCATTTGGTGATGACACCATTGAGTAGTTAGATGAGATTAGTGACCTCTCACTTTCCCACATGCTCCCATCAATCCAAAATAAACTTGAATTTGGACTAAAACAGGTTCATAAATATTTCAAATATTCATATATTGATAATGGAAACATGTTTCCTATCATGATTGATAGTTCACACCATCCAGAGAAAGAATTGTGACTGTTTGAGCATTTTAGGGGGTATAATCAAGATTTGGTATGGACACTTACTAATATTCCTGGAATTATCCCATCAATTTTACAAATCATATATTGATAAATGATAAGTCTAAACCACTAAGGCAGGTATACCAATTAATGATCCCAAACAACTTAGATGTGGTTAAAGAAGTGGTAAAAAATTATTTGCTACTGGAATTATTTACCCTATCTATGATAGCCACTAGGTCACTCTTGTACAAGTGGTTCCTAAATAAACTGGTATAATAGTTATTGAAAATGAAAACAATGAATTGGTTCCAACTTGTGTGTAGAATAGTTGGATTTCTGTATAGACTATTTCTGACTGAACCAACACCCTAAAAAATACCATTTCCCATTGACGTTAATTGACCAAATGATGGAAAAGGATAGTAGGGAAGTCCAATTAATTTTTTCCTGATGGGTATTCTGGATACTTTTAGATCCACATTTCCCCTAAGGATCATGATAAGACAACCTTTACTTTCTCCTTTGGCACATTTTCATATAAGGGGACTTCATTTGGACTATGCAATGCTCTAGGTACTTTCCAGTGATGCATGGTTATTACTTTTTTATATTACCTGGAGAATTACATGGAAGTATTCATGGATTATTTCACAATTTATAGATCCAATTTTGTTGATTTTTTGTGTATTATTGGTTGAGTCTAATGTATCTATATTGAAAAGATTATTGTATTAAATTATGAAAAATTCTAATTCATGGTGAGACACGGTATAGATTTGTTCATGTCATTTATAGGGATGGTATCCAAGTTTATAAATCAAAAGTGGATGTCATTTCTTCTCTACCATTCCCCAAAAATGTATAGGATGTGTAGTATTTTCTAGGTCATGCTATATTTTATTGTTGTTTCAATTATGAATTTAGTAAAATTTCACCACCTCTCATGGTTTCTCTAAAATGAAAATGATTTTTTTAATGAATATGAGAAAGCTTTTAATAAGTCAAGATGGAGGTTGTCTTCACCATCGATAATCCAACCACCTTGGTTTGATTTTCCATTTGAGATCATATGTGATGCATCTAAATTTGCATTTGGGGAATTCTTATCACAAATGGTCGAGCGAGCTCCACAAGATATTGCATATCCCTTATGAACACTAGAACCTTCCCAAAAAACTACACAACAACTAAGAAATAATTACTTCATATTATGTTTTCCTTGGAAATATTCATGTAGTCTCATTTAGGGTCTCATGTCATTGTTTTCTCTAACCATGCAACCCTCTGGTATCTCCTTAAGAAACTTCAAGACAAACAACTTATCATTAGTTGGATGCTCCTCCTTCATGAATTTAATCTAGAAATTTGGGATAAAAAAAGAGCTATGAATGTGGTGGTTGACCATATCAGTAGGATCCACCAATCCATAGACATTGAATCATCCCTATGTATTTCCATAAATGACATGTTATCAAATGAGCAATTGTTCTGAGTGCAAGATGATATTCCTTGGTATGATTAATCTATATATTATTTGGTAGAATCTTGCATTCCTGCAGATTTCAAAAAAAAACCCATAAAACCATCAAAAACATGAGTCTCATTGGTTCATTTGTGATGACCCCTTCCTTTGGCGCAAATATAGTGATCAAGTATAGAGAAATTGGGTTCCGAATATTGATGTTCAGTTTGTCCTTAGGTCTTTCCACACTATTGCACGTCGGGCCACTTTAGTCCCTAATGGAATGCTCACAAGGTCCTTGATTCTAGTTTCTTTTGGCCAATAATTTTTTGGGATTCCCATGATTTCTGTAATTCTTTTCCTCACTATCATAGAATTGGAAATGTGTATAAATGAAATGAAATGACACGAAAACCCTTTCTCTCAATAGAATTTTTATTTTTGGGGCATTTAGTTTATGAGACAATTCCTTAATTCATTTGGTAACCTCTACATTCTTCTATCAGTGGATTATGTTTCAAAATGGGTAGAGGCACAAGCTATAAGGACTGATGATTCCAAGGCAGTTGTGGAATTTTTGAGAACCCAAATCATTCATAGGTTTCGATGACCTAGCTTCAGTATCATTGACCATGGTTCTCATTTATATAACCAAACAATGAAATCTATTTTGTTTTGGTATGGGGTTGGTCATCAAGAGGCTACTGCTTATCCCCCATAGACCAATGGTCAAGTTGATTTATTTAATAGAAAGGTAAAACAAATTCATCAAAAAATGGTTTAACCAAACAAAGAATATTGGAGTCTTAGACTCGTTGATTCACTATGGTCTTTCCATACAACCTTTAAAACTCCAATAATAATGTCACCTTATCGGCTTGTGTTTGGAAATTTTTGTCACCTCCCTATTGAGATTGAGCACTATTCCAACTAGGCTATTAAATAATGCAATTATATTCTTTATGGTGCATGTTTTAAAGTAATTTTGCGGAGTTAGTAGATGGATAAATTGAGGAGAGATTCACTTGATAACTATCATATTTATAAGAAGAAAACCATGTCTTCCCATGACCGTCCCATCCTTCGTCATCAGTTACACATTGGGAAAGAGGTCCTCCTATACAATGCAAGGATGAAAATCCATCTAGGTAATCATAGTTGATTCTGGTTTGGACCATACACTATTACTAATGTCTCTCCATTTGGTGTTGTTCAATTTCAATATGAAGAAACCAAGTAAACCATCACTGCCAATGGGCAGCAGCTGAATCACTTCCACTAAGCCATTTCAGATTCCATAATGGAAACACTCCATGTCCAAGAATCAGTCTATGAATGACACACACTAGGTTTTATCCTTCCTCGCCACATTATATTCTATTAAAGTGAGGAAACATCATTCTTTAGGTTTAGGGGGATGGGTACATTTATTTGTTTGTTAGTAATTTTCATCAAATCTCTTTTTCTTCACTCTTCACAGATTTCTTGATTGCATTTTCACTTTCATCAACCCTTTCCTACCCTCTCCCGCACTTTTATTTCAGAATTTTATTTTTTTTATGCTCACTTTATCATGTAAAATGATTCCTTATTAATCATGGATGTTATTTATAATACATGATGAATTTATGTATTTCATTTTGTTCTAATATTTAAAAAAAATCTATTGAAATTTTCATTTTAGCACGAATTCAATACCGTGGTGTGATATTATCTTTACATTTGGTTTTTTGTCAATGATATAAATGGTTTAATCATATTTAAACCTTTGAGAATTATGGTACCCTTTGGGTGAGTAAATTAAAAGAAAATTTTTTCACTTAATTTTTCCACACATCATTTCACCCAACCATGATGTGTGAATTTTTTTTACAAATTAATAGTTAAATATAAGTTAACCTAATTTTTCTCTAACTTCAAAAATAATTTTCCATATGTTTTTTCCTTATTATACCTATGTCATTACTATACCATATTGACATGTGTGTACCTATTATATGAATCTTGTGCACCCTAAAAAACCAAAAAAAAACAAATCAAGGGGAGTGATTAAATGTAATACATATGGAGGTATATAGTACAGAAGTTTATGGTTTGACTTCTGGGAATGATTAAGTGAGTGGGTCTTGAAATTTAATTTCAAAGGATGTAGGATAGGTTTGGTGGAAATGATCTTGTAAGTAGAGAATTTTTAAAATAACTTATATTTACTTGAATGAAAGTGGTAAGACTGTAATGAAATTGTCATCACATACATATGTGGATAATAAGTGACATGATTAACTTATGAAATATTTTCTTTTATTGGTATCATGCATCTCTTGTAATTTCATTCTGTTACAATTTTGAGATGTTTTTTTCCATGATCACTTCAAATAACTCTTACCGTGATTTTTTATTTGATCACATTTCTATCATGAATTAAATTTTACTTAAATATTAAATCATTATGATGTTTCTAATATCTACATATGTAATTTTTTAAAATGTTACTTTTACAAGGAGAGGAAATCTCTAGGTGTGGGGGTGTGATTTCATTGTGATTCGCTATTTCATTTTTACCCTTAAACCATTGTGGTAAACTGGTTTTGTATTGAAGATTATAAAAATAATAACAAATTTAACTTCATTTTCTGATTCAATTATTTTTCCCTTATCACTTTTAAAAATGGAAATGTTACTTGTTTTGATGATTACATTTTAGGTGGAGGTGATTTGAAGGGCCCATGAGGATGTCCATGAAAAATGGATAAAACTACATAGGATCCAAGAACATCCATGGAAAAAACCACATACTGCTACTAAACCCTGCATAAAAATGGGACTCAATTTTGCCATATGGTCCAAAATTTTCTGGTCTACATTTCATTGGAAGAAAACTAAGACCAATTTGGCTATTAATTGGCCCATGAAACCTGATCTGTACAGCATAGAGAATCTTCACAATGTAAAAAGTGGTGTACTAGGATCTATCCATGTCTTGAGTTGTAGGTGTCCAAATGAAGACAAAAAATCAGTGGATATATTCAAAAGGTGGGTCAACAAATTTTTTTTATAACTAAATAAATATAAGTCTTGTTGTCAACATAAAACAATTTTTCAAGTGGTTTTAATAAATTTGTGTGCCCAAAACCACCTTCCACTATGCCTATAAAATGGAACCATGGCCCCTCATTAACAAGTTAAAACCAGAATCAAACATCTTCCATTTTTATGTCCCCTACTCATACTATAATTTCATGAGACCCTATCCTCTTAGGGGGCTCATGAATGAATAAGATGTTCCTCCCGATATTCATAATCCTCTCAATATCGGGTTAAACGGTGGGCGTTCATTGTGAGGGAGATACACACATGTCAAGGAAGTACTGATTCATCTATTTGATATTGTTTTGGAGTAATTTGGGTGTTAAAACATTTCATTCTATGTAACTTATATGATTTTATTTTTGGATGCTTATTTTTATTCATGTGAATGTTATGCTCTTAATATCTACATGATCGGTGTAATATTTGTACTATGTGACTTGTGTTGTTCTGATTAGACAAAAAAAATCATTTTCTTCCCCACTTTCAAGAGATTTCAATATTCTTTTTACTCTCTTATTCCATGAATATGTTTTAGACCTTGGCAATGAAGTTGTTACGTAAAGGTTTTGTTCCTCAAGTAATAAAATAAAAGATTAAAAATTTATTGGGATTCAAATTATTTTCAACTAAAGTATTACTCCAATTCTAAATTTATCTCTATGAAAAATGAACATGAAATGTTTGTAGTGAAATAACAATGACCCCTTCATCTCATATTTTATCAAAATACACTTTGTTTCCCAACTATTAAAATCTTCCGGTTAAGTTATTTTCTTAAAACTATATTCAAAATCACCCATTTTTTAGTATGTTTTATTAAAAATGAATACTCCAAACCATTAAAAAATCCTTGATAGATGCCCTAGTTTTCCCCTATACTATAAATAAACCTTAAAATCATAATCAATTCTATGTGTCATGACAAAGAATTCAAAAATCATTTCTATTTGTCATAAAATTAGATTTTAAACATGTATATTCAAGTAAGGAAAAGGGAAGTACATTGAAATTATATTTAAGAAATAAATTATTTCCCACTAAAGTTAAATAAAGTAAAACTGTATCTTAATAAACTTTATAAATAAAACATTTTAGTTTGGTTTAAGGAAAATATTAAAGATATTTTAAAGCAAAATTGCATCTTTGTTTTCATAAATCCAAAAATAAAACAAGAATGTTTTTCATGATAAAATTAGTGATTTTATAGAGATATCAGTTTCTTAGGAATGATTTTAGGGTTCACTTGAAATTTGGTGAGAAATCAAGAAGTTCCCTTGAATCGACTTTGTTTAATAAGAAGAATATTGAAGGCAGCCTTTTTATAACATGTATATCCTCATAAAAATAAGGATTATATGATCTAGATAAATGGTGTTGGAACATATAAATAAAATTTATAAGCAATGTAAAAAATTAATGAAGCATTATATTTGATTAGATATGTAGAAAGAGTAACCCGAAGGAAAAACAAGGGTGCTAGTAGAATTCCTTACCACATTGTAATCAATCGAATCATATGTACCAAAATTAATAATCATATAATTATAAATTGAAATTAATGAAAATAAATATATTCATGATATGATATATACATGGGAAGTTTACATACACCACACATAATAATTAGGGGTGAGTAAGACATATCTCATGAAAATGAAAGTGTGATGAGAAAACCTTTAACTTATGTCTGAATGTGTTCTGCACGTGATCTTAATGTTCTAGATAATAAAATAAAATACATTAATTAATTAATTATGAACTGTATTTATATTTACCTGAGTCATTATTGTTTTCATATGCTCATTTATTTCCTTATTAATGAGTTATAGAGTTTAATTTCATCATTTGGGAGCATTTGTTTTCTTCGTTTTTATGATCGGTTTACTTGTATATGATTATGTAAGTTCATGTGGAATGGGTATAATTATATATAATTGAATTTATATGATATAAATTAAAATCAATAATTTTAAATGGTTATATAATTAATTTGGTTATTTGGGGTGAGGATAAATTATTATATAATATGTTAGTGATAATCGTTTAGATTATTTTGGCGGTTCTTGTTCATCTAAATGTTTTTGTTAATATGTATTATTATTATGTATATATTCTCATTAAAGAATATTAAATATGTTTTACTAAATATATTATAGTATGGTTTAGTGATAAAAATGGTTTCATGAACATCCTTAAAGGTGAAGTTGAAGATCGTAAACTCGTCATCCACGAAGGTTATAAATTTTCACCTCACGAACACTAATCTCATTTTTAAAATAAGAGAGGGAGAGAGAAAAGAGTTTGATGAAATATATTCAATTAGAATGATATAATTCTAGTGTATATATTATTCTTGATTTATCATTATCATTTGTAAATATGAGGTGAGGATATTCTAATAAATGAAAAACGAAATTGAAAGGAAATTAAAAAAAGGAAAAAGGATTTACCTCTTGAAATATCCTCAATGAGAACCTCTTGAAGGAACTTTGGTTTGGTCTTTTAGTTAGACTAGTAGGTATTGTGCAGGGGAAGAATATTGGGAGATTATTTTGGCAGAATTTTGTCATGATTCAAATCTTAAAGGCGTGAGGATAAGTGGTGGTGAGGGCATGGATTTTTTAGTGGAGGAGAGGAGTGTTTTTTCAGTATTTTTTCATTTTTTTTATTTTGACTCCATAATATGAATATTTTGAATATTATCATCAAATAAATTACAATAATAAAGTATAGTTCAATATTATGGTCTAACATCAGCTATAAATCATACATGACTCGATAATTCATGTATTTATCATCTACCATAAATTATCTTATTTTATTATTCATCGAAAATTCAAGTTTTTTTTTAAAAATCCTCAAAATAAACTATAAACATTCCTAAATGTGTTGAATTAAATAATTAACTACATTTTATGATAATAATCATCTAAATATGAATATTTTAATTTTTAATTAAAATCATCATTTACATGAAAAATATTATTTTTAATTTATTTCTAATTTCATAACACTAGTAAAATTAACCATTATCTCATTAAGATATCATAAAAACATAAGAAAAAAAAATTAATTTATAAATAAATTTTAGGAAAAATAATTTTATTTAAAATGATTTTATTAATTATATAATTGTAATTAATTATTCTTGACCCACAAAAGTACCAATAATAAATTAATAATTTATAAAATATTCATTTACTTATACTCTGATATAATTATATCGTAATTTCATTTATGATATGTCTAGATGTTATTTATACTTTCATGGGTGAGGTTACTATTCATTTGGATAGTATACTATTCATAAGGGTGATATTACTATTCTTAAGTGTAACATTACTATTCCAAATGGTCAGATTACGATTCATTATAAAATTTAGTTTATCCTATCATAGAGTAGATATCATAGTGATTGCAAAGTTAATTTCTTTTTTTTTCAAATTCAATTCACAAAAGCACCAAAATTACTTTTAATGCTAATCCCGCGTCTGTGGTGAGAAAGTGGTAAAAAGAATATTTAAAAGTTCAATAAGTCTTCATATATAATTTCAATATAAAAATGATTCCAATGAACTATATTAGATTAATATATTTATAATTGATCTATTGTAACTTAAAAAATCAATTTAAAGTATAATAATTATTGAAATAAAAAACATATTTTCCAACGAAAATGTAGTATTTTCACTACTCATAAAAAATGAAAATTCTCAAAAACATACTATAAAATATGTTTTATTTATGTGAAACCATTATAAATAGAATTTATTATTATTTATTACTATTAATATTACTATGATTAACATATAGGTTATAACTATATTGTTTAAATAATTATAATAACAAATTATTATTTTACAGAAACTCAGTGTTCTGTGCATTACAAGCTATATTATATTTATTTATAAATCAATGTCGTGTCACATGTGTTCACATAAAATTATGTATATAAAATCTAGGACACAATATTTTCTAAATTTTAGGATGTGTAAATTTTTTTAATTTATTATGTATATTTATGGAATAAAAAAATGTATCCATGTTATGGGTCATCATACTTGTCAAAATATTCTAGCAGAGATCTGGTAAACTGTAGTGAACAAGAAATTCTTATTTTTGGGATTTTATATATTTGAGAAGGAAAATTTTCAAAAATATTTTTGACTATTATTTGTGATTTATTATTTGTAAAATCAGATATTTCTATTTATCCTTATTTCAAGGTAATATTTAAATTAATTTTTTAATATATTTCATTATGGTGGGTGATATTTTACCTGTTATAAAATATTATTATTTTTCAGTTTTATTTAAATATTTTATTTTATTGTTAAAATTTTATTTATATTTAGATTAAATAAAATAATAACGTACAATGTAAATGATTTATTCTGATAATTTTTTCATTAATAATTAACTTTTGTTGACTGAACTTCCATGGAATCTGGTTTTACATCCTTTAGTTAAGTTTGATTCTATTTTGGGCATGGATTGGCTATGTTTATAAAAAACAAACATCAAATTTAGAGAAAGGGATATAACTCTTCACATCTTGAGGAATTCTCCAATTCTATAAAACTGTAAGGTGTTGGATTAATCTTATTCAGATCCATCATCTCGTGTGTGGATATTATTGACTTATGAGAAACTGAATCTATCTCAAATAATTGAGACAATATATAGAATCGTGCTTGAAGGCATGCCTATTGTGAGGGACTACACCAATGAAATCCCCAAAATATATTCCCAGTCTTCCTCCTAGTCGAGAGGATTTTTAAAATTGGACTTATTCTGAGATCTCTTCCTATATCAAAGACACCTTATAGAATTTCCACCATTATATTAGTGAAACTAACTAGTTACAATAAAATCTTGACATGGTTATTATATGCTCAAGTGCTTCACTATAGGGTGAAATAACATTCTTTGTCATGAATAAGGATGGATCAATGCACCTATACATTTATTATTATTGGAACCAAAATATATGCAGAGGAAGCCAACACAAAGGGGAAATCAACTCTAGAGAGGCGGCATCTTAAATACTATTCACAGAGCCCTGAACACCATTCCATTCACGGAGCCCCACATCACCGTGACCTGCACAAAGCTACCTCCTTAGCGAAGCCTTTGCAGAGAAACGGTGTAGAAGGATCCATGATACAAAATAAATTTGTGATGCTACCAAGTAGAAAATAGGCAGGAGGCTCTACGATCCGAAAGACGTTTGCGAAGTCGCCGTAGAGAAAAGAGGCGGGAGGCTCCACAGTTATAACAAAGAACTATGTGGCTTCACACTGAGGGATCCATACTTTAAACATCCTCTTTCCTATAAATATCAGGATCCCCTTGATCCCAAGTGACGTATCCTCTGAAATTTTTCTTCCCATCTCTCAAATCATGAATCACATTATGCGTTGTAAAAATTATCTCTTTGAGGTAATTTAGCATCGCTAAGTGTCTTTCCCTTGGCTTAAACACAACCCCTCTTCAAGAATAAATTCCCTTTGCGAATCTGATGGGCCTTTAGAAATTAAGGTGATCCCTAAGGGGGCTCAGTTCTTCACAATGCACTCATGATTCGCGAAGGACCTACCATGCACATTAGAACCACTTGCAAAGGCAGGGTCACTATGCTTCGCAAGGCACACAGTTTCACGGTGCTATGCCTTGTAAGACACCCTTGCTTCGTGAATCCCTAATCCGTGAGAGCCTTTCTACTTCATGAAGAACCCTACATGTGTACCTATTCTCTATGACTAGCCTAGGCCACCCCACATCATGAAGCATACAGCTTCGCGAAGCCCCTACACTACATGGAGCACTTGAGGTTCACAAGGTATGTTATTATGAACCCCTTTTTTCGGCAAAATCATTTCTTGTACGACCCCCAGGTTTATATGAAGTGATTTCAATAACCCTTGGTTGGTTCTCTACGTTGTGTTTCTTAGAATTATACTTCTTTGTATAGGCATGATAATAACTATTTCTTCTTCTAATATCCACGCTAACATGGACCCCTTAGTGGATCACTCCAAGACAGCCCCTCGCCACAACATTTCTGGTGCCTTCCCTTCACCAATGTTTGAAGCGTACTGGTTATGTAAGTCCTAGGTGTGGGGAGTGAACCCACCTCATCTGAGATGTTAGATGTTAAACATCCAAGAACCATATTCCACAGTGCTTGATTTTAAACTCTAGCCTTATCCAATGCATCATATGTGGGGTCCCCCACCTCGGACATTCTCTATGTTTTCTCGTCTCCACAGGAGTGATATCTTCCTCACAAGGAATGGGGTCCCTTCTACTAGAGCAGTGCCTATCCATGGGGAAGGGGAATAATCTCGGTGTAAGCCCCTAGAATATTTTGTAGGAGGTCGCATCCTTGCTCCCCCCTCCAATCTTTCATGTGAAACAACAGTGTAGAGATGGGCATCAGGACCTTCGTTATCACGTCCCTCTCCCTCTTGGATTTGTCACCAATAGTCCACCACCCTGGAGTATGTCCCAATATCCATCTACCTAGGCCTTCAACCTTGGGTAAGCCCCTTGATTCCCCTTTGGGCTGCTAAATGCATGTAAGCCCCATTCCATTGCCCATGGATGCACATTCTGTGACGTGATCGTTAGGTCATTGCTGCCTCTTGTTTCTCACACTAAGAATCACTCACATGTGCTTAGAGTATGCATCGACAATGACATCCTCTCTGGGACACCTTAGCATGTAAGCCCCAATCCCCATTCCCGAACTACATGGAATTTGATCCTTGCCATGGAAAGATATGTAGGAAGCCTTATTGAGGATCAATCCCCATACCTAATTGTCCCAACCACCTTTATGTTGGTTCACCAGACCATTCCGAACTATGTGGACTTTGATCCTTTCCATGGCGGGGTACGTAGGAAGCCTCATAGAGGTTCAATCTCAATAACCAAAGGTCCTAACTACTTCATGTTGGTTCTCCCACATCCCAAATGATGTTGAACTGTATGCCCCTTTTCATCCCTCAAGACATTAACCTATTCCCATCTGAACTACATGGGCTTTGATATTTGTCCCCAGGTCAGGATACGTAGCCTCCCTGAGGTTTAATCCCAACAAGAGGTAATCCATTGAAGTCCCTAACCAATAGTAATTTGTTGTCCCCTATCCAATGGTAAGTTGTTGTGACCCCCAATCAGTGGTAATCCTTTTTAATCCTTATCCAATGATAATCCATTTTGTTCCCCAATCGACAGTATGCCATTGGAAAACCAGCCAGCGGTAAGCAACTGTCAGCCCAACATGATGGTAATCCTTTGTAAGATGAACTGCATGGGTTTGATATTTATCTCCTAGGAATGGTACATCAGAAGCCTCCCTGAGGTTCAACCCCCAAAACTGATAAACTTTAGTGCCCCCCATTTTGGGAGCCACATCTCTGGTCTATCCCTCTTGCGTCAAATCATCCCTAAGCTGCTAACCATGCATAAGCCCCAGTACATCGTTGGGTCGCTATCCTCTGCACACACCCTAATTGTATACCCTCATCCTCATGAACTATGTGGACATTAATTCCCCACCTTGTGGATACTTAAGAATCCCCCATGATGTCCAATCCCATAACCCATCTCTCATCCTGGTCCCTCCCTTGAGCCTATGTGTTTTGGGAAGTTCGTGGCCCAACCCAGAGGTTCCACTTCTTCCGGGTCCCATCCATAAGGGTCGCCTCCTTTGGTGTCCCATCACTCAAATGAACTATGTGGACTTTGATTCTTGACCATGGGGATATGTAGGAAGTCTCTTTGAGACTCAAGGCCAACATCACTCTCTCTCTTATGGTGGTCCCATCACATTCTCCATTAACTTCACTCAATTATACATATCAATATTAATTCTTACCTAGGTCGCCACATCCTTGTGAGATCTTGTCAACCAATTTATTGATGTTCCAGTAGTAATTGGTTAACTAACCATACGGTATCCCCAGCTTCAGCGGTCCCTACATAAGTTTAACCGATATTATTCACTCCCGACAGTGTTATAATCGGTCTGATCCATCTCCGATAGACATTAAACTCCCAACATACCCTATGTTAATCATCGGAAGCTGAGGAAAACCCCAGAGACATGCCTATGGAATATAATTACCCACACTAGACATGGGATGCCTTGGGCTTCCATGCCCTCGTGAAGCCCTATCATAAGGTAAAGAATCCTAGATGAATCATTGTTTTGGTGTCCAAATATGCCTTCAATGTCCAATGTGAATACTCCCCAATCGAAGGTTGTTGCCCTGACCAGACCCCTTGGGATGTCCTGACATAAGTAGTGTATTTAACTAGCATCCATGAAGACATGGAACTTGGAAGAGTTTCACAAACAACGTCTTAAATCTATATGGGATACCTGGAATATGTAATGAGTTCCTCGGAGGAATCCACGGAAGAAGGAACTAGAATCCCATCATCTCATTTCAATCAAGGAGAAAACATCTTTGAATAATAAATGAATGTTTCCCACCTTATCAAAGTGGGAAAGTGGGGAAACAATTAGCGTATCCTCCACAAACAGATGCGTGCCCCGGTGAAAGAATCGGAAATATAAATGGTGAACCCAATGTGAATTTATTCTCCTCGAAATGGAGGTTAGTAGTGTTCAATACATCAGTGGATTAACATGTCAAAAGATTCGTGAATCTGGCACCAAGTCCCGCAAAGAAAATAGTGGTTATGGAGTGAAACTCATAGGAAATTGGGTCAGTTGAACGTTAGACATCCCGGTCTGTGATGTTGGAAGTGTGGATCCTTTTTTTCAACCATATAAGACGGAATTGCATTGGGTAACTGTACATAAAATTTAATTCTTTCAACACTAATGGTTAACTCTTCCTACTTTCTAGTACCCAAGCTGCTGTAATAGGAAACTGATCACTTCCCACCCACCGATGCAGGGGTAGGGGAAACATCAATACAAAAATCCCATGTGGCCACATCGCTTCTACGATAGTTTCCATACCCACAGTTGTAGGGATCCCATGCCCCATATCTCCATTTGAAATCGTTTTGATAAATGTTCTAAAATACCTCATTCGATGATATGAGGAGGAGGGGATTATACTAACTCGGGATATGACCCATCAAGACATAGAGTCTTTCCCTCCACACCACCACCACCATCCACAAGGGCCACGAAGTGATCCACTGCTCCTTACTGTGATGAATAACCATTTCGGGATCCTCTCCCCCAAACTCTTCAATGAATCCATCCCCTACACCAATGATATGGGGGATATCTGGGTCAGCCTGGCTAGAATCCCATTCCAGGGACTCCCATGGAGGGCTCCTACTAGGCCACATCAATTCCTCCACCCAGCCCCACGAGCTGAGCAGCAGGTAAGCTATGCGCCTGCACTACCGGTCCCAGTCCGAACGACCCGACACTAATGTTAGGAGAAGGTTGAGGAGGATGAATTCTAGGGGGCATCATCATCAACAAATACCATGTCATGTTCCACCACTGGCGTATACCATCATTTGCCTATCTATGCCGAGAAGGCGAACACAGACACCCAGCACAGATCCAGACCCCAACCACCCCATGGGTAGTCACATTCAACTCACCTGGTTGCCAACACAGGTGGCACCTGAAACGGGTCGACCCGTGGAAATGATACCCATTACGGAGGTCCTCCCATACCATCACCAACAAGAGCGCATGTCTGGCATGCTCCCAAGTTTAGTGTGGATTTCCTCCCCATGCCACCGTCAATCCCGATAAGGGTCCTCCCTACTGTAGTGACACTCAGTACGGAAGCCTCATTCATACCCATAACCTCAGGTATGGTGTTTTTCATCCTATCACAGGTCTCCAGTGTGAAGATGTTATACGTCTAGTCAACATTACGGGTGGGGGTCCTCCCCATGTCCTTACGACCGCTGACGAAGGTCCTCCTCATCCCAGCAACTAGAGAAGTGGAGGTTTTCCTCGGTTTATAAACACCCAGCACGGAGGTCCAACCCATGTTCTGCTCAACCAGTATCAGGACCCTCCTCATACTGATCCTTCTAGGGTACACAGGCATGGAGGTCATACCCATGCTCCTACCAACTCCAACAGAGGTCCTACCTGCTATATCACTTCTTGTAGAGACTCCCTCCACGCATCAACCAGGGGATACATAGGTCTTCCCCGTGTTCCCTTCAACATATTTTGATGTTCTCCTCAAACCCTAGCTAACCTAGGAGGATGTTATCTCTACCCCAGAATCACTATGGCTGAAGGTCCTCATTTCAGAAATCTACCTTGTCCCGAAGAGCCATCCCAGGGCGACAAGGAGGGTCACCACCACCATAAAAATAATACCAAGAAGATTCAGACTAAAACTAAACCTATATGATTCTCAGATTATGAGGCCTAATGAGACATAGAAATGGAACCTTCTCCCTGATTCTCTATGTCAAGGGCTGGGGTAGGAACAAGTCACATTAGCCTCATCCTTCTGAAATGCATGGTCCACCAGATTCTTTCCACCCCCTCGTAGATACATCCCGAAGGACGAAATTTGGCATTCCCCAGGGTCTGGCCATGAAATATCAACCTTCATCATTAAGAGAACTCTATACCTCAACTATATATTAGGGAGACTTATTCTGTAGACTGATGTCGGATGAGAAACAACATGGTCCACCACCACCATATATAGTCCCTACACTAGAAACTGTGGTTGTTGGCCCATATTACCATGATGTGGTGGCTAGGTCACTACACTATTTGGAGGATAGCCTGAGATGTGATGGCTTGTTGGCATGATCATCATATTCTCAACCAGCCAGCCTACCATCTCAGTAGTCTACTTCAGTACTACTACTGGTTCCCCAGCTGCCTCCGATCGACAAGTGGGGTAACCAAGGGCCATACCCCAAGTTTGAGCTGAGGATCTTGTCGCACATTCTTATGGCAGACCATTTCCCAGAGATGTTGTGGACAGTTGTAGCACAGAATTTTTATGCACTAGAATCGCTCACCCAGGAATAATTTGGATGCTTTTTCAAATCCCTCTAGGAAACACTCTTTCATCTTCATCATTTGCGAGTGGCTTACCCTAAGAGTTAGGCACATTTCAAAGATCATGGTCAATAATGTCATTTGATTGAATTGGACGCACTCCTCGTGGCCCAACGCCCTGAGTACCAGGACACCATACGACCCTCTAACAATGATGTGTTCAGAGTTTTAAAGTGCTTCATAGTAAAATCAAATATGGTCTCCACCACGTACATGATCATAGTTGGGGGTTGTATACGACCCTCCATTTTAGTTCTATACAGTGCCAGCCTGATTTTCTTGGTCATATTGAGGATATGCCTCTAGGTAGATTCACGGTTAACATGGTTGATCTATTGGAGGGGGAGAATGAGATGGGGCTCCTTGATAGATAGTTACCCCCTGGGCGAGTGTCATAGATATTGGACCCACTAGAAAGGGTTATGATCCAGCAAATAAATCTTCTGGGTCTTCCAGTTCCCATCAAGGCATTGATCCTCCATCAGAATCCCAATAAATGCAAATAGAATCTCGGATATGTCAAACCCTCTGACTAGTCTCGATTAGTACAACAGATGGAGGATGATCCCAAAAGAACAGCGCTGCTTCAACAGCACACAGAGCTAAAGTAAATGGTTGATGACCTTTTTTTTGATCTTTTCATGGAGCAATAAACAAAATATGGTGATCCTCATCTAGGGTAGTAGTGGAAGGCACAACTTCCCTCTGGCGAATTGCCTCCCTGTGACCTTGACCATCCTTCCCACACAGATAGGTAGAGGCAGGAACTTAGGGAAAGAGGGTGTGGTATGTGTCTCTTAATCCCCTTGAGCAATGTGACAGTCCCTGGGACCCAGCTCTGGTCCCCCCAATCACTCTGCAGGTCAATCCAATAGCCTCTCCATGAGCCACCAGACCTTTTTATCATGTTTAAGAACCTACTATTGCACTGTTGTTCAGTAATCCTCGTCAAGATAAGAACCCCACCCATATGATACAATGGTGGAACTCATTGCCTGCATGGAGGCGTTGGAGAATCGACAGGTGGAAATCCCGCTTGATGGTATGCCATATCTGGCATGGGTGGATGATATGCCAGTACCCCCAGGTTTCTAAAGTCCCATGTCTCTCCCTTTAATGGGGTGGGAAATCTGATGTAGCATCTAGCCCACTTCATCTCAATGTGTAGTCCCATGTTAGAAACTCCAGCATTGTAAAAGGCTTCCAAACTCCGATGTTTTGTACAGACCATGAAAGGACCTGCATTTTTCTGGTATAGCTAGCTACCCATCGGGTCAGTCGCCAGCTAGGAAGATTCTCGTAGTCAATTTCTATACCAATTCATCTCTACCACCCAAAATAAAAGTATTTCAGACCACATCAAGTGAAAGTAGAGGCCTAAAGAGGGTGTCACGGACTTCGTCACCCAGTGGAAAGGCCTCACCTAATCTATAGATATGTCGTTCACACATGAACAGTTGCTGAAATTGTGTGTTGGGAAGGTCAAGACTGAACTAGTTCACTCTCTAATTACCCAAAATTACCCAGGAAGATTCTAATAATTCTCTGATAAGTCCTAAAATCTAGAGGAAGCATTGTAACAGGCCATGCAAGCACGACCATTGCCTTTGGAAATTCCCGCAAGAAGGGCCACTAAGGCAGAGCCCGCCATGGTGGCGTAGATAGAGGCCCCTACGAAATTGGAGATGTTATTAGTGAATCCATATCCATAGCCCATCAAGGTCCCTCCACCTCAGGGGTAGCCTCCAACACAATCGTGCCCACCTCAGAATCAGCAGGTGCCTTCGCTTAACGTGTCACCACCACCCATGTGAGATAACCAGGCTCCACCTCCTCGACAGACTCCTCTAGCCCCTCATTAGGGGCAGGCTCCCAGAGCACCCATCCCAGATAGGATAAACTAGAACTACTCATTCAATGTGGCTCAGGTCCCCAGTTATTTATAAAGTGCCATGGAATAGGGACTTCTACGTTTTCTTAAATACAGGAGGCCAGAAGAGGCAGATCTTGAAAATCTCACCAACTATTGTCCCTATCACCAAATCTTGGGGATTTCCCTCAGACGGTGCTATGTGTTTAAAGGCAGAATTTGTTACCAAGTTGATAACAACATAGTTAGGTTAGGCCTAGCTCCAGCATAGGTGGCATGTGTCTTCATGAAGCTAGACAATAGTTGTGACAGTAAAGGTGAGTGGCATCAAGTTGCTAACCATGGGTCCAAGAAGTATAAAACCTAGATGGATTATAAGGCAGTCATCCATGCAAATGTTATTATTCATACATGATTAAATTTATTTGATTCTTCAGAAGACTCTACGCCACCCTCATATAGTACCTCTTCATTAATGGCTCAGCCTTTCTCTTCCCGGAAGAGAAAGCATTAATGGCTCAAGGGAAAGAAAAGTTCCCCACATGTTTCATGGTCATCCTATACTCTCGATGACTTCATGCCCCCAGGGATATCAATTCTACCCATAATATGTCCAATGTAGGAGGATTCTTTATGTGACAATCAAGGGTATGCCTTAGTTAACATTGTGGAACTAGTAAACCGCTATATGATTCCCGATGATGAAGAGTGCCACATGGATCCTCCCAACATCCCTATCCATCGCTAGTGTCAATGGAGCCGCAGCTATATGGGTCAACGGAGTGCCTTATTCAGAACTTCCATCTAGGCTATGCATGCCACCGACACCAGACACCAGTTCCAACGCAAAGCTCATCATGACAAACCTTTTCATCTGATGTCATCATGTCCATCTTCTCTATAGTTTTGGATAATGGATCAGGAAGAGTCGCCCAGACAACTTCATCATCATCAATGCTCCATTAGGGACCAGTCTCACTAATCTAGACCTGAACTTTTAGTCACTCTATAGGCTTCAACTATTGAGTAGTTGGACATTCCTAGCACCAGTCAGCCGCCAGTCCAGCCGGCAGGGTCTGCCATACCTCCTTTCAAAGAGCAACCTCTTGTAAGAAGTAGCTCACACCTGGAACAGATGTATGATGTCATCAACCTTCTTTCAATATTTTCAGAAGGCTATATTTCCATGAGGCTCTTTTCCTTTCAGTTAATTTGTGTGAATCACTCACTGAGGCTTTAAGAAGCCCCCTCCATTTTGAGATGACGGACGAAACTATAGAAGCCTTCCATGCTGATGTAGTCGAGAATGATGAATGCCATGCCATTGTATCATTATCTGGAGAAGATGAATTCTCTCCTATATATGGGAACATCCACCCACTATACATTACTATCCATTTTAATGGCTTGGAGGTTCATCATTGTCTTGTCGACATAGGCTCTGGGATCAACCTAATCCTGACTCAAATGCGACAAAAACTCAGGTTGTCCAAAGATGATCTAAGTCCCTTTGATCTGAAAATTCATGGTTATGAGAGGACGGAATAGACACTGGTTAAAAAGATCCTCCTGAAGACCCAGTTCGGTGGTCTAGTTACCAGTATTGACTTCATGGTTGTATCCCAGGAAACTTTTTACAATGCGTTAATGGGAAGGTTGTGGCTTCATCTACATGTGGTGGTTCATTCATCGTATCACTAGTCCCTTAAGTTCTCCCTTAATGGTCAAGTGGGATTACTTTATGGTGACTTTTCTTCCTTTTCATCTTGTGAAGCATGATATCTAGATTCTAACTATAACAAGATCAAGTAAAATAAGATACATGCTAACAAAGATGAGCACGCTATAGCTGTGACCGACTAGTGTAAATATCTGGATGATGCCTACATATTTCCAATCCACCGATTGGAGGTTATGACCCCGAATATGGGAAAATGCTTCATTGTTTCTGGAATGATGAGGGAAAACATTCCCAAGTCTAAGAGACACTGGAATATCACCTCATACTCCTACACAAATTAGGCTCTGGTGACCCCAAAGCCCTATACACCCATAAGATATCAGGATGTCCTCCCCATAGAAATAGAAATATGTTATACTTTATTGTTCCATCGAGCTGGGATAAACTGGCTCAATCCAACATGTCACTATTGTGTCGATATCATCATGAATTTCTTCTTAGTACAAAGACTAGATGGGATTGGATGGACAACTTTCATTATCATGGTTTCGGAAGCACACTAGTCCCTCGATGTAGTGTCTACCGCCACTCAAGTAGGAACCAATCTCCAATCAGGATCTGTTGAATCAGAGGAAACTCCTCTCATCGAGGATCCCTCTTCCATAAGTTAAGAAGATGATTTATAGGATGATCCTACCACCTTTGAAGAGTGTGTCTCCACCACGGTCGATGAATTGGTACTGGTGAACCTCGGTAGCAAGATGGATCTGAAACCCACATTGATCAGTGAGGCTATGACTGTCGAGGAGCAACGATAGTACATGGACTTTTTGAAGAAACATCTTTATGTATTTTCCTAGAAATATGATCAATTATGAAACTATATATCCAGGTAGTCGACCACCGCCTTGGTCTCCCAACAAATCACTGCGGGTTTAACCAGCCTCCCAGAAAGATGCACCCTTCTGACGGTGCCATGGTCAAGGCCGAAGTTGATAAGCTCTTCAGAGCCAATTTTTTCATGGAGGTCCATTACACCATATGGTTATCCAACATTGTACCCATCAGAAAGAATAACAGACATATCATATTATTCATTGACTTCCTGTATCTCAACTGTCATTGTCCAAAGGACGATTTTCCGCTTCCTGTGATGGAATTGTTGATTGACACTACAGCTAGGTTCCAGGACATCTCATTCATGGATGGGTACTCTGAGTATAATAATATTTGAATGTCCCCTAAGGATAAAGATTCTACAACTTCCAAGGAACAAAAATGTATCTCTTGTTAGAAAGCCATGCTAGTTGGACGATCTGGTGGTCAAATCTCACCCGCATTAGGACCATCTCAAAGGCCTTGAGAAAGTGTTTGGCTTCTTATGTTCCCTCCATATAAAGATGAACCCATTTTTGAAGTTACCTATGGAATGTTTATCGGCTTCATTGTTAGATACAGGGGCATCGAGATTATCCCGGGGATGATCAAGGCCATTAGCCAGATGTCTCCCTTGAGAAGTATTTGAGAGCTTCGAGGCTTTCAAGGAAACTTGGACTATATAAGCTGATTTATCGCGGATACGACGGGAAAGTGCAAGCCCTTTTCTCAAATCATTATGAAAAGAACTATTTATCAATGGAATGAAGAATTTTAGACTACTTTCAAGGAAATAAATCAGTATCTACTCTGACCTTCTGTCTTGATGCCACCCATTTCTGGAAATCCACTAGTCCTTTATGTGACCAGCTCGGAACGGTCACTTGGCACCATTCTCGCCTAGAAGAACAATGATGGAAAAGATAATGATATCTATTATCTCAGCTGTGTTCTCCTCGATATGGAGACTAGACACTCTTGCATTGAGAATAGATGCCTTGAACTGGTATTCATAGTATAAAAATTGCAACATTACCTGAAACATCATGAGGTACAACTGGGAGTCCCGAGTGGATCCACTGAATTACATCTTGAACGTCCCCATGTTGATACTACAACTAGATTGGTGGGTAGTGATTCTCTAATAGTTCGACATCAAGTTTTTCCCTGAGATGGCTATTAACGGGCAAGAATTTCTAGATTTCATTTCCGCCCATCCGACTCCCGCGGACCAGTCCCCAGACCTTGATTTTCCCAATGAGGAAATCCTATTAGTGGACCAAGCCATTCCATGTGAGAAAGTTCACTTTCATGGTGCTTCTCGGAGTCCTACCGGCAGAAGTATCAATGACCCCAAACACAACAGAGTAGGATTGGGTGTCGTCTTCATCACTCCAGCACAAACTGTTTTTCTATATTCATTCTTGCTGCCAGAGGGATGTACCAACAAAGATCCAGAGTACCAGTCACTCATTAATGGCCTCAAGTTGTCCCTCGATATTGATGTTCGTCACCTTCATGTGAAAGGGGACTCAGAACTAGTAATCAAGCAGGTCAACGGTGACTATATTTTTAGAAATCCATAGATCATACCATTGTTTGAACGCAACCTCTAGCAGATGACCCAGTTCCCATCTTGGCCAGAAGATACCCATGTCCCTTGATCTTAGAATGTTAAAGCTGACACCTTAGATAGCCTAGATACATCTATTGTAGAGCCTAGTCATGATTATTTGTTTATCAAAGTGGCACACCAGAGATTCATCACCCCCATCACTCCAGATGATGATGATAACCTGCAGTTAGGCCACCTTACCACCAAATCCTCCATGTCAGGACCCTCAGAACAAAATTTCTATAGCTTTCAATAAGAAAGTTCACCTCATATCTTTCATGAAAGGTAACATGTTGTTGGCCCTAAGGAACCAATGATACCTGGATAAAATCCACCAAAATTTGAGCTCAAATGGGAAGGATCTTATATCATTTACATGGTTTATCCAAATGGCGCATACTCCCGGGTTACCATGGATGGTGAGCATATAACTCCCCCCACCAATGCAAAATCCCTAAAGAAATACTTAGTAACTTGTTCCTACATGACCTTAAACTACTATGTCCGGAATGAAATTAAACTATACGACATCATACATTACATTAAACTATATCGCGTCCTACATGACCTTAAACTGTTACGTCCCACTTCACATTAAACTACTTTATCATCCCAAAAGACGATAAACTGCAAAACGGTCTGAGATCTAAGACTTTAAACTAAGATCTCCCTGAGATCTATGACCTTCAACTAATATCTCATCACCACCTTTGTTCTGAAACACATTAAATTGTTTCTCATGAACTACATATGGCTTGATTCCCATCCTCATAGGATATGTAGGAATGCTTGGACGCATTATCTTGAGTCCAGCCCCCAAACTCTTCTCTATGACTACCCCACCTGGGTGTAGTACTCCTAGAGGATCCCACATGGTGTAGTATATGCTTCCCCCCCTCATGATGGGATTATGATTATCACAACATGTACCCTTCCTGATTCTTCTATTCTACTATGACCCCACTGTAAGAAACTAAACTGCATGGACCTTTTATAATTATGTGTGGCTTGATTCCCATCCTTATGGGATATGTAGGAATGCCCAGAAATTTCATCTGTAGGCCCATTCCTATCCTTAGGATCTCCCATTGGGTCAAAACTCATGGTGTGGGGTAGGCTTTTTCCCTCATTCACATCATGTTCATCATGACTGCGCCATATATCCCTCTCCCATGAGATCTCCACCTCATTGTTCTTCTTGGAGATAAAGTTCATGGGCTCATTCATGATGCCCGCACTCCCTTTATTTTGGTCTACATCATCTTTCAGTTCCAAAGTGACCCCTGAATGGTACAGGTACTCAGACTAAGGTCTCTCCTACAATTTCATGCCAATGTCCTCGGGGACCTCGAAAGAAAAATTTATACAATTCTCGCGTTGCGAATATGTTCAGTGGTCGATGCTCATTTTTTTCCCATTTCAGGTTACACTATATGGATGTTGTGTTTCGAACATGGTCAACAACTATCCTTCATCATTTTCACCACCCCCATATGTCACAAATGATTGGTGTAGTGGTTTATTAGGTCCAGGTACCCCTTAAAACATCATTCTACCTCAGGAATGAGTGTGAGTCCAGCTGTCGTACCCTTATATGTTGGGGAGAGCCTTGTCCAACTACTTGTTTCCTGCTCTGAGCATTGGTCATGTGGACTTTGGAACTTCGATAAGGAAATACCCCCATAAGGGGGCATATAACTATGGTGGGAGCTCTATGACCTTAAACTAAGATTTTTATCTTCTCCACCACGAGACGTTAAACTGTGAAGCATCCTTGACACATGATGTAAAACTACACAACATTCTCCAATCCTATGTTTGGATTCATTCCCATCCTTATGGGATACGTAGGACCGCCTGAACATTTAGTCATTGGGTATATCCTTATTTCATAGAAACCTTCTTATCATCATGACCCTTTGGCCCGAGTTCTTCTATGAGAGGGGTATATAGTGTGGTATAGACCTCATCCTCATTCATGTCAGGTATGTAACAATAATGCTACATACCTCTTTATCCTAATATCTCTTTGTACCCCTGTCCTATGCTCATTTTTTAATCCAGCTTCTCTTATGTTGGTCCCCTCGTCCCTCTTTTTCAATTCACCATTGTTCCCATGAGTACTCGAGTTTAGGACCTATAGTGTCAGATTCTAAATAGTCAACTTATCACCCATTCCCAAGCTTCATGCTCCCCTTCATTTTGGATTCCATCAACTTTCACTTACAAAGGGACCCACAAATGGTACAAATACTCTTCCTAAGGTCTCTCCTACCATTTTTTTCCAATGTCCATGGGGAACTCGAAGTAAAAATTAATAAAAGTCCCATGTTTCGAATATGGTCATTGGTTTACCCACATTGTTTTCTTGTTTCAGGTAACATGATATGGATGTTGTGTTTCGAACACGGTCAACAACTTTCCTCCATCATCACATCGTCCCCATCAAGCCCTAAATGTTGACTGTATGATTCACATAATTTTCCATGCCATCATGTCCAATTAGAACTTTCACAATTTAAGTACTATCACTATGTACACATTTTCACATTAGGTGGAAAATATAGGTTAAGGCATCATTTGGGGCTCCAGACTGATTTCCCCATTCATGCATTCCACATGTTGCAAAGACCATCTCTGCCCTTGTTTCCCACATCGAGCATAAATAACATGGGATTAGGGATCAGATAGTGGTTTTCACTCACTTGGAAGAGTTTTTCTTCTCTATGGTATAATCTCAAAGGACTTACACTAAGATCTCCTTCTACGCCATTTCTGTAAGGTGTAAGAACTGTAACTCTTAGAACTGTTTATTAATAGATTTCCATGCTCATGGGATATGTAGGAATGGCCAGACATCTCATATTCGGGTCTAGATCATGTTTCACTAAATACCTCTTCTGTTCAGCCTTATGGCCCATACATTCATGGAATTTTGTGGTGTGACATAGGACTTACACCCTCATTCATGTCGGTTTTGCAATAGTTACACCACATACTTCCCTTCTATGAGCTAGTCTCTCATGCCCCTCGTCCCGCAAGACTTTAAACTGCACCCTCAAAACTATGTATGGATTGATTTCCATCCTCAAGGGATACAAAAAAACACATATACGTTTCGTCCACAAGTCCAACCCCATATTTTTTTATCTTTTTTCCCCTCAGTCCGAGGTTTCTTCCTTGGAATTGCGCGGGGTGTTGTGTTTACCTTTTCCTCATTCATGTCAGGTATGCTTTATCACGCCCTGTGCATTCCACCGAAAACCTCATTTCTTTTATATGTTTCCAAGCCATATGATGTTAACTATGTTGTCTGGACCCACATGACTTTAAAATATTGTGTCTTTATTGAACAACATTAAAATGCATTGGTTGGTCCTATCATATAACCCTAATCTATGAAATTATCGTCTTGGTCGCACGATGAAAAACCGCACTGCATTTTGATGTTATCACTCAAGGGGACATCATTTTGGGTGTTGGTTATCCACCATACCATTTTTCAATGA
Source organism: Viscum album (assembly GCA_963277665.1). Classification (NCBI taxonomy): domain Eukaryota; kingdom Viridiplantae; phylum Streptophyta; class Magnoliopsida; order Santalales; family Viscaceae; genus Viscum; species Viscum album. The sequence goes on from OY728138.1 coordinate 151,710,342, forward strand.
ATACATGTGGTTTTATTCTTGTGGTGATACCTGGATTCTCTTTTCTATGTTTATCTCTTCGCAAAAAACATCCATCCTAATGAACAAACAAGATATATGAAATGCTGCTTCTTTTAGTGTGTAGGCCATACCCGCACGACAGTATTGTCCCCATCATTGGCACCCTACCATGACACTTCCAGAACTAGGTATGGCTTGATCCACATCAAAATGGGGTATGTAAGAACGCCCAGACATTCCATCATTGGGTCCAGCCCTGAGAATATTAAATCCTACCTCGTTTTCGTCCCCTTGTCCCGAACACCATTGGAAGCATGTGGTGTTGGTGAGTACATATTGGGTTATCATTGACGTCTATTTTTTTTGACAATTGCACCATGTTTTATTCCTTTTCTCTCCCCAAAATGGTCCGAGTTATATGACCATATACTAAGACATCCCTTTGGGAACTGTGCATTAGGTTCGACTACTTCATCACCCTGTGAGCATTTCTATAAATTAGGTCCCGTCTTAGTGGTCCACCCTAAAAACATAATCGTGGAGTGTGATACCCCAAGAACCTTTTCCTTGGAATGGTATTTGACTCCCTATACCTGATGCTTCTTATTTTCGCATTCAAATGCATCGTGACATAGAGCCTAATGTGTGGAATTTTCACATGGACATTCCCTTGTTCCATATCCAAGATTCATGAACCCTTTATTTGGATCATCATCCACTTCCATGTCTAAAGGGACCCCATTTATGGCCTGGTCTCATGAAAAATTAGCTCACCTACCATCTTGGGAAAACACCCTAGAATACCTCAAACAACATTTGTGACAGGTCTCGTGTTTCAAACGTGGTCAGCGGTCAATCTTTATTTTTTCCCCTTTCCAGGATAACGTGAAGTGGATACAGTGTTTCAAACATGGTCAGTAGTTATCCCCTATCTTCATGCCTCCATCATTTTCATCTAGATTTTAGGCTCCATGATTCACATCTTTCCACATCATTATGTTCAAATAGAATTCCATCACATGGTTTTACCCCTCGGAAGATCTTTTGCATTAATCTGGAAGGTCAATAATTTTTTTAGGTCACTCACCTAGCATTCAACTTCCCCTAATGTGTTCCCTCTTATAACAAAAAAAATATCACCACTACTCCTTCTTTCCCACTTTGAGAATTACTCACATGGGATTAGTAGTTTGGGGGGGGAATGTACTGGTGAAACTATTCCACATAGGCTTTTCCTCCTGCATGACGTTAAACTGTAATCTCATAACTACATGCGACTTGATTCCTATGGGTATGTAGGAATGCTTAGTAACTTTTCCATATTTTCATCCCAAATTTCACTTTTGGTACCTTAAAAAATAACATCTTCCGAGGATACATGGTGTGGTGTAGTCACCTTATTTTCTCATTCATGTTGGTTTTATTACTACCAAATAACATAATCCCCCTTTGGGATCTCCCGTTTTGGCTCCCCATCCTATCGTATGACTTTAAAATACACGATTACTTATGCTCTCGATGCATGACACTAATCTGTGGTTCTACCCTAAAAAATTTCTAGAAACCCCATATTAATTATGGGATACGTCAGCTTTCTCGTCAGAGAGGACTCTCCCAACAAGTGTAGGTCTCTGACCATGTTTTTCATGAAGAACTAAATTTGGATTTAGTCTCATCTGTATGAGATACATAGTGATGCTTATGTATTTATCCTAGGGCCCAGCCTCAAGGTCCTCAACCCTTCTGCCCCCCCCCCATCCCCAATCATGGTCTGGGAAATATGACCTCAAAACTATACACATCATCCACACTATATGATGCTAAACTACATGTCTATCATCTACAAGGCATTCTAGGTCCTCAACAGAGAAGTCCGATTTAGAAGAGTGTTTGATTTCTGAATAGAATGATGCACCCACCTAATGTGCTTTCACCGCGGTGGCATGATTTCAAGAGGGTTTTACTCTATTTGAACAACCAATCACTACACCCTCTGGGCTTTGTGTTCCCCTTATTCAGACCCTCGTCCCTTTTTTTGTTCGAAGAAACCCCCTAACAGTATGGATTCTATGACCACGTTTCACCTACTATATCAAGATAACATTCCAAACAAGAAATAGATAACATTTTAAGTTAGGCCATGTGCTTCGAACTTGGTCAGTGGTCAACCCTCATTTATTATCCCTATGCCAGGCTAATGTGATATGGATATTGTGTTCCGAACATGGTCAAAAGTTACCCTTTATTGACATGCCACCCACAAAGTGTTCTGAATTTTGGGTACGTGATTCACACATTACAATACCCTATGTTTAGATTGATTTTGAAACCCTTGGAATTGCCCCACTCATGCGCTAGAGAACATTTGGAAAATTGAAATTTGACAGTTCTATGACCTTCATCCTCTAGTCTGGCCTCCCCCTTTCTTCCTAGAAATATGGAATGGTTTTTCAAACCGTGGATGCCCGAATCTTGGTCGTCACTCTCAAATTTGGGTGGGAAAACGTATTGGTCATCCCTTGTATCATACTTTGGGCCCGACCCACGTGATCTTAGGGATTGATCACCAGATGTTTCATGCTTCTGATAGACCTACATTAGGCCGCGAAAAATAACAGAACTCATGCATTCATCTAGAATTAATGATTAAACCATGAAATTACATTTGAATGTATACAAGAATTATAATACCAGAGGATCAGCCCCTAGAATGGATGGGTTGACCCCTTCAAAAGAGCGTTGTAGCTCCGCCACTCTCTGTCTTACGGAATCCAGGATTTGTTGCCACCAGTTTAGTTCCCGCTACTCCTCGGAAGCAATGGGGCATAGTTCATCAGCCACAATCTAGGTTGAATGCTTGTCGATCCGGATGATTGTCATCTTTTCAGAGTCTTTCTTCATCTGTTCTTCATCCTATGCCAGCTGGACCTTCAACCATGATATAATCCTTTATTTCTCATTGAGGAAAGAAGAATTCTCACATTCCTAGACTTGTAGCCATTGAATCTCATTTTCGGCCTCCTGGAGCCTATTGATGTTTACCTCTTATCTCCACTTCCAACTCACACCAAGGCCATGGTCATAATCCCAAATCATCTCTTCCCTGAGATCTCAAATGAAAATGAGAGGACATTGGGCATCCAATCCCCCATTGCATAGTTCACGCAGCTGGGACCAAAGCCTCCCCATATAGTTTTCCCATTGTTCTTGAGGGGTCTCATCGATGAAGTTATTGATTAGCTTCCATGACTGGGGATATACACTTTTATATCCTCTTCATCAGAGGTCGTATCGTCCTGATCTGCGTGGTTGGCAGGTTCATATGTAGAAAATTCCCACAGGAACTCGTCGGCAAGGTCTTCATGGGGTGTCTGCTCAGGTAGGTCAAGACCCATGTCATCTGATTCATCCCAGTCATCGGATTCCCCCTCAATGACATTATGTTCCACCCTACTGATGGTCCCACCTATGATTGGGAGCATTGTAGCTTAGTCCGTCAGGACATTATCTTCACCAACCACCAGAACCCCCTAGGAAACCTGCCACCATGAGCTCCGGCCAACCTTGCCAATGCGGCCCACACCATTTCAAGAACTGTTCATACAGAAAGTGTGTGGATGTTAGTTGACCTGATGAATGATTGATAGTTATAAATCCTGTAATGGAGACTTATAGAAGTCGAATGGTTGATCTCACTCATGTGTTGCTTCCATTGAAACCCTGAGGTGTGGCGCTCCGTATATTTTTAGGAAATTTGAAAACTCAGGATGAACAACCCTAGGTGTCGCAACCCCACTAAGTGTAGTAATATCTGTATCCATGGGTGTAGATCTCGAAGTCCCAACAACCACATATACTATTGGACAGGAGTAGGTTTTTCATATGAAGCCCTCCTGCACAATTCATACATTTATTTGAGAAGCCTTAAGTAACCAGAATGATGACTCCAAGGAAGTGGTTTGGAATTTACCTCAAGGGCCTTCAGAAATACTTCCTGCATTGAGTCTAAATTACTGACCTCACCCTCCTCTATGGGAATCCCTCTACCATCCTCCTCCCCCTAGGAGGAATCATCTGATTCTTTCAGCAGAGGGAAGCGCTCTCTAAATTCTGTGTAAAAAAACATTATAGGGGTAGTTAGATCTAGCAACAACACTACATGATTCGTCATTGGATTCAGAGCACCCTTGGAGTGCCAAAAGTCTTCCATCTAAGCCTGGTATTGCTCCCCCTCTGACTGGGATACTGAAAATCTAGCACTGACAGGGCTGATCCCTAGAAAATACATCCTGCGATGGTTTAGGTGTTTCCAAATCTCAGACGAGATAAGAAATTTCTTTTTGAAATCTCAGATGTCCCAAGTCTCTGGGAAAACAGCATTCTCCAACATGTCTATATGGCACAACCACTTCCTCGGAGCCCAGGTGGATATCCTGTGGAACCCCCTAGGCAGCCTCCCCTCTAGATAACTTTGTCCCTCTAGGACCTCTGAATCCACTGCTTCTGTCTCCCTTTGATTGGTGTGGGCCATGCTACCACTTCAGCCCCACCACCACGAGATTTCTTTGCAGCCATTATGATCTAGCCTCGATGTTTGGGAGGCATGACATCATTGGTATATATGGTTTTCTACTTCAGCATCTCCCTCGGGTAGGCTTCTTCCCATATCTAGGCATACTTCTTCACCAGCCCAAAGATAGTTGTTGGAAGAGGTAGCTCATTCCGCATCTTCCCATCCTCCCATGTGAACATGAGCCCCAACTGCCTCATCACACATGGGTGATCCTTGTGGCACACCCACAAGTAGGCCTGCTTGGTCTTCCACTACATACACCGAAACTGCCTTGCGAAATGGTGCGGGGTGTACGACTTGTAGGGAGACTCGTAGTCAACCTATGCCACCAGTACTCCACCCTGAAAGGAATGGATGTTGGACCGATGCTCTTTCATTACCTGGTTGTTATCACTGAACACACCTGTTGGAAATAGAAACAGGTGGAAGTTGAACTCATCTGCCTTCCAGATCCGGTTCAGCACAAACTGCGGGGTCAGCTTGGTCGGAAAGATCCCCAAAACATTCAAAATTTCCAGGAAGAAATTCAATCTTGGATGGGAAATGGGGTTTAGATATTCATATATACTACTGGCATACACCTCTATACATCTATACAAGAGGTCAAACAACCCACATATCCTCTGTGGCTTCCTCCCCTCACTGATATACAACAACAACTTATAAAAATTGGCGAGAATCAGGATCCTAATGTTGACCCATACCCCTATCTCCAACATGGATGCCATAATGAACATGATCAGTCGCACGCCCATGTTCATGTCCCTCACTGGCAGGATCCAACTGCTGATAAGCTCTGTGATGAATGTAGCTAACCTAACACCCAGTATCTGATCTGTATTGGCACTGAATCCCTAGATTTTCCACTAGATGTCCTCCAGGAGCCTCCAGTATGAGTTCTCCGTGCCTTGTTGAACCCCCTATGGGTTGGTCTAAGGCCTCACAGTGAACTTCCCATCTTCTGGGAGATTCAGGGACTGCTGGAACCACCATTTGAAATGGATGTCTCTCAACAATTGTTTGTCATCTCCTGACACCAGGTCCATCAATGCCTTGTCCAATGGTGGTGTTTTCTCTGGATCCTCCCATGCATTCACAACGAGGAGGAACTCATCATACATTTCACCCAGTATTGGGACCCTCGGGATCTAGTGGAGGTCCCATAGACTAATGTCGACCTTTACATGGTAAAAATGGAAATGGTTGGTCCTCGACGACCATCTTCTCATCAGCTATGGCATCAACTACATAGGCTTGTAAATATGGAATTGAGAGGCCCATGCTACATTATGCAGGCCCACTCACCTCATCTTTTCCCCAAACTTCTTGCATGAGGCACATACCTAGTAGGCCCATGCCTAATCATTGGTGAAATTGTCACCCTGGCACAGATCCCACTCGTCAGTCCACCCCATCTCTAGGTTCCCCAGTGCAGCCTTCAGGATGGTTTGTGTAGAGACCCAGGCCCCCCAAACCCAGGAGCCGGTGCCTTCTGAACATGATGTGTTTTTTATAAATAAAACATGCACTGATAAACTACACATCATGTCCCTGTAAAGTTTATCATGTGCGGTTCGGGTTCTGGGAAATCAACATATTCTGAAACGAGTCATCTTTTAAGAGCTAATACTTGAAAATATTTAATCAAAACATAGGGTGAGCTTTGAAATACTCAGTAAGGTGTTTTAAAAATAAAAATAGTGTAGCTTTTGAAAACATTCTTTTACAAAAAAAAATCTATAGAACATTCTCTAAAGGGAAAATTGTAACACATAACATCAAAATTCCCAATCAAGGTTTTCAAGAAGAACATGAAACAATTATGTTGTTTCTCCAAGGAGTGATAATGGTTATTATTAACAAGTATGGCTTGTGATTTCCCGAAGTATAAAAGTTGAACAGTTAAACATAATCAGAGTTGTGCATAGAGGAAACAACTAAAATTTTCATATGCTGGTTACTATTTTACTAAGTGATAAACACAAATCATGCTCCAACTTATATGAGTGAAATATGAACATTTTTAGAGCATAAGGGAAATGGTCGTGAAAGAATAGGGATATTATCCTGAAAAAACATGTGACATAAATACAACATGTGGCAACACCATTTAACTTATACAATCATTTCTGTTTCACTAAGGTACATCCCCAAGGTGTCATTAAAAACATTACCAAGGTAAACCCCAAGGTATCGTTAAAATTGTAATCTCTAGTGGTTACATCATTACCCAATGAAATGGGGCGCTATCAGGAAACACCCTTAAAATTGTAATCTCTAGTGGTTACATCATCACCCAATGCAATGGGGTGCTATCAGGGATTACCCTTGAAATTTGTCTTTTTTATCATGTGAGCCACGTCCTTCATACTTTTCTTAAAAAGTTTGTATATTCAAGATTCCCCATACCACCTTGAATAAATCATTCATTTTCATATCACCCAAGGTGTCCCATAACACATTGGGTATTATAATTTCTTATTTCATTTAGTGATATGTAATCCGTATTAATTTTATACATTAATAACAAAAAATAATTAATGAGCCACCACACATCAAGATAACACATGATATGACAGTTAATATGAAAAAATATGTTAATAACTAATCAAAGGCACACATAGTTTAATAAAACATTCTTTTCACCTAAGAAAATTACGAATGCAATAATAAAAATACCAGATTATATAATAAATGATGAATCTTTAAAATTATTATTCCTTGGAAATGGAATGTTTATAAAAGACACTTGCCACCAGTTAAGGTGATAAGAAGGCCCTTGAAAAAGAATTTAGGCATAACTTGATTAGTTAGTAACATTCAACAAAGTAGGATCATGGTGGAATGAGTCAATAAAGGAACACATTATGACAACCGGATCCCAGAAATCCTAAATCCATTAATACATTTTAAACAGGACCAAATATACACTTTATCATAAAAATACGTCGTGGAGGATGTCAAAATTCCTTTAATAACACACTCCCATTTGTGTGTAAATAAATACAAAATACATGTTGGTTTAGTAATGTAACACCCTGAGATTTTATGAAAAATATTCTTTTTAATTTCATTAATGTCTTGTGTTGTACGCTACACCAAAAGGAGCTTGTCCAACACAAATACTTGATTTTCCTTGCATTACACGCAATCGCGACCTTCCTCGATAGCATGTGTAGTATGCAATAACGAGTTTCACTAAACAACAATATGCTATTAAAATATTATTAAAACTAGCCGTTATGAATAGTAATAACCACTATTTGGAATTTTGTAAATTTTATTTTTCAAAATAGAATTCATTTTTGGATTCGTAATATCGAAATTAGCTTAGGGTGAAATTTTGGTGATTTTTGGATAACTTTCATATTTTGATGAATAGTAAAAATTACTAAATTTTAATTGAAAACAACTTTTTCAATAGAAATAATTAATAGTGATAAATTATTAATTTGAGTTGTTTTAAATTATATTTAGAATATATTTTTACAATTTTATACAATGTTGGTCATTGGATGTAATTTCACATTTAAACCAGACATAAACAAGTGTCAATCTTTTGATAGTTATTATCTCTTAAGAACACGCTATTTGTTTTGACGACGGGAATTAATTTTTAAGTTAGTTAATGCAACTGATATGTTTTGAATTTGGTAAAATAGACATCATTTTTGAGTTCATAATATCAAATATAGCTTAGGCCTAATTTTTGGTATTTTTCTGAAAACTTTCAATTTTTGATGAATAGTGAAACCACTAAGTGGTAGTTAAAAAAACTAAATTGTTCATAAAACGTAATTTTACCGCTTCTGTGAGTGGAATTTCAAAAATCGGAGAGACACGGTTGATGTCAGTAAGTAAAATGTGGTTCAATGAGATGAAAATAATTTTTGGTGAATAGTAAATTTTTACTTTTATTTACCACGGTTAAAAGTAATAGGGTAATTAAGGGTAAAAATGATATTATTATTACCCTAACAAATGTCCTAATTCTATTGGATAAGTGTAATTCGACCAAAAACAAACTTAGGAATAAAATATGACCATTTAGGCCCACTTGAATTAGATGAGGACATTTATTATTATTTAATTCAAAGAAGAGTTAAAAGAGTTAAAATCAAAGTTTTTTTAATAAAACATTTTTAATATAGGGTAATACATAAGATAAATTCGACTATAAATATTCATTAGATAGCTAAAAAGATTTCCTACATAATGGTATTTTATTTGTAATTTTTAGACATTAAATAATTTAATTTTTTTATGACACAACGATGATACAGTAATTATCTTACTAATGAAATATTGACATAATTGGTGTTATAAAAACCCAAATAAATATAATTTGAGACTTTTTATGAATTCCACTAATTTTATAGGTTAATATGACATGTTAGTATTGATTAAAGTTTTTCTAACTTATCATTCTGTTAAGATTTTCACAAAAATCAATTACTAAATAGTGTCAAAATTGACATAAAATAGTTTTTAAAACAAATATTATATTATTAATTGTTATTTTATTCCTAAAAATCTAAGGTTCGGCAAAATGACATAGATAAGGTTATATATATTAATAATAAACAACTTGGGGTTCATTTGGATTCTTATAGTATGTTTATTAACCTTATAGTGTAAGAACACAAGAAGACACGGTAAAAGTAAAATTATTTAACTTAATGTTAAATCTAAATGATAAGGTTAAAATAGGAACCTAAACTTGTCTAAATTCTATTGGATGAGAGGATTTCGACCCATCCCCACATTAGACTCGAAATAAATCAATTTGGAGCTATTTAAAACCGAACTTGACTTTATAATAAAATAATATTTTTAGTTATTCCAAAGGTGCCACTCTCCTCCCTTATAAAAGGGCACCTCCTCCCTCTCTTCCTCACACAACTTCGAGCCTTCATGCTCGGCCAAACCCTACCCAATTCTCTTCTCCACTTCCCTAGAAACATCCTAGAGGTTCTGTTCTTCTTAAAAGACCCATTTTAGTGCCCTAAAAGGAGGTCTCAAAGAAGCACTTCAAAGAAGATGTAATTTTCGTTACCGATTCTTTCACCTTTATTTCTTCTTCCACTTCATCTTCTTAGGTTGTTTCATTATGAAGTAATAACATCAGTATCACTCATATACTGATATGTTATTATATGTATGAAATAATCCTATTTCACCATCCATCAATCCTATGGAAAACGAAATCACCGCGCGTGCGTACGTACAGAATATCGTCTCCACGCTGTGGTGAAATCTATTTTCCACCACCACCTTACTTGGATGGGTATAATGGTGTAAATAATAAATATATATTATTATTTTAAAGTGATATTGATTCTGAAATATTATACATACACTCCAATACAGTCCCACGATCCTGAGAATGATATCATCGCTCGTGCGTACGTACGGACTACCGTCTCCACGACACGGTGAGATTCATTATCCACTTTAACCATTCATGAATGATTATAAAATATATATAATAAGTAATCATTAAATATATGAAATTATAAAGCTACTGGACTTATGTGTATATATATGTATTTCATCTACTTAATTTCACTCAATTCAATAACGAAAAGAAAACAGTGTTCATGCGTACGTACGGCCTACCGTCTCCATGAACGGTGTATTTCCTTCCATTTATCGATACATTATATATATGTATATTCTGAATATATATTATATATAAATCATGTTTTATATTCTATAATTAAGTAATAATTATCTAAGTAATCATATGAATAATTACAAGTTAAAACACGAACGACAAATGAGACGATTTTACCCAAAACGCTACTTTAACATGAATTTACAAAAGAACGGGTAATATAAAGTCATAAGTGAACCATATATGATATAATAAAAATTAATATGATTATTTAATAAGTCAATGACATTATTTAAATCATTATACAGGAGGTTCGGACACTTATGAAGCAAATCAGACCTAAGGTAAGGGAAATATCACAATCTCATTTTTATCCGAGATTTTTTATACTTTGGTATATACTAGGGTGTATTTTATCATCCACATCCATGTTTCCTCAATATTTAATGTTATTTTCATCCAACTACAATTGTTTAAATCCAATTTTACCCTTTGGTGAGTTTTTAGTAAAAGATATGAAAGGAATCTTTTGTCGTTTTTCATACGAGGTACTTTTTGACTTTTCCGACAAAAGTACGAGAAGAATGTTTTTTTAACTTATACGGAATGAATATATTTTTAAAACATTATTTCCAAGAAGCTTCATTTACAAGTTTTCAAGTTTATTTTTAATGAACTTCTTTTAGTTATAATTTTATGACATGTTAAGAAATGAAAAGTGTTTTTGAAGTAGAAAGGATATTTTACTCAAGAATGGAGTTCAAATGTTTTATCAACATTATTTTCCATCTAAGATAATAAAGAGTTCATTTTATATTACTATTATTACATGGATTTGATTATGTTGTGATGGAAATATTTTTTATGAATTCCTTTATCTTATATGAATTGTTTTATGATGTCATGATGTTTAAGAATCCCATTTTTATTACATGGGTTATGTAATGATGTAAGATTTATGGTTTTGTGGAACACATAAGAATGGTATCATTATGAGATGGGTGGGACCTATATCTCCCTCCAATTCATTGTGTAATGATTTTATATCTCATGCAATAGACATGGATGGAATGGTAGGTTATACCGGTTCAGTGAAACAGGACTGAAACGAGGGTGAGTCGGTTCAGAAAGGGACTTTGTCAACTAAGATAGTCTTGGCAATGAGTCTTGGCTAATAAGAAATGATTATTTATGATTATGTGTATATGCCACAAAGTTTAATGTTTTATGTTATGATTATTGTGATTACATTTCGCTGCTATGAGTTATCCCAGGTTATGAAATTATGATCTCTTTTACAGGTTAAGATTTCCAAAAGTTATGTGCTTATGTATATGATGTGATTGATATTTCTTTTGTTTACCCTTACTGAGCATTTGAGCTCACCCTTTTTTGTTTTCTTTTCCCTAGGATATAAATAAAGGTTTTAGGTATAAAAAAAATAAGATCTTTATGGGAGATGTTGAAGATCATTCACCAGGATTAGAAGATTATATTCCGAGTTTCCAAAGACACTAAACTATTACGATCCTTGTTTGTGTGTTTTTGTTATGTACTAAGTATTCCGAAAATGTAATGTAATGTCAATGTACGTCAGGCTTCAGGTCTCTACAGTTGGTATCAGAGGAAAAGTTTAGTCAACCTTTGGAAACTAGGATGCGAAAACGTTAGTGAGATCCCTAGATATATTTCTAAGGTATATCTAGGGATGTCCCTAAGGATAAGTATACATATAGTATATAGTCCTAGAACTGTGGTAAAGATATTAGATTAAACCAAATATGTTAGATATTGAAGTTACTCCCCCTTTATTATGATTTTTTCCTCTCACACTATTCCTTTTGGGTTTTAGAAAATGGCTGGAAACAAGGTGATTCACGATAATGGAGGATATGATGAACAATGGAATGATATTCTTCATGAGAAACCAAATGAAATGGGATTTGGAAGTCCAAAAATCATTATTATGCCGAATCAGCAATCTCATAATATGATCAATAAAGTAAAATTTGGTAAGTTTCCTGACTCGGCTAATAAGAGAAAGATAGAGTTTCATGATGATCATAGAGGAAAGAAAGTTCAATTCCCCCTATGTAAATCATGTGGGAATAGGAATCAAGGAGAATGTTTCAAAGAAGATGCTTTGGGTGTGGAAAAGAAGGACACAAAGCCAGTAAGTGTAAAGGAAAAGGTTCAGTTAACACTAGGGATGAGGATAATGGTATTGCTACGACATCAGCAATGGTTAAATGTTTTAAATGTGGAATGTACGGGCATTATGCAAACCAATGCCCTAAGGGAAAGTCTCATGAAGAGAATCAGTATGGTCGTATGGGTAGTATTTATGTGGATGATGATGAAGAGACTACAAATGATATGTGAGATGAAAGAATTTTTGAAGCTTGGTCAATGGTTTAAGAATGTAGTGGAATGATTACATGTTTATCATGTGTAATGTTGTATAAGTAATCTCATGGTACTATGGAATAAAGAGACATCTAAGGATTGTTACACTGTTGTCTTTCCTTGAGATTTGAAAGTGTATGATTAATGGTACCAGTATCCATGAAAGGTTATTCAGATATGTTTGGAATGTAGATGATATGCGTATAATGAAGGGATAAGGAGAAAAATAAATGTTTGATAGTACTCATGAGCTCATGACTGATATAAGGAGAAGGTTACATCATGGTTTGAGTGTATAGAATTTTTGGATTTTGGTATGTGGAAAGAGTTAACTTTTGACTGCATTCATGTTTTCACTAAGGTTCAATGGGTATTCATTCTTCAAGAGAATACATGATTAAGGTATTCACATATTTGTAATTTGACCAACAAGATATATATTATGATATATGGGGGATAAATGATGGCATTCACGTGATTGTTCTGTGACATTTCAAGTAATCATTTTCTTTATACTATGAGCTTGGACCGAAGTATTTTAGATAAGCCAAAATATTAGAATGGATTATGTTGGACATAAGTTAGGATAAAGCATTTTTCGATATTATTGATGGGATGTTATAGTAATATAGATTTAGAAAAAGGACAACCAGTAGGATGGGCGACAGCCCATCGCGTCGGACAAGGCTGTGGGAATCGAACCCACAACCGAAGTGTGACTGGCCTTTATCGCCTACCACTGGTCTACAGGAAGTCCCTGGTTAGTAGAAACTAGTTTTATTTTATTAATAGGTATGATATATGAAGTATAAGTTAATTTTTAGAACCATATACGATTAACCATAAGATGGACTTATAACTTTTGCTAACCTTTTGTTTGAAAGAGATGGAATGACCTATCATTCTATCACATGATCTGCTAACACTTCAAGAATAACAAATTCAACTTCATTTATTTAAGAGATTAAGTGGAAATTGTTTACGACACGAACAACAGTGAGATTGTACCAAAATAAAGTAAGTATTTATTCTAATTCAAATTCTTCAACTTTAGGGAAACGATCTTGAAAACCAAAAATGTTGTCATAGTGATTTTATATCTGATTAATCAGATGGAACATTATATCATCACAGATTTATGGATTTGTGATTGTTGGATTTTCCATAGCCATGTTCTCTACCACTCTCTATCAGAACATGATGGTTATACTTTTCTTCAATATCCATATTTTCACCTATGTGGAATCCCAGTGATTAGTTTATTTGGGTAATCGTTACGTTTCATACTTTTGTTTTTAAGGATTGGTTTTGGTATTCCTTTTTACGATGTGGGTTTCTATTAAAGAAACTTTCAAGTAGTAAACCATTTATAACCACAACGAATTTCGAGGGCGAAATTCATTTTAAGGGGGGTAGAATGTAACACCCCGAGATTTTATGAAAAATATTCTTTTTAATTTCATTAATGTCTTGTGTTGTACGCTACACCAAATGGATCTTGCACAACACGCATCCTTGATTTTCCTTACATTACATGCAATCGCGACCTTCCTCGATAGCGTGTGTAGTACGCAATAACGAGTTTCACTAAACAACAATATGCTATTAAAATATTATTAAAACTAGCCGTTATGAATAGTAATAACCACTATTTGGAATTTTTTAAATTTTATTTTTCAAAATAGAATTCATTTTTGGATTCGTAATATCGAGATTAGCTTGGGGTGAAATTTTGGTGATTTTCGGATAACTTTCATATTTTGATTAATAGTGAAAATTACTAAATTTTAATTAAAAACAACTTTTTCAATCAAAATAATTAATAGTGACAAATTATTAATTTGAGTGGTTTTAAAGTATATTTAGAATATATATTTATAATTTAATACAATGTTGATCATTGGATGTAATTTCACATTTAAACCAGATATAAACAAGTGTCAATCTTTTGATAGTTATTATCTCTTAAGAACACACTATTTGTTTTGACGACGGGAATTAATTTTTAAGTTAGTTAATGAAACTGATATGTTTTGAATTTGGTAAAATAGACATCAGATTTGAGTTCATAATATCAAATATAGCTTAGGCCAAATTTTTGGTATTTTTCTGAAAAATTTCAATTTTTGATGAATAGTGAAACCACTAAGTGGTAGTTAAAAAAACTGAATTGTTCATAAAACATAATTTTACCGCTTCTGTGAGTAGAATTTCAAAAATCCGAGAGACACGGTTGATGTCAGTAAGTAAAATGTGGTTCAATGAGATGAAAATAATTTTTGGTGAATAGTAACTTTTTACTTTTATTTACCACGGTTAAAAGTAAATAGGGTAATTAAGGGTAAAAATGATATTATTATTAACCTAACACATAGCCAAATTCTATTGGATAAGTGTAATTCGACCAAAAACAAACTTAGGAAAAACATATGACCATTTAGGCCCACTTGAATTTGATTAGGACATTTATTATTATTTAATTCAAAGAAGAGTTAAAAGAGTTAAAATCAAAGTTTATTTAATAAAACATTTTTAATATAGGGTTATACATAAGATAAATTCGAATATAAATATTCATTAGAAATCTAAAAATATTTCCTACACAATGGTATTTTATTTGTAATTTTTAGACATTAAATAATTTAATTTATTTATGACACAACGATGATGCAGTAATTATCATATTAATGAAATATTGACATAATTGATGTTATAAATACCCAAATAAATATAATTTGAGACTTTTTATGAATTCCACAAATTTTCTAGGTTAATATAACATGTTATTATTGATTAACTTTGTTCGAACTTATCATTCTGTTATGATTTTCACAAAAATCAATTACTAAATAGTGTCAAAATTGACATAAAATAGTTTTTAAAACAAATATTATATTATTAATTGTTATTTTATTCCTAAAAATCTAAGGTTCGGCCAGATGACATAGATATGTTTATATATATTAAAAATAAACAACTTGGGGTTCGTTTGGCTTCTTATAGTATGTTTATTAACCTTATAGTATAAGAACACAAGAAGACACGGTAAAAGTAAAATTATTTAACTTAATGTTAAATCTAAATGATAAGGTTAAAATAGGAACCTAAACTTGTCTAAATTCTATTTGATGAGAGTCTTTCGACCCATCCCCACTTTAGCCTCGAAATAAATCAATTTGGAGCTATTTAAAACCGAACATGACTTTATAATAAAATAATATTTTTAGTTATTCCAAAGGTGCCCCTCTCCTCCCTTATAAAAGGGCACCTCCTCCCTCTCTTCCTCACACAACTTTGAGCCTTCAAGCTCGTCCAACACCTGCCTAATTCTCTTCTCCACTTCCATAGAAACATCCTAGAGGTTCTGGTCTTCTTCAAAGACCCATTTTAGTTCCCTAAAAGGAGGTCTCAGAGAAGCACTTCAAAGAAGAGGTAATTTCCGTTACCGATTCTTTCACTTTTATTTCTTCTTCCACATCTTCTTCTTAGGTTGTTTCATTATTAAGTAATAACATCATTATCACTCATATAATGATATGTTATTATAAGTATGAAACAATCCTTTTTCACCATCTATCCATCCTACGGAAAATGAAATCACCACGCGTGCGTACGTACGGAATACCGTCTCCACGCCGTGGTGAAATCTATTTTCCACCACCACCTTACTTGGATGGGTATAATGGTGTAAATAATAACTATATATTTTTATTTTAAAGTGATATTTATTCTGAAATAGTATACATACACTCCAATACAGTCCCACGATCATGAGAACGATATCATCGCTCGTGCGTACGTACGGACTACCGTCTCCACGACGTGATGAGATTCATTCTCCACTATAACCATTCATGAATGATTATAAAGTATATATAATAATTAATAATGAAATATATGATATTATAAAGCTACTACACTTATGTGTATATATATGTATGTCATCTACTTAATTCCACTCAATTCAATAACGAAAAGAAAACAGCATTCATGCGTACGTACGGCCTACCGTCTCCATGAACGGTGTATTTCTTTCCATTTATCGATCCATTATATATATGTATATTCTGATTATATATTATATATAAATCATGTTTTATATTCTATAATTAAGTAATAATTATCTAAGTAATCATATGAATAATTACAAGTTAAAACACGAATGATAAATGAGACGATTTTACCCAAAACACTACATTAACATGAATTTACAAAAGAATGGGTAATATAAAGTCATAAGTGAACCATATATGATATAATAAAAATTAATATGATTATATAATAAGTAAATTACATTATTTAAATCATTATACATGATGTTTGGACACTTACGAAGTAAATCGGACCTAAGGTAAGTGAAATATCTCAATCTCATTTTTATCCGAGATTGCTTATACTTTGGTATTTACTAGGGTGTATTTTATCATCCACATCCATGTTTCCTCAATATGTAATGTTTTTTCCATCCACCTAAAATTTTGTAAATCCAATTTTACCCTTTGGTGTGTTTTTAGTAAAATATATGAAATGAATCTTTTGTCGTTTTTCGTACGAGGTACTTTTTGACTTTTCCGACAAAAGTACGAGAAGAATGTTTTTTTAACTTATACAGCATGAATGGATTTTTAAAACATTATTTCCAAGATGCTTCCTTTACAAGTTTCAAGTTTATTTTTAATCAACTTCTTTTAGTTATAATTTTTTGACATGTTAAGAAATGAAAAGTGTTTTTAAGTAGAAAGGATATTTTCCTTAAGAATGGAGTTCAAATGTTTTATCAAAATTATTTTCCATCTAAGATAATAAAGGGTTCTGTTTCTATCCCTATTATTACTTGGATTTTATTATGTTGTGATGGAAATATTTTTTATGAATTCCTTTATATTATATGAATTGTTTTATGATGTCATGATGTTTAAGAATCCCATTTTTATTACATAGGTTATGTAATGATGTATGATTTATGATTTTGTGGCACACAAAAGGATGGTATCATTATGAGATGGGTGGGACCTATATATCCCTCCAATGCATTGGGTAAAGATTTTATATCTCATGAGATAGACATGGCTGGAATGGTAGGTTATACCGGTTCAGTGAAACAGGACTGAAACGAGGGTGACTCGGTTCAGAAAGGGACTTTGTCCACTAAGATAGTCTTGGAAATGAGTCTTGACTAATAAGAAATGATTCTTTATGATTATGTGTGTATGCCACAAAGTTTAATGTTTTATGTTATGATTATTGTGATTACATTTCACTGCCATGAGTTATCCCAGGTTATGAAATTATGATCTCTTTTACAGGTTATGATTTCAAAACGTTATGTGCTTATGTATAATATGTGATTGATATTTCTTTTGTTTACCCTTACTGAGCATTTGAGCTCACCCTTTTATGTTTTCTTTTACCCAGGATATAAATAAAAGTTTTAGGTATAAAAAAAGAAGATCTTTATGGGAGATGTTGATGATCTTTCACCAGGATTAGAAGATTATATTCCGAGTTTCCAAAGACACTAAACTATTACGATCCTTGTGTCTGTGTTTTTGTTATGTACTAAGTATTCCGCAAATGTAATGTAATGTCAATGTACGTCAGGCTTCGGGTCTCTACAAGTAAACACCAAAAATTATTAAAATCACACATGTGGTGTTTTGGAAATTATACTTATAATTACGTTTACACATCACCATATATACACCAAGAGTGTATATATGGGTTTTTACACTAAATCAATAAGACCATTAAAATTTCTTTAGTTCTGAAAAAATCAAATTACTTAAGTTTTATTTAGTCAAATATCAAACTTTATGAGGGTTTAATCATCATGAAACTATAAATACAAAAATATGTAACAACTTTGGTTTTACACAACAACATAATTGCACCTAAGCCAATGGCCTAGTTTGCATCTACAATACCATTTAAGGATAGGTATTCATTCCCAAAAATCATAACGGTGTTGTCTTGAAAAAACATGTACATGTATACATACTTAGTTATTTACATATATATAAGGTTTACATAATGAATATATGTTAAGAGTTCGTTAAAAATATAACCTCTATAAACACATATTAGCTAGTATAAGCTATCGAAATAATCTTGGATACCCTAAACCGATGGGGATTAAGTTATGAATATGTATATATGTATACAAAAAACCGTATACACAATATAAATATAATTCTCATGTTATTTTTAAAAAATAATCGTTAAAAACATTAAAAAGGGTGGATTAAAATGTATCCCTTTTGATACTAATATTGAAAACCCCTATAAAGCGTTACAGACCGAGGGGGGCTGTATAGTATAAAATTACATACATAAATTATATATAAACCAGGGGTATAGAAAGTAGGTTTTCACAAAATGAAGACAGGTATGTAAGAACCCTTACCTTGATTGAGGAGGAGGTTCGGACCAGAGGTACGTCGCTGGGTTTTTGGCATTTCGAGGGAGAGAAGGAGAAGGAGGAACCACCCCGGTTTCTTGAGGCATAAGGCGTTTAAGTAGAGCTTTGGTGCAAAAAGGGTGACTCGACCCAAGAGTAGGCTGGCAAGGGGAAGATGATATAACAGTGACCTAGGAGGGTGTGTTAGGGGGTCAAGAGGATCAGTGAAAATGGAGAAGCCGAGGCGTCCTTAGGTGTTTGTCTACTGGTGCAGGACCCCGGTGCGAGGCAGAAGACACTGAAGAGGTCGACGCGAAAAGGAACGGACAACCTGGATCAAAAATGAAAAGATCGCACGGCTGGAGGAGGAGTGGGAAATGGGTTGATCGATTTAAATAGATCGAGGGTCGTGATTAGATCTCAGAAGATATTGGTCGGTTACAGAGACATGTGGGGGAGATCGAACGATTAAAAGTGTTCGACGGACGAGATCGACGCGGAAGTCGATCAAATGGTTCCGATCGCGTGGAACACATCCCACATCGAAACGAACCTCGATTGAGGCATGGTTTATTACCCAAAGCATGCTGGAAACAGAGTAATAACACAAACACACACACACATGGGCCTTATACACGGGCCCCATGCGGGCCTTGGACCAACCCTATGCAACGCACACCGCGACCTTACACAAGGGCCCGCGTGCGGCTAGATGAACCTATGCTTGGCTCGAGCCTTGGGCCAAGTTGACACTCTCTATACACACCTGGGACCCTGATGGTTGGTACCTCGGGTCCCTAGGGCTCAGTCTCGTCCTTGAGGGCTTGTCCCTAAGGGATTCCCTCGGCTTGGCTGGGTCCCAACCTAATTTTTTATTAAAAAATATTTATATTTCCAAAATAACTAGTTTAAGTATACATAGTTCAAAATAGTGTGTAATATAAATATTTGTAAAAAATGAGTTAACATACAATAAATAAAATAGTTTTAACATAAAATCTAAAACCCTTTTTTAGCTTATATAAAATACTTTAAATATTGATACAAATATTTTAAAACATATACCCTTTCATATTTTAAATAAAAAACCATTATAAATGTTAGGATCTTTAAAATAAACCACTATCTCTTTCATAATTTTTTTTTAAAAGTTCAATAGTTTCACCAAAAAAAAATACATAATTTTAGAGATCAAAAGATATAATTATTACAGATACCCTTTAAACATATCTTTTATAAAAATAATACTAAGTATTCAACCATATAGGTATCCATCGTGATTTTGTAAAAACAAAAAGATTTATTTTTAAGAATACTCTTTTTATTTTAAAACTATGATTCTTTTGTGAAAAAATATTTTAGAAATATTATAATATTTGAAATATCATAAAATTATAAGAACATTAAAAACAAGTTTTCATATAAATATAAACTTTATCAATAGAAACCCAAAGGTTGTTTTGAAAACCCAATGGCTATATATATTTAATGGTCATAACTTAAAGGACCATTATAAAAAAACAAGGGGTGTAGGGTGTTTCTAAAAATCAAAACACTTGAACCAGGAATGATGGATCTATTCATACCTTTGGTGCTGAGTATGTGTGTCATGGCTCTAGCTATTATATTTTTCACACTGATGGACCCAAAAGACGAAAAATATCAGATTACTCGATTTGCTATTATTAGTAGTCTCGTTGTGGCCTTGTTAGGTCTTGTGCATGGTATTTTCAATTAGTTGGGTCTTTGTTGAAATGTAATATTTTAATATATACCACTTTACCTTATTCTCCATATTTTTTTATCTATTTTGATTGAAATTCTTTCTCAGCACACAAAACACATCATATAAAACAAGATACATTATTATAAAGCATAACATTGTTCACTTGGACCAGTTCATAAAACCTGGGGCGTCACATTATCCCCCCTTTAGAAAATTGCGTCCTCGCAATTTGTTTTACAAAACTACAATGTTTCTGCAACATTCTCACCATTTCCACCAATGTATAGGGTCAACAGGTTCATTTAGCAGGATCCCCATAGAGATTATCAAATCTTCCAGTTCCCTAACCTAGATACTCCTAGGACAGGAGGGGTTAAACTCATGTTCCAGACCATCAGGCTTCCAGAGGGAAGCTCGAACAATACAAAGTTCTGAAATGTCTTTGTAGACCAACGTACGAATAAATCACCGAATTATGTCTCGGACGAGAACATTCAATCCATATTTGTGGTAAAACAGGCTAAAGTGGAGGAGTTTGAACATATAAGTCGCATAAAGATTTCCCTCTAACGCAGCCTCTTGAAATTTCACTATGGCTGTGTAGTTCCAACCTAGGGTGAAACACAGGAAGAGCCCTTCATGGTAACTTCCTCGTTGTTCATGCCTGGCCAGCTATGCTGAGCCTATGTGGTAAAAGATGGAGGCATTCCCCTGGCAGGTGTGGAGAATATCCGGACTTTTTGTCACCTCAAACCATTGCTTGCACGTTATTCACAAATTTGTGAAGGGGTCATACTCGTCCTTACAAGTTTTGATTGCAATGATTTCTATAATCTCAATGGGAAGAGATAACAGGTGGATTTGTCCTTCCATCTAAAAGTTTGAGACAGAAGGTCAATCACTTGAAAACCATTCAAGGATAAATACAAAGTAAAGGCATGGAAGGGGAAAGACAAAATTTCAATAAACATAAGTTTATTATTAAACATTAGCACTTGAGTTTCCCTTAACCACCGACTAAACGAACTCCACACAAAGAAGGACAACTCCCTAACTCCTCGAACCAAACACAGGCTGAGCATTCAGGGAAAAACTCATGGGGGTATTTATGACGTCTCATGAGTTTAGCATGAGGGGTATGAATTTGGGAGACATCCATATACACTTTTTGTGTACAAGACAGTCAGGTGGACTCATCTTCTAACATTCCAAAGTCCAACAACTGACCCCAGAAGTCGTAGTTCAAAATATAACAAAGGTAGGCCACACAGAGGTCTCCTTCAGTAGCAGCATCTTAGAAAGGGTTATCAATCATAGTGACAAATTCTTCACCCGTCGTGAACACTGGGAAATGTCCCTCATTTTACCTTTCCCGACGTGTATAGGAGGGAAATTGGGTCATCATCATAAATAGGTAATCCAATCACAACCCCCAGTGCAGGATAAGCACTTGAGGTGAGTTGGACATGTCGTATAGGTGTTTGCATGACATGCGGATACAGGCATAGTTTAGAAAATCCTCACAGCTAGCTAATGACACATTGGTCTCTAGGGCCTCAGTGGAGAGATACATAAGATTAGTACCTTCGTTTTCCATCTGAAATTTAAGAAAACGAATTTTTTAGTAAAAACTGAGGTGTGTGTGTGTGTGTGTGTGTGTGTATATATATATATTTGTTTCAGTTTCTGGCTTTCCAGAGTTATCCAAACCGAACCTCTGATACCAACTGTAGAGACCCCGACCCCACAAAACCAAGGAGTCGGTGATTTCTGAACATGATGTGTTGTTTATAAATAAAACATGCACTAATAAACTAAACATCATTTCCATGTACAGAGGATCATGAGCTGTTCGGGTTCTGGGAAACCGGCAACTTATGAAACGATTCATCTTTTAAGATTTAATACCTAAAAATTGTGAATCAAAACGTAGTGTGAGAATTGAAATACTCAGTAATGAGTTTTAAAAATAAAAACAATGTAGCTTTTGAAAACATTATTTTACAAAAAAATCTGTAGACCATTCTCTAAAGGGAAAATTGTAACACATAACATCAAAATTCTCAATCAAGGTTTTCAAGAAGAACATGAAACAATTATGTCATTTCTCAAAGGAGTGATAATGGTTATTATTAAAAAGTTTGGCCTATGATTTATTTAAGCATAAAATTGGAACAGTTAAACAAAATATGAGTTGCACATAGAGGAAACAACTTAAATTTTCATATAATTGATACTATTTTACTAAGTGATAAACACAAATCATGCTCCAACTTATACCAGTAAAATATGAACTTTATGAGAGCAAAAGGGAAATGGTCATAAAAGAATAGGTATATTATCTTGAAAAGAACTTATGACAAAACATGAACATGTTGCTACACCATTCAACATAGACAATCATTTCCGTTTCACCAAGGTCCATCCCCAAGGTGTCATTAAAAACATTACCAAGGTAAACCCCAAGGTATCATTAAAATTGTAATCTCTAGTGGTTACATCATTACCCAACGCAATGGGGCGCTATCAGGGAACACCCTTAAAAATTGTAATCTCTAGTGGTTACATCATTACCCAATGCAATATGGAGCTATTAGGGTGCACCCTTAATATTGGTCTTTATTATCATGTGATCCACATCGTTCATACTTTGCTTAAACAGTTTGTATATTCAAGATGTCTCATACCCCCTTGAATAACTCATTCATTTACATATAACCTAAGGTGTCCCATACCACTTTCAGTAATCTAATTTCTTTGTTCGTTTAGTGATATTTCATCCATATGCATTTTATACATTAATAACAAAAAAAATAATTAATGAGCCACCACACATCAAGCTAACACATGATATGACAGTTATTATGGAAAAATATGTTAATAACTAATCAAAGGCACACATAGTTTAGTAAAACATTATTTTCCCATAAGATAATTACTAAAGTAGTAATAAAAGAACAAGATGATATAATAAATGATGAATCTTTAAAATTATTATTCCGTAGAAATGGAATGTTTAGAGAAAACACTTGCCACCAGTTAAGGTGATGAGTAGGCCCTTGAAAAAGAATTTATCCATAACTTGATTAATTACTAACATTCACCAAAGTATGACCATGGTGTAATGAGTCAATAAATGAACACATTATGACAACCTGATCCCATAAATCCTGAATCCTTTAATACATTTTAAACAAGCTAAAATTTACACTTTATCATAAAAATATGTCGTGGGAAATGTCAAAATTCCTTTAATAACACACGTTCATTTGTGTGTACATAAATATAAAATACATGTTGGTTTAGTAAACACACAAAATTATTAAAATCTCACATGTGGTGTTTTGGAAATTATACTTATAAATAATTTTACACATCACCATATATACACCAAGAGTGTATATATTGGGTTTGACACTAAAGCAATAAGACCATTAAATTTCTTGAGTTCTGAAAAACTCAAATTACATAAGTTTTATTTAGTCAAAAATCAAACTTTATGAGCGTTTAATCCTCGTGAAACTATAAATACATAAATATGTAACAACTTTGGTTTTAAACAACAACATAATTTCACCTAAGTCGATGGCCTAGTTTGCATCCACACTACCATTTAAGGATAGGTATTCATTCCCCAAAATCATAACGATCATGTTTTGAAAAAAAATGTACATGTATACATACTTAGTTATTTACATATATATAAGGGTGACATAATTAATATATTTTAAGAGTCCGTTAATAATATAACCTCTATAAACAGATATTATCTAGTATAACCTACTGAAATAATCTTGGACACCCTAAACCGATTGGGTTTAAGTTATGAATATGTATATATGTATACACAAAACTATATACTCAATATAAATATAAGTCTCGGGTTCATTGTAAAACCGAATCGTCTAAAACATAAAAAAGGGTGGACACAAATGTATCCCTTTGGATAATAATATTGGAATCCCCTATAATTCGTTACAGACAGAGGGGGGAAGTATATTATAAAATTGCATACATAAATTATATATAAAATAGGGGTATAAAAAGTAGTTTTTCACCAAACAAGGACAGGTATGTAAGAACCCTTACCTTTCTTCAGGAGGAGGTTCAGACTGGAGGTACGTCGCTGGGTTGCTGGGAGTTTGAGGGAGAGAATGAGATAGAGGAAACGCCCTGGTTTCAGGAGGCAGGAGGCGTTTAAGTAGAGATTCAGTGAAAAAAAGGGTGACTTGACCCAAGAGTAGGCTGGCGTGGGGAAGATGAGATAATAATGACCTAGGAGGGGGTTTTTGGGGGTCAAGAGGAGCAGTGCAAATGGAGAAGCCAAGGTGTCCTCAGGTGTAGGCCTATTGGTGCGGGACCCCAGCACGAGGAAGAAGACACTAAAGAGGTCGACGTGGAGAGGAACGGATGGCCTGGATCAAAAATGGAGAGATCGCATAGTTGGAGGAGGCATGGGTAATGGGTTGATCGATTTAAAGAGATCGAGGTCCATGATTAGATCTCGAAAGAGATCGGACGGTTACATAGAAACGCGAGGGAGATCACGCGGTTAAAAGGGTTGGACGGACGAGATCGACGCAGAAGTCGATCGGACGTTTCTGATCGCACGGAATGCATCCCACATCGAAACGAAACACGATTGAGGCATGGTTTATTACCCAAAGCACACAGGCAACAGATCAATAACAAAAACGCACACACACAGGGGCCTTATACACGGGCCCCATGCAGGCCTTGGCCCAACCCTACGCAACGCGCGCCGCGACCTTACACAAGGGCCCTCATGCGACTGGATGATTTTATGCTCAGCTCAGGCCTCGAGCTGGGTTGAAACTCCCTATACACACCTGTGACCCCAATGGTTGGTCCTCGGATCCCTAAGAATCGTTCTCGGCCTTAAGGGATTGTCCCTAAGGGATGCCCTCAGCTGGGCCGGGTCCCAACCTAATTTTTTATTAAAAATTATTTAGATTTCCAAAATAACTAGTTTAAGTATACTTAGTTAAAAATAGTGTGTAATATAAATATTTGTAAAAAAAGAGTTAATATAAAATAAAAAAATAGTTTTAACTTAAAATCTAAAACCCTTTTTTAGATTATATAAAATACTTAACATCTTGATAATTATATTTTAAAAGATATACCCTTTCATATTTTACATACAAAACTGTAACACCCCAGGATTTCATAGTGTGTTAATTCTTAAAAATAATTCAATAACTTGCACTACACGCAACACCGAGTTCAATCACACCATGACTTACAAAAAAAAGACATTAAAAGAGGTCATGAATAGTATTAACTACATTTTGAACTTTATATAATCCTTATAATTTTAGAATCCCTATTATGAGTTTCTTAGTCATAATGCAAGAAAAAATTCATTTTCAGTATTGCACTTTTATCAACTTTTAATAGTGAAACCTTTTTAAATAAAATATTTTAAACTATCTGAATAAATTGGGACATCAAAAAATTTAAAATGAAACATCCCAAGCTTCCACGGTACGCTTTCCTTTGAATAAAATAGTAGCGTGTGTTGTACGCAACCTTGAGTTTTAACACACACCACAACCAATCAAACTAGCCGTTATGAATAGTAATACCTAAATTTTGAAAGTGTATATATTTTATATTTTAAAATGGACTTCATTTTTGGATTCGGAATATTGAATTTAGCCTAAGGTGAAATTTTGGTACTTTTCGGATAACTTTCATATTTTGATGAATAGTGAAAATTACTAAATTTTAATTAAAAACAACTTTTTTAATCAAAATAATTAATAGTGATAAATTGTGAATTTGAGCGGTTTTAAAGTATATTTAGAATATATTTTTACCATTTAATATAATGTTGGTCATTGGACATAATTTTACAATTAAACCGAACATAAACAAGTGTCAATCTTTTGATAGTTATTACCTCTTAAAAACACGCTTTTTTGTTTTGACAGCAGGAATTAATTTTAAATTAATTTCTGCCACTTATGTGTTTTGAATTTAGAAAAATGGATTCCATATTTTGAATCAGGATGTCCAAATTATGTAAATAGGTAAATTTTATTTTTAGACATTTTGAATAATTACTGTGGTAAATATTTTATTTACCATGGTTAAGGGTAAATCCGGTAAATAAGGGTTAAAAAATAATATTATAATAATACAAAATTACCCTAAAACGTGTCCTAACCTTATTTTTGGACACATACCCGACCATGGGCATCCTTGGGTCGATTTGGGGACCCCTTGGAGCCACTTGTATGTGGTAGGGACACATTATATTAATAAAGTTAAAATAAAAAAAATGGCATAAGCTTGCATCTTTTAGAAGAACAATTTTTACATAGGGTTAGACATGTTTTATTTTCGAATATAAATATTCATTAGAAATCTAAAACTATTTCCTACATAATGATATTTTATTTATAATTTTTAGACATCATATAATTTAAATTATTAATGACACAATAATGATGCAATGTTTACCTCATTAATAAATCATTTAAATAAATAAGATTATAATGATTAAAATATTATTTAAAACCTGTCCAATTCTTATTGGTTGATGTTATTTAAAAAATGAGTCATCTTATCTTCTACCTCAATGATTTTTGGACCATTATAAACTGAATATAATTATATTATAAAGTAATACTTTCACTCTTTCCTAAAGAGGCCCTCCTCTCCCTTATAAAAGGAGACCACTTCTACTCATTCCTCACACCTCTCAAGCCACTTGGTTCATCCAAACCCGGCCCAAATACTCTCCCAACTTCCCTCAATACAACCTAGAGGCCTTAGTTTGATCAGAAAGCCAACCTAAGGATCCCTTTTGATCAAATCAAATGGAAGAACCCGAAGAAGAGGTAATGTTTTCACCACCCCTTTTCAAGTTCCTTTCTTCTTCCACTTCTTCTTTCTTTGTTATTACCATTCTAAAATAATAAATCCAGTATCTCACATATACTGTGATGTTATTACAAATATGGTACAAACATATTCAGTATTCTATCCACCCTTTGAATAACATGTCACCATACGTGCGTACGTACGGCTTACCGTCTCCACGTCGTGGTGTAATTGTTATTCAATATATTATTATTTGGATTGGTATAATAATGATGTTCAACTCATGTAAATAATACATATAACATGTTAATTATTCTGTATATATGATATAACATCCATTTATATATTATTTTAATATCAAAATAATGATATTGTCGCTCGTGCGTACGTACGGACTACCGTCTCCACAAATGCGATAAGATTCATTCTCCATCGTATCCATTCAAGTATAATTATCATTTGATGATTTAAAAATAGTATCTAAGGACTTGATATCATTCTGGATATGAATAATATACATCCCATTAATAACGAATATGGCTCACATAACAAAGAATATAAAGTAAAATGAACCTGTTAACACCCGAAATAACGATAATTCTAAGATATTATTATCAAATCAATGTTAAAAGAACATATATGATATCATATTAAAGTAAATGATTCTTGTATTATTAAATAACAATTATTTCACCATTATACAGGAGATAAACCTACCATCGACCAAGGAAAAAGTACAAGTAAGGGATTTTCTTATCTCACTTTCAATTCCGTGAGATTTCCATTGTTCGCCACTAAATTATTGAAAGTGGTGTATTGTGTACTGCCATTTGATATATATTATCATGATTCTCTTTATATTCATGTTATTATGTAAATCATTTGGTGGTTATTAACTTTTGGCCATACGACTCAGTTGATTAACGTGGTAAGGGGTTTCTTATCTCACTTTTAATTTTGTGAGATTTCCATTATTCACCACTTAATTATTGCATGTGGTGTATGTGTACTGCCCATGATTGTATTCATTGTGTAATATACTTTAATTAATGGGTATTTACATCATCTGGGTATGATACTTCTTTCATGGGTGTATGTTTCGTAAGTTGCCTAATCGATAAGGGAATTTGAAATTTCAATTTCCACTCATTTGGCTTTACGCATATTTCATTGATTATATTACTCCAATATTATGTGTGGAATCACTATTCATTTGATTATGTCATAATTTCCACTCCCCTTCCTGTGGATATACGTTTGATACACATAATCACTCCATTGATAATTCTCAAGTCATTGATATGAATTTGATAAGAATAATTTTAACTCATTCTCCATTTGTTGAGTTAAACATCCAATTAGTTGGTGTTGTTTTTAAAAGAATATGTGTGAATGTCCTTTGATTGTTTTACACTGAATATCCAATCATATTTAGTGTATTTATATTTGTCACACATAATTATGTCGTTGATTTATCCTTAACCTAAGGATACAACCTTTATGAGAGATTTCATCTCAATTTACATTCCATTGAGACTTCTTTGATGATATACACCAAATCACTTTTATGTGGTGTATATAATGTACTTTGACATAGTATATCATGAATACCTTTATTCTCATGATATTAAAAAGTTTTGATTACCTCAATTATTTGTATTCAAGTGTCTATTTTGGTTAGAATCTCTAACCAAAATAACATTTTTAAATGTTTTAAAGACTTATTCATCTAAACCCTTATCATTAATGTCCATGTTTTAAAAATGGTTTTAAGGATTTATTTATATGGACATTAAAGTTTAGAAATTAAAACTCCTTTTAAAAAGTTTCAAAGTGGTATGGGACACTTTGATTCAAAAATCTACTTTTAAATGGCTTCTTTACAAATAGTGTGACTTTTAAATGTTTTCAAGAAAAGGGGGCTATTTATCTCAAATAGTTTTGATGATTATTTTCATCTATGTCAACATCCTTCATTATTCTTGATTGAGGTTAATGTGATACAATACAATCTTTCATATTGTATCGAATGAGTTATGTTTGACTGTGGTTGTGCTGTTTTTATGCCATTCATGGTTTGTGGTAAAAGTATTGACATTTCGTATGCTATTTTTAATATGAATGTTTATGTTATGTTTAAACATGTTCATATGAGGAATGAATTGGACTTAATAAGTGACGGGTGGAGCCCGCTATAGCTCCTCGATGCATCGGTAGGTCTCATGAGACAAACTAGTGTCTTGGCACAAGGCCTTGGCAAAATCTTATTTGTAGTCTTGGCACGAGGCCTTGGCTATGTGGTTATGATTGTCTGGCATTATGCATTCCATCATTATGAAAGTGGTTATTGATATTTCATGTGATCATTCGACTAGTAGAATATCCATGTGAGTAAGTAAATGGAATTATTTCATTTTACCTTTTCCATTTTATGCTGAAGTTCAAGTTTAAAAGGCTTTTGTTTTAGTTATAAATTGCCTTAAGTGTTTATGCTTATTTATGAAAGATTCTGCTATAATGTTATCCTTACTGAGCATCTGAGCTCACCCCTTTCAATGTTTTATTTTTCCCAGGATTATGAAGAAGTAATTTATGAATGACCTGCAGGGATAGTATGAGGGGATATGAAGACAAGATGTTTTTTTTATGATGTAATGTAAAACTTATGGATGTATCTAGTGTTTCCAAGGCTACTAAACCAATCGGTCTTTCGAGATTTGATATTTCTTGTGATCATTCCAATGTTATGTAATAATGCACCGACTCTGGGTAACTAGGGTCGGGGCGTTACAGTTGGTATCAGAGGAAGTTTAGTAAAAACCTTGGAAGCTGGATTTAGATAAACTCTGATTACAGAACGTAGACCTAAGATGTACTTTGAGGATTATTATAGAAGAACTTCCTAGAATTTTGGTATTATAGAAGATTTTTTGAGTTTTCTGAGCAATACATCCCTATCTGGATACGAGCAGGTAGAGGTGGCTCTGGAACAGATGTACCTAGGGGTAAAACCCGAAAACACCGCTTTGAGCTAGACTCGAACGGGAACTGGTGCACGACAACGGGCCTTACTTCACTCTTGGTTACAACACTCTCGGGGGATATGCTTTGGTAAATTCACAAGATTAGTATAAACCATTGTTAAGGGAATACAAAAAAAATGCCCGTAAGAATATATGTCGGCAAATAGATAGTGGATAACCTAGATTTAAACATAGGGTACCCCATGTTAGGATATATTGTTCAATTACACGATTATCCTATTATATCTATTTTTTTACATTCTTATTAGATAAGTATTCAAAAACCCTAATTGTATTTTCTTTTGTTAGTTGAAACATGGAGGGAGCAAGATGACGAACAACTCTTCTCTCTCTTCCTGAAGAACTACTTGCATTTATTATCCAGAAGTCATGCGCAGACGATGTTGAAACTTTTTCAAATGTCCAAGTTACATGCAAACAACTTTATGAGACATCCAATACCTCTATCATTGCACGATTCTTTCAAGGATCAAGTACCGACTATGGGATAATGTTTCACTCTCAACTTTCTTACCACGCTAAGCGTGGGAAGTACCATCAGGGTCTTTTCAAATTATTCACTTTATCTCAAAATTACGATGCACTAAATGATTTTCTAGATGCTGCAGAAGAGGGAGACCTTCGAGCAGCCTATATGTATCAAATTATATATTTATGTCTTTTGGGATATACGAAAACTGATTTACCAAAACCTTATATTGAAATATTTGAAGATGAATCAGTTAGAATTTTTCTAAAAAACATGTTAAAGACGATGTCTCAAAATTATATATAAGAAATACCTATTTTTTTATGATGCATCGATGCTTCCATCGATATAATCCAAAATGGATGAAGAGTTTTTGGGTAAAGGAAGTAGATGATTTTGAAAAATTCCTAAGGTACCATTGTGACACATGAACTCATTCTACCAAAATGCAAACCCGCCTAGTCTCTCCAGAGTTCATGTTGTGATCCACATATCTCTAGTGACAAAATACATGCCTGACCCAACGCATGTACTCACCTATGAAGAATTATAACTAGAACCCGATCTATCTTATTGTGGAGAGACTAGCAGAATTCTTCATACCAAAGATCAAGTGTTGCGAAACCGGATGACTCGTCTGGTAAAAGATCTATGGAGAAATCATAAGATGGAAGAGGCAATGTGGGAACCCGAGGAACATATGATGAAGAACCTATGTGGAAATAAATGGATGGTGAAATGTTTAAAAGTGTTAGTGCTCTTTATTGATGGGATTACTTTGGAATAATTTTCTCTTGTATGTGTAAACCTGCAATTTATCATGTGAAAATGATATTTGAGGAAGAATTATCTTTTCTGTTGCAGATATAGTTATAAATAACCATTTGGTCTTACATGATCATTGGGTTTGAGGAAATTGTAATTTATTATAATTTGGGATGACAATGCAAGGTATGGGATAAGATTTGTGGTTAAATTATGTTATGGTATTTTGAGGAATTTATCTCATTTTGGTAATATTATAAAATATAGTTTTTGAAAAAGGACAACACGTAGACCGTGTGACAACCCGTCGCGTCAGACAAAGCTGTGGGAATCGAACCCACAACCAAAGTGCGATTGGGATTTATCGCCTACCACTGGACTACGTGAAGTCCCTTGTTAGTGTGACTTTCTTTTAGTTAAATGATTTTATTGATCAATAATAAGTTGATTTGGGTTCTTATGTATTATCAAATGAATACCCTTGGTATAGGAAAATGATTTGGTGATTATGTGATAAATGTTATTTTGGAAGATGTTCGTTTTGTTAGGAACACTATATTCCCAAGGAAAATAGAATACAATGAGGTTTCATTTGTAGAGTAATGGTGGATTTTTATCTACATTTTTATTGTTTATTTATAGTGATTTGGGTTATTTATGGAAATGATTAACCTATAACAGAGAATATGTGATGATGTTAATCACTTTTAAGTATGTGACTTTAAGAGTATTTGATGTCATTTGGAGATACAATGTATCATGGGAGACTACATAATCAAATTCTTCTATGTTTTGTGTTTCAATATTAGTTTGGATTATATTAAAGGATTGTAAGGACAATTCGTTATTGAATGGTTTCTATTTAACTTTGGGGTATTGTTGGTTTAATTTTAGAAATTAAGATTAGTGCATATTTATCTCAATGAATATCCTTTTGGGGGATCATTAGATCATTCACTAACCATTTTGGTTTTGATTAATCTTCAATGACAATGTAAATATATGGTTTATCCTACATGGATCATGTGATTCTATAGAAGTTTATTCTAGTTCTTCCAGTGTGACCAAGTCTTCTTGAATACTCATCGTTTAAAAAAAATTGAGTTAGTGGTGGAAATTTATTAAAGAATGAAAATCTACTTAAAATTTAAGTATATCTCATAATGTTCTTAGTCAATATCATAAATGAATTCCTCATCCTTATGTAATGTAACTTTAAAAAAAAAAATTTGTCCTAGATGGTACATTAAATCATCACTAATTTATGGCTTTGTGATTGTTGGCCTTTTCATAGCCATGTTCTCTACCACTCTCCATCAGATAAATTGATGGTTAGATTTCTCTTCCATATCCATATTTTCCTACATGGAACCCTAGTATGTGTCATTTTCGGTAATCTTCATACTTTCCACTCTTTATTTTAAATAGAGGCCTCATTAATTCATTTTTCTATGTGGGATTTCAACTAAGATATTTCGAAACGTCAAAAATGTGTTATCCCAATACCCTATGTTTTCTTGGACCGATGGTATTTCAAATCATCATAGATTGATGAGTTTAAGGACCTCAATTTTATACTTGTTTGTGATTGATGACCTCAATCACTACCTATAAATATTTACGTTTTTCCTCCAATTATATGTCTCTAATTGCCACCAATGTTCTCCTAATCGAGATCATAATTTGGTGGTGACCCTTTCATTTCTCTTTTCCTTATATTAAGACTAAATTTTAGTAACCCAATTTCCGATGTGGGTTTTCCCACAAATATATTTTCTACTTTCAACCTTTTATTTTCTAAGAACAATTTCAAATTGCGAGGACGCAATTTATTGAAGGAGGGGAGAATGTAACACCCCAGGATTTCATAGTGTGTTATTTCTTAAAAATAATTCAATAACTTGCACTACACGCAACACCAAGTTCAATCACACCATGACTTACAAAAAAAATCCATTAAAAGAGGTCATGAATAGTAGTAACTACATTTTGAACTTTATATAATCCTTATAATTTTTGAATCCCTATTATGAGTTTCTTAGTCATAATGCAAGAACAGATTCATTTTCAGTATTTCACTTTTATCAACTTTTAATAGTGAAACCTTTTTAAATAAAATATTTTAAACTATATGAATAAATTGGGACATCAAAAAATTTAAAATAAAACATCCCAAGCTTCCACGGTACGCTTTCCTTTGAAAAAAATAGTAGCGTGTGTTGTACGAAACCTTGAGTTTTAACACACGCCACAACTAATCAAACAAGCCGTTATGAATAGTAATCCCTAAATTTTGAAAGTATATATATTTTATATTTTAAAATGGACTTCATTTTTGGATTCGGAATATCAAATTTAGCCTAAGGTGAAATTTTGGTACTTTTCGGATAACTTTCATATTTTGATGAATAGTGAAAATTACTAAATTTTAATTAAAAACAACTTTTTTAATCAAAATAATTAATAGTGATAAATTGTGAATTTGAGTGGTTTTAAAGTATATTTAGCATATATTTTTACCATTTAATATAATGTTGGTCATTGGACATAATTTTACAATTAAACCGAACATAAACAAGTGTCAATCTTTTGATAGTTATTACCTCTTAAAAACACGCTTTTTTGTTTTGACAGCGGGAATTAATTTTAAATTAATTTCTGCCACTTCTGTGTTTTGAATTTAGAAAAATGGATTCCATATTTGGAATCAGGATGTCCAAATTTTGTAAATAGGTAACTTTTATTTTTAGACATTTTGAATAATTACTGTGGTAAATATTTTATTTACCATGGTTAAGGGTAAATCCGGCAAATAAGGGTTACAAAATAATATTATAATAATAAAATATTACCCTAAAACGTGTCCTAACCTTATTGGTGGACACATACCTGACCATGGTCATCCTTGGGTCGATTTGGGGACCCCTTGGAGCCACTTGTATGTGGTAGGGACACATTATATTAATAAAGTTAAAATAAAAATAAAAATGGCATAAGCTTACATCTTTTAGAAGAACAATTTTTACATAGGTTTATACATGTTTTATTTTAGATTATAAATATTCATTAGAAAGGTAAAACGATTTCCTACATAATGATATTTTATTTATAATTTTTAGAAATCAAATAATTTAAATTATTAATGACACAATAATGATGCAATGTTTACCTCATTAATAAATCATTTAAATAAATAAGATTATAATGATTAAAATATTATCTAAAACCTATCCAATTCTTATTGGTTGATGTTATTTAGAAAATAAGTCATCTTATCTTCGACCTCAATGATTTTTGGACCATTATAAACCGAATATAATTATATTATAAAGTAATACTTTCACTCTTTCCTAAAGAGCCCCTCCTCTCCCTTATAAAAGTATACCACTTCTACTCATTCCTCACACCTCTCAAGCCACTTGCCTCGTCCAAACCCTGCCCAAATACTCTCCCAACTTCCCTCACTACAACCTAGAGGCCTTAGTTTGATCAGAAAGCCAACCAAAGGAGCCCTTTTGATCAAATCAAAAGGAAGAACCCGAAGAAGAGGTAATGTTTTCACCACCCCTTTTCAAGTTCCTTTCTTCTTCCACTTCTTCTTTCTTTGTTATTACCATTCTAAAATAATAACTCCAGTATCTCACATATACTGTGATGTTATTATAAATATGGTACAACCATATTCAGTATTCTATCCACCCTTTGAATAACATGTCACCATACGTGCGTACGTACGGCTTACCGTCTCCACGTCGTGGTGTAATTGTTATTCAATATATTATTATTTGGATGTGTATAATAATTATGTTCAAATCATGTAAATAATACATATAACATGTTAATTATTCTGTATATATTATATAACATCCATTTATATATTATTTTAATATCAAAAGAATGATATTGTCGCTCGTGCGTACGTACGGACTACCGTTTCCACAAACGCGATAAGATTCATTCTCCATCGTATCCATTCAAGTATAATTATCATTTGATGATTTAAAAATAGTATCTAAGGACATGATATAATTCTGGATATGAATAATATACATCCCATTAATAACGAATATGGCTCACATAACAAAGAATATAAAGTAAAATGAACCCGTTAACACCCGAAATAACGATAAATCTACGATATTATTATCAAATCAATGTTAAAAGATCATATATGATATCATATTAAAGTAAATGATTCTTGTATTATTAAATAACAATTATTTCACCATTATACAGGAGGTAAACCTACCATCGACCAAGGAAAAAGTACAAGTAAGGGATTTTCTTATCTCACTTTCAATTCCGTGAGATTTCCATTGTTCGCCACTAAATTATTGAAAGTGGTGTATTGTATACTGCCATTTGATATATATTATCATGATTATCTTTATATTCATGTTATTCTGTAAATCATTTGGTGGTTATTAACTTTTTGCCATACGACTCAGTTGATTAACGTGGTAAGGGGTTTCTTATCTCACTTTTAATTTCGTGAGATTTCCATTATTCACCACATAATTATTGCATGTGGTGTATGTGTACTGCCCATGATTGTATTCATTGTGTAATATAATTTAATAAATGGGTATTTACATCATCTGGGTATGATAATTCTTTCATGGGTGTATGTTTCGTAAGTTGCCTAATCGATAAGGGAATTTGAAATTTCAATTTCCACTCATTTGGCTTTACGCATATTTCATTGACTATATTACTCCAAGATTATGTGTGGAATCACTATTCATTTGATTATGTCATAATTTCCACTCCCCTTCCTGTGGATATACGTTTGATACACATAATCACTCCATTGATAATTCTCAAGTCATTGATATGAATTTGATAAGAGTAATTTTAACTCATTCTCCATTTGTTGAGTTAAAAATCCAATTCGTTGGTGTTGTTTTTACAAGAATATGTGTGAATGTACTTTGATTTTTTTACACTGAATATCCAATCATATTTAGTGTATTTATATTTGTCACACATAATTATGTCGTTGATTTATCCTTAACCTAAGGATACAACCTTTATGAGAGATTTCATCTCAATTTACATTCCATTGAGACTTCTTTGATGATATACACCAATTCACTTTTATGTGGTGTATATAATGTACTTTTCCATAGTATATCATTAATCCCTTTATTCTCATGATATTAAAAAGTTTTGATTACCTCAATTATTTGTTTTCAAGTGTCTATTTTGGTTAGAATCTCTAACCAAAATACCATTTTTAAATGTTTTAAAGACTTATTCATCTAAACCTTTCTCATTAATGTCCATGTTTTAAAAATGGTTTTAAGGATTTATTTATATGGACATTAAAGTTTAGAAATTAAAACTCCTTTTATAAAGTTTCAAAGTGGTATGGGACACTTTGATTCAAAAATCTACTTTTAAATGGCTTCTTTACAAATAGTGTGACTTTTAAATGTTTTCAAGAAAAGGGGGATATTTCTCTCAAATAGTTTTGATGATTATTTTCATCTATGTCAACATCCTTAATTATTCTTGATTGAGGTTAATGTGATACAATACAATCTTCCATATTGTATCGAATGAGATATGTTTGACTGTGGATGTGCTGTTTTTATACCATTCATGGTTTGTGGTAAAAGTATTGACATTTCGTATGCTATTTTTAATACGAATGTTTATGTTATGTTTAAACATGTTCATATGAGGAATGCATTGGACTTAATAAGTGACGAGTGGAGCCCATTATAGCTCCCCGATGCATCGGTAGGTCTCATGAGACAAACTAGTGTCTTGGCACAAGGCCTTGGCAAAATCTTATTTGTAGTCTTGGCACGAGGCCTTGGCTATGTGGTTATGATAGTCTGGCATTATGCATTCCATCATTATGAAAGTGGTTATTGATATTGCATGTGATCATTCGACTAGTAGAATATCCATGTGAGTATGTAAATGGCATTATTTCATTTTACCTTTTCCATTTTATGATGATGTTCAAGTTTAAAAGGCTTTTGTTTTAGTTATAAATTGCCTTAAGTGTTTATGCTTATTTATGAAAGCTTATGCTATAATGTTATCCTTACTGAGCATCTGAGCTCACCCCTTTCAATGTTTTATTTTTCCCAGGATTATGAAGAAGTAATTTATGAATGACCTGCAGGGATAGTATGAGGGGATATGAAGACAAGATGTTTTTTTTATGATGTAATGTAAAACTTATGGATGTATCTAGTGTTTCCAAGGCTACTAAACCAATCGGTCTTTCGAGATTTGATCTTTCTTGTGATCATGCCAATGTTATGTAATAATGCACCGAATCTAGGTAACTAGGGTCGGGGAATTACAAAAACCATTATAAATATTAGGATCATTAAAATACACCACTATATATTTCATAAAATTCTTTTTTTAAAGACCAATAGATTCCGCAATTAAAAAATACATAATTTTAGAGATCAAAATATATAATTATTACAGATACCCTTTAAAAATATCTTTTATAAGAAGAATACTATGTTTTCAACCATATAGGAATCCATTTAGAATTTTGTAAAAACAAAT
The DNA here is from genome assembly GCA_963277665.1 of Viscum album. Taxonomy (NCBI): domain Eukaryota; kingdom Viridiplantae; phylum Streptophyta; class Magnoliopsida; order Santalales; family Viscaceae; genus Viscum; species Viscum album. The sequence goes on from OY728138.1 coordinate 151,748,731, forward strand.
AAATTTATTTCTAAGAATACTATTTTTATTTTAAAACTAAGATTCCTTTGTGAAAGAATATTTTATAAATATTATAATATTTGAAATATCATAAAATTATAAGAGCATTAAAAACAAGTGATCATATAAAGATTAACTTTATCAACAGAAACCCAAAGGTTGTTTTGAAAACCCAACGACTATATATATTTAATGGTCATAACATAAAGGACCATTATAAAAAAATAGGGGGTGTAGGGTGTTTCTCAAAATCAAAACACTTGTACCAGGAAGGATGGATTTTTTCATACCTTTGGTGCTGAGCATGTGTGTCATGACTCTGGATATTATATTTTTCACACTGATGGACCCAAAAGATGATAGCTTTCTGGCTAATCGATTTGTGATTATTAGTAGTCTTGTTGTGGCATGTTAGGTCTTGTGCATGGTATTTTTAATTATTTGGGTCTTTGTTGAAATTTAATATTTTAATATATACCACTTTACCTTATTCTACATATTTTTTTATCTATTTTGATTCAAATTCTTTCTCAGCACACAAAACACATCATATAAAACAAGAGATATCATTATAAAGCATAACATTGTTCACTTGGACCAGTACATAAAACCTGGGGCGTCACAGTTTGGTATAGTGGGGTAGATTTATCTGGCTACATCTCCTTCCCGTCAATGTTATTCACATGGTTGTATAGAAAATAAGCATTTAAGGGTGTTAAATCATCACATGTGTGGTCTTCGTTCGCCCTAAAGACATGGAGATGGAATGGAATGCTCCTAAACTAGTAAGTCGGCTCGTCCCTACCTACTTCTGGAATGAAGACAGTATCACCTAGACAAAATCCGTATAGAGGCATCTTTTTGTAGAGTGGGTAATTCTTATGGATATCTGATATCATCTCTTCCAGTGAATGATTATCTTAATGGCATAGAATGAATTCCCTGATACCTGAGCTATTCTCCGTCTCTTCCCTCTGAGTATCATCCACAAGGACCACCCCCCAGCAGATTCTAGGTGAGTCATTTAGTTTTCAGAATCTGTATCCTTTTTGTTCTGGTTCTCGAGGCTCGTTTGCAGAGCTCGTTCACAGAGCTTGGTCCCCACTAAAAATCACAGAGCCCTACCCCCAACCTAGCAGACACAATCCGCGTAGTGCACCCTCCCAGAGTCAAATCACTTGTTGTGCGCCACGATGTAGAAAGCCCGATTCACAGAGAGAAATCGCAGATTGTGCAGTGCTTCATGAATCAAGAGAACTATCTCCAATATGCAGAGGATAGAAAGGAAAAAAAGAGTCCATCCTCCCCTATTTATAGGCGAAGATCCATTGTGATTCACGGTGCATTAGATCGTGGATAGATTCACTGTGCTCTCAACCCGCATGTCACCTCTCCGCCTCATGACCCTCCTTCATGAACCTTCTTTGCGAATGACCAAAAATCATTGGCGATTGTGCCTCAGAATTAGAACCATGTTTTCTCCATGGATTCAATTCTGAGGGGAGGAATTTGTTTGCACCAAAATATGTGCGGAGAAAGCCAACACAAATAATAAATCATCTCCCAAGAGGCTTCCTCGCAAAGCCTATTCTCAAAGCCCCTAAACACCATGTCATTCACGGAGCCCTGCAACACCACAGTCTGCGCGAAGTGGCCTCCATTGCAAAGCATCCCTGGAGCGAAGAGGTGGTAGTTTCAGTGATCTGAATGATGTTTGCGAAGCCACTACAGAGCAACGAGGTGGGAGGACCTGCGGTTATGACAATGTGCCGCGTGGCTTCGCGCTGAGTGATCCCTTCTTTACACCGCCTTTTACCTTTAAATACAGTTCTCCCCTCAATCCCAAAGGATGGATTGTCCTAACTTGCACCTTCTCAACTCTCAAATTGCAAAGCGATTTATGCTCTAAAAAACATGATCTATTTGAGGTACTTGAGAATCAAGAAGTGCCTTTCCCTTGTCTTAAACACTACCCCTCTTCAAGTAGGGATTCCCTACGTGAAGCCCATATACCTTCAAAAAGAAAGAAGATCCCTACGGGGACTCGAGTCTTCACAAAGAAATCATTCTTCACGAAGGACCTACTATGAACCTGTGATACACATGCTAATTCATGGTCACTGTGCTTTTTGAGGCACACTACTTCGCAGTGGTATTCCATTTCGGGAACCCTTTCTTTGCAAAGCCTTACTCCATGAGAGAATTTTTGCATTGTAAATCACCCTACATGGCCACTAATGCTCAATTCATAGGTTAGGCCACCCCACATCATGAAGAATAACCCTTCGTGAAGCCCCTCCACTACATGGAGCACCATAATATCATGAGTTCTCTTCTTGTTAACCCCTTTTCTCCACAAAACCTTTTCCTATATGACAACCTACATCTGTACGAAGTGATTTAAAAGTCCCTTCGGTGGTGATTTATGTTGCATTACTCATCCTTATGATATTTCACATATGCACGCTAACATCTGTTGCTTCTGGGTATAACCAAACTAATTTAGGCCCCTCAGTGGATCACTCCATGACACCGCCTTGCCACAACATTGCCGGTGACTTCCCTTCACCAAGGGTTGAAGTGTACCAGTTATGTATGTCCTACGGGTGTAAAGTGAACCCGCATCGTCTAACCTACATGACTTTAAAATGACAAGCACCATCGTCCTCAGTGCATGATTTTAAACTATATCCTCACCTAGTGCATCATACGTGGGGTCTGCCACCTTGGACATTCTCCATGCCCAATCGTGTCCACAGGAGTGAGATCTTCCTCACATATAATGAGTTCCTCCCTACTAGAGCGGCGCAAGACCTTGGGGAAGGGAAACCATCTCGGTGTAATCCTGAAAGCATGACCGATTGTTGTCTATCGACCAGTCAAGGTTCTGGTGCTCTGCTAATGTGTATAGAAGCACTTGGGTCTAATCCTCGACAATGAAACTTTTTAATAGTCAATTGTTTTTAGTTGATTATATTTTGATTTGGGGGTTAGTTTCCAGAGCTTAAATGAAGTGATTAATGATGGTTGTTTGATTTAAAAAATTTATAATGATTGGGGTGAGTTCATTTTTAGGGAGTTAAGCTTGTGATATCCTTGAGCTTTTCTTTATATTGAATTTAAATTAACACCCACTTCAAAAGTTGACATTGATAGTAATTACTAAGTGTTAAGGCTTTAATCAAAGAGTTAACACAACTTAGGGTTATAATCACAACCAGAACATGTTGATGGTACTATATTTATGGTTCCAATAATCCATGGAAACCACAGGTTAAAAAAACAAGCCATCAATCGATGACATGTTAAGTACAACATACCCATTGTTAATTTTAAGAATATTCATCGAGAAAATACTCTCAATCACTTAACATCCCAAATTATAATTCATCCCAATGATAGATTTACTCATCCATTAAAATTATTAGTAATCTGGATATGATGATTACGATGGTAAATAAAGATGTTATGAAAAATAAATGGATAAGAAAAGAGTGGTGCGTCGAACACACACACAAATGATGATGATAATTGCAAACAAACATTAGATTGAATGAGAAAAAAAATAAGGGAAGGTGATTAAACTATATTTAAACTATTTTAAAAACATTAATATTAAACTATAGAAGCTGGATGATAATAAGAGATATTGAAGAAGAAACTTTCATTAAAGCAGAATTACAAATGAAGAACGACACAAAAGTAAATGAAAGGAAGAAAGGAGGAATGGTTTCTTAAGTAAAAACATGAGTATGGAAGATCATACAAAGCCTTTGAAAGAGCTTTGGTCATGCCATCCTATCCTCGTTTTCTCTTAAATTCCAACACCTTCTAAGGAGAGGAGGGGTATGTATTTATAGCCCAAGGAAGTGGACTGTTTGCATTCCCAATTTGTCCCTCCACATGGCCAGATGATTTGGACATCAAGATAGCCGAATCTCAAGATATCTCCTTAGTTTAAGTTTTATATAATAATGTTGACCGATTGATCTCAAATTTGGAGGCATTTGGACTTATGGAGCTAAACTTATGTCAGTTTCAATATACAATGTTAAACTTTCCATTTCTATCAATGCTTTTTCGATGGCCAAAATGTGAATTGATTTTGGAATAGTAAGATGCCTTAAAATCCAAATTATTTCTTTACAAATTAGGCTAACTATATATTATCTTTAACGGTGAAAAATATCTTCTTGAATTGATAAATATATTAGGATACATGTCGTGAATACTCTAAAGATTTTAAATCCCATCCAGAATGGTGGGATGAGTTTAAATGAATCATTTGGGCCACTTGTCTATGTAGTTGGGACTTTAATGTTTTTTCTAATACTCCTTACATTGTCCCCCAAACTTTGGAGGATAATAACGAAATTTGGGCTTCCTTATTGAGCCCAGAAATTAAATATTCATGGTTAGTCCAGTTTCATCACAGAGTCTGCATGCCTTCTTGTGTGGTCCATATGTGCCTTAAAATAGAATAATTAGACCATGATCTCTTATAATTAAATATTTTATATTTAATTATAAATCCTAAAAAATAAAAACCTCATGGTTTGGATCAATAGGGGGAGAGTTATAAATAAAATAGTAAACTGAATCAATTTGACTACTTCTAAAAATGATCAACACTTATACTTAGTATTAAAACATTAATATTTCCCACAAATTAAGCACATTTCATATAAAATCAGTAAAGAGAGTATATAATAAGTCATGAAAATATTAATAAAATCAAATCCCCTAGCCATTATTGTAAGTGCCAACATCCATGCTCCTCCCTTCACTCATCTGTGCCAAAGACCATAGGAGTGATGGGTATCAGGACCTTCATTATCTAGTCCCTATCCCTCTGGGATTTGTCGCCAATGGGACCCCACCCTGGAGTAAGTCCCAATATCCATCTCCCTGGGCCACCAACCATGCGTAATCCTTATGTTTCCTCTTTGGGAAACTAACCGCGTGTAATCCCCATTCCACTCCTCACGGATGCACCTTTAACAATGCAAGGGTCGGGTCTTTAAATGCCTCGTGTTTCTCACACCGACCATGAATCATATGGTATTAGAGTAAGAATCAACCATAAAATTCTCTCTAGTCCACCTTAGCATGTAAGCACCAATCCCCATTCCCAAACAATGCTGACTTTGATCCTTTCCAAGGAAAGGTTCATAGGAATCCTCCTTGAGGTTCAAGCACAACACCTACTTGTACCAAAACACTTCACATCGGTTTACCAAACCATTCTAAACTATATAGAATTTGATCCTTTCCAAGGTTGTGTATATAGGAAGCCTCCCATAGGTTGAATCCAAATAACAATTGGTCTCGACTACTTCGCATTTGTTCTCCCTCGCCCCACATGACATTAAACTGTAAAACCCTTTTTGTCATGTAAGACGTTAAACCGTACCCATCCATACTACGTGGAATTAGATATTTGTCCCCTGGATAGGGTACATAAGAAGTCTCTCTGAGGATCAACCCCAACTAGTGGTATGCCATTGAAGTCCCCAACCAACGGTAATCCATTATCCCCCATCCAACGGTAAGCCGTTGTGACCCCCAATCAGCGGTAATCCATTGTAATCCCTATCCAAAGGTAAGACGATGTGTTCCCCAATCGATGGTAAGCCATTGGAAACCCGAACATTGGCATTATATTCTAAACCCCACATGATGGTAAGCCATTGTAAGAGGAACTATGTGGGTTTTGATCCTTGTCTCTTAGGAAAGGTGTTTATGAAGCCTCCCTGAGGTTCAAACCGAAACACTGATAAACTTTGGTGTCCCCCCTGTTGGGACCCACATCTCTGGTTTTCCCCTCGAGCATCAGATCAACCCTAGGATACTAACCACGCGTAAGCCTCAGTTCATCTTCAAGTCACTGTCCTCTGCGCACACCCCAATTCTACACCCTCATCCACCTGAACTACGTTGACTTCAATTTCCCACCTTATGTCATGATCCGTCCCCCTGGGCCCATTCCATGACTACCCCAAGCTCGCCTTCCATAGGTTCAGGTTAGAGACTAGTACCAAAGGAATAAATCACTAAACTACGAAGACATTTCATTTATAACTGAAAACACACACCATAGAGTACACAATTGAATACAAAACATTAAGTAAAACTGTATAACAAGAGAGTGATAAAAAGTAAAGGGCCTAGAAACACAATCAAAACTATAAAGTACAAGTACAACTAAAAATGAAAAAATGGTTGAGAGGTAAAATTTAGCAAATGGATCTTCCAACATGGATCCTACCTAAAGGGATGGTACAGATATCCTCCTCATCACTCCTTGTCTATCAGTCTCCACCGAGAACTGACTCATCGTGAGGTCCACCTCCGAGTACCATCCAGTCCTCGTACACTCAGCCTCGGCTAGCATGTCCGTCATCTAAAACAACACAACGAGGAGCGGGAATATCCCGTGAAAGGGTGAGTATAACGATACTCAGTAGGGGCCCTGAGACCCTCAAGGTCTCAAAAATTGAACAAGGATAAATCGCAAGGTATGAAATCCATAGATAACCCCACCTAGGTATATGCCCATACATATACCTAAGTTATCTAGTAATAAATATCAATCATGAGGAAAACACAAGTTACTTACTCAGCTCAAACATGTATACCACTTTTGTAGAGAGATAGAGATGATCAGATGTAGCCACCAAATAATATAAGCTATCAGACCCACACAAAATCCTCGACAAGTGGGTAGAACTTTCGGACCCACATAGGATCCTGGAACATTATATGAAGTCGTCGGACCCACATAGGATCCAGGACTAGCTATTCTGTCGAACCCACACAAGAGCCAGAAACAGAAGTCAGAACTGTCAGACCCACACAGGATCCATGAATAGTAGTCAGAGCTGTCGGACCCACACAAGATCCAAGACCATCTATTATCTTGAACCTACATAGGATCCAGGAATAGAATTCATGACTGTCGGACCAACATATGATCCAGGAACAGTAGTCAGAGATGTCGGACCCACCCAGGATCCAGGAACAGTCGTCAGAGGGAAGCCAACCACAGGGTTTCCACAATGCATGCTTGATTCCGGGAGGGTCTTCTCCTCAAGACAAGATTCGACACGTAAACTACCACAAAGTCCCATAAAAAAGTATCTCAATGTTCTACCTCGTCATAGGGGTCTCAACGCAACAGAGTGTGCGTCAATCAGATGCCCGGTCTGTGAGTTGTTAGCGTTTTAGACCCGGGGGACCGGTTGGATTCATGTATGATCCACCCTGACCGTATCTCAACTAAACCCCAAACTCCCATGGGGTATACTCAAATGGACGACTACACTACATGATCTCCAGTGTTGTTCGTGAATCGTCAATCAGACATCCGGTGCCAAAGATATGGCCAAAGGAAGTAACGGGTCGGTAGTGGGACCGGGTACGGTCCGACATAGTCGGACCCTCCTAGCCCGAATCATATTGGGCCAACCCAGTCTGGGTCGACCAGGTCAGACCTACTGGGTCTGGCCTGACTCGTTGGGTGGGCCAACCCATTACGTTTAGCCCAGCCCACTGGGCCCAGCCCACTGGGCCCAGCCCAGCAGGCCACGTGGGCGGTTCGGCCTGGGCTTGGGCCAGTTCGGCCCGGAAGACTGTGAGGGTGTGGCTCAGCACGACTCGGACCGGAGGGTGCCTCCGAGTTGGTTTGTCCAGGGCACCGTGAGGGGGGCCGGAAAGCCGGCTCGGTTGGGAGGCCTCAAGGGGGGTCGTCTCGAGGCGGCACGCGAGGGTGCGTGAAGGCCGACGGGTGATCGGTTCGGGCGTCACCAAGATGGAGGCCGGGGAGGGTGCAGCCAGGTGAGTGGACGAGTCGGCCAGGGTGCAGCCAGAACGGGCGGCTAGGCGGGCATCCAGGAGGCTGGTTGGTTCTGGGATGGCGCAGCCAGCGCGGGTGGCTAGGCTGGCGGCCAGGAGGGCGGCTGGGAGACCGGGTAGGGGCAGGATGACACGGGGTTCCGCAGGGGCACGCGGGTGGAACGGGCGGCCAGATGGCCAGGAGGCCATGCTGGCACGGGTTCGGCTAGGGTGCATGGGAGGTGAGTGCATTCGGGAGGCCGGGCCGGCGCAGGCTCGGCCCAAGGTGGTTCGGGACACCGCGGGGGAAGCGCGGTTCACGGAGGCTACTAGTAGCATGGCCTTTCTCGTTGATATCTCCGTCTCCTCGTCATTGTTACGTCGCCAAGACAAAGAATGCCACAAGAAGGAAAATCGACAGAGGATGTTGGACCATGTTAGGTTTTCCTGCACCCTCCGCATTTATGGAGGTATCAATTGGCTCATCAAGAAAAGTAGATGAACAATAACACATCTGCAGACAATTCCTTTCTGACCATTGAAGAAGATAATAAAAGCTATAACATCATCAAGTAATAAACCACCTACCCTTGATTCATCATTCTCTATTCATTGAAGGAGTCACGGAATTTGGTCGTCGAAGACATCTCACGAAGGTTGAAGCTTCAAGGAATAAGTTGAAGAAGGTCGATGTTCTTCACACTTCGCTCTTCGTTGGAAGATGGGGTTCTTCGTTGGAGAACTATAATCCTCCCAATATCTCCTCTCAAAATCTCCCACCAAGAGCACAAGATATGCCAAATAATTGATTAGAGTATCTATTAATTCATTGGAAAGAATTCAAAAAGAGAGATTTAAATTAAAAGGCTCCAGCCTAATTATCTCATGTTTGTTGGCATGAATTAATTGGGGAGAATTAAATTAAAAGGCTCCGCCTAATAAATTAATGTGGGTTGGAATGATTTAATTGGGGATTTGGCTCTAATTAATCTAATGGGAGGTCAGGAGGCTATCCCTCATTATTTTGGGAGAGTTAAGAGGTTTTAATGTCCTCCATAAATAGGGGGTTAACCCCCGTGTGGTCCCCATGTCGTAACCACTCGCGAGAGGTTATGTTCACATGGGCCCTACCACCATTACCTCTCATGGGAGGTTACGGTGTGGTGGCTCCACCTCCAAATTCCAAAAGGTGGTTATAATAAATAAAATAAAATAAGACATGCATTTATTTTATTTTATTATTTCACATAAAAGCCCAAACGATCTTCTATTCTCGACTCACTGTCGTTGAGCTGAAATTCTCATTATGAGAATACCATCACTACAATTTTAACGGTGTCCTCATATTTCAATGTCAAGGACCGGTTAAAAAGTTATAAAATATCACTCATACATTTACTGAACATACTCGGAAAAAACTTCTGAAATTGATTCCGGGCACACTGGGCCTCGAAATCATGTGCCATCAGTTTTCGCAGACTCGTAAAATTTTAATGTATTTAAGAAAAAACATTCCACAGAAATTCTGGGTCATTAAAATCTCCACAAATCGGGGATTCATGTCCTTGTAAGCTACAACTCAAAATAAGGGAAAAATGGGGGTACTAAGCATGCATCTAAGCCTCCCACTCCCATGTGCTCTCCTAGAGGTTCATGTGCTTCCAACGAATGCGCACAATAGGTATCGACCATCCACGAAGGACCTGCTCCTATCAATCCTGAATCTCCACTGGAACATCCATAAAAGTCACCCCATCACTGACGTCCAGCTCCCCATGGTCGATGATGTGAGAAGGGTCATGCACGTATCTCCTCAGCTGGGATACGTGGAAGACATCATGCACCTAGTGTAACTAAGGTGGGAGAGCTAAGCGGTAAGCCACCTCGGCTACCATACTGAGAACCTGGAAAGGTCTGATGAATATCTGATATAACTGGCCGCCTCGGCCAAATCACTATAAACCTCTTCAAGGTGAGACCCCTAGAAATACGCAGTTTCCATCCTCAAACTCCAGAGGTCTCCATCTCCTGTCAGCATATGACTTCTGCCTGCTCTGGGCAGTATTCATCTGCTCCTGGATGATCTGCACATTCTCCATCGTAGCCCATACCATCTCAAGTCCCACTAGTTCTGACTCCCCGGAGTCAGTCCAGCACAAGGGTGATCTGCAAGGTCACCTGTATAATGCCTAAAAGGGTGGAATCCCTATGATGGAGTAATAGATGTTGTTTTATGAAAACTCCACCAAGGGAAATTGCTCCTCCCAGCTGCGACCGAAGTCGAGGACACAAGCACATAGCATGTCCTCGAGGGTTTTAATGGTCCGCTCAGTCTGACCATCTATTTGGGGATGGAAGGCAGTTCTCAAGTGAAGTTGTTTCCCGAATGCCTCATACAACCCCTTCCATAACCGGGAAGTAAATCGTGGGTCACAATCAAAGACAATTGTCAAAGTTATACCATGTGAACAGACAATATATTGCATGTAGAGGCGTATCAATCTCTCTATTGAACCCTACTCTCTGATCGGTATGAAGGGGGCCAACATGGTGATTTGGTCAACAATCACGAAAATCGAGTCATGACCCCTGGATGTACGTGGAAGAACCATCACGAAGTCCATGGATAGGCCATACCACTTCCACTCTGGGACCTCTAAAGGATGGAGAAAGTATGTTGGTGCCTGGGGCTCCGTCTTCACTTGCTGGCAAGTGAGGCATCGGGATAAAAAATCAGCTACTGCTTTTCTTTATTCCCGGCCACTAGTGCTGTCGTCGAAGGTCCTGGTACATCTTCTCCACTCCTGGATTTACCAATAGAGGGGATGTCTGGAACTCCCTCAACACTTCCACCTGAAGGGACACTGGTACCATGGAACGCCCTCTAAAGTGGATGACATGCTCCCCACCTTCAAAAAATCTATCAGGTGCATGCCGTGTCGATACTTGAGGACGTCGTGTCTCGCAGTCAGCGTCTCCATGCTATTCCTCCCAGACTCACTGATGAAGTGGGGGAGTGACTATATGAGACTGAATGAAGATTTCTCCATCTCTATCCACAAAGGATATCTATAAAGTAGCCAGCAGCTCTGTCGCCTCACCTAGAAGTTGTATACCAGACCACTTGGTGAGTGCATTTGCAACAATGTTTCCCCTTCACAGGAGTATAGACTATCTCGAAGTAATAGTCCAGGAGGAACTCAAGCCATCATCGATGTCTCAGGTTCAGGTCCTTCTAAGAGAAGATATACTTGATACTCTTGTGATCAGAGTACATGGTAAAATGTTCTCCCATAAGATAGTGCCGCCACATCTTCAAGGCGAAGACCACTGCTGCTAAATCCAGGTCATGGGTAACATAGTTATGCTCATTCTGTCTTAGCTATTGAGGACCATATGTGATCAATTATCACTCCTGCATCAGGACACACCTGATCCTAGTCCATGGTACATCATAGTAGACTACATACCCTACACATTCCTCTGGAAGCCTCATGTTAGGGGCAATAGTCAGCCTCTAGCTCACCTCTTGAATGTTCTGCTAGCATCTCTCCAACCACATGAAGGGTTTCCCCTTCTTTTTCAAGGCTGATAGTGGTGTTGCAACTTGGGATAAGTCTGGAACAAACCTCTGGTTGTATCCAGCCAAAGAAGACATCCCTCCCCCTTTGGGGGGGGGGGGTGATCTTGGAAACATATTTTAAAAATATGTCATCATGTTTTGTCACTCTTATTTGGAACAAAAAACTCAGAACTCCTACTGCCAAGAGGGTAAGGTTGGACAACTCAAGAGTGATCGGCAACACCCTCCCCTGCATGAGTTTAACCTATGTTGTTAGTGTTTCATTTTTCAATGACTAAGGAAAACCTCATCCCAACATTATAGATAATCCATAACCTTTTTTTCCTAATACAATCAATATGTGTATGCACTGTGGTTGTCCAGTCCATACCCAAACTAACATCGTAAGGCCTCAATACTGCCACCAAGATGTTCCAACAGAAACTCTCTCCTCAAGGGTCATATCACACCATTGGTGTAAGTGTGATTATCGAGTCTCCTCCCAAAGGTATCTCCAAACGTGGGGGTCAAGTCAATGGTTTAACCAGAAACTCTAGGTCTAGGGCAAGATTCATGGAAGGAAAGAATGAGTGGTACCTATGTATATTGATATGTCAGCTAGTAGTAGACACAAACTGTACCTCGAATCATTCCTAGAGCCCTTGGGTCACACTCCTTGACCACATGCAGCTACTCTCTTCCCAAAACTTCTTGCACGCCCAAGTCTCTAAAAATGGCGTCAGTTTCCTTCTTTCCCATGTCTGACATTCACAAGCTGTATCCTCTCAATCAAAAAACATTCAACCAAAAAGGTTTTCTCTAGAATCTTGGGAAATGGTGCTAGCTCAAATTTCCTAAAACACACCTCTCTCAGTAGTCCGAACCCCAAAGCACTGATCGTATCGTATTCATCGGGTTCTGGGAACGATCGGTACACCTCGATGAATACTCAGCTACAGACATGTCATCCTGACGAAGCTGTATAAGTTCTAGAGAACTCTCAGCCACCTCCTCAGGCCTGTCCTCAGTCGCCAGTAAGTTGGGATCACCTCAAAACATGAGGGGTATCTGATTCTGAAGAATGTGTAGGGCACTAAGCCTATATGTGTCATCTACCAGTACTGCCGGTTGTAACTTATGACCAACATGCATAAATATAGCTGACACACTACCTGAAGGCACAATCTCGGGCAACAGTCCACGTACCAAAGCCTCATCACTATGAGGACCAACCTCATGGTCACTCACTTGATAACACGAGTAGCTAAGATCACTATATGCTCTGCGGGTGTCTCAACATGGAGGAGAACTCTAGAAATCACCTCCAACCAGTCCTCTACTGCCTGGGAATCTTTCTCGCCTCGTAACCTCAGAGGCCTCTTCTATTGGAACTCGAGCAACATTCTTTGTCAGTGTGCACCATCCTCCAGTGCGGCTGGTGGCATCTGTTTCCCAACAGGTGGTGGTGCTACTGGTACACCACCCGAAGGTGCCAACATCTTAAGAGGGACCTGCACAAGAGACTTGTCACTCAGTGGGCCATCATCACGTACTCTCTCAGAACTCTAACTGGACGTTTGCATGGAGGCATCCTGAATAGATGTGACACGGTCAAAAGTTATACCTGGTGGAATGACCTGGTTGATATGAATTAAAGAAAACTTTTGAAAACACACATGCAATTAGTGTTTTTGGGCACTGATTTGGAGATTAGTAGTCAGGGTCCTGGTGTATGGATACGTCATCCACCTCACCAACACTGGATTGCCTGAACTAAGAACCACACTCAGTACCCTAAACACTGTTGCTTCATAGAAAATAAACATCAGAGTCCTATGATCGATGGTAGAACTGACTCCTCTGATACCAATTTGTCACGATGCATCCCCCGGGGCCCATTCTGTGACTACCCCAAGCCCACCTTCCATAGGCTAGGGGCTGAAAACTAGCACCAAATGCGTAAATCTCTAAAGTGGGAATTCATTGCCTTTATAACTAAAAACACACACAACAAGGTACACAAATGAATACAGAACACTAATTAAAACTGTATAACAAGAGAGTTATAAAAAGTAAAGTGGCTGTAAATACAAGCCCAACTATAAGGTACAAGTACAACTGAAAAGGAAAAAACATCTAAAAGGTGAAAATCAACTCATGGATCATCCACCACAGATCCTACTCGAACGGTAGGTACAGATAGCCTCTTCAGTACTCCTCGTCTGTCAGTCTCTACTGGGTACCGACTCATCATGAGATCCACCTCCGGGTACTGTCCGGTCCTCATACACTCATCCTTGTTCAGTTTTGTCCATCGTCTGCAAAAACACAACGAGGATCAGGTAGAGACCGTGAAAGGGTGAGTATAACGATACTCAGTAGGTACCCCGAGACCCTCACGGTCTCACAAATCCAATAAGGATAAACCACAAGGTATGAAATCAACATATAACACCACTTAGGTATATTACCATACATATACCTAAGTTATCTAGTGATCCATCTCAATCATGAAGAAAACACAAGTTACTGACTCAGCTCCAAAAAGTATACAACTTTTGTAGAGAGATAGAGAAGATCAGATGTATCCATTGAATCACTTAAACTATCGGACTGACATAGGATCCAGGACCAGCGGATAGAATTTTCAGACCCACACAGGATCTAGGAACAGTAGTCGGAGCTGTCGGACCCACAAAAAATCCAGGACCAGCTATTCTGTCAAATACACACAGGATCCAAGAATAGAAGTTAGAACTGTCGGACCCACACAGGATCTAGGAACAGTAGTCAGAGCTATCAAACCCACACAGACAGGATCCAGGAATAGATTTAAAAACTTTCAGACCCACACAGGATCTAGGAACAGTAGTTAGAGCTATTGAAGCAACACAAGATCCTGGAACAGTCGTTAGAGCGCAGCCAACCACAGTGTTTCCACAAAGCATGCTTGATTATGGGAGGGTCTACTCCTCAAGCCAAGAGTCGATACATCAACTGCCATAAAGTCCCATGAAGAAGTATCTCAAAGGTCCATCTCGTCATAGGGGTCTCAATGCAATAGATGGTGCGTCAATCGGTCTCCTAGTCTATGAGTTATTAGCCTTTTAGTCCCGGATCTCGGTTGGATTTGTGTACGATCCAACCTGACTGTATCTCAACTAAAACCCGAACTCTCTTGGTGTATACTCAAAGGGATGTCTATGCTCCATGATTTCCAGCACCGCTAGATGATAGTCAATCGGACATCCGGTTCCAAAGGTATGGCCAATGGAAATAAAGGGTCGATAGTGGGCCCTGGTCCGGTCTGACTTGGTCAGACCATCCTAGCACGACTCAGACTGGGCTGACCTGGTCAGGGTAGACCCGATCAGACATGCTGGGTATGGCCCAACCCGTTCGGTGGGCCAGCCCATTATGTCTGGCCCGGCCGGCTGGCCCTGAACCAGCTGGCCGCATGGGCGGTTCGGCCCGGGCTCGGGCTAGTTCGGCCCGAAGCACTACGAGGGTGCGGCTCAGTGCAGCTCGTCCTGGAGGGTGTGTCCGGGCTGGTTTGGCTAAGGCTCCATGAGGGGGGCTGACGCACACCTGTCGTGGGGCGTGGAAAAACAATATTTTATTTACCTAAGTATAGTATAGCAGTTGATCCTAGGTAGTCTCCCGAAGAGGAGTGCACACAAAACAAGGTTGTCACTTTTTGTTGGTTTTCGTAAAAAGATTGGTTTTAATTAATTTGAATGACTATGAGAGAAACAAACAATAGAAATTTATTGATTTTAACAAATTATAAAGACGGTGATCGGATTAGGTTCGGCTAGACTTAGTGTTGTGCCATCATGGTTTCCAAATTTTATCTCTTCTTCTTCCTTAAACTGGTAAGAGAGATGTGATGAGAATTTTCCTTTATAAAACCTTAGATTGGTCTATCCTCCTTCCAATGTGTTTAGGGTTGTAGAAGGTCTCTTGATTAATTAGAGCAATCCCAGACCTGGAATTGTTGTTCCATAATATACCAAGATTTCGACATACAATCCTCCACACGTGCTTGACAACCGTCGAGCAATCACCACCCAACCCTAATCATGTTCCACTGTATACAGATTAGAATTAGGTGGAGGGAGATGTGATCATCGACCAAAGAAATTTATAATTTCAGAATAAATACCTTTAACACAACCGCATTCGGAATTTAATACTGAATTAATAATTGGAACCAGGAGAAGAAAGAAGAACAAATTTTATTCATTTCAAGCACAAAAACTCAAGCACAACACATAGGTCCATCCTCCCCTCATTCCGATCACTCAAATGAAGCTACCCCTCCATGGATGGGGTAAGAGAGATAATGCGGGAGAGGAGATAAATTTTAAAATAAAATAAATAAAAGAAAAATCTGAGAAGTTCTTCTCCTTGGTGCCCCAGAAGGAATGGGGTGGAGAATGGGATGTGTTGAGGAGGAGGAGCTCTCCTCCTTTTATAGCCATATTTCTGTCCTCCGAATGTTGTCGCGTATTGGACCCAATAAATGACCTTTTCACGCGTTGAGACCTTCTTCAATATTGTTCATAATTGTCTTGGTCGTGTCTACTCAAAATATCAGCCGCGTTGGACAAGTATTCCGAGAGGTATGGCCCTTTTACTCTGATAATTTATTCTGTCCAGTCAGAATCTCCAAAACACCAAACCCCGGATTAGGAAGCTTTAATGGACCCTCAAACGGATGAAGCCCGTGGTGATACCTTAATAAAAGATGCTCCAAAACTCCTTTCGCGTCCACCCACCATATTTTACAAGCGTGGGGGCCACAATGGATGAGTTATGGGTCCCACACCCAAACTAGGCAGAACTGGAAACAGTTTTCTTGATCCAACTTGTGATCTTCTTTTGAGCTTCCATATGGCCGATTCAGCTTTTAGTAAAAAAATATTAAATGAATCCCTAGATGTGTAGAATTTGGAAAGGAAACAATTTTGCAATTTGGATCAATGTAGATAATGTTATGTCCAAAATACAGAAATAGGTTAAAACTGTTAAAAATAAAAAATGACCAATTTTTACTATTCAGCTCAAAATAGCACCAAAATCATAAAAATGAAACAATTCATCTTAGAGGAACACTTTTGTGAGTTTAAAACAATGATATTCAATATAAATTAATTGAATATATTTTCTCTATCAAGGGCCAAAAATCCGGCTCAGCTGGGAGGCCATAAGGTGGTCGTTTCTCTGGTTCGGCCGGGAGGCCACAAGTAGGGTCGTCTTGAGGCGGCGCATGGGGGTCTGCATAGGCCAGAAGGTGGCCATTTTGGGTGTGGTGAGGTAGCTGGCCGGGTAGGACGAGGCCAGGTGGGCGGCCGGGTTGCTGGTTCAGCCAGTGTACGACTAGTGCAGGCAACTAGGTGGGCGGCCACACGGGCAGCAAGGTGGTCGACCGGTTCGGGAAAGGCGCATCCAGCGCGGGTAGCCAGGCGGGCGGTTGGGCTATCGGGTAGGGCGTGGGACGGCGCAGGGTTCCACCAGGGCGCGTGTGTGGCGCGGGCGGCTGGACGGCCAGGAGGCTGGGCCGGCGCAGGTTTGGCTGGGGCACATGGGAGGCGTGGGTGGTCGGGAGGTCGGGCCGGTACGGGCATGGCCGGAGGTGGTGTGGGACGCCGTGGGGTGGCATGTTTCCGAGAGGCCAGGGGTAGCACATCCTTTGATATTTCCACATCCATCCCCTCGTCATTGTTACATCACCATGCCGAAGAATTCCACAAGAAGGAAAATCGACAAAAGATGTCAGGCCATGTTAGGTTGGCCCGCACCCTCCGCGTTTAGGGAGGTATCATTTGACTGATAATGAAAAGTAGATGAACAATAACACGTCTAAAAATAAATATTTTCTAACTTTTGAAAAAGTTATAAAATGGTATGACATCATCAAGTAATAAAACCCCCTACCTTTGATTCCTCGTTCGTCATTCGTTGATAGAGTCCCTGATGTCAGTCGTCGAAGACGTCTCACGATGGTTGAAGCTTCGAGGAATAAGTCGAAGATGGTCCGCATTCTTCATTCTTCGGTCTTTGTTGTGAGATGGGGTTATTCGTTGGAGAACTCTAATCCTACCTATCTCTCCTCTCAAAATCTCCCACCAAATGCACATGCTATGCCAAATAATTAATTATAGTATCTATTAATTCATTGGAAATAATTCAAGAAGAGATAATTAAATTAAAAGGCTCCACCTAATTAACTCATGTGTGTTGGAATGAGTTAATTGGGGATAATTAAATTAAAAGGCTCCACCTAATTAATTCATGTGTCTTGGCATGAATTAATTGTGGATTTGGCATTAATTAATCTAATGGGAGGTCAAGAGGCTCTCCCTCATTAATGAGGGAGAGTTGAGAGGTTTTACTCTCATCCATCAATAGGGGGTTAAGCCCCATGTGGTCCCCATGTCGTAACCTCTCGTGGGTGGTTATGTTCAGGTGGTCCCCACCACCATAATCTCTCATTAGAGGTTAAGGTGTGGTGGCCCCACCTCCAACTTCCAAAATGTGGTTATAACAAAAAAATAAAATAAGACATGCACTAAATTTATTTTATTATTCCACGTAAAACCTGAAAACCATCTTCCATTCTCGACTCACTACCGTCAAGGTGAAAGTCTCCTTAAGTGAATATCGGCACTACAAGTTCAATGGTGCCCTAATATTTAAATTCCGAGCACCGGTTAAAAGGTTATAAAATATCACTTGTACGCTTATTAAACGTACTAGAACATAACTTCAGAAATTGATTCCAAGCACATCGGGCCTCGGAATTACGTGCTGTCAGTTTTTGTGGACCCATAAAATTACCATGTATTTAAGAAAAAAATTTCCACGGAAATTCCAGGTCTTTACAACTTCAGAGATAAATTTTAAGACTCCATGAAGTTCAATCCCATCTTCCATGTCCCATCCTAGTCACTCTCGTGAGCCTATTTGTTCTGGGAAGGTCATGCCCCAACCATGAGGTTCCACTTCTTCCCAGTCCCATCCATATGGGGAGCCTCCTTAAGAGTCCCATCGCCCCACCAAACTACGTGGTCATTGATTATCTACCATGGGGATACATATGATGTATTTTAGAGAATAAATCTCACACTCATCATTGCTCTTATACTGGGTCCATCACATTCTCCCTTCACATCACTCAGCCATCCATATCCATCTTGATTCTTACCCTCGGCCACCACATCCCGTTGATAACATGTCACACACATTCTCACTACTCCTAGTATTAATAAGGTAACTAACCATATGTTATCCCCAACATCAGTGATCTCTCTTGGGGTTTCACACATCTGATCCACTCCTATCAGTGTTTCGATTAGTCCAATACATCCCCGCTAGACATTAAACTCACTGCATATGCTGTGTTAAACATGGTAAGCTGACGAAAACCCCAGACACATTCCTATAGCATATAATTCCCCTCACCCGACATGGGATTCCTCAGGATTATATGCCATAAAGAATCCCAATAATAATGGGAAGAAATTTAGACGCATCAGTGTTTCAGCATCCAGACACGCCAGCAATGTCAAATGTGACTACTCCCCTGATCAATGGTAGTTTCCCTTATCAGACCCCTAGGTATGTCCTAACAGAAGACATGCAATTAACTAGTGTCCATGAATACATGGCACTGGGAAGAGTTTCACGAATAAAAAATTAGGTCTATATGGGAGACCTGAACTAGGTAACAACTTTTGAGGAGGAATCCATGGAAGGAGGAACTGACATCCCATAATCCCATTTAAATCAAGGAGAAAACATCCCTGAATAAGAAATGGATGCCACCTGCCTTTGGAAATCAAGAATATGGGGAAACAATCCATGTGTCCTCCATAGACGGATTCAAACCTTGGAAAAAGCATCAGAGACAATTATCTTGAGCTCAAAAAATCATGATAATGAACCAATACCCCCTATAAGAATATATGACATGTTCAATTAACTACGCAGGGCCATGTATTTCTCTATGTTGAATCTTCAGTCAGGATATCACCAATGAAATGTGTATAAAGAAGTTATTCTATATATTTTCATTAAAATTAGTTATAGAAACTATGAGTTCATAGTAATTCCCTTTGGACTCAATATTTCTCCAACAATATTCATGGACATAATGAATAGAGTATTTAGATAATACCATGAAAACGTCATGGTAGTCTTTGTTGATGATATTCTAATATACTCCAAAAGAAATGGATAGCATGAGGAGAATTTGAATATTGTATTAAATACTTTTATAAGTGATAAATAATTTTTTCATTTATATTAAATGTGAGTTCAAAATGGAGGAGGTATCATTATTGGGGCATTGATTACTAGAAAAGGAATATTTGTGGACCATTCTAAGATAAAGGCAATTGAATAGTGGCCTAGACTAACATCTATAATAGGGATCCATTGTTTCCTTAGCCTTGATGGGTAATGCCTATTATTCATTGAGAACATATCATGATTCTCAAACCCACTTGGAAGGGATAAAATTTTATCTAGACCAATCAATATGAAGACTACTCTAAAGAGTCTAAAAGGTGACTTATCACGAACTATTAATAGTGATTCCTAAAATTGGGGAACTATTTTTAGTATAAAAATAGACTTTATATTAAGGATTAGGTTTTTTGCACATGAAAAATGATAATGTGATAGCCTACACCTCAAGGCAGTTGAAAATTAATGAGAAAAACTATCCCATGAATGATCTGGAGTTGGAAGTTGTGATATTTGCATTAAAAATATAACAAAATTATCTCTATGGGGAGAAGTGTGAGATATATACTGATCATAAGAGCCTCAAATATATATTCACACTGAATGAAATTAATATGAACATGAGAATATGGTTAGAGTTCCTCAATTATTATGACTGTTCAATCCACTACCATCCTGGAAAAGCAAATAAAGTGGGGGATGCTTTAAGTAGAAAGGACCCTAAAACATTATCAATCATGATAATTGAGAATGATCCAATCTTCTTAGATTTACCAAGTACGGACATGTGAATCATCAAGGAAAGAACATCACCAATCATTTCTTAATTTATTGCTCAACCATACCTCATGGAGAAAATAATGGATTATTAGAGAAATGATGTGAAAATTATGAAGAAAGTGGATTCCATGAGAAAGGGTAAATCATTGGAGTTTAAAATTTATGGAGTTTTATGATTTCGGTCACTACTATATGTAAAATTCAATCCATAGATAAATAAATAGATTCTGAATGATGCACATTTCTCGAAAATATCTATTCACCCAGGGAGCACAAAGATGCATTGAGATCTCTAAGAGAACTATTGGTGGGACAATATGAAGAATGTGATCTCTAAATATACATCAAGGTTCATGGTTTGTTAGTAAGTGAATGATGAAAGGAAAAAGTCTAAGGGGACGATTCAACCATTATCCATACCAATATAAAAATGGTAAAACATCACCATGGACTGTCACACCCTGACCCGTGCGTTTATTTTATTTTATGATTTCTTTTACTTTAAATTACTTTTCTGGGTTCGAGGTAAGTCCCTGAATAAACTTCGGAGTCTTCGATAAAAAAACATGCGCTTTGGATTTAACATCATTGGAAGAGAGGGAAGAGCGCGACGCCTCATGGCTTCACTCATGCAACTGCGTGGCCTTTTCGGCTTTGAAGAATTAAAATAAATAAATAAATGTAAATTTGGTATGTCATGTAAAATTTTTATGGCTATTAGGAATTTTAATATTTTCATCTTATATGGAAACTAAAAATTGTTAATTTAATTGTTATCAAAATGAAGTAAATATTTTTATTATTTTTGTTATTTTTATTTGTGTTATTATAAATAATAAAATTAAAATTAATGATAATTAAGAATATTGTTAGGAATTATCTTACTATTATCTCATTAGAATTATGATTATTATTACTATTACTTTTGTCATTATTATTTTTCTTCTTCTTCTTCTTATTTTATTTATGTTTTAATTGGATCTTTTATTTATTGGTTTTTTTAAGGGAAACCTTAGCCCTAGGCGCTACCCCCTTAACTTGTTTCATGAGAGCCAGCCCGCCGCCACAATCTTCCTTTGTCCGCAGAAGCCCCACACCTTGCTCCCTCCTCCTCTCCTTGACGTAGCGACCCAACACCCGCCACTCCTTTTCCCCTATTCTTCTCCCGTGCGACCCAGACTCCTGTTCTGCCCCACATGTAGCGCCTGTGCCTCCTTCCTTCAGCGCAAGCAGCCCAAAACGCCCCTCCTCATCCCCTCAATGCAACATGCGCTGCCCAGTCATCGGACACCCCCTGCTCCGCCTCCCTGAACCTCGCACCCTGCTCTGTTGTTCCTACTTCAACCGCGACACTGGCTAGCACTGGCCTCCTGCACCTGCACATCCCAACCAACCTGCTTCTCTCCCCTGCATGTGGTGCCCCCCTCCTTTTGGCCGCCTCCCTTAGCCGGTGTCGCAGGATCACCCATCCTCTATGTTTAGCAGAGCTTCTTTCCCCCTTATCCACTCAGCCCACCAAAGAACAACCCAACACTCCCCTGTAGCGTCGCCTCCCTCTATTTCAGTAGCGTACTACTTCTCCCCAGCACCTCAGCCTCCTTGGCCTCTCTTCTCTTTTCAGCGCGCATCAACCCGGTGTGGCTCCTATTCTCGGAGCGACCGTTGCTGGTCGACGCTAAAACCACCTACTGCCTTCTTTGAAGCCTCCTCCCCAGTCCAGCGCCTCATTACAGCATTCTCATCACCCCGCGCAGCAACACCCACCAGTGCTCCTGCCCAGCCTGGCCTCACCTCACACCTCCTCTCCTCTCTAGCGATGTCCACACCCCCTTCACCCAGCCTCCGACAACCCCTCCCTCAAGCCGTGAGACCCCCCATCCTTGAAGCTTTTTTATTTTTATTTTTACTTTTATTATTATTGTTATTGTTATTATTATTATTATGGTTATAGTTATTATTATTATTATTATATTTATTGTTATTATTATTATTATTATCAGTGTTATTATCATTATTAATATTCTTATTCTTACTTTTATTATCATTATTATTATTATCATCGTACTCTTGTTGGATTATGGGGTTTTGCTGATGGTGGGTTTATTGGGTAGGTTTGGAATTTTTAGGACCCACGCAGGGTGTTTTCGAGTGAGTGTCATCATTACGCCTTGTTTCTGAAGTTTCCTTGTCGTCGCACCATGATTCAGAGTGAGCGTTGTCATCATGTCATGTATCTAAGGTAGGTTCCCATTACACTACTTTTAAAATTTTAGTTATTCTATTTCCTGCTATTTGAACCCTATATAAATACATTTTTGCTAAATATTATTATGCAACTTATGATTAATTCATTTATTAGGAAAAT
Source organism: Viscum album (assembly GCA_963277665.1). Lineage (NCBI taxonomy): Eukaryota > Viridiplantae > Streptophyta > Magnoliopsida > Santalales > Viscaceae > Viscum > Viscum album. The sequence goes on from OY728138.1 coordinate 151,771,524, forward strand.
TTATAATCCAATTCTTGTAGTATGAAAATGGTGTCATTTTGTCATGACTGCGCATGATAATTTTTCAGTAAAATATTTTAATAATTTTAATAAATGAGAAGTAATATAAGATAATTAATTTTTAAATGATTATTTGGTGTAAAAAGAGTTTTTTATTCTATACCCGAAGCTTGAAATATTTTCTTGATGAACGAACACCCAGTAGTGAAAGAATTCATGTTTGGCATTTAAACATAATTCAAGAAATGTCAAATGTAGTTCTTGTTTAATGATAAATGATTTCTTCTGAAGTGTGAACATGTATTTTTGTTCTCATGGGAAATTTCCCGGTTGTCTCTTATAGTTTATTTATAAAAAAAGTAAAAATGTTTTGGTTTGGTTTTATAAAAATATTGGAAGCCTGTGAGGTGGTGTTTTCGGACTCCTTAAATGGTTTCAAACTAGTTTTGGTCTTATAAAGAAGTTTTACTTTTTTAAGTGGTGATTTTGAAAGGTGTTTAATACACATTTGGCACTTTATGGAAAATGGTGTAATTGTTTTGATGAAAACCCTCATAGGATAGCTCTCATACCTTTGTTGTGACTGATTGTTTGGGAGCCCACTCTTAAAGGCTCCCAAGTGCTCGAATGGTTTAAAAAGGCAAGAAGGTTTCCCATGGAGTGGCTCAGGGTGATGGTTGGTGTGAATTATTGTTATTATATTATATATATATATGTGTGTGTGTGTGTGTGTGTGTGTGTGATCGGATGTTCGGATGGCATCGGTTGGCTCACCCCCTTTTTTAAATACTTGAGACATGGGAATATTGCATATTGAGAGAATATTCTAAGAATGATTGTTGCACTGGTAGGTTATGGTACATACCAGTGGACCATAGTAGGTGGATATATTGGGTTTATTACTAGGGGATTTTCCCTCGGCCTGCCTAAGAAAGGATGGTTGAGCATATTGGGTGTTTGGATTTCATCATGCGTGACATGTAAATGAGGATAATATCTCATGTATTAGCATCTTCTGGTTTATTCTTAATCTCCTTGGTTGACCCATGTATATGACTTTTCAGTAACATACAGTGATGATTTGGTACTTGTATGTATTTCTACATTTCCCTTGTTGTGTACTTACTTTTGTGAATTTTTGTACACTGTTTTCCTAGGAAAGTGATCAATTGGTTTTGAATTGTTTTCTAGAAGTGGTTTTCAAATGAAAGTGTTTAATCCTCTATGTACAAATTTGAAAATGTAATCATCACTTCACCTTTCTAAAAATTCATTGACACTAATTAAATGAACCCAAATTTAGAATTGGTTAATGGAAATGGGTTGTACTTTGTTTTTAGGTAAAATATTTAGAAAAACATACCTTTATAAATTGCAGTTCAAAATTGAAATGATGTTTCTTTTATTTTAAATGTAGTACATTGAGAATAGATATAGGGCTAGTCTAATGAGTTTTAATACTCACACCTATAGCTCTTTTCGGATTTTATTCTTTGTGTAGTCTACAACTTCGGTGCGTTCACCTTGGTCGATGCTTGATCGTTGAGTCGGAGAGTGACCCGTGAGGTCGCACATAGTTAGTTCGGATGTCATGTTTGGTTTGTTTAATTTTTCTGTTGTTCTTGTTTGGTTGTTCTGTTCGGTTTACTTATTATGCATTGCTCTGTATTATTTCTACTGCTTTGTTTATTTATATCAGAAACAATCGTTCCCAAATCCTCTGTTGATGCCCTGGCACTTGTCGCCATCTTGGGAGGATCATGAACGTCTCTCGGGCCATGTCGCGGACCGGCTCGGGTGACCAATTCAGGGTCAACCCGGGTTGGTTCGTGACAAAATGGTGTCATAGGGGGTCAGCTCTTAGTGGACCTAGATTTTTAGAGCGCCCGTTGTTATTTGGGATGTCAAGGTAGATGGAGTAGGATTTTTGGGACTTGAGGGGTAGGTGCGGGAAGAGCGTCACAAACTCTTTTCTGTACGGATCCTTAGGTTTCCATGGGAAGTCCAATTTAATTTTTTTATTTTGGTTTTTATGGAAATTTTTTTCAATTGGGGTACGGAAAAGGGAGTTGGGATAATATTCCTCCCAAGCCGCACGTTCTGGAAATCCATGTGGAGCTTGGGGCATGGTCCAAAATGACTCTCTATGTCGGCGACATGATTGACATTTGGCTGCCAAACATATGGTCAGGTCACCCACCAACACTAGTTCCTTGTTTGAGATGTTTTGGGTCTCTTGTGACATCTGAGAGTGGTTCTAATTTGACAAAAAATGGGTTTTGAAAAAAAAAATGTTGTTTTAAATTAAATGTTTAATTTGTGGATTGTTTTAAAAGAAGTGGTATGAATGATTTGTTTTTGGAAAATAATGTTTCTTTGTTTTGGCATTGGTGTTCCTATGAGTGATCACATGCATAGTGGTATATTGGTAATGTGGACAGATTTATGGTATAGTGGATGGATTCCCGAGGTGGTACAGATTCATGCATGTGAGTGAGACTCTAAAGAATACCAACGACGAGGGTTTGACCCATCAAGATCGTTTTAATTTAAAGATGTTTTCAAAAGAAATGTTTTGATTTTATGATGGTTCGTTTTCTTCTACTTAGATCCTTTCATAAATGCAGTGTTGGTTTGTTTGGATTTTCATTTATTGAGTTGGCCTTGATTGGGTTCTTGACTCTTTTGTCCAGAAGCTTTTCCCTCGAAGCTTCGATGAGTGATCATAGTATGGTTGATCAACCTAAGGATTTTATGCTTGAGTTTCAGAATCTAGATCCACCAATCTTATATGGTCAAGAAGACCCTTCCGTGGTAGAGGAGTGGATGCTGAAGATTGAAATGGGATTTGACCTTGTTGAACTGCATGAGTCGTTGAAGGTTAAGTTTGCAAATTTTATGCTTGAAGGTTCACCGTGGATGTGGTGGAAGTCAGTGTCGCAGAACAGGCCCCCTCAAGAGCTTACATGGGAGTTTTTCATAGGTTTTTTCATTCATCAGTATTTCTCTGAAGAAGAAAGGGTGAGAAAAATGATGGAGATGTGTTTTTTGCAGCAGGGTGTAAGATCCGTATTAAAGTATTTCCAGCACTTTGTGGAACTAGTCCATTATGATTCATGGTATGGAACAGATGATTCCATGAAGGCTCGATGCTTCAAGGTGGGTCTCCGTCCTGATCTATGGTCGAAGGTGTCATCATCCAACCTAACTTCATTTGCTGATGTGGCGATACAAGCTTTTAATGTCAAAGCCATGATGGTGGTAGTTCTCAAAGTGGTCCTCCCTCCTTCACTTATTAGGAGTAGTGGGGAGACATCCAAAAAGAAGATGAGTAAGAGATCAAAAGTCGATGGAGCAGGTCGTGGAATCAAAAGGCCACGGGATATTTCATTAACCTCTGTAGAGAGAGATATCCTCATGTGTTATCACTATGGAAAGGTGGGTCATAAGAAGTCGTCGTGCCCAAGTACTCCTAAGCCCTGTCATGTTTGTGGACATTTGGGTCACTTACAACGATTCTGTCGAGGAATCGCTAGAAAGAATCACAGAGAAAGATCTCAGAAGTGATGTGTTGTTGGGTTATTGTTAAAAGTTTATGGTGTAAGTTTCCTTTTAGTGTAATGGATATTTTATCATTGGAGTTGTGCTGATGGTGTTTTGGGTTTTGAAATGCATGGGAATGTCGTGGGTCTTTTGATGAACTCTAGTTTCGAATGCCCGCATGGTTTTATTTTAAAATAATTTCCTTTCATCTATCAGATCAACAGATGTAAGTTTCTTGTTGGGATTATTAGAACCAGACTGTGAGGCAGAAGATGCTTCATCCATTAGAGCTCCATCCAAAAGGCCTCGGAGTGAATCCAACGCGTAGTCAGGAAACCTCAGGGAATTTTGAGGAGTGTGGTTAAAGTTGTGCCTCTAATGTCTGGTGAGACAATTCTATTGTTGCTGCCCTAGTTTCTCTGTCATTGCAATTTTCGTCTTGTCTCAAAGTAGTGTGATAGACTTATCCCTCACAAAAGGTTAGTAATGGTGCATTTTTGGGATGTCAGTCGCCAATTAGTGGCCTTCCAAGGACCGCCGATGTAAATAAATTACAACTTTGGTTTGTGTCCATCCTGAAGTGAGGATTCATGAGTAGTTTTCCATTGTAGTTTCATTTATCCAATCCTCGGGCCCTCCCTCCCTGCCTATGGGGTTGGGGTTTTTTTGTCAGAAAAAAGTTTTCAGTCCATCTCTCATCCATTTCGGACAAGAGTGAGTGATGTGAATGTTCTTACTGTGTTTCTTTTTGCTTGAGAAAGACCTGGTGTAGGTCTAAGTTGGTTTTTTTTTGTCACTAGTGGGTTGGTGTTTTATGGTTGAGGGACCCACCGTGAGTCTCTTTGGGGTTTCTCTTAAGTCGTTATCGGATGATAGTTGAGTTCTTATGGTGGGGAGTCTGATTAGACATCCCCTATGTAGGTGATATGTTTTAGGCAATGAGGTTGAGTCCCTCTGGTGGTCGATGGATTGTCCATGTATCAAGAGGTTGGATCGTGTTGTCTAGAATCCTTAGGTGTTGATCGATCAGTTGGATGGTGTCGTGACTTTCCGGGGGTAGAAAGCGTTATGGTGGGGACAATTGTCACACCCTGACACGTGCATTTATTTTATTTAATGATTTCTTTGAATTTAAATTATTTTTCTGGGGTTTGAGGTAAGTCTCATACTAAATTTCTGAGTCTTTGATAAAACAAAATGTGCGCTTTGGGTTCGACGTCATTGGATGTATGGGAACAACGCGAGGCCGTGCGACTTCACCCATTAAACTGTATAGCATTTTCGTCCTTGAATAATTAAAATGAATAAATTAATGTCAATTTGGTATGTCATGTAAAATTTTTATGGTTACTAGAAATTTAAATATTTTTATCTTAGATGAAAACTAAAAATTGTTAATTTAATTATTATCAAAATAATGTAAATACATTTATTGTTTTTATTATATGTACTAGTGTCATGATAAATACATCAATTAAAATTAATGCTATTTTGGAATATTGTTGGTAATTATATTATTATTATATTATTAATATTATGATTATTATTATTACTTTTATTATTATTATTATTTTTCAAATTATTATTATTTTATTTATGTTTTAATTATCTCTTTTATTTAATTGTGTTTTTAATGGAAACCCTAGACCTATACACTACCCCTTTCCCTTATTTCACGAGAGTCAGCCTACTGCCACCTTCTTCCTATGTTTGTAGAAGCCATACACCCTGCTCCCTCCTCCTCTCCTTGCCGTAGGGACCTAGCACCTGTCGCTCCTTTCCCCCTCTTCTTCTCCCGTGCGACCTGAACTCCTATTCTACCCCACTTGTAGCGCATGTGCCTTCTTACCTTCGGCGCAACAGCCCATAACTCCCCTCCTCTTCCCCCTGCTACAACCTACACAGCCCAGTTGCCAGACACCCCCAGCTCCACCTCCCTGAGCCTCGTTCCCTGCTCCACCGTCCCTACATCATCTGCGACACCGCCCAGCTTCGGCCTCCAACACATGCACTGCCCGACCAACCAACTTCTCTCCCCTGCATGAGGTGCCCCCTCCTTTTGGCCGCCTCCCTTAGTCAGTGCTGCCGGATTTCCCAGCCTCACTGTTCAGTGAAGCTTCTTTCCCCCTTAGCCGCTCATCCCACCCAAGCACAACCGAGCACTATCCTCTACCCCGCTCTAGTGCCTCATTGCATCATTCTCATCACCCGGCGCAGCAACCCCCACCAGTGCTCCTACCCAGCCCGGCCTCACTTCACACCTCCTCCCCTCTCCGGCGGTCTCCACACCCTCTTCACCCAGCCTCCGGCAAGGCCTCCCTCAATCCGTGAGACCACACACCTTGAAGCATTTCTTTTATTATTATTTTTACATTTATTTTTATTATTATTATTATTATTATTATTATTACTATTATTGTTATTATCATTATTCTTATTATTATTCATACTCTTATTATCATTATTATTATTATCATATTACTCTTTTTGGATTATGGGTTTTAGTTGATGGTTGGTTTTTATTGGTAGGTTTAGGATTTTTAGGACCCGCACAGGGCGTTTTTGAGCGATCATCGTCGTCGTGCCCGGATTTAGAGCGAGCATTGTCGTCGCGTCATGTATCTGAGGTAGGTTCCTATTGCGTTGCTTTTAAAATTAAAGTTACTCTATTTCCTACTGTTTACGCCCTATATAAATACATATGTGCTAAATATTATTATGTAACTTAAGATTAATCCATTTATTATGAAAATTTATAATTCTATTCTTGTAGTATGAAAATGGTGTCAATTTTTTATGATTCCACATGATAATTTTTCAATGAAATATTTTATTAATTTTAATAAATGAGAAGTAATATAAGATAATTACTTTTTAAATTATTATTTGGTGTAAAAAGAGCGATTTATTTTATACCCGATTTATGAAATATTTTCTGGATGAACGAACACCCAGTAGTGAAAGAATGTTTGTTTGGATTTTAAAGATAATTCACTGAATATTAAATGTAGTTTTGATTAAAAGATAAATGATTTCTTCTGAAGAGTCAACAAGAATTTTGGTTCTCATGGGAAATTCCTCAGTTGGCTCTTACAGTTTATTTGTAAAAAATAAAAATGTTTTGGTTTGGTTTTATAAAATTATTGGCGGCCTGTGAGGTAGTGTTTTTGGGCTCTTTAAATGGTTTCAAACTAGTTTTAGTTTTATATAGAAGTTTTAATTTATTTAAGAAGTGATTGTGAAAAGTGTTTAATGTCTTTTTGGAACATTATGGAAAATCATGTAATTATTTTGAGGAAAACCCTCATAGTATAACTATCCTTCCTTGGTTACGACTGACTGTTTGGGAGCCCACACTTAGAGGCTATGGAGTGGTCAAATGGTTTAAAAAGGGAAGAAGTTGTCCTGTGGAGTGGATCAGAGTGATGTCAATTGTGTATTATTGTTATTATTATTATATATATATATATATATATATATCTGTGTGTGTGTGTGTGTGATTGTATGCTCGGCTAGCATCAATTGGCTCACCAACTTTTCTAAATACTTGAGATATGAGAATCTGGCATATTGAGAGATTATTTTAAGAATGATTGTTGTACTGGTAGGTTATGGTACTGACCAGTGGCCCATAGTAGGTGGATATATTGTGTTTATTACTATGGAATTTTCCCTCGGCCTGCCTGAGAAAGGATGGTCCAGCATATTGGGCGTTTTGATTTCATCATGTGTGATATGTCAACAAGGATGATATCTGATGTATTGGTGTATTCTGGTTTGTTCTTGATCTCCTAGGTTCACCCATGTCTGTGAATTTTCAGTTACTTGTAGTGATGATTTGGTACTTGTATGTATTTCTACATTGCCCTTATTTTGTATTTACTTTTTTGTATTTTTGTACATTATTTTCCATGGAAAGTCATCAATTGGTTTTGAATTGTTTTCTAGAAATTGTTTTCAAATGAAAGTGTATAATAATCTTTGTAAAAATTTTCAAATGTAAACACCACTTTCCCATTCTAAAAATTTATTGACAAAAATTAAATAAACCAAAATTTAGAAATGGTTAAGGGAAATGATTTGTAATTTGTTTTTTAGTAAAATATCTAGAAAAAAATAGTTTTATTAATTGTAGTTCAAACTTGAAGTGATGTTTCTTTTATTTTAAATATTGTGCATTGGGAATAGATATAGGGATAGACTACTGTGTTTTAATACTCACGTCTATAGCTTTTTTCTATTTTTAGTGTTTGTGCAAGATACATCTTGGGTGCACTCTCCTTGGGCGATGCTTGATCATTGAGTCGGAGAGTGACCCGTGAAGTCTCACAGAGTTAGTTCGGACATCATGTTTGGTTAGTTTTAATTTTCTTTTGTTCCCGTTTGAATGTTTAGTTCGGTTTACATATTCTAAGTTGCTCTGTATTATTTCTACTACTTTGTTTATTTATATTGGGAAAAATAATTCTCATAGACTCTGTTGATGCCCTGGCGCTTGTCGCCAGCCTGGGAGGATCGGGAATGCCTCTCGGGCCATGTTGTGGACCGGCTCAGGTGACTAGTTCAGGGTTGACCTGAGTTGGTTCGTGACATGGACACTATCACTAGACTACTAAAGTCATCTACAGGAAACAATTCTATATGGGTTGTTTTGGATCATCTTGAAAAGACATATCAATTTATTGGAACTTTAGAGGACATATCATTGGATCAATTCGCATGGATATACATCATAGAAGTTGTATGGATTCATGGAGTACCAGTATCGATTGAATCTTCTCAATATCTGAGATTCACATCCATGTTCTTGAAATGTATCTAAATTGATCTAATAACTGAGCTAAACATCAGTATGGATTATCATCCCCAAACTGATGGAAATATTGGGTGGACTATTCTGACACTTAAAGACAAGTTCAGGGCATGTTCTATCGACATCAAATGATGAAGGGGACAACATCTGCCTTTGGTTGAGTTCTTATTCAACAAAATCTTCCACTTGAGCATCCAAATGGGTCTATATGAATCCCTTTATGGGAAAAGATGAAGAACACCCCTGTTTTTTGGATGAAGTCAGGGAATGTAAGCTTCTAGGTCCTAAAATGGTCAATAAAATGGTGGAAAAGGTGAAAACCATTATAAAGAACACCAAGGAAGCCCAATGTTGATAGATGAGCTATGTAGACAAATGTATAATGGACAAAGATTTTATAGATAGAGGTATGGTATTCCATCTCATATCTGCAAGGAATAGGATCTGAAAATTTGGGAAGAAATGAAATATGAGTCCCAAGTACATCAGTCCCTTCAAGATTCTTGATCATGTAAATGTTTTGGCCTATCGATTAGAACTTCCAACTACCATGTCTCAAGTAAATGATATATTACTTGTATCCTTCTTGATGATGAAAAAAATAGATCCATCACATGTACTTAATCCAAAGGTGGTACAGTTGGAAAATGATATATCTTAAAAGGAACAACTACTGAAGACCTTAGACAATAAAGATAAATTTCAATGCAACAAGACTACTGACCTGGTCAAAGTACTATGGTTGAACCATAAGTATGAAAAAGAAAAATAGGAACTGGAGTAATCAATGAATGAGAAGATTCTTATCTTTTTTCACCATAGTCTGCAAAATGAAATTTCGAGGGAAATATTTCATAAGGGGTGAAGAATGTAACAACCCAGAATTTTATCAATGGAAACTCCCTTATTATAATTATGGTACATAATATAAATGGAAAAAATCACATATAGAACACAATACAAGAATTATTTTATAGAACATATACCAATACTGTAGTAACGTGACATTTGGAATAGTAATCTGACCATGAGAAATAGTAATTTGTACAATATAACAGTAACCTCATCTATGGAATTATAAATAAAATTTTGATATCTTATTGATGATAATAGGATATAATTATATCATAGTTTAAGAAAATAAATGTTTTAGAAATTAATAATTAAGTGAGGGTATTTTTATAAAAGATAAATGTTTATTTTTGATTTTACAATTAACAAATTGATTTAATAGAAACTATATTTTCATAAAATAGATTCATAAATTAATAATTTGTTTTTTTTATGATTATAATATAATTTTATGACACTTTAATTAATTTTTCAATGTATTTTAAAATCATTTATAAGTTTAAAATAAGTATTTTCTAATTAAATTATGATTAAAAAAATTAAAAATCTCATATTTAGAAAATTACTTACAAAAAATGGAGTTCATTTTTTTGAATTCTATAAGTAAAAAAATAGATTGGGTGATTTTTTGTGATTTTTCTAAAATACATGAATTTTTGGTGAATAGTAAAATGTGATAATTTACGATAAAAGCTAAATACATGAATTATTTATACATAGATGATGTATGGATTATGTAAGACAAAACTATTGAACTCCCCTTAATTATTTTAATATATTTAGTTATAAAGCTCACACTAATCATATTCTTGATCCAAAATAATAAACTAATGAATTAAATATGGTGAAAACACCCCTCTCCTCCAATAAATACCACCCCTCACCACCTCTTATACTCACACCTCTAAATACATAAATAATTTCTATATTATATCCAATCATGTTTTGAACCACATACCTCAATTCAAATATCTATTATTCTCTTCAAACTAAAAAACCATATTCCCTATGGAGGTTCTCAAGGGGGAGAAATTCAAGACTTAAAATCCTCTTTATTTTTCTTTTTCTTTTTAATTATTTTCAATTTAAATTATTTCATTATCCTCTCTGTACATCCACTCATCCAAGTGGAATGATAAATATATTATCTTTTATATACTGGAGTTATATTAGATAAATGAAATCATCCATCTTTAAATCACATCCCATTTCCATTTATTCTTAAAATTAAAATAGTGTCTCCGGTGTGTCGACTTACCACCAATTTTGATGATGTGTTTTAATTATCCATTACCACCTCCAAGAACTGTTATAAAACTATTATTATGGTTAAATAGCATATTTTTATATATATTATAAGTTATATAATGATTTTTAGACAATAGATAAAAATTATGTTAACAAAATGATATTATCTCTTAATGGATTTTAAACCCCCAAAAAATCATTTTCATTAATGTAATATCTCTTAAATCATCCTCATACAATATAAAAAATATATATATAAGGCTAATTAAACTTATTGATGTTCATTGATAACATATAATTTCAATAGCATGCACTATATAAATCAACTCTTCTAAGAACGCTTCATCTATAAGCTTCTCTAAATGAATGTCCTTAGAAGATAGGACCTACTCCTTGATATTTGGATGAAGACCCACAATTTAAAGAGAACTGTTCATCATATCTTATGACCCCACCTCTGGAGAAAAAGAATACATCTCCTTGAAACGTTCAACATAGGCCTTTATCATATATTAGCCTTGTTGAATATGCATGAGCTCTTCCATTTTCATTATCTTTACCTCTTTTGGTATGAACCATTATAAGAATTAAAATTTAATGACATCCCACATCATCCCAACCTGCATTGATGAAGGGGTGAACAGTTCCCATTGGTCCAGAGTTGGACCTTCGGACATACCAAAAATAGAACACACTCTGATACCTTTGAGAGTTCCCAATATTCGGATGACACAATCAACCTCTTCAAGACACTCCACTACCTCTAACGGACCTCGATCACCACAAAGGATAATAACAATTTGAGAAGTAATAGAAACCTGGCATGACAAATTAGAAACACTGTGAACCATTATTGGAGGAATTTTCCAAAAAACACAAGAAACATAAAACCAAATCCAACATCAATCTGAAACATAATATTGAATAATATCCCATGCTAAAACAATAGGCTGATAAGACTAACACATATGAACATATAATTTTTTTTTTCAAAATCAATCTATAAAAACAAGTCCATGCATTTGATTTCAATCACCAACCCATGGCATCTTATGAATAGTGAAATGTTAATCCATCCAATTCCACTTACATCATCCCCGAAAAGGTGACCCCATGCACTTTCCATACATACCCACACACATGTGTCCTTTAAAAAAGAGTATCAAGAGACACACATCAATTTTCCTTATCAAACCCAAACATATAAAAAAAATTCGAGACCAAAACACTTACAATTTTTAAACCCATTTTACAAATTTCAAAACAATTTGAAAGAAATAATTTTTCATTTCAAAATACTTTTCATTTTAAAATATTACTCAAATTAATCTTAACGAAAATGAAACTCAACTTTCACCAAACTACCAAAATAAAGAACTAGTAGTAATGCTTATCCTAGTGACATGGTAGAGGTCCATGACCCTAGAAGGAAATGACAACAAAGAGGGGATTGAACCATGTACTTGGACTCCGCATGGTTTACTACTCCATATGGGATCAAAACATAACACCGTATCACCTCCATTTCCATCCCTCAATCCCAAATAAAGTCAAAATACTCAAATATAGAACTAACCTTGGTAACTTGAGGTTCAAAACAAGAAAGTGTTTGTGAAGATCTATGCATACCTACATCTTGAATCCCAAATTCCTGATCTCAAACTACCTGAAACCCCAAATAACAATGTGCCTCCTTTGATACTATTTTCCATTAATCAGGATGGTATTCCATCCAACTCGACACATGACCAGGTTTGAAACATGGCCCAATGGGAGTTCCTGACCCCCTCGGGTTAGCAACTAGTTCTAGGAACCAAATGAAACCAAAAAAGAAATGATTTCAACCCAATGAATAACCAGGATAAAATAAGTAAACTAAAAAAACTGAGAACACAACAATAAATAATAATCAAGTCTCAATAAAAATATTTGAATAGATCCAAACACAAGATACAACTAGAAAAACCCGAAACTAAATACAAAAAAAAAACTAAATTCCCACCAACATGATCTCTATGTGACCTCATGGTCACAACCATCCACTAACCGACTAGCCACATTTCTAACTTTATCAAATGATGATCACACTAAAAAGATAAGAATAACCTATAAAATAGATTGGGTCTACCGACACTGAATGCCACAAGTAGGGTGGGAGCTTAATAGCTTAGTAGGAAACCACCAATAAATTCATATGTTCCCTTTAATGAAAACAATCTATTAAGGCTAGTTTGAAATAAATATATAAAAGTTTGTTTCTATTATTTCAAATAAACAACACAATATATCCTTTTTAAAAAATGAAAATTCCAATTCTCTATTATACAAAATAGATTATCATTTTGGAATCCCAAACCTAAACTAAATTCTTAAAAACACAATACCATGTTATGAGGAAAATAAAAAAATCCTTATAAATTGAAAAAAAGGTGTAATAGAAAAGTAAACAAGAAATAATATATAGAAAAACACGGGTATTTCTTAAAATTATCTAGATCGATCCCTTGGCGTACTCGGTTCGGAACCACTTAATGGGGTATCACAAAGACCTTGAGTCTATAACCAACTATCTGTCGTCAACTGACTAGTCTAGGGGAACAACCCACCTATCCTCTCAAGAAATCTAGGGCTACAAACCCATCAAATCGGGGCTAGAAATCAACTTCACTTGATCCTATAAAAGATTCCTAACAACCCATGGGGGAAATATACTATGTATGTGGCATTCCCTCCCATGTGTGAATCATCTTACCTACCACCACCGTACTTTTATACCTCTAACTAAAATACTACTAAGTGATCACCCAATACAGTAAATCCCTATTATATAGGTTCACTATATATATATATATATATATTTCTGTATCTCATCACTGAAGATTCCAATATGGGCTTTACATCACATGTTATTATAAACTATTCCCCAAAGACATTCAATGATTTTAAGCGGGAATTTACACATTTAAAATATAACTCATTTCCCCCATCATAAAGTGACAACTAGGAAATCCACATTTTAAATTCCAATATATCAAAAAGAGATTATATACCACTTCTAAAAAAAATTGATCATGATTTTAATGTTCTCAATTCCAAATGGGCCTTTAAGATTTCCATAACCAAAACAGTTACAATATCCTTTCAAAACACTGAGAAAATCATGAAACTTCATGAAATGTACCAAACAGGCCTTCATACCAATTTTTATCAAAACATGTGCCCATTTCCAAACGGAAAATGTTTTATGGGATGCATTTAAAACCATATGACACACCACACACATTTTAGAAATTAAGGTACCATTTGAGGCACCAATGTTTAAGAAATACATTTCTAAGAGTACCATCATCATTTAAATGCACATCCAAGTGTGTGCCTTGTGTACCCATGGATGTAATAAAATCCAATGGCACACATATAGTGTCCAACATCCAAATCCCATTATAAATAGGACCTTCATTCCATTAAATTAACATAATAAGTGAAAAAATTCCAATTCTAGGAGTAATCATTCTAAAATCTATAAATGCATTTCTATAGAATTTTACCACAGACCTCTGTAGTATAAAAAGTTAACCAATCGACTCATTATGCCTAATATATAATTTCAACCAATTTATGAAAACAAGAACATGTCCAAATGACACTAAAAGTTCTCAAATTTACTTTAAAGCTTAGTTATCATTTCAATAATGATATTAGGTGCATGACTATTCGACACATTTGAAGAAACCTCTTTGAAAACCATTTCCACTAATTTGGTTCCAATATAAAAACACCATAAAATCCTAAAAATGTACTAAAAGAATGAAAAACACAATTTTATATTATTTGAAAATGAAAAAACATTAATATAACTAATTGTAATTGAAAATAATGGAAACGCATACCTTGATGGTGAATGAATGCAACATAGAATCAAAGGGTCAAAGAAAGAAGGCTCTCTAACCAAACACACGCCATAAAAACCAAAGAAAGAAACCCACAAGAAAACCCTAATCATTAGGGCTTCTCCAAAGGGTAAAACCTCAAAAAAGGAACCCTACAATTGGGAGGGGAGGGGGAAAAGGCGAAAAAACTAAAAACCTACCTTGGAAGCTTGAGAATCGGACCATGCAAGGAGGAGTTCCAATGGAGAAGGGGTTTTGAGACCCCTTGGTGTGCAAAAAATGAAAGGGGGTGAGAAATCCACATTTTGGGATAAAAGGGAGGGAGGGAGAAAAGAGGGTCCCGTGTTTTTACTGACCTAACATAACCGTCCAGTTTACCAAACCTTGATCTATCCCTATAGTAGCCACTACTTATGAAGGGAATGACCACACAAGCAAGCCACATGGTTTGTGCGACCATGCAGAATCTATATTGTTTATTATTTACACTTCATGGATGGGCTGCATGATTACCTGGGCTGACCCATATGGGTTCTATTAACCATGTGTTGTCCTTGAGTGGGTTAGAAAAGCCACCCGAACATTCATAATTCAAAAAATTTACTGGGTATCAACATGAACTTCATCAGGAAAGATCTAATACCATGAATGGGATAATAAAAGAGTATCTGAGGTCAGGGTGTGCCACTGGAGAAGCTCAAAGAAACATTCATTCAATGATTCTATATAAAAATATTAGTACATAGTATCTTATTATATTACTAAAGAAATAGTTTTGGTAATTATATATATATATTTCAAATCATGTTGTTTTACCTATTAGTGAAAACCATGTTATGGTAAAAATAAATAACACTCCAACAGTTGTACTTTTCAAGGAGTCCAAGTCACACTAGAAGAAAACACATATACTTTTTATGTTTCTACTCTGTGGGATTTTATACAATTTGGTAATGTCCCTATCGGTAGAGTATCCATAGAGGATAACCTATACAACCCTTTGAATAAATATTTATCTCAATAGAATCATGAATCTCCTATGATAACTTGTGGATAGAGAGTTGTTAGTAGTTGGCTCTAGTACAAGTGGGAATGTTGTGAGAGTGGGTTCCTTAGACCCACCTAAAATATCTATTAATGACCATATCATATATAAAACATGATGTATACTTTTATTTGAATTAACATGATATTAATATTTCTTCTTCATGTAATATATATATAAACATGTCTTTAGATTACATATCTTATCCAAAAGATAAAGCAGTTCTCAGCTATAATTAGAACCTCAAGTTACTATGATAGTAATCTTAAAAGCATAATCTATGGTCAAGATATATAAATTTTAAGGGACATGGGTTATGTTCTACTATTATGTTTTGGTGTCCGATTATCACTTATAATTTTTCACATATAGTTCAGACATAGTGGAATCTTGTGCATGAGATCATGAGGACCAACCCTCCTATAGAAACCCCATAGGTTTTTGGTTTCATTATTTGTTTCTATCTATGAATATGCCTATTGTAATCCTAAATTGTGATTATTATTAATTCATTTCATTGATCATGTAATATGAATCATGATGAAAACCATGATTTTTTATGTGTGTGGTGTGGTATCCCACTTTGAGTTCATTATTGATGGTATGACATTGATTGAATAATCAAGAATGGACTTGTGGCTTCCACAAATATGAAGAGACATATATGAAATATTGAACAAGATCCTTGAACTATCATTAATACTATATCTATTATAGTAGAAGGTATGGCCAACCAACATAGTCAATATGGTATTAATATACCATGTTAATATGGTTACACAATATATGTATCTATCATTATGAGATATCATGTGATAAAGAGATTTTGTTACATTGTGTAAGTTCATATGAGAGTTTTTATTCTCTATAACATGAAATTATCTATTTAGGTTCCTTGAGGTGTTGTTAAAAACCTCTTCTAGTTAGTGACTGGCACTCACTAAAAATAACATAATGTCCTAAAGTGTCACAAAAAATAAATTCAAAAGATTTTCAAATTTTAATGAATTGTAGAATATGATATAGTGGGATCTGCAGTAGGGGTCAGGAAATGACCAAGTAAGAATAATTACAAGAAAATAAATAAAATCACTATTTTTTGAGTTTATAAAAATAATTTTTTAATTTATAAAATACATCAAAAGATATCATGTAAATATAAAGAAAAATATTTTATGTAATAATTTTCATTATTCAAGGTTCGTTAAATGTTTTAATAGAGATCGATTCGAGTTAATGGCTCATATTTTATCAACTAAAGTTTTTTATAAATTTAAATTATGTGATAAAATATTAATGATAATTGAAACAAACTTAGGAGGTAATAAGTGTAATATATTATTTATTTAAAATTTCAAAATTATTAAAATACTCAATTAAAATATTAATAAGTTTTAACAAACCTATTTAATAAAAAATAATTCAAATTTCAATGGTAAATTTTCTCCCAAGAATTTTATAGATTAATTTTTATGGGCAAGGGATTCTCAAACATGAATATTGTATATTTTTATAAGAATATTCAGTATATTACCAAAACACATTCCCATGGACTAAAATAATTTTTCCCTTTAGAAACATGGAAACATAATATTCTAACTTGGTCAAAGGTGTTAAATATATCTCATAAAGGTCTTACCATTTAATACTCCTACTTAAAACCTTTCTTCATAACCCAGGTAAATGAAATATGAGAAAAAGATAGATCAAATGCTAAGTAAGGGTAAACAGTGGAGATACATACACATAAAATGGGCATAAGTGTATGAGAACAAGAATATGACATTTGAAAAGAATACCCATCATATTAAAGATCTTAACCTTCAATCATGGAATATGTATTGAAGGTTTATATGACATTAATCATAAGGAAATCAATGAACCTGGGCTGAGAGATCATAAAATTGGCATAACACATGGTGTTTTTTTCCTGTATGAAAGCTAATAATAATGTAAACATGTATAAATAAAAATATTTTCCCTCATTAATGTAAGGAAACTAAATAATACCCTTATATAAACCTATGTACATTTCACCAGTTCCAATAAAAACATTAGATACATGAAAGAAAGGTCTATGAATAACATTGTGAACATGTTATCAGGTTCATGCATCTCACTATGTACATAAAATATAGGTCCACACATAATAATAATAGTAGTCAAGGTTTAATCTCAAGACCATTATAGCAGAAGAAGTCAATAAATATACCAAATTAAATCTTTGTACTAGTCCTATCTATCTAATGATATATAAATCGTTTCCCAATGCATTGGTGGGAGATATAGGACATATATATTTCATAATTAAAACCATACTAATGCATACCACAAGATCATAAGCATTCATCATATCATAACCAATGAAATGAAATGGGTATCATAAAAATTTCATCATTTAAACACATGTAAAAAAGATACATGTTTCATAATCAATTTTTACAAAATAGCCCATGAAAAAGAGTGGGTCTCATTAGAATTTCATCTTGGTATAATCTGTGGAAGATAAATGGGTTTCATAAACATCATGCATAAAATGAACAAACCATAAAATTAGTGAATATGAATGGTATCCTTGGATCTTATTCCTAGTAAGGAATATGTAAAACCAAAGGATGTTATCTTATATGTAATTTTTTTAAAAATATCATTGAAGACATTAGTTAAAGAAAATATCCTTCCCTCTTTAAAATAAATTTTAAAAACATAAAATATTTTGAAAACCATTGTCTTCAAAATTTTCTTTAAAAACATATAAATTAATCATAAAAAGTCATCTAAAATACTTTATAAATATAAAAAAATTTGATATAATTTTATTTGAAAATAAAATTAGAATCTTATAAATGTATATTTAAAAATTATTTAAAATTATTTTGAAAACATAAAATATTTTTGAAATTATTTTCTTCTAAATTATCTTTTGAAACTTATATATGAAGCTATAAAATAATTTAGAAAACTTTTTAAAAATAAATTTTTTTACAAATACTTATATTTTAAAATAATCTTTAAAACTTATAAAGATATAATTGAAAATCAGTTAAGAAACATTTTAAACATAAATATTTTTGATATACTTTTATTTAAAAACAACCTTTGAGTCTTATAATAGAATTTTTTTAAATAATTTAAATAAAATTGTTGTATAATAAAATTTGAAAATATATTTATTTTTAAATAACCTTAAAATATAATTTTGAAACATTTTTCGAAAACATTTTTAGAAAAACTCGTTTTGGAATAATACATATTTTTGATCGAAGAGAGAAATAAATTCATCTTTTCCTAAAAATAATCTAATAATAATTTTAAGTACCAAAGAGTAGAAAATAGAACCATTTGATGATGATTTCATGAATACCAATATGGGGATAAAATTCCAGAGTCTCTGAAGATGTTGATCATAATATTTTATTATCAAAATTACATTCATAAACAATCTCGATAAATAATGAGATTGTAACGAAAGATCTTCACCGCTTTGGTAAATTTAAAATGATATCCCTTGAATGAATAACATAAATTGAGAAATAAAATATTATTATAATGAATAAATTAATGATATAAAATTTAAATATTGTTTTATATATTCCATTTAAAATAATATAGGTTCATAACATAACATACGTTTCAAAGAAGAAAAATTGAGACAAAAATCCCTTACTGATTTGTTAACTGTTGAACTATAAATCCCATGAAAGATAGATCAAAAAATTAATGTTTAAACCCTAATATTTTTCATTGGAAGAATAATAATATAAATTAAAGGGAATTATATACTCCACTTAAAATATATAGGTTGTGAATATGATATATGTCTCATATAAGTTAAAAGTGAGCCATAAATCTATTACCTTAAATCCTGAATTTTTTCGTACTCATTCTATACTAATATATAAAAAATATAAGTTTATTATAAATATTTAATAGAACCATATTCATATATATAATACCATATATGATTTAATTATTATCTTTTATTACCTATTTATTAATAATTCCATGTAAAAGTTATGTTTTGGGTAATAATAACTTTTTTTTCAAATATGTTTTGATTTTTTATTTTTCGTCCTCTTACTTCAATCAGGGTTTTGAAATATTCAGAATGTAAAACCTGATATAAATATCATATATATTCAGTATATATATATATATATATATTTAAACTAATCCATAATGACTAGAAATGAAATACACTGGTAATGGAGATGGTAGGTCGTACGTACACATGGACGTTGTTCCCATTTTATTATCACATTGAAAGAACGAAAATTAGATGATATATATATATATATAATCATTATATTTTAATTTTTATGTCATATATTCATGAAATTTTATTAAAACCATCCTAAATACATTTCATGTGTATCATGAACAAATCACATCACTTTATGAGATGGTATTATGTTGTACACAAGAATGACGTTGTCATATTCCAAAAAAATGGAAAGCATGAATTTTTGTGTCATATAAAACTTCCAGAAACACAATAACATCATGAATATTGTATATATCATATATGAACCCTAAATTCATCATCATACCTAACATTTAATAGAGGTAATAGAAAAACAAACTACATCGGTTTGTGTAGCGGTTGTCCACCACACACACAAATGATGATTTCGTAACACATTTGATAAAATCATGTACTCTTGTAGGTCATAACCTTAACATAATAAATATTTCAATATTTGAAATTTATAGGTTATTATATAATCATGGTTTAATAATAAATGAAGGTGTTGGATAAAGAAATAAGATAAAGAATCTCATTAAAGAACATTTCCTTTTTTTCGGGTATCCTCCTTAGGATTTGACTAAATACTACTTTGATGGATTTATGTCCAAAATAAGACTTCTAGTATTATAGGAGGGAATTTTTGAAGTTATTTTTGATGGGTATTGTTGATCCAAAAGGATTTATAGGTGTAAAGAATATGAGATATTGAATGACAGTTTATAAATGAGGAGTGGCATTCTTGTAAATACTCTAATGTATTGACTATTTGGAGGTCTCCCTTAACTCATTTGACTCAAAAATAAGTAAATAATGTATGGTATGTATTAATTTTTCAATAAAACCCTCCACCACCAAAAATGGAACACACTATTTATGAAGCCATTCCTTAGTCATTAAATTTACTCAATTTTATCCTTATAGTTTTTATCAAAGTAAATCTTATTATTTACCTTGGAAATTTAATTATCAATAATAAAATTGAAAAATATATTTATTATATAATTTATACATAATTAAAATAAATATGAAATAATTTTTATTAAATAATTATTAAATGGGTTTTAAAAATTAATTTGAATATAAACCCTTGTATGCGTAAATCCTATTTTAACATAAATCTTTGTAATGAATTCTAATTGGTTTCACAAATAAATATAGAAAAATATATTTGAAATTTAAATATAATATAAATTATTACTATTCATAATATGGAATAAATTTTTCCAATTTATACTCATAGAAGTGGAAACATTTATTTTAAAATTAATCTCAGAGACATAATGAGAAAGCAGATTTTTGATGTGAAAATATTTAAACGTTTACCATATTTTTATATATAATTTAAATATTAAAATGATTAAAATGAACTAAATTGGATTAATAGATATAAAATCGAAATAATTATACTTTTTAACTAATTTAAAATATAATTTAACTTTTTAAATAATTTATGTGAAAAGACAGTTTTCAATTAAAATTCACTATTTTTTTACAATTCATAAAAAACTAAAACATTTCAAAAAAATACTAAAACCATATCATGGAGATAATAATTATATAGAAATTTCAAATATGGTATTTATTTTATAAAATTAATTTTCTAAAAGTGCAAAAAACCATTAAAATAAGTGCACCATAAAAAGGCGACAAAACATGCTTTTTAGAAAATTACTATTTTAAGCATAAATTTTCATTTTTTCTTATATATTATTTTGAAAACACATTAGATGAATGAAAAATAGTTTATTGAATATATATACTATATAAATTTCATTAAAATCATTCATAAATAGTAACTTTGATAATTTATTTATATAAAACACACTTGTGCGCATAAAATGGTTTTTAAGAGAAATATTTCATTTTATTTTAAAAAGGGATTAATTTTCATTTCTAATTAATTGGTCACCAAAGAATTATTTTTATATAAATTTTTAAAACCAATATTCATAATTTTTTTAATCTTATTCTTAACCTTCATTCCAGGTTCTAGGTTAAAACTATAAGATAATATAATAATATCTTAACAATATTTCATGTTTCATTAAATAGATGCTTTATATAAAGTAAGATATGCTCAGTGATACTTTTAATGCCAGCCCAAATATATTTTTTATGTATTTTAAGATAAAAATATTGTTTCATATAAAAAAATAACTTTAATTATAAATTAATTTGAAAAACAATTCAAAAAATATCACAATCTTACATTCCACCCCCCTTAGAATCAATTAAGCCCTTGAAATTCATCTCAGGCGTCAAAGGTTTAACAATTGAAATTTAATTCATACAAACCACATGCATAAAAAGTTTTAATAAAAAATACTATTCAAAAATGGAATTGTATTTCAAAAATACATCTAAAATAACTCATACTAGATTTTTAAGTATGAGAACATAGGTGGGAAGTTAAAACATGAATTTAGAAGAGAAAAATGACACCCCAATACAGATTGAGACTGATGAAATCATGGTGAGTTGAAAGTTAACGGTCACAAACCCATAAGTCCAACATGTGTAAAAGAGATCATTGATATCACAGAAAATGACTATAATAGGAAAACATTTTATTTCATGAACTAATTTCGGATGTTAGAGAATTCCTTTTCTTATATAGTCTAAGAACATATAAAAATGTAATTACTTGATTGGTTTTTATTTCATAAGAATAATTTTGTACTTTTTTTATTCCTTGATCAAATTCAACTTGATCACTTTCTCATATAAATGAAGGTGAATTTATTATTATTGAATAACTAACAGATCATAAGATCAATCAATAGAAAGGCAATATAATCGATTTATATTTAGTTATCATCATAAACAAATATTAAGACAGGTTATCCAATATGATGAAATATTAATATAGTGATGTGATACACTAACCCCTAAAACATCATCTTATGTTCAACATAAACTATTCCATAAATGGTCAACTTTATAGCCCTTACAAAATTCAAAATTTTTAATGACGGAAACTAAATTTCGTAAACATAGCATTAATGTTTTTTGTATAATTAATTATATTGTTATAATAATGTTCCAAATATGTGAATGCCTTGGCCATATATTCTCATTATGCTTTATAATAACAACAATTACTATAAAATATCAATGCAATATGCAATCTTCCATAATGGTTTCATAGAGCACATATTTTTTGATATATTCCTCAAATCAAAATATTCTATAAACTCTATCCATGATAGAATAAAAATATTTTTCATAAAAATTAATTATGTTCCATGGTAATTAGTACTATCCAATTTACTTTATTCTTATCCAAAATCTCCTTATCTAAACTAAACATTATTTTATAAACATTAGGATCATATTACATGTTTCCTTCCCTTAATCATGTGTTTTATATAAAGTATAACATTTCCATTAACATAATTTTCTTGGTCATCCATGTCATTCAACATATTCTTTCATATCTTTAATGAAAAATTATACAAAAAATCCTTATATATTTTATAATTTTTGAATACCAATATAAAAATACTTTTATCATACCACTTTCTTATCAGACTAATAACTAAGATTCATTATTCAATTTCTTAATACCTCATTTATTCTAAATTTCATTTGTATTATCTTCATCCTCAAGTAAAAACAATACTCATAACACCATGTTGATTCTCTTCATGAGGTTTTGCCTTGGGACATTGATTCACATAATTTCCAAAATCATTACACTTGAAAAAATAGTCCATATGTGGTGAATTATTTTGTTAGATTTTCTCCTTTATTTCATTAACCATCCCATTAATCATAGTTCCAATTTTTCATGATTTATGACCTACCCTTCCACATTTAAATCACCTTTGAGTTCTATTCTAGAAAATTTCGTTATACTTATTCACACATTTGGGTTTTTTAGGAAACTAAATATTCTTTACTCTATGTTCTCCATTACCCAAACTCTCAGTGAATTCTATCCTTCTCTTATTTGGTGAGATCAGAAGTGGATTAAGGTGAACATTGTTAACCATGCTCTATGATGACTCATTGGGAACAATTTATTTCTCTTGAGTCATTATCTCATTTGTATACTCATCCATAAATTTTCAATCACATTCATTTTTAACCGAGTTCCTTATGGATGCCTCCATTGACCAAATCTAGAAATAATAGTCTGAGAGTCACAAATCATGATTTAAAACCACAAAATCAAGAAAAATAACTTATATGATGACTAAATCATAACACCTTTTTTTAATATATGAACCCTTAGTTTTATCCTAGGTTATTTATAGTCATCATCTATTTCTATCTTTCATTACGGTTTTTAAGGAGATAGTGATTTTCCAAAGAATATCCCCCAGGTGTGTCAAACCAGCTGTTAAGTAAGACCCATGTTCATACACGAGTTCCCTATAAATTCTAGATCAATAAGGTGTTTTTAGGGGTTTTAACACTAGGTACATCTATGTCAGAGCCACATCTACTTTTAGTATCCATACACGGATATAATTTATTGGAAACCACTCTCTCTTTCCATTACCCAAATTATTGTTTATTTATCTAAAATGGAAATTATTCTTAAGCTATCCCAAGAGACATCCATAGAAATATCCATAAGGATATCACTAATGTTTTCATATTCATGTTTCTAAAGGTTAACTGAATAATTCATTTGAAACAAATTATTATGACCCAAGGTTTCTCATATATGGATATTAAATATTTTTAGATGAGTATTCAATGCACTACCCAAAAATATGCTTGATGGAATAAAAATTTAGTGCCTAATGAATCTTGGAAACATAATCTTTTAACTTTTTGACGGACCTTCAATGTCCCCCATATATATATTCTTCTTTAGTACACCTACATAAAACCTTTTTCATAGCTCGGGTACAGGAAACATAATAATGGGTGAGCTTATATGCTTAGAAATGGTAAAAAAGTAAGAAATGTAAAAATAACCTAATAATAAGGGTATGAGAACATTATAATAACATTTTAAAAGCATACCCTTCATATCAATGATAATAATCATGAATAAATTCATAAATATTGGCAGTTTATAAGACATGAATCATAAGGAAATTAATGAACCTGATCAATGAGGGCATAAAATTTGAATAATACATAGAATTTGTGGAATAAACAAAAGATTATAACAGTTGGAACATTAATAAATATAAATAGGTTCACTCATTATTCTATGGACCTGAAATCATGCTCCCACATAAGCTTATGGACATGCAACTAGGTCCAAACATAACATTATAGACATAAAATATTATCCCCCACTTAATATTTTAAATATGTAATTAGGTTTCTGTATAACATTGTGAACATGTAATAAAGATTATGAATAATGTTTTAAACATGTAATCAGGTTCATTAATCATATTATGGAAATCAAATATATGTCGACACATAACAATCATAGTAGTCAGTGTTCATCTCCAAGACTATCATTGATGTGAAATCCCTTAATGTTCCAGATTCAATCTCCATTGTAGTCATAATTTTCATAGGGGATATAAATGTATAAAAAATTCATTTGAGGGAGATATATATGCCACCCATCACATAATGAAACCCATATTTTTGTGTGTTACAAGATCATAATCATTCCTCATATGAGAACCCAAGAAATGAAATGGGTCTCAAAAACTTTTAATAATATAATAACTTGAGGAAAACAATATGTTTCATAAGCATTTCAATATAAAATAACCCTTGAGAGAGAAGTGGGTTTCATAATCATTTCCTTCTGGAATAACTTGTGTAAGAGAAACATGTTTTATTAAAATTATGAAATAAAAAAATAAACCATTAAGAGAACGAATATGAATGGTATCCTTGAATCATATCCCTTGTAAGGCATAGGTAACACCACTGAATGTCATTATATATGTAAAATAATTTTGAAATATTATTTAAAAATTTTATTGAATAAAATATCCGTTCTATTTAAAAAACCCTTTTACAAGCATAAATCATTTATAAAACACTTTTTCTTTGAAAATAACATTAAAAATTATAAAATAAGCTTGAAAATTCATTTAAAACACTTTTTAAACATACATCATTTTTAAATCCTTTTCATTTTAAATTGCCTTGTAAAATTATAAAGGATTCATTGAAAATAATTTTAAACACTTTTTAGATCATAAATCGTATTCCATAACTTTTTCATTGAAAATAACCTTTAATTAATTTAAATGAAGCTTTGAAAATAATTTAAAACACTTTTTAGGAATATTTTTTTGAAATAATTTAATTTTAAAATATACTTAGATACTTATAATGGAATATTTGAAAATCATTTGAAGCACTTTTGAAAAAATAACTCATTTTTCAAAACCATTTCATTAAAAATCACATTTGAAAATTATAAAGAAATCCTTAGAAATTATTTAAAATAGTTTTTAAAATAGAAAAAAATTTAGTAATATATTTATTTGAAATGAACATAAAAATTAATTAATTATATTTTCTGAATTTGTTTTAGAAAACATGGATTTCGAATAAAACATATTTTTGACTAAAGGGGGAAATAATGTCAGATTTTATTAAAAAATCCTCCTACTTTTATGTAACATTGAGTGGAAAATGGTACAATTAATTGATGAAATCCTGAATAACCCAAGGAGAATAAACTTCATGTGTTTCTAGAGATATTTATCATAATATTTTATCATCATTAACATATTCGTATTACTCTTAATAAATAATGATATTATAACAAAACATATTTACCACTTTAGTAACATTAAATCTTATTCCCCATTAACGAATAACATAAATTGAAAGATATAATATCATGAGGATGAATAAACACAATATATTACAAGTAAAAGTGTCTTTATATACACCATTTTAATGAATATAGGTGTATAACATAACATATTCCTCAATAAAGTAAAATTGAAACAAAAATCCCATACCAATTTGTGAACTTTTAAACCAAAAACCCTATGAAAGAGGGATCATAAAATGGATATGAAAACCCATTTATTTTTATATATAATAATCATAATAAAATTAATAGTGTTTATATATTCAATATTAAATAAATATGTGGTGAATATGAAATGTGTCTCACGGAAGAAGAATGTGAGATGGAAATCCCTTACCTTATGTCTTGACTTCTATTATACTCATTGAAACCTCTTATATAATAAATAGAATTTTATTATAAATATATTATAGAACTATATTCTAATATATCACACCATATATGATTTTCTAGTGTACTTTTATTACTCATTTATTAAAAAATCCATGTTAAAGTTACATTTTAGGTAATAACCAATTTTTTCCTTATATGTTTTGATTTTCTATTTTGGGTCCTCTTAATTAGATCAACGTTTCAAAATAATCCATATTTAAACCAAGATATAAATACCATATATATTATTTATATATTTATTTAGTGTAACCCATAATATTTAGTGATATGAAAAGAAATACACTGTTCATGGATATGGTAGGTCGTATGTACATAAGAACATTGTTTCCATTTTCTTATCATATTTAAAGAGAGAAAAGTTAATTATTTATATATATTATCATTAAATAATAATTTTTATTCCATATATCTAACATATTTATATTAAACCCATCTTTAATACATTATATGCATAGTATGAATGAATCACATCACTTTG
Organism: Viscum album; assembly: GCA_963277665.1. Lineage (NCBI taxonomy): Eukaryota > Viridiplantae > Streptophyta > Magnoliopsida > Santalales > Viscaceae > Viscum > Viscum album. Next base: position 151,798,795 of record OY728138.1, read on the forward strand.
CAAGGTCGTAGTCTTCCATACACACGAACAATGTTATCACATTCCCAAAAAATGGAACACATAATTGTATATGTTATATAATATTTAAATTAGAATAATAACATTATAAATATCATATATATCATATAGAATCTAAAAAAACCTCATTATTCTCAACCATTAATTACGGTAATTAAAAAATGAATGACATCGATTTGTTAGAAGGTAGTCTATTGTAAACACAGATGATGATTTCATAACCCATTTGATAGAAGTCTTTCTGGTTTTATTTTTTCAATGTAACATAAAAAACATATCATTCTATGTAATATTCAGATTTTATTATATAATAATTTTATAATAATAATTTATGGAGGTAGAGAAATAAATAATATAAAGACACTCGTTCAATAACATTACCTCTTCTTCGGGTATCCTTATTAGGTTATCAATAAAGTAATTATAGGTCTGATTTATTACCAATATAATCCTTCTAGTATTATGGTAGGTTTTATTATATTATTATAATGAAAAATTTCTTGAGAGGTGTGAATAAGAAGGGAGGTTGGGTGCACTTTTATAATTGGGGAGGTGGGGCCTTTTTTTGAGCACCCAAAATTATTCTCTATTGGGAGGTCTCCATTACCTCATGTGCCACAAAAATATATAAATAATTATGGGGAGGTGTTAAATGGTCTAGAAACACCTCCACCATAAGAAAAATAATTACATTTTTCATCATTATGTTCCTTAGCCTTTAATTATACTCAATTTTATCCTTATGGTTTTTATAAAGGTAACTTGTATCTTTTTATTTACCAATGTAATTTATCCTCTATGAATAAAATTAATATTATTTTTTGTTATATAATTTTGGCATAATTATTCAAAATATTAAATAAAATTTATTAAAAAAATACAATGTGTTTGATATAGTAATTTTAATATAATGACATGTAATGTGGAAAACCCTCTTATAACATTAATCACATTAATTAATTATAACAATTTTCATTAATAATTATAGAAAAAATTATGTTATAATTTTATCATAATATAAATTATTATGATAAAAAATATGAAATCTATTTTTCCGATTTCAACCCATATATTTTTAATAATTTAGTTTAACCATTATCCCACAAAAGTGACCTGAAAATAGGTTATTAAAGTGAAAATGTTAAAAAAGATTACAATGTTTGTATATCCAATTTTAGGATGAAATTGATTCCAATAAAAAAATGGATTAAAATATGTATAATACAAATTATTATACATTGAAACTAATTAAATATATAAATTATCTTTTTAAAAAAACTTATGTGAAAAGATAGTTTTCAATTTAAATTCAGTATTTTTAACTCTTCATAGAAAAATAATGATTTTAAAAATTCCAAAACATCACACTATGATAATTTAGATAATATGTTTCAAAAAATTATTATTATTTTATCTATTTAAATTTATAAAATTGGAATTTTTTTTAAAAAAATATGTGTGCCATAAAAATGAGACAAAACTACTTTTTTAAATAAAATTATGTTTTTAATCATAAAATTTTATTTTATTCTTATCTCTAGTCTAGAAAACACAAAATAAAAATGTAAAATAGTTTATTGAATATATATATAATATAACATTATTAAAATCATTCAAAAAATGTGATTTTGTTAACTTAATGATGCAAAACACATTTGTTCACAAATTTATTTTCAGAGAGAAGTTTTATTTTATTTTAAAAGGGGTTTTATTTTTATTTATAATTAATTGGTCCTTAAAGAATTATTTTTATATAAATTTTAACCATATTTTTATTAAATATTTATTCTTATTCATAACAATCATTCAAATAGCTATGTGAAAACTATCATATTAAATAATAAAATTTTAATAATATGTTATGTTTTATTTAAACTAAATGTTTCATATAATGAAATCTAAGTTTGGTGTCGTGTGTAACACAAGAAAAAATCAATGATTCATGTAAAATAGATAAACATAGTGTTTAATGTAAATAAAATATTTAAAATATTAAATTAATTATGAAAAAATATATCATAAAATCTCGGGATGTTACATTCTTCCTCATCTCTCCCATTTACAATAATGATAAATTAGAGTTTTCCCCACATAAATCCAAGATCTCTTTCTAAGATAATGTTTCCAGTGCATTTTTATCACAAGTTCATAAAAATCCTCTTATACTCTCTATTACAACAATAAGAATTTATAGATTGATAATCTAGAAATCATGGAGAACCATGTGCATAATATATAATGATCCTACATTGGAATCTTCATGAATACATTATTAAAGATGAGTATAATCCTCTAACATATTTAAATCAAATAACATATACTTTTTATTTAGTATTCGTACTTACATGAATTATATAAGATCCTCCACTTGATAACCAGATAATCCTATAGAAAATTGAATGATATGAAATCATTTCGATGTAAATTATTTAAATTTACCAACTTAGATACTTCCACATAATAATTGAAACCATGAAATGGTGGATAAGGAATGGATGTTTATAGGTGTTCCAATCATGGATTTTTATAATAGATTCCATTGGGTATCCATTGTAGAGTAAATTGAAACTAGTAGAGATTTTGGTATGTTGGATTAATTGGGTTTCCTCTGGGAATATCTTGGTGGGTGTAATATTATTATTTTTTAAGAATGCTTTTTTATTAATTTCCTAGTCATAATATTAGTTTTATAATATTATTTTCCATTATTAAAATAAGTCATTTTTTATGTATCCTAAACTTCAATCTCCCTTTGTTCCCTCTAAAACATTGAAGATTGATTTCTATTTCATTTCATGTTTTATTTTAAATCCATTGGTAGTGTTCCCTTTATCTTTGTGAGATTTAAAAGGAACCTATCTTTTTTCAAAAGGTGGAGACTATGGGTCACTAACTCGTTTTTATTACATTTCTTTTATTTTCTTTCAGTTATTTTAGGGTTTTTATATGTTCTATAAGGATTTAAAGCTATTCCTTTATGTAGATTTCTTATTAAATGTTAGGTAAGTGATCTATTTATTCTGTTGATGTTTAAATTTTTATAATATATATATTTTGTTCTATTTTTTTGATTTTATTATTTATTATGACTTTTTAAAATGGAAAATCAGTTTTATTATTTAATAATATTTTTTATGATTTTCTATAATATTTTGTATTCCAACATTGTGATTTACTGTTGGAATTATTGAAATCTATATTCAAAATGAGATAATATTGAGATAATTAGATCAAAAAATTGTGAAGTTGATGAAATAATTAATTAAAAAAATAATAATAAATAAGAAATGTCTGAAATTAATTATTATGTGATGTTTTGGGTTGTTATGTTTTATTCATTTCGACATTAATTCATATATATTTTATATAAATTTTTATGAATTATTTTTTTGTTTTTGCTCGATGATATATTTATTTTTCTTATGAATAGATATTTTAAACAACATATAAATAGGTAAAAAAATTATAAGAGTTTAAACGTACTGAATGTTCTAAGATAGTTATTTGTGTGTTTTTTTAATTTTTAATATAGAAATAAACGTGTACCATCATATTGGAAATTATCTTTAATGTAATGAAAAAGGACTTGAATAATGTGAAACTGTAATATAATATTTATTGGTTCAGAAAGTTGTTAGATTGACTAAAATAGATCTTTTTTCTTTGTGATTTCATTCATAAAATTTTTGTGTCTATTTATGAAATTTGGATTATAATTTATGGCATTTTTTTGTTCTTTTCCATATTTTTTGATCTATTCAAATGGAATAAAATTGAGATAAAATGTAATATGATGATATGAAAACAAATTAATGTTGATTTTTTTTAAAAAAATTTATATTTTCAAATGATTCATGAATTTTTACACTTTTAGGGAGTCATACGTTAGACTAAAATATTAGATATTGATGTCTGGGTCAGGTGTTTATCTTGGCCTACAGTTTGTCTTGGGGGTTATGTGATGACTTGTGTTAAGTATATGAGATGATTATGATTCATGAACTACTCAAAAACATAATTATACCAATGGTTTATATATGTGGTATGGTCAAACCATTGGTATATGTTATATTATACCAATGGTTTGTAGGAACCACTGTTATAACTCCCAATTTTAGGGACATATATATATGGTTTTCTAGAACCATTGGTATATTTTAGACTATTATTTATGTATTTTTCTCTATAATTACAAAATTATTTTTAAATTTTTAAATAAAATTACCCATATATATATATATATCTAAAGATATAAACAAAATGATTATAGGGTAGTGGATAGCTCGTTCAAAAAAATGACGAGGTTCTGGGTACAAAACATATAACTTTCTTTTTTTTGTGTAGAACATATACCAATGAATTTAAAAAACCATTGGTATTGGTTTATACTAATAAATCATTTCGGAATGAATTAAAAAAATTATTATATATTATACCAATGGTTTGGGATCTTTTAACAATGGTTCCAAAACCATTGGTAAATTGAGATTAAAGCCTGAGATGGCACCTCACTCACCTGGATGTGCTCGGGCTTTTGGATCTTTCCTTTTTTCTGGAGTTTAGATCTCCCTTCGGCGGCGATGGAGGATCCCCTTATGGTTCTCCAATTTTTCCTGCTTTATCCTCTCTTTGGGCTCTCGGTTTTTTTTCTTGTTCTTCTAGGGTTTCCTTCCCTCACCTTTCTCTACTCTATCATCCTTCAACATTCTTCCAGGTCAGATCCTCCACACTCTGACCTTAAGCTCCACCGTTTCATTCCAGGCCGTATCTTGAACAATGGAGACTCTATGGTTTTGGGTTTAGAATATAGGTGGTTATGGATTTCTCAATGTCATGTCCCCCTTTTTTATGGATCTCACCCCTATTTCTTCTTTCTCGTTGATTTATCTGGGGTTTCAACACCTCAGCTTCATAGAATCCTTTTGGGTTCCATTCCTATTTCATCCAACTTTTTTCATGTTTATTTTTTTTACCTTTAGACTTTATTGGGGTATTTTTTTGGTGTTCTAGTTTTGACGTGATGGTTTTTGCTCACTGGATTATTGTGTGAGTCCCTCTGATCACCCCACATTAACCTCCGAGACAACTACCCCTTCATGGTTGGTTGGGTGTGATAGTCAGCAGGAGGTTTTGGGTGTGTGGTGCATTGTAGTGGTGGGTTCTTGATGATTTAGGTGAGGAGCATCTAATTTTTGTGGCAATGAGGAAATTTCTAATGGATGAGTTGGTGGTGTGGAAATTTTGGGCACGGAAAAGGTGGTGTGATGATATGATGGCCATATGGTCTTGATATTATTCAATATAGGTTTCTTTGACAGCTCATTGGTCTTTGTGGAGTGTTTTATTCATATTATAGGAGTTCCATTTCATTTATTGTTCTAGGGTTCTGGTGGATTGTCACGGGAATTTTGTTGCTCGGGGCTGATGTTGAAGGGAGAGTTAGTGTGGATACTTAAGGATGCTCACTTTCTGAGTTAATATTTGTTTTGTTCCTTCCAATATTTTCTTTACCCATGTTCGATGTCTTCTTGTTTGGAGTTTTTGTTCTCTTGTGATGGGAATTGAGATGATGGATTTACTGTGATGTTGATGATAGTTTATAATTATGTGATCAGCTTATGTGTAAATTTATCGGGACTAGTGATGAAGTTTTTTGATTTATGTGATTTGAATTTTGTTATCTATTCAGTTTTTAGTCTTTGGAAATTCTAGTATTTTGTTTTTGATTACATGTTATACTATATCTTCTTGGATTTGATTTGGGTTCACACTTACCTTGTAAAAGTGTAATTTACAAATAAACAATTATGAAAAATCATTTATATAGCCTCTAATTCTATTAGTGATGTATTTGGTTACCATGTTCTATGGCCACCTTCATTGGTTGAAGCATGTATGAGATTATACTTATTTGTTGGTTATAACCTAAATCTTCATTTTATTGTTTAAAATGACTTTATTATACCACTTAATGTTTTACACTATATATATAATCATATAAACTCCATGGGAATTCTGGAGTCGCAGTTTTTTCTATTGGGAATTTATTATCACTTCTTGATTGTACGTTACTCTTGTGAATACATTTTATATGTCTGATATTTTAGGTGATGAAAAAGGCCATAGTAACATGAATATGGTATCAAAATATATATTGGATCTTTTCCAATGTTCTTCAGAGTTATGAAGGAGTTATTCATGCCTTATTTTTCTTTCCTTTTTAGTTAATTTGATCATTATTTGGTACTTGGTTTTTACCATCAATTCATTTCTAGTTTTATAAATCCGGTCAGATTATGTGGGATTTTATTTTGATATATTAGTATTGTATTTATTTCTCTAGATGGTTATCATTTTGTATCATTGATTTGGGTATTTTGATGTGATGGACTATTGGAGGGTAAATCACTACCCTTGAGACATCCTTACACTCTTGATGTTCATCTCTAGCCTTTGATGATCAGGGAGATAACTTGGGTCCATGTGTCATTTCACCTCGGAAGTATGATTGTTCCAAGTTTGTATAGTATATAAATTTAATGTTTGGGATTTTTTTATAAATTTAATTTAGGTTATCAAAATTTTTAAATTGTGAATGGTATTGTGGTGTTGATGGAATAATGAAAATTAATTTTAATTTTACTGAGTTTGTTAATAAGATATTTGATATTAAATAGTGAATGATAAATATATATAAATATTAATAAGATATATTAAAATTATTTATGTTGTGAAAAATGAAAAAAATATCATATATTTAGTGATTGAAAAAATAATTAATTTTTGGTATGATTTTTAGTGGAGTATAAATATTAATTAATTATGAAAACAAGTGAAAATTATTTCATGATTATTTTTATCTATTTTTATATTTGAGGTTATGTTTCTATCATGGGATCATTAATTAGTCAAATTTCTCTTTTAATATTTTATAATAAATAAATTATTATAGATTTTTATATAATTATGATTATTGTAATGAAAATATTAATTTTTCTTAACTGTGATGACTAAAAATAAGTTAAATCAAATTATTTTTTGATATTATGTGTTGAGACGGTTAATGTGGATTCATTAAAAATTGATTTTAATGAGTTATGGTTTATTAAAATTATATAAAGAGTTGTAATTTTATTTTGAAACATGTTATGTTTCATTGCGGTGTTTATTTATTATTACAATGTTAACGCTATCTGGAGAGTTTCTATTTCTGATAGAAGAATGCATATAATGGATTTTTATGTTGATTTTAATAAAAAAAATATTTAATAAGTTTGTTAAATAAAGATTTCCATTGTCAAAATTTTGAATATATGATAATGTGCATATTACTTTACACGACCATAAGAAATGTTAATACGAGAATTATGAAAAAATGAAAATAGAATGAATTTTAAGGAAATTTATATTAGAGATTTAATGATGAAAATGGAGTTTAATCAAAATGGGTTTTGACATAAAATTTTTTATCATTGATTTTTGAAATTAATTTCTATTAAAGGCGATATTGAAATTATTTTAGATTTTTTTAAGGATGGTAAAAAAATATGTTTTTATATATTGAGAAGATTTAATTTAATATAACATAACATCTATATATTTAATAAATGATTAATTTTTATAATTACTGAAATTTTGATGATCCAAATTATTTATTTTTCAAATTTATTTCATTTAGAATGTGGCGGTTGGTAATATAATATTTTTATTGTGGATGATTTTATAATGAATATTACATTTTTGGATATATTCTGATGTGTGTTTCATATATGAATAATTTAAGAAATATGCTGAGTTAATTTTCATGAACATGTTGATTAGGATAATGGTTTTAAATAATTTTAATAATATATTTTTATAAAATAAATTATATTTTGTTTAAGAGATCAAGTTTTAATATTTTGTTTATATTGGGATTTATTTTTAAATTTTAATAAATATTGAGTTTTTATTGATGAAAATGAGAGTAATTCTAACAAATTTTAGTGATATTAACAATTATATATATATATATATATATATATATATTATGAATGTGATTGAAAATTTATTATATATAATGGCTAAAATATCAATTCACAATGTTTAATTTAATTTATATTTTAGGATTTAAATGATTATTTTTATAATAAATTAAGGAATTTTTCTTTAACGATAATATGGTTTAAGTTTTATTTTGACATATCATATTGATGAAAAAATTATTTTTGAATTAAAAATAATTTCTTATCAAAAAAAATAAACAAAAATTAGAGACTAAGATACAATAAAAAATTAAAATTTTTATTATGTTGAAGTGGATAAAATGTAGATTTCAATGATATTAAAAAATGTAAATACCTTTCTTTTTAAGGGGTCTATACTATAATATAATTAAAAATTTTAGTTTAATTATATGTATTTATTTAATATTGGTTTTATAAATAAATTTTAAGACGAAAATTAATTATTGGATATGTAATGTAGTGACATTTAAATTCTAATTTTTTGAGTTTTTTTATTTTTGGTTTTAAATTGGATAGAAAATTAATTAGGTTTTCTTATTTGGATTAATATTAATGAATGAAAATATTTTTAAAATTTTTTCTTTAAAATTTCTGTTTAGCATATTTTACAAAAATATTTTTCTATGTTTGATATTTTAAATGTTAGAAACATTTTTATTTATTTAGTTTTATTAAATAATTAATAAAATTAATAAAAGTGGAGTTATGCTTAGATTGGATAAAATTATAATGGTATAATTAGTTAAATATTATTATTACAATAGTTTTAATGACTCTTTTTTTGGAATTGAATTTTATGTTTACATTTTTATTATTATAAAAAGATTTAATATTAAATTGAATAATTATTTTAGAAATGTTATAAAAAATTAAATAAAGAAATTAATTTTATTTTTTTATTGTGATAAAATTAATTTGATTCTGAAATACAATTTTATTTAATTAATAATTTATTCAAAAGCACGCACACATATTATATGAATTTCTTATATTTGACATAAATGTGGTTTGCAAAACATAATAAAATTAATTGGAATAATATGTAATTAGACATATGGTGTATTTAATGTGAGTATTTATTAATTTATAATTATTATAATTTTATATATATAAATTAATAATTTACATTTGTAGATTATTAATTTATTTGTGATGAATTTATTTGGATATGTGTAATAATTTTATTTATTTGAGTGGGTGTGAATTTCTAATTGTTAATAATTTTTTATTTGATAAATTATTATTATTGAATAGGATATTATATGAAATTATATTGAATGGGTTGTTTCCATATTATTTAGTACTATAGAATAATAAAATAAATATAATTAATTGTGGTATTTAAAAATAAAGGAAATGTTTGGTGTAAAATAAAATAAAAACCCATAGAAGGAGTTGTTTCTCTCCCCTCCTCTCATTCCCATTTTCTATATCTCCCACCAGAATCAAAAACACAACGTTTTTGTTCATTTTATGAAAAAAATATTATATGTTTTGGTGTGTCTGTGATAATTTGATCAAGACCATGAAATGAATAATTATAGTCTTGTATATGGTATGTGATTCTAGCCTTTATATTTTCTCAAAACGTGATTGTTTCTTGATATTTTATAATTTTTGGATAATTCAAAATCATGGGATAAATATAAATAAATATTGAGAATGAAATAATAATAATAATATAAATTAATATTATTAAAATATATTTTTTTGTTTTTTATGTAATATATTTTTATGTAATTTGGTTGTATGTGTTTATAAATAGTTTATCGTACCTATGGAAATTATATAAGAAAATAATTCATGATTATTTTATTTATAGATAATATTATATATATAGATTATTGATGAAGATATATAATGAATTTGAAGGGAAAATAAATACCAGATTTTTTATCATGTGAATATTATTTATATGAATATTCAGTGTGCTGGAAATATTATAATTAAAATAAGAATAATTTTTTAGAGTTAAAAAATAATAGGTATAATACATTGTTAAATATGTTTTTTGATGTAATTATAAAATTTTATAAAATATAATTTCATAAAATTGAATGAAAATTTTATTTTTTTAAAATGTGGTCTATGGATAAATAACTTTTTCAGTGATTATGATAATTTCATTTTGAGACGAATACATCATATTAGAATTATAATATTTAAAAAATGGTGGAGAATAATGTAACACCATGAGAATTTAGGATATATTTCTCTTCAAATAAGTTAAATTTGTTCGATAACTTATAATACACACAACCCCGCACCTAAATAAACCATAATATAGTTTATCATTATAACTTATCCACTAAATTGGAGGATTAAATAAAAATATTTTTTTAAAAAAAATATTATCTAAAAATTGTTTTTATAAAGAAAATATATTGATAAATAAGTAGTTAATTTTCAGTAAATTTATTATTTTTGTTAAAAATACATTTTCCCTTAAAAATAGTTTTTATGGAATTTTGTGAGAAAGTACATTATTTAATTTATGAATATTTTTTAATATTTATTTTCAAAAATTCACTTATTTTTTAAATCATCATTTTAACATTATATTAGATTCAATCTTTTAAATTTTTCTAAAACAAATTCTTTTTCGATGAATAATGAAAAATACTGATTTTATTGATATCTATATTTCCATTTAAATAATTTATAAATATAATTTGTATTTTAAACTGGTTTCTAAATAAAATCCATTCACTTATATTATTAATAGTACAATTAATTAAATTAGAATCAATTTTATGTAGAATTTCCGTATAATTTTTTTTAAACATAGAAAAATGTTTTTTTAGAAAACTATTTTTCATTTTCTTTTTCAAGAATAATTTTAAATAAAAAAATTTCACATATTTAATTTGAATTTGATAAAAAATTTATTTCATATTTGGAATTATAATTATTAATATTATGTATTAAGGTCAATTTTTTCATAATGAATAGTAAAAATAATATAAATTAGTTATCACAGTTAATATCAAAACTAGTTTCCCAAGTGTTAAACTAATAGATTTGGGTGTTTTCTCAAATTAAATAGGACTAAATCCTATTTTATTATCATATATATACCCTATACTATCCCACAATAAAATTTCATTCCATTTGAAAGTATATTTCTTAAGTTTGTCATTATTATATTTTAATCTTTTATGAAATTCCATGTTTGTCTACTCCCCTAAATTATAAACAGAAACCAATTCTTTCTCTACATTACACTACTTTGATATATATATCTTGATCAAAACCTTATCAATTATTATATAAACATACATATCTATGAATTTTCATTTCATTTCATCCTAAAATACCATTCGTGGTGTCTATAATAAGGGATCTATAGGATGTCTATTGAATAAGATGTAATCATCCTACCCAAACTCTTTCATTTTTTTTCTTTCTTATACATCCTATAAATATTTTCTTTTCATTATAAAATAATAAATGATGTATCTTAAATATATGGAAATATTATTATGATTATGTAACCACATTTATTCACCCTCTTTTCAATCAAATGGGTAGTGAAATTATCCCTCATGTGTATGTGGGGAGTAATGCCTTCATATAGCAATACAATTCATTTTCCATTTCCATTTGTCATGTATGATTATTATAATGGTTTTAATGTTTAAAAATTATTTTTATGACATACTTATTCTTCTATAATTATAAATATTATGGATGACTATAAATATGTATATAATTTTTATATAATATATTTATATCATGAATAATATTCTGGGTATTATGTAACTATGATCAAATTACTAATATTAGATCCTTCAAACTAAAACTCTAAAGTAAAAAAGATATAGTTATCACCCAGAAACGATGATTTTAATAATTATTTGTTAATAAATATGTATTTAAATATTATTATTTGATCATATATGATATTATCAACATTTAAATTATTTTCTCATAATGTTATAATAAATTTACAATTTATTATATAGGTGGTTAGAGATCCTTCAAGGCAAGTTGAAATTGAGGTAAGGAATTTTCGTATCAATTTTATTTCTGTGAGACACAATCCATATTAAAAAAGTTTTCATCTTATTTGTTGTATATATTTTATAGAAATTTAATTTATAATGATTCCCATGATACTTTTTTGGTCTTACAAACCTATATAAGGTTCACTCTTTCATGAGGTTTTGATTCAAATGTTACCAAAGTGGAAATGGATTTTACTTATAATCATATTATTTTTAGGATTGGTTCTGATTAATATTTTTATGATGAATTTTTTTTAACTATCTCTCCATAAACCCTTAAATTTTCATATGATCTGATTTATTTATATATTACATTTTTCCTTTCATTTTCCAATCATTAATAACTCAATACACTGAAATTACATTTTTATTGAAATTCGACTTTATTTATCTCTTCGGTTCAAAATAATTTTTCTTCCATAAAAGTGTCTTCTAAAAAACATAAATCATATTTATCATATTAACCAATTCCTTTTCAAATAAATTATTTTATTTTTTAAATATTTCTTTAAAATCAATCTTATTCTCATTTTTTGGAAGAATTATTTTTGACTTTTTACAAAAAAATGTGGAAGGAATATTTGTTTTAATGTACATGACATTAATGGAATTTACTACCAACATGAACACTGAATTATTTAAATATTCAATTTAAATTATACATTTTTATTTTCACAGAAAAAATTTCCTCAAAATTTCGGAATTTTTTAAATTTTTGTAAACTAATTTCAATGTGAAAATGGTATTTTAACTAAGAAATGGTCATGTGATCGTTAAAATTCATTTTCATCTATGAAAAAAATAAATTAATGTTAATAATAATTTACTATGGTTATTTTATAATTATTCCATCCAATTTCTTTATTTGTATGTATTCTGATGATTATTATTTAATGTTGATTTTATGAATCCCATTTCTTTTCCACGGGGTATGTTGTGATGAAATTTTTATGAAACATATTTCCTTTTCCTATGTGATGTCATTATAAATGTTTTTTGATATTCTGAAACAAATATGTTTGATTTTAATTATTTGATTGGTGGTCTTGGAATTATATTTCCCTGTAATTAATTGGGTCCATAGGGATTTCTCATGAGATTATAAACAAAAGAATGGGGAGAAACCCTATTTTAATAAGAGACATTGTCCACTTTGATATGCTCGGGAGTGAACATTGACTAAGGATATGATGTAATGTGTACTGAATTGTGTGGTCTTGTAATTATATATCTGTCTAATGAATTGGGTAAATAGGGATTTCTTATGGAATAATAAGGACAATAATGGGGAGAAAACCAATTTTAATAAGAGGAATTTTACATTATGATATACTTAAGAGTGAAAATTGACCAAGGATATGATGGAATGGGTAGTGAACCCAATACATTATTATATTCTTGTAAATGAGCCTTGAATAAGGAAATAATTTTATATGATATTTTATATGCCACAATGTTAGGTCATATTCTAATGGTATTCTCTCATATATCATGTTCTTTGGCTCCCTTATGATTTATTCCTTATAAATATCCATGATTTATGGTATGACTCATGATTATGACATATGATATGTTTGGTATGGTTTTAAAATGTTAATATAATGCTCGCATACCCTTATGCCCATGTTATTCTTAATTGATCATTGATATCTGCATTATTTTCTTTTACTGAGTATCTAAGCTCACCCTTTCTTAGGTTTCTTTTCCATGGGTTATGAAAAACTATTTTTTGTATGATATGTCCATGAGGGGTGCTGGTTACGACAATATTAGTAGGAGATGATGTAGATATCTTATGAAAAACATGATTTTTTATCTACGTTCCCAAAGACACAAAACCTATACAATTATTGAATGAATCATAATGTTATATAATTAATATTCATCTAATAAGTGGTGATGTTAATATATGAATGATAGGGGTCAATATAGTTTTTATCAGAGTAAATTTTAGTTTCCTTTAGAAAATAGGATGGAAAAACTATTGTGATAACACTTCGGATAATCAAATGTTTTTCAGAACACATGATGTTATGGTAAATAAAATGTATGTTTTTCCTCAAAAAATTATTTCCTAAATTCTACAAGTGGGTGTTGTTTTAGAATAGATTCATCTAGGGGTGAAACCAAAAAAGTGTATGTAAACTATATCTTCACCATAATTCAAATTCAAGGTGTGTGTTCCCTTATAGTTCACTTGGTTTCAAACTTGTAGGGGATATTATTAGGTTAATTTATAATTTTCTTCATTAATGGTTATGAAGGATTTCAATAGATGATGATCAAGGACAACCTAGGTCAAACCTAAGGTTTTATAGATTAAAAATAACGATTCATGGTTTAAGAAATCCTATGAATTATTTTTCATGATTGATCTCTTTAATCAAATATTTATGATGATCATGAAATCCATTTTGGTTTTAATAGGGGATTAGAGATAAAATTGTAAATATTAGTTGGTTACAAGTATGATAAAATATTGAAGTACCATATTTGGAAGTTTTTTATATTAATTACTTGATTTCATGAAAATTTTCACGAAATTTTAATTCATATCATTAATTATTTGATGTTGAATTCATAGTAAAAACTCTTAATGTTATGGTGACTCCATATCATTTTTATGATTAATATCTGATTGAAGTTTAGGATATTTTCCTCCATGTAAATCTCATTATTATCCCTCTTATAAAATTTAATGATATATTGTGATTGGAATGGAATTAATTTTATAAACACAATATCAATTTATAAGAAAGTAATTCCATATTTGATATTACAAACAAAAAAATTATCATATATTATTGTGAGGATAAATATGTTCTTATTATGGAAATTTAATCCATTGTATGTTTATTAACTCCTATTGAAAAGGATTTTTTATTATAAATGGTTGTGGAGAAACTAAACATAAAATATATATCTATTTGATGAGAGTTTTCCTCAAAATAGTTTTATATTCTTCCTATGAATCATGTTGATGATTTTTCAATATAACTCATCACCAGTGAAACAAATGTTTCAAATAATCCATATAGAATGGTCCCTATTGAGTTTCCAGAATTGAATTAGTAACTCTAGAAGAATCACGATTAAGGATTCATTCAGATTAGTGTGTCACCATGGAGTGAATCTATTATTAAGAAGAAATATGGATCAATGAGACTCTATATTTATTATTTGGAAATTAACGAGATCGTAATCAAGAATAAGTATTATATATCCTAATTTGATGTTTTTTATAAATTATGAGAAGATAAATATTTTAACAAGATTGATCTTCGATAAAGATATTATAAATTGAGGGAAAAATTTGAATATAGTACCAAGAAATCAATTCATATGTTGCTTAGAAACTATGAATTTATTGTGATTATTTTTAGTCATACTAATTCCCCCATTATTTTCATGGATTTAATGAATATAGTCTTTAGAGATCCCCTTGATCGTTTTTTGTTCATCTTTATAGATGATACTATTATATAATCTAGGATAAAATAAGTTCTTTTAGATCACTTTAGGATTAGACTATATACCTTAAGAAAGGATTAGTAGTATTAAAAATTTACCAAGTGTGAATTTTACCTACAGAAATGATCTTTTTTGGGTCATATAATCTCAATAAAGGGTATATTGATGGATTCATCAAAGATAAAAGTTTTTAAATGATGTCCTAGAACAATTAATTTTTCTATGATCCATAGTTTTCATAGTTTGGATGGATATTATCAATACTTTTTGGAAAACTCTACGTGGCTATCCAATCGAATCACTATGTTTACTAAGAAGGGATCCAAGATCCTTTTCCTAGAAAAATGTGAGAAATATTTCATGTCATTACTGAGAAGGTTACTCAGTGAACCTATACTTACACTACCCTATAGTAGATAATGGTTTGGGGTCTATAAAAATGCATCAAATAGGGGAATAGTATGATTTCTCATATAGAATGACATGGTGATAGCTTATGAATAATTACAATAGAAGGATCATGAAAAAAATTACCCAACTCATGATTTGTAGTAAGATATCGAAATTTTTTCATTAAATATATGGAGGAATTATCTTTATGGAGAAAGGTGTGAAATATATACCAATTATAAAAGTTTATAGTATATATTCAAAGAGAAAGTGTTGAATATTTTCAATAGGTTATGGTTGGATTCGATTAAATATTACAATTTCTAGTTACATTTCCACCCAAGGAAAGATAACGGGGTGGAATATGCTCTGAGTTGAACTCATTAAGCTATCTAACATATAAATAGGATCACAAAATATCAAATATTTTTAGATTTACAATGGGTTTACCATGAAAACTAGATGGAATAGGAGAAAATGTAACTTTTTCAAATGAGTGTTCAACTATATATCCTTGTAATCCTTAATTTAGAGAAAAAGGATGGTATATAGATGAATAATAAAATGAGAAATGTTTTTGTGTTCAACATTCATTTTGATGGAATGATAAGATTCAAGAACTTTTTGTGTGTCCCATTCATACCATATTTGATGGGGTAGATATTGGATGAACCTTAATGTTTATCATTTTCTATTCATCCTGGAAGTGTGAAAATATATATAGATATGAATGAATATTTCTGGTGGGACAAAATGAAGAGATAAATTGTAGAGTAAGTATTTAGGTTCTTGGTATATCAGTATGTTAAATAAAAAATGTATAATTTTAAGGATATTTCACAAACATTAACCATATCATAATATAAATGGGAAAACAACACCATATATTTTTACATCTTGCTCCCCTAAACATCTAAATAATTTAATGCAATTTTGGTTCAAGTTGATCTCTATATGACATCAACACACTTTATTACTACCATAAAATACTTATCTCTCTATCATCCTTCCAGAATATACATTAAACAAGTGTTAATGTTTCATGGAGTTAGACATTCTATCTTATCTAATTAATATATGAGGTATACATCAAAGATCTTGTGAGGTCTTCATCAAGTTCTCATTTCAATGTTCATTTTAATTACTACATATCATCCTCAAATATATGGCATGTCTAAGTGAAATATTCCAACCCTGGAAGATATTTTGAGGTATTGTTATATTGATTTCAAAGGTTGTTGGTATAAAAAATTTAACACCATGAGAATTATATATATATATATACATTTTAATAAATTCAATCTCTTTGATAGGCTGTAATGCATGCAACACCAGCTTTAAAAGAAGACAATACTCTATTAAAATATTATTTTAAAAAGACCAGGTTAATCTTGTCATTAAATTTAGGGGGGGTAATGTATAGTACTAAATAAATTATTAAAAATATATTTTTTAAACACATTAATCATTTATCTATTGATTAAAAATAAAAATAAAAACCATTTTAATGTAAAATATATTTTTTCTAAAAAAACTATTTTTTCAAAGAAAACAATTTCGTCACTTCTTACACAGTTATGAAAAAATGTATTTTATAAAATTTTATAAAAAATATTTGATAAAATTAATTGTATTTTTGAAATTATAATATTAATATTATATTAGGGTGAGTTTTTGTGATTTGTTTGTAAAGTCTCATTTTTATGAATAGTGAAAATATAGCTTTTTTATCTGAATTGCCTTTTCATTTAAATTATTTAAAAATAAAAATTCTGTTTTTTTAAATGAAAAAACAATATATATATTATAATAAATATATTTAATATTAGTGGAATCAATTTTATATTGAATTTCAATATTAAAACCTTCTATACTTACAACAAATTTCTTTTTGAAAACCCACTTAATCATCGTGTCTGTGGGTACAATGTAAAATTTGATTCTTTCACTTATATAAATTAAATATTAAAAAACATATTATATATCTATCATAACCAAAATTAATATTATCTAATGAAGTCAAACTTGGTTTTGACCATTTTGATTAGTAAAAACAGTAAAAATCAATTCGCATGGTTAATGTAATAAACTGATTTACTGAAGATTTAACTAAAGATATATGGGTTAAAATGACCCAAAATAATTTCCAATAGCCATTTAATATCCATATTTATAACTTAAATCCTCTAATTGTATAGAATAAACCATTTTGAGGATTTTTTTTAATGTCAAAAACATTGGTATAATATATTCAATTCCCAAATCACATTTTTTCCTCTCTCTCACTTATAAAATTCAACATACTATCATCCATTATTCAAACTTCCATAAATATTTGGTTTATCCAATATCGGAAAAAATCACTTTTTTACATCTATAACAACATCCTAGAGCTTTATTTTATTATAAATTCTTCCCGAAAAGTATTTTAGTGTAAACCTAATGATGTTCCCCAATGAAAACATAATGTTATTAAATGAGAGTTTTTATTTTATTTATTCATAAACCTCAATAAAATCTTATTTAGTATTGATAATATAGTAAAAAATATATATAACATGTATTGATGTGTTATTAAGTTAATTTAATAACTTATAACCATATCCACTTCCACTAAATGGGAAACAAAATTATCAATCATGTGTAAAATATACTACCTTATCACTAATCGATGTATCACGTTTTTTATTAACACATCTCACAGGTGGATATAATGATGTATATAAAGACTATATATAATATTTTTTTGAGTAAAAAGGATTTTTTGACTTTACTATTTGTTTTTTTAGAAATGAAAAAACCTTTCTTAAATACACAATATCTGACCCATTTATCTCCAAAGTATTTTTTCAATGTTTTTATATGAAATATATAATTTTACCATACTCAAAATTGTTTCAATGTATCCATGAATTTACATTACAATTATCGTAATGACCATGAATCTAATTATGATTGGATTCACCTAATCAAATCGTTTTATAAAGACTTTTTTGAAATGTAATCAGACTAAAAAAAGCGTTAATCATATTTGACGTTAGAATAGATACCATTAGATTCACACTCATTGAAAAAATTGTAATGAAACACTATAAGTAAATCTATGAGATTAACTTCTACATTAATCCTGAATATGAAACACTATTTTTTCATATTGAAACATTTTACTATTTATACTAAATTACTATATTATTAAAATGTTTTCATGAATTCAATTTTAATATATGTGAAACAAAATGGTGTTTTGATTTCAATTAAAAGATGACTCTTGAAGTGAAAAATGTTCAGGTCCTCCATAAAATATCATAGAAAATATGACCACTAATGATCAAGATGACTATTGGGATGCATGATTATAAATTCTAGGTCATTAGATCATTTAAAAATAAGAGAGGCTGCATGACATGACCAACACTATGCGAGATCTTTGGAGAATTATTTATTGTGAGCAAGAGCTCTAAAGATAATATATGTGAACTACTTGTTCTCTATCCTTGTAATCTTAGAGTTTATTTTACTTTGTGTGATTCATATTTTTGTAATTATGATCAAGGAATTCTGAGGCTAGGAATATAGAATCTGATCAACATGATCGATGAATTTTGAGGATAGAAAAATAGAATATGATCCATCAGATCGAGGGCTTCTAGGGATAGGAAGATAGAGGATCTGATCCCCTTCATGATAGAGGGCTTGCAGATTCCGCAAGACATATCCATTCATCATATCATGGTATTACCTTGGTGTGGCTAAGTCATAATTTATTGAAATTATAAATCAATGGGCCTTTCTCCTAGATCATTATAAACCCTTATTTATGGGTTTAAATAATTCTATTCAACTGTATTACTTGTTCATTAAAAAAATTACATTTTATTTTATTAATGTAAAGTGATATCTGGTATTAAAATTTCTATGTGTATTTCATTTATCATAATAACATAAATTATGATCCACTTGTTCGTCTATGAATACAATTCCATACACTTTAAGATAAAATCATAATTTATCGTATTTCTATTATTTATCATAATCATTATGATTACGATACATTTTTGGAATACACTTATATATATTTTCTAATTGAAAATCTGATTAAACGTTTAAAAACCTATGGATTACATATCATAATCAACAAAGATATGATATTCTTTTCATTAGTACCTATGGACCAGTCTAATTTCAGTTTTAATATATTAGAGATTATGTTACTGTGATTTTTTTAATTATATTAAAACAATTTTCTCTTAATATTAAAAATGAAAGATTTTAATCTTAAATCCCCACACTAGTAGTTTTCCATATTCATATAAATTTCTATCCTGAAATTGGTATCACAGCCAAGTCTCTGTAACATTGATACTTTCATTTGTTGTCATATGAGGAATCCACTTTTGATACTTTTTACTTGTACATCAATTTTTTTAAAAGTATGTTGTAAAACTTTTGTTTTTAAAAACATATTACACTAACATGTAGTGAGGAAGAAAATTTTAATATTTAAAATATAGAATGTTTAAATGTCAGTTATATAGACAATATTAATCTAAACATACCACTGATTCTTGTTGGTAATTATTATGAATACTGGAAGGATAGAATGAAGGCTTTTGTGTTGAACACTAGAGTTGATAATTTTTTAATGATCTTGGGATATTATAAAATTCATAACAAGGACTTCAATGACTCTAAAAATCAAGATAATTTGGAATATCTATTGAATTAAAAATTTAGAAAGACTTTATTACGTTCCATGATGAGAAACATCTATAGTAAAATTTCATCTTGTGGATGTTCCAAACGTATCTTGATGAAATTAGAGATTAATCATTTTATAATATCAAATGTTGTTGAAACCGGAAGATCTATTCTTAAAGATGATTATTAATTATTGTAATTTCCTTATGGTGAAAGTATTGTAAAGGTACAATAGAGATTTTGATAATAGTCCATAGTTTATAATCTATGAGAGAGAAATGTTTATATGATAAAATTCTTGTTGAGAAAATAATTGATATTATTCCCATTGAGTGGGAATCTAAGTGGAAATATGTTGATGAGTCAAGGAAGATTAATATAATTACTCTTGATGATTTCTTTGAAACTCTTTTACAATATGATGGATTATTGAAAAGAGATGATGACATTCTCAAAAATAGGAATAGTAGAGTTTCTTTGAATACAACTATGATTTCTACGGAATCTTTAGCACATGAAACTTTTGTCAAATATTGTAGAAAGAGAAATGTTGTCATCCAATCTCATTCTGGGGATTCTGAACATTTAGATAATGAATCGGCCAATATTTCTCAAATCATAAACATAATTGTAAGAAAAAAAACTTTCAATATCATTACAAGAATAAATAATCATTATAAGAAAGAAACAGGCGATTGTAAAGTGATTTGTAATGAATTTAATAATTCTTGACATATTAAACTATATTTTATTATGTTGAAAAGTAAATATGGAATGAAAATACATTCTGAAATAAATTAGAAATTGTATTATAATACAAAAGTTAATAAAATCTTGAATACTCAGGAGTCATGGAGTTTTAGTGGAGGATATTCATCTGATGATTCTTTAGAAAATAAAAATTCAGGATTGAGGAATACTAGACTCTATTCTAGAATAACATTTTAGCACAAATTGTAGATAAGGTACATACATCTGATTTTATAAAAACATATTCCTCTGGATTAAAACTATCCTCATGAGAAATAATATATTTCTTCCGATGATGAAACTTCTTCAGTAGAATATAGTAATATACCCTCATATAAATAAGTCTCTATATTTTCTAATTTGCATGAAAATGAAAATTTTAAAGTCATTATGGAATGTAATAAAGGAAATTCAAGAACAAATGTATTGATAAAAGAAGTATTAGATCATTCTAAATATCTTGTTAGTATTTTTTAAAAATTTATTATATTTCAAATAACCATGAAAAATATAATTCTATGAAGGATAATATATTTATGGATTTTGAAAATACATATTTATGAGAAAAATGTTTTAGAAACAAAAGTCACTTCTGAAACTTATATATTCAAGGGTAAAAATTTTTTTGTCAAAAGAAAATATGAAACTTTTTCTTTAAAGAAAAACCTATCAAACATTACCATTAGAAAATAAAATTTTGATAATATTTATAAACAAATTCATTGTCATGGTAATAGTTTTATAATGTCTTACTCTAATCCAAAACATATTTTTAACAACAATTACTTTATTCCAAAAAGTACACACTTTTGTAGTAAATGTCAAAGTGGGGGTTACTAGAATAATTTTTTTCTTTTAATAAATTTCAATCCCTAGGGTTCCACAATGCCCATTTTTTCAATACAGATGTGGATTGTAAAAAATTTATTTACTAACAGTTTCAAACCCATAAATGTTTTGGTACTGAAAACACAATTATTTTGTTTTCATGAAAAAAATGATGTACCAATAATAAGAATACATGGTACATGTAGGTTCTTTGTTCTTTTAATATTTTTGGCAACAGATAATTGTTTTAAAATATTATCAAAATGAATTTTGAAAGAGTTACATTTGGAGATAATTATCAAGGAAATATTTTTGGTACAGGTAACATTGATCTATAGGAACATATTTAATCTCAAATGTTTTCTTTTTTAATGTTATTAAGAACAACCTTATAAGCATAAGTAAATTATGTGATGAAGTCTATCTTGGGAATTTTAGGAATGATAGAATTATAGTACCTGATTCCAAGGATGAATTCATTATTTTTTCCCATAGGAATGAGAATTTTTACATACCTAACATAGAAGATCTTAGGAGCCAAGAATTACCTTGTATCATAGAAATGGAAGCCCAATATAAATTATAGAATATATGGTTAGGAAAATGTAACCTTAGAAACATATTTTTGTTAACTCATAAAGGACTTTTTAAGGAACTACCGAATCATAGATTTGATTCTTCAAAAGTCTGTGACAAGTTTCAATATGGAAAGAAACACAATTCAATCTTTGAATTAGTTAGTGAAGCTTCAACTTTAAATTATTTACTGTTAGTGAACCTAGATTTATTCAATCCTATAAAAAAGGTAAGTATTTGAGGCAAGTACTATGTATTTTTTTAGTTGATGATTACACTAGATATACATGGCTCTCTTTTATAGCCAATAAATATGAATCCTTTTTGTTATTATAAAACATTGGTAGAAAAAGTTAAAAATGAGAAACACCATCCATGTATAATTATCTACAGTGACCATGGAGGATAATTTGAAAATTATTATTTTGAAAAAAAAATTAGTACGAAATGTATTACTCATAACTTTTTTTCTTTTACAACTCCTCAAAAAAAATGGTGTTGTTGAAATAATAAACAGTATTCTTTAAAAAATAACAAGAACCATGCTGAGTGAATACTCAATTGCTAATTTTTTGGGATAAAGTAGTTAAAACTACATTTTCTACTATAAATCACGTTTTAATTCATCCTTTTATTAATAAAATGCCTTATGAATTATCGATAGCTTGAAAATCAAACTTTTCATACGTCAGATTATTTGGATTCCAAGAATTCATTTTTAATAAAAAATAAAATTTAAACAAATTTAAACCCAAATATGATAAAGTAATATTCTTAGGATATTCCACCACTTCTAAGGCATAAAATGTTTTAAAAAAACTTCTACTACTGGAGAAATAATGAATGTTGTATTTGATGAAATTGATCCTTTTGTTTTTAAACAAACCCAACCAACATACTCTAATGTGTTTTAAAAAATTGAATTTCAACCTTTTTTGGAATATTATTATAATAAGGAAAACACATAAGAAATTGTTTATGAAGTATTTACTCAGGAATATTTTATACCTTATATTGATGAATAGTTTTTACAAAACCCAAGCCAGTTGTTTCTTTAGAATCTTTCTAGTGATAGTATCATTGGTGATTTAAATCCACATGTAATGACTAAAAGTTCTAGGAATAATTAATTAGAAAATTTTGGTTTCATTAGTCAATTCAAACCTAAAAAAACATGATGAGTATTTAGGTGATGAAGATTGGATTATGTCTATTAAATATACAGAAAATGAATTCTATTGGAACAAATTACATACCATGGTTGAATGACCTAAAGAAACCTTATAAATTGATGTAAAATGTGTTTTTAGAAACAAATCTGATGAAAATAGAATAATCATTATAATTAAACCAATACTTGTTACTAAAGGATATTATCAACAAGAGGGAATAGAAAATGAACAAACATATGATCCGGTAGCTACACTTGAATCTATTAATTTTCTATTTTCTTTTGTAGCTTTCTTTAATATAAAAATATTTCAAATAAATTTAAATTGTTCTTTTCATAATGGATATATTCTAGAAGAATTTATTTTTGAATAAAATCTAGGTTTTGAAGATAAAAAATAACCTAAATACGTTTTAAAACATACCAATGCATTATATGGACTTAAACAATCCCCTAGATCCCAGTATGATAGATAAAAATGATTTGGGTTTGAAAAAAAAATGTTAAGAAACTACTAATCCAATATTTTTTATAATGAAAGAAAAAAATATTAGGATTATTAAAATTCATGGTGATAAAATTATATTTGGATTAACTCAAAAATTATTACTAGGTTCCTTTACGGATCATATAAAATTAGAGATTGAAATGACTCTAAAGTGTGACTTAACATTTTTTCTTGGTTTTCAAATTTCTCAAAAACCTAAAGGAACATATATATCTCAACATATGTATATAAAATATATTATTAAAAAGTATGGATACAACAGTACTAAGAGTATTATTACTCCAATAGGAACTGCAAATACACTTGTTCCTAATGAAAATGTGAAACCAATTGATCGAACAAATTTTAGAGTTATGATAAGACGTTTACTGTACTTAAATTATAGTCAACTATAATTAATATTTTCATTATGATTATGTGTATGATATCAAGAAAATTCAAAATAATACCATTTAAAAGAATTAAAAAAGAATTTTTCATTATTTAAAGGGAACTATAGATTTATGACTACTCTATTTTTTCCATAAATGAATTTGAATTAAAAGTTTTTTGGGTACTGACTTTCATGGTTATAGAATTGATAGAAAATGTACATCTGGAACATGTAATTTACTAGGAGATTCATTAGTTTGTAGGTATTTTTGGAAACACCACTCATTATTACATTCCACTTCTAAATCCAAATATGTGGCAGGTGGAAGTAGTTGTGCTCAAGTGTTGTGGATATAACACACACTCACTGATTATGGAATGAGTGTTATGAAAAATAAACAAAATATGTGATAACACTAGTGTCATTTCCTTAAAAAATCATGCACATCACTCTCGTGAAAAAAAACCTATACATTAAGCATCACTTTCTTAGGGATTTCCCAGAAAAAGGAGATATCATTTTACAATTCATCAGAATGTAAGAATAACTTGCTGGTTTTTTTACAAAACTGTTACCTTCAGATAGATTTGAATAAATTAAAAAATATATATAATTATCAATATAAAGTAATCATTCATATATAATTCTTGTTTAAACCACCTCCTTACATTAAGTTACTCTTTTTAAAAGGGGTATTATATATGACTTATTCTAAAAAAATTAGTATCTCAGTTTTTTAAATAATATTTATAATATGTATTCCGATCATTTGAATGTTTTAAAATTGTATTTGAAAAATAATATGATTTTAAATTCAATCAGATTCAATATTCAATCGGATTTGAAAAAGAATCAGATTTAAATTTCAATAGTAATTGAAATGTGTTTGATTAAAATCAAATTTTTAAGGATTTTGTATTAAATTTATAATATATATTTCAAATTTTATAGTTTATACATTTTAATTTGAAAATTTATAGTAATTAAGTCTTATTCTTTTACTATTGTAATATATTTTGTTACAAAACAAAGAAGAACAAATTATCATATCAATTTTTCCACTCTGAATGGTATTTTTTCTTCATTTTATACATAAAAACTATTTAATTATAATTAGTGTTTTTCTTGTTTGTTTTTATCCTTAATGTTTGTTTAAAAAAAATTCACAATCATATTAACTCAATATGAAATATTTTTTTCAAATTTTATTGTGTTCATCAAATAGGATAAATTATCTTTATTAAAACAAATGAAGCTATACTATTAAATCATTCTTTGAATAAGATATCAACTATTAGATGATATATCTTAAAAGGTATCCCTTATATATTCTTGGAATATGAACCATTGGTCATGTTTCCTAATAAAAGGGGGACCCGTCTTCTTACCCCACATCGCTTCTCTCAGGTTTTCGTCATGAAGCGCTGTAAATTTTAAACCTCTAACTCTGATTCTCTTCATGTTTGCTTTGTCTATTTTCATCCCAAATATGATGGCCAAAAAAAATTATTAAAAAAAGTTGTTCTTATATCATGAAAAGATAGTATCAAGATATTTCTAGGAATAATATTATTTTTCTTTAAAGAGAATGATTCAGTTTCAAGGATGGAAATCACTATGTTTAGAACAATCAGATCCAAACTATGATTTATTTTATTTGGATATAGTTCACAATTTCTATTATTTTTTCATATTCTACAAGAAATATGGAATATAAATGTTATCTATCTATATCTATTATAAAACATATTAGAAGAATTTAAAAGCCTCCACCAACTTTCTCGGTATATCAGATGAAGGAGATGTCTGTTAACCATCTCACTTGGTACCAGATTTTACGAGAATAGATACAAAATCTGTGTTTAAAATAAGTGAAGATCCCATTAATCCCATATCAAAGATTTTTAGACACCTCGATGCAATGTTTCGTTATACAAAAAATATTATATTTAGATACTCTTAAAGTATCTGATGTTCTTACTGTTGATTATCTTGTTTGTATGAGAAAGAACAACCTTTCTGGTTTTATTCTTTTGAATATAATGAGTATCAAGTCAAAATAAATAAAATATCCCATTATCATGTTTTTGGGTATGATTAGAAAGATGATTGAAATATCACGAGGCATTCCAATGTTGCAATCAAATTCAATACAGTCATCGAAAAGATAATATTTTTAGAGAATACATGATTAGAATGACAATATATGTTTCTGATCTCGATTCTTATTTTTTATTAAGGATACTAAGCTATCGTATCAAAGTAAAAACATTCTTCCACAAAGAAATATTAGAAAGAAGAAAACAAATGAAAATCTAAATCCCATATGAGAAAACAAAAGAAACCAAATAAATACCCAAAGGAATTCATTGATTAATATTAAAAAATATAAGAATATAGATAATAAGGAGAACCATAGTTTTATCTTGACCCAACTGATGATTTTTTAGTAATACTTCATGGTGAGGATGTTTTAGAAAAAAATCGATGAAAATAAGAAAGAGAAAAAGTTTTCAGAAGCACACTTACGTGACAGGATGTTAAAAGGTGTTAGACCACCTTCAGCTAAAATTGTATTACCAAAACCAGATGATTGTATAATTCTAAATGAAATAGTTTTATTTCATGTTGATTCCCACTCTGACAAGTCAAAAGGAAAACAAGTTTTTGTTTTTAATTAATCAATTACAATGTTAAAATCTGAATTTGAGATCATATTCCCAAATTCCTAAAGAAATTCATAAATTTTATAAAGAAACTGAAGAAGAATATAATGTGTTTAAGAAAATAGAATAATAAAAACGAGAAGGGGAATTATAATAATAACAATAGTAATAGTAAGAGGAAAACTATTTTGAAAAAATTTCATTGTGTACTTCTCATACATTATCAAAAATATTATCTTCCCTGGGAAATCGTAATGATAAACTAGTAAGCCTGAATAATCAAGAGTTTCCATTAATTCACGATATTTTTTTTTCATCCAAGAGGGATAAAAAATCATGATACAAAGGATGAAGTGAGTACAAATGTTATTATTTAAGCGATTCAAATTTTTGATAAAAATATTGGTAAGCAAATAATTCAAAATCGGATCTAAAAAAAAGAAAATAATGACATGGATAGATGAAATGGGAATGAGTAGATGAATTATTCAGTTAGAATATAAATATCGGAAAATGATCATTACCCAAGGAATTTATTTCATCTTTCATACCATAAAGTGATTGGAAAAAGGATATCCCATTGTATAGACTTGACCTTAGTTTCCTGGATCTTGTGCCTGATTTTATTACATTTTTATATAAATAAGGAATATGCATCCTGAAGGACCAAGTACTTTAGTAGATTTTGGATACAAGATACATATATACGTTCAACATTCAATCATGAAAGGGAATACAACACTAATTTATTCCATTTAAAACATCAATTCCTCCAAGATTATGCTTGTAAGTAACTCATATCTAACTTTATCATATCCTGGTAAAATGAAACATACAAATGGGGTGAGCTTAAATTGCCAGCAAGAGTATGAAATATAGTGTAGATAACATAAACATAAACAATAGGCATAATGAATAATTGAAAACACATGCCTTTACAAATAATAAACATTGACATATTATTGTAGGAATATGAGTTGAGTAAATAATTCCATAATAAAAAAATATAATAGTTATTCTACTAACTGAATAACCACATGAAATTTCAATTATTAGATTCATAATGAAGGATGTGCATATGTCAGACATTCTAAAACATACCATCTAGGCCTCATCCAAGATGTCTGAAAACGATTAAGGCCACGGCCAAAACCGTATCTCAAAAAGGGAAAGGCCCCGACCATGTCCATATCAATTTGTCTCATGAGACCAACCGATGCATCGAGGGGGTATAAAAGGCCCCAACCATCATATAATAAGTCAAAATAATTCCTCATATGAGCTGGGATAAACCTAAATAACATATACAATCATATTGAAACTCACATATTAAATATAAATAACATCCCACAAACCTTAAGCTTAAACTCTTACCATTCAGAGTAAATTTGGTGAATGGTTTTAGGATAACACATAAACAATCAAACTAGACATATTTAATCGAATAAATACGTTGGATGACATCATAAATTATTAATCCCAATAATACATAATTATCAACAAGAGTGTTGAAATAGAAGAAAATACTCTTATAAAATCATTACACAATTCTTGAGATAAATAATCTTATTATTAAAAGAAGCATTCTTTTGAAAAAGTATTTATATAAAACCAGAATATAATTAATATAGTTTTTTTATAATAAAATTATTTATTTTATATAAATAATGGTTTCTAATAAAAGATTGTATATTTCCCTTGAAATTAGGTAAAAATTTGAGAAATTTCCTTGAATTGGGATTGTATTTCGTGTAAATCCACATAAAATAAGGAAGTATTCTGGTTGGTAAACATATATATAACTCTCAAAAATAATATTTTAGGAGTATATAATAATACGTAATAATTTCATTGAAATAATTTGACAATAAAATTAACTCGTATGAAAATGGATGTCCGGGTGGAATACTCTTACCTTAAGTCCGAATGTGTTCATCTCTTGAACTTAAGGTCCTGAAATATGAAAATAGACTTATTAATAACATAATTCAGAACCTATTATACATTTATTTAGTTTATACTTCTTTTATTAAGTATATTATGTCATTATTTATTGGTAATAATATTTAAATCCGTCATTCTAGAGTGTTCGTTTTCTTGATTTTCATAATCGGTTCAATTGTTTTTATGTAATGGAGTTCTGGTGGAATGGATGTAAATATATAGAATTGAATTTACATATTATTTATGATTGTTAATATGTTTTAATGGTCATTTATATCATTTTTGATACATGGAATGAGTGTTAATCATTTGATGAAATATTAATGGTAATCACCTAGATTTTTTTTGCTGTATTTGATTATAAAGAACCAGTTTGGTCATATGATTTAATATTGTGTAAATATACTGGTTACTAAATATTAAATAGGTTAAAATAAAAATATTATAGTCTATAACAACCATAATAATGGTTTAATGACAACTAATGAAGGAGAATTTGAACAACAAAACTTTATCATCTATAAAGGATGTAAATTGGAACCTCACAGATAATGATTTCATTCATAAAATAAATGATAGAGAGTAAGAATATTGATGACAATTATTACATTAAAATGATATATTTAGAGTATATAGAAGATACTAGACTAAGAATTTTCATTTATATATAATAGTTTGGGATAGAATAAGAAAATATGATAAATTGAAATGAAACTAAATGAAAAAGAAAGATGATTTACCTCTTGTAATAACCTCCTGGAGAACCTCCTTAAGGGAAGGGGTTTTGGTATTTTGGAAAGACCAAGAGCTCCTGGATGTGGGGAGTGACTAAGTAAGGGTATTTGAGAAGATCATATGCAAGGAAAAGGTCATCAGAAGAGTGATGATAAGAGGAAGTGAGGGGGTTTTATAGTGGAGGAGAGGAGTGAATTTTGAATATTTTACAAATTATTTTATTATTTCTCTCAAGACAATAAATAGCGTATATTCATTTCACTCATAATAGTAATAAGTTCACGTGAGTTCAAACCATGTGGCATTACATCACTCATGATTTCATAAATAGTGTATTTAACTGATAATTTTTATATACGGTATTTTACCATATTTCACTATTCATAAAAAATTCAATAATTTTAGAAAAAACACAAAAATTCACCCCAACCATTTTTATACCTGTAGAATTAAAAAATGAACACCATTTTTTAAAAATAGTTTTCTATATATTATTAATTTAATTTTTAAATAAATTCAATGTTTATTCCAAAAAAAAAATTTAAAACCATAATTCGTTTTATATTACATTAACTAATTAATCAGGATCTCATTATCTTTTATCAATAAGAAAATTAAATAATATTATTATTTACTATTTATAAGGGTCATACTACTATTCATATTACTAGTCACAAGGGAATATTTCTATTCACAAAAAATTAAGTTGGTTCTATAAGACTCCAAATGACTTAGTGATCACAATTATAGATGACCGTTTTTTGAAATTCATAACATAGTAGGGAAAATGTTTTGTTTAATAGCTATATTATAAAATGTTTTCTTTTTTAGGGACTCAATGTTTCATTCATTCAATATTTATTTCCTAATCCTTGGGGTGTTACATTCTCCCCTCCTTACAAAAATATTCCCTCAAAATTCACAGAACATTACCCCACAAAAAGATTTGGGTAGGTCTTCTTTATAAGCTCCTTAGGTTTCCATTTTGCCTATTCGATTTTATAATTCCTCCAAAGTATCTTTACAAGATTAGTCATCTGATTCCTCAAAACATGTTCCTTATTATCTCGAATTATGATAGTCTCTTCACAGTTAGATAGGTCGGGTTACAACTTTATACCTTCAGAGGTTGGGAAATGTGTTGGGTTTGGCATGTACATTCTCAACAATGAGACACATAACACAAAACGTCTTCCAAGATTTTAGAATTCCATCTTTACATACAAATTTATCCAACAGCCCCCCTTTCCCAACATTAATTTTTATTTTTAGGTTCTCATCATTAGGCTGAGAAATTTTAATCTTTTTAAATAAATATGGTTGGAAAACCATATGAAAAAGTAGTGATGTTTAACATTCAATGATAATTCACATATCTATAATCAGTAGATCTATGTACGAAGAATCCTTGTTAGTCCTAATTTTGTTGAGAACCCCCTGATCCTTACTGCTGAGTGCATTAGCTACCTTGTTTTTCTTTCTTGGGTGGCAGTGTATAGTACAATCATAATTCTTGAGTAGTTCGAGCCATATTCATTTCTGCATGTTCAATTATTTCTATGGGAAGATATACTTTACACTCTTGTGATCCTTATACATCTCACATTTTTTACTATATAGATAATATATCCATATCTACAGTGTGAAGATTACCATAGCTAATTCAAGATCATGTGTGGGATAGTTTTGTTCATTAATTTTTAACTACCTTGATGCATAGGCAATAACTCTATCATTCTGCATAAGGGAAAAACCAAGTCCTTTATTTAATGCATCACTATAGATAACAAACACATCAATCCTAGATAGTAGGGTTAGGATCAGAGAATTCACTAATCTCCCCTTCAACTCTTCAAAATAGTCCACATATTCCTTTTTCAATATGAACATAACCCCTTTACGTGTATGCTTGGTCCTTGGGTTAGCTAAATAGGTAAAGTTTTGAATGAAATTCCAGTAACAACCTACTAAACCAATTAAACTACCTACCTCATTTATGTTCATTAGAGAAGGACATTCTTTCACATCCTTCTTCTTTGTAGGATCAACAGATATTCCATCATTAGAGACAATGTGGCCAAGAGAGGAAAATTATTGAAGACAAAATTCACATTTTCTAAACATTGTATATAATTCATTTATTCTAAGAGTCTTCAGAATAGTGCGCAAGTGATTTTTATTATCTTCATAGATTTTAGAATATACCAATATATCAAAAATAAATACAACAAAAAATTAATCAAAATATTCATCGAATACTATATTAATTATATCCAAGAAAATAGAGGGTGAATTAGTTAGTTCAAAAGGAATTACTATAAACTCGCAATGCCCATACCTGGTTCGAAAGGCTATTTTTGGAATATCATCCTTCCTCACAAGCAACCGTCGATATCCATATTGAAGTTCATTCATTAAAAAAATATTGGGTTTCATGAAATTGATCAAATAAATCATCAATGCGAGGTAGAGGATACTTTTTCTATATTTTTATATCATTGATCTCCCTGTAGTCAATGCACAGCCTCATAGAATAATATTTTTTCTTAATTAAAAGAATATGGGCTCTCCATGGAGAAACACTAAGGCGAATAGATCCTTTATCACTCAATACCACTAGTTGTTTTTTTAGTTCCACTACTTCCAAAATGACCATTATATAAGGGGTCTATGATATGTGCCTTGAACCATGAATTAAGTCAATAGAAAACTCAATTTCCCACTCCAGAGGATGTCCAGCTAAATCCTCTAGAAAAAAATCAATATATTCTTGCTCAATTGGTACATAATCTATCCAAACATTCACTTCCTCACAAATAGTTATTTCATTCCCATTCTCCTCAATAATTGAATTTAGTAGAGCTATTGGTTGGGGATCTAGATGAGAGTCATAGAGTGATATTTATGCCCTTAATATTAATGATTCCACATAATCCTTGAAAATTATAACCTCCTTCCACTTAAAATAAATTTTTGCATCATGGTTTGAATGCCAATATATACCGGGGATTATATAAAATTCAATTATGGTGATGAAAATAATAATAGTAGATAAATCATGTTTATACAACATAATGGGGACTTCCAGACATAACTTTATTTCAATGATACTTCCCTTAGTAGTTCGGACAGATTACTCCCTTAATAAATCAAATTGGAAATTTCTATTTTTCATGGAAAACTATAAAGATATGAAAGAATGTGATGATCTAGAATCAAATAAAAAATAGTCTATGTTTGAGGAAACAATTATTATACCTACCACCACATCATTAGAAACATCAATATCAGCGGTTGTGATCACAAAAGCATTTCCCTGCTCCCTTAGCCTTTTCTGTTGCATGTTAACTTGACACTTTGGACAATCAATAGCATAGTGTCCCATATCCCAAAATTATAACAACAAAAATCAATAGCTTCTTTATTTTCCATAAAATCACCAACATGATTTCCTTTTTGTCCACATTTGTAGTATACTCTTTTTCCTTTTATGTAGGCACCAGGGTGTTTCTATCCACAATTATCATAGGGTGGAAATTTAACTCTTCCATTCTTCCTCATTCCATTATTTCTTTATCCAGAATTTTCAGCAACCCTATTATTCTATTACTTTCCTTTAAAGTCATAAGACATATAGAATTTCTTTTCTATCTTGATATAACATGAAACTATATCCTTATATGATGAAGAAAATTAGGAGACAAGTGCCCTTTAGAGGAAAGGTTTTAGGTCATTAAAGAATCTATAAATTTTTATTCATGTATTTTGTATTTATTCCTCAACATGTCTTCCTATTTTTGTGAAATTATCTTCATAATTTCCAACATTATCATATTCCTTTTCTCTCAAATCCCGAAACCGCCTCTCCATATCTTCTCACAATTCACAAGGAAAGTATTTATCTAGGAATATTTCTTAAAAGTCCTTCAATTCCATCTATTCTATCTATTCCCCCTCCTTTGTGTTTCAGATTAATTACCACCAATGATCTGTATCTCCCAATAGAAGATAAACTTCCCTGATAGCCTTCTCTCTTTCATTACATTCCAATGAGATAAATATCTTCTATAGGGAACTTAAACACTGTTCAGTTACAAATTGGTTCTTAGTCCCATTGAATAATTGAGGCTTTTTTCAGGTAAATCGATCTAACAGATATCCTCTACATGGTGGCTTCAAATGCTCTATATGGGTAATGTTATTGATCATAACCTGAGTAAGTTGTTCCAATATAGTTATATGATGCTCTGCACCAGTTTAAGTACCATATCCAATATCATTATCTTGCATCAGAGGGAAATCCCTGCCTGGGATATGCGTGTTCAAACAGTTTCCATTTCTTCCACTAGGAACTTTTTCTAGATAATTTCAAACACTAGATTATGAAATGAATCATAATGTATTATCCTAACATAGAAAAATACGTAGCATAAATGGAAATCCTACGGATGGAAAACCACATAATCACAAAAAATATTTCTTTAATGAGAAACATACATTTAAATCCTTCATAATGGCTTGTAAAGAAAATCTAAATTATCCTAAGCATATCCCCTGAGAGTTTCAAATGAGTTGTACAGTAAGGCTCGTTTTCATGTATCAAGATACCCCAGGTCATGCCTGAAACTCAGTGTCAAATTTTTCACTCGAAGGTACATATGATTCAGAACCACGTCCATTTATAGTATCCAAACATAGATGTATTTTCTAGAAAGATTCACATAATATATTACTTAATAATATACTAGGATGTTCATGTATGTTTATCCTCATATACTATATTATATATTTGTTTCCAAATATATGTTCTCTAAATCTAGTTTCCATGTTTTCTGCTAAACTTACATTGATACCAACGGTAAGGACCTGACCATAGTTTCTTAGAGTCGATGCCTTATTTTTTTACACTATCATATAAACAAAGAATATGCATCCCAAAGGACCAAGTATATTAGTTTCTTTTGGAAACAAGATAAATATATATGTTCAACATTACATCATGAAATGAAATACAACACTAATTTATTCCATTAGAAACATCCATGCCTCCTAGATTATTCTTACAAGTCACTCATAACTAACTTCTACATATCCTAGGGAAAGGAAATAAAAGATAGAAGTGAGCTCAAACACTCTGTAAGAGTAAGAGATTCAATAGAAGATAAGATAAACATAAACATTAGGCGTGATGAATAATTTAAAACACATGACTTTAAAAAAAATAAACATGAACACATTATGGAAGGAATATACGATGTGTAAATAATGCCACAATAAAACATAATCATGGGTATTATACTAATTTAATAACCACATGAACATTCAATTATTATCATCATAATGAGGTAATTTCGTATACGGGACATTTTGAAATATACCTTCAAGGCCTCAGCCAAGACGTCTAAAAATGATTAAGGAATCGACCAAAACAATATATCAAAAATGGTAAGGCCTTAGCCAATTATATGGCTATTTTTCTCATGAGACAAACCGATGCATAAAGGGGATATATTTTTTCCCACCCTACACATAATAAGTCCAATTAATTTCTCATATGAGTGTGGATAAACAAAAAAAACAAATAAATTTATATTGAAACTCACATATGAAATATAAATAACATTCCCCAAACATTAAGCGTAAACACTAACCATTCGTAGTAAATTTGGCGAATCAATTTAGGATAGAACATACACTATAAAACTAGTCATAAACCATCCAATAAATATGGTTTATTAATTCATAAATGATTAATCACGATAATACGTAAGAATCAACAAGAGTGTTTTAACTGACCAAAATACTCTTATAAAATCATTAGGTAATTCTTGAGATAAATACTCTTTTATTTTGAAAAGAAGAGTTATTTTGGTAATATCCTTGGGTAAAACCATAACTGAAGTAAGATAGTATTTTCATAATAAAATGATTGATTTTAGAAAGATAATGGTTGCTAATATAGATTATGGAGTTCCCCTGAAATTAGGTAAGAATTTGAGAAATTCTCTTGAATCGGTCGGGTATTTCGTGTAACTCTTCATAAAATAAGGAAGTATTATGGTTGTGAATAATATATAGAACAGTCAAAAATAATTTATGGGGTTTACATAATAATAAATTATAATTTCATTGTGTTAATTATATGAAAAATGTATCCCGAATGAAAATGGATGTTTGGGTGGAAAACACATACCATAAGCCCGAATGGGTTCCACTCTTGAACTTAAGGTCATGAAATATGAAATTAGAATTATTAATAAATTAATTAACAGAATATTAGACATATATATAGTTTTTAATGATTTTATTTAGTTCATTATTTCCTTATTTTTTATTTATAAGGTTGAATTCGATCATTTTGAAGTGCTTGTTTTCATGATTTTCTTAATCAGTTCACTTGTTTTTATGTAATAGAGTTCATGTGGAATTGATGTGAGTATCTATAATTGAATTTATTTATTATTTATGAATTTCCTTCAGTGTTAATAATAATTTATATCATTTGGTTACATCGCATGAAGATTAATCAATAGATGAAATATTAATGATAATCACCAAGATTATTTTATAGGTATTTGATTATTATGGACTAGTTTGGTCATACGATTTAATATTATGTACATATACTAGTTCCTGGATATTAAATAGGTTATAATAAATATATAATAGTCTTTCTAAACAATAAAAATGGTTTCATGACCATTAATGAAGGATAAATTGATGAACAAAACTTCGTCATCCATGAAGGTTGAAAATTGGAACCTCACGGATGATGATTTTGTTTAAAATATAAATGATAGAGAGTAAGAATATTGTTGATGGTTCATCCATGAACATGATATAATTATAGTATATATATGATACTGGAGTAATAATGGTAATTTGTACAGAGGATTTTGGGATAGAAAAGGAAAAGAAGAAAAACTGAAATGAAACAAAATGAAAAAGAAAGATGATTTACCTCTTGTAATAACATCCTTGGGAACCTCTTTATGGGAAGGGGTTTTGGTATTTTGGAAAGAAAAAGATCTCCTGGACATGAGGAGTGACAAATGAACGGTATTTGGGAAGATCATAGACAAGGAAAAGGCTTGAGAGGAGTGAAGAGAAGAGGAAGTG
This sequence comes from Viscum album, assembly GCA_963277665.1. Lineage (NCBI taxonomy): Eukaryota > Viridiplantae > Streptophyta > Magnoliopsida > Santalales > Viscaceae > Viscum > Viscum album. The sequence goes on from OY728138.1 coordinate 151,836,055, forward strand.
AGGGGGGGGGGGTATAGTGGAGGAGAGGAGTGAATTTTAAATATTTTACTCATTATTTTATTATTTATCTCAATGAAACCAATAGTTTTGTTTCATGTGACACATAATAGTAATAAGTTCATGTTAGTTATAACAAAGTGGCCTTAAATCAATCATGAGGTCATAAATAGTGTATTTATGTGATAATCTGTATATACAGTATTTTATTGTATTTCACTATTCAAAAAATATTCGAGAATTTCATAAAAAATCCCAAAACATCACCCCAACCCTTTTTTGACGTGTAGAATTCAAAAATGAACTCAAATTTTTAAAAATAATTTTTTAAATATAAATAATTCAATTTTTATATAAAATCATAATTTATTCAAAAATTAACAATTTTAAAACTATAATTCATTTTATATTACATTGAAAATTTAATCAATATCCCATTATCTTGTAACCTTCAGAAAATAAAACAATATTTTATTTACTATTCATAAGGGTCATATTACTATTTATATTACTATTAATAAGGGTATGTTACTATTCCCCAATATTTAACTTGGTTCTATATGAATCCAAATGACTCACTGATCACAACTCTAGATGCCCGTTTTTCGAAATTAAAAACATTGTAGTAGAAAATTTGTGTTTAATAGATATATTATAAAATGAGTGGTTTTTTAGGGACTCAATGTTTCATGCATTCAATATTTATTTCCAAAACGATGGGGACTTACGCCCATACTTTCAAATTTTTGAAACTAATGTTGATTTGGTAATGGAAAACCAATACAAATACTAGGATTCAATAAAAGCTATAATAGACATGTTGATATTATTAATCTAAAATTTCGTAGTCTTTAAAAAAATTCTGAAAATCCAATGATGAGTTGCAATAAAATTTCAAATGGTATTGTGGTGTTGATGAAGATTTTATGATTCATGATGAAAATTTTAGAAAATTGAATAACTATTTAGATGAGACAGATATTTCATTCAATAGTCTCAAAAGGGGAACTTTGTACAATGTAATGTATCTTTATACCTTCAAAATTATTTTCTAGAAGTATAGTTAACATATCATAGAATTATAAAAAAACATCAGTATTCTTCTCAATGATATTTTGATACTCAAATTTTATAAAGATGACATTTCTATCTTGATGACTCATTGAGAAGTTTTCTCAATAAATAGCAGAATCAATGAAAATAAAAATAAACTTTTGGAAGAAAAGTTCAAGGATCAAGAAGAATAGAAGAAAAAAATTTGACGAATTTGGATCCTTAAGGAGATGATTTATGATCTATAAAAGAAAAAAAAAATCTCAAGAGGAGCTCTTGGAAAAATTTAGAGAGGACAGAAAAAAATTTAAGAATCTGAAAGTAATTTTCAGATCCTTGTTGTTTCCAAAGAAAGAATGACCTTATTAGAAAATTTGATATATTTTTTTAAATATTAGTAAAAAAATTTAATCCATATTCATTTTGATATATTGTCTTACATTTTTTCACTGGATTTCATTTCATTTAATTTTAGATTGTTAAGTACAGTATTGTTTTATATAGATTGTTACTTCTAACACCTTTTTTTGGTACTAGAAATATTTTTCCCTATTCCCTTTTGAAAATCACAAATGGGAAAAAATTTATATAGGGGTTTATTTTTCAAGTTAATGTTAAATACCTTAAGTAAGGGGAGAAATACAATTAAAAGAATAAAATACAATCCTTAGGGGAGTTATTATTCTAAGGTGGAGTTAGTTGTATTCACTATCATATACAGAATAATTTATAAACATTAGGGGTGATAAGTATATATGTCTTATATTTTTTAAATAAAATTTATCTAAAAGTTTTTGGACTTAGTTTTTTCATATTCATTTTCTATATTAGGTTTTTGGTTTTTTCATTCCAAAATGTGGGATATTGTTGAGTCAAAAGTTTCTTTTTGGATTTTTAATTATTTTTTATTGGAAACCAAACACTTATTCATAAATACACAACATCTATCACTTTTGTGGTCAAATTATTTTTACAATGTTTTTATAAGAAACATATACTTTCACCATACTTAAAACAGTTTCAAATTATTCATGAATTTACATTAAAATTATCAAAATCAGTATGAATCAGATTATGATCAGATTCACCATATTAACTAATTTTTAAAATACTTTGTTCAATATAATCATATTGAAAAAATCCTAAATATTATTTGAAAATATGACCAATATCATTGAATTCACTCACAATTAGATAATTGTAATGATACTATGTAAGTAAATCCATTAGAATGAATTCTGTTTTAATCCTCAATAAGAAAAAAACATTTCTTATTGAAAAATTTTACACTTAACACTAAAATACTATATTATCATAATGATTTCATGTATTCATTTTTAATATGTGTAAAAATGGTGTTGTTCTTTCAGTTACAATATGACCATTGAATTCTCATATATCGAAGTCCTCCATAAGATCATGGAGAAAACATGATTGATGAAGATCAAGATAACCATTGGGATGAATGGATATAAATACCAGGTCATTTGACCATTTTAAAATACAAGATGCTATGTGGCACGACCATCACTGTGTGAGAGATCTGGTGAATTTTATTTATATTCAAGAGGTTTGAAGTTTACACAATTAAACTACTTAGTTATTGTCCTTGTAATCCTAGAGTTCATTTTTCTTTGTGTGATTTTGATTGTTGTGATTAGGATTGGGGGCTTCTGAGGCTTCGAACACTGAATCCAATCAGCTTGATCGAAGCCTTTTATATCCATAAAGATAGAATCTGATCCATCAGATTGAGGGTTTCCAAGGATAAGAAGATAGAGGTGCTGATCTACATCTTGATCGAGGGATTGTGGAGGTATAAAGATAGGTCAGGTCATCATATTAATGGCATGTCATGGTGTGGTTAATAAATAAATTATTTAAAGTATAAATCAAGTAACTTTAATCCTAGGTTATTATACACCCTTATCTTTGTGTTAAAATAATTTTATTCAAATGTATTACTTGTTTGTTACAAGTTTTTTTATGTTCCCCTATATTAATAGAAAGCGATATCTTGTATTCAACATTTTATTTTAATTTCATTTATCATAATAGATTAAATTATTATTAATTTTTTCTAATTTTAATATAATTATAAATGATTTATGATAGAATCACTATTTATTGTATCTCACTAATTTATTTTAATCATTGTGGTTATAAAACCTTTTTTGAATACTCTGATATATTTATTTCAATTTTGAATCTAATTAAACATTTAAAAACATGTGGATTGCATATAAGAATAAAAATTTTTACAATATTATTTTCATTAGAACCTAAGGCCCAATACAATTATAGTTTTACTATATAAGATGCATTTTTAATATGATTTGTTTATTTCTATTAAACAATGTTTCTCTTAAGATTAAAAACGTATGTTTTTAAACATTCAATTCACCCACTCCCTCTCATGTACTTATCCATATATATATAAAATTAGAGAATACATATATTTGATATAATTATAAATATTTTTTTATTATATCAAATATAACTTCTTAATTTTCAATCTGTTTAAAATATGATAACTTTGCTTGTGTGTTCGATGGACTACCACCTCGTAAAACAATCTGATTCATTATTCATTAATTATTTACATGGAACGAAAGAAGATATATTAAATTTAAATTATATATAGAAATATAGAAATATATAAATTATTTAAAATTTATATATCGTACTCTACCTTCTCTTCTCACACATTAAATGAATGATATTGTCGCCCGTGTATACGTGTGACCTGCCATCTTCAGGAAGCAATGTGACTCATTTTTCAATCCCAACACTAAATAATGGTTCTATTAATGTAGATAATGAGTAATTAATATATTTACAAAATTATTATCCTTATAATGATTATAAATTAATATATTATGGATGAGAACAAAAAGATTCGGGACAAAACGCACATGACAAAACAATGAAATTAACATCCAAAACAATGCAAATAATGTAATATTATTAACAAATGGGTGTTAAAATGATATATTAGGATCATATATGTTATTATAAATATAAAAATGGGTTTTATGTAAATTAATAACAGGATTGAACCATTATAAAAAATTTAAATCACGTTTAAGAAAAGGAAGTTGAGTTAAGGTATTTTATTTTATTTCCATTCCATTGAGACATAATTGTTAATAATTACATATTAACTTTACTGTGATGTATATATTGGAAATTGATGTTTTTAACATAATTACATATTTTTTATTGATTTTATAGCAAAAAACTATATCCTCGATGAATTGATGGCCACTTCAATTTTTTTTTTATTTTGTGATTTTTAACATTCTATTCTGGAAATCACTATATTATGATCATCTTTCTTTTGAATCTACATTTATATTAAATATTTGTTTTTTCTATGATAGATATGATTATTTCCTATATTGTATAAAATATTTGAAAATGGTGTTTAATTTAAAATTTATTTGATTAGCTAGGGAAATATTGATAAATCTATATCTCTGTATAGATATTTGATGACAGGGAATAGTGATTCATGAATTAAATAAATTAACAAACAAATAATGAATTCAATCGACATGTAGTCATGGGTGTGGACCAGTTATAAATATCCCATCGATTAATCGATATGTCTCATTAGACCAATTAGTTGCCCAAATAAGATGTGTTTTTTACCATAGTTTTATATTTTCTTGTGAATGGCCTTGATAGTAGAGGTATCATGATATCCAATAATTAGTCATTTAATTCATTTAAAGTTAATTTAATATTATTATGCAAGAGATTTTATAAATGATATTATATTTGGATGCATTGAATTATTTTTTTTGTTAAATGACATTTGTTTTCAGTTATGTACATTTTCATATTGATTATTCCTTATTAAATGTTAATTTTAATGTGTGTTCAGTTATTTAACATTCCATATTTATTGATATTTATTGATTTATTATAGTATCCACTCTATAAAACACTTATTAATAATTTTATCTCACCCATATATTTTTTCTCTCCCTAGGATATGAACAAGAATTTTTTGAATGAGTTCAAGGGTGGGTATTTTTTTCCATTACTGTGCTTTTTATTTTATTTCCCATTGTAAAATGGGTATCATGTATGTAATTGTTTCTATAAAACTACTAAATTGATAAATTCTTCAAGATTAAACCCCTTGTATCTATACCAATGTAATCAAATGGTCACCAGCTCTGGGGTCACTGGAGTCGAGGTTTTTATAATTAGTATCAAAGAATGTTTAGTATAATATTGGGAACTAGACTAAAGAAAAAATATATTATTAAACATAATAATATTATAGACATTGAGTATAATTATTGAATAACATAATGATGTTTTGGTAATTAATTTATTATGTCTTTTTTCTTAGAAATACTTCCCTTCCTTGATAGTGTAGGATGACATGGTTATGAAATAGATGTACCTATGGGTAATAACTCCAAAAGGGATCATTAATATTTAATTGTTCATCAATTAGTGTATTACAATGGGTATTACTGCATAGATGGTTTGACCATCTTGGGGGATATTCTTAGAATTTTTAACATTTTTTACAAACCATTATGAAGGATTTGAAAATAATGATATCCCCAATGAAACCAAGTTTGTGAATTTAATATTAACAATGCATTGATTATTTTAGTTTATGTTATGTGTTACAAAATATTTAGAATTATACATTAAGATTTTAAATTCATAATTTTACAAGTTAATATAGTATTTTCCATTGCTTATAAATTGTACATGAAATGAAAAATGGTATAAATACTCGAGCCCAATGTAAAGATTTCCCTTCTGAGAAAGCTAATAAAACCCGTGTTGGAACTGAGTGGATCATGTTGATATTATAGAAACATAATTAGGTTATGAAAATGCTATTTCTGATATGTATAAACCTATTGAAAAGCATGATTTCACTAGGTCGGATTACTATATGTGACAGAATCCCCCACCATTTGGTGGGACTACTAATACAATGGAAGCTTATTAATGGATTAAGTCTCCTAGGAAGATATTTATGGCCCTATGATGCCATAAAAAAGGAAAAGGTTATACTAGTGTTGTATTTTATTAATGGTGATGTTGATCAATGTTCTTTTTTGATTAATAATACTAGATAGGAAGAGTAAATTTGACTGATGGAATGGAAGGATTTTAAGGGGAAATTCTTCAAAAAATATTTTCCTCATGAAAAAAAACTAAAATAAAGAGAAATTTCCTCATATTAAATCATATCAAATAAGAATGTTTGTTTTTGAGTTTTAGGAATCATTTACAAGGCCATCAATGTATTTTAAGGATTACATATGCTACATGGAGTATAAGATTGACTATTTCTTTAAAGGTATTAAGACAAATCCTTGAAGGGTGATGTCTCAAAAAATCATCATATGATGAAATAGTTGTAAGTTCTATCAAAATGGATAAAAAGTCATTTTGTTTCATCATGTTCAAGGGGAATAAAATAAATAAAAATTTGAATGAGATCTGGGAAAAAGTTAATGTGTCGATGAAGAATAATAGAATGAAGAAATTTCTATCTTGTTAGAAAAGTGTAAACAATCACCCTAAAAGATTCATGAATAATTTTTTAGTTTTTCATACGTGTAGATATTAGGTTCATCAGGATAGTGAATTAAATTTTCTGAAATAAAAAACATTTATTCAGTGTTTCAACTGTAGAGATATGGGGAAATATGTAAAACATTCCTCAATAATCAAGAGAATCTATTATAGAAGAGGCTAAGGGGAGAAGCCCTTGTTTATTTGATCACTAGAGAAGAGGTGGAAGTACACATGGATGTGGTTCTAGGTACTTTAATCATATAATCAAAATTATATAATTCTCTATTTTTTCTAGATCCATCCCCTCTTTCATATCAACCATGTTTTTTAATAAAATTATATATTTCCCTAGAAGTTTAGGAAGGTAGTTGTCTGCCAAAACTACTAGTATAAGCCTCAATGCAATTGGAGAGTGTCATGTAGTTCCCATTGTGAAACATACAAATGTTTTATTTTTTTGTCTTATTAACATTCATGTGGTAGCCTTAGATATACCACTTAATTTGAAGTAGATTTCAAAATATGATGCAAAAATATTATTACAATAAGACTGAAATTATTCATTTTGATGAAGTTATAAAATTTATTATCTTTGTAGAATAGATATCATCATCTAAGACACGTCTAGATCCACCCCTTGTAGCTCCACAGAATCATATTGTTAGAGAAAAAGAGAATACATAATATAGGGATGGATATCGTGATCCTCAAATTGAGGATGTAATAATTATAAAGGAATACATTGATATATTTTCAATGAAATTAATAGGACATACCACAGATCATGATGTTTAGTTTCCATTGATTGAATCCTTGATGAAATACTAATATCAAAGACTACCTATAAAAATTACACTTCTAAATTAATGGATTTGAATAAACAATTAGAGGAGTTATGTGATAAAGGATTTATTCATTGTATTGCTTCACCAAGGGGATCCCATGTTATATTTATTATAGGGAACTACATATCCATGAGTACATGAATTTACTATAGGGATATCAATGTTATTAAAATAAATACAAATTATCTGATTCCTTTCATTGATTAATTATTTGATCAACTTCAGGAATCCAAATATTTTTAAAATATTGAAATTTATTCTAAATACCATTGATTGTGAGTAATGAAGGAATACATTATGAATACAAATATTCAAATGAGTAATGCACATTATGAATTTACAGTGTTTCCAATTTTATTGATTGATAAAACAACAATTTTAATAGATCTAATAAACAAATTATTCAATGAATATCTTGTTGATTTTTCATGGTATTCAATTATGATAGAATTTTGTATTATAAATGTTACTAGGATAATTAGAATCAATTTCCAATCATTCTTGAGAATCTTATAAGGAAGTATTTATATGGTAAATTTATTATGTTTGATTTCTGGCATTAATAAGTTTCTTATCTTGGTCATATTAACTCTGATCATGGAATCTCATTTGAACCTACGAAGGCAAATACATTTAGATAACGACCTACTCGAATGAACATAACTAAGGTACATATTTTCATTGGTTTTTAGGTTATTATTTTAAATTCGTTATGAATTTTTCTCAATTGGATATCTCATTATCTAAGATTACATATAAAGGGGTTATTTGTTTAGGACAATGTAATGTGGATAATTTTTTTGGTGAACTGATGATGAGATTGGTCAATGCTCTGACATTTGACTATACCTTCTAGAAATTGAAAGCTTGTAATATGTAGTGATTTATAAAATAAGGGACTTGGGTGTGTCCTAATGAAAAATTATAATGTTATTTCATATGAATCATGATAATTAAAGACTTGTGAATAGACCGATCAAACCCATGATCATGATTTTTCACCTGTAATCATTTCCTTGATGTTATAGAGAAATTATCTCTATGATGAATGATTTGAGAAGTACATGGATCATATAGATTTCAAATAAAATTTTTTATATAAATATATAAATATATGATAAAGTTATTGGATCAAGTTACTCTAGGATTATGATTTCTCAATACACTACCACCCATGTAATGAAAATAAGGAATTTGATGCATTGATTATGAAAGATCATAGAGTTATGGCACAAATGAGAATTTAGGGGGATTCTATGTTCATGGATATAGTAAATATTGATATGGTAATTATTATGGAGTGAGAGATAGCACTTCTCTTTCAAATGACTATGAAACTATCTTTGATATAAAATATAAAAAAAATTATCAATACAGTGATGATAAATTTCAGAAGAAAATGAAAGCTATCATGATAGTAAATTAATAGAATTTTTTTTTGAAATGATGCTCTTAAATATGGAAAGAGATTATATGTTCCATCTATACTAGAGATAAAAAGGGAATTTTTTTATGACTCCTATAGATCAATTTTCACTATACACCCTGGTATCACAATGATTTTTAGAGATATTAGGGATCAATTTTTATGGGATAACATGAAGTGGTAAATTGATGATTTTGTATCCATATGTTTTCTTTATAAAAAATTGAAATATATGAGATAACATCCTATTAGATTCATACAATATACTTATATTATTATGTATAAATTTGATGACATTACTATGTACTTTTTCACATGACTACCAATGACTCATATGAAGAATTATTCTATATGGGTTATCATTGATCGCCTAACCAAATCGACACATTTTCATTATATAAGAGAAAATTAACATCACGGGTTCCATAAAAGGATATATATTAATAAATTTATAATTATTCATGGTGTACCTATTTCTATCATCTCTGATCGTGATCTATATTCTACATTTAAATTCTAGAAGAGTCTTCAGAATACTCTTAATATCGAACATCATTTGAGAACCCCCTACCATCTTCAAATTAATGGATAGTTCAAAAGGAATATTAAAAAATAATTGATATGTTGAGTACATTCTCACATGGATTTCAAGGTTTGTGATATCATTATTTAACTTTGGTAGAGTTTCCATATAACAATTATGTTCATTCATATATTCAAGTGGTGTCATATGAAAAAATATATTGTAATAAGTGTCATAAATTAACTTATTGGGATAAATCCTATAAAAGAAAAATTGTGGGACCATAAATTTTTAAATATTCAACTGTAAAGGTAGATTATATTTATACTCATATTTAATCTTCTCAAAGTATGCAAAAGAGTTTTGTCGACAATCAGGGGAAGGATTAGGAATTCAAATTGAGAGATCATGTTTTCTTGAGAGTATCACCATTAAAGGGTTTAATATGTTTTGGTAAGAATGGTAATCTATTCCCTAGGTACATAGGTCCCTTTTAAATCCATTAAAATTTATATATGTTTTGTATCATTTTTTATTGTCACCATGTCCCTCAAAAGTACATGATGTGTTCCCTAAATAAATGTCAAGTACATGCCATATCCAACACATGTCGTCACCTATGATGAAATAGAATTGGAACCTGATATATTATAATATGAGGACCCCTAAATATTATTGATACTAGATATAATGTTTTTATTAATTTAATGACTCTTCTAGTAAAGGTACTTTGGGGAAATAAAAAATTAGAGGAAGAAATGTTGGAACGAGAGAATGTTATGAAGAAAAACTATCCTCATCTGTATGGAGGGTAATACCCATGATATTTTGAGGTTGAATTTTTTGTATGAGGGACAAATTTAAAAAATTAATAGTTAATGATTCATATCTTTTTTAAAAAAAAATTAGTCTATCTGATATATTGGAAAGAAAGCAACAACGTGTTTAAATGAAACCCAATACTCGATTAAATTATTATTTAAACGTGAACATTATAACCAAGGTATTCAATTGGTGGGTATGAATAAAATAAATAAACTATGAAAAATATATATTTAACACATTTTCATTGGCTATCTATTAATTATAAATAATAATAATAATCACTTGAAATAAAAAGAAAATTTTTCTGAAAAACAATATTTTCAACGAAAATCGTTACGTCGCTTCTTGAGAAAATATGGTAAAATTAATTTCAGACACTTTAATACATTATTTTTTGTAAAATAAACTAAATTTTATAAATTATAATATCAAAATTATATTAATGTGAATTTTTTTTATTTTTATAAAAGGTTTATTTTTTTCGATAATTAGGGAAGAATGCTAATTTTTTATTAAAAACTACCTATTAATTTAAATTATTTTCAAAATAAATATATCAACAAAATTTGGTTTATATGAAAATTAGTTAAATTATATTATAATAATTAAAATTTAGTTTATTTTAATCAATTTTATATTGATGTTTTATATTATACCCTTTTATACTTATGGTGATTTTGCCTTTAAAAACAAGTTTATTGATTCTATCTGTGGGTATAAGTTTAAATTGAATTATTTTAATTATATTAATTGAATTTGAAAAAATATATTACATATTTAGAATAATAATTATTTATATTACATAATATGTTAAACTTAGTTTTTTACCATTATAAATAGTAAAATTAATAAAGAGTAATTACCGTATTTAAGGTAAATAACTGAATTACAGGGGGTCGAACTAAAATGATAATGAATAAAATGACCTTCCAACATATCAAATACACATTGCATAGACATATTATGACCATATATCATCTGAAAGTCAGTAAAGACCCGATTTATAATCTTTTTTCATGATGAAAAGTTGTTGTAATTGATTTTTTTCAAAACTTCAATGTGTGTCCTCTCCCCTGCATATAAAAGGTGGCCCCTCTCCCCCATTATCAACACATAAAAAGCCATTTTTTCAGAAAATAACTTACTAAATCACATAATTACTCCCATAAAATCATACTGGAGTCCCTGTGATTATGATAAATCCATCCAATGAAGGATTTTGGTGAAAACATAAATCTGTTCCCAGAAAAAGATGTAACATTCTTAAATGATTTTTTTCATTTTATTTCTTCTTCCACCAAAATAAAATATTGTTTAATCATGATTATATAATAAAACAATTATATAACACATAATTAGATTATATTATGTTAATTTATTGACCTTTATCCATCTAAAATTCCATCAAATGGGATACCAAATAGAAAAGCATGTGTATAGTGGACTACCGCCTTGTGAATAGAGGAAACACGTTTTCCATCAATATATCTCATGGTTAGATATAATGACGGATTTAATGTTTATATATATAATATTTATGATAAAATTATATTTACTCAACTATAATATCACTTATTAATTTTTACTTTACATTTTGTTGAAAATATGATAATGTCACTCGTGTGTACGGTAGATTGTCACCTCATGAAGTGATGAGATTTATTTTTCTCCTATAGTTTACATGGATGGTAATAAGGATAAATTTGATGAATATTTTATATAAATATTAAATTATATAAATTATTAAAAATTAAAATATCATACATTTGTTTACCCTTTCACCCATTAAGGGAATGATATCGCCGCTCGTGTGTACGTATGACCTACCATCTCCAGGAAGCGATATGACTCATTATCCATAAAAACATTAAGGAATGATTATAATAATGTATATAATCGGTAAATGTTATATTTATAACATTATTATCAATCATTAAATAATGTATTAATATCCTATTTACATGATCTATAACTTTCATGACAAAATATGCATGAGAGAACAGGGAAATTAACAGCAGGAATAATGAAAATTATAAAACATTATGAAAAAGAAACTATTGAATTTTTATAATATAATCATGTATTTTATTTTAAATATGATTACAGTTCTTTTATAAATTAATAAAACTCTTCAAATCACTATAAAAGATTCTAAATAATATTTAACTTTATGAAAGAGTGAGTTAAGGTATTTTATTTCATTCGAGAAAAAAATTTTAATATGCACCTATATACTTTTATGTGGTGTATATATTTACCATTTGATATATTTAACATTAATAATTATTTATTCATTATTTTATTTAAAAAACCTATATCCATGCATAATTGAAGTTACAATCTCATTTCATATTTATTTTTGGGATTGTTAAATTTCTCTTGAGAATATCACATTCTTGTGATCATTTTTCATTAGACACAAAATTTCTCATAAATATCAATTTTTTGTATAATGGATATAATTATTTACTATATAATATATTTAAATATGGTATTTAATTTAACATTTAATTGATTAAATAGGGATATATAGATAAACATGTATCTATAATCAATAAATATATTCGATGATAAGGCATATTGATTAGTGAATTAAATTGATTATTTGATATATGAGAAATGATTTGGACTTGAAGTTACAGGTGGGTCCTAGTTATTAATGTCAAATTGATGAATTTAAATGTCTCATGAGGAAAATTAGTTGGCTAAATCAGATGGGTTTTTACCTATGGTTTTCAACTATCTTGTTAATTATCTTGACAATAGAGGTGTCACAATGCCTAAGATCATGATATCTGATAATTAACAATTTACACCATTGGGAATTCAATTAATATTATTATCCATGATATTTTCTCAGTGATATTATTTCTAGATTCATTTAAATCTGAATTTATGGATTAAAAGGAATTTATTTTTAGTTATTTACCTTTCCATATTGATTACACCTTATCCAATTAATATAGTCAAGTTATTTATTAAATAGAATGTGTGTTTAGTTATTTACCTTTCTATATTGATTATGAATTATTGATTCATGTTATATTCCAATGTATTAAACCCTTGTTGAGAATTTTAGATCACCCTTATTTTTTCTGTTTCCTCATGATATAAATTAGAATTATTGGAATGTGTTCAAGGATACCAAATGTTTTCCATTACTAGGATTTTATTTTATTTATCTATTTAAAATGGTTTTAATATGTATATAGTTCTATAAAACAACTAAAATAATCAAAAAATATGGATTTTAACTCTTGTATATATGATATAGTAATAAATTATGCATTGGATCTAAGGTTTATGGAGTCGAGGTAATTATAAACATCATCCTTGTGTTGAGTTTTCTTACAAAAAATAGCTTTCACTAGAGCATTCATATGGATCCCTATGAATCCATCTATAGAAAAAATTATATAACTTTAATTTGTAGTAAATAATATGGAGAATGAAATCTATTAGACCTGAGATAACTGAGAAAATCTCAAATAATTATAGATCCATTCAGAATCATGTCAAGGCATCTCATAGTCGACATAAAAGATATATTGACAATCATTGATGAAATATAAAATTTGAAGTTCGTGATAAGGTATTAATATTAAATTATCCATTTAATAAGTTTATATTATTAATAAATAATGGAAAAGAGATTCCATATCATATTGGCCACTTGAAGATTCATAATAGAGTAGGGAAAATGTCTTATAACATTGTGCTTCTGCTAATACTCTAGTATGTTCACAATGTGATCTAGGTGTCTCTCATGAGTAAATACATACCTGATCCATAAATCATACTAAACTCAGAGTTTTTATCGATGGATCATGATCTCTCCTGTGAAGATCAACCAGTAGAAATCTTAGATCATATATATAATGTTCTTTGGGAAAATAATTCTCACATGGTTAAAGTTATATAGAGGAATCAAAAATTTGGGGAAACTACATAGAAACATCAAGGATGTGATGAAATAGATATATACTCAATTTTTTTTATTAGAGTTTTTGAATTTTAGGCTCAAATCCATTTTAGGTGATGATAGAATATATCACCAAAAGAATTTAGGATATATTTATCTTCAAATAAATTGAATTTCTTTGATATCTTGTGATATACATAACCTCTAGTATAAGTGGACCATAATATAATATACCATTATAGACTAATAATTAAATTGGAAGAGTGGATAAGAATAAAAACATTTATAAATATAAGTATAATTTTTTTAGATTAATCAAATATATTGATTAATAATATATCAATTCATAGAAGTCAATATATGCTTTAAAAATACAATTTTTCCTAAACAATGGTATTTTTGGGAGAAAATAACATTATTAATTTTTGAAACATTCAGAAAAATTATTTGAAAAAATTAATTTCATTTTTGAAAAAAGCCTGTCAAAATAATCTTAGTGTAAATTTTTGATAATTTTCTAAAGTGTTTGATTATTTAATGAATAGTGAAATTTATTACTATTTATTGAAAAAATAATTTTCCACTTAAAGAATTTATAATTTCCCATTTTTTAAATTATATAAATTTAAAATTATTTCAATTATGTTAGGAATAATATGAATAATGAAATTGGAAGCAATTTTATGTTGAATTTCTTATAAAAGATATACATAAGAAAATATTTTTTTCAGGAAAGGAAATTTTTATCATGTTTCATGGGATTAATTTTAAATTAAATTTTACTAATTTAATAAAATGAATTTAATAAAATTGATTCCATATTTGTAGTAAAAATAATAAATATTAAGTTATCATTTTAACTTAATTTTTTCATAATGAATAGTAAGAATAGTAAAAATTTGTTACTATAGTTAAGGTTAAAACGAGTTTACATAGGTGTTAAACCAAGAGATCTGGGTGATTAATCAAATTAAACATGTCTAAATCATATTAAATGTAAATATTTAAACAAAATACTATCATACCCTCAAATATCTATCCATTTTTAATTATTTCTCTTTAGTATGACATTTTTATTATTCAATCATGTAAGAAATTCCAAGTGTTTCCCCTCCACTACTTATAAAAGGAGAGCCATACTTTCTATTTTTTACAACACATTGATCCATTATATCAACCATAACCTTTAATATTATCTTCTATTGTTTTATACCCATTAATTAGAGGGTTTTTATTAAAAAAAATACCATTTTAAGGGCCATTAATAATGGATCTAATTGAGGCCACCCAAAGAAGAGTTATTCATTATACCCAACATGTTTCAATTTATTTCTTTATAAACATAATAATAATATATTATTTTCATCATTAAATAATATATTCACTATACTAAATATAAATAAA
The DNA here is from genome assembly GCA_963277665.1 of Viscum album. NCBI lineage: Eukaryota > Viridiplantae > Streptophyta > Magnoliopsida > Santalales > Viscaceae > Viscum > Viscum album. Next base: position 151,851,612 of record OY728138.1, read on the forward strand.
TTGTATTATGACTATCTAATAACCATTATTCACCATCTTTACCATCAAGTGGGAAGTGAAAGTATTGCTCATGTGTATGCATGGACTACCACCTACATGTAGCCATTCAATTCATTTTTCATATATGATTACTATAATGGTTCTAATGTTTATAAATTATATTTATTTCATAATTATTTTTCTATAATTATAATATCAGTTCTACCTTATTAACTTCTAATTAGATGGAAAATGATTATATCGATCATGTGTACATGTGGACTACCACCTCTACAAAGTGATGTGATATTTTAATTTCCATTATACATGGATGATAATAGAGATATGTTTAATGTGTGTATATATATATATATAATTTATGATATATTTATGGTTTTATAATAATTATATACTATTTATATTTAATTACTTCTTTTCTTTAGAAAATTAAAGCATCGTTCTTACAAACGGAGGGCTTACGGTCTCCATGAACAGTATTAATAATTTTTCCATATATAACTTTTATGGATGATTATAAATATTTATTTAATTATTATATGTGATATTTATATCATGTTTAATGTTCTATAGATTATGTAAACTTTATCAAAGTACAAGAATGGGAACTTCCTAACTGAAACCCTCATGAAAAATTAAACCATTCATATATGAAAATAATGATGTTAATACGAAATTTTTAAGAAATGGGTGTTAAAATATAATAAGTGGATAATATATAATCTTATATGTATTTACATGATTATTTTATATAATTATAATATATTTAAATTTAGTATATTGGATGTTAGAGTTATTTTTTAGAAATTTATACTTGTGGTAAGGGATTTTCGTCTCTCTTTTATTTATATAAGGCACATTCCCTATTGACCACTTGTTTATTTTATGTTGTGTATATAATGACCATGAATGTTTGTTATGGGGTTTTATTTATAATTATTGGGATTAATAAATCCATATATTGTTCTATATTTCTTGAGGTTTTTATTTGAGATTTACTAATGTGTTAAGGGATTTATGTTATAATCTCATCATTTCTGGAGATCGTTTATTACTATGTTTCATATAATGATATTTTATAACCTATATCTCAATAATACCTTCAATTTTATTCTCATATGGTAATATTTTGATTAAAAAATCTATCTTTTTATTTTCTTCTCTTTAAGAACTCAACAGACTGAAATAATATTTTATAGAAAACTGAAATTATTTCTCTCTTTACTCGAAAATACTTTCTAATTCATATCAATGTTTGATAAATAATCATTCGTGTATTATTTATAAATTATCCTATTATTTTTAAATTAATGATTTTATTTTTAATATCAAAACTAAAAGGAATCATCTTTTAATTTTTTAAGTGAGGTACTTTTGACTTTAAACTGAAAATGTGAAATGAATCCTTGTTTTAATGTACATGACCTGGATCAAATTTCATACCATAATGATCAATTAAGGCATTTAATCTTCCATTAAAATTTTCTATCATTCATTTCAAATAAAACTTTATCCTTCAAATTTGGAAAATTATAATATTCTTAAAAATTGATTTCAAAGTGAAAAGTGTATTTTCTACAATTAATTTTCCGATGATATTTAAAAGGAAGTTATCAACAATGAAAACATAATTTTATGTTACATAATATTTTTAATGGATATGATCCTATGATACCATCCAATTTTGGGATGGATTATATTTATTATTATCTAAAATAATTCTATGAAGCCCTTTTTTCTATTGTTTATACTATGATGAAATGATGCAATATTTATGAAACTCATTTCCCTTCAATGGGTTATGATATAATAAATGTTTTATGATATTTTAAAAAAATATGTATGATTTTAATTATGTGATTGGTAGTCCCATAATAATATATCCCTCTAATTCAGTTTCATAAAAATGGATATCTCATGGGATAATAAGGACTATAATTGGCAGTGAACCTTGTTTAGTAAGGGTTAATTTCAACTATAATAGTATAGGGAGTGAACCTTGACTATGAATATAATAGAATGTGGATTGAAAATTTCCACTTTTATAGTCATGGTAATTAACCTTGTCTTAGTAAATGATTTTCTATAATTTTGGGTGTCAAACAAGATTTTTCCTTCTACCAAATCCATTCTCTCATGTATTGTATTCTTTTATGAATTTATGATTTATACCTTATTAATTTCCAATATTTATTCTATGACTCAAAATTATGATCTATGATATGCTGGGTATGGTTTTCAAATGTAAAGATTATGTTTTAATATTCTTATTCTCATGTTATTCTTATATGATCGTTGATATCTCCCTTATTTACACTTACTGATCATTTGATCTCATCCTTTTTATGTTTCCTTTCCCCATGATATATTGAAAAGATTACGTATGATTTTTTATGAAGGTCTCTAGTGATGAATAACTTTTTGGGAGATGTTGTAGATATCTTATGAACAAGTTATTTGTTTATCCAGTTTTCCAAAGAGACTAAACCTATTTGATTTTCGTGTTTACCATGACGTCATGTATTTATTATTCATCTAATATAATTTAATACTGAAGTATTGAAATTATATGTCACTATAAAAAAATTTACAATTAGTTTATTTATTTTTTTAATATATATATATATATATATTAAATTTAATAATATTCATTTGGAATATAAAAATATATTAATTATGTTTTTTTAGAATATGTTTTGGAATTATTTGGTATGCAATAGTGAGGAATTATTACTAAAAAAAATTTGGTGATTTATTTAAAATGTATGGATGGTTTCAATTCTCTATAATGATTAATTTATGTAAATATTTGGGGATGTAGGAATTATACTAAAATATAGATTGTGGTTAAAAATAATATTAGATGATTGTTTATGAGATGATTATAAATTAAGATAAATCTAAAAGTTTTATAATTATTTTAGATGATGAAGGTAACTTGAAATTATGGAAGGGTTAATTAAGTTAATTGTGATGATATGGATTATAGGGTTTTATGAAAAATAGAACTTTGGTTTATTTTAATTTAGTATTAATAAAATATTTTTTAAGGTGTTGGTGTTGCCTTTTTATGGATCGAACAACACTTATTCAGGGAAGTAGAAGTGACTAGAAAACAATATACATGAATCTACCAAGAATGAAACTCAATCCATAACTAAATTGAAAATGAATAATTTTTAGTACCTTACACCAATGAGTTTTCATTTATTACATCATGCATATGGTTTGATTATTATAACTATGTGGTGTCTAATGGACTCCATCTTCCATGGTGTTTCAATGGGATAAAATGGAATCATCTTTCACATGGATGGGACTCTAATTCTATTTAATATTTTTAGCATTTCCATTATGAAAATAAGGAAAAACATAAAATAAATGGGTATAATGATAAAATTGGTAGAATCATATCAAGGATCACTCATATAAAACATCTCATGGAATTGGATCCATTATATATTCCCTGAGGACCCTCCTTCAGAAACATTAATTTATTCATCCATTACAACACATGAATAAATGGATTTTATCATATATAAAATCATTATAGGAATGCATCATTCCACCCAAATGTTTCATCATATGAAACGGGAACTATTAATGATAGCCTTTGGTTTAATAGACTTGAATGTTAATATTTCTAACATTCTAGTACCATTCCATGGAAGTGATATGATATATCAATATTATGTTGAATAATATGTCTAAACTAATAAATATCAAATGAATAGGTATCTATGTAAAGTTCTATATAAAAAATACATATCATACACTATGATATTGGAATATTTACATCATATATATATATATATATATAAATGTGGATTTATCATATAAATCTAATAATCTCTCACTTGGACTAAATACTATAAAAATTTGTTTCATTCACTTTATATTATATCATATATAATAACTTGTGAAATTATGTCCAAAAATACCTTTGTATATCATTCATAACACTTTTGGAATTATATCATAAATTTCACCTGGTGTCGCATCCCATCAAATAACATTTCAATACATATCACAAATCTATTAGGATAAACTCTAAAACACTTTTAGAATAGCTCTTTTATCAAAACTTAATCCTTATTCAGCATAATAGAAAGTCTTAGAGAGTCCACTTTTTTTACAATTTGTATTTCTTGTCAATGATTAATATTGGTTTTCAATGGTATTTAATGAAATAATGATATTTTATGGATATCAATATGTTGAAGGAGTTTGAGGGAAATAATTTCATATATTATCTAATATATCTAGTCATTATGAATATAGCTTGTATGAATGGATGAAAAAGATGGTACTAGACTCTTAATATATTAAGGAAATTATTTTTTTATGTCTTTCAGTTTATAACTCTCGGGATTTTTTAAGTAGACATATGTTTGAATAAAATGTATCACTAAGTATTTTTAAATGAAACATTGTTTATAAAAATGAAAAATACATTAAGACTGAATAATATTTGACATTGAAGAGGTATTTGGAAAATATATTAAAAAATGAGATGAAGAAATCAAAGGAGGCCATGAAATAATTCATTATTTCATTAGGTAATTATTTGAAGAGAATTAAAATATTAATTTTCATGAAGAATATAGTAGTGAAATTCATGTGAAGAATAATTTCATGCAAAATTTTATTTTTCATGACGGTTTGGGTAGAAGAGAATAAATATGGCTGTGAGGCACAAATGGCATAGAAATTATTTTAAATATCGTCTAAGTGTTTTACTTTTCCTTAATCAAAAAAATATAGACAACCACCTAGCTAAAATAGGGGACCTTGTAGCCACTACATAGTTGGTTAGGGTCGACCCTGAACTATTCATGGTGGTGAAATAAGAAAGATATATGTAGTATATTATCTGTCTACATAGGTATACTAGTGTGCGAGTGAGTCTGTATAATTCCAATAGGGGTTTCTATAGACCATACTATGTTGTGGCATGACATGTGTCAGTGTCTGGTGAAAGTGTGTCTGGGTGCCGACCCTAGTGTTATGGCTCAAAGAAGTTGTGGGATATGATTACTTATTAAGCATCCCTCAACTGAAAAATAGTTTTATGTTGGATATGATTCACATGATCACTCTTACCACATTTAAGAATATATATAGATAAAAAAAGATGCATGGTAAAATTGATCCTAGTCTTCGATTCTAATCTGTTTCATCTTAAACCTCTCGGTGAGGTTTTTGCTGCATTGTTTAACTCCATTGACTGATGATCACTTATATCCTCTATTTCATCCATGTTCCATCATCATGTTTATATATCGAGGAATAGTCAATAGAATGATGGCTATGAATGAAATCAATGTCTTACAGGCATGTGATAATTCGAAAGAAAATGATTATACCAAGGATGAAATGAAAAAAATTCTAGCTGTTAACATAATAGGATATTCATGCATCCATAATGCATGAGGGAGTTAGAGTTTTAAATATCAAATTATGTGAATCTCATTCACATTATCATATTCATCATGAAATAAGTAATTATCTATTTTTAATATATATTATTTATGAAAAATGAAATCGAAGAATATGAATATTGAGATCATAGAGCATTCAAATAATATAAATGACCCAACAATATTATTGGGATTCTAATTTCGTGAAATGTAAACACAAACATGTAAAAAAAATATAGAATCACCTAAGTCAAATAGTGTTATCACCACTCATGATTTCAAAGAGATAAATCCTTTTCCAAAAAATAATGAAACATTGAGCTTTCACTTATGAGAGGTAGAAGGTTCTGCAAGCATCTTGGATATGTGAATAACGGGAAATACATAGACACTCAACATGTGTTAACACACTCATGGTGTTTCACGATGAACTATTCCATGATCCAATGATGATTTTTATACTTTCATTGTGTTTACATGAAGGAACAATCAAATCCCAAGATGCCAACTAGTATTCACTATGGAAAAAGACACTAATTTATGTACATGGTTATATTAAGAGGAAAAACCTTTCTCGAATCACAATTTCTTGTAAGAAGTTGTTGTTTGGTTCAGTTTCACGAGAATGATGATAACAAAAAAAAGAACATATACTATGAGCTAAGAACCTACATAATATATAAAATCATATATACTGGTTTATGTGAAAGGGATGTAAAATAAGAAAGAAGAAGTGAGAATATAATGTACATATGTACATACATACATGAATTCATAGTAACATGAGAAAATGGATATAAAAAATAAAATAACATATAAAAGTAAATAATAGAATTTTAAAGGGATTTTAACTTAAAGAACCATGAATGTTTTATTACACTTGTATGATGTTTGAAAAATGAACATGCAATATTGTTTTTACAGAAAGTACACAATCACTATGAGATTGGATCTAAGAAGAATATCATCAGAATTTATATATCATTATTTTTTCTATTAATTTTATGAAAAATCATTATTACAATAATTAATATTGAATGTGTCCTGCAATTGAATTGGATAAATATTTTAGGAAATAATAATAATAAAGTTTAATTGATACCAAATTCACATTTGACATTATGTATTGATGAATTTTGAGATTTAAGTCCACAATTATATTCATATCAATAATACTAAAGAAGATAAATAGTTTTTCTAGCTATTAATTTTTTAATATTTAGATATAAAATTGATTGTGATGATTCTAAGTTCATATTTTATTTATTCAATAATAATAATGGAGTTTTTTAGTTGTATGAAGTCTTTATATTTGGTGTATTAGAAAGAAAAGGTGGTGTTCAACCAAATACAAAACATATATGTGATTATCATTGAGGTCAAAGAAGAATTTTGATATTGTTATTCTGCATCATATTCATATTATTATGACTAAAGTGAGAATAATAAGGTTTTATATATTTATGTTTTTTGTTGTGAAGAAGAATAAGATTTACTTTTCTACTGATATACAATTAACAAAGTGAAGAAGTAGTAAGTTAAAGGACAAAGTAGTAATGTGACCACCAATATAAGTATCATCTATTTGAAGACATTATTTGTGTAAAAAATTACCTTTAACAATAATAAGATTACCATTAATAGAAATATAAATATCCCACCAAGTTATGTAAACCATGCACTATCTATTAACTATAGTGAATCATAAGTGAATGATCTTCCATGCTTGTTGTAACAATATTAAAATGCTTTTTTCCAAGTGCTTGGGTAGTATTTGATTGTCTAAAAACAAATTCATCAAATATATACTCTTTTTTATTAGTGAACTTTGTAAAAATTTTGTGTTTCATCCTAGTATTCTTTCATGTACTTGCATAATACATTTAAAATAGAATAAGAGAATCAAGATCCTAACAGGCCTAAGAGGTAAAAGGGGGAAAATTTATATACGGTGAAAAGGTTCTCAACATTGATTCACCGTCCCCCCCATCTTAGTTTTGAGTATATTCGATATTGTTCCTATCAATTAGTACCAGATAAAACTTTCACCTCTATTACATTTTCTACATTTCAGTTATTATTTTTTGAAAATTTGAGTTTCGATATTGGGTAAAAAACGAAGTGTATTTTTGGTGAAGATTCATTTATCTTTGAGTAGAAGTATTATATAACAATACTATGGAGAAATGGTAAAGAAAATAGGAAGTTAAGATGGAGAATAAGTCATTGATCCCTAAATAAGAAGATATATTAGAATCTCTATTCCTTTGTAACAATAAATACATATATGGAATATAATATAAAGATAAGGTTGCCCATGTTTCAACAAATGAAAAGGAGATCCTTCCTACCTCAAGTGAATCAATATATTAAAGTGATCATGATGTATGTGTTAGTTTCATTCATAATTATCCAAAAGATTAAGATCTTTGGTTAAGTGGGGATGATGATAAATCTACAAATTCTCAAGATAAATGAGTTGATGTATTAATATATATTTTTCATTCTGTTCCCATATAAGTAGTATCTCAAATTTTTGGAGTCGTTAAAAGTATGGAGAAAGATATCACTCATCTAGAAGAAGATGTAAATTATATAGAGAATGCTTTATAAGGGAAAATTTGAGAATGATTAATACTCCCAACACTATTTGGATACATTGATGTTGCAAATATAGATTCTAAAATATGTTCCTGAAAATGGTACAAAGAAGTTCATTAGTAATATGGATTCAAGAATAATATAAAAGAAAATATCCAAGAACATAAAGAGAAATTGAAAAATAAAAATGATGTTAAAGATTTAAAATTGGAAGTAAAATATGAAATGATCAAGGAACATAACTCTTTTCTACAAAAAAAACTAATCTACATTAAGAGGTGGTTGAAATAATGAAGAAGGTTTGTGAATAGAAGGTGATTATAATTGAAGATCATAAAAACAACCTCAATATTAATTGTCTATAATTTAAAGTTCAATTGGACAATCTTGAGAAGACACTAAGACATCACAAAATAAAGTGGTAGTTTCTTCTACTAATCAATGATCACTAGAGGAATCTAATGTTAAAATATCACTAATAAGTGATAAGAATATCATGAATTCATTTTATGTTCTATATAAAGAAGCTTTAAAAAAATCTTTTTCATCCATACCATATTGTAATAATGTTTATAAATATATTATCATGAAAAATAATATCCAAAAAACAAATATATACATGCATGGATGAATAAAGGTGATAACAATAGAACAAATCTAACTATGTTTTATAGGAAAAATAATTTTCAATCGATTTCCCCATGAATAGCCCAACAAGTTATAAAGAAGATCCAAAAACATCATAAAGAGGAAATAAAAATACCATGGTTTGTAATAAAATTTGGGTGTTATGATATAATTGGGAATTTTTCATTATATTATTTGTATATTCTTTTAAATGAAAAGCACAATGTGATCCCATGTTATGTGGGGAATTCTAGATCCAAATAAGCAACATCCACAGGTTATGAAAAATATGTATACTAAAAATAGATTTTAAAAACATGAAAATATCTTTGATTTATGAAATGGATGTGTTCATAAGAATGATACATTCTTATCTAAACATATATCAAAAGATATTAAGAAAATAAGGCCACAAAATCTGGGGAAGAAATAGAATAAAACTTGTGATGTTATCAAAATAATATTGAAAAACAATTCTCAAAAGTAGATTAAAATAAGGAAATATGATTCAAACATAGACTATAAATCCAAAATTTTGAAAAAAGGGAACTATTCGTAATTACTATATTGATGGATGGATGTTATATCCAATGTTCCTAATGATATGTATGTTATTTGGATAGAGGATTTTAAAATACTGAAAAAAATGAAATATGAAAATGCTAAAGACAACACAAAAGGAAAATAAAATATTCCAAATGATGAAAACAAAGTACATGAGTGTTTTAAAACAAAAGAAATATCTTTAATAAAATAATTTATATGTGAGATATATGTTTCAAAGTAAGACATTGTGAAAAAAATCAATTATACTTCAAAAACAAAAGGTATTCCACAATAAGTTTATGAATGCATTGTCCATGCATGCTGTATGAAGAAAAATTCTCTAGACGAAGAATAATGGATTGTAAATAGATAGATATTGCCGCAACATAAATTGTAACATTGGTTTATATGTGAAAGAATGATTTCTAGAGGAAATAGATTAACTTGGTTATAAAAATTATTTCAACCATTCTGTTTACATTAATAGTCAATGAATATCCACCTTATTCCCAAAATCAAAGTGTATTGTATTTGTGCTTATAATGTAGGTAATTTTAGGTAAAGAATTCTCTTGAAGGGGTAACTATAGAAGAAGTAAGTGCTATCAATTCTGGATATCAAATATGATTAACTGATAATCCTTGAATGATTCCATAATTTGTATTCAAATAAAAATATTATAGAGTATTATCTTTAGCGAAGTTAAAGACCACTTTTCTATATCTTATATGATAATTACAAAGAATATATCTTATTTGATTGATCTTATATTTGGTATCTTGAAGAATGTGTATTGAAGAAGACAATCCTTTGAAATGTTTTGATGTTGTGAAATATAGAAAGTCACTATATGGATATCAATTTTAACATGTTTTTGAAATTCAAATATATTTAAATTCACTATTGAATAGATCCACAAAACTGAATATATTGAGGAGTGTTTCCATAAAGGTTGTCACAAATGAAGAAATGTGATTTTTCTTCAAAAATCATTATTTTAGTTGTCATAAAACATAATTATTATAAAACATACCTAAATGTAATGTTATTTTAAAAGCTATTTAATTAGTATTCTCTCATCCTTGCTTATCAAAAATACAATACATAACTCAAAGGGATATAAATTTAATTAATCAATGACATAAGAAAAGTGGAAGAATAGAGGTTCCCTAAGACCACTTATCCTGATTGTTTCAATTGAATGTTTTTTATCTATTTATTGAAATGAATGAGGTATTTTAAGGTTAATTTTTCTATAATTGTTTCATATATCATTTAAGTATCATCAATATGGAATAAAAGTGTAAAACCCATGAAGACAAGTACATGACTTCTCATTTCATGAGCTATCAAAATCAGTTGCTAATGGAAAAAAAAATTCTAAATAAAATTCCTTAATTTTCTAATTTGATCATCGATTATGTAGATATAGAGTGAAAAAATGGATGAGACATTTCATAAGTATATAAAGATACAATTTTACCATTAAATATTTAATTATTTTCAATAGGGGAGAAAGTGAGATGAAAATTTGTAAAATTAAAATATATTGATTCAAATTTTAACAAATTCATTTGGAAATAACATTAAATATATTGAAAATGAATACAAAGGTAGATAATGAAGAGCCCACTTTTTATGAGTTGTATTTGTTTTAATTGATTTATTTTGGTTTTAAATGGAAGTTAATGAAATATAATTATTTAAATGTTGTTAGTAACTTGAATGAGTTATAAATAAACCAGTTGAGGAAGATTACAAGATATATAAGACTAATAAATGTCTCTTGGATTAATGGATAAAGTATATGTTACTCATGCGTTATTCTGTTAAGGAATTTCTTTTGAATTTTTTAGTTTAGAACAATGATTATTTATGAAATAGTCATAATTTCAAATAAGATGTGTTACTAAGTGTTTTGACCCGACACCTGAATTAGAAAAATGAAGAATATGAGAAAAAAATATGTTTTGATATATATGAAGTATCTTCACCTTATATAAAAAATATAATATTAAATCAAAGTATATCATGAAATATTCCTTTTTTGCATGAGGTGATTATTTGAAGAGCATAAAATTATTAATTTTCATGAAATAGAAAATAGTGAAAATCTAGAAAAGAATAATCCCATGTGAAATGTTGTTTTTCATTAAGGTTTGTAGAGATGTGAAGGCATTTGGTGTTGAGGCACATATGGAATGGACATTATTTTAAATATTGGCCAGTTTAATTAGTTTTCCTTTATAAAAAATATGTAAAAACACTTATCTATCCCAGAAGACCCTAAAACATGTACTTATGTGGATATTTTCAACCCTCAGCCTGCCATAGTGGTGATTGAGGAGAGTTGGAGGAAGCATATTATATTCCTGCATATGTAGGTTGTTGTGTGAGTGGTCAAATAGAATTCCCAGAAGGGGTAAGTGGATTGCACATTTTTGTGATGTGGTAAATGTGTGTGTGAGGTGAAAGTTTTTTTGGGTTCCTGGCCTAGTGTCGTTGATTTAATTAGCAAAGAAACAAGATCACTTACTAACCATCACTCAACAATGAAAGAGTTTGATATGGGATGGGATTAACAAGGTAATTATTCCCATGTTTAAGAATATATGGAATAAACATGATCCATACAATCAAATCATTCCTAGTAATATATTTGAATATACATCATCTTCAACCTCTTTATGAGGTTTTTGTTGTGCCTTTTGATGACAATGATTGGCAATCACCGTTATCCTTGATTCCATTCAACATTCATAAACATGCTGAAGGATTGAGAAAATATATGTTAAGATGTGGATTTTAATTCAACAAGAGTCTTTCAAGAATTATATAATTCAAATAAAATTACTCTTCTAGGAAGGATATGAAGAAAAATGTGGTCATTAATACACGAGGATTTTCATGCATCCATAATGTATAAGGAATTTTGAGTTTAAAAAATCACTTGATATGCATTTCCAGCATGTCATGATATTCATAGAGAATAACGTAACACATTCTTTTTAATTTAATAATATTTTAAAATATCACATTTTAAGAATATGAATGAAATTATCTATGGAAATTCAAATACTTTCTATGAAACAACAGTATTCTAAGGCTTCTAAATTAGTGAAAACATAGTGACAATATAACTATAAATACTGAAGAATCCAAGGATGATGGTGCTTCTACTTCTCATGAATTCAAATGGAGATATTATTTTTCATTAAAAAATAGAGAACCTCTGAGCTTTTACTTGTTTGGGGAATAATGTTCCCTGAGGCTCTCGACTACATGAAGAAGGGGAGAACAGCGGACACATGACTTGTGTTAACAAAATCATAGTATTTCAAAATGAAGTTTCTCATGATAATGTAACGAGTTATATAACCCCATTATGTTAATATGAAGGAACTTTATATTCAAATTAATCAAAATGGATTTTGAAAAGGAATAATACACTGATCCTTTTCACTTACTTGAAAAAATAGAAATAACCTTGTGTGAAGTATACATTCTTGAGTACTAAACCTTATAAAAATATCATGTTCCATATTTACCTTATCTCAAACACTTTCATATGATTAGAAAAATAAAATAGGAGATTAAATATCCTAAAACATCAAAGAGATAAAAGGGATTAAATTTTTATATGATGAAAAGGTTCCTAATGCTAATTCACCCCACCACCTCAGTGTTGAGTATATCCCAAGATGATCCTCTCATGTGTGACCCCATGGATCTTTATGATGTTAAAAAAATATGAATTCCTAAATTCATAAATGTAATAAAAAAGTTCCATCATGAAATGTATCGATTCTAATCAAGCTATAAAGGGATAAGGTGTAATATTCATCAAAAACATGTATTTTCATACTTGTATCCACCATAAATATCATATACAACCATTCATTTCCATTTGACACATTTTTATAAGGCATTATTTGATTATGGATCATGGATTATTGCAATCCCATATAAAAAATGCAATTTTTTTATTATTCAATTATAAACTGGCCTTGTTGAGGAATGCATCATATGTTATTTTTATATATGGGTGAAAAAATTAAATGACCCTCATAAAATAGATATTAACATCATATAATCTATCTAGGTACATCCATACACACCCTCAATCTATATTAAAAAAGTCCAAGGATTTCATACTCATCATAAGATAAAATAAATTATATCTTCATTATACATCAACCAATAACATGCATAAACAACCCTAGTTATATAAGCCCCAAATATTTTTTTAAAAATGATATCAAAGTATGAATGTTCTCATAAATGGTATCTCAAAAACCTCCAGCATGTGGGAATCAGAGTATAATCCATGCACTCTAGGTATACCAAATACATAGTGTATGACAATCTATGTGGTATATACTTAATGGTTCATCGATTTCAAAAAACCCATTTTGTTCCTCTTGGTCATTTTTTCTATCTTGATAAAAGAATCAAAATCATGACAACATTAATATTTTATCAATACGTATACTACTCCATGATTTTCATAAATTAGGGATAACCCAAAGTCATATATTGAAGGGTCAATTTTCATTTCTATTCATACTATATTTACATGAGTGTGTGTGTGTGTGTGTAACTAACGTGAAAGAATGATAACTTAGATACTGAATTTTTTATAACATAATACATTTTATATTCTTAAAATATTTTAATAACAAATAAAAAAATCATACATAAGAGACTATATTTTCATATCAAATATTATGTATTGTAAGATCATCCTTATATTTGTTTCACTTTTAGGGTTTTTCTAAACTCATTGCATCCTTATGTAATTCCTGTCACAACTATATGTGGTCATATGATACTATTCTCCCATGATACCCTTCATTGAGTAACATATATGTATAAATAGAGATCCAATAATGTTGAGAGTTAGGAAACATATTCCCAATGTTTAAATCATATAAATTTTTATTATTTCTCTTTAGAATCAAAAAATCCAATATTAAAATGTTAATAACATCTATTTTCTACTTATAAATATTTTTAATTTTAACATCATCATCATTTCTTGGAATATATTCCATCAAATGTTTCCCTAGTATTTTTATGGTACCAACATATAAATCTTTTACATTTTTCTTTACTAAGGTATCCTAAACCCATTTAGGATATTAAGGGACTTTCAATTTTGTTTCATAAATCCTTTATATGTTAGGTTTGAAATTAGATAAGTCCAAACATTCTCCCACTACCCTTTTAGATAGTATATTCTCTTTTTAATATCAAAATTAGATGCAGAAAATCCTTTTTGTTAGAAAATATTTTTCATTTTCTTTAGTGAGTATATTTTACAAGTAAACTATTTCATTAATATCATATATGGTATTTTATGTGTTTAGATCATTACTTTTAGAAGAATACTTTATTCTTCAGATTATGCTACTAATGAGGGGTGGAAAATAATCCCCAATTTTTTTATAAAAAAACTCGATAAAATCTTTTGTTCTAGATAAAACATTTATATCCTTATCTTATAATTAATACATATTATAGAATCTATGAATCATAAACGATATCTATTGGATCCGTTATCTCAAATTTTTCATAATAACTCTTTTTTATTAAAAATATTCCCTTGTCATATAATGTATAGGATATAAAATATACATCTTTTACATAGATAAATTTGAATAGGATATAATCCTTTGAAAACAAAACAATGATTTGGTAACCCATTACTATATCATTTGAAAGAAAACTACTAACTTTATAAATTATTACCTAAAATATTACATCTATTATACCTAAAAAATTTAGAAAATACAAATTTGGTATCACATTCCCTTCAAAATAGAAGAATTAATTTTTATTAAACCAGTACCAAATATGGGTATTCCATGGAGTTTCTAAGACACATTTATGTATTATAGAAAATTCCAATATATGGATTAATTATATTCATCAACTGGTTACTCAAGGATTCGATTATTATGGTTAGATACATGAAAAATAACTGTTACACTCTTAAACTAAATTTTATTCTTATCGTTTGAAATTTTACACACTTGTACTGTCAACATTAAACCATAACCTACACATCACATGTCTTGTTAATTTATAATCAACAATTTGAGAATATTCGTAAAATATTTTATAAACTCAATCACATTGTTGAAACATTTCAATTGATGAAAACAAAATGATTTTCATATCCATAATAAGTCTTAATAAAACCTTGAGTGAATCATTATATAATTCTCCTAATAACATATTTTACCCACCTAATGAACTAATTAAATCATTATGATGGTTAGAATTATTATTTTTTTAACCCGTAGAATTTTTCATTCTTAATAACAGTTCTTAATTTTTTGATCATTAAAATAATTTTCATAAATAAATATTTTCCTTTCAGTATGATTTATCTCAAAGTTAAATTTGATGACCATGTTACTATCTACCTAGAATAAAAGTTTTTCGGTTGGAGTGGAGATTTCAGGATAGGGGGTGAACTGAGAATCCAACATAAATAATTGTATAAATAAAATCTTAATTAAATATATCTTAACATAAAATATACTATGTGACTAGTATAGTTGTTTTATGAAATTTGGTATTTTCAAATAATTTCTCAAGGGCATGATCAAAATAAAGTTGAAATAATTTAAAATCAAGATAAATTTTTAAATAATTTTAATCACACTAAACATAGTGAATATATATCATTAATAAAAGATAAATTTGAAAGTATAATTTTTCAAACCCAATTTGATGATATGTTTATTGATAATTAGACTTTAAAAATATGAAGAAAAAAAATTGAAAAATATTTTTTTAAATACACGTCAATATAAATCGCTTAATAAAAAAAGAATATGGCACAAAAGAAAAAATAAGTTGACAATAGATTTTTTATGCTAAAACCTATACATCTATACTTGATATTTACTCACTACCAAGCATGTTTATTAAAAAAATAAAATTATTCACAAACTATATCAGGTTTTACAAACTAAAATTTAACAAAAAGATGTTTGGGATACAACCAGCCACATTCACAGTTATTCATAGGAAAATATATATAAGTAGAATAAATACTATCAGAGTAATATTTTTAATGACATATGATTAGTGATTAAAAAATAAATAAGAAACAAAATCAAAACTTAAATGTAAATAAGAACAAAGACTGTGTAAAGAGTGAATAGATATATTTGATATAGTGATCAAATTTGGTTGATGAATTTTCATTAAATATGTCCTTGAAATCATATGATATAATATTTCAAATATATTAATCAGATATAGAAATAATGTGTAGAATATCAGAGTGTCATTAGTAGTATGTCTCATAGTATCCTATTATTTTCACACACTTCTATTCCTAGTTTCACATGAAACTTCCATGGATTTATACCCAACAGTATTCCAATTATCAATTAAGGAATAGTCATATTTAATTCCTCATAATGATGATAATTTATAATAGTATAAAGCATTATCACATGAATTTAATATTCATAAAAAATCAATTATAATAAATAATATTTTACTCTTGTATAGAGGTGGTCGAAGTAGGTCCATACATAAGCAAGACATGAATGATCTCATGGAATCTTGGTATTATTATCTTATTATTGAATAAAAGGAGTGAAATTAAATATTGAGACTTATTCATATGGAATAATAAATTAACTTCAGTAAATATTTGATTTCTTATCATGGATGATATTCAGTACTCTTGGAATATCATTCATTCCAGCAATACATAGAATTATACTTTCATTTAATCCATACATTGAAAAAATTGGAATTCTTCCATGCACGGTTGAAAAACAAAATGCATGGTTATTATACATCCTTCACACATATTATCCAACACTTAGTGAATTTTGATATGTTCTTCATATATTCTTGTCTTCATGGATGCTTCTCTATATTGATACTTGTTTAGCCTTATGGTAAATCCTTCTTAGAAGATATCTAATCATGGTCACATAGAACATTTCTTCATGATGATATAGTACTCGCATGATAGATGAAATTATCTAATATAAGAAATATCTTCTTCACATATAAGAACCATTGGTCTTATAATGGATCCATAATTATCAAATTTTATCAAAAATATAAATTACGTTAATAAAACAAAAAACATATAAGAGTTAAAATAATCAAGACTTCGTATCATTAAAACAAATAATTTCTAGACTAAAAGAAAAATCCACCCTTTTATGATTTTATATCATGGAATAAAAATGATAATACTTAAATTTATCTAAAATAAATAATATCATTAGATTTCTCATATTAGACAAGTGGTATTAAAAATAAAAAAAATGAATGCAATTTTCTTCACCATTACGTTTACTGAAAAGTGGGATAAGATAAATATACAGTACGTAAAGGGATAAAATTAAATAAAATAATAATTATAAAGAATATAGATGAGTGAAGATATTGAAATATATTAAAAATAGTTAAAGGATTACTGGAGGGAAATAAGATAGACCATATTAGTTAATCCAATCTAAATATGAGGTATCATTTTCTTAGGGGTTGAAGAATCAATTTGATATTTATCATTATCAGTATATGAATTATGTATAGGTTGAGTAGTATGAGAAGGAGGAGGTTCCGTAATAATTATTCTCTTAGAAAGTGGTTGTATGTGTTTCAAAACCTAAACAGGCATGAAACAATTATTGTTATAATTCTCATTATAATTTGTTTTAAAGGTCAAAAACACTCATTAAAGTATTACAAAATTTAAATTAAGGGTTTTTAGTTATTCGTGATTAAATAATGTTATAATATTGAAAGAATGTTGAAATATACTTGAATAATTTGTGTTGGAAATTTTAGAGCATCTAATAGAAGTCGAAAGATCCTTAGAAGACCATTAAAATAAATAGAGGATCTAATTGTTGAAGCGCCATGAGAATCAAGGAAAAAAACAACATGGTTAATAAAGATGTGTTGGATAGGTGTTATAGAAGGAAAAAATGAGCAAATAATAGTTGATACTCACATGGTGTTGGTAGTTTTGAATGAAAATGGTCTTGTTTATTTCACCAATCCACAGTGAAAGCCATGTCAATGATTATCGATGCATTTAATGCTGAAAAAATTCATAAAAATTATGTCTTCAATGAATTAATTACTCCCCATATAAATCTATAAGATTTATGAATGATTTTGAGTCTATAAAAAGAACTCTTTGGTGGTTGGACCTCTACAATAAACTTCTGAAACAACTCTATCATCAAATAGATCACAAAATCTCTGTCAATTTGTTTAATTTTATAAATCAACTCATCCCAAATCTAGAGTTAGTGAAAATTAAAATATCTTCAAACACTATTTTTAATTCTCATTCACTCTTAGTTTTTTATCATATTCTTTTGAGAGAATCGATAAAATACTAAAACATGGGTTCTATTATGAAATCGTCTCTTCTTACCCTATATTTTATTGGTTCTCACTACCTTCAAATTGAGGGATTTGGGTTTTCTTTCCCAAACTAATTTAAAGTCAACAGACTCCTCAAATTTGATGTTTCTAGATATACCCATTAAAATTTTTGTCTCAATTGTAATTTTTGTTTCTTGATATTGCCTAAATTTCAAGGGATTTTTGGTATCATTATTATCATTAAATCGAATTGAATAATATATTAAATCCTCATGTGATTAAGGTTGTAGAACTAGGGGATATTACTAATCTATTACCATGATTCTTGCTAAAGTATTTTTCCATATTAAATTTCCAATATTTTATTTATTTATCACTTTAATTCCTTCAATTAAAATATTTTTTATCCCATAAATTGTGATTAATCAATTATTTTATGAATATATATTTATTTTATTCAGAATTTTTTATAACAATATTATTGGACCATACGAGACTCTTGGAAACCCTCTCTAGAATTAATCTTTCTAAAAATAAAAATTCATTTAGAAACCTATTAGTCGGGTCAAATAATTTCAATCTTGTTTATTTAAATTTCCATATGTGTAATTCTAAATATCTATGATCACATATAAGTTTAACACATTATTTTAATATTTATGTTGTAAGATAGTCCAAGAAAAAATATTTTTTGTGTATGACCCACTGACACTAACAGTTCGACTGAGTCACCAATAGTGAAAAAAGACTCACCGATAGTGCAATCGACACACCAAAAGACCAATTATCTCAAATATAGTTCGAACAAGTCACTGACAGCTCATTTTTCATACCGACAAAAGGAATTACCGGCACAAGGACTTACCAATGAATAGTTATACAGATGCATGGGGATACCAATTCAAGGAATCACCGACAATTAAAATGAGTCACTGATGCAATGAGTCATCGATGTATAAAAAGACCAACAAAATAACACCCCGATGTAATAAGTACCCGATAGAAAGATATATTGACAAATGACTCGCCAATAGACTTCTTATTACTTTTTAATTTAAAATTATTTCTATGGGTCATATTATAAGTGTTTTATTGTGACTAAATAGTTTAATACTATCTCCAGAAATCTTAAATGATGATGTCAGTAGTACGAGTTATAACATATACCTCAAAACATGCACATTTTTGGGCTACATGAGTATAAAAGAAAATGACTCAGGAAGAAATAAATATATATAAGACACATAGGAAGATACATGTAGACGCAGTAGCAAAACCACACATGAAACACAGAGAAAGGAAGAACACATGAGAAACACTTCATTACTACTAGTTGCGATTCAGAGAACTATTGTTCATCAATGTTCCACATCTCTGTAACATCCAACTAAACTGAACGAGAAGATCATCTCATCTTTCTGGAAGATAGTACACAGTGCTCCACGAAACTCTTTTTAGTGTTTACTTCCATAAAAGGACTCCAACTTCAACTCTGATACATCAAAGAGTCCAAAGGTCAACTATATAACACATAGAGCCTTCTAAACTGAATTTAATACTTATTCCAATATTCTTTACCTTTTTATTACATTTTAGAGAAGTGCTTACATATATCTATAAAACACACACTTTATCCTACACTAAACTAGAGGATACTATATATCCTAGAAAATATCTTTTTTAATTTGTTTATCCCATGATGAATTGTGGAAGAGGTCCTGTGTGACCTGGTTGTATTTCTTCCCATGTAGAGCTCTGGTTGAGGTCTTTTGTTCAGCATAGTCTATGTACTGTTGTATAAACCCTGATCCATGGTGTGGATAAAATCATTTATGTATATATATTTCTTATTGGAAGATGATCACCAAGGAGATAGGACTACGTCTCGGCATGAGACTGAACCTTTTTTTATATCCGCCATTTTTTTCAAATTTAGTTTCCTCTGTTTCTACCTATACTTCATAAATCTTTTTTTCACTTTGATAGTTAGTCTTGGCTAGTGTTTATAACAGTTTTGTCTTATTATAATATTTTTATAAGATGTATCCATAACTCAAATTATTATAACTGAGAAATAATCAAACTTATAGAGATATTAGTTGGATATCAATCTATTATAAACTCATTACAATGATTTACTGGGCAATTATGTCTAAAATTGGGGGAATCTTTTAAATAAATCTTTTTACTGTAAATTTTTATAGGAAATCAATTCACCCCCTCTTGAGTGTCTTACTCTGACTGAAATTTTTTATCAATGATTTTTTAACTTATAACTACAATTTTAAAAGGTTTCAAATATTTTCAACTGTTATTTTAGTTGTGTCTTAAATATCTATAAATTTCTATTAATAATAAATTTCTATGTCCTTACAAATATTTTATTTCAAATAGACAATAGATTATAAGGTGCTGCTGCAAACTAACCTCCCTTATATAATATAACAAACTATTCCCAGTGGGAGATTAAGATTAAATTGCATTTAGAAATTAAAGGATTTTATATTTAGATATTTATACGAGATAAATATGGAATACCAAAGACTGCTATAAATAATTGGAGTGATTCCACAAAGACTACCTATAATTAAAATTACAATCCTATGAATGCTATGTTTTTTGAAATAGGGGATGAAGAATTTAATAGAGTATCTGCTGGTACATCTATCTATGAAATATGGGACACTAGATATTTCACGTGAAGGAACTTCTAATGTTAAAGAAATGAGACTTAAATATTATACTAGTAAGTATTATAATTTTAAAATGAAGCCTGATGACTTTATTAATGAAATGAATCATAGGTTTAATGAAATTGTGAACACCATGATGTCTCTGTGAAGAGCTGTTATAGCCATGGAGAAATTCATGAGAATACTCAGATTCTTACTAGTTATATTGAGAGGGACTTCTGTATCAATAAGATAATCATGTGACCTCAATAATTTGATAATAAAGGATCTCATAGGAATTTTTTGATATATGAGGATGAAATGAAACAAAAAAAATAACAGGATGGTGGACCCAAAAGAAAATATGTTCTTTTCAAATCTACTACCTCCAAGAAAAAGGAAAAATCTCAAGATGAAACTGAATGTTCATGTGATGAACAATTATCATCAAATAGTTATGAAGAGATGGCTAAAATAGACATAAGGTTTAAGAAATTTTACTGAAAGAAGAAATTTTTTATAAATTCCAAGTACAAAAGAAAGAATGATCATAATGGCAATTGGAAAAAGGATTGGGAAATAGGTGATACCTAAAATGAGATAATCTACTATCAGTGAAAAAGAAAGGGATCTTTAAAGGTATACTGTACCAAGATAAACTACAAGTGGAATTATGATAATAAAGACAGAAAGTAGAAAAAAGGCATGACAGAAACATGCAGTGCTTCTAAGGATAGCTAAAGATACTCAAAATCCTCTAATGATAAAATTACTACTAATGAAAATATGTGTTCTATGAAAAACACATCCAAGGTAACAATAAACCCTCCTAAACACAATGCTTACAATTCAGGAGATGAAAGTGATTTCGAAAACATGACTAATGAGGAAATGACTGAATATTTTAAAATTATAGAAGATACTTGTAATAAACTAAAAGATAAATAAAAATCCTGAAAACAACGTTCTCTGACTACCATTGTTAAATCTGAACTTGATGTAGAAAAAGATAAAAATTCTCAACGTCTTAAGGAAAAAAATTAGCTTAAATTGTAAAATAAGATATTGAAAAGGGATTTATAAAGATATACTGATGTTAAATAAATCTTAGATAAAATTCATGGTAAACAAATAGCTCTTTAGTATACTACTGGAATATGATACCAACTAGGAAAGAGGAATATGACTAAAACCAATTTTGTATCAAAATATATAAAATCCAATTTTATGCCCAATTCTAGAAAATTTTCTGAAAGTTCATTTCATGAATGATATTCTAATGTTTCAGGTTTTTCTGGATCAAATAATATCTATTTTTAAATACATTACATGCAGTTTATAGGAATCCCATGAAGAAATTTTTGTTCCCAAAGAACTTATTACTAATGTTAAAAGAACCAAACAAATCTGGGAACCAAAATCTTTTGTTTTCTAATCTATTTTTATAGGAAAAGTGTTTGAAGAGATCCTATAAAATCTTATGGTACTTGGAATGTGGATGTTCAATAAACATTATAGATGATTAATCATGCTTCAAGAACATGATAATGATGGATGATGGGTATTTCAATTATGGTGACAATGGAAAAAGAAAACTAATTTTCCTTTCCCAGATATCTAACTCAAAATCAGTTCTAATTTCCAAAGTAATTTTTCTTGATGGATTAAAATACAAACTAATTAGCATATATCAGTTATGTGATGATGGTTTTAGTGTTAAATTTTAAAATAATTCATTCAATGTTTTTAATTCTAAAAATGAGTTAGTATTTTCTACTATTATAAATGAGAATTTTTATACTGTTAATTTAGATTCCTTGATTTCTAAAAATGTTTCATGTTTGAATACTTTTAATAAAGATTATTTTCTTTGGAATAGTAGATTAGGAAACTATAATATACACTCACTTAGAATGATTACTAGAAAATGATTTGTCAAAGATCTACCCAAACTTGAGTTTCTAAATGAAAAGGTTTGTGATCCTTATAAAAAGGGTAAACAATTCCAAATCTCTTTTAAACCAAAGAATGAAGTGTAAACTTATCAACCTATTAAGTTGGTTCACATGGACTTGTTTAGATCATTTAGAGTTTCAATTACAAGTGGGAAGACCTATGTTTATGTTCTTATAGATGACTACACTATATATACTTGGACCTTATTCATGGCTCACAAAAGTTATTCTTTCTCTCATTTTACCAAGTATGTCATGACTGTAAAACATCTTGGTGGTATTTTAATTAAAACCCTAATAAGTGGCCATGGTTATGAGTTTGAGAACTAAAACTTTGAATCCTTTTTCTCACAAAATGGATATAGTGATAACTTCTCTACTCATTGAACACCCCAGAAAGATGGAGTTATAGAATGAATAAATAGAACCCTATAAGAAATTTCTTGAACCATGCTTAGTGAGTATGACCTATGTATATAATTTTGGGAAGAATTTTTCAATAAGACATGCTATATAATAAATATTGTATTTATTAGACCTCTCCTTAAGATAACTCCTTATGAGTTATGGAACACTAGAAACCCCAAGGTTAACTACTTCAATGTTTTTGGTTACTAAGTATATATTATTAAAACTAAGGATAATATGGAAAAAATGTCCTCTATGAGTTATTAAGGAATTTTTCTAGGTTATTCAATTTATTTTAAATTCTATAGATTCATCAATAAGAGAACAAAATGTATCAAAGAATATGTATATGTCAATTTTGATGAGATAGATCCACATTAGTTAAATACATATATATAAAATATTGAGGATGATATATCTAATATGCACATCAAAACTAAGTATTCTGACCATCCCCTTAATGAATTTTTTAAAACTTCCAGTTCTGGAAATTCTCCAGATTCTAGAAATGATCTACATGAATCTGTTGAAGAACCTGACGTGACTATCCCTTCTTTATCTAGAACTATTATAACTATCAAGATCCATCTTTAGATTATATAGTTTGGGATTTAGAATAAGGAAATTTGAATAGATCTTCTCCCATAAATCATGTTGAACATCAAGATTTCGTGTCACATCTTGAACCTAAGAATATCAATGATGCTATCAATGTTGAATTTTGGGTGATGTCTATGCAAGAAGAATTAAATTAGTTTGAAAGAAATAAATTTTGAAAACTTGTAGATAGATCTAAATACACCTCGACTATTCTCACTAAATGGGTGTTTATAAATAAAGCAGATGAAGCTGGTAACATAGTTAGAAACAATGCTATATTGGTTGCACATGGTTATAGTCAAGAATAAGATATTGACTATGAGGAAACCTTTTCACCAGTAGCTAGACTTGATGCCATTAGAATCTAGCATTCCTATTCAGCACACAAACACAAACACACACACACACACACACATATATATATATATATGAAACTTTATCAAATGGTTTCCAAGGGTGAATTTTTAAATGGTTACATAATTGAGGATATTTTTGTTGAAAAGAACCATGGTTTTACAAATCCTCACTTTCCAAATCATATTTTTAAATTAAATAAATCTTTATAAAGTTTAAATCAAGCTTCAAGAGCTTGGTATGATAGGATCAACACTTTTCTTACTTCAAAAGGTTTTACAAAAGGTATTACTAATCCTACCCTTTTTTTAAAAATAATTCCCAAAGATGTTTTAGTAGTAAAAATTTATATAGATTATATTTTTTTGGGTCTTAAAAAAAATTTTATGTGTTTGTTTTTCAAAGATAATGAATAGTGAATTTAAAATGAGTTTTATGGGGGAACTCAATTTTATTCTTGGATTTTAAATATTTCAAAAAAAAGAATTGTTTTGAATAAAAGAAAATATACTAATGATATTTTTAAAATCATTGTCTTTGAAAGAACAAAGATTAGTGACACTCCAATGAGTACCACTTGTATATTGGACCTTTAAGATGATGGTAAATCTATTGATCAAACCACATACAGAGGAATGATTGGGAGTTTACTCTAGATAACTACTAGTATTTCAGATATTATTTTTAGTGTGTTCATGTGTGCACGTTTTCAAGAAAATCCAAAATAATATCATTTAAATTCTAAATAAATATTTTTAAATAGCTAAAATAGACAACTAATATATGAATCATCTATCCTAGAGGAAATTTTTTTTATTTTCTGATTTATTCAGAAGATGAATTTGCTTGATGTAAGTTAGATAGGAAGAGAACCTCTATCACATGTCACTTTTTGGGCTAGTCTCACGTTTCATGGTGTAGTAAGAAAAAAAATTATGTTGTATTATCTACTATTGAAGATGAATACATAACTGCTGGTAGTTTTTGTGAAAAAATTTTTTCGAAGAAACACACATTACTAGACTATAGATTTCAATTCACAAATATCCGTATAAATTGTGAAAACACAAGTTCTATTAATATTTCAAAGAAACATGATTCACATTCCAGGACAAAATGCATTGATGTAAGACATGAGTTATTGAGAGACAATTATAAAAGAGGTCATATATCTTTAGAGTTCATTATCATTGAACATCATCTTGCTGACATTCTCTCTATGCCATTGAACACTGAAAGAATGAACTACATTAGACATGAGTTTGGAATGATCAATCTATAGGACCGTATGTTTTTATTCCTTTTATTATTTTTATGTGATGTTTTCATGCCAAAACTGACGCTATGTCATTCCAATAGAGTTTTCATGCTGACACTGATGATATGTCTTGCCGACACAGTTGAAATTTTGGCACCAATTCCTTGTCATTTCGACACCATTAGTGTTATAAAAAATATGTCATGCCGACACAGATGGATCACTGTTTTTATTCATTTTATGTTTTTATCAAAATGACACTATTTAATTTATTTTGTCGAACCTAGTTCAGGATTTCATGATTTTATCATTTCAAAATATTTAAAGGATATAAATTTGAGTTGATCCACTCTACTCCTTTACAGTTACACTGATTTAACCATTGATCTCTACCCCCACCCCCACCCATAATTCTCCTTCTGAACTGCAAAATGAACTATTGGAATGGTCCATGTGAAGAGAGCTCTTGAAGGTGGAAAGTCTTGTGCAGCTAAGAAACAAAGAGGGGAATCGAGAAACTCTTCTAGACCTATGAATCCTACCCAAGTGAACTATGTAGTGTCTCCAGAAAAAGATTTTCTTGCAAAATAAATGTTGGAAAAGAAAGTATTTGCTTCTCATGGTGTTACAGGATCAGGGATGGCTTGAGTGGCTCTCAGATAATGAAATACCCTTTTACATGAATCTAGTTCCTTAATTTCATATGAATATAGTATTCCTTTTATAAAGAAGTTATGCATTTTTATTAAGTCCATATTTATAGGAAATAGAATTTCTATTTAATATATAAAATTTGTTGAATGTCTTAAAGTACCTCATGAGGGTGTTCTTGATAATTATAAATGTAACTCTCCACCTAAGAGTGATATTTGTTTCCATGAGATAGCTCTAAATGATCTTACTGATAATTATGGGAACATGGGACCCATTTATATAGAGTTGGATAGGGGGAGTGTATAATTTTGTTCAAGTTTATATAGTATCATATCTATACCTGGAAAGGGGACGTTACATCTCTAAGGTATCAAGATTTCTTTTTTATTTAACAATTAAGAAATGGAATTAAGATAAATTTATGTTGATACCATTTGGTCACATAATTTAAATGATCCAGCCTTCTTGAAAAACCAATTCCCTATTTTATCCAAGGTTTATCTCAACTATATTGAAAGATAAAGGTTGTATTAGTGAAGGATATGAAGTTGTTTTTGAGTGAAGTGGGATCTTCCTAAATAAAGAGAACTGTAAAAGGATGAAGATCAATTTGTACCCATGGAAGAAAGAATGGGATGGGGTGAAAATAAGATTTATTATAAGTTCAATCTAGTAGAAAATATAACAAGTCAAAGGAATATGGATAATCATGGTATGAGACAAGATGAGGAAGTTGTTTACTCTTTAGTATAAGAATAATATCCTACCACACTAGTCAGAGATCAATGGCCACCTATTGATGATAGGAGTTATCCTGACACCACTGAAGCTCATAAAGGTTTTTTTCTTGGACCTCCTAGTCCTCCACTTACTTTATCCCTAAATGAACCGAATCTTTGAACAAATAGAGATAAAGAGACATAAGTCTTAGGAAGTTTGGAATATGTATGTAGATCCAGTGTCATGAAGAAAAATAATAATAAGAAAGTGAAGAAGATAAAAGCATAACTGGCAGAGGCCGTGGTAGTGAATAGGAAGAAGGTTAATAAAATGATGACTGAAAAAGAAGTGAATATCATGTCTCTGGAAAAGATGATTATGAAGGAAGTGATGAATGTAGTGAAATTGATAGAGACTATCATTAGGATGTTCAAGGTGGAGATATAAATATGGTGGAAGCTGTGGTTCAGGAACAGGTGGAAGAACCTCCTGGAGTTGTTGATTAAGAGAGTGTAAATGTTGAAGTTCATGATAAAGTTGAAGCTCAGGTAATTCATGTACCTCAGTTAGTTTATAAAAGAAGGAAACCCTATATTGAGGGTGAGAAACCAGTGAGGAGAACACATATCGAGGGAGAGCCTCAAGAAAGTAGAGATCAAGATGATGGGAATCATCAACCTGGAAGAGTAAGACTTGACACTCTCACTCCTCTAGATGATGATGTTATTATTGAATGGGAATAGAATCCTATGTATGTATCACTGGATTTGTATTATGATGACTCTGATAATGAGTTATTTGTACATGTTTCCAATGAACCAGTGGCTAAGACCACTCCTCTTGACTCTATCACTAAATCATACTTTTAATGGTTTAAGGAGGATGTTTGTTCAATTGTAAGTGTATTAGTTCAATATTAGATGATCCATGAGATTCAACTAGCTATAAGATTAAAGACTAAGTTGAGTGATATATTACACTCTCTTAGATATTCAATAGATGAAATGAATCAGTTTGGGTAAGCATTTTCTATTCAATGTCACACAGTGGGTGTTAGTGAAGGTGATGTAGCTAATGTTTCAAAGAAAGTGATAAAAGAGATTCAACCCATATTAATTACAACTTATGAAACAATTGTTGAAAACATGACCAAGATGAAAAATGGATTGACTGGGATTTTATCTACAATAAATAATTTGACCTCAAATTATAAAGGCTATTTGGAGACTAATATTAATGCTTTGAAGACTCATACCTCAGGTCCTGAAGTTCCTTCTACCTCTGGTAGGACTTCTCCTTCCTAGGACACTAACGTTGTTTGAAATTTTGTTAAGAGCTTCAAGATCTTTTTGATGCTTCTGTTTTTGGCTATCCATACATATATTGAGAAGAATAATGACCATCTTCATGATATGGTCAAGCACTATTCAAAGAGTGTCGAGATTGCCAAAACTCAGATCATAGAAAAGAAGGATTATTATTTCAAGAAGACCATTACCAAGAATCAGTTGACTAGTCTTTTTAATTATCTAATAGAGAACCTAAAATTTCCTCCAGTGACTAGAGTCTTCAAAGACTAAGTATATAAGTTTAAGTACTTCACCTCTCTTTGGGAAAAATTCAAGGAGAATAAATATGACTTTGAGAAAGCTATGAATTATGGTGGTAAAATGATTGAGGATTTCATCAAGCTATTGAAGCCATACCTTTGTGTGCAGAGTGAAGCCATTATGGTATATTCTACTACACATATTGGACCTTAAGGATAAGTACCTCCCCCTCAGATTTCAATTGCACAAGATTTTAGTCAAATTCATTCAGTTATCACAGAACAACCTCATCCTTTAGCGTTTTCGCAACACAAACCCACCATGCTCCTAATGTTCCATAAAGAGTGATCCTACCTCATATAAGGATCTATTAAGACCCTCAAAATTCAATTAAACCACCTAATAGACCTTCAATTGATCCCTCTAATAATATTAAGTAACCTATGGATCTTGAGAAGTAGTGTGGATAACTCTCTGATAGGGCAGTTTGGGTGTCTTCTATTTTCATTCCCTAAAGACTTGAAATACATTTTACTACATTGATTATTGAAATCTCATGTTCTTGTTTTTCATCTATTTTTTCTATCTATTATTCTATGATACTTTTTAGTCCATTTATACATTTTTTCTTATTGATTAGAATCAAAAGGGGGCGAACAAGTTTTCATTATCCTTATTTATATTACCCTTGATGACACTATTATGCATTTAATTTTTCCTACCTCTGATTACATATGTGAAGAAAAGCCCTTATTCTTTGATTATATTTTTTCCGTTTTATGTCGTTACTATTTATTTTACCATAGAACCATATCTATATATTGAGATAATTCATCAATAATGGGAGATGATAATTATAAATATTATACTCTACATCAAATAACTATACTAAATAATTCCATGATTTGTGATCATCAAAACGGGGGATATTGATGTCCCATAGGAGATTCCTGGCCACCCTCTCTAGTATTAATGGATTTAATAATCAAAAATCATATCAAAACCTATTAATCAAGTTTAATAATTTCATTCTTGTTTATTTAAGTTTCAATATATGAAATTATTAATATATATGGTCACATATATGTTTAATACATTATATTAATATTTATGTTCCAAGACAGTACAAGTTGAAATATTTTCTATGTATGACATAATGACACTGATAGTACAACTAAGTCACCGACCATGCAAAATGAATCAGCGATAGATGACTCACTGATAGTGCAACCAACATACTAAATGTTTCACTGATAGTTCAAATGAGTCATTGATAGCTCAATTATATTAATGACACAATGAATTACTAACACAAGGACTTTCCAATGCATGGTGCTACTAATGTATGGAGCTACCGATGAAAGGACTCATTGATAGTTAAAATGAGTCACTTATTAAATGAGTCACTGATGCATGAAAAGACCGATAGAATGAAACACCAATGGAATGAGTCACCGATAAAAGGAGAAACCAACAAAGGACTCACTGATAGGCTGTTTAAATATCCATTTATTTAATATTATTTCTAACGGTCATATTTTGAGTGTTTTAATGTGACTTTTTAGTTAATAAGTTTTGCAGACATTTTATAGGAGGATGTCAGAAGTATGAGTTTTAACATATACCTCTAAACAATCACATTTTTTGGGATGCAATAGTATAAAATAAAATGACTCAAGATGAAAGAAACATACATAATACACACCGGAAGATACTAGTAGACATAGTAGAAAAACCACATGGGCAACATACAGAAAAGAAAAACACATAAGGAACTCTTCATTCCTTCTATAAGGGATTCAGAGAACTATTTTTCATCAAAGTTCCAACATCTCTACAACATTCAACTAAACCGAAGGATAATATCATATTATCTTCCTGAAAGAAATAACATAGTGCTCCATGAAACTCTTTTTCAGTACCTACTTCTAAAAGAAAACTCTAGCTTCAACTATGATACAAAAAAGAGTTCAGATCTGAACTGCATAACAAATAAATCCTTTAAAACTCTATCTAATACTTATTTCTATATTGTGTACCTTTTTATTACATATTTAAGAAGTGATTTCTTCTATCTATAAAAGAGAAACTTTATCCTATACTGAACTAGAGGATAATATCTATCCCAAAACAACTATATTTTTACACTTTTATCCCATGAAGAACTATTGAAGAGGTCACGTGTGACCATGTTTTAATTTGTTCCCACGTAGAACTGTGGTTGAGGTCTTGTGACCTAGACAGTCTATATAATATTGTGTAAACCCCAATCCAAGGTGTCGTTAAAAACCATTATCTATATATATTTCTTAGTGGTAGGTGATTGCCATGTGGCGAGGACTAAGTATCATCTTGAGACAGAACCTTTATTTGTATATCTATTGTGTTTTCCAATTTAGTTTTCTATTTTTTTACTTGTACTTCAGAAAACGGAATTTAACTTTTATTGTTAGTCTTGGATAGTGTTTATAACTATTTTGGATTGTTAAATTATTTTCAAGAGTTATATCAATATCTCATATTGTTCTAATTGAGAAATAATCAATCTCTTGAGAAAATAGTTGAATAGTAAAACTATAATAAATTCACCAGATTGATTAACTGGAATGTTAAGTTTTAAATTGGGGGAATCTTGAAAATAAATATTTTTAATAAATTTTTTTAAAAGAACTCAATTCACCCCCCTCTTGAATGTCCTACTCCGACCAACAATTATATTATTATACAATTTTTATTTTAACATTGATTATTTTATTTTCATAAAAAGTTCAAAAATTTATTCATTCTTCCAAAAAAATGTTTTGAATCATTAATATTTCCATATTTTAGCTCCATTAATTTTTTAAACTGAAATTAACCTACCTCATACCATTATACACCACTTGGACCAACATTTGGTATCAAATGAGTCCTAAATTTTGTTATTTCTTTGTTTTGAATGTAAAGACCCGTAAAATTCAAGGGAAATTTTTT
The DNA here is from genome assembly GCA_963277665.1 of Viscum album. NCBI lineage: Eukaryota > Viridiplantae > Streptophyta > Magnoliopsida > Santalales > Viscaceae > Viscum > Viscum album. The sequence goes on from OY728138.1 coordinate 151,883,331, forward strand.
CTTAATTTTCTTTAGAATTTTACAAGAGCGCGGTTTCAGACGGCACCTGATTCCGAGGCCCGGAGTGCCCGGAATTAATTTCCGAAGTTTGGCTCGGGTACGTTCAGTGAACGAACGAGCGGGAATTTCTAACTTTTGATACGGTGCTCGGAATTGAAATCCGAGGGCACCGATGAACTCGCAGCGCCGATATTCGCTTAAAGAGACCTTTTCGGGAGTTGCGTTTGTTGCGAGTTGAAAGTTAGCTTTGGGGTTTTCAGTTGAGTTAAATAAAATTTTTGTAAGACAAATTTTATTTTAACTTATTAAAAACCTACCAAAGGAGGTTGGAAGTGGGACCCACACCCACTTAACCTCCCTTGGGAGGATTAAGTGTGGTGGGGCCCACACGAACCCCTAGACTTTTCAAATTCCCTTAACCCCCTCTTAATTGACTTAAGTTACTTAATTAATTTTGGGGGTTAAACTCTTTTGAATTTCAAACTTTTGAAATTCTTTTATGTTTTGTAATAATAAAATAAGATGTTATCTTATTTTATTATGGGTTGTTTGTTTGTCCCCTTGAGAGCTTTTTGAGAGCTTCCTCTTCATCTTCAAGCTCTGACGAAGAACGAAGAACGCTCAAACTCCGACGAAGAACGACGCCTCTCTTCTTCGTCCTCGGTGTCAACAAGAGGGAACGCCGCTTCCTCTTCGGACCTTCTTCATCGGCATACGAAGTTTCGACAACGACTCTTCCTCCGACGTCAAAGGAATCGACACCGATATTCCACGACTCCGTCAATGTGCGACTATCGAGGTAGGGGTTCTTGAGTTCGTTGTTTCCTTTTTATTTGACTTTCCTCAAGACTTGACGTAGAACGCTCAAGTTCCGACGAAGAACGTCGCTCCGCTCTTCTTCGTCTTCGGTGTCAACGAGAGAGAACACCGCATCTTCCTCGGACAACCTTCGTCGGCGTACAAGGTTTCGCCAATGACGTGCCTCTTCGGACGCACCTCTTCGTCATCGAATTTGACGAACGACGACCGCGACGCCCGACCTCCGCGATGTCGTCTTCCGCGGAACGTTCACAATCTTTGAACCTTATACCGAGGTAGGGGATGTTGATTTAATATTTAATTATCTCATTCTTGCTCGTGGTTCGTATGACTAACGTGAGGATGTTGTTTATTTAAAGTTACGTTATTAATTTAACGTGAGGGGGCCGGACCGTACGAACACGGCCGAACCCCCCTCCAACGTTCTTGTTTGTTCTTGCGGGTGGAAGCAAGTGGCGTGGTGCCGTCGCACCACGCGGATGATCGTACAAATAATTTACGAGGCGCCGTCGCGCTACGTCAAGGAAATATCTTCAAGAACGCGACGTCGTCGCGCCGCGTTTAAAAGAATCATGGCACGGCGAAAGGGGCGCGGTGCCGTCGCACCGCGCCGGACGACGAACACCGCGGCCGGTTCCGGGCCGCGGCGGGACGAGAAGACCGCGGCCGGTTCCGGGCCGCGGCGGTAGAGAAGACCGGCGGCCGGGCCGCCGGCGTCGGAAGCCGAAGAGGGGACCGGATTTTTCCGGTCCCGTTGGAGAAAACCGGCCGGCCAGCTGGCCGGCCGGATGCCAATAAACCGGGGGAATTAATCCCCCGGCCACCTCATGAAACCCCCTCTTAAAGAGGGGGCAGTTTTCTTGTGGGGGGCAAAGCCCCCCGTTTCTGCCAATCAAGCCCCCCACATGGGGGGGCGGTTTTGCAAGAGAGGCGCGGCTATATGCCGCGCCGCCAGATCTTCAACGGGGGAAAAAAATCCCCCGCGCGGCCTCCTTAAGCGGCGCCCGCGCCGGCCGCCGCGGCCCGCCACCGCGCCGCCGCCGCCGCCCAGGGGGGGGGGGGGTCGGGCCGGGTCGGCCCGGACCCGGACCCCCCCGTTTCGAACCAGAATTGGTTTTTGGCTCATAACTTGAGCCTCGGACCTCCGAATGACGAACCGTCTGCGGAAACACGATCCTTGGATCGAGATGGTCTTTTCGGTATATCGCACTCAAGGTTTCGGATTACTTTGAGTTCAGCCGGGTTGGTTCGTTCACGAAACCAACCGGGCCTTCGGAGCGGAAACGCTCATATCTTGAGCTACGGGCGTCCGATTGACGTACCGTCAGCTGTGTTGTGTTCCTCTTAGTGTGAAGGATCTTTTGGCATACTCCGCCTGAGGTTTGGACGCAGGTGGAGTACGGTCGGGTTGGTTTTTCCTTAAAAACCAACCGGGCCTCGGGGACGAAAATGCCAATAACTCTCAGACCGGGCGTCCGATCGACGCACCGTCTGTTGCGTTGAGTTCCTGTTTACGATACGGAACTTTGGTATCCTTCGCCCGAGTTTTGGTTACAGATAGTAGTGGCCGGGTTGGATCGCACCCGAAATCCAACCGGGCCCCTGGAACGGAAAAGCTGATATCTTACAGTCAGGACGTCCGCTTGACGAGCCGTCAGCAGCGTTGGTGGTTACGTTGAGTAACGGTCCCTTTGAGTATACCCTATGGGAGTTCGGGGTACAGTTGAGATACGGCCGGGATTGGTTTCGCTCACGAAACCAACCGGGGCCCTGGGACGAATAAGCTAATAACTCACAGACCGGGCGTCCGATCGACGCGCCGTCTGTTGCGTTGAGACCCCTGTGACGAGACGGACCTTTGAGACACTTCTTCGTGGGACTTTGAGATACTTGGAGTATCGACCTGTAGCTCGTGGAGCGGACCCTCCCAATGACGAGCGTGCGAAGTACGGAGACCGTGTAGCTGGCTGAGACCTGACGACTGCTTGACCGACTCGACTTGGAGTGAGTCGACTAGCCCAGTGGACGGAGCACTACTTTCTGAGGTGCAGACCCATGGCGGACGGAGCACTACCTGTGTGACAGTGCAGACCCGCGGTGCTCGTCCGGAGAGTACATCAGCAGGCTACTAGGGGGTGTGCACTACGGTGTTTGGGTGACATACCTCGGCGGGAATCACTACTGTGTTTGGGTGGCTGGCCCGCAGTACTCGATAGGAGGAGTACTTCAGCAGTCTTAGGTTAGTGAGAAGTACCTCGGAGTCGTGACAGGACCACTGTACACTCTAGAGTCGGAGCTCTTCAGCAGTTATGGTTTCGATAATGAAAATCCTGGTTTGAGCTGAGACTTTGACCTTTGTGTTTCCTCATGATTGAGATGGGTTACTTGATAACATAGGTATATGTATGGGCATATACCTAGGTAGTGGTTATCCGTTGATCTCATGATTCTTGTGTTTCCTCATGACTGAGATGGGTTACTTGATAACTTAGGTATATGTATGGGCATATACCTAAGTAGAGTTTATCTGTTGTGATCTTCTTGTGGTTATCCTTGTTGGTTTAGTGAGACCTTGAGGGTCTCGGGGTCCCTACTGAGTATCGTTATACTCACCCCTGCACGGGCTATGCCCGCACCTCGTTGTGTTGGTTGCAGACGACGGCCAGTACTGGCAGAGGCCGAGTGTTCGAGGACTGGACGGTACCTGGAGGTGGACAATACGACGTGGCGGTACCCAGAGGCAGACCACTGGGCGGGACATACTTGGAGCAGACGGCGGGACCCGAGGAGCAGAGGAGCTATCTGTACCCACCCTTCAGGTGGGATTTCCAGTGGACAGCTCGGCGTAGCTGCTTTACTTTTCAGTTGTTGTTTTCCCTTTCGAGTTGTACTTTACAGTTGGGCTTGTATTTCCGGCCCCTTTTTACTTTCCGCACTTTTAGTTGTACTCTGTTTTTGCTTAGTGTTACTTTCCGCTTGCTTACTCTGTGGTGTTTGTTTACTTTACAAAGGCAATGCCTTCCCTTTTTACCGGGATTTACGCCTTGGTGCTAGTCACCAGCCCCTGGCCTATGGAAGGCGGGCTTGGGGTAGTCACGGCACGGACCCCGAGGGCGGGTCGTGACAAATTGGTATCAGAGGAGTTCTGTTCTACCGCAGAACTTATAACTCTGATGTTTCATTCTGTGAAGCAATAGTGTTGAGAGTACCGAGTGTGGTTTTCAGTTCAGGGAGTCCAGTGTTGGTGCGGGCGGCCGATGTATCCATACACCAGGACCCTGACAACTGATTTCCGACTTTGTGCACGAAAACACTGATTGCGTGTGTGTTTTCAAAGGTTTTCCCCCTTAAAACAGCTCAAACCAGGTCAGCTCACTAGGTATAATCGTTTGATCGTGTTACATTGTTTCTTTCAGGATGGCCCCACGACGACAGCCAGTTAGGGTTCCGAGAATCGAACGTGACGACAGCCCACCGAGCGACGAGGCCTCGGTGCAGGGCCCTTTGTCAGCAGTGGCACCGGCGGTAGCTCTACCCGCCGAGCCCCCGATGCTTCCAGCAGCAGCCGCTGACGATGCACGTCGCCTCAGCGCACTGCATGAGTTTCAGCGCCAGCGACCGCCCAGGTTTCGCGGGGAGACGGATCCCCAGGCTGCAGAGGACTGGCTGGAGGCAGTGGTTCGAGTGTTTAGGCTAGTGAGGACACCAGCAGACCTCATGGTAATCCTCGTTGCGAGCCTACTACACGCAGCAGCAGGACGATGGTGGAGCTTGATGCTCCAGGTGCACGATGAGGCACCTCTACTTTGGACGGACTTTGAGAGCCTCTTCCGCTCGGAGTTCGTCCCAGCCACCCTTCGTGCGGTGCTTATCCAGGAGCTTCTGCAGCTGCGGCAGGGCAGCATGACAGTCGCTCAGTACTCGGCGAGATTTACCGATCTCTCGTGCTACTCGACCGACATGGTACGGGACCCATTCTTCCGGGCCCGGACCTTCGAGCAGGGTTTGAGACACGAGATCAGGGCATCGCTGATCTCCCTCAGCTTACCGACTCAGACAGGAGTACTGGAGCGGGCCCTTCTGATTGAGAGCTTCCTTGCTGAGTCTTCACCAGCGCAGCGACCCACCGCAGGGCGGCACGTAGCGGAGTCTTCGGTAGCAGGTAGCCGACAGATGACTCAGGGGTCCAGACAGACTAGACCTTCAGGCAGACGACCTCAGGGCACTGGCTCAGCAGTGCAGGGCACACAGCGCGGAGTCAGTCTTTTGAGTGGAAGACAGTGCTTTGCATGCGGCGGGCAAGGCCACATGGCTCGTGACTGCCCTACCCGCCATGCGGAGGAGCAGCAGACGGTTGAGGAACCACCTAGGCAGAGGCAGAGGTTCGACCATGGCGGTCCGCAGGGAGGAGGCGGACGAGGCAGAGGAGCTGGCCGAGCAGCAGGAGGTGGACGACGCTTTGAGGCTCTGCCACCACCACCACCAGGAGGTCCACCCCGACCACAGGGAGTAGGTGAACATGCGAGAGCACAGCTTCAGGTAGCTGAAGCTTACGATCATGGAGCTCTGGGAGCAGGTGGACAGGAGCGGAACTAGTGGATACGTCTTTTGTACTTCTAGTTCCATGTTGATGTTGCTTTTGTGTAGCGTCTTATATTATGAGCTGCAATAATAAAAGACGCATCCTTTGTGATGTTTTCATTCCTGTCCTCTTTTGTGATGTTACTAAGAGGTTCCAGTTGACTGTTGACTTGACCCTCACTTGTGAGACATCTACTGGAGGAGACCCAGTTACCACACACTGATGCCGACAGTGTGACTCAACCCTTAGAGGCGAGAGTAACGGTTGGATCTCTTAGTAGTAGCGTCGAGGCCTTACGACGTCATCCTTGGTATGGATTAGTATCATCCATGTTAGGATTGACTGTTTTAGGCAAAGAATGTGGTTCATCCAGGGGATGAGACCAGGTTTCTCTTATCGGCAAAGAAGAAATCTCGCAGCTCTTATGGGACCAGAGATGGTCCGGGCCACGTCAGAAGAGGTCCATGTCATCCAGGAGCGGATGAGGAAAACACAGAGCCGGCAGAAGTCATACGCTGACAGGAGGCGGAGGCCACTAGAGTTCGAGGATGGTGACCACGTCTTCTTGCGGGTCTCACCTCGACGTGGTATTCGGAGATTTGGCCGAGGCGACAAGTTATCTCCGCGCTTCATCGGACCCTTCCAAGTCCTCAGCAGGGTTGGTGAGGTGGCTTATCGCCTGGCTCTACCACCTCAGATACACCGGGTGCACGACGTCTTTCACGTGTCTCAACTGAGGAGATACGTGCACGACCCGACGCACATCTTTGACCATGGGGAGCTTGACGTTGACAATGGGGCGACTTTTACGGAGGTCCCGGTGGAGATAGAGGATCGACAGGAGCGGGTCCTACATGGGCGATCGATTCCTCTTGTGTGCAACAGATGGCGGCACGGGAATCTCCAGGAGAGCACATGGGAGCGGGAGGCTCAAATGCGTGCTCAGTACCCTCTTTTGTTTCCCTAGTTTTTGTTGTATCTTTACGGGGACGTAAAGCCCTGAGGTGGGAGTAATGTAAAGACCCGTAAAATTCAAGGGAAATTTTTTCTTAATTTTCTTTAGAATTTTACAAGAGCGCGGTTTCAGACGGCACCTGATTCCGAGGCCCGGAGTGCCCGGAATTAATTTCCGAAGTTTGGCTCGGGTACGTTCAGTGAACGAACGAGCGGGAATTTCTAACTTTTGATACGGTGCTCGGAATTGAAATCTGAGGGCACCGATGAACTCGCAGTGCCGATATTCGCTTAAAGAGACCTTTTCGGGAGTTGCGTTTGTTGCGAGTTGAAAGTTAGCTTTGGGGTTTTCAGTTGAGTTAAATAAAATTTGTGTAAGACAAATTTTATTTCAACTTATTAAAAACCTACCAAAGGAGGTTGGAAGTGGGACCCACACCCACTTAACCTCCCTTGGGAGGATTAAGTGTGGTGGGGCCCACACGAACCCCTAGACTTTTCAAATTCCCTTAACCCCCTCTTAATTGACTTAAGTTACTTAATTAATTTTGGGGGTTAAACTCTTTTGAATTTCAAACTTTTGAAATTCTTTTATGTTTTGTAATAATAAAATAAGATGTTATCTTATTTTATTATGGGTTGTTTGTTTGTCCCCTTGAGAGCTTTTTGAGAGCTTCCTCTTCATCTTCAAGCTCTGACGAAGAACGAAGAACGCTCAAACTCCGACGAAGAATGACGCCTCTCTTCTTCGTCCTCGGTGTCAACAAGAGGGAACGCCGCTTCCTCTTCGGACCTTCTTCGTCGGCATACGAAGTTTCGACAATGACTCTTCCTCCGACGTCAAAGGAATCGACACCGATATTCCACGACTCCGTCAACGTGCGACTATCGAGGTAGGGGTTCTTGAGTTCGTTGTTTCCTTTTTATTTGACTTTCCTCAAGACTTGACGTAGAACGCTCAAGTTCCGACGAAGAACGCCGCTCCGCTCTTCTTCGTCTTCGGTGTCAACGAGAGAGAACACCGCATCATCCTCGGACAACCTTCGTCGGCGTACAAGGTTTCGCCAACGACGTGCCTCTTCGGACGCACCTCTTCGTCATCGAATTTGACGAACGACGACCGCGACGCCCGACCTCCGCGACGTCGTCTTCCGCGGAACGTTCACAATCTTTGAACCTTATACCGAGGTAGGGGATGTTGATTTAATATTTAATTATCTCATTCTTGCTCGTGGTTCGTATGACTAACGTGAGGATGTTGTTTATTTAAAGTTGCGTTATTAATTTAACGTGAGGGGGCCGGACCGTACGAACACGGCCGAACCCCCCTCCAACGTTCTTGTTTGTTCTTGCGGGTGGAAGAAAGTGGCGTGGTGCCGTCGCACCATGCGGATGATCGTACAAATAATTTACGAGGCGCTGTCGCGCTACGTCAAGGAAATATCTTCAAGAACGCGACGCCGTCGCGCCGCGTTGAAAAGAATCATGGCATGGCGAAAGGGGCGCGGTGCCGTCGCACCGCGCCGGACGACGAACACCGCGGCCGGTTCCGGTCCGCGGCGGGACGAGAAGACCGCGGCCGGTTCCGGGCCGCGGCGGTAGAGAAGACCGGCGGCCGGGCCGCCGGCGTCGGAAGCCGAAGAGGGGACCGGATTTTTCCGGTCCCGTTGGAGAAAACCGGCCGGCCAGCTGGCCGGCCGGATGCCAGTAAACCGGGGGAATTAATCCCCCGGCCACCTCATGAAACCCCCTCTTAAAGAGGGGGCGGTTTTCTTGTGGGGGGCAAAGCCCCCCGTTTCTGCCAATCAAGCCCCCCACATGGGGGGGCGGTTTTGCAAGAGAGGCGCGGCTATATGCCGCGCCGCCAGATCTTTAACGGGGGAAAAAAATCCCCCGCGCGGCCTCCTTAAGCGGCGCCAGCGCCAGCCGCCGCGGCCCGCCGCCGCGCCGCCGCGCCGCCCAGGGGGGGTCGGGCCGGGTCGGCCCGGACCCGGACCCCCCCGTTTCGAACCAGAATTGGTTTTTGGCTCATAACTTGAGCCTCGGACCTCCGAATGACGAACCGTCTGCGGCAACACGATCCTTGGATCGAGACGGTCTTTTCGGTATATCTCACTCAAGGTTTCGGATTACTTTGAGTTCGGCCGGGTTGGTTCGTTCACGAAACCAATCGGGCCTTCGGAGCGGAAACGCTCATATCTTGAGCTACGGGCGTCCGATTGACGTGCCGTCAGCTGTGTTGTGTTCCTCTTAGTGTGAAGGATCTTTTGGCATACTCCGCCTGAGGTTTGGACGCAGGTGGAGTACGGTCGGGTTGGTTTTGCCTTAAAAACCAACCGGGCCTCGGGGACGAAAATGCCAATAACTCTCAGACCGGGCGTCTGATCGACGCACCGTCTGTTGCGTTGAGTTCCTGTTTACGATACAGAACTTTGGTATCCTTCACCCGAGTTTTGGTTACAGATAGTAGTGGCCGGGTTGGATCACACCCGAAATCCAACCGGGCCCCTGGAACGGAAAAGCTGATATCTTACAGTCAGGACGTCCGCTTGACGAGCCGTCAGCAGCATTGGTGGTTACGTTGAGTAACGGTCCCTTTGAGTATACCCTATGGGAGTTCGGGGTACAGTTGAGATACGGCCGGGATTGGTTTCGCTCACGAAACCAACCGGGCCCCTGGGACGAATAGGCTAATAACTCACAGACCGGGCGTCCGATCGACGCACCGTCTGTTGCGTTGAGACCCCTGTGACGAGACGGACCTTTGAGACACTTCTTCGTGGGACTTTGAGATACTTGGAGTATCGACCTGTAGCTTGTGGAGCGGACCCTCCCAGTGACGAGCGTGCGAAGTACGGAGACCGTGTAGCTGGCTGAGACCTGACGACTGCTTGACCGACTCGACTTGGAGTGAGTCGACTAGCCCAGTGGACGGAGCACTACTTTCTGAGGTGCAGACCCATGGCGGACGGAGCACTACCTATGTGACAGTGCAGACCCGCGGTGCTCGTCCGGAGAGTACCTCAGCAGGCTACTAGGGGGTGTGCACTACGGTGTTTGGGTGACATACCTCGGCGGGAAGCACTACTGTGTTTGGGTGGCTGGCCCACAGTACTCGACAGGAGGAGTACTTCAGCAGTCTTAGGTTAGTGAGCAGTACCTCGGAGTCGTGACAGGACCACTGTACACTCTAGAGTCGGAGCTCTTCAGCAGTTACGGTTTCGATAATGAAAATCCTGGTTTGAGCTGAGACTTTGACCTTTGTGTTTCCTCATGATTGAGATGGGTTACTTGATAACTTAGGTATATGTATGGGCATATACCTGGGTAGTGGTTATCCGTTGATCTCATGATTCTTGTGTTTCCTCATGACTGAGATGGGTTACTTGATAACTTAGGTATATGTATGTGCATATACCTAAGTAGAGTTTATCTGTTGTGATCTTCTTGTGGTTATCCTTGTTGGTTTAGTGAGACCTTGAGGGTCTCGGGGTCCCTACTGAGTATCGTTATACTCACCCCTGCACGGGCTATGCCCGCACCTCGTTGTGTTGGTTGCAGACGACGGCCAGTACTGGCAGAGGCCGAGTGTTCGAGGACTGGACGGTACCTGGAGGTGGACTATACGACGTGGCGGTACCCAGAGGCAGACCACTGGGCGGGACATACTTGGAGCAGACGGCGGGACCCGAGGAGCAGAGGAGCTATCTGTACCCACCCTTCAGGTGGGATTTCCAGTGGACAGCTCGGCGTAGCTGCTTTACTTTTCAGTTGCTGTTTTCCCTTTCGAGTTGTACTTTACAGTTGGGCTTGTATTTCCGGCCCCTTTTTACTTTCCGCACTTTTAGTTGTACTCTGTTTTTGCTTAGTGTTACTTTCCGCTTGCTTACTCTGTGGTGTTTGTTTACTTTACAAAGGAAATGCCTTCCCTTTTTACAGGGATTTACGCCTTGGTGCTAGTCGCCAGCCCCTGGCCTATGGAAGGCGGGCTTGGGGTAGTCACGGCACGGACCCCGAGGGCGGGTCGTGACATTGAAAGTATTTAAAAACTATTATTTTAAAATTATTTAACTAATTTTTTCATGAAACATTCTTTTTTAAATGACTTTTTTAAACACCCATGGTGCTCCCAATGTACACACATTTGTTTGTTCTTCTTTTTCGATTGTAATAAATATATATTTTGAAAACATTCAGGTCTACATTTTTTTGATGTATTGGTTTTCCCATATGAGACTGTTTCCATGATTTTAAGAAAAATACTTAAAAAGTTGATAAATAGACCCTTGATGATATCTCTGCTTTGGAATTATATGGAGAAGTAATGAATTCATTTCATCATGGTTTATAAAAAAATTAATTTAATTAAAATTATAGATGAAAAATGACTCATGAAATATGGAAACTCTTAGAAGTAACTCATGAAGGAACTCATAATGTCAAAGATAATATAATATACAAGAAATTTAAATTTTATATATACATCCTAGTGAATCTATCACTAAAATGTTTACTCAGTTTTCTGATATTTTTAATTGGAAATAGGATATTGGTGATTCACTATCTAAAAAAACATTAGTCAAGAAAATCCATTGGGTTTTAACCTGTAACAAGGAACCCAAATTATTCAGGATCCGAGAAGCTAAAGACCTAAAGAATATGTAGATTGAATAGCTTCTCAGTTCTCTCATGAAATATGAGTTTATAATGAAAAGAGGAGCTAAAAAGGGTGTTGATGATGTTAATGAAACTAAACAGAATTTTTTTTCAATTCAATCCACAATGACTTATCTTAAAGTTATTTATATATTGAGAATATTTCAAAATGGTGAAAAAATAAATTTAAAATAAATGACCTAATAAATTATTCATGAATGAATATCAAGATATGGAAGTTTCATTCTTTGGATATAAAAGGAAGGTCAATATAAATATGGATTATAACCTGAAAAAGAAGGATATCAAATATAAGTAATCTATAAAAGTTTCAACTTGGAGTGTGAGTGAAGACTTTATTTCAACATATTAATCAAGTGATGAAAGTCTAGAGTGCCTAAGGGCCAATGTCAAGGTATTTGAAAATATAAATTTTTCATGTTGTAGTTATTAATATTATATCACTTATACCTATTATTTAAACTATGAAGATCATTTTAGGCTATAGTTCATCTACAAGATGGATTTTTTTAACTTTTTTAAAAATTTAACGACATCAAAAAAATTACAATAATTTTTTTTTTCAAAAGATCAAATTTTAAAAGAAAATAATGATATGGTTTTTAAACTAAAATAATAAAAAAATATTAAAAATTTTGAATTGGTAATTAAATATCACTAAAATATTCATTCTCATTTTACCCAAGTTGAAGAAACCTTGAATTTAATTTTGGGATCTCAGCGTGTTGTTAAATGCAATTTGAAGATTTTGTTTTTAAAAAAATCATGTTTTCCTAAAAATTCTAAAAGGACAACTTTAATGATAGTAACATTTCAAAATAAATGTTTTTATTTTTGTAAGAAATTTGGGTAATATTATTTATGAATGAATTTATAGAATTTATATACATGGTAAACAAACAATAATTCATTTTTTATTACATATTTCTAATGTAAAAATTTTTAATAAACAAATTTTGTATTCCAAAATGTATATTGGTAAACTTAAGAGGAACTAATATGTGGGTACCAAAAGAATTATCCTCTTAATTGATTTTATGATAAGGTTATTATGAGAAAAACCTAAGGATATAATTTTTATATGGATGGAATGTTCTCAAGGAGTATGTGTGATGATCCTTCTAAATTAAATCATCATGAAAATTTTATGTTGAACTTCTCACATTTCAAGATAACTCAAAAGGTCAACATGTTTGTATAGGTATGATTCGTTTTTCAAACTCTACATTAATTAAATTATTTTTATTTGTAAATAGATTAGATAATAATTTACAATTATCAGTCAACTATGTGATACAGATTTCAAAATTATTTTTAAAAATTATTTTTTAAATGTTTTTAATTATAAAGTAAAACATTTTTTTATTGTATCTCTTTTCAACATGTATATATTTTAGTTTTAAAAACCCATGAATACCAAATGGTTAGTTGTTTATGTACATGAGATAATTAATCATGGATTTTTAATCAGTTTCTAGGTTAGTATATTATTCGGTCCCTTATCATGACCAATGGTCAAAATATATTATGATATTTATGGAAATTTCTTTTCAAAGCTAAGATAGTTTTTTAACCTTTCCATCCTATAAAGAAAAAAATCTTCTTTCAAATGTAAAAATGTTTATTATTATTCTAAACCCTTACAACCATTAACCCATTATAATTTTATAAAAACTCAAGTTAGTTTCATCAGAGTTAAAAATTATAATTTTTTTATTATTGATGACAATAATAGATTTAAATCAGGTTTCTTGTTAGCTCATAAAAATTAGGCTTGTAATGTCATTATAAAAATTTCGAGGAAATTGGAAAATTAAAATGATGAAAACAATTTCCCCTTTTAAGTGACCATGTTAGATAATTTAATAACAAATAATTTTATTATTTTTGAACTTCATAATTTTGACGTCACTCATTATCCACTTCTAGAACCTCAACAAAACAGGCTTTTCGAAAGACCAAATAGGACCCTCAAACAAATGTCTATAACTATCTTGAATGATCTAAACCATCCTCAGTTATTTATTCCCTAGGTGGTGAACACCACATTTTTTTTATCCTAAATCAAGTTCTCATTAGACCCATATAAATTCAAAACCCCTTATAAACATTACAATGTAAAAAATACAAATGTTATGCTCATTAAATTCATCATTTTTAAATTATTTATCAATAATACCAAATATAATATATGATTTTTAGAACATAAATATGATAAAGGTTTATTTAATGGGTACTAAAACTCATGTAATGTCTACAAATACTTCCATAAGAGGAAAAAGTCCTTAAAAGAGTTAATTCATATTAAATTTGATGGGAAACGTCCAAAATTGAATCCCAACTGTGATGATGATCTTGAAAAACCAATTTTGAACTTATCTAATGATTTATATTGTAATTTAATTTAATATTATATCAAAACACATTTTACTCCTTTATGCAAGGCGTCGGTGCAATCCAAATAAAATCCCCTGTATAAGGTTATCGATGAATTACTATCCTGGAATCATACTAGATGTCCAACCTTAAATGAAGCTGAACATCAAGATTTTCAAACTAACCTTGAACCTTATTATCTTGATGATACTATTGATGATGAGAATTTTATAGCTTCTATGAAAGTTAATTTAAACAAATTTCATTGGAAAATGTTTGGACACTCATGGAAGGTCCTCAAAATCATCCTATTATTGGGACCACATTGATTTTTTGAAATAAACATGATGATAATGGAATTATCATCTGTAATAAGGACTAAATATTTTATAAATGACATAATGAATAAGAAGTTATTGATTATGGTTAAAAAATTCACCTATTTATAAAATAGAATCCATTAGATTCTTTTAGTCATTAACCACTCATTTTAATTTTCAAATTTTTCAAATAGATGTTAAAAATATTTATTTAATGGTTTTATTTCTCAAAAATTGGATCAACCACCTAGTTTATAAAATATAACATTTCAATATAATGTTTTCATGTTTACCAAATATATTTACTTTTTTAAAAAAGTCCATAAGCTATGGCATGAGATGTTAACTCATTTCCTCTTATCAAATGATTTCAAAATAAGAAAATTTGTTTCCAATATTTTTTTAAAATCCTTTTCCAATGATTTATTAATTAGTAAATTGTATGTTAATTATGATAATTTAGGATCAAATAAAGAAACTATTTGTAATAAATTTCAGGCTTTAATGAATAATGATTTTGAAATTATTTTAATGGGATAATTATCCTTTTCCTTGGTTTTCAAATTTATAAAAATTCCAATGGGACATTTTTAAACCAAAGTAAATACACTAATGAAAGTATAAAGAATTTTGGCCACGATCATGATAATAAAATTATAATGCCCATGAGTACAAAATTTTAATCTAATGTTGGGTAAAGTTGATCAATCTTTTTACGACAAGATTTTTCAATTTAGGTTTAGAAGTTTACCTTCACTTATTACGAACCCTATAGAAATTATGATTACTTTATGCCTCTATGATAATTTACAGTCAAATCCAAAGGAATCTCATTTAAAATCTCGAAAAATATTTTTTCTATATTTGAAATGATCTAAAAAACATTATACTATTTTTTACTAAGGTAACCAATTTTTAACTTAATTTCTTTTTCAAAACATATTTTGGAGGACGCTAACTTTTTTGGAAAAAACTAGTGTAACATGTCATATAAAAGTAAGATCCCTCATCTCAAGAAGTAGTAAAATGAATTTTTTTCTCTTTCTTTATCCAACAGAGAAATACAAAACCCCTGGGAGTTATTGGGCCAAGGTTATATAGATGGAACATAATCTCTTATATTTTGTGCAAACATATTATCTTTTCTATATCAAGTGTGACAACACTAGTGTTATTAGTATCTCTATAAGTCATATCCATAAATCTCCCACTAATAACACTGATATGTGATACCATTTTCTACTAGATCACTCAGAAAACGTTTATATTCATCCATAATTTTTTTAAACTAACCTTAAACTTGTTAATATCTTCACAAAACCCCTTCCTATTGATCTACTTGACTCTTTTAAGGCATGTTGTGTAGGATAATCTTGTGATACTTATATATTAACCTTAGAAAGCATGAGTAATTTTTTAATTTTTTCTCAAAATAAAACATTTTCTTGATGTTTAAAAATTTTATCCTAAAATAATTTTGAAACATAAAAATATTTTCATACTTTAAATGATTTTAGAAAACTAATGTGACTGTGATTCTACATGAAAAAACTTACTATATAGATATAAAAGTCTGTATTGTTACATAGTAGATGCTCCTTTTAAAAAAAATAGTTTATTAGATTTCAATCCTATATGAATCCTAGGCATGGTGAGTGGGACATTACTACACACCTGTTTTGATTAACACAAACTTTTATAAACCATTACTGTGGAATTAATTTTAAAATACTTTTTTTTATTATTTTTTTTTAAATTTTATATGATACCTATATCTTAACTAATGAATTTTTTTGGGAGCTAATTATGTTAATTTTAAAATGATATCACAAGTGAAACCCTTTTTATTAATTGTTTATCTAATTTTTAATCTAACCCTTTATGATTTTCAAAAAAACCATTTTAAATTTCATTAATCTCTTATGAAATATTTATAAATGAAAAATGTTGGTTTTATTTCATCTTAAGCATTACTAAGAATCTATGTTACTTAAATTTGGGAGTTTTCAAATTATTAACTTTTCCATGAAATTATTTTTTTCTCTTGAAATATCATTAATGTTAATAAATTTAGTTTAAATTTTTTATATTCTCTCACCCCATTTTTGATTCATTTTTTTATAATTTTAAAGGGGGATATAAATCAGCATTTGGAGAAATATCAATAAACATGATACCATTATGTTATTTAATTTATTTTTTATTAAGGGGAATAAATACTGTTAATTTTTTAATTGGGGAGAAGTATTATAAAATTTCATAATGGTGTGGAAAAATTGGTAAATATTATTATGGGTGATAATCCTATTGATATATTATATCTTTTTTTGTTTTATTTTCCAAGTGTTAATGATCATCAGAAAGGGGTACATTTTTGTGCTTCTAACCATATTTGTTTTAAAGATCACAAACACTATTATAAGTATTTAACAATGTGAATAAAGTGATTTTCATTTATTCTTGATTATTGTATGTTATAATCATGAAATAATCATAAAATATCCTCAAATAAATATTCATGGATGTTTTATATATTCAGATAGAGGCTATAAGAATCTTATAAAACCATTCACTGAAATAGAGGAGACACTTTCTAATGCTCCATGAAAATCAGTTACAAACTTCTATTATCATGCCATGGTTAAAAAATCCATGGTGGATAGGTGGGATGGAGGGATAAAAGGGTTAACTTCTGGTGGCAACACCCATGATGTTGGGTGTTTTAATGGCCAAATTGACCAAGTATCCAACACCAGTCCATGCTATAAGCCTTTTTGATGGGATTAAGTGAATTTTATGTTGGTAAGAATCGTTCAATTTAATATTCAATGAGCTAATTAAACCCATTTTGATTCAAAAAGGCATTTAAATGATTTGAAAGTTATAAATAAAGACCCTAAGTTCTTGGTTCTCTACAATCAATGTGTGAAACAATTCTCTCATGGAATCAATCACCAAATATCTCTCAACGTTCTCTCTTTTATAAAACATCTCTTCTCTATTCTAGAGTGTATGAAAATGGTAAAATGTTCTCACTTATCTTATTTCAAATTTTATCCTAGTTTTTTTTATTTTTTTTAGATAATCAAGACTATACTAAAATATGGTTTCTCTTTAGAAATCCTCTAATATTACTATATTTTTTCTTATTGGTTCTCACAACCATTAAAGTGAGTGGTTTAGGTTTTCATACCACAACTATTTAATCATAAATGTAATACTTTATTTGAGTTTTTTATTTATACCCATTAAAAATATAGTGAATATTATTATTTGTTTTCCTGATATAACTTAAAAATAAATGGATGTAGCATCTCTTCTTGGGATATTTTTTAAATTATTTACGAAATATTAGTCCTTATTTATTTTATATTTTTTTTATTTATTTATCACATTAATTAATTCAGTTAATTAATAGTTTTATCTATGAAATTCACATAATCAAAAATTTTAGGAATTAATATTTTATTTATTATTCTGATTTTATTATTCTAATTTATTAATTCATTAATCGTCAAAATTTGAATCATTTTTTATTCAAAAGATTTTAATTATATTCATTATTTTAAAAATAATTTATATGTCTTTAAGAATTAATTTTTTTATTACAATTAAATTTATAAGGGTAATTCACCCCCCCCCCTCTTTCATTTTACCATGCTATATCCTACAAATGAGATTAAATGAAATAGAACTTATAAAAGAATGTATAATGGTGCTAGATGTAAGAGAAATTGAGCATATATTATTTGTTGTGGGAACTACCATAGTTCTATATGAACTATAAAAACAGGGTTCCATAAGCTTGGTAAACTCAACGATAACTGTAATTCCATGATCCATCACTTGAAATAATTTCCACTTTTCGTCCATAAAAAATAACAATATAGGAGGTAAAACCATTAGTTGATCAAAATTTTCCTTAAAAACAATTTTAGTAGTGGATCCTTAATATTTTCATCCAAATTATTGGTTAAGGAGGTTAAATGATATTTATGAAAATCATAGAAATATATGCTTTGAGCTTTGGTGTTCAACTCTTTAACTTTTATGGTCTTCAGAAGGTCATCCTTTACTAAATAAAAAATTCTTTCATCATGAGTTGGATATAAAAAAGATACATATTATGTTAACTGAAAGAACATTAAAAAAACATTTATTTATTCTCTCACAATCTTTCTAACAACATCTTTATCAAACTATAAAGGATAAAAAGTAACAGGAGTAGGAGTAGGTCTTGGTGGGGAGGAAAGAGATGATAATTGGGAAACAATGATAATATATCTTTAAACCAAAATAAATATCATGTCCTATAATGATATATGAATAAAAATAATATGTTTTATTTAACCATAAATTTCCTTGATTATAAGATTAGTTTTTAGTAGTATTTTTTATTAAAGGTGAGTAAAAATACTGATATATAATCTGAGCTATTTCATCATATCTAGTATGCTCATTACAATATTCTATGCTCAAGAATACCTCATTCAGTACATGTTGAAGAAAATTTTTAAAACTAATCAAGCCTTCCATTATCACAAAATTATTTGTAGGAGGTACTACTATATATGGTCAAAGCAGAGGATACCTACCTTTAGATTCATCGGTAAGACAGATTGGATCTGTTCTAAAATATTTTTCCACATATATCGTAGAACCATTTACCTTAATGTTTTCAAAAGTTTTTGTGAGAGTGGAACCAAAAGGGTCATATTCATTAATACATATATAATCATAAATAACTATAATAGTTATATAAGTAGGTCCTTATTTATTTTTCCAAGATCAATTTGGAACAAAAATAGACACATCAAGACCCATAATATTAAATTATTAATAATCTAAATCAAAGAGACTACATCCCCTGAGATGATTCTACTTTCTACTAAGAATCATTATCACCTGAATCAGATTTTGGTTCCTCATTTATATTGGTAAAATAATGTCTAGTATCAACAAACTAATTGGAACTTTCCTTAAAAAGATTGAAAATGCTCTAGTGTGTCTAGAAATCCAAAGATACATTTTTCTCTCAGGTAATTCTCCTAGAAATAGGAGGAGAATGACACTTTTGTTTCTCACAGGGCAACATTAATTCTATAAAAAGTTAATTTTTGTAGGTTGTCCTTACTCTTTTGGTTCCATTCTAGGTTCTTATTTATCATTTAGCCTAAGAAAATTCATAATGTGATCTAAATTATAATAAATACTCTCAATATTTTCAACTTATACTTTCATCTAGATATTCCAAATCACATTAAATATTATTTATATCAATCATCTTAAACAAAAACCTCTATATGAGGTTGCTACTTTCTCTCTATCAGGAACAACCTTTTTTTAACTCTGCCAATTAAATAATGATATTTAGATAGAGTAAATAATTAAACATTCAAAAAGTATTGATTAATTATTCCATACCCCACGTGATATATCTGACTAAGCTAATTTTTAATACATTTTCAAAAAATAAAGTAAAAAATACATCATGGTTCCATATAATTAAAAAATACCTTTTCATTGTATAAATTATGTGTCTTATGAATTTATGAATAATCCTATATTTACTGTCAAATTCCGTAGAATTTTTACTTTTCATGTTTTCATCACTAGTAATCTCTAGAATTCGTTTTTCAATCTCAAAACAAGAATTCATGATGGAATTGTTGATTTAGAAATACTTGAATTCTCCCACATGAGAAATAAATTAAACATTTGGCGCACTATTTTGTGGTGAAAAATAGCTCCTCTCTATTTAAAAACATTCATATAATCTACCTACTTTCATCAATTTAAAACTCATCATTAACATAAAATTATATAACCAACCTCACATAAAAGGGATGATCATTTCTGATGAACCTATTGCTCCATAACTATTCTTGAATGACATTCAATATAAGATACCTATTATTCAACAATGAATTGGTATCACTTTCTATCTCAAGTACCACTTTCCATGTTGAAAAATTGGGGTTTCAAGCCTTGATAGGAATATTAGGAGAATATTTGGATGTATTATGTGGTCATGATGCATTTGGAGGATAATAATCTGAGGTATGCTTCATTCTAACCATTTCAGCAATGATCTTGCCTAGAGGAAAAGGATTTATTCAAAAGTGAGGTAATATAGAGTTGGAGAATTGTGATAGGATTTTGTGTGTGTAAGTGAATCATCATATTTGAAATGGGGAGTTTATATTTTAGAAAACATCTGAGGATAAACAAATAGAATGATAAAATAATAAATTAATAGAATAATAAAAATAGACATAGAATTACATTATCCCATTGAAGCTTCTATGTTAATGGAACGAAATCATCATGAAAGTAATACCACAAAATAAATCCCATGAAATAACGTACATATAAGCATGTTACATGGAAGATAGGTTCCTAAAAGATACATTTTAAATAAGTTTAAATCCACCTAAGGTTTAAAACACTTATGAATTAACTAAACTATCTTATGAATAATCCTTGTTTAGTAAAAAAAATATAATTATATAATTATATAATGAATGAAAATATCAAATTAAAAAATTAGGGATTGTCAAAAAAATTCAATAATAATAATATGAATTATGGATACTTTTTATTTCATCATTCATGTTTGATATAAGTTAATCTCTAAACATACATAGTCTTTGTAAATATATTAGAAATTTTATGTTCTACACCAATAAATTAAAGAGTTATATTACCTTCTTTAAATGTTCCCTATAAAATGATGTTGTATGTCAATATAATTTTTCATATAATGTGATAAAAAAAATTATAAATATTAATAATACTTTTATTGTCACATTTTATAGGGACATATGAAAATTGATATCCATAATCTTATAAAGTGTTTTTATCATGATAATTCACCCACAATAACTTCCAAAAACTAATTATTCAACTTTAGTAGTAGATAGATACAAAGAATTCTACTTTTTACAAAAAAATGATACTAGTGACTTGTATGAAATATGATGTGTGCCATTTTTTTGATATATCTTACAGCCACAAAAATTAGTATTTGAATAACCATCTAATCTAAAATCATTCCATCTACAGTAATGTAAAGACCTGGAAATTTCATGGAAAATATTTTCTCAAATACTTTGGAATATTACGAGTCTGTGGCTTCTAACCGCACTTGATTCCAGGGCCCGGTGTGCCAAGAATCAATTTTCAAAGTTTAGCTCGGGTATGTTCAGTGAACGAATGAGCGGGTTATTCTATCATTTGAACCGGTGCTCGGAATTGAAATCTGAGGACATCGGTGAACTCGCAGCACCGATAATTGCTTAAGAGGACCTTTACCAAATATGCCTTTGCACAGGAGAAGAAGTTAATTTTTTGTGGATTAATTAAGAGGTGAATAAAATTGTGGGACAATTTTATTTTTATAATTTAAGTGGTTATAACCTACATGGGGAAGTTCGAGTGGGACCCACTAACATCCTAACTACCCATGTGAGGATAAATTTGAGGTGGGGCCCACACAAGCCCCAACCCTTCACATTTCCATAACTCTCATAAACTCCCCCTTTAAAACGTGTTAACTCCCTTTATTTAAGTAACTCTCCCTCTCTCTCTCTCTTTATTGCATGCCAACACATGCATTAATTAATTAAATGAAACTCTTAATTAATTAATTAAGTGTTTGAATTTTGTATATTTTAATGCATGGAATGATTTAATAAAATAAAGGAACCCTTATTTTATTTTGTGGTTTGTCTTGTTGTGTGAGGAATTTGGAGAGATCCTTTGTGTGAAAGAAGAAGGAAGCTCCTCCTTCGTTGAAGAATGTTTTCCTCAATGAAGAACGTCAAATTTTCGACGAAGAACATTGAATCAGCAACCCCAATTTCTCCGTCCTCTTCTTCCTCCATGACAAGTGATGATACACCGACGCAGGTAGTTTCCAATGATGTCACGCCTTTAAAACTTCTCTCCTTGACAAAAAGGAAATACGTCACTTCCTCCTCGAACGGTCGACGTCGACGTCAACGCAACTTGCGACGCCGTCAAGCGCGATGCCCGACCATTGATATCTTTTGTTAAGGTTAGGGTTTGTTTGGATTGAGTAATGACTAGTTTTCCTTCCATGTTGTTGTTCCTCTTAAACCGCTTATTATCAGAATAATGCAGAAGGGACCAGACCAAACTTACATGGTCTGATTCCTCCAATGTTCTTGTGAATTTGTAGAATTCTTTGGTCGTTCTTGTGCAGTGAATAAATCTATGTTTTCGGAGCCAATCGGAGACCCTAAAACATCATAAACGGTCTCAGAGCATCTAGGCGACCCAGAAGAGGATGTTTTGTAAGAATCAGATCATCAGAAAGAAGAACGGTCACCTCAGGAGGTGTGCTGGCTAGAGGCGTCATTTCTGGAAAATTCCAGAATACATGGCGTGTTCTCCAGGATCACACACCATGTAGTACAAGCGTATTATGGATTCCATTTCAGATGTTATAAAATTAACACATTACGTGTGACACTAGACACACGGCGTATACTCTCCACACTGTTTGACAGAGGAGACTTCAATGTACATGGTGTGTATTTAAGGAAAATACACTAACACGGATAGGAATACATGGCCAAGTAACACAGTATGTATTCTCTTCATAGAAAGGCAGAAGGGGCTTCATGAGGCTCGGCATGTAATCTGGGAGATACACAGACACGGGAAAAACCACGCGGCCAAGAGTCACGATGTGTAATACCTTCACCGTGCCAGAAGTGTCTTCGTGATGACTCGGTGTGTATTCCGAGAATACATGGACACGAGGTGGAGTACATGGGCATGTACTCCACCACATGGCCAGGCATGGCCAGCGCTCATATAACCGACCCTAGAGGTTTGGACATGGCGTGTAACCAAACCACAAGTCATGTACTTACTTATCTACACGACCAGCCCTACGACATGGTCCGTTTCACACGGGCAGTACCCGGTATCTGATGACACGACGAGTGTCGCTTACCTACACGTTGTATACTTTAGGGAAATGGAATGGTCATCTTATTCTCTGTGTCATGGGAACTTTTTTCTTGGTTTTTCCCCTATGAAATGGGACAGAACTATGGGATACATCAACTTTAGAATTTTTGTCAGTTGATGCATTGACCCTCTTTGATCGTGGAACAGACCCTCCCGGAATCGAGCGTGCTGTGTGTGGGAACCCTAAAGCTGGTTGCGACTACGATGACGATGATGACTATACTTGGATCCTACATGGGTTTGGCAGTGAGGATGACTATACATGGATTCTACGTGGGTTCGGCAGCGTGGATGACTGTACTTGGATCCTACGTGGGTTCGGAAATGATGGTTACTGTACTAGGATCCTAAGTGGGTTCAACAGCAATGACTTCTATACTTGGATCCAACGTGGGTTCGATAGGGGATATGATTCAGAGGATAAATCTATCATATCCATCTCTCTTCATGAGTATTATACCTGTTTGAGCTGAGTCTTTACCTTCAGTCATTATCATCGATGTGATTGACTTGCTTTCCTGTGTGGACTGGGTTGTGCTTTCCTGTGTGGACTGGGTTGTACTTGTCTTGTGAGTTGGATGCTAAATATAATTGATGACTTAAGAATATTTATGGGCATATATTTAAGTATAGTTGGTTGGTACTTGTGTTTTATCTTTCCTTTGTGGTTTATCCTTTTTGGATTCTGGGAGACCTTCGGGGGGTCTCAGGATCCCTACTGAGTATCGTATACTCACCCCTGCACGGGATATGCCTGCACTACGTTGTGTTGGTTGCAGATGATGTACAACACTGATCGTGGTTGAGGCTTGTGGAGTGGGATGGTATTCGGAGGTGGACTATCAGGTGGGACATATACGGAGCGGACAGACGGACTCGAGGAGTTGAGGAGACCATCTATACCCACCCTTCAGGTGGGGTTTCCGGAGGATGACTAGGTGGTTGCTGCTTTTCTTATCAACTTTTGTACTTTACTTTTCTCAGTTGTACAGTACATTCAGTTGGGTTTGTATACTGTCCCATTTACATACCAGCACTTACTTTCGTACTCAGTTTACTTTGTGTTTACTCCAGCTTGCGTACACTGTTGGGTTTATTTCCTTATATAAATCTAATTAATTCCCATTTATTGGGATTTACGCCTTTGGTGCTAGTCATTAGCCCCTGGCCTATGGAAGGTGGGATTGGGGTAGTCACGGCATGGGCCCTAAGGAAGGGTTGTGACAAATTGTTATTAGAGGAGTCGGTTCTACCGCAGAACTTAGGACTATGGTAATTTCTTCATATGAAGCAATAGTGTTAAGGGTATTGAGAGTGGTTATCAGTCCAGGGAGTCCAGGGTTGGTGCAGCGGCCGACGTATATGTACAATAGGACCCTAACTTTTTATTTTTGACTCAGTGCACAAACAAATTTATTGCATGTGTGTTTCAAAAGTTTTATTTGTGACTACTTTGTGTCAAATCACCAGGTATATTGTACTAACCATGGCACACCTTTTTCTTCTCAGGATGGACCCACGTAGGCAGCCATCTATGGTTCCCAATTACGTGGGAGATGGCATCCCACCGAGCGACGAGGCCTCGGTGTAGGACCCCATTATAGCAGAGGCACTAGCGGTACCTCTACCCGCTGGGCCACCAACACCACCAGCCCTAGAAGCGGAGAGTCCACGTCGCCTGAGTGCACTACATGAGTTTCAGCGTTAGAGGACACCCAGGTTCTGTGGAGAGATGGACCCTCAGAAAGCCGAGGATTGGATGGAGTCTATTGTTCAAGTCTTCAGATTAGTAGGGACGCCAGCTAACCTCATGGTGGTCCTTGCAGAAAGTCTCCTGCACGTAGAAGTAGGTAGATGGTGGAGCCTGATTCTCCAGGTTCATGACGAGGCATCTCTACAATGGACGGAATTTGAGAGCCTCTTCCACTCGGAGTTCGTTCCTGCCACCCTCTGTGATGTGCGCATCTAGGAGTTACTACAGCTACGGCACGTCAGCATGACAGTAGCCCAGTACTCTGTGAGATTTACCGACCTCTCGCGGTACTCCACGGACATGGTACGAGACCCATTATTCCAAGCCCGGACCTTCGAGCAGGGATCGAGGCATGAGATCAGGGCTTCGATGATCTCCCTCAGCATTCCGACCCAGTCATGAGTACTAGAGAGAGACCATCTTGTGGAGATCTTTCTTGCTGAGCATACGCTAGCAGTGAGGCCTACTACAGGGCAGAACGTAGCCGAGTCTTCTACAGTAGGTAGTAGAAAGATGTCGCAGAGGTCCAAGCAGGCCAGGCCATCAGGTGGGCGACCTTAGGATACTGGTTCGGAGGTGTGGGGAACACGCAGTAGAGCCAGTCATATGAGAGGCAGACAGTGTTATGCATGCTGCGGGTAGGGCCACATGGCTCGGGACTGCCCAACCCTCCATGCGGAGGAGCAGTAGATGGATGAGGAACCACCTAGGAAGAGGTAGAGGTTCGATCGTGGTGGTCCACAGGGAGCTAGAGGACGAGGAAGAGGAGTTGGACGAGTAACAGGTGTTGGACGATGCTTCGAGGCTCTACCACCACCACCACCAGGAGGACGACCCTAACCACAGGGAGCTAGCAGACAAGGGCAAGCTCATCTCCAGGCAGTCGAGGCCTATGACCACGACACACCTGAGATGATTCGAGGTACTATTTGTGTCTACTCCACCCTTGTTGTAGTTCTTATAGACACATGAGCGAGTCATTATTTTATTTTCAGTGCCCTAGTTTAGAGCTCGGAGATTCTGATGAAGCCGTTGGCTCGATCCTTACAGATAGAGACTCCTACAGAAGAAGACTCAACGATTACGCACTGGTGCCGGCAGTGTGAGCTTACACTAGAAGTCGATATCTTCAGCTGGGATCTTCTTCTAGCAGCGTTGAGTCCTTACGATGTCTTCTTGGGCATGGATTGGTTATCTACAGTCCATGCTCAGGTCGACTGTATTAGGCACAAAGTGCGGTGTGTCCGCACAGATGGGAGCAGGTTCACCTTCACTGGCAAGAAGGGAGCCTTTGCAGTGCAGGATGGACTTATGCAGAGGAGAGGATAAACGATCACACATCAGTTGGCTAGTGTCATCCTTTGAATGGTTGATGTTTGGAGTCCTAGTTTTCCTGTTGTGGTGGATCAGTTTGCAGACGTTTTCCCTGACGACGTTCTAGGACTACCTCCTCGCATAAAGGTGGACTTATATATTGACCTGTACCCCAGGACATCACCGATATCTACTCCAGCATATCAGATTTCTCCCACTAATCTTCATGAGCTTCGGGTACAGTTGGAGGACTTGCAGGGAAAGTGATTCATCTGACCTAGTGTTTCACCCTGATATTCTCTGATTTTATTCTCCAAGAAGGTGGATGGAAGCTTATGACTATGTGTCGACTACCGTAGCCTGAATCAGGTGACCGTAAAGAACAAGTATCCACTTCCAAGGATTGAAGACCTCTTTTATTATCTCAAGGGAGAACGATGGTTCTCGAAGATAGACCTCAGGTCAGGCTATCATTAGCATAGAGTTCGAGAAAAGGATGTGCAGAAGACAGCCTTCACGTGTTGGTATGGCCACTATGAGTTCTTGGTTATGCCTTTCATTGTAACCAATTCTACAGCAGTGTTCATGAGTCTCATGAACAGGATCTTCCAGTATTACCTCGATCAATTTGTCGTAGTCTTCATCGATGACATACTGATTTACTCGACTACTGAGGAGGAGCATGCCTACCACTTGTGGGTTGTACTGGACACATTCCGAGAGCACCAGCTTTATGGTAAGCTCTCGAAGTGTCAGTTCTATATTCAAGAGCTCCACTTCTTGGTCCATGTCATCTCTGAGGTTGGAGTTGCTATGGATCCTGCGAAGATTGAGGCAATACTTTCTTGGGAGCCACCCAGGAGTGTGACGGAGGTGCGGAGTTTCCTAGGTCTGGTTGGGTACTATCAGAGATTTGTGGCAAACTTCTCCAGAGTCTCAGCACCACTTTCATATTTGACGAAGAAGGGAAAACCCTTCGTGTGGTCAGATAGATGCCAGTAGAGCTTCCAAGATCTGAGACAGAGGTTGACCAATGCACCCATCTCGAGGCTACCGGAGGAGGGCGTAGGGTACGTAGTTTACTACGATGCATCAGGGACCAGACTCGGATGTGTCCTGATCCAATAGAGGGCATTTATCACCTATGTTTCATGACAGTTAAGAAAGCACGAGCAGAACTATGCTACCCATGACCTGGAGTTAGCAGCAGTGGTCTTCTTCTTGATGATGTGGTGGAACTATCTTATGGGTGAGCGCTTTATAGTCTATTCTGACCACCAGAGTCTCAGGTACATATTCTCACAGATGGACCTAAACCTGAGATAGTGGCGATGGATCGAGTTCTCCAGGACTATGACTATTAGATATCTTGTACTCCTAGGAAGGGGAACGTTGTGGCTGATGCTCTCATTAAGAGGTCGGGCATTCAGCTACTTGGAGAGGCGACGAAGAAGTTAGTCGCTTTGCAGATATCCTTCGTGGATAGAGATGGAGAAACCTTTCTTCAGCCACTCACGATCACTCCTCCACTACATCAGTGGGTCAGAGAGGCACAGTGTTGGGACGTTGACTATGAGACGCGACGTGCACAGATATCTACAGGACATACACCTGATGGATTTTATGTAGGAGGATATCATGTCATCCTCTTCAGGGGATGTAACATGGTACCGGTTGCATTACAGAAGGAATTGATGAGGTATTTTCACACTTCCCCTTTGGCGGTACATCCAAGAGTAGCGAAGATGTACCAGGATCTTAGATGATATCACGGGTGGCTGGGTATGATGAAGGTTGTGGCAGAGTTCATTTCACGAGGCCTCACCTTCCAGTAGGTGAAGGCAGAGCACCAGGTTCCGGCAGGCTCAGTACAACCCTTAGAGGTCCCGGAGTGGATGTGGGATGGTATTTCCATGGATTTTGTGATGGTGCTCCCACGTACTTCCACAGGACACGACTCCATCTGGGTGATTGTTGACCGACTCACCATGTCTTCCCACTTCCTACCTATTAGAGAGCAGGGCTCAGTGGAGAGCTTGGGATGCCTATAACGACCCATACTTTACATACATTGTTATTACTTCAGATTTGAAGCACACTTATTACAACATATAACAAAACCAGGAAAAGACCATATAGGTATAGTGTCTTTAGAAACTGGGAAACATAAACAACTAGTTCATAAATCATCTACGTTGTCTCCCATTTATTTCAACATATCTAGGGTCCCTTTTTGGCATATCCTACTTAATAACCTTCTTCCTGACCTGGGGAAAGAAAACATTTAAAAGGGTGAGCTCAAATGCTCAGTAAGGGTAAACAAAAGAAAAATCAATCACATCATATTCATAAGAACATAACATTTTGGAAATCTTAACCTGCAAAAAAAATCATAATTTCATAACATGGGATAAATCATAGAAGTGAAATGTAATCCCAATAATCATAACATAAAACATAAAGCTTTGTGGAATACATACATAATCATAGATAATTATTTCTTAGTAGTCAAGACACATATACAAGACTATCTTAGCAGACAAAGTCCATTTCTGAACCGAGTTCACTCCTCGTTTTAGTCCGGTTTCACTGAACCGGTTTAACCTGCCATTCTGGACATGTCTATCTCATGATATAAAAATCTTTACTCAATGCATTGGAGGGAGATATAGGTCCCAACCATCTCATAATGAAACAGTTCTTATGTGTGCCACAAAATCATAAATCATACATCATAGCATAACCCATGTAATAAAAATGGGATTCTTAAACATCACGTCATTGTAACATCATCCATAAAAGATAAAAGTTCATCATAAAAATAATTCCATCATAACATAATCAAATCAATGTAATAATAGGGACAGAAACAAAACCCTATATTATCTTAGATGGAAAATAATTTTAATAAAGCACTTGAACTCCATTCTTGAGGAAAATATCCTTTCTACTTCAAAAACATTTTCCTTTATTAAAATGTCATAAAATTTTAAACTAAAAGAAGTTGATTAAAAATAAACATGAAAACATGTAAATAAATCTTCATGGAAATAATGTTCTAAAATTACAATCAGGCCGTATAAGTTAAAAAAACATTCCTCTCGTACTTTGGCCGGAAAAGTCAAAAAGTACCTCGTACGAAAAACGACAAAAGATTCATTTCATATATTTTACTAAAAACTCACCGAAGGGTAAAATTGGATTTAAGCAATTGTAGGTGGATGGAAATAATATTACATATTGAAGAAACATGGATGTGGATGATAAAATACACCCCAGTAAATACCAAAGTATAAACAATCTCGGATAAAAATGAGATTGTGATATTTTCCCTTACCTTAGGTCCGATTTGCTTCGTAAGTGTCTGAAACTCTTGTATAATTATTTAATTAATGTTATTTACTTATTCCAGAATCATACTTATTTTTATGATGTCATATATGGTTATATTCTTAGCTTCTTATTAGTAATATTTCATTACTACTTGTTATTCGAGTGTTTATTACTTTTTTGTTATTATGCGTGTTTTGTCGAATAAATTCTTATTCTAATTTTAATGTTATAGATAACTCATTTACATAATGTTATTAGTGTAATATATATCATATTTATTCATCAAATTAATTTATATAATCATTATGCAATGAAAATCATGTAGAACGAGTCGCATCACATCGTGGAGCCGGTATTCCGTACGTACACACGACCTATGATATCGTTCCCATGATCGTGGAATTGTATTGGAGTGTATGTATACTATTTCAGAATCAAAATCAATTTAAAATAATAATATATAGTTATTATTTACACCGTTATACCCATCCAAGTAAGGTGGTGGTGGAAAATAGATTACACCACGGCGTGGAGACGGTATTCCGTACATACACACGCGCGATGATTTCGTTTTCCATAGGATGGATAGATGGTTAAGTAGGGTTGTTTCATAATTATAATAACATATCAGTATATTAGTGATACTGATGTTATAACTTCATAATGAAACAACTAAAGAAGAAGAAGTGGAAGAAGAAATAAAGTTGAAAGAATCGGTAACAGACATTACCTCTTCTTTGAAACGCCTCTTTGATACCTCCTCTTAGGCCACTAAAATTGGTCTTTGAAGAAAACCAGGACATCGATAATGTTTCTAGGGAAGTGTAGAAGAGAATTTGGCAGGGTTTGGACGAGCTTTAAGGCTCAATGTGGTGTGAGGAGGAGAGGAAGGAGGTTCCCCTTTATAAGGGAGGAGAGGGGGAACCTTTGGAAAAACGAAAAATATTATTTTATTATAAAGTCGTATTCGGTTTTTAATATCTCCAAATTGATTTATTTATAATATAAGGTAGGTATGGGTCAAAATACTCTTATCCAATAGAATTTAGACATGTTTAGGTTTCTATTTTAACCTTATCATTTAGATTTAACTTTAAGTTAGATAATTTAACTTTTACCATGTCTTCTTGTTTTCTTACACTATAAGGTTAATAAACATACTATAACAAGAAAAAAGTACCCCAAGTTGTTTATTATTAATATATATCACCGTATCTAAGTCATTTTGCAGAACCTTATATTTTTAAGAATAAAATAACAATTAATAATATAATATTTGTTTCAAAAACTATTTTATGTCAATTTTGACACTATTTGGTAATTGATTTTTGTGAAACTCATAACAGAAAGATTAGTTATAAAAAAATTAATTAAATAAATACTAACATATCATATTAACGTTTACAATTATTGTAATTCATAAAAAGTCTCAAATTACATTTATTTGGGTATTTATAACATCAATTATGTCAATATTTCATTAATAATATAATTACTGCATCATCATTGTGTCATTAATAAATGAAATTATTTAATGTCTAAAAATTACAAATAAAATACCATTATGTAGGAAATATTTTTATCTTTCTAATGAATATTTATAGTCGAATTTATCATATGTATAACCCTATATTAAAAATGATTTATTTATTAAACATTGATTTTAACTATTTTAACCCTTCTTTAAATAAATTAATAATAAATGTCCTAATATAATCCAAGTGGGCATAAATGGTCATATTTTATTCCTAAGGTTGTTTTCGGTCGAATTACACTTATCCAATAGAATTAGGACATGTGTTAGGGTAATAATAATAACATTTTTACCCTTAATTACCCTATTTACTTTTAACCGTGGTAAAAAAAAAGTAAAAAGTTACTATTCACCAAAAATTATTTTCATCTCATTGAACCACATTTTAGTCCTTGGTATTAACCGAGGCTATATTATTTTCTAAATTCCACTCATAGAAGCGGTAAAATTATGTTTTATGTAAATTGGCAAATTCTCCTAGGAGGTGGGTAAAAGATGGTGAAAAGTTCAATAAAATTTTTATATATCTAAAATTATTATAAAATGACTCCAATGAATTGCATTGAACTTAAATTGGTATTATGTATCAATTTTGACCTAAAATAAATTTAAATAAAATAACTAATTATTTAAATAAAAAGTCGGTCTTTAAATAGTAACCCAGTGTTTTCACTATTCATAAAAATTTGAATGTTTTCAGAAAAATACCAAAATTTCACCCTAGGATAATTTCGAAATTCTGAATCCAAAAATGAAGTCCATTTTGACAAATAAAATTTACAAAATTTCAGAAAGTGGGTATTACTATTCATTGCGGATAGTTTTAGTAATATTTTAATAGCATATCATTGTTTAGTAAAACTCGGTATTGCGTACGACGCAAGCTATCGAGGAAGGCCGCGATTGCGTGTAAAGAAATACAAGCTAGTGTTTTGTGTAGTGAAATATTCCTTTGATGATTTATATAACATAAAAATAAAATATTTCTCATAAAAGTCTCGGGTGTTACATTCTACCCCCCCTTAAAATGAATTTCACCCTCAAAATTCATCACATTATAACAAACAGATGAAGATAACTCTCCCTCATCATATCCTCAATCTCCCATATAGCTTATTCAAATTGGTGGTTCCTGCATAAAACATTCACCAAGCAAGTGGTCTTGTTCCGTAGGACTTTTTTGCTACGATCCAGAATCTCTTTTGGTTGTTCTTCATAAGAAAGATCTTGCTCCAGTAGTACAACTTCTGAGCTGAGTACATGTGAAGGATCAGGTATGTACTTACTCCTGAGTGATACATGGAACACATCATGAACTTGGGAGAGATTCGGTGGAAGTTCCAATCGGTAAGCTACCTTCCCAACACGATCTAGAATTTCAAAAGGACTGATATATCTAGGGCTCAAATTTCCTTTCTTTCCAAATCTCATGACCCTCTTCTATGGAGATATTCCTAAGAACACTTTATCACCCACTTCAAACTCTAGGACTTTTCTTCGGTTGTCGGCATTACTTTTTTGTCTACTCTGAGCTGATCTTGTGTGTTGTTGAATAGATCTGACCTTTTCTGCCATCTCAACAACAAGATCAGGTCCTAATAGCTTTCTTTCCCCAACTTTATCCCAGCAAGTTGGAGTCATGCATTTCCTTCCATAGAGAGCTTCATAAGGAGCCATCTGAATACTGGAGTAAAATCTATTATTATAAGAAAATTACACCAACGGTAGGTGTTGATCCCAAACACCTTTGAAATCCATAGAGAATGCTCTCAACATATCTTCTAGAGTTTGAATTTTCCTCTCAGACTGACCGTCTGTCTGAGGATGATAAGCAGTGCTGAAACTCAACTCTGTATCCAGAGTATGTTGAAGACTTCACCAGAATATCGAGGTAAATCTCGGATCCTGATCAGATATAATGGAATGTGGTACTCAATTAAATCTTACCACTTCTATTACATATATCCTGGAAAGCTGATCTAGAGAGAAATCCTCTCTAATAGCGGTGAAGTGTGCCAACTTTCTAAGATAATCAACTATGACCCAGATAGCATTATTGCCTTTGGATGTTTTAAGAAGTCCAGTGACAAAGTCCATAGTGATGTTTCCCATTTCTATTCTAGTATGGGTAATGGTTGTAAAATACCCTTAGACTTCTGTCTCTCAGCATTAACTTGCTGACAAACCAAGAATCGAGAGACATATTCAGCAACATCTATTTTCATGCCATCCCACCAGAAGTACTCCTTCAGGTCCCTATAAATATTCGTGCTTCCAGGATGAATAGATAATGAAGAACTATGAGCCTCATCCAGAAACTCCTTCTTTAATTCTGGTATGGGAGGAACACAAACCTGATTCGGGAACATTATTATCCCATCACAATCAAGGTTGAATTCAGGAACATTTCTCACCTTCTTTTGTAACTCTACATCCTCTTTCTGTGCCTCTTTAATATTCACATGTATAGATGGTTGAACATTCATTTGAGAAAGATAAAAATTTTCCCCTTCCATTATAATTCCAAGATCCATCCATTGTAAATCCATAAATATTGGATCTTTTGTGATCCTCATCATGGATAAGCTAGCATGGTCTTGTCGACTTAATGAATTGTCCACCTTGTTTGCTTTCCCAGGGTGGTAATGAATTGATCAGTCGTAATCCTTAATCATCCCCAACCATCTTCTTTGGCTCATATTCAGCTGCTTTTGTGTGAAAATATACTTTAAACTTTTATGATCAGTATAAATATCACACCTTTCTCCGTAAAGATAATGTCTCCAAATCATTAATGCAAAGATTACCGCAGCTAACTCCAAATCATGAGTTGGGTAATTTTGCTCATGAATTTTCAACTGTTCTGAGGCATAAGCTATCACCATATAATTTTGCATAAGAACACACCCAAACCCCTTCTTGGATGCATCACTATAGATCACAAACTTTTCTCCACTACAAGGCAGTGTGAGCATAGGTGCACTGGATAACCTTCTTTTTAACTCCTTGAAATTCACTTCACATTCCTCCGTCCAAAGAAACATAACTCCTTTCTGGGTCAAATTGGTGAGTGGATTTCATAATCGTGAAAAATCTTTCACAAAACGTCGAAAATATCCATCCAAACAAAGAAAACTTCGGATCTCAGTTACTATTGTTGGTCTCGACCATCTTTCGATAACCTCTGTTTTTGTTGTATCCACAGATATCCCCTCTTTTGAGATTATGTGACCCAAAAATGAAACTTTTTGAAGCCAAAATTCACACTTCGTAAATTTGTCATAAAGATTATCCTTTCTCAGGGTATTCAATATAATTCTCAAGTGATCTTCATGTTCTTCCATGCTCTTTGAATAGATAAGAATATCGTCTATAAAGACTACCAAGAACTGATCAAGATAGTATCTAAAGACTCTATTCATCAGATCCATGAATATAGTAGAGGAATTAGTAAGAAAAAATGGCATCACTATTAATTCATAGTGTCCATACCGTGTACGGAAATCCGTCTTTGGTATATCCTCCCTTTTGACCCTTAATTGATGATACCCTGAACGAAGATCAATCATGGAAAAGTATTGAGCTCCGCGTAGTTGGTCAAATAAGTCATAAATGCATGGGAGAGGATATTTTTTCTTGATAGTGATCTTGTTAAGTTCTCGATAATCAATGCAGAGTCCCACTGATCCATCTTTCTTCTTAACAGACAGAACTGGTGCTCCCCAAGGTGACACACTAGGGCATATGAATCCCTTATCAAGATTCTCTTGGAGTTGCTTCTTCAATTCCTGCAACTCAATTGGGCCCATTCTATAAGGTTCCTTTGAAATAGTCAAAGCACATGGTACGAGTTCTATTGAAACTCAACTTCACAATTTGGTGGAAGACCCGGAAAATCCTCCAGAAAGACATCATCAAACTCTCGTACAATGGGAATATTCTTAATCATGAGTTTCTCACCAACCATTTGAGATAAATAACCTTCATTTAGTGGAATCAACCATAATATGGATGAAATTTACATTGGAAGGTTATGTTCATCCTTGCATCGATAGATGATCATAGATTGATCTGGAATATGAAATGTGACTTCCCTTATTTGGGAATTGATATGAGCTCCATATAGAGAAAGCCAATCCATGCCAAGAATCATATCAAATTCCACTATAGGAAGGATCACAAGATTTTCAGAAAGTACATTCCCAAAAACTTCAATCGGAGAAGAATTATAAACTTTTGATGCGACTTTTGTGCCATTAGTGGTTGTCACAGCTAACTCAACATCTAATTGTTGAGGTAATATGGTGATACCCTTAGAAAATTCTTCAGATATAAAAGAGTGGGTGGATCCAGAATCAAATAAAACATTTTCTACTTTAGAGTGGATGGTAAGTGTACCTTTCACCACTTCGTTATCGTACTCCACATCAGTGATAGAAATTTCATGTGACTTTCCATTAACTTTATCCTTAATATTTTGTTGGTGTCGGTCATCATCAACAACCCTTGGATTTGGGCATTGATTGGCATAATACCCCATTTCCTTGCACTTGAAACATTGAAGTGTTGTAGGTTCATTCTGTGTATCCCTTCCTTTGCATAATTTGACATCTTCTTCCCATTATTTTGACATTCAATTTCCCAATGAACTTCTTTTCCACACATATAACATTTTCTTGTACCCTTAAGACAATTTACTCCATGTTTCATTACACACTTTTAGAAAAAGGGAAAACTCATCTTCTTTTCAGTGTGCTCTTTATATTTTCCTTTGAATTCCATTTTCCTTTTCTTATCAAACCCATATGACTGATGGGTTACTCTAATCTCCATCTCAACCTTGAGAGCACATCGAAAAATTTCCTCGTAGCTATTGAAGTCCCTTATAACTAACGCCCTTCGAAGACATGGTTTTAAGCCACTAAAGAATCGATTGATCTTACACTCAGGTTGGATAATAATACCAGAAGCGTACCTTTAAAGTCTTGTAAAATTTTCTTCATAGGTACCATATGATTCATCATCCTTTTGCTTCAATTCAAGAAACTCCTTCTACATCTTTGTTCAAAGAATACGAGGGAAGTACTTATTTAAATATAAGTTCTTGTACTCGTCCCATTCCATGGACTCCATTTCATCTCTTTGCCTTGTATTCTTAATAAGATTCCACCATTGATCAGAATCTCCTTCCAAACGATACACTACTAAGATGACTTTATCATGTTTAGAACATTGAAGAACTGAAAATATCTTTTCAGTGGTTCTGATCCATTGTTCAGCCACTAATGGATCAGAAGACCTGTTGAATGAAGGTGGACGCTAACTCATGAAGGATTCAATAGAATGTTGCTCCTTCCTTTGCTCATTTCGAAGTCCTGCATGATTCATAGATTGAGAAAGTTGGGTGGGCATGGCTACAAGATTTTGCATTCCAGCTCCCATAACGTTTGGTTGCTCAGGGTGACAATCATTTCATTGCCCGTCGCATTCGGCATTAACACAGTTCCTTCGGGTTCCAGCCATTGACTAAAACCAAGAATAATAGTGTGAGCAACACTAATTATAATAGGAGAAACACATAATAAAGAATAAAATTTCACATTGAAGGTCTTATCATAGTTTGTTCATGTCCATTTCTAAAACACTAATATTGTGCTCTATTCTTAGACATATCCTTAGGTTTCTTACTAAGGCTTTCACATCCTAGTTTCCAAAGGTTGACTATACCTTTCCTATTATATGAACTATAATGACCCATACTTTACACACATTGTTATTACTTCATAATTGAATCACACTTATTAAAACATATAACAAAACCAGGAAAGGACCGTATAGGTATAGTGTCTTTACAAACTGGGAAACATAAACAACTGGTTCATAAATCATCTATGTTTTCTCCAATTTATGTCATCATATCTATAGTCTTTTTTTGGAATATCCTACATAATAACCTTCTTCCTGACCTAGGGAAAGAAACCATTAAAAAGGGTGATCTCAAATGCTCAGTATGGGTAAACAAAAGAAAAATCAAACACCTCATATTCATAAGAACATAACATTTTTGGAAATATTGACCTGCAAAAAATATCATAATCTCATAACATGGGATAAATCATTGAAGTAAAATGTAATCCCAATAATAATAACTTAATATATTAAGCTTTGTGTCATACACGCATAATCATAGAGAATCATTTCTTAGTAGTCAAGACACATAGCCAAGACTATCTTAGCGGACAAAGTCCATTTCTGAACCAAGTTCACTCCTCGTTGCAGTCCAATTTCACTGAACCTGATTAACCTTCCATTCTAGCCATGTCTATATCATGAGATATAAATATTTACCCAATGCATTGTTGGGAGATATAGGTCCCACCCATCTCATAATTAAACCATTCTTATGTGTGCCACAAAATCATAAATCATACATCATAGCATAACCCATGTAATAAAAATGGGATTACTAAACATCACGTCATCATAACATAATCCATAAAAGATAAAAGGACATCATAAAAATAATTACATCATAACATAATCAAATCAATTTAAAAATAGGGATAGAAACAGAGCCCTGTATTATCTTAGACGGAAAATAATTTTGATAAAACACTTGAACTCCATTCTTGAGGAAAATATCCTTTCTACTAAAAAAACATTTTCCTTTTTTAAAATGTTATACAATTTAAAACTAAAAGAAGTTGATTAAAAATAAACTTGAAAACATGTAAAGGAAGATTCATGGAAATAATGTTCTAAAATTCCATTCAGGCCGTTTAAGTTAAAAAACATTCTTCTCGTACTTTGGCCGGAAAAGTCAAGAAGTACCTCGTACGAAAAACGACAACATATTCCTTTCATATCATTTACTAAAAACTCACCGAATGGGTAAAATTGGATTTAAAAAATTTTAGGTGGATGGAAATAATATTACATATTGAGAAAACATGGATGTGGATGATAAAATACACCCTAGTAAATACAAAAGTATAAACAATCTCGGATAAAAATGAGATTGTGATATTTTCCCTTACCTTAGGTCTGATTTTCTTCGTAAGTGTCTAAACCTCTTGTATAATGATTTATATAATGTTAATTACTTATTCCAGAATCATAAATATTTTTATGATATCATATATGGTTATATTCTTAGCTTCTTATTAGTAATATTTCATTACTACTTATTATTCGGGTGTTTATTACTTTTTTATTCTTATGCATGTTTTGTCGAATAAATTCTTATTCATATTTTTAGGTTATAGATACTTCATTTCCAAAATTTTATTAGTGTGATATATATCATATATATTCATTAAATTCATTTATATAATCATTATGCAATGAAAATCATGTAAAATGAGTCGCATCACATCGTGGAGATGGTATTCCGTACATACGCACGAGCGATGATATCGTTCCCATGATCATGGAATTTTATTGGAGTGTATGTATACTATTTCAGAATAAAAATCAATTTAATATAATAATATATAGTTATTATTACTACCATTATACCCATCCAAGTAAGGTGGTGGTGGAAAATAGATTACACCACGGCGTGGAGACGGTATTCCGTACGTACGCACGCACGGTGATTTCATTTTCCGTAGGATGGATAGATGGTGAAATAGGGTTGTTTCATACTTATAATAACATATCAGTATATTAGTGATACTAATATTATTACTTCCTAATTAAACAACTAAATAATAATAATTGGAAGAAGAAATAAAGTTGAAAGAATCGGTAACGGACATTACCTCTTCTTTGAAGTTCCTCTTTAAGACCTCCTCTTAGGGATCTAAAATTGGTCTTTGAAGAAGACCAGGACCTCTAGGATGTTTCTATAGAAGTGGAGAAGAGAAATTTTCAGGTGTTGGACGAGCTTGAAGGCTAAAAGTGGTGTGAGGAGGAGAGGAAGGAGGTTCCCTTTTATAAGGGAGGAGAGGGGCTCCTTTGGAAAAACTAAAAATATTATTTTATTATAAAGTAATATTCGGTTTTTAATAGATCAAAATTGATTTATTTCGAAGAAAAGGTGGGGATGGATAGACATCCTTTCATCCAATAGAATTTAGACAATTTTAGGTTTCTATTTTAACTGTATCCTTTAGATTTAACTTTAAGTTAGATAATTTAACTTTTACCGTGTCTTCTTTTTTTCTTACAATATAAGGTTAATAAAATTACTATAACAAGCCAAACGAACCCAAAGTTTATTATTATTAATATATATAACCTTATCTAAGTCATTTTCCAGAACCTTAGATTTTTAGGAATAAAATAACAATTAATAATCTAATAGTTACTTTAAAAACTATTTTATGTCAATTTTGACACTATATGGTAATTTATTTTTTTGAAAATAATAACAGAAATATTAGTTCAAAAAAAGTCAATTAAGTCAATAATAAAATGTAATAGTAACATATAAAATTATTAGAATTCAAAATAAGTCTAAAATTACATTTATTTGGGTATTTATAACATCAATTATGTCAATATTTCATTAATAATATAATTACTGCATCATCATTGTGTCATAAATAAATTAAATTATTTAATGTCTAAAAATTACAAATAAAATACCATTATTTATGAAATCCATTTATCTTTCTAATGAATATTGATAGTCGAATTTATCTTATGTATAACCCTATATTAAAAATGACTTAGTTATTAAACTTTGATTTTAACTATTTTAACCCTTCTTTAAATAAATTAATAATAAATGTACTAATCTAATACATGTGGGCCTAAAATGTCATATTTTATTCCTAAGGTTTATTTGGTCGAATTACACTTATCCAATAGAATTAGCACATGTGTTAGATAATAATAATAACATTTTTACCCTTAATTACCCTATTTACTTTTAACTGTGGTAAAAAAAAGTAAAAAGTTACTATTCAGCAAAAATTATTTTCATCTCATTGAACCAAATTTTAGCCTTTGATATTAACCGTGTCTCAGGATTTTCGAAATTCCACTCACAGAAGCGGTAAAAGTATGTTTTATGTAAATTTACAAATTCTCCTAGGAGGTGGGTAAAAGACGGTGAAAAGTTCAATAAAATTTTTATATATCTAAAATTATTATAAAATGACTCCAATGAATTGCATTGAACATAAATAGGTATTATGTATCAATTTTGACCAAAAATAAATTTAAATAAAATAAATTATTATTTAAATAAAAAGTCAGTTTTTAAATAGTAACCGAGTGTTTTCACTATTCATCAAAAAATTGAAAGTTCTCAGAAAAGTACCAAAATTTCTCCCTAGGATAATTTCAACATTCCGAATCCAAAAATTAAGTCCATTTTGAAAAATAAAATTTACAAAATTTCAAAAAGTGTGTATTACTATTCATAACGGCTAGTTTTAGTAATATTTTAATCACATATTGTTGTTTAGTGAAACTCGGTATTGCGTACGATGCAAGCTATCGAGGAAGGTCGCAATTGCGTGTAAATCAATCCAAGCTAGTGTTGTGTGTATTGAAAGATTCCTTTGATGATTTATATAACATAAAAACAAAATATTTCTCATAAAAGTCTCGGGTGTTACAAAGCCTCTACGTTCAAGAGATCGTACAGATTCATGGTGTTCCATTGTCTATCATCTCTGATCGAGACGCTCAATTTACTTCCCGGTATTAGAAGGGGTTGCATGAGGATTTTGGGACACAGCTACGCCTGAGCACCACCTTTCATCCTCAAAACGATGGCCAGACATAGATGACCATTCAGACACTCGAGGACATGCTTCGTGCATGTGTCCTTGACTTTGGTCACAGTTGGGAGGATCACCTACTCCTGGTGGAGTTTGCGTACAAAAATAGATACCACTCCACCATCAGGATGGAACCATATGTGGCATTGTAAGGCCGACCTGGTAGATCACCTATGTGCTGGACTGGCCCTGGGGAGTCAGCACTCATAGGACCAGAGATGGTTCAGGATACAACGGAGAAGGTACAGATCATCCAGGAGCGGATGAGGATAGTACAGAGCAGACAGAAGTCCTATGATGATAGGAGGTGGAAACCACTGGAGTTTGAGGCTGGCGAACACATATTCTTACGGGTCTCACCTCGACTTGGATTACAGAGATTTGGTTGGGGCGGCAAGTTATCTCTGTGCTTTATTGGACCATTCCAGGTTCTCAGCAGGGTAGGCGAGGTGGCTTATCGCTTGGCCCTTCCACCTCAATTGCACCGGGTGCACGACATCTTCCACGTATCTTAGCTGAGGATATACATGCATGATCCGACGCATATTATTGATCACGAGGAGCTGGACATCGATGATGGGGCATCATTTGCGGAAGTCTCGGTGGAGATCGAGGATCGATAGGAGCAAGTCCTATGTGGACGGTCGATTCCTATGGTGTGCATTCATTGGTAGAAAGAGAACCTACAGGAGAGAACATTAGAGGAGGAGGCTCAGATGCATGCACAATACCCTCATTTGTTTCCCTAGTTTATGATGTAGCATATGGGGACGTAAATCCTTGATGAGGGAGTAATGTAAATAACTGGAAATTTCAAGGAAAATTTTTTCATAAATACTTTGGAATTTTACAAGTATGTGGATTCTGACGGCACTTGATTCCGATGCGTGGTGTGCTCGGAATCAATTTCTGAAGTTTAGCTCGAGTGCATTCAGTGAACGAACGAGCTGTTTATTCTATCTTTTGAACAAGTGCTCGAAATTGAAATCTGAGGGCACCGGTGAACTCGCACCACCGGTATTTTCTTAGGAGGAACATTACCGAAGATGCATTTGCATGGGAGAAGAAGTTATTTTTTGTGTATTAATTAAGAGGTGAATAAAATTGAGGGACAATTTTTTTTATAAATTAAGTGGTTATAACCTACATGGGGATGTTAGGGTGGGGCATACTAACATCCTAACTACCCATGTGAGGATAAATGTGAGGTGGGGCCCACACGATCCCCAACCCTTCACATTTCCATAACTCTCATAAACTCCCCCTTTAAAAAAATTTAACTCCCTTTATTTAAGTAACTCTCCCTCTCTCCCTCTTTATTGCATGCCAACACACACATTAATTAGTTAAATGAAACTCTTCATTAATTAATTAAGTGTTTGAATTTTGTAAATTTGAATGCATGGCATGATTTAATAAAATAAGGGAACCCTTATTTTATTTTGGGGGTTGTCTTGTTGTGTGAAGAATTTTTTGAGAGCCTTTGTGTGAAAGAAGAAGGAAGCTCATCCTTCATTGAAGAACGTCGCCTCAATGAAGAACATCAACTCTTTGAAGAAGAACATCGACTCAACGACTCCAGTTTCTCCGTCCACTTCTTCCTCCACGAAAAGGGAGTAGACACCGCCGTGAGGACATGGCAATGATGTCACACCTTTCAAACATGTCTTCGTGACTAAAAAGAGAGACTCCACTTCCTCCTCGAACGCTCTCTGTCAACGTCAACGCACCTTGTGACACCGCCAAGTATGATGCCCAACCTTCGATATGTTTTTTTGAGGTAGGGGTGTGTTGGGATTGAGTAATGATTGGTTTTCCTTCCATGTTTATGTTCCTCTTAAACTGCTTATTATCAGACTAATGTGGAAGGGACCAGACCAAACTAACACGGTCTGATTCCTCCACCGTTATTGTTAATTTGTCGAATTCTTCGCTCGTTCTTTTGTAGTCAATCAAGCTATGTTTTCGGAGCCAATCGGAGACCCGAAAACATTGTAAATGGCCTCAGAGCATCTGGGCGACCTAGAAGTGGAAGATTCGTAAGAATCGGATCATCAGAATGAAGAACTGGCACATCAGGAGGCGTTCTGGCCAGAGGCGTCGTTTCTGGAAAATTACAGAATACACGGCGTGTACTCGAGGAGCACAAACCATGTAGTAGAAGCGTACATTGGCTTCTGTTTCGGACATTAGAAAAGTAACACACGACATGTGACTCTAGACACATGGCGTGTACTCTCCACACTCTTTGACAGAGGAGACTTTGATGGACATGGTGTGAATTTAGGGAAAATACACGAACATGGACAACAATACACGGCCAAGTAACACGGAGTGTATTCTCTTCATAGAATGGTATAAGCGGCTTCATGAGGCTCGGTGTGTAATTTGGGAGATACACGGACACGGGCAGAACCACAAGGCCAAGAGGCACGGCGTGTACTACCTTCACCATGGTAGAAGTAGCTTCATGATGACTCGGTATGTATTCCGGGAATTCACGGACATGAGGTGGAGTACATGGGCATGTACTCCACCACACGGCCAGGCATGGCCAGCACTCATAGAACCAACCCTAGAGGTTGGGACACGACATGTAACCAAACCACACGTTGTGTATTTACTTATCTACATGACTAGACCTGCAACACGGGCCGTTTAACAAGGGAAGTATCCGGTGTCTGATGACACGACCTGTGTCGCTTACCTACACGCCATGTAATTTAGGGAAATTTCTTGGTCATCTTGTTCTCCATGACTTGGGCACATTTTTCTTGGTTTTTCCCCTATGATGTGGGGCAGGACTATGGGATACATCAACTCTAGACATTGTGTCAGTTGATGTATCGACCCTCTTAGATTGTGGAGTGGACCCTCTCGGAATCGAGCATGCTGTGTGCGAGAAACCTGGAGCTGGCTGTGACTACGACTACGATGAAGACTATACTTGGATCCTACATGGGTTCAGCAGCGAGGACGACTGTACTTGAATCCTACATGGGTTCAGCAGTGAGGATGACTATACTTTGATCCTACATGGGTTCGGCAGCGTTGGTTATTTTACTAGGATCCTATGTGTGTTCGGCAACGACGCCTTCTGTACTTGGATCCTACATGGGTTCGGCAGGGGAGATGACTCTGAGGTTACATCTATCATCTCCATCTCTCTTCGTGAGTAGTATACCTGTGTGAGCAGAGTCTTGACTTTCAATAATTATCATAGATGTGATTGACTTTCTTTCCTGTGTGGACTGGGTTGTGCTTTCCTGTGTGGACTGGGTTGTACTTGGGCTCGTGAGTTGGAGCCAAACTGGAATTGATGACTTAGGTATATGTATGGGCATATACCTAAGTAGAGTGGGTTGATACTTGTGTTTGTATCTTTCCATTTTGGTTTATCCTTTGTGTATTCTGGGAGTCCTTTAGGGGGTCTCGAGGTCCCTACTGAGTATCGTATACTCACCCTAAAATGGGCTATGCCCGCACTACGTTGTGTTGGTTGCAGATGAAAGAAATTGGTGATCATAGTTGAGGCTTGTAGAGTGGGACGGTATCCAGAGGTGGACTATCAGGTGGAACGTACACGGAGCGGACAGACTGACTCGAGGAGCTAAAGAGATCATTTGTACCCACCCTTTAGGTGGGGTTTCTGGAGGACAACTCAGTGGTTTCTTCTTTACTTATCAGCTGTTGTATTTTAATTTTTGCAGTTGTACTGTACTTTCAGTTGGGTTTATATACTGGCCCATTTACTTACCAGCATTTACTTTCATACTCAGTTTACTTTGTGTTTACTCCATCTTGCATACAGTGTTGTGTTAATTTCCTTATATAAAGGCAATTATTTCCCATTTATCGGGATTTACGCCTTTGGTACTAATCGCCAACCCCTAGCCTATGGAAGACGGGCTTGGGGTAGTCAAGGAACGGTCCTCGAGGACGGGTCGTGACTAGTATAATAATCCAAAATAGTATGTACCATTGAATTATTTTAAAATCCTTTTCACAACATTTTTATTTTATTTATAGGTATTTCCATGAATGTTTTCCACATACATACACTAAACAGATTTCCAGGTTTGGTATAATTTTAATATAGTAATGTCTCATTCATAACACTATATGTAGTTTGGTCAACTATTTTCTCATTTTCACCCAAATCTAGTTTATAGGTGTTAATCAATGGAGGATCAATACTTTTACTGTTAATTAT
This sequence comes from Viscum album, assembly GCA_963277665.1. NCBI lineage: Eukaryota > Viridiplantae > Streptophyta > Magnoliopsida > Santalales > Viscaceae > Viscum > Viscum album. The sequence continues at coordinate 151,927,946 of OY728138.1, forward strand.
GAAAAAAAATTTCAAAATATATTCTGTATATATAGTTTGATTTAAGATATTTCCATTCTTATTTTGAAAAATTTTAAATCTAAGGTAATGTTTTAATACTCTCATGAAACTCAATTCAAATTTGTTTTTCATAATCTTTAAAAATTCAACACATATAAAATGTTTAGATAAACCAAAAATTATTCCATTGATATATTTTTGAGAAAATATAGCATCATTTGAAATTATATTGATAAATAATTAATGATTATTTATTCCTTTAGAAAATGTATTTTTAATTAAAAAAGTGTTAATAAAGGAATACAATTATATTTGAAATTTTTTAAAACTTATGTGATTTTGAATGTTTAAATACATGATTTGGAAATTAAGTGTTTAAAAATACAGGGGGGATTTCCAAAAAAACATCAATAATGTAACCATTATAGATAGAACTGTTGAAATCAATTTTATATAGTTTGAATTCTAGTTGAGCTATATAAGATCAGTGTATTATCATCGATTCATTTCCAGCTATTGGTGTAATGGTATGTTCCTAATCTATAAATTCCTCTTAATTTTAACCATATACAATCATTCTAAACTTATTTCTAACTATTTTTCTTAATTCATAAGCCTTATTGTTTATACCTCTTTAGTTACATTAGTTAGGTAGTATTTGGGTCTATCAACCTATTCTCATTGTTTTTTCTTTTGAAACTAATCTAATTCATATTACATAAAAATTACCCAATGTTCATCATTGATTTACTCATTGATATTCAAAGGTTCATAGAGAGAGATAAGAAGGATGAATTTTCAAATATGTTTCTCAATGAATCTTGGGTTTGATTCCCTTTTTCTATATCACATATAATAACATCTCTAGGTTGATATTTATATGTTCTAATGGTTCTATGAATTGAATTAGTTGGTTCTCAAAAGTCTTATTTTGGGTTAGGTAAGTTAATTTGGTATACACTAGATTATTTTTCAGTTCAATAATTAGAAAATTAACTTGTTTTGGAAGTATTATTGATATTAAAATTATGCATAGCATCATCTAGATTATCTATGGAATTTTTTGGTTCGCATGGATATGTTTCATCAAAAGTGACATTAACATATAATTAAAAAACATCAATTATTTTATTCAAAACTCTATTTTATTAAATATATGATGACTAAATGTGGAAAAATCAATTATCCCAATTTAGTAAAAATTTATTCAGATTCTTTTTTGTATAAAGAATAATGACTTTACAACAAAAAAACAATTAAGTCAGTCACCTTAAAATTTCTTCCATTCCATAACTCAAATACATTTTTTTATAATGAGGTCATGTTAAAAATTTATTAACAATATTGAAAATTGTATTTAAATCTTCTTCCCAAAAATAGTCAGGCAACTCATACTCATAAATCATTATTTAAGATGTTCCTTAAATAAACCTATTTCATCATTAAAATACACCATTTTGTTGAGGAGTTATAGTAGTAGATAAATTGATATTTTATCCATGTTGTGGGAATAATGACTCAAAATATTTATTTTTGAACTCATGTCCATGACCACATATTAAGGTTTTAATGGTGATTCCACTCATTTAATTGATAAATTTAGCATATTTTGAAAAAAAATCAATATTAGCTTGTATGAGAAAAAAATATACCCATTTAAATAATGAATTAACATCAATAGTCACATAAGAAAAATGATTTCCATTTAAACTATAAAATATACATGGTCAACATAAATACATATTAACTAGATCTAGGGGTTGAAAGGTAGAAACGTATATCATTTATTTGAAATAAATTTTTTGAAGCCTCCATTTTTTACAAGGATTGCACACTTTATCTTTTAGAATTCAACTTTTTATAGATCCTTGACTAAACCATTTCATAATAGCTTCCTAAGTTATAAAAAATTACAATGTAATAGTCTCCTACGACATGGTAAAGATTGTGGGTGAATGGAATTTACAAAAGAGACATTTTATAAAAAAATAAGTAATTTATATCAATGGAATAAATATTATAATTTCCAAAATAAGTAAACACTAAACTGAAATTATATTCTTAAATATTACTTGTATTACTCAAATATTTCACATAAAATACATCACCACATGATTGATAAATAATAACAACAATTTATTTTATAATATAAATAAGTAAACATCTAAATTAATAACATATATGGACTTACTTATTTGACCAAGGACAATACTTTTTCCATTATATTTTTCAACAAAAAGTGACATGCTCACCATTAAAATTAATTAGATTCTTAATGATTAAGAAGTATCTAGACATGTTTCTATAAAATCCACAACCCAAATACCATCATCCCTTATTGGATATCATTAAGAATTTAACTGATGCTTAATTAGACAAGATATTATTTTGGTACCCATGTTTTCATGGGTTTATAGAGGTTAGAAAAAAATGATTTTGAAATCTATATTAGTTTCAATATCATGTTAATGGTTTTACTAGAATATTTAATATAATTTTTGAAATACTTTTTTTGGCTTTAAAATAAGTTTTCCTGTGACAAGATATATTATATAAATTATTATATCATAGATGAAAATAGTTTTTATAAGACTTTATTCATTATCCCAATTGATATCCTAAATCTATTTTTTATTTAGATGTTCTTTGATCACATACAATTTTTTTTAGATTTTTAATACCATTAGTGAAGCTTAATAGATACTCTCTATGTTTTTAATTAACTAATATCAATTCATTTTCGTCCTTTAGTTTCATAACATTCTATTCTTTTCAACAAAAATATCATATTATAATGTTCTAGTAAAAGAATGATATTTATTCAAATTTTTATACTTATCTTTTTTATATTTCATAATTTCTTCTAGAATGGGAATTTATTAAAATAATTATTAATTGTATATATTGGAATCATCATTAAACTCACATTCAGAGAACAAAAAATATGTAAGTGTTACCTTAGATGTAGAATCCATAAAGAAAAATTTTGATTTTTTTTGAGCGTCATTCTTTCTTATGTCTGAGTCACTAGAGCTATCTTCAAATGCACTTAGAGTGTCCTTAATTGAACTCTAGAATTTATTTACTTAATAATAATATTTTATTTTATATTTAATCTTTGGACAAACTTCTTTAATTTCCTTTTTTCTTTTCTATTCATATATTATTACATCACCAAATAAATCTTCATTATTTCAACAATCATTTAAATAATATTTTCTTTAGTAACAGTATTTTCAGAGGAATTTATTCTTTCTGAAAAATATCATAAAACATATCAAATATTGATTTATCTCTTCATAATTTTCAGTGTTAGTTTCACTCTCTTTGGTGCTGTCATCTTTGATAACTTACACTAATTTTGAGTGAAATTATTTAAAGCTAATAGACATATCAGGTTTATCATCATTATCATTAACATTGAGTTCCTCCTTATACATAAGATAAAATTTAATTAGTTCTTTCACTGGTAGCATACTAAAATCACATAAATCTATAATGGATTATACAATGCCTCACTATCGATTAGGTAGACATCTCAAGATCTTCTTCGCTTGTTCATTATATTCAACAATATTTTTATGGTAATGTATGGTATTTTTTGTTTAATTAAATCGAAGATAAATTTCAGAAATATATTCGTGAATTATCATATTGGGTGTATCATAATTAATATTATATTTATTTATGTATATTTATATAGAATTAGATATTCCTTCTTGTGACAAAACAAGATAATCCAAAATATGATAATCAATATCACAAGAAAAATATCTATTGAACTCATTCTCTCTAAAATCTCAATCGAAGTCATTCATGTATTTACATTGATAGTCATATGTATCCTAAATATCATAACCCTAATCATGTCTAAATGATTTTATTTTTTCATATTTATCTTCGATAATCATCCAAATGTCAAAACACATTCTCCCAATATGTATTTTCATTTTTATTTTCCATTAATCATTATTTTGGAAATTAATGTATGGTGGGTTTTTTTGTAGTTATTTCTTATATATTGGGATCTATAATAAAAACTAAATTTAACAAAAATAAATGAAACTCTAGTAATCTATAAATGATCAAGGTCATAAAGATAAAAAATAAAGAGAAAATCATCCTCTAATATCAAATGATGGTCATCGTGGAGAGCTCAGTGGGGGGAGGATTGAGAATCCATAAAATTTTATATTTATAACATAATCTTAATTAAATATCAACTAATTTAAAATATTAATGATAAATGTTATAGAAGATATATATAATTTGGTGTTTTTAAATACTTCTCAAGGGAATGATAAAAAACAAGTTAATCTAATATTAAATCCTGCAAACTAATTTTATTGTTTTACTCGTAGAAAAACTAATATATATCCCAAATAAAATAAAACTATAAGAGTATAATTTTTCAAATAAGATTTGAAGATACTTATTATAAATGTAGAATTTAATATTTTGATATTAATTTATATTGAAATTTTTTTTTTTGAATAGATCAATGTAAATCATGTAAGAAAAATAAAATATCACACGAATTAGAAATTAGTATAATAAAAGTTTTAGTTCCATGATAGAACCTATTCTTCCCTATATGATATTAACCCACTCCCAAGAATATTTATATTAATGTGTAAAGTGATTCATGAGCTGTATCGAGTTTTACAAATAGTATCTATAGAAAAGTGGTCCAGGATAATGCCATCCAATGACATAGTTATTTGTGTGATAACAGATATAAAAAGAATATAATTAGTATCAAAGTACTCTTATTTACTATAATAATGTATTTCTCAAAAAACCTAACAAGAAACATAAGCACAACATATATATAAATAAGAATAGAGAGATAATAAATATTTAATAAATAGTTTTTACATTGTTCAATATTTGATCATATTCAATTGATCTAGTTTATTTAAATGTCTCATTGAATGTAGAAGAAACTATTAATCAATTCTTCTACTAGAATGTTATAGTAATGTCTGGAGAAATAGAGTATCATGAGTATTTTTTCTCAAATGATCCATGTATATTTCACAAAATTGTCATCACTATTTCATGTGAGGCTTCCTTGTATTTATACTCAATAAATATCTAATTAACTATTGCGGAATAATCATATTTAATTCCTTGAAATTATGAGCATTTCTAAAAGTCTTAAATGTTCTAACATGCATTTAATGTTAAAAAACATGCATGTTAGAATAAAAAAGTTTTTTTTCTTAGGTAAAAATTGTTGAAGTACTTATATATTTAGTAATGATGGGAATTATCACATGGAAGTTAAGTAGCATAGTCTTATTGAGTAATGAATGTAAGGGAATGAATGAATGAAAGGTCATTATATGGAAGAATAAATTCACTTTACATATGATTTGATTCATTCTCATGAAATATTTTTCCTTTTCACTGAATATTTTTCTTTGAATATAAGATATACATTAACTATTGGTTGATCCATAATTTATGAAATTTGGAATTCATCCATACATGATCGATCAACATAATTAATAGTTGATAATACTCCTTCACTCAAATGATCCAAAAATGAGAAAATTCTCATATTGTCTTTATGAAAAAAGGTCTACAAAAAATCTTGTTACAAGAATTATCATTTAAGAAAATGGTCAATCTAATGTGGAAAATACATACTCACGATTAAATGGAACTTTTCATCAGGGATGATGCATTTATTTCATGGAAGATTCATAATTCGTATGGAAGAAATAGTTTCTTCACACACAATAACCATTGGTCTTATAAAAGTTCTTTACATTTCATATGTTATTAAAAATGAAGATATCTTTCACAAAACACAAAACATATTATAATTATAATAGTCATGATTTGGGATCATTAAAATAAGTAATTTATGGGCTAATACAACCTAATATTTTATAAGATGAGTATCATGTTTTAAAAACATTCAACAAAGACTTTCATTAAATATTCTCCCACTAAAATGATAACCCATATTGATCTCATTATGCCCATTAATGGGACAAGATCTATATTTAAATATGGTTGGCACTGATTAAATATGTAAATAATACATGATATTATCTCATAATAAAACAAGTCAATCACATCATATATGACTCTTGGATAGTTGATTGTATAACCCTTTCCCTAATCTATTATATAGATTATATAAACTCGATTCCTCTATTGTTCTAATGGTTATGGTTTCTCATAAAAGTGTAACCAAAAGAAAATGATAAGAACAATGAACCCAATATTTAGTGTCATATAATTACATGATTTCCTTATATATGATAATATATGGAAAACTAATAGTTATGGCTACTCATACTGAATGATCATGGTTTTGATAAGTTATTACATTCAAATGAATATTGCACTTAGTATTTCAAAGTATATTTAATCTCACCATATTATCTAATGTATTCCATTTATATGTGTCCATGTTAATAATAATTTAGTTTGGAATCTTATTCCTACCACAAAACAAATATCTTCAATCTATATTGATGTGAAACTCGTTAAATGACTCATGGAAAATCCATATTTAATGTAGAATAAAACTAAATAAATTATCATACCTTGAATGTACTATAAAAATTGCATGAATGAAATTTATAGAAGTATTTTAACAATTTTAATCCAATGAATACACATGTTCATAATAAAAAAAATTTATAACTATGAGTAATTATTAAGGGAATAAACTAAATAAATAAATAATTTATATCTGTAAACATGAGATTAATTATTTTTTGAGAAATTAATAAATAATGTTAGTTATAAAAACATTATAATCAATAATATATTATAGGCAGTCTATAATAAAATAAATATAAACACTTCATATTTATTTATTTTGGTAACTCTTTTATATTTTTCATTGTTTATGATGCTTTCATTGGGGCCCACCAAGCACGTCACTAAAGGCACATGGATCCTTGTTTCCGTACATTCACACTTTTAAAGGGTAGGATACTTTCATAACTTTTATTGCTGATGTATATTCATTGATTGAAATATGATGATGGTATATTAGTTCCTCCCCCAATGTACTTATTTTTGGATCTTATCACATAGTTTAGGTCTCCCTCATAGATTAAAGTCATGTTCAATGAACTCATTCCCAATTCCATATTTTTTTGGATGTTGGTTAATTGTGACACTTATTTATAAAAATAGAAGAATCCTTCGGCCAGGAGGGTAGTTATATTGGGAATCAATAGGAATGTCTGAACATTAGGTATATAGGGCACCTCAAAATCATCCTCTTTGGAGGGAATCTCATATGAGGAATATTAGGTATATAACCCATGTAATCATGTGTCAATCATGAGATAATGATACCATGTAAATAAGTGTTCCATTGATTTTACCTCTAGAATCCCATGTTTATTTTAGGGGATCAGTATTATGGACTAGTGTTCGAGTTTCACATATTGCAGAGATATTATGGGTGTACTTTTATTGTCTTGTGGGGATATATTGGGTGCATATTTAACGCCTTATAGTGATAGGTTTGGTGTAGGATTAACATCTTATGGGGATAGGTTGGGTGTAGGTTTAACATCATGTGGGGATAGGTTTGGTGCAGATTTAACATCTTATGGGGATAGATTTGGAATGAGTTTAACATATTCCATGGATAGGTTGGTCATATGTTTATCCTCTTATGGGGAAAGAATGGGAATATTTTTAATATCTTTAAGGGATAGGTTTGGCGTAGGTTTAATGTCTTGTAGGGATAGGATGGGTACAGATTTAACATATTTCGGGGATAAGTGGGGCAAAAGTTTAACATATTGTGGGGATCATATGGGCCCAAATTTAATATCTTAAAAGGAAATTTTCGTGAAGGTTGAACATCTTATAGGTATAGGTATGGTCAAAATGATCTATTATGGTAGATCTAGATGTAAGTCCCTTTGAGTAATGATGTCATGCTTGTGTGGATGGATTAGAACACCACATGGAGGAAAATCCAAGAGGTGTGCCCCAAGGAGGGAATATGACACACCTAGATTGATGGACCAAAACACCCTAAAGGGTTGGATCTGAAGTGGATTGATTATCATTCTATCTTAAGGAGGATCCATAAGATGTGCCCCTATGAGGGAATATTTCACACCTATGTTTATTAATGGATCTAAACATCTCATAGAGGTGCATATGGTGTGGATAGATCTAAATGCCGCATGGAGGCTGATCAAGGAGGTGTGTCTCTAGAAGGGAAGATGCTACACATTAGTTTATCGATGGATCAAAACTCCATTTGGAGAAAGATACGGAGTGGATGGATCATAATGACCCATGTAGGGGGATCTGGGAAGTGTGTCTCTGTGACGAAATATGTCACATCTGAGCTTAAAAATTTCATGATTCAACCTTAAGGAGCCATCATACATACCCAATTTAAGATACAAGGATCAAAACCCACATAGTCTAATTCTGTTGTTTAAGGTCATGTTTTAAGACCATTCTAATTTTTTCAATGTCATTGTTGCTGCCAAAATATGTGATGAATAAAACGAAAACGCAAAAAGGAAACTAACACCATAGAGGCTGCCTTGCGAAACCTATTCACGGAGAACCATTGCACTATGGATGGCACGATAATGCCTTGTTTGTGAAGCCTCCACGGAGAAAAGAGGAGGGAGGCTCCGAAATCCTAAAGACGTTTGCGAAGTGGATATGGAGAAAAGAGGCGGTATGCTCTGCTGTTATGATAAATCACTATGTGTCTTCACACAGAGTGATCTCTACTTCGCATCGCCTCTTGAATATAAATATCGATCACCCCTCAAGGTCGAATCACGTATGACCCCCTTAACATAGTATTTCTGATTCCTTACCTTCCCCAAGGGAGAGTGGGTATCGGTTATGTAAGTCCTATGGGTGTGGAGTGATCCCGCATCATCTCCCTAAGGTTCTATCCCATCACTCATGCACCATCATGTCCTCTATCCCTTGAGACTATGTGTTTCGGGAAGGTCATGCCCCAACCCAGAGGTTCTACTTCCTTTGGGTCCCATCCATGCATCCACTCTAATGGGCTACCTCTTCAGGTGTCCTATTTATCCATCAAACCATGTGGACATTGATTCACTACCAAAGGGATATCTAGGAAGTATCTTCATGAATCAAGCCCAAAATCTTCATTTTCCTCATGACGGTTCCATCTCATTCCACACCCACTTCTCTCAACCATCTATATCCATCCTTATTTTTACTCGGGATTCCATATACCAATAAAATCATGTCACCCACCATTTCACTGCTCCTTGAAGAAATCGGGTAGCTAACCACATATTATTCCCAGTATCAGTGTTCCCTGCAGAGGTTTCACCCATCTGATCCTCTCTTATCAGTGTTCTAATCAGTCTGATCTGTCTCTTCTAGACGTTAAACTCGCAGCATACCCTGTGTTAAACATGGTAAGATGAAGGAAACCTCAAAGACATTCCTATGGAATATAATTCCTCTCATTCGACATGGGAAGCCTCGAGCTTCTGTACCCTCGAGAATCTCTATCATAAGGGGATGAAAACCAGACACACCCGTTATCCAGTGTCCATACATTCCAGCGAAGTGCAATGTGACTACTCCCCCGACTGATGATTTCTACCCTAACCAGACCCATTTTTATTTCCTAAAATAAGAAGTGTAATTAATCGGGGTCCATGAAGACTAGTAAATGAGAATAGTTTCACAAAAAATGGCTAAAGTCTATGAGGGAGACCTGGACTAGGTAACATGTTCTGAGGAGGAATCCATGAAAGGAGGAACCAGTATCCCATCATCCCGTTTCGATCGAGGAGAAAACATCCCGGAATAAGAAATGGATATCGCTCACCTTTGGAAAGTAGGAATGAGGGGAAACAAGTAGTGCATCCTAAGTAAATGGATGTGCACCCCCATGAAAGCATCTGAAACAGAAATGGTAAACCTGACGTTAAATTATTCTCCCCATTGTGGAGATTAGTAGGGTTTGAGACATCAGTGGATTAGAATGTCACTGGATCCATGTATCTGGCACTAGGTCCTACCATGAAAATAGTGGTCCTGGCATGAAACTCACTAGAAATTGCAGCAGTTTAATGTTGGACATCCCGGTCTACCACATTTTCAGCATAGATCCTTCTTACCGACAATGGATGAAATAATGGTGATGGGGAACTAGAAGTCGTTTTTTATCCTTTCAGCACTAATGGTTAACTCTCCCTGCTTTCCAGGTCCCAAGCTTCAAAAACAATAAAATGATCACTATCCACCCACCGATGCATGGGCAGGGGCAATTTCAATGCAACAATCTCGCATGGCCCCATCACTTATGTAATAGCTTCCACATCCATAGTTGTAGGACACCCACACCCCATCACTCCATCTCAAATCGTTCAGAGGAGGGTGACAAATGACCACGTTCGGCGATATGAGGAGGGGATTATCCCATCCCAGGATATGGCTTGATAATACCTAGAGGCTTCTATTCCTTCTAATCACTGTCGCCCCCAAGGTCCGCGTAGGGATCCATTACTACCCACCCCTATATAGAATCGTTTTAGGTGCCTCTCCCTGGATCAGTTCGACGACTCCCTCCCCTACTCCATTGAGGAGAGGGATGTCCAAGCCAACCCAACTGGAATTCTATTCCAGGGGCCTCCAATAAGGGATACCACTAGGCTGCATCAACACCTTCACCTAGAACCACTAGCTGATGAGTAGGTAAGTTGCTCCTTCACCACTAGCCCCAGTGCAGTTGACGCAAGGGCAGCGTCGGGTGCAGGATGAGGATGGCGCCTGCCAGGGGGCGTCATCACCAACGACTACATTGGCTCGTGCCACCACCAACGTATATCATCATCCCCCTATTTATATTTATGATGGGAACTCATGTTCCTAGCCCTAATAGAGGCCCCAACTACCCCACATGATGGTTGGGGTGACTCTCCTAGTCATTGACACTGGTGACGTCCGTCACAAGCTGACCCGCAGCGTTGACATCCATTATAGAGGTCCTCCCTGTTCCACCACCAATGAAAGGGAAGGGTCATCACGATCCAAAGCTCAGCATTGATATTGTTACACACCAAGCTTCCATGGTACAATTCCCTTTGAATAATACATTAGTGTTTGTTGTACGCAACTTCGAAATCTAACACATCGCGACCAATCAATGTAGCCGTTATGAATAGTAATACCCACTTTTTGAATTATTATAAATTTTATCTTTCAAAATAGACTTCATATTTGGATTTGGAATATCAAAATTAGCCTAGGGTAAATTTTTGGTATTTTTCTGAAAACTTTCAATTTTTGATGAATAGTGAAAAAACACTGAGTTATAGTTTAAAAACAATTTTTTTTTTGTTTAAATATTTATTTTATTTAAATTTAATTAAGGCCAAAATAGATAAATAATACCTATATAAGTTCAATGTAATTCATTGGAGTAGTTTTAGAATAATTTTAGATATATAAAAATATTATTGAACTTTTCACCGTCTTTTACCCACCTCCTAGGATAATTTGCAAATTCACATAAAACTTAATTTTACCGCTTATGCGAGTGGAATTTCAAAAACCTGAGAGACACGGTTAATATCAAGGAGTAAAATGTTGTTCAATACGATGAAAATATTTTTTGGTGAATAGTAACCTTTTACTTTTATTTAACACAGTTAAAAGTAAATAGGGTGTTTAAGGATAAAAATGACATTAATATAACCCTAACACATGTCCTAATTATATTGGACAAGTTTATATAGAACAAAAACGACCTTATGAATAAAATATTATCATTTAGGTCCACTTGGATTAGATTAGGACATTTATTATTGTTTAATTCAAAGAAGAGTTAAAAGAGATAAAATCAATGTTTAATAAATAAAACATTTTTAATATAGGGTTATACAGAAGATAAATTAGATTATAAATATTCATTAGAAATATAAAAAGTTTTCATACATAATTTTATTTTATTTATAATTTTAAGACATTAAATATTTTAATTAATTTATGACACAATGGTGATGCAGTAATTACCTAATTAATGAAATATTAAAATAATTGATAATATAAATACCCAAATAAATGTAATTTTAGACTTTTTATGACGTACATTAATTTTATAGGTTAATAGGACATTTTATTATTGATTTAATTAAGTTTTTTCGATGTAATCATGCTGTTATGATTTTCAAAAAAATCAAATTCGAAATAGTGTCAAAATTGACATAAAAAGTATTTAAAACAAATATTATATTATTAATTGATATTAAATTCCTAAAAATCTATGGTTCGTCCAAGAGACTTATATCATGAGAGTTTTATCATTAATTAACCACTTGGGGTTCACTTGGATGTATATAGTAAGATTATTAACTATATAATATAAAAATACAAAGTGAAATGGTAAGTGTCAAACTAATTAACTAAGAGTTAAAACTAAACTATAAGGTTAATATAATGACCCAAACCTTTATAAAATGTATTGGTTGAAATTATTTCTACCCATAACCACATTAGACTTTGAATAATCCACTTTTGAGCCTTTAGAAGCCGAATATGAATTTATTATAAAATAATACTTTATGTTTTTCATAAAGAGCCCCTCCTCTTCCTTATAAAAGGACACCACTTATAACCAATTCTTCACACATTAAAATCCTTTTGGTTAAGAAAAACTCTGTCCAACTATCCTCTCAACTACCCTACCTTAATCCTAGAGGTCTTTCTTTAGTTAGAAGTCCAACCTAAGGATCCGTTTTGATAAAATCAAAAGGAAGAACCTGAAGTAGAGGTAATGTTTTCAACACCCTCTTTCAAGTTCCTTTCATCTTCAAGTTCTTCATTCTTTGTCATTACCATTATAAAATAATAAATATAGTATCTTCTATATACTTTGATGTTATTATAAATATGGTACAACCATATTCAGTATTCTATCCATCCTTTGAATGACATGTCACCATACGTGCGTACGTACTGCTTACCGTCTCCATGTCATGGTGTAATTGTTATTCAATAAATTATTATTTGGATGGGTATAATAATGATGTGTAATTCATGTAAATAATAAATATAAAATGATAATGATTCTGTATATACGATATAGCATCCAATTATATATTATTTTAATATCAAAAGAATGATATTATCGCTCATGCGTACGTACGGACTACCGTCTCCACGAACGCGATAAGATTCATTACCCATCATATCCATTCAAGTCTAATTCTAATTTGATGATTAAAAATACTGTTTAAGGACTTGATATCATTCTGTATATTAATAAGATACAACTTATCCATAAAAAAACATGACTTATGTAACAAAAAATAAAATATAAAACCAGTAAGTTAACACACGAAACGACAATAATACTAAAATGTTATTAAAAAATAATTATTAGAAGATAATATATGATATAATAATTATGTATATGATTATTTTATAATTTAATAATAATTATTTCACCATTATATAGGAGGTTAACCTACCCTCAACCAAGGAAAAGTACAATGTAAGGGTTTATTTCACAATCTCTTCATTATCCAAGGTTGTTTATACATAATTATCTACTGGGACCACTTTATCATCCACATCAATGTTTCTTGAAAATTTATTTCAAAACATTCTTACTATTTTACATAATATGGGATAAAGTTATTTATATCATTTTTTGATTTTTTATAAGAAGTTTATAAAGGAATCTTTTTGTCGTTTTCCAAACAAGGTCCTTTTTAGCCTTTTCGACAGAATTAAGGTAAGAATTTTTTTTGACTTATATGGAGGGTGTGGCTATTTTCCCTTGTTATAAAGTAATATAAGCTTCCCTTACAATCTTATAAGAATATATTCAAAGTAAATGTTTTATTTTATAATTATGTATCTTTTAAATGATTTTAAAAACTAAGATATTTCTCTCAAATAGTTTTGATTTCATATATGTCAACATCCTTTAATGGATTTTAAGTTTATTTGAAGTTGAATTATTATGATACAAAACATCCATATTGTATTGAAGATTTTGTGATATGTTTGACTGTGGACGTGTTATTTTTATAGCATTCATGGTTTATGGGGAAATTATTGACATTTCGTATGCTAGTTTTAATACGAATGTTTATGTTATGATTAAACATGTTCATATGAGGAATGAATTGGACTTAATAAGTGACGGGTGGAGTCCGCTATAGCTAATTGATGAGTCGGTAGGTCTCATGAGACAAACTAGTGTCTTGGCATAAGGCCATGACAAAATCATATTTGGAGTCCTGGAACGAGGCCTTGAATATGTGGTTATGATAGACTGGCATTGTGCATTCCATCATTATGAAAGTGGTTATTGATACTGCATGTGAATATTTGACTAGTAGAATATCCATGTGAATAAGTAAATGGAATTATTTCATTTTATCTTTTCCATATTATGCTGATGTTCAAGTTTAAAAGGCTTTTGTTTTAGTTATACATTTCCTTAAATGTTTATGTTTATTTATGAAAGTTTCAGCAATATTGTTATCCTTACTGAGAATCTAATCTCACCCCTTTCAATGTTTTATTTTTTCCAGGATGTGAAGAAGTAATTTATGAATGACCTGCAGGGATAGTATGATGGGATATGAATACAAGATGTTTTTTTAGTAGTTTTCACTTTATGATGTAATGTAAACTTTATGAATGTATCTAGTTATTCTAAGGCTACTAAACTAATCAGTCTTTACAGACTTGATCTTTTGTTGTCGTGCCAATATTATTTAATAATGCACCAACTCTAGGTAACTGGGGTCGGGGAATTACAGTTGGTATCAGTGGAAGTTTAGTACAAACCTTGGAAGATAGATTTAGATAAACTCTGACTAGTGCAAATAGCCCTAAGATATACTTTGAGTATTAGTATAGAAGAACTTCTTGGAATTTTGGTATTATAGATATTTTGTGAGATTTTTGAGCAATACATCCATTTCTGGATATGAGCAGGTAGAGGCGGCTCTGGCACAGATGTACCTAGGGGTAAAACCCAAAAACACCACTTTGAGCTAGACTCGAATGAGAACTAGTGCACAACAACGGGCCTTACTGTACTCTTGGTTACGACACTCTTGGGGGATATGCTTAGGATAATTATCATTTTCTTTACAAACAATTATGAAGGGTTTATGAATATATATAAATCACCAAAAAAATATTTTTTTATGATTATGGATTATATCCATAAATATTTCAATTTATGTTAAGTGTTTTATAAGTTGAATTTATGTATTTTGATTCATAAACTGATCTAGTTTATGTCATTGTTTAGAAATAGTGCATAGTGGATGAAATGGAAACCATATCAATGCACGCACTCCATATAAGGATTTCCTACCTACTCATGATAATTATACTAGAGCTGGTGATGAAACTAGTGCTAATCAGCTTATCACCATACTAGGACAACTCACTCAGGTTATGAATAATAACCTTACCCATATGGAGCACCCTGATCCGCAGTGTGGAGGATCAATGTTAGATCACTTCATGAGGCAGCAACCACCAACATTCAATGGGAGTACAAATACATTAGTAGCTGAGCAATGGATATGTTCCTTAGAGAAAATATTCAATGCCTTGGGAAGCAGTGAAAGGGAAAAGTTATCATGGCAGTTTACCGCCTCACTGGAGATGCTGATCAATGGTGGTATTTGATTCATAACACGAAGGAAGATGATGAAGTATCAAATATGGAATGGAGGGAGTTCGAGGAGATTTTATTAGAAAAATACTTTCCATGTGACCATCGAGCATATATGGAAAGGCAATTTCTGAGTCTGAGACAAAAGGAGGATGAGAATGACGCAAAGTATGAGGCTAACTTTATGAGGTTAACAAGGTATGCTTGAGATTATATACATAACCCAAGAAGTAAGATTGATCATTTCTTTGATGGGATAAAACCATTTCTTCATTGAGCATTAGTCTCACAATCCTTCTCTTCATACGAATACATTGTCTCATGTGCTATCAAGACAGAAAAGGAATTATCTAAGTCATATGACTTTAAAGAAAAGAAAGAGAAGAAGAGATCTTCTGATCAATCTGAAAATGGAAATAAGGGGAATAAGGGAAAAGTTGAATATCCATCTTTTAGTAAATGTGGGAAGAAACACCCTGGTACTTTCTTAAAAGGGATGGTAGTCTGTTACAAGTGTGGTGAAAAAGGCCACCAAGCTCGTGATTGCAAGGGGAAGAAGGAAGCTACCGATGTTCAATGCTACAACTGCAGGGAGATGGGACATTATGAAAATGAATTTCCTAATAGTAAAGGGAACTTACCTCAGAAATGGACAAGAGATCAAGGCCAAGCTTATGCTATCACTACTACTGAGTTAGAATCTCTAAAAGACATGGTGGCAGGTAATTTAATGGTTTCCTCAAGTTTAGAAAATTCATTATTTGATTCTGGATCATCAAATTGTTTCATAGCTTCCCAGTTTTCTAAGAAAATTAGATATTTCCAATTTTATTTAACAAGGGAGTTTTCAGTCAAAAATTTTAAGGAAAATAACATTGCTACAAAGTTCTGTGAATCAGTTCCCATTAGAGCACATAAATGTTCTTTATCTACTGATCTCATCGTCATACCTATGATTGAGATTGATATAATCCTCAATATAGATTGGCTTTTGGACCATGATGTGGATATTTATTGTAAGAAGAAATAGGTTACTATTTTTTATGACGATGATAAAGAACACATTATCTTTAGAGCAGAATCATCACCACCTAATTCTTATCTAGATCCACCCCCAGTATCTCAACTAAATTCAATTATTGGGGAGGAATAGAATGAAATAACTATGGGTGAGGAAATGAATGTTCAATTAGAGGATGTACCTATTTTGGGAGAATATGTTGATGTGTTTATGGATGATTTACCTGGACATCCTCCAGAATGAGAAATTGAGTTTTCCATTGATTTAATTCATGGATCAAGGCCCATATCGAATACCCCTTATAGAATTGCCATTATGGAATTGGTGGAACTAAAGAAACAGCTATAGGAGTTGAGTAATAAAGAATTTTTTCTCCCCAGTGTTTCTCCATGGGGAGCCCCTGTCCTTTTTTTAAGAAGAAAGATGGATCCAAGAGGTTATGTATCGACTATAGGGAGATCAATGCTATAAAAATAAATAACAATTATCCCCTACCTTGTATTGATGATTTCTTCAACAATATTAATGGAGAACAATAATTTTCAAAGATTGAACTTCGATCTGGATACCATCAGTTGTGTGTGAAGAAGGAAGGCATTCCGAAGAGAGCACTTCGAACCAGGTACGGGCACTACGAGTTTACAGTAATGCCTATTGGGATGACTAATGCAGCATCTGTTTTCATGGATCTAATGAACAGAGTTTTCAAGGAATATCTTGATGACTATGTAGTGGTATTTATTGATGATATCTTGGTATACTCCAAAAGCTATGAAGATCATGAAATTCTCCTGCGCATTATCTTGAAGACTTTGAGAAGACATGAATTATATTGGAAGTTTAGCAAGTGTGAATTCTGGCTTCAAGAGATTTCTTTTCTTGGCCATATTGTCTCTAAGGATGGAATCTCTATTGGTCCTTCTAAGACCAAGGCAATCCAATAATGGCCAGCCCTGACAATTATAACTGAGGTACGCAGTTTTATTGGTTTACCAGGTTATTATCGGTGTTTTGTCTATAATTTTTCCCGATTGGCTAACCCATTAACGAATATCACACGTAAAGGGGTTAAATTTGTTTGGACAAAAGAGTGTGAAGAATGTTTTGAAGAAATGAAGATAAGATTAGTCAATTCTCCAATATTGACTCTACTATCGGGGAATGATTGGTTCGTTATTTATAGTGATGCATCAAAGAAAGGACTTGGTTGTGTCCTTGTGCATAATGATAGGGTTATTGCCTATTCATCACAAAAGCTAAAAATTCATGAGCAAAAATATCCTACTCATGATCTTGAGTTAGCTGTTGTAATCTTTGATTTGAAGATATGGAGGCATTATCTCTATGGTGAAAAATGTAAGATATATACCGATCATAAGGGTTTAAATTACATTTTCTCACAAAAAGAACTCAACATGAGGAAAAGGCGATGGCTTGAAATACTCATGGATTATGATTGAACGATAAACTAATACCCATGGAAAGAAAATAAGGTGGCAGATGCTTTGAGAAGAAAAGATCATTGAGTTTTGAACAATATGAGAATTGAAAGGGATCCTATTTTCATGGATATAATAAAGATGGATATGGGAATAACCATGGAATGTGAATCATCGATAATTTTTCAAATGGTTGACAAACCATCTTTACTAGAAAGGATAAATATTTCTCAAACCGATGATGAATAATTTAAAAAGAAGATTAAAGCTATGAATGATGGCAGATTGAGTGACATTGTGTATGAAGATGGAATTTTGAAATTTGGGAAGAGAATTTGTGTTCTCGATATACCTGATCTGAAAATGGGAATTATTGGATGATGCTCATAGTTCCAATTTTTCTATACACCCTAGGAGCAACAAAATGTATAGATATTTGAAGGAACATTTTTGGTGGGACAAAATGAAGAGGGAGATTGATGATTTTGTGTCAAGATGTATGGTTTTTCAACAAGTGAAAGCTGGAAGGCAACATCCTGGAGGAGTCATGCATCCTCTCTCCATACCTGAGTGGAAATGAGATAATATCACTATGGACTTTGTCATGGGACTACCAAATACTCCTAGAAGGAACGATGCAATATGGGTCATTGTTGATCGTCTTACCAAGTCAGCACATTTTCTTGTTATAAGGTAAGATTTACCACTTGAACGCCTATCAAGGCTATATATTAATGAAGTTGTGAGAATTCATGGAGTACCCCTACCAATTTTTTCTGATCGTGATCCCCATTTTATTTAATGATTCTGGAAAAGTCTTCAGAAAGCCCTAGATACTGAACTTTGTTTGAGCACTGCCTACCATCCTCAAACTGATGGACAATCAGAACGAACTATTCAAACCTTAGAAGACATGTTGATATCATGCCCACATGACTTTCAGGGTATGTGGAATCAATATTTACCTCTGGTAGAGTTTTCCTATAATAATAGCTTTCATTCAAGTATGTGGATAGCGCCATATAGAGCGTTATATGGAAAGAGATGTCACACACCATCCTGTTGGGATGAGATTGGTGAAAGAAAACTTGTAGGCCCAGAACTGGTGGAGGAAATGATGGAAAAAGTAAAGGTGATCCAAAACCATATCAAAGCAGCTGAAAGTAGGCAGAAGTTCCAATAACCGAAGGATTTGGAATTTCAGGTAGGAGATCATGTTTTCTTGAAGGTATCTCCATGGAAGGGAGTTATATGTTTTGGTAAGAAAGGTAAATTGAGTCCCAAGTACATCAGACCTTTTGAAATTCTAGAACGAATTGGGGTTGTAGCTTACCGGCTGGCAATGCCACCAAGTCTCTCCAAAGTTCATGATCTGTTCCACGTATCACTGTTGAGAAAATAAATGCCTGACCCAATGCATGTTCTAACCTACGAGGTATTAGAACTAGAACCCGATCTTTCTTATTGTGAAGAGCCCGTCAAGATTCTTGATAAAAGAGAACAAGTGATGAGAAACTGGATGAGTCATCTGGTAAAAGTTATATGGAGAAACCATAAGATGGAAGAGACAACGTGGGAACCCAAGGAACATATGATGAAGAATCACCCGAGTCATTTCATGCGGTAGTATTCTAGAAATTTCGAAGACTAAATTATTTGAAGGAGGTGAGAATGTAACACCCCAAGCTTCCATGGTACGCTTCCCTTTGAATAATACAGTAGCATGTGTTGTACACAACTTCGAGTTCTAACACACCGCAACCAATCAATATAGCCATTATGAATAGTAATACCCACTTTTTGAAATTTTATAAATTTTATCTTTCAAAATGGAATTCATATTGGGATTCGAAATATCGAAATTATCCTAGGGTAAATTTTTGGTATTTTTCTGAAAACTATCAAGTTTTGATGAATCGTGAAAAACACTGAGTTATAGTTTAAAAATGAATTTTTATTTAAATAAATATTTATTTTATTTAAATTTAATTAAGGTCAAAATACATACATAATACCTATATAAGTTAAATGTAATTCATCGGAGTTAGTTTAGAATAATTTTAGATATATAAAATTTTTATTGAACTTTTCACCGTCTTTTACCCACCTCCTAGGATAATTCACAAGTTCAAATAAAACATAATTTTACCACTTCTGTGAGTGGAATTTTGAAGATACGAGAGACATGGTTAATATCAAGTAGTAAAATTTGGTTCAATAAGGTGAAAATATTTTTTGGTGAATAGTAACGTTTTACTTTTATTTACCACGGTTAAAAGTAAATAGGGTAATTAAGGGTAAAAATGATATTAATATTACCCTAACACATGTCCTAATTCTATTGGACAAGTGTATCTCGACAAAAAACAACCTTAGGAATAATATATTATCATTTAGGTCCACTTGGATTAGATTAGGAAAATTATTATTATTTAATTCAAAGAAGAGTTAAAAGAGTTAAAATCAAAGTTTAATAAATAAAACATTTTTAATATAGGGTTATACAGAAGAAAAATTAGATTATAATTATTCATTAGAAAGATAAAAATATTTCTTACGTAATGGTATTTTATTTATACTTTTTAGACATTACATAATTAAATTAATTTATGACACAATGGTGATGCAGTAATTACCTAATAAATGTAATATTAAAATAACTGATAATATAAATACCCAAATAAAAGTAATTTGAGGATTTTTATGAATTACACGAATTTTATAGGTTAATATGAAATGTTAGTATTGATTTAACTATGTTTTTACGAAGTAATAATGCTTTTATGATTTTAACAAAAAACAAATTCCATATAGTGTCAAAATTGACATAAAAGAGTATTTAAAATAAATATTATATTATTAATGGATATTAAATTCCTAAAAATATAGGGATCAGTCAAGAGAATTATATCATGATTGGTGTATCATTAATGAACCACTTGGGTTCTATTTAATGTATATAGTATGTTTATCAACTATATAATATAAAAATACAAAGTGACATGGTAAGTGTCAAACTAATTAACTACGAGTTAAAACTAATATATAAGGTTAATATAATGACCCAAACATGTATAAAATCTATTGGTTGAAAGGATTTAAACCCATACCCAAATTAGACTTCTAATATTCTACTTTGGAGCCTTTAGAAACCGAATATGAATTTATTATAAAATAATACTTTAAGTTTTTCCTAAAGATCCCCTCCTCTCCCTTATAAAAGGACACCTCTTATAACCAATTCTTCACACATTAAAAGCCTTTTTTTCGGCCAAACTCTACCCAAATATCCTCTAAACTATCCTTTATAAATCCTAGAGGCCTTCTTTCTGTCATAAATCCAACCCAAGGATCCATTTTGATCAAATCAAAAGGAAGAACCTGAAAAAGAGGTAATGTTTTCACCACCCTTTTTCAAGTTCCTTTCCTCTTCAACTTCTTCTTTCTTTGTCATTCCTATTCTAAAATAATAAATCCAGTGTCTTATATATACTGTGATGTTATTATAAATTTTTTACAACCATATTCAGTATTCTATCCATCCTTTGAATGACATTTCACCATACGTGTGTACGTACGACTTACCCTCTCCACGTCATGGTGTAATTTTTATTCAATAAATTATTATTTGGATGGGTATAATAATGATGTTAAATTCATTTAAATAATAAATATAACATGATAAGGATTATTTATATATGATATACCATCCAATTATATATTATTTTAATATCAAAATAATGATATTATCGCTTGTGCGTACGTACGGACTACCGTCTCCACGAACACGATGAGATTCATTCCCCATCGTATCCATTCAAGTATAATTCTCATTTGATGATTAAAAATAATGTTTAAGGACTTGATATCATTCTTTATATGAATAATATACAACCTATCCAAAACAAACATGGCTTCTGTAACAAAACATATAAAAGAAAACTAGTAAGTTAACACCCGAAATGACGATAATACTAAAATATTATTAACAAAGCATTATTAGAAGATCATATATGATATCATAATTATGTATGTTATTATTGTTTAATTTAGTAACAATTATTTCACCATTATATAGGAGGTTAACCTACCCTAAACCAAGTAAAAGTACAATGTAAGGGTTTATTTCACAATCTCTTCATTATCTGAGGTTGTTTATACGTAATTATCTACTAGGACCTCTTTATCATCCAAATCCATGTGTCTTAAAAATGTATTTCAAAACATTCTTATTATTTTACAGAATATGGGTTAAATTAATTTATACTATTGTTTGACTTTTTATAAGAAGTTTATAAAGGAATATTTCTGTTGTTTTCCAAACATGGTCCTTTTTAACCTTCTCGATAGAATTAAGGTAAAAATGTCTTTTTTCACTTATACGGAGGGTGCAGTTATTTTCTATCTTTATAAAGTCATCAAAGCTTCTCGTACAAGCTTATAAGAATATTTTCAAAGTAAATGTTTTATTTTATAATTATTTAACTTTTAAATGATTTCAAAAAGAGATATATTTCTCTCAAATAGTTTTGATATCATCTATGCCAACATCCTTTAATGGATTTTAAGTTTATTTAAAGTTGATTTATTATGATACAAAAATTCCGTATTGTATTAAAGGTTTTGTGAGATGTTTGAATGTGGATGTGTTATTTTTATACCATTCATTGTTAATAGAGAAATTATTGACATTTCGTATGCTAGTTTTAATATGAATGTTTATGTTATGTTTACACCTGTTCATATGAGTAATGCATTGGACTTAATAAGTGATCGGTGGAGCCCACAATAACTCCTAGATGCATCGTTAGGTCTCTTGAGACAAACTACTGTCTTGGAAAAAGGCCTTGACAAAATCTTATTTGTGGTCTTGGCACGAGGCCTTGACTATGTGGTTATGATAGTCTGGCATTATGCATTCCATCATTATTAAAGTGGTTATTGATATTGCATGTGATTATTCAACTCATAGAATATCTATGTGAATAAGTAAATGGAATTATTTCATTTTATCTTTCCCATATTATGCTGAAGTTGAAGTTTAAAAGGATTTTGTTTTAGTTATACATTGCCTTAAACGTTTATGCTTATTTATGAAAGTTTCCGCTATATTGTTATCCTTAATGAGCATCTGAGCTCACCCCCTTCCATGATTTATTTTTTCCAGGATGTGAAGAAGTAATTTATGAATGACCTGCAGGGATAGTATGAGGGGATATGAAGACAAGATGTTGTAGTAGTAGTTTTCACTTTATAATGTAATGTAAACTTTATGAATGTATCTAGTTATTCCAAGGCTAATAAACTAATCGATCTTTCGAGACTTGATCTTTTCTGATCATGCCAATATTACATAATAATGCACTGACTCTGGGTAACTGGGGTCGGGGCATTATAGAGGTCATACCCATGTCACGGTCAAACTTAACGATGGCCCTCCTCAGTGTGTTGAAACCCATTACAGAAGACTCTACCACACCCATGACCTCAGGTATGGATATGATCCTCCTTTCATAGGTTCCTAATGTGAATATGTTACATGTCAGGCCAACCATCAGCATGGAGATCTTACCCATGTCATTATAGTAGCCTATGAATGTGCTCCTTGTCCCAGTAATCAGAGAAGTGGAGGTTTTCCTTGCTTTGGGGGCTCCCAACCCAGAGGTCCTACCCATGTTCAGCGTGACCAGTACAACAAACTTCCTCGAACCATCGCCACCAAGGGAAACAAGTGTGGAAGACCTTCCCATGCTCTTATAAGCTCCAACAGAGGTTTTACCCACTCTAGAACTTTTTATAGAGGTTCCCTCTGTATTCTAGCCAGTGGACAGATAGGTCATCCCCTTGTTCCCTTTGACATTTGTCCAGGTGCTCCTCGTACCCCATTTCACCTAGGCGGAGGTCCTCTTCACCCCAGTATCAGCTCATCCGGGATCCCTTGTGCCAAAAACCTACCCTGTTTCAAAGAATCACACCAAGGAAAGAGTGAGGGGTGTCAATGCCATAATAAGGATATCAGGATGATTTGGACCACAATCAAACATTTCTGATTCTCAAATTCTGAAGTAGAATATGAATCAACAATGGATCCCTCAACCCTCTCTTATGTGTCAAGGGTTGGGGAAAGAATGTGGTGCATCAGCCTCATCCTTCTAGAAGTTGAGGTCCGTCAAATCCATACCTCCCTCCACAGATACATCCAAGAAGAGGAGTATTTTTCCCCTTTCCAGAGGCTAGCCATGCAATCATCCCCATTGTCTACAGGGTCATTCCCCACATCAACCAGATATCTTAGAGAGTTATTATGGGGACTGGCACGGGATGAACAATGACATGGCCAACCACCAATATATGTTAAAACCATGCCAGAAATTTCAATTTCCATCCCATATTAATGAGATGTAATGGCTCAATCATCGCATTCATCGTAGTACAACCCAATATGTGGAGGCTTTTCAGCCAATACTTTGTATTCTCCACCTGCCAGTCTACCGTCTTAGCGATTTTCTTCAGTACCATTGACGATCCCTAGCCTCCCCCAGTTAATGAATGGGTTATCCATGTGATGGATCCTGTGTCTGATCCACAGATATTTTGGGACATGCTCACATCATATCAATTCCCAAAAATGTTCTCGCCAATTGTTTATGCAAACTTCAGTGCCCGGGAATTGCTTACTCAGGCGGAATTCGCATGCTTCCACCAATCCCTCTGGGTGATTCACTTCTGTCTCCATTATCAGTGAGTGACTTACCCCAAGAGTCATGAATAATTTGAAGATATTTACCAACAATGTTGTATGGTCGTCTTAGCTGCACTCCCTACGGCCCAACACCCAAAGTCTCCTGGTCACCTTTGATCCATCCAGAAATAGTGTGTTCGGAGCTTTAATGTACTCTACCTAATTATCAAGGCAGCTTCCCCCCATTTTCAGGTTCGTGGTTGGGGACAATATGTTACCCTTCACCTTAGTGCTATCTAGAGCTTGCCTAATTTACCAGGTGATATTGAGGATATGCCTCCAGGTAGTGTAACGGTTAATATGACTAACCTAAAAGGGGGATAGAATGAGCTATTCCTCCTTGGAGAGGACCTAACCCCCGAGGGAGCATCA
Organism: Viscum album; assembly: GCA_963277665.1. Classification (NCBI taxonomy): domain Eukaryota; kingdom Viridiplantae; phylum Streptophyta; class Magnoliopsida; order Santalales; family Viscaceae; genus Viscum; species Viscum album. Next base: position 151,953,181 of record OY728138.1, read on the forward strand.
CACCTATTGGATCCGTTTTGAAGGATCACTTTCCATCAAATAAATTTATTGGGTCTTCATTTACCTACTGAGTCATTAACCCTCGGCCGAAATCTAAATAAGGGAAAAGAGCACATTGGAGCTGTCAAGCCCTCTTTCTTGTCTGGATCATTGCAGAAGAAGGTTATGATCCTTAAAAATCTATGTTGCGCCAATATCTGACAAAGCACAAAAGATAGTCGATGACCTCTTTGTTGAATCTGCTGTAGAGAGATGACTGGACTACGGAGATCCTTGGCCAAGATAGTAGGGGTTGGTAAAATAGTTCCCCAACGAGTTAACCTTGAGTGACCCTAACCATACTATCTGAATAGAAAAGATAGAGGCTAGAACTTATGGAAATAGGGCATGGTACACGTCACCAAATCCAACTGAGTTGCGTAATAATCCCCAGGACCCATCTCAGGTTCCTACAGCTGCTCTGAAGGTCATCCCACTAGCTTCTCCAAGACCCACCGGGGGTGATTTCATGTTGAAGAACCTTCCAACACACTGGTGGTCTGTGATACTCATTAATATAGGAACCCCCAGCCAGATGATCCAATGGAGGAACTCATTTCCCACCTCGAGGTGTTAGAAACTCGACACATAGAAATCATACCTGATGTAAAGTTTTATCCAACGTTGGTGGATGATATTCCAGCACCCTCAGGTTTGGGAAATCCCACATTACCCCCCCCCCCCTTAATGGTACGGGTGATCTAATGTGGGATCTGGACCACTTCCTCTCAAGGTGTGGACCCTTGCTGGGAACTCCGACACAGCAGGAGGCCGCCAAACTCCGATGTTTTGCACTGACATTGTAAGGGCCTCGGTTTGTCTGGTGTGGGCAACTGCCCATCGGGTCGGTAATCATCTGGGAATATCTTCATAAGAATTTCATTTACTAGTTCATCTCTACCACCAAGAAGATGATTATTGCAGACCTCTTCAAGTGTAGGTTGAGGCCTGACGAGTGCGTCGCGGACTTTGTCGCCCGGTTGAAAGGCACTACCAACTCCTTGGATATGCCACTGACTCAGGAATAGTTGCGGATAATGTGTCAGTGGAATGTCAAGATCTAATTAGACCCATATCTCATTACACATAATTACTTCATATGATTCCAAGACTTATCTTAAAAAACCTATTGTCTAGAGGAAGCCATACAGTAGGCCAAATAGGCACATCTATTGCCTCCATCAATTCCCGTAAGAAGACCTACCAAGGCTGAGCCTGTCGTAGTGGCCCAAATAAAGACTACCATGAAACTAGATTTATTACTAGTGGAACCACCTCCATAGTCCCGTAGAGGCACACCACCTCCGGAATATCCTTCGACCCAACAACACCAACATTAGAATAGGTAGGTTCCCCTATGTAACACACTACCACCACCCATGCGAGATAACCAGGTTACACCTTATTGACAGGATCCTTCTGCCCCACATTAGGGATAGGATCCTAGAGCCCTCTTCTTAGATAATAGAAATCATAACTACTCATTCAACCAGGCTCATGTCCCCATGTAATTTCAAATCACCTTGGAATAGGGACTTCTACGTCTTCCTGAATGCTGGAGGCCAGAAGAGACAGATATCACTGATAGCCCCAACTACTACCCCTATCACCAAATCCTGGGGAATACCCTAAAACCGTGATATGTGTTTAGATGATGGATTCAAGACCTGGTTTATAAAAACATATTCACTTAGGCCCAGCCCTGGCATAGGTGGAATGGCTATTCGTGAAGCCAGACAGTGGCATTGACAACTAAGATGAGTGGCATCAAGTTGCTAACCACCTATACCAAACTTATGATGAATGAATGTCTTGTAAGGTAGTCCCTCATGCCCATGGTATTATCTGTGCACACCTGAATCGATCTATGTCTTTAGAAGACACCAGATCACTCACTGCCAGTAGATCTGCTTCATCGGCTCTTCAATCCTCTTCTTAGAAGATAAGGCATCAGAATCACAAAGGAAAACAAAGTCCCTCACAGATTTCATCATCATTCTGTACTCTCAGTGACTTCATGACCATTGAGATGGTGATTCCCCATAGAATCCATCCCGTTATGGCAGACTCTACATGTGACAATAAAGGGTACACTTTGCTTAATATTGTAGCGCTGGTAAACCCCTACAAGATTCCTAACAATGAGGTGTGCCAGATGGATCCTTCCAATATCTCTAGCTCTCACCAGTGTCAATAGAGACATGAATATATAGGTCATCAAAATTCATCAATCAGTGCATCCATCTAGGCTGTGTATCCCACTGATACCAGATAGTAGGCCCAGCGTAGATCTTAGTATGCACAACCTCCTCATATGGTGTCATCAAGACTGCCTTCACTTCCATTTGGGTTACTTGATTAGGCAGAGCCTCCCCTAAATTTCCATGATCTACCACATTTTTCTATGGAATGGTCTCAATCATCTGAACCACATCCGGTAGTCACTCCATGAGCTTTGACTAATGAGTAGCAAGACATTCCAAGCATCAGTCAGCTGCCAGCATAGCCAGTCGGGCCATCCATAACTCCAGCAACAATGCAACCTCCTATAAGCAGAAGTTCACACTTGGCATGGACGTATGATGTCCTTATGAATCTGTCCAGCATTCCAGAAAGGCTCTCCATTCATGAGGTTCTTCAACTATCGGCTAATATGCACGAATCCCTTACTGAGCATTAAGAAGCCCCCTCGAATTTGAGAAGGATGTAGTAGCTACAGAAGCCTTCAATGTTGTGGTAGTCAGGCATGCTGAATGTTAGGCCATTATCTTATCATCTAAAGAAGATGAAGGCTCTCCCATATAAGGTAACATCCTCCCATTGTACATCACTGACCACTTCAATGGATTGGATGATTTTTGTTGCCTTATCGACGCAGGCTCTGGGATCAACCTAATCCCAACCCGAACAGTTTGAAAAATGGGGTTGTGTGAGGATGATTTGAGTCCCTCTAACCTAAAAATACATGGTTATGATAGAACCAAATAGACACTGGTCAGAAATATTCACCTAATTACCCAATTTGGTGGTCTAGTATCCAGCACTAAGTTCATGGTTGTCTCACAAGACACTACATACAATGCATTAATGGGCAGGCCATAGCTTCACCTACATGTGGTGGTCCCTTCATCGTATCACCAGTGCCTTAAGTACTCCCTTAATGGTCGGGTGGGAATACTCCAAGGTACAAAATCCCCCTTTTCAACTTATAAATCACACTATCTATATTTTGACTATTATAAGAGAATGTAAAAGAAGATTCAGGCTAACGAGGTTGAAAACGCTACGACTACGACTGATCTGTGGATAGACCTCGATGATGCCTGCATTCTTCTGATCCACCAATTGGAGGCTACAAGCCTGGATATGGGGAAATTATTCATTGTTTCAGGAATGATGGGGAAGAATATTCAAAAGTCCAAGCAACACTAGAAGATCACCTTGTATTCCTACACGAATCTGGCTCATATTATCTGATATCCCTATTCTCCCATAAGGTATCGGGATGTCCACCCCATGGAAATAGTAATACGCCATACTTTTTGGTTTTGTTAGGAAAGGATAAATTTCATCAAGAAAACACATCACTATTTCTTTGATATCATGAGTTGTGGCCCCCTAGGTTGAAGACCAAATGGGATTGGATCAACCGATTTCATCATTATGGTTTTAAAATCATAGGAGTTCCCTGATGCAATGTCTACCACCACTCAAGCTGGCACTTGCATCGCATCAGTATCTTTTGACTCTGATGCATAACTCCCACCGAGGATCCCTCCTAAATAAGTGAAGTAGATGATATAGAGGATGCACCTCCTTCATTCGATGTGGGTTTTTCCTCTATGGTCAATGAAATTTTACAGGTGAACCTTGGTAGAGAGACGGACCCAAAAGCCACATTGATCAGTGCCTCTACGCCTATCAATTAGAAAAAACAGTACGTGGACTTCTTGAAGCAACATCATGATGTATTTTCTCGGAGTTATGATGAAAATATGGGACTAGATCCCCAAGTAGTTATCCACCTCCTCAGTCTCCCAACAAATCACCATGGGTTTAAGCAGCCTCCCAAAAAGATATAACCTTATCACGGTACCATGTTCGGGGCTGAAGTTGATAAGCTCATCAGAGCCATTTTTTGCGAAGGAGTTCTAATACACCAGATGGTTATCCAATATTGTTCCCACCATGTTGAATAATGGATAGATCAGAGTCTGAATCAACTTCTTGGGTCTCAACTGTCACTGTCCAAAGGATGAATTTCCCCTTCCTGTGACAGAACTATTGATCGACGCCACAGCTGGGTTCCAGACTATCTCTTTCATGGATTAGTATTCCAGGTATAATAAAATCTGAATGGTCCCAGAGGATGATGCATCTACAGCCTTTAGGGAACCACAAAACACTCTCTCATAGTAGGTTATGCCCTTTGTTCTAAAGAATGAAGGTTCCACTTATCATCATGCCATGCATCGTATATTTAAGCCGATCCTCAGGAAATTGGTGGAATTCTATGTGGATTATCTAGTGGTCAAATATCACAAGAATCCGAACCATCTAAATGACCTTGAAAAAGTGTTCGGCTTCCTCTGTTCTTTCCATATAAAGATGAACCCATTGAAATTTTCATTCGAGGCCATCTACGAGAAGTTTCTTGGTTTCATTATCAGATATTAAGGCATCAAGATCAATCTGATGATGATTAAGAAAATCGGTCAGATGTCTCCTCCGAGAAGAATTCAAGAGCTTTGAGGATTCCAAGTCCACTTTTCCTACATACGATAATTCATTGAGAATCTGGTCGACAAGTCTAATCCCTTTTCTTGGCTCATGAATAATGGAATTGTCTATCCGTAGGATGAGTAATGTAATAATGATTTTGATGAAATAAAGTCATACATGTTACAGCCCCCAGTCCTAATGCCGCTAGTTTCTAGAAATTCACTAGTCCTTTATGTGACTTCTATGGAAAGATCTCTCGGCATCCTTCTTGCCCAGAAGAACAACGACGGAACATATAATAGTCTCTACTATCTCAGCTGCATGATACTCAATACGGAAAGTAGATACTCCCCTATCGAGAAGAGATACATTGCGCTGGTATTCACAGTACAGAAATTGTGACATTACTTGCAGAACCATGAGGTACAACTAGTGTTGCGAGTGGATCCGCTAAAGTATATCCTGAACCGCCCCATATTGATAGGTCATCTAGCTTGGTGGGTAGTGATCTTCTAGAAATTCGACATTAGGTTTTTCCCTGAGAATGCCATCATGGGATATGCATTGGATGTCTTACTTGAAACCCATCAAGATCTCATGTCACAGTAGATAGATCTTGTTTTTCTTAATGAGGCAATCCTCTCAGTAGAAAAATCCATTCTGTGTTGGAAAATTCACTTTGATGGTGCTTCTTAGAGCCCTTCCAGTAGAAGGATTAATGACCCTAGACTCAACAGAGTGGGCTTGGTTATCGTCTTCATCACTCCGGTACAAACTGTTTTGTCGTATTGGTTCTTATTTTCAGAAGGTTATACCAATAATGTGGCAAAATACTAGTCCCTCATTACTGGCCTCGATCTGTCCCTCAAAATTGATATTCCTCACTTGCATATGAAAGGGGACTCTGAACTAGTCGTCAAGAAGATAAACAGTTACTATGTCATCATAAATCCAGAGGTCGTACCACTATTGGAATGCACCCTCCATCTGATGGCTCAGTTCCCATCTCGGCCAGACGTAATCCATGTCCCTCAGTCCCAAAATGGTCAAGATGACACCTTGGCCACCCTAGTTGTATCTCTTATAGAGCCTGAAGTGGATGATTTGATTATCCATATGGAACACTATAGAGTCATCATCCCCATCCCTCTAGATGACAGGGATAGCCCGTAGGTAAGACACCTTACCATCGTTTCCACCACGTATGGGCCCCAGGGTCCACCTGTTGCAGAGCTAGAGGTGAATCCCAAATGGAGGATTCCTTTTGTCGACTACCTCCAACAGAGCAGTCTCCCGAAAGATCGAGCCAAACACGGCCGAATCAGATGTCGCGCATTGAAATTTACCCTCCAAAGTGGCCCTGATCTTTATTAGATCCTCTACAGAAATGGGGTCAATGGAGTCCTCATTTATTTCATTCAAGGGTCTGAGTTTCCCCAGGTCATGATAGAGGTTCATGATGGTTACTTCAGGGCTCATCCGACTAAGACGAATCTATATCACCAGATCTGCAGACTAGTTTATTTTCAGCCCTCCAGGATTCGTGATAGTATCGAGTTCTACAAGAGATTCCTTGTGAGACATATCCATGATAACTTTGTACATCATCCACCACAACCTCTGCACACTACCATGTACTCTTGGCCATTTTTGGTCTGGGGAATCGATGTTGTGGGACTATATCCCCCGAAGATATCTCGCCAGTGCAGGTTCATACTGACCGCTACAGATTTCTTTTCTAAGTGGGCAGAGCTAGTTCTGTTGAAGGAGGTAAAGGTACGTTCAATCATTGAATTTTTGAACTCTAAGGTCATCTTCTGATGTGGAGTCCCTCACTCCGTCCTCACCAATAATGGTACCAACTTCCAAGTAGCTGAGTTGATGAAATTGTATGCCATGTACCGCATCCATTTTAACCATACTTCCTGCTATCGCGTACAGAAAAATGCCCATATTGAAGAATTCAATAAGTCCCCCTATAACATCCAAAAAATGGATGGTTAGAACCAGAATAGTTGGCCAGAAAACACCCCAATGCCCTCTGGGATTCTTGGATGATGACTCATAATTCCACCCAGGTAACCCCATATTCCATGGTGTGTGGAACAAAGGTCGTCCTTCCTGTTGAAAATAAATTTCCTTCATTATGAATAGATGTCTATGATCAGAATGAACTATATAAGGTAGTTAAGATGTGTCTGGATGAGTTGGAAGTGATTGATGAGAACATGCTTCATGCCCTGCACAATCTAGAAAGGCATCAAAACACGATATCTAGAGCTTTCAACAAGGAAGTTTGCCTTCACTCATTCTTTCTAGGAGACATGGTTTTGGCTCTAAGAACACCAACGATACCTGATATGAAACCATCAAAGAAAGAGCCCAAATGGGAAGGACCTTATGTAGTTCACAAGTTTTACCCCATTGGCGCGTACTCCCTATTTACCATGGATGGTGAGAAAATAAATTCTCCCACCAATTCCATGTTCCTCAAGCAATATTTTTCTTGGGAAAATGGGGTCTAATATGACCTTAACCTGTTATGTCCCTTATGAGATTAAACTGTATGTCACCCCGTAAGACGTTAAACTGTATGTGGTCATTAATGACTTTAAACTGTTACGTCCAGTGTAACGCCCCGACCCCAGTTACCAAGAGTGGATGCATTACTACATAACATTTTCTTGATCACAAGGGATAAATTTTCAAGTACTGATCAGTTTAGCAGTCTTGGAAAATATATTACATACATGAACATTACATTACATTATAAAATGAAAAACAATAACAACATGGTCTCCATTGACCACAATCATTTCCCTTAGAATATCCCTATTTTTCTGTCATAATATACATCTTCTCATCCTGGAAAAAATAAAACATAGAAAGGGGTGAGCTCAGATTCTCAGTAAGGATAACAATATAGCACAAACATTCATAAATATGCATAAAAATTTAAGGAAATGTATCAAACTAAAACAAAAGCCTTTTAAATTTTAAATTCAGCATAATATAGAAAAGAAAAATCAAATAATTCCATTTTATTTTTCACATGGATATTCTACTAGAGAATAATCACATGTAATATCAATAGCTAATTTCATAATGATGAAATGGATAATGCCGGACATCAAAACCACATATTCAAGGCCATGTTCCAAGACTACAAATAATATTTTGTCAAGGCCTTGTTCAAAGACATTAGTTTGTCTCATGAGTCCTACCGATCCATTAAGGAGATATAACAGGCTCCACCCATCACATAATAAGTCCAATGCATTTCTCATATAAAAAGGTTTAAACATAACATAAACATTTTTATTTAAAATAGCATAAGAAATGTAAATACAATATCCATAAACCATGAATAGTGTAAAAATAACACATCCACAGTCAAACATATAAAAAAACATTCAATACAATATGGAAGATTTGTATCATAATAAATCAACCTCTATCAAGAATAATATCCTGTAAAGGGTGTTGAAATAGTTGAAAATGATCAGTAAAAATCTTTGAGAGAAATATAACTTTTTCATGAAATCATTTAAAAGTCAAAAAATTTATAAAGGATGACATTTAAAGACATTTTTGAATCAAAGTTTCCCATACCACTTTGAAACTTTTGAAAAAAATTAACATTTAAAAAACATTCATGCCCATATAAATAAATCCTTAAAAACTATTTTGAAATATTGGACATTAATGAGAATGATTTAGAAGAATAAATATTTAAAACATTTAAAATTATGATCTAGTTAAAGATTCCCTTCCATAAAACCTTAAAATATTCCTTTTGAAAATATTTTTATTAAACACAAATGTGGATGATAATGAGATCCTATTAGACACATACATAAAAACAACCTCAGAAAAGTAATGAGATTGTAGAACTAACCTTTACCTTGTACTTTTCATTAGTAGAGGGTGCATTAACCTCCTATGTAATAGTTAAATTATTCCTATTGAATTATAAAAAAAATCATATACATAAATATTATATCATATATGATATTCTAATATTGCTTTGTTAACAATATTTTAGTAGTATCATCGTTTCAGGTGTTAACAGATTCATTTTCCATTATATGGTTGGTTATGTAAGCCATGTTTGTTATGGATATAATGTATTTGATTACTATAAAGAATTATATTAGGTTCATAAACATTATTTTTAATCATAAAATGAAAATTATTCTTGAATGATTACGATGGAGAATGAATCTCATCGCGTTCAGGGAGACTGTAATATGTACGTACGCACGAGCAACAATATCATTATATTGATGGTGAAATAGAATTTAATTGGATGGTATATCATATATATAGAATAATTAACATGTTATATTTATTATTTACATTAGTTATACTCAATATTATACCCATCCATATAATGAAGTGTTTGAATAACAAACTACACCACGATGTATAGACGGTAAGCCGTACGTACACACGTATGGTGACTTTGTCTTTTATAGGACGAATAGAATAAAAAATATGGTTGTACCATATTTATAATAACATAAAATTATTTATAAGTTACTTTATTTTTTATTTTGTTATGGAAACTACAACAAAATATGATGTGGAAGAACAAAAGAACTTGAAAGAGGGTGGTGAAATTATTACTTCTTCGGGTGTTTCCTTTTGAGTTGTTCAAAAGGGATTCTTATGTTGTCTTTCTGATCAAAGTGATGACTGTAGGTTTATGTGAGGTAAGTTGGGAGGATGTTTGGGCAGGTTTTGGATGATCCAAATGGCTTTGGAGGTGTGATTTGGAGAGAAGGGGAAGTTCCCATTTATAAGATGGGTGACGGTCACTTTAGGAAAAGATTAAAATATTAATTTATATTACAAACATATTCCATTTATAATGGATCCAAATAAATTTATTTTGATCCTTAGGTGGTTATGGGTTTCTATTGTTTCAACCAATATGTTTTAGACAAAGTTAGGTTACCATTTTTACCTTATCATTTAGATTTAACTCTTAGTTAAATAGTTTAACTTTTACCGTGTCTTCTTTTATTCTTACAATATATGGAAAATAAACATACTATAAACATCCAATAGAACATAAAGTGGTTAAATATTGACATATATAATATTATTTAAGCCTTACGGAGGAACTTTAGATTTTTTAAAATATTATATCAACCAATAATATAGTATTTGTTTTAAAAACTAATTTCTGTCAATTTTGACACTATTTGGTATTTTGTTTTTGTGAAAGTCCTAACAACCTTATCATTTAAAACATAATTTATCTAATAAACCCTAACATGTCATGTCAACCTATAAAATTCATGTATGGAATAAAAAATTTAAATTATATTTATTTTAATATTTATAATATAAACTATTTTAGTATTTCATTAAGAATGTAATTATTGCATCATCATTTTGTCAGAAATAAGTTTAATTATTTAATCTACAAAAATTATAAATAAAATACCATTAGGTATTAAATATTTATATATTTATAATTAATATTTATAGTCCAATTTAGCTTATGTATAACCCTATATTAATGATGGTTTAGTTAATAAACTTTGAATTTAAAAATTTTAACTCTTCTTTAAATAAAATAATATTAAATGTCCTAATCTAATCCCAGTAGACCTAAAGGATCATATTTTATTCATAATGTTGTTTTTGGTCGATTTACACCTATCCAATAGAATAAGGACATGTGTTTTGGTAATTATAATATAATTTATACCTTTAATTTCCCTATTTACTTTTAACCGTGGTAAATAAAAGTCAAATTATACTATTCACTAAAAAATAATTTCATCTTATTTAATCACATTTTACTTACTTATATTAACCGCATCTCTTGGATTTTTGAAATTCAACTCACAGAATCAGTAAAATTACATTTTATACAAATTTGCTAACGTGTGAGGAAGGTGGGTAAAAGATGTTTAAAAGTTCAATAAAAAATTTTACATCTAATTTTATTATAAAATGAGTCCAATGAATTAAACTAAACATATATATAGGTATTTTATATCTATTTTTACATAAAATAAATTTAAATAAAATAAATAATTATTTTAAAAAAATCGGTTTTAAATAATAACGTAGTGTTTTTCACTATTCATCGAAAATTGAATGTTTTCAGAAAAATACCAAAACTTCAATCTAATATAATTGTAATATTATAAATTATAAAATTATTTATATTTTACCAAATTCAATACATAGAATTTTCATTTATTAATTTAAAATTAATTCCCATTTTCAAAACCAAAAAGCGGGGTTTTAAAAAGTAAAAACTATCAAAAGATTGACATGTGTTTATGTCAAATTTAAATGTGAAATTACTTATAATGACCTACATTGTATTAAATGATAAAAATATAATCTATTTATACTTAAAAAACATTAAAATTCATAATTTAACACTATAAATTATTTCAATTAAAAAAGGTGTTTTCAATTAAAACATTGTATTTTTCACTATTTGTCAAAATATGAAAGTTTTCAGAAAAGTACCAAAAATTTATCCAAACTAAATTTTTATGTCCCACTTCTAAAGAAGAATTTAATTTCATTAAATTTAATATATAAAAGAGTCAAATATTTGTTTTAAAAATGGTTCTCCATTAAAAGGTGGTAAAATTTCATTTTTTGAAAAATACTTCTTTTATCTAAAAAAAATTTGATCTTATATTATGTCAAAGAAACACATAATATAAAAGCTAAAATTATATAGAGTATATATGATTCAAAATGCAGTTAATACTTTTTATAAACACTTTTTGAATGGCAAGTTAGGTAAGTTATGGTGCGCTCGAACTCGGTGTTGCGTGTAACGCAAACTGTTGAATTACATTAATGAGATAACATACTGTGAAATCTTGTGGTGTTACATTCTCCTATAATTCAATAAATTGCATCCCCACAATTTGAAATTGATCTTCGAAAAGAGAAAATTAGAAATAAAAAAATACCTTTCTGGAAAAGCCACATCAGAAATTGGGTTAATAAATTTTAGTCTTAATAAGAGGGAAAGGGAATGGAAAAGTCACAACCAAATTATGATCATGATTATGTGAACATTAGTGGAAATTATAGAAACATAATTGATAGAAAATTTAAATATTTATAGGGAGTTATTGAGGTCATCAATCACAAACAAGTGTAAAACTGAGGGCCTCTAAGCCATCAATCTATGATGATTTAAAATATCATTGGTTCAACAAAACATAAGGTATTAGGATAACATATTTTTTGTTTTAATATCCCTTCCCTAAAGTTTAAGAATTAATTTATTCATAGTATAAGAGGAAAAATATATATATACTTGAAAAGTATAGTTTCAACCTTCAACTATTTGGACCATAAACTAATCTTTCGCTCTAAAATATATTAGAATTCAAAAATCTTCTATTTATCCTAATCGTATTGGGTTCCAAAAATAATGAATTTATAATTCATTTCTAAGAATATTTAAAAAAACTACATAATAAAAACTAGGAAATAACATAAGCCAGTGGTAGATGATTACCCTTGTTGCCCTTCAGTTGAGGGTTCATGTCTCCCGACCTTGCCGGATGCGATGGGATATCACCCGACCTCTTGGTTGTCCTTTTCATAATAATCCAAATATAATATTAAGAAATGATTTAACCTTATCAATAGTATCCAATGTCAAACTTAATCTTTTGCCAACATTTAGTCTTATCTAAAATACCTCTGTCCAAACTCACAGTCCAAAATTTATAATGAAGGTAAACACAATGAAGATATTTTTTACCACGTAATAAATTGAGAATATTTTCATCATGTATTCTTTTAATGCACGGTAACACCCTGAATTACCATAAATCTATATTTATTACATTGATGATCCCTTATTCCTTATAGAATACTGTATATACTCCATATATCCAAAAATGCTGTAAACTCCAACAATGATGGAATAAACAAACCATTAATCAGTTCCAAGGATGTCAATAATATCCTATATAATTTATCCAAATCAATCATCTCTTATTCCAAAATCAATACCTCACTATCCAGACCATATTATAGTTTTATCTTTCCTTCAACCACATATTTTACAAAAAGTTTAACTTTCTATTGAGTCACTTTTCTTAGTACCACACAATCTCAAATCCTTAATGAAATAGTACTGCAGTACAATCCCAATATAATCTATAATTATTATAACCATTACATCATTGATACAATACACAAATGACATAATTCTTTAATATCAACATAATAACACTAGTAATTACTCTTCATTTGTGGTAATATCACAACTTGATTATTATCCAACAGCATCATTTGTGGTATAATCTGATGATTTGGACATTGTTTCGCATAGTGTCTCAACTCCTTACAGATAAATCATTGTACATTTGAAACCTTTTTCTTACCCTTGCAATCATGTACTCAGTGTCCTTTTTCTCCACACTTATAACAAACTTCCATTCCCATCAAGCATTTACCAAGGTGATTTTTTCCATAGTTGTCACATATGGGAAAATCCTTCTTTCCTCTAATTCCTTTATCCATATTTCTCTCTACCATCTTTTTCTTCTCTGGCTTCTCTTCAAATCCGTAGGACTCAGAAAATTCGTCACTTATCTTACACATGATACTACTGCTTCATATGATGATAATATGGGGGTGAAAATTTTATTTTCTAAATATTGGCTTAATACCATGAAAGATATGATCCTTCTTACTCTTTGGATCATGTGTATTGCTGGAGTTCTCATTCCATCTATTGGGCTCCATTTCTAGACAATGATATACACTATGTTATATTTATGAATCACAATGAATAATTACAAACTTGTAAAATGTCTAATGTAAATTGAAAATATTATGCATATAATTTGTAATCATAAAAAATGTTTTTTTTTGATTATGTATTTACGCCTAAATCTTTCATAATGGATTGTAAAGAAAATGTGAATTATCCTAAGCATGTCTACCAAGAGTGTCGTAACCAAGAGTGTAGAAAGGCCCATTATCGTGTACCGGGATACCCTGGGTCAAGCTCGAAACTCCTTATCAGATTTTTCACGCCTAGGTACATCTGTGCTGGAGCCACATCTACCTGCTTGTATCCTGACAGGGATGTATTGCTTGGAAAATTCAAAAAATATATATATTACCAAAATTATTGGATGTTGTTCTACTCAAATTCTAAAATTCTATCTTAGGGTAATGTTCTTTAGTCAGAGTTTTTTCTAAATATTTTTTCCATGATTATTGCTAAAATTTTTCTGATACCGACTGTAACGCCCCAAACCCAGTTACCCAGAGTCGGTGCATTATTATATAAAATTTGCATGATAACATGGGATCAAGTCCCAAATTACTGATCAATTTAGCAGTCTTGGAAAATAGATTACATACATGAACGTTACATAACATTATAAAATGAAAAACAATAATAACATTGTCTCCATTAACTGCGTTTTTTTCACATAGATTATCCCAACATGTCATTCATAATATACTTCTTCACATCTTGGGAAAAATAAAACATAGAAAGGGGTGAGCTCAAATGCTTATTAAAAATAACAATATAATTGAAACTTTCATAAATAAGTATAAACATTTAAGGCAATGTAAAATACTAAAACAAATTCCATTTAAACTTATAATTAATCATAATATGGAACAAATAAATAAAATAACTCCATTTACTTATTCACACGAATATTCTACTATTATAATAATCACATGTTATACCAACAGCTAATTCTATAATGATGGAATGCATAATGTCGAACATCATAAACACATAGTTAAGGCCTCGTTCCAACACTACAAATAATATTTTGTCCAGGACTTGTGCCAAGACAGTAGTTTGTCTCATGTTACCTACCGATTAATTTAGGAACTATAGAGAGATCCACCTGTCACATTCTATGTCTTATGCATTCCTCATATGAAAATATTTAAACATAACATAAACATTCATATTAAAACTAGAATACCAAATGTAAATACTTTATCCACAAACCATTAGTGGTATAAAAGTAACACATCCACAATCAATCGTATCACAAAACCTTCAATACGATATGGAAGATTTTTATCACAACAAATCAACCTCGATCAAGAATAATATCCCGCAAATGATATTGACATAGTTGGAAAGGATCAGTTAAAATCACTGAGATAAATATCATGTTTTCATGAAATCATTTAAAAGTCACACAATTTAGAAAGGAATACATTTAGAGACATTTTTTAATCAAAGTGCCACATACCACTTTGATACTTTTGAACGAAATTAACATTTAAAAAACATACATGCCCATATAAATAAATTCTTAAAAACCATTTTAAAAACAAGGGCATTAATGAGAATGATTTAGAAGAATAAATATTTAAACCATTTAAAATGATGATCTAGTTAAATATCCCCTTCCATAAAACCTTAAAATATTAATTTTGAAAATATTTTTATGAAACACAGATGTGGATAATAAAGAGGTCCCAGTAGATACTTACGTAAAACAACCTCGGATAAGTAAAGAGATTGTAGAATTAACCCTTACCTTGTACTTTTCCTTAGTTGAGGGTATGTTAACCTCTTGTATAATAGTTAAATATTTTTTATTAAATTATTCTAGAATCATATACATAAATATGATATCATATATGATCTTCTAATATTAATTTGTTAATAATATTTTAGTAGTATCATCGTTTCAGGTGTTAACTGATTCATTTTCTTTTATATGCTTGGTTACGTAAGACATGTTTGTTATGGATATGATGTATTTGATTCATATAAATAATTATATAATGTTCATAAAAATTATTTTTAATCATATAATGAAAATTATTCTTGAAGGATTACGATGGAGAATTAATCTAATTGCGTTCGTGGAGATGGTAATCCGTACAAACGCACGAATGAAAATATCATTATATTGAGGGTGAAATAGTATGTAATTGAATGGTATATCATTTATAAATAATCATTAACATGTTATATTTATTATTTACATTATTTATACTCCTTATTATACCCATCCAAATAATTAATTATTTGAATAACAAACTACACCACGACATGGAGACGGTAAGCCGTACGTACGCACGTATGGTGACTTTGTCATTTATCTGATGGGTAGAATAACGAATATGGTTATACCATATTTATAATAACATTACAGTATGTAGAAGGTATTGGATTTTTTATTTTTTTATGGAAACAACAAAGAAATAGGAAGTGGAAGAAGAAAATAACTTGAAAGAGGGTGGTGAAATTATTACCTCTTTTTCGAGTGTTTCCTTTTGAGTTGATCAAAAGGGCTCCTTAGGTTGAATTTTTGATCAATGTAAGGACTCTAAGTTGATTTGAGGGAATTTGGGAGGATATTTTGGCAGGTTTTGGCCATGTTAAATGACATTGGTGTTGTGATTTTGAGAGAAGGACAAGATCCCTTTTATAAGAGGGGTGAGGGCCAATTTAAGAAAAGATTAAATTATTAATTTATTATACAATCATATTCAGTTTATAATGGATCCAAATGAATTTATTTCAAGACTAAAGTTGTTATGGGTCTAAAGCCTCTCCATTAGTATGTTTTAAACAAGTTTAGGTTACCATTTTAACATTATATTTTAGATTTAACTCTATGTTAAATAGTTTATCATTTACTGTGTCTTCTTGTATTCTTACCCTATATGGCTAATAAACTTACTATAAACATAAAATAGAATCTAAAGTGGTTAATTAATGACATATATAATATTATTTAATCCCTTTTTCCAAGACTTATATTTTTTGGAAGAATATAGCAATGAATAATATAGTATTTGTTTTAAAAACTAATTTATGTAAATTTTGACAACATTTGGTATTTTGTTTTTGTGAAAGTCATAACCACCATATCACTTCGAAAATAATTTATCTAATAAATCAAAACATGTCATATTGACTTATAAAATTCGTGGATGGCATAAAAAATTTTAAATTCTCTATATTTAAATATTTTTAATATAAACAATTTTAATATTTCATTAAGAAGGTAATTATTGCATCATCATTATGTCAGAAATAAATTTAATTATATAATCTCTAAAAATTATAAATAAAATTCCATTATATAGGAAATATTTTATCTTTTTAATTAATATTTATAGTCAAATTTATATTATGTATAACCCTATATTAAAAATGGTTTAGTTAATAAACATTGAATTTAACACTTTTAACTCTTCTTTAAATAAAATAATAATAAATGTCGTAATTTAATGAAAGTGGAACTAAATGATAATATTTTATTTATAAGGTAGTTTTTGGTCGAATTAATTTTATCCAATATAATTGGGACATGTGCTATGGTAATTATAATTTCATTTTTACCTTTAATTACCCTATTTACTTTTAACCGTGGTAAATAAATGTCAAAAGTTACAATTCTCCAAAAATTATTTTCATCTTATTGAACAACATTTTACATATTGATTTCAACCATGTCTCTCAGATTTTTGAAATTCAACTCACAGAAGTGGTAAAATTATGTTTCATGCAAATTTGTTAACGTGCCTTGAAGGTGGGTAAAAGCGGTTAAAAAGTTCAATAAAATTTTATACATATAATTTTATTTTAAAATGACTCTAATGAATTACATTGAACTTATATAGGTATTTTTTATCTATTTTTAATTAAAATAAATTAAAAATAAATAAATAATTATTTAAATAAAAATTTGATTTTAAATAAAAACATAGTGTTTTTACTCTTCATCAAAAATTGAATGTTTTTAGAAAAATTCCAAAAATTCACCCTAAGCTAATTTCAAAATTCAGAATTCCAAAATGAAGTCTAATTTTTCAAAATCAAAACATAGTAGTTTCATTTATTAAATTAAAATTAATTTCCATTGTCAAAACCAAAAAGTGTGGTTTTAAAAAGTAAAAACAATCAAAAGATTGACATGTGTTTATGTCAAATTTAAAGGTGAAATTACTTATAATGACCTAAATTGTATTACATGGTAAAAATATAATCTAATTATACTTCAAAAACATTCAAATGAATAATTTAACACTATAAATTATTTCAATTAAAAAATACTTTTTCAATTAAAACATAATATTTTTCACTATTCGTTAAAATATGAAAGTTATCAGAAAAGTACCAAAATAATATCCAATCTAAATTTTTATGTCCCACTTCTAAATAAGAATTTAATTTAATTCAATAGAATATATAAAAGTTTCATGTATTTTTTTAAAAAGGGTTCTCCATTAAAAGGCGGTAAAATTGAATTTTTTGAATAATACTTCTTTTATCTGAAAAAAGAATTTGTTCTTATATTATGTCTAAGAAACACATAATATAGATGTTAAAATTATATAGAGTACATAAGATTAAAAAATCAGTTAATACTATTCATAATCGCTTTTTGAACGGCTAGTTTGGTAAGTTGGGGTGCGCTCAAACTCAGTGTTTCCTATAGCGCAAGATATTTAATTACTTTAATGAGATAATGTACTATGAAATCTTTGGGTGTTAAATCCAGCATGACATTGAACTGCTT
The DNA here is from genome assembly GCA_963277665.1 of Viscum album. Taxonomy (NCBI): domain Eukaryota; kingdom Viridiplantae; phylum Streptophyta; class Magnoliopsida; order Santalales; family Viscaceae; genus Viscum; species Viscum album. The sequence goes on from OY728138.1 coordinate 151,971,480, forward strand.
TTTCGTCCCACATGATGATATAATACAAAAAACAGTCCTCGCTATAGGACATTAAACTATGATCTCCCCACCACCATCGTCCTGGAAGACGTTAAACTGCATCTCAAGAACTATGTGTTGCTTGATTCCCATCCTCATGGGATATGTAGGGATGCTCAGTTGACTTTTCTTGAGTCTATCCCCTAAACTCTTTTCTTTGACTACCCCCTGGGGTGTAGCTCTCTTGGATGGTCCCGCGTGGTGTAGTGTAGGCTTCTTTGGCTCCCAATCATGTCGGGATTACCATGATTTCCCCATGTTCCCTTCCTCGTTATTCTATCCTCCCACGTCCTCACCCCAAGATGCTAAACTACATGGACCTTTCATAACTAAATATGGATTGATTCCCATCCTCATGGGATATGTAGAAACTCCCAGACATTTCATCTATAGGCCTATCCCCAAACTCCAAGATATCCCCTCTGGTCGAAAACACATCGTGTGAGGCATACTTTTTCCTTCATTCACATCGATTTCATCATGGCCGCACTATGTATCAACTCCTTGGAGATATCTTCCTTTTCTTTCATCCTCCATGACATTAAACTCCATTGGCGCATTCAGGCATCACATATCCCCTTTATTTGGACTTCCATTATCTTTCACATCTGAAAGGACCCCTGAACAACATGGATGTTAGGCCCAAGGGCTCTCCTCCCTTTTTGGGCCTATGTCCTCGAGAATTTCAAGCGATAAAATTGATACAAGTCCCGCATTACGAATATGGTCAGCGGTCGACACTCATTTTTCGTTCCCATTTCAAGTCACATGATATGGATGTTGTGTTTCAAATGTGGTCAATGACCATCCTCCATTGTTATCTTCTTCCCTATAAGTCCCAAATGTTGGTTGCAGTGAATCATTTTTTCCTGCCACCACTTCAAACATTTTTCCACTTTAGGAAGGAGTGTTGATATAGTCGGCCCAGACCCTGCTTGATTTTCTTCCTTCATTTCCATACCCTCATGTGTTTGGGAGATCCTGATCTTATTTATTTTTTTCCATACTAAGCATTGCTCATGTCGGATTAGGAGCTTTGGTAAAAAAATACACATATAAGGGGTCTTCTGTCTAAGTCCGGCTGTGACTTATAGCCTTAGGTCCCTCGACCCTTTTCCCCCCTTTCCCATGTTCTCATCTTTGATTGTGCGGTGTTGTATGGACTTACGTCCTAATTCACGTCAAGATATTTTTTCACGCAACACATATCTCCTTGATAAATACTGCCTTCATCTATCATCCATTTCATAAGAACAGGTTCCACCATGCTTTGTGTGTCCCATCATTTGGGTTTCCATCATCATTCACATCCAAATTGACCCCCGAACGACATGGATTCTAGGCCCCAGGGCTCTCCAACCATTTCAGTCCAACGTCCCCATGGATTTTGAGTGAAAATTTGACACAAGTCTTATGTTGCAAATGCTTTCATCAGTCAATTCTCAGTTCTTTTCCCCCACACCCAGGCCACAAAAATATGGATACTGTGTTGTGAACGTGGTCAATAGTTATCCTCCATAATTATTGTCATTTTGTGGTATTCCATAGACATGAAGATTCACCCTCTCCACTCACTTGTCCCATTCACATGAAATTAAACAATGAATTTACGATCTGAGATCTATGACCATAAACTAAGCTCTATAAAAACCTTACCACATGACTCTAAACTGTAAGAAGTATCTAGAACTACATGTGTCTTGATTTCCATCCTAACGGGATACATAAGAAAACCCAGATGTTTGGCCCATAGGTCCATCCCAGGTTCATCTTCCCTTTCTCTCAGCCAACTGGTCTGAATTCTCTCCATGAATTGTTAATGGCATGGCATATGAGGGCTCATGTCCTCATTCATGTCGGGTAACTCGCCATGTCGCACACGTTCCTTTCATCGTCATCCTACAAGACGGTAAACTACACCTTTAGAACTACACGTGGCTTGATACCCATCCTTATGGGATACATAGGACAACCTGAATATCTAGTCTTCAGGTCCATCCCTATTTCATATAAACCTCCTCATCTTTCTGGCCCCCTAGTCTAAATTTATTAGAAGGGGGTATATGGTGCTGTATGGAATCCATGTCTTTAGCCAAGTTGTATTTGTAATAGCCATGCCACATACCTATCTCTCTTGAGAGCTCCTCCTTCCCCTATTCTACAATCATCTATTTGATTCAACTACTCCTGAATTGGGCCCCTTCACCCTTATTGGCAGTTCCCCAATATTTCCAAGTGCACTCTGGTTTAGGAACTAGAGTGTTAAATTCTACCCAGACATGCTCTCATCCATTTCATAGGATTTTTGTTCCCATTAAATTGGTATTTCATCATCTTTCACATCCAAAAGGACCCCCAATTGGTATGGATGCTCGGTCCAAGGGCTCTCCTACCATTTCATGCCAACATCCTTGTGGACTTATAATGACAAATTGATACAAGTCCCACGTTGCAAATATGGTGAGCGGTCAATTCTCATCTTTCGTTCCCATTTTAGGTCACACGATATAAATGTTGTATTTCAAACATGGTCAACATTTTTCCTCCATCATCATGCCAACCCCGTCATGCCCTAAATGTCGGTTGGATGATTCACATCATTTTACACTCCATCATGTCCAAGTGGAATTTTGACACTCTTGGTACTATCACTTAGTGTGCATTTGCACTCTCAGAGGACAAATAAATGGGAATGCATCATTTGGGGCTTCACACTAATTTCCCATTTCATGCATTCCAAAAATTCCAAAGACCGCACCCACCCTTATATCCCACATCAATCCTTGCTCATGTGGGATTAGGGATTAGATCGAGGTTTTCACTTGCTTGGAATATTTTTTCTTCTCTATGGTCTGAGATATAAGACCTTAAACTAAGATCTTCTTCTATTTCCAAACTGTAAGGCATAAGAACCTTAACTCTCAAAACTACATATATCATGATTCCCAGGCTCATGGGATACGTAGGAAAACCCTGATATCTCGTCCTCGTGTTCAGCTCAGGTTCCTCTAATTACCTCTTCTATTCGGCCTTTTGGCCCTGACTTTCATGGAATTTTGTGGTGTGGTGTAGGACTTATGTCCTCATTCATGTCGGGTTTGTAATAGTTTCACCATATACTTCTATTTTAGGAGCTACTTTCCCATGCCCCTCATCCCACAAGATGCTAAACCGCACCCTCAGAACTACGTACGGCTTGATTCCCATCCTCATTAGATATGTATGAACACCTATATGTCTCATATTTAGGTCCAACCCCATATTATCTGACCTTTTATGGCCCCTCTGTCCGAGGTATCATCACTAGAATTGTGTGTGGTGTGGACCTCATCCTCATTCACGTCGGGTATTCCTTATCATGCCATGTGCATTCCCCCTAAAACCTTATGTCTTATATATGTGTCTAAGTCATATGATGTTAAACTATACCACCTGGTCCCAATTGACTTTAAACTATTGCATTTTTATTTCTTGACGTTAAATATAATTTTTTGGTCTTATCATATGACCTTAAACTATGACATTATTTTACTAGCCACATGATGAAAAACGACATTGCATTGTGGTGTCCTCACTCGAGTGGACATTGTTTTTGGTAGCAGTTATCCAACATACCATTTTTTAATGCCTTCATATGGCTTGATTACAGTAGTGATGCCTAGATTCTACGTCATGGGTTTATCAGTCACAGAAAAAATACATCCATTGTATATAACAAACATGATCTATCAAATTCCACTTCTTTTGGTGCGTGGGCTAAACCCACAAAACTGTATTGTCCCTAGAATTGGTACCTGACCATGCCACTTCTAGAACTATGTTTTTCTTTATTGTGAACCTTGTGAGATACGTAGGAATGCCTAGGTACATTGCCTCAGTCCCATCCCAACTTTTATTTTCGGTCCCTCGACCTAAAACCACTCAAGGGATGACATGGTGTGATATGGACTCCTATCATCCTCATTTACGTCGGGTTTTGTAATTACCACACCACATTTCTACCTCTATCCTTTATATCATTGTTCTGAGTTCTAATACCTTTAAACAAATATTCAATTGTCCTTGTCGCATGATGTAAAATTGAATATCCCCTTCCAGAACTACGTATAGATTGATTCCAATCATTATGGTATACGTAGGAATATACAGACATTCCATCTTCGGGTCCATCCCCATGAATTTCAAATCCTTCCCCTTCTTTTTCATCCCATGGCCTAAACTCTTTCATGAACATATGTTGTGAGAAGAGCCTCCTACGGTCTCATTCATGTCAGGATACGTACCACATTGTACATTCCCATTCTGGGTAACCATGTAAGTGCTGCTCTACCCTAAAAAAGTTCAAGATTCCCCATAAATAACTATGGGATTTGCTAGTTTATTCTTTAGAGAGGATTTTCTCTACCTGCGTTGGTCTCCAACCATGCCATATTTAAGAACTATGTTTGGATTGATTCCCATATTAATGATATATGTAGTGAGGCCCTGGCTTTTTGACTCCAGCCCAACATTAGGGTTATTTACCCTTCTGGCCCTTGGGCTCTAATCTTGGTCTAGGTAGTATGACCTTATAAAGATATGCACTATCTGTAGTAAGTGGCGATTAATCTACATGTTTATCACTCTTGCTAGCCTGACATAAAACAAAAGGGCACTATAGGTCCTTATCAGAAAGTTCATTTACAATAGTAACATTGATCCCTGATTAGATCGACGCACCACCTAATGTGTTTCCATCATAGTGGCGTAATTTCATGAGTGTTGGACTCTATTAGAACAATATGTCTCTCCACACTCCACGCTTTGCGTACTCCTTATTCGGACCCTCATCCAATTTTACATCTAAACAAACCCTCTAGATATACATATGATTGTCATATGGATTGCCTACTATCTTAGGCCAATGTTCTGGAAGACTAATGGATGACATTTTGAGTCAGTCCATGTGTTTCAAACAAGGTCAGTGGTCGTCCCCCTTTTCTTATCCCCATTTCTGGCTAACATAATCGGGATGTTGTGTTTCGAACACAGTCAATAGTTATCCTTCATTGTCATGCCACCTCCACAGTGTCCCATATTTTTGGTATCAAGATTCACACCTTCCACTCCCCCATGTTTTGGATAAATTTTAACACCCATAGCGTTATTCTGCTAGTGGACTAGAGAAAGTTGGAAAAATGGAACTTCGACTATTCTGAGAACTTCTTACTCTAGTCAGGACTCTCCTTTTCTTCCCAGAAATCTAGATTGGTTGTCCAAACCCTAGATGCCTGAAGCATGGTCAGCACTCTTATATTTGTATGGAATAACGTGGTGGTCATCCCTTGTTTCTCATATCAGGCCCGACCCATGTGAGCATAGGGAATGATCACTGGATATTCCAAGAATATAGTAGACAAGCAGAAGACCAAAACAAATAATGCAACTCAGGAATGCATCCAGCATAAACAATCAAATCTTGAAATTACATTCAATGTTTTACATCCATAACCACAACCAAGGATTGAACCCTCCCATGGACGAGTTGACTGCATCAAAATAGCATTGTAGCTTCTTCACTCTCTTACTTATGGAGGCTAGGATTCGATGTGGCATTTTTAGTTCCCTCTCCTCCTCGGTAGAAATGGGGCATATTTCATCAGCCACAATTCATGTTCATTCCTCGTTGATATGGACGATAGCCATATCTTCAGAGTCTTGAGTCATTCATTCTTTAGCCTCTTCCAACTAAGCCTTCAACTGCGATATATACTGTTATTGCTGGTTCAGGAAAGGGAAATGTTCATCTACCCATACCTGTAGCCATTGGATCTCATTTTCATACTCCTAGAGCCTCTTGATGTTCACCTCTTTTCTCCGCTTCCAACTTACACCAAGGCCACAGTTATACTCCTGAATATTCTCTGCCATGAGATCTTGGATGTGAATATGAGGATGTTAGGCATCCACTCCTTCAGTGCATAGCTCATGCACCTAGGAACGAAGCATCCCCATCTGGTCTATCCATTTATCTTTAGGGGTATCCTTGATGAAGCACTTGATCAGCTTCCATGACCGACGACTGACTGTTTTGTTATCCTCTTCATTAAAGGTCATTTCATCCCAGTCTGTGGAGCGGTAGGTTCATATATAGGGAAAACCCACAAGAACTCATTAGCAGGGTCTTAATTGGGTGTTTGATCAGGTGGTTCAGGACCCATGTCATCTGATTGATCCATGTCGTCAGATTCCACCTCAATGACTTTAGGTGCAGACCTGCTGATGGTCCTACCTATGATTGGGAGTGCTTTAGCTTGGACAGTCCAGGCATCTGCTTCTACAACCCCTAGAATCTCCCTGGGAAAGGCGCTGCCAAGAGATTCGGAAAACCATTCCAATGTGGCCCACACCATTTGAATAACTAGGCATATAGAAAGTGTATGGATGTCAGTTGACCTGATCAGTGGATGATGGTTAAAAAATCCACAGAGGATACTTACAAAGATCTAATAGCCGGTCTTTCTCCTAGTTTGTTTCCATTGAGACCTTAAGGCATGGCCCTCCGTATACTATTGGGAGGTCCAAAAATTCTGGAAGAACCACCCTAGATGTCGTAGCCCCACTAAGTGTAGTAATCATCATATCCATGGGATCAAATCCTGAAGTTCTCGTAGTTGCATCAACTATTGGGTGGGAGTGGGTTTTGCATATGAGGCCCTCCAACACAGTTCAAATGATAGTAATAAGTCCTAATTGACCTTGATGAATACTCCAGGGAAGTGGTGTATTGTTTTTCCATGATAGGCTCTACAAAATCTTTGAGCTCCGAGTCTGAATCACTAATCTCACCTTCCTCTATAGGGCTCCCTCTACCGGCCTCTTTCCACCAAGTGGACTCGTATGATTTTTTTTTCAGAGGGAAGCACTCTCTTAACTCTATAGCTAACAATTGAGGAAGGGTCGTTTGATCTAGAAACATCGTTACCCAATCATTCCTTGGACACGGTGCACCCTAAGAGTGAACAATGTCCTCCATCTCAGCTAGGTATTACTCCCCCTCTGCATGAGATACAACAAAGCTATCCCTGACTGGGATGATCCATGGAAAATCCATACAGAGATGGTTGGGGTGTTTTCCCCATCATAGATGGGTTGAGGAATTTTTTTTGACATCCAAAAGGTTCCAATCGTCTGGGAATACAGCCTTATCTGGCATGTCTATGTGGCATTTCCACTTCCCTGGAGCCCTGGTGGATATCATATGGAACCCCCTGGGGGGATGTCCCTCTAGTTAGCTCTATCCCTTTGGGGCAGATAGATCTGCTTCTGTTGCATCCCTTTCAACTAGTGTGGGCCTCTCTGCCATTATATCCCCACCACCAAGAGATTTCCTCACCACCTTTCGGCCCCAGCCTCAAGGTTGGGGAGGCACCACATCACTGGCTCAGACAGTTTGATGCCAATACATCTCACATGGGTTGGCCACTTTGTAGTTCTTGGGGTACTCCTTCACCAGCCTGAATATGGTTGTGGGTGAATGTAGCTCATTCCCAATCTTCCCGTCCTCCCTCGTGAACATGAGACACAACTTCCTCATCACACATGGGTGATCCTCATGGTGCATCCCCATATTGAGTCGTGGGGTCAGCTGCTGCATACACTTAAACTGCCTCACGAAGCGGTACGGGGTGTACGGCTTATAGAGAGACTTGCGGTGAACCCAGACCACCAGGAATCCAACCCAAAAGGCCATGAGGAAGGACCAATGCTCTTCTATTACCTAGACACCATCAGTGAACACACCTGTTGACAATGAGAATGGGTGGAAGTTGAACTCGTCCGCCTTCCAGACTCGATTCAGCACCAACTGTGGGGTCAGCTTAGTCGGAAAGCTCCCCACAACGTTCAAAATTTCCAGGAAGAAATTTGGTCCTAGAGGGGAAATGGGGTTTGTATATTCATAGATACCCCTAACATGCCCTGCTATTCACCCATATAGGAGGTGAAACAACCTACATATCCTCTGCAGCTTCATCCCCTCATTGATATTCCATAGCATCTTATAAAACATGGAACAAATTGTGATCCCAAGGGTGACCCATCCTCCTTTCTCAAAAATGGACTTCATAATGAATGTTCTCAGTTGCACACCCATGTTCATATCCCTCACTATCATGATCCAACCATAGATAAGTGTAGCGATGAATGAAGTTAACCTAACCACCGGTTGCTGCATAGTACTAACACTGAATCCATGGGATTTCCACTGGCTGTCCTCCAAGTTCCTCCAGTATGAGTGCCCCTTTCCCTATTGAACCCCCTTTGGGTAGGTTTGAGGCCTCAATGGAAACTGGATATCTTTAGGGAAACTCATGAACTACTTGAACCACTGCTATAAATGGATGTCCCTCACCGACTGTTTGTCCTCCCCTAGAACCACGTCCATCGTTTCCATTAATGGTGGCAGCATATTCTCTGGGTCCTCCCATGAATTCACAATGGTGTGGACATATTCATAAATTTCCCTATTATCGGGACCCATGAGATCTAGTGAAGGTCCCATAGGCTGATATCGACCTCTCTATGGGGAAAATGAAAAGTGTTGGTCATCGACAACCATATGCTCAACCAATATAGCTTCAACTTCTTCATCTAGTAAATATAGAATTGAAAGGCCCATGATGCCTTGTACTGGACCACACACCTCAACTCTACCCTGAACTACTCTCACAAGGCACATACCCAGTATGCCCATTTCCAATCATCCATGAAATTGTTGCCCTGGCACAGATCCCACTCATCGGTCCACCCCTTCTCTAGGATCCCATGGGCCACCTTTAGGATGGTGTGGCACGGTAGGGGAGATGTCTCTGGTTTCGTCGCCTTCCCATAAACGTCTTTCACATGGTGGTACAGACAATAAGCATTGAAGGGTGTTAAATCCTCCCAAATATGGCCATCAGCCGCCCTGAACCACTAGAGCTGGTACGACGTGCTCTTGAACCGGTATGTTGGCTCATCCCTTCCCTCTTCTGGAATGAAGACATCATCCATCATACTAAAGTTATATAGAGGAAACCTTTTGTAGAGTGGTAAGTTTTTCTATATCTCTGAAAACATCTCTACTAGTGAATCGTGGTCTGAATGGCTTCAAATTAATTCCCTGATACCGGAGATATTTTCCATCTCTTCTCTTTGGGTAGCATCTGCGAGGTCCCCCCTGGTAGCTTCTGGGTGAACCATTCAGTTTTCAGAACATGGAACCTTTTTTGGGTTGGTTCTTGAAACTCATCTGCGAAGCTCATTCTCGGAGCTCATTCACGGATCTTAGCCCTAGCCAGAAATCATAGAACCCTACAATATATTTCATAGACATAAGCTGCAGAGTGCACATGCACAGAGTCTAAGGAGTCGTTGTGTGTCGTGAATCATAAAGTCCCAATTCATGAAGAGAAATCACAGAGTGCGCCGAGCATCATGAATCAAGAGAATTATCACCACTATATGGATGTGAGAAAGGAAAAAAGAGAGGTTAGCCTCCCATATTTTTAGGTGATGACCCCTTGTGCTTCGTGGGGCATCTATCCATGGTAAGCTTCACGACAATTTCATCCCGCATGTCACCTCTCTGCATCACGACCCTCCTTTGCGATCCTTCTTGGCGATTGACCTAAACATTTTGGCGATTGGACCTCAAAAATAGACCCTCGTTTTCTCCTCAGTTCCAAGCTTGAGGGGGGAAATTATTTGGGGCTAAAATATGTGTGGAGGAAAAGAAACCACAAATAGGAAATAGACTCCACAGAGGCTGCCTCACGAAGTCTGTTCATGGAGCCCCACAACACTATATCTGGAGGGAATCCACCTCATTTTCAAAGCAAACATGGAGAAAAAAGGATGGAGGATCCATGATCTAAAAGAAATTTTTGAAGCCTCAATAGAGAAATGAGGTGGGAGGCTCTACGATCCAAAAGATGTTTTCGAAGCCACCTTGGAGAAAAGAGGTGGGTGCCTCTGCGGTTATGAAAAAGTTCCAGAAGGTTTCGCGTAGAGCGATCCCTACTTTGTGCCACCTTTTGCCTATAAATATAGAGCTTCCCTTGGGCCCAAAGGATGTATACTCTAAAAATTATCATTCTCATCTCTCAAATCACAGAGCACTTTCTTCTTTGTGAAAAATGTGCCCTTAGAGGTACTTGAGCATCACGAAGGGCCTTTACCTTGGCATAAAAACAACCCCTCTTCAAGCAGGGATGCCCTTCGAAGACCCCACAGGCCTGAACAAAGCTAAGAGATCCCTAAGGGGACTCTGGTCTTCGAAAAGCACTCATGATTCGTGATGTACCTTCCATGCACATGTGAACCACATGCTAAGGCGGGGCCACTATGCTTCATGAGGCACACTACTTCACAGTTCTATTCTTTTCAAGGCACCCTTGATTCGCAAATCCCTACTCTGCGTGAGCCTTTTTTCTTCTCAAAGAACCCCCATGTGAACGTATTCCTTATTCCTTGGCCAACCTTCCCCAGTTCGTAAAGAATACCCCTTCATGAATCCCCTCTACTACATAGAGCACCAAGGATTCACAAGGCCTTATCATGTGAGACCCTTTTCTCCACAAACCCTTTTCCTATACGGCCCTCCAGGTTCATACAAAGTGATTTCATGGTCCCTTGGGTGATGTTTCATGTTGCGTTTCATAACCTTATGCTTCTTTGTATAGGCACGTTAATGACTTTTACTTCTTTGCATAGCCATGGTAACATAGACCACTCAGTGGATCACTCCATGACACCCCCTCACCATGGAATTGCAAATTCCTTCCTTTCCACAAGGGTGGGAGGGTATCAATTATGTATTTCCTAGGGGTGAAAAGTGAACCCACCTCGTTCAAGTTGCAAAACATTAAGATTCAAATCAATATCATCCTTAGCACATGACATTAAACTATGGAATCTCCCATTGCATTACATTTGGGTGCCCCATCTCATACATTCTCTACACATGCTCATATCCACATGATTGAGAGCTTACTCACATTGAATGAGGTCGTCTTTGTTGGAGCGGAATCTGGCCACAGGGAAGGGAAACCATCTTGGTGTAAGCCCCTAGCCTTTCTTGTGGGAGGCAGTATCCCTGCTCCCCCTCCTCTCATATGTGCCAAATACCAGAGGATAGATGGGCACTAGGACCTTAATTATCATATCCCTCTCTCTCTGGGATTTGTCACCCCTAGGGCCTCTACCCTAGAGTAAGTCCCAATCTCCATCTCCAGGGGCCACTAACAATGTGTAATCGCCATTCCACATCCCACAAATGCACCTTTCATGACGTGATCAATTGGTCTTTGTTGCCTCTTGTTTCTCACACCGAGCATGATTCATGTGGGCTTAGAGTAAGAATAGACCATGAAATCCTCTCTTATCTACCATAGCATATAATCCATAAACCACCATTCCAAACTACATGGACGTTGTTCCATGTCTCCTAGACATGGTTCATAAGAAGCCTCTTTGAGGTTTGAGCCTAGAACCCATCGGTCCTGAAAACATCACGTTAGTTCACCCTCATTCCGCATGACGTTAAACTGTATCCTCAATTCTAAAATTTGTGAAGTTTGATCCTTGTCTCCTCGACAAGGTACATAGGAAGCCTCCCTGAGGTTCAAGCCCAAGACCTACATGTCTCGACCCCTTCACATCGGTTCACCAAACACTTTAAAACTACGTGGAATTTGATCCGTACCAAGGCAAGGAATGTAGGAATACTCCCTAATGTTCAATCCAAAAAACCATATGTCCCGACCACTTCACGTCGGTTCACGCTTTTCCTGCATGATGTTAAACTATATTCCCCTTTTTTTCCCACACAACATTAAACTGTGTCATCCATGAAAACTACGTTGACTTTGATCCCTGTCTCCCAGGCTGGGTACATAGGAATCCTCCACGAGGTTCAACCTCATCTAGTGGTATACAGTTGTGACTCCAAATAGACAGTAATCCATAATTTCCAATAAGAAGTATTCCATTATCCCCAATCAGTGGTAAGTCATTGTACCATATCCAATGGTAAGATGTTGTCATCCCCACACGATGGTAAGATTTTGTAAGATTAAATACATGGGTTTGATCATTGTCTCCTAGACATGGTACATAGGAAGACTCCCCGAGGTTCATCCCCAAACACTAGTAAACATTGGTGTTCCCTCCTATTGGGTCCCACATATCTGGTGTGCCCCTCGAGCATCAGACCAACCTGAGATTCTAACCATACATAAGCCCCAAGAACATTTTCGGGTCGCTGTCCTCAGTACATACCTCAACTCTATACCTCCAGTCATGAACTATGTTAACATTGATTCCCTACTATAGGCATATTTAGTAAGCCTCCCCATGGTTCAATCCCATCACTCATAACCCATTCTTGACTCTCTCCCTTAAGCCTATGTGTTTCGGGAAGGTCATGCCCCAACACAGAGGTTCTACTTCCTCCAGGTCCCATCCATGCATCCATTCACATGGGGTGCCTCATCAGGTGTCCTATCGCCCCATTGAAATATGTTGACATTGATTCCATTCCATAGGGATACGTAGGAAGTCTCTTCGAGGCTCAATCCCAACATCACCATCATCCTCATGATGATTCCATCTCATTCCTCACCCACTTCTCTCAACCATCCATATCCATCCAAATTTTTACTTAAGCAGCCATATCCCAGTAAAAAATCATGTCACCCACTCTCTCTTTACACCTAGAAGAAATTGGGCAACTAGCCACATGTTAGCCCCTGTATCAGTGTTCCCTCCAAGGGTTTTACCCATTTCATCCACTCTTATCAGTGTTCTAATCAGTCTGATCTATATACTCTATATGTTAAGCTCCCGGCATACCCTATGTTAAACATGGGAAGATGAGTAAAACCGTATAGATATGCCTATATCATATAATTCCCCACATTCACTGTGGTATTCCTCATGATTTCACGCCCTCAATAAGACCTATAAAAAAAGGAAAGAAACCAAGACGCAAAAGTGTTTCTGCATCCAGACACACCAATGATTTCCAACGTGACTACTCCCCTGACTGAAGGTTGCTGCCCCAACTGGACCCCTTGGAATGCCCTAACTGAAGTAGTGCAATTTACCAGCATCCATGAAGACACGGAAATGAGAAGAGTTTCACGAACATTTTCTTAAGTCTGCGATGGATACCTGTAATAGGTAATGAGTTCTGAGGAGGAATCCATGTAATGAGTAACCAACATCCCATCATAAATTTTTGATCAATGAAAAATGTCCATGAAAAACTGACAGATGCCGCCAGCATTTGGAAAGCTGGAATGTGGGGAAACAAGTACTGCATCCTTAGAAAATGGATACACATCCCAATGAAATCATCAGAAACAATCAAGTGGCAAGGAATCTCGTGTCATAGAAGGAGATTCAATAAGAGATGTTTTGGGACCAAGTTGGTTGTAATTTGTTTTTGGAGGTTATAAGAAGTTCGTATTGAATGTGTTGTCTTTTAATGACAAGGAAATTTTTAAAAAGAAATAATTCACCTAACTTTGTAAAATATGTTGATAACATTGACCATTATATTCAGAAGATTGGACTCACAATGCATAATAAATTCAAGTGGTTTTAAATAAGTTCTCTAAACAAAAAGGTTCATTAGATCCTCATTGGTTATAATAAAGGAAGATCTGATCATAATGATAATCACATTATGAATAGATCTAGTAAAATAGTAATGATGACTTTTTGTTTTATAATTCACAAATATCATAAGTTGTTTGAAGATATTGTTATGAAATCATTATAAAGGAAAGGTTGAGAATAGGTGTTTCCAATCATATTGAGGATTACTATGAAATAAATTTGTTGCTGAATTAATGGTAAGTTACAATACTTTCCATTACAATTCAGATGATGCTATGTCGATATTGAACATAATCAAAGTCATGAATGATGTCTTGGTTATAAGTATAAATTTTTGTATAATTAATTTTCTTAAGTCAAATATTTTTCGTCTCAGCCTATCAATGTGACAGAACTAGGCTTATAAATTTTTGAAGGATAGTAAGGTTTTTTGGATACCTAAAAATATAACGATGCTGGTTTTTAGTCATACCAATAATCCGAAAGATATAAATCTTTTGAGAAATAATTTTTTGGATTCTAATATTTCATTGGTATTTTAATTATAAAAACATATAAGTTGTTTATGACACAGAACATCGAATGCATTGCTCCACCGATAAATTGAAGGTAGATTTTTTTTATTAATTGATGATGAGACCAATGGAAAGGGAAAAGAAGTTAACTATTGGGACCTATGAATGAAATAACATCATATTCCAATAAAAAATGTAGCTATGAATTTTTATAAACATAAATTATATGTTGGGTTCTTATTAATTGGGTCAAAAACAAAATAAGAACTCTATGTTATTTTCAACTGGATCAAGATTCATCATATTGGATGTGAAACTGATCAATCGGGGTGAAGTAGAGACTGATACATCAAATGTATCCGAACACTATTAAATCCATTAGAAGTAGGGTCGTTGGTCTGAAGACAATAATAAAAGGAAAAATTATTGTAGAATGATAAAGGGGGGACTTGATGTTTATTGAATTGTTTGATAATGTTTTTTTTTCTGTCTGTTGGTTCAAAAAATCCGAGTGAGTAGGTCTATTTTATCACTTGGTTTGTAGAATCAGAAATTCTTATTGTTTTACATTTGGTATGGGAATTATATTAAATAGTGTGTTTTAAACATCATAATTATAATATATATATTTCTTCATATTTGTAATTGGTATATAGAATCATAATAAATAAATAAAAATGGAAATCAGAGTCGTACTGGTTAATGATAATAAATTATGAAGTGATCTAAAGTCATGAGATGGTATGATAAGTTTTGAAAAGAGTTAATAAGCTATAAAAAGTCAATGATGTATCCAATATTCAAAGGATATTGAATATTTGTGAAATTTGGTTCAGCAGGAATGTTTCTCAAAATCCATTCTAAACAACTTTTGGGTCAGATATAAA
The DNA here is from genome assembly GCA_963277665.1 of Viscum album. Lineage (NCBI taxonomy): Eukaryota > Viridiplantae > Streptophyta > Magnoliopsida > Santalales > Viscaceae > Viscum > Viscum album. The sequence continues at coordinate 151,986,565 of OY728138.1, forward strand.
TAGTAGAGGTACTTAGTACATTCTTACATGGATGTACTATTAATGAAAAAAGGTGGAGAACTGAAATATTTAAAATAGAAGATGTTTCTGGATTGTGTATTCTTAAGGGTGTTTGTTGGAATAGATACAGAAAAAAGAAGAAACAATATTGTATTCAGTTTCAGAAATCAAACCGAGCAATCATATTGGGATTTATATACTGGTGTAAAAACTATTCAGATTTCATTCAGTGGTATTATAATAGTTTTATATTTATGTATTGAAAAATAAAATTGTCAATTGGACTAGGTAATCAGTATATGTGACATTACAAAGTCCATGATGTTCTTACTTACAGCTGGGATGAGGATGTGAGTAATTGTTTTCAATTTTATATTTGTAAAAGTAGATCAAGATGAACTATAACATTTTTGTTACACAAATTTTATTATATCCTTTTGTGTTACTTGATTCACATTCACTATTGTATTGAACATAGTGTTACATAAGTGTATGGGAATATCCTACTTGTTTTATTTCACACAAAATCATTTTTTTCTAGTGGATTGTGTGTTATTGAATTATTTCTAAACCATACCAAGGACGTAGATACTCTTATGGAGTAGTGGACCTTGTAAATTGTTGTTTTTTATGTGGATGTTTGTTTTATTTTTTTTAGTAAAGAAGTAAATATTTAATAAAAAAATATCATTGTTCCAAAAGTCATGAAACATAAGGAGAAAAAGTTATCACTAATTCTCCCCTCCCCCTCTCAGTGATTTGTGTATCTTGGATGGGTAATCACAATTGGTATCAGAGAGAAGGTTACCTTAATTTATTATTTATTGATTTTTTGAAGAGAAGTTATGATGGAGAATCTGAATTGTGGGAACATTAATGGGATTCAGGTCCTTAATGGTAAGAACTATCATATTTGGAAATATAGAATGTTGTCTTATCTTATGTCTCTTGGATATTATTTCTTAAAGCTACAGTAGATGTATTTCCTTCAATTGATGATAATTTTTATCTTAGATGTGTTGATAATAATAATCATGAGAATGATGGAAGGGATTAGAATTCATTACTCGCATCACTTCTAGAAATTTAATTCCAAAGAATGAAGGGTATTTCTACTGCCAAAGGTATATGGTATATGCTGAAAAAAATTTATAAAGGCAATACAAAAGTGAAAATAGAATAGTCAAAAATTTGGAGATTAATGTATGATGATCTCCAAATTGGGGAATTGAAGTCATTTTTTGACTTCTTTACCATGGTAAATAAAATTTTTAGTACTATCAGATATCATGGTGAAAATATAGAAGACTCAATAATTATTGAGAATATCTTGAAAATTCTTCCTAAAATGTTTTATGTGTATGTTTCTACATTGGAAGATATATATTCTGAAAACTTTTCTCTAGAATATTTCCATAGGACTCTCATATGTTCTGAGATGATGAGGGACAAAGTTATGAATGGAAATACAAAATATGATCATGAAATGTATTTTAAGGCTCCCAAAAAGGAAAAGTCTATTATGGTTCTTTATGAAGAAGATGTATCTAGATCTGATTCTAAAAATGAGTTATAAAAAATCTTAATGAATTTTTATCATTATTTTCAAAAAATGTTAGAATAAATACATGAAAGAATAAGGGAAACCATCCCTTGAAATATTTTTAATGTGGATACATTGATAACTTTTTGGTTAATTGTACATAAATAAATAAATAATATAGAAGTGATGAATAAGATAGAAGGACAAGAAGGTTTTAAAAGAAATAGTTTCATAATGATAAATCATATTCCAATGGGAATGATAAAAAATTTCTTCATTTGTAATAGAATAATATTATTTTATAAAGATGATGATGAATAAAATAGTGTATCTAAATCCAAAAAATACACTGATCATGTTGGTGATAATACATTTATTGAAAAAATTAACAATGAATAATTCAGAAGTAGTGGTTTTGAGGAAGAAGAAACTCAATTATAATTTCATCTTGAATAATTACTAAAAGAATATATGGGGAATATTGGAAGGCTTCAAAAATACATAATGAAATTGAAAAAAAAATTAATCAACAAAAAAACATGAATTTTTCCCATATAATAAGGTTATTCTACTATAATAGGTGAATGGTTTGAATAAATCATTTGAGAATGAAAAAAATCATAATGATCATCTGGAAGTACAGATGAATAAAAAATAATATGAGTAGGAACCTATTCGACAAAAACATTCAAAATATGTGTAGAGGGTTACAAGTTTTAAAAACTCTATATCTGAATTCAGTGAAGGGTCTATTAAGGATATAACTAATAAGGATTAAAAAATTTACCTTAAAAGGTTGAAAATAATGTAGAAATTGTTTTCGAGAAGAAGAAATTTTGGAAAGTTATGTTTGTAGACAAAACCAAAAAAGTGGTGAAGTTAGAAGATTCTGAAAATTTTGAGTCCAAAAAAAATTCTATTACATCTGGTTATGGTAAGGCCAAAAATAAACTGAAGATGAAGAAGAAGGATTTGAGTGATATTAGAAAAGTTGGTTATCAACAACTTCCTAATAAGAAGGTTTCTAAGAAACATTCTCACAACTTTGTTCTGTATCAAATATACAGAGGTAAATATTATTTCTATAGATACTAGTGGTATTGTGGTAAATTCAAACACATGGAAAATATGTTTTGTTTTAATCAAAAACATTTTTATTATTCCATATGCTACAAAAGGAAAAGTTTTAGGTGGAGTAAATACTCTTAATAAAGAAGTCTGAGAAGGATTTTCAAAATAATTATGAGAAGGATGTTCAAGAGAAACCTTAGAAGGTTGATGTTAAAATTAAAAATAGATTCTTACCTATGGAATATATTATAGATATATGTGAACAACCTGTAAATATTTCTAAATTATTTGCTATTTTGTTATGGGAAGAAGAAAAGTTTGTTAGCAATTCTATGAAGCCCGTTGAGAAGAAAGAAAAATGGAAGGAAAAGTCTCTTGTTGTTTAAACAACTCTTAATTCTATTAAATGAGAACCACATCATGTTCTTGATAGTTGTTTTTATTCTTATATTAAAGGATATATAAAATTAGTGAACAATAATAAAAACTTCTAAGATGGAATGGTGACATTTGGAAATGATGAATCACTACTAATCAATGGTGTAGGACCAATAGTAATTTGGGAAGAAAAGTTGGAATTTAAGAATGACTTTTTTGTTGGAGGGGGAAATACAAGATCATGACTATTTGACAAATTTTTTATGAAAAAAACAAATTCATTTTTAGAAAATATGTATTTTTTTGTGAAAAGTGAGGAAGATGGAATTATTTTTATAAGATTCCTACATACCAAAGGAAACATATTCCAAGTTGGTGATGTTCAAAACTCTTGTTACTTAGGCATGGTGGAAGAGAATCAGTTATGGAATAAAAGGATGAGTTACATGTGTCAATGAAACATGATAACTTTATCTAAGTAGGATAATGTCGGGGATATTTTTTTTTGTTAAGAATAATAAATTGGTGTTGAACTATTTTTCAAAAAGGACTAATTATTAATTTTATGCATAAAAAGTTTATATTTCATCAAAACGACCCCAATAACTTATTTGTTTGAATATATGAGGGTCAATGAGAAAACAAACAAATAATAGAGATAAATACATCATTAATTTCATTTTGGGATTTACATGAATTACTTTTCTAATGTATATGAAACCTAAGTCAAATTCTCTGTAAACATTTAAAAGTTCCAGGAGGAACGATGAGAAGGAATGTTAGTATTTTGTAAAGATTATGATACAGATAATGGTGGGGAAAAAAATATTAATAATTTAAAAATTATTTTTACAATAATTGAATTATTAATTAGTTTAATACAACATAAACGCCTAAAAATGTTATTTTTAAAAATTAAAAATATAATGTTGGTGGAAATAGAGAGAACTATGTTGCTTTAACATGGTCTCACTAATTAATTTGGGAGGAAATCCATGAGGACTATTGTTTTTATTAAGATCTGATATTTCTACAGACAAAATTAAGATATGAATCCATATAAAATAGTTTATGAGAAAACATTGATTTTGAAACAATTGAGAGTTTTTGGGAGTCTATTCATCATAAATATGAAAGGTGGAAACTTTTTAAAGTTTGAGAAAATATTTGAAGATGGAATTATTCTTGGATATGCTCTAGAAAGAATTGTATACATATTTTTCTATAAAGAAATGATAAGAATAATTGATTATACTTATGTGAAAGTAATTAAAAATAATCATGAATATTATTAGAATAATTCTGTTGATAAGGAAGAATAGTAGGATGAAATATTTTTTGTTATCAATTCTAATAATGATTCTGAAAATTTTAATCCTACTCAAGAAGAAGTGTCAGACTGAGTTGTATCTAGTGACGAGGAAGATTCTAGAAAATCCCATCCTATGCTAAGGAGGTATGTGGAAGTTTATAACATTATTAGCAATAAACATCAAAAGGATCAAATAATATGATCTTCAAAAGCTATTACATATACATATTTGTTTAAAAAAGTGTTGCTGATAAATATTGGGGAAGATTTTTGGTAATTTGGAATGGGTTCAGACTATAAGTGAAGAGTTATATTAGATAGAGAATAATTGAATCTTGCGAACTCATACTCAATCCAAATAAGAAAAATTTTATTAGTAAAAAATTGGTTTTCCAGAACAAGATGAATAGATATGGATAAGTGATAAGGAAAAAAGAAATATTAGTGTTCAAAGGTTACTCGTATATTGAAAGAAAATATATTTATGGGAATTTTAATCTATTGGAATGGTTTGAAACAATAAAAATATTTCTTCAGATTGTTTCACAATAAAGTTAAAATTTTCTTCAAATGGATGTGAAATAATAATTTATGAATGGTGATTTGATGAATAATTTTACATTGAAAAACAGTGTTACTTTTTTATTGGGAATGATAAATGTTATATGGGAGAGTTAATTAAATCCTTGTATAAGATAAAACAAGCAACAAGAGAATGTTATTTAAAATTGGATACCTACTTAAGAAATATGAGTTTTAATAAAGGGAGAGTTGATAAAAAAATTATATCAAACAAATTCAATAGTCTTCCCTCATCGTAATTGTTTATGTTGATGACATTATATTTAATGGCGGTGATGAAATATTTTGCGAAATGTTTTTTGAAGATATGAAAAAGTAATTTTATATTTTCAATCTATGAGAAATTAAATACTATCTTGGGATACAAATAAAAAAAAGAAGAAATACATTTTTATTTCTCAGTAAATTATGCTAAGGAACTTTTTAAGAAGTTAAAAATAGAAAATTTAAAACTGGTTTCCTTGTTGATGTAAGTGGGAACCAATTGGCCAAAATATAGAGAAGGTAATCAAGTTGACTCCAAGGAGTTTCAGAAGATGATTAGATGTGTATTGTATTTGACTACATCAAGACCCTCCATTTTTTATGTTGTTATCTCATATACAATATTTCAAAGTTCTCCAAATGATTCACATTTATTGGCTAGAAAAATAATTATTAAATATATAAAAGGAACAAAAAATTGTAGAATAAGGTATGATGTATCCAAATTTATTGACTTTTTTTGTTATTTATATGCAAATTGGGATGGAAATTTTGATGATAAAAGATCTGCATGTGGTGGAGTTTTATATCTAGGAAAAAGTTGTGTTAGTTGGAAAACAAAGAAGAAAAACACCATTACTCTTAGTACGGCTGAATTTGTGTATGTTGATGCTACTCAAGCCACAACTCAACATATATGGATGAAAACTCAGTTGGTAGAATTAATCATTGATGTAAAGTTACCCTTTCTCTTGGGTTGTGATAATAAATGTGAAATCAACCTTACAAGAAATCTAGTACAACATTCTCATTCAAATCATTTTGAAATCAAGTACCACTTCATCAAAGATCATGTGATGAATAATGAATTAAATCTAGTTTATATTTCTATATTGGTACATGTTTCTGTCATTTTCACCAAACCTTTTCCAAAGGAAAAATTTCAAAAAATAAAGATGAACATGTCCACCCAACCTTTTTCTCATCTAGGTTAGGGTTTGTGTTTTTATTAAGTCTCTCAACTTATATTTGGATAATGTTTTCAAGGAGGACCATTTTTTCATAAATCAATCCTTAAGAAAAAAATTATGATGGGTATGTTTTGGGTTATATGGGAATCCAAAATACAAGTGTGTGAACAATTCTAACTATTTTTTTATATGTTTTTAGGAAAGATTTTGTCTATAGTAGAAGTTAAATCAGTGAAGAAAGTAAAGATGGAAAGATGAATATGTTTCATGAGCCACTAATTTGGGAAATCGTGGTTTTGATGTCAAATATGATTATTTTCTACAATGAGTTAGTTCATGGATGTTTAAAATTGTTCATAAGTAATTTATTTCATGAGGTTACAATGTTTACTGATTTATGATCATTGGTTGACCACAAAATCCAAAGGAGGACATTTTTTGGACCAAGTTGGTTGGAAGTTGTTTTTGGAAAATGTAAGAAGTTCATATTGAATGCGTTTTCTTTTATTTTAAAGGTAGTGTCAAAGAAAAAACAAATCACCTCATATTGTAAATGTTGGTGATCAAACTTACCATAATATTCATAAAATTAGACTCACAATACATAAGAAATTCCAGTGGTTTGTAAAGAAGTTCCCTAAAAGAAAAGGATCATCAAATCCACCTTAGGTACACTAAAGGAAGATCTGATCATAATGATAATTGGAGTCTGTATATATTTAATAAAAAATCATGATGCTTTACTATTTTTTAATTCCCAGCTATCATAAGTTGTTTGAAGAACTTTTGATTCAATCCTTATGAGGGAAAGGGGATAACAAGTTAATCCAATGGTATTTAGGATTGGTATGAAATAAAGTTTTTGCTGGAGGATTAGAAAGTTACAAAAAAATCCCTTATATGTCAGACGATGATATTCCAATCTTCAACATAATCAATGTCATGAAAAAATACATGGTTACTAGTAGAGGATTTTAAATAATCATGTTTCTTAAGTCAAATAATTTCAATCTTGGTCCATCAGTGTGGGAACACCAAATATATAATTGTTTGAAGTCTAGGAAGGTTTGTTGGAAATTTGAAAATACGAAGATGTTGGTTTTTAGTCTAACCATTAATCCAAAAGCTATAAATCTTCAGAAAAATAAGTTGGTGGTTTCTTAAATTTTATTGGTATCATAATCATATAATTAAAGAATCTATTTTTAACACTAAACATTAGACATAGTGTGCCACACAAAAATAGAGGCATAGTTATTTTCATTGAGATTTGATGAGAACAATGAAAAATAAAAAGAAGTAATGATGTTTTGGAGAGATGCATGAAATAAAGTCATAGAATGATCAAAAATGTAGTCAACAATTTTTAATCAAGATAATGTATATGTTGCTTTCTTATAAATTGGGTCAAGAAGAAAAGAATAATTATGATATGTATTTAAGTAAATATGGAGACATCATATAGGAGTTGACCTCAGTCAATCAAAGTAAAGAAGATACTAATATATCAATTTTGGTCAAACACTGATAACTCCCTCAGATAAAGGATAATCGGTCTGAAGAAAATAAGTAAAGGAAAAATGCTCGAGGAATGTTAAAATGGATTCTTGATGTTTTAAGAAGTGTTTGACAAAGGGTATTTTGCTATCAGTTGGTATAGAGAATTAGAGTGAAGATATCTGTTTTATCAGTTGGTTTAGAGCATTAAAATGTCCTTTTTATACATTTGGTATAGAGCGTCATATTGACCAGTGTGTTCTGAACATCATACTGAGAAGCAGTCCATTTCTTCATATATAAAATTTTTATGGAGCATCGTAATGAAGAAATCAGAAAGGAAATCATAATCATACTGAAGAATGATAAGAAAGTCTAAGGAAATATGATTTCATGAGAATATTCAGGAAGGTTTTAGAATAGTTAAGAAATATTGAATAAGATAATTATGTATTTGAGATTCAGGGAAAATTAAATAGTTGATAAATTTGGTTTTGTGGGAATGTTTTTTAGAATCCCACCTAAACCACCTTTGGGTATCCTATAAAAAGTAGTGGTACTTTGTACTTCCTGAAACAAATATACAATTGAAGATATAAGGCAGAGTGTAGAATTTTTGTATAGAGAATAAGTTTCCAGGCCATTCCTGAGGATGTTTTTCAGACAGATAAAGGAATGGAGAAGAGAGAAGATCATATTCTATTTCCAGAATTAGTCCAATCAATCAGATTAGGATTTCTATGCTTAGGTAGAAAAAATTCATTTTTGTTTCAATTGTATTATGATAGATTTATATTTTTATTTTGAGTAATTAGTATAACAATCAGACAAGTGATTCAGAATATGAAACATTACCATGTCCATGAAGTTCTTACCTAGTGCTCGGGTAAGTTAGTGAATAATTTTTTTGATGTTTATATTTGTGAATGTTGATCAGGTTTCACCATATTTCTTTTTTTACACAAATTTTATTACCTCATTTCATACTACTTGAATCATATATGATTTTGTATTGAACATAGTGCTACAGTAGTGTAAGGGAATATCTTTATTGTTGTATTACATAGAGAATGTTTTTTCTATTGGATTTTGTGGTATTAGATGATTAATAAACCATACCAAGGACATAGCTACTCATGATGAGTAGTGAACCATGTAAATTTTTTTATTCTTGTATGTGGGTTTTTTATTTGTTTTTAGTATATAAAGTAATTTTTAACTGGTGTAAATGGTTGTTTAAAAATTAATGAGACATAAAATAAAAGAATATCACTTATTCACCCTTCCCCCACCCATTGATATGTTGATTCTGGATAAGTAATCTCAGGATGGTGTGGGGGTTACACGTAGAGGATTCATGAGGTATAATTTCATCATAATTGATTCATACATGGGGAGTCATATTCTCATTACTATATGTGAAGGATATATTTTTATGTCATGTAATGTGGATATTTTCATGCAATTTAATGTTGTACAATTAGGATGTGGATCTAGGTAGTTTTATGTCATGAAAGTCATACATTGTCATATATATTATTATATTACAACTAGTATGTGGTTATATGATGTTTTTAAAATGTGTAGATTGGATATTGTCATTTAGTTTAACGTCGTATGATTATGATGTGGAGCTAGGAAGTTTTATGTCATGTTGCTCAGATATTTTTATATAGTTTAACATCATACAACTAAGACATGGAACTAGGAAGCTTGAAGTCATTCATCTTGGATGTGTAAGGATGTTCTTTTCAAAGGGGTGAATCTCATGGTTATAGTAAGATCCAACAAAGGGACCCTCAACCAAGACTGATGTGTAGTTTTCATCAAGGATTCATCCTCTAAGTATTATGTGACCACCACCCATGCGCCTCTAAATTGGACCTAGCTTGGAAACTACCATAGAGGAGTGTAAAATCATGGTTTAGAAATTAGGATTCCTATTACTAGAAGAAATTTGGCATAGGGATCATATTCATAGAAGAAATTGGTAGTATGAATTCCAAGTCTACATTTTGAGTGAATTAGGTAGACACATGAGTGGGTGGAACTGGTTGCGTAGGGACTCGAGGTGTAGCTGATTTGGTCAGAGACTTTTATGGGGCCCTGGGAACTTGATCTTCATGAGTGGGGGTTGGTAGAAATGGGGAACCATGGAGTGATATAGGGGAGGTCATTTTCAAATGTTGGGGTTCATGGAGAGGTTTATTTCTTTTCTTGGGGTTTTCATAGAGGTCAGGGTGTTCACAAATGGGATAACTTTTCAAAATAGGCTGACCGTACCCTAGGATAAATTTATAATTCATAAGGGATGGGATTCACAAATCATGGGTGTCTCATTAAGCCTCATGTTTTTTAAGGTTCATTCTTCTTTCTAGAATGTAATGAGTCTTCATGAGATGAATCTCCACTTTGAGTGGAGGCTCTCAAGGACACATGGGAGGTGGTTTCATGATGTTTGGATACCTTGGGTGATTCATTTTCTCTTTCCGTCATGAAGCTTGGGTGGTTTGATTATATGGAGAAATTTTTCAAAGTTTAAAGGTTGTGTGTTTTCCATAAAAAAATTCAGTCTGAAGGGGGTATTTATAGGGAGTGTGTTTCATGAACATTGGATCCTTTCATGTATCATTATGATATTCTCTATTGATGGGCTCCATGAATTTGAATGATGTTGTATTGAGGTATTGTCAACCCTTTGCGCACTCTAGAAGGTTCACCATGGATCAGGATTGATGATTTGGGGTAGTAACATGTTTCCTCTGCATTATTGAGACTGTAATGAGATTCGACCATTCATAGAGGGTATATGATTTAAAAAATAGTTTCCTTAAATATATTTACAGGATATTTTGGACGAGATTCAATCTGAACTAGCAATTTAGTTTTCATCCTTTATTGTTTCATATATATTTTTGTTTTAAAAAATTCCCCATCCCTTATAATGGGTGCTGATAAGGAAAATGAGGCTTATATTTTGAGGTAAAATCATTAAAAATGGGTAATTGAATCTCATTCATAAAGATCATCATTGAGGCCCTAGAATGAAGCACCGATCATAAAGCCTATTTGAGAAGATCAGTCATGAAGCCCCAAATTGTATACCTAAAAATAGTATAGGTGGTCCCTTAGAGGGACCATAAGACTTTCTTGAATTGAATAACCAGTTCTCTCTATTCACAAATCTATCCTTCTTCAAGAGTGTTATGTGATTCTGATCCCTATTGCTCGTTATGCTCAGCGTCTCTATGAACCTATCTCTATTAATGGTTCTTTTTGAGCCATTATAAATGAATCATACCATTTTATATGGAAATTTGTGAACTCAACCTTTTAAAATGTCCTCAGTATGTAGATCTTCACATACCATACCCAAAAAAACTCCTAACCCACAATTGAAATGGTTGTTGAAGTAGCCAATGATGCTACCACTCACCAAGAAGAAATGTCTAGGAACATAATGATCGAGGAGATAATCCAGATCACCTCAGATCATGACTCACTCATTGAGTTGATAACAAAATCTAAAAGGGTGTATCTACTAGATAATAGGCAACCAGTTTATGGCAATGAGTCGAGGGAAGATGTATTCATCCCTGAGGCACAAAGAGAATATCCCACCTACTAGATTAGAAGAATGTCGATATAGTACCTATGGAATAGGTATCCCAGGGACGACATTAAGAAGAAAAATGCATGACACATGGAACACACTATTTGGAACCACATCATAAACATTAACAGTGAGAATTTGGAGGATTAGACACCCCCTAACAATATGAGATGATTCTCTTTATGGGTTTAGGGGGTCCACTCAAGGGATGAACGAATAATGATGACATATTCCCAGGTGGATACTTTGTAGTCAAATGGTATTATACCTATTAGAAATGCACATTGATCTTTTAATTTTAGGCTTTGATGAATAGGGTAAGGATTTACAAGGCGGTATGTTCCCCGCAATTCCATATCTACTACCATCAAAATATAATGACATAGTGGGTGATTATTTGGTCTCTAGGGACCAATACTTATCATCTAAATCAAGGGTATGTTGGAATAAGCCATTGGGATATTTAACAGATCATTGGGATACCAATTAAAGGATATATATATGAAAAAGTTCTTCCTGCCTAGAATGTGCTGGTGTACCATGATAAAACTATATCCCTTGAATGGGTGTTACTAATTATGGTGCAAGGGACTAGTGAAAACAAGATGGGTATAAAGGGTACATCATTCAAGTATTGTTTTAGCTACTATACAAATAATCCAGTGGGAATGCTACCAGGAAGGTTGTGCACATGCCCTGGGGATTTCTATAAGGTCAAAGATCACTTATACTGGTGAATTTTAGAGGTGAGTATGTGGAAGATGTGGGGCTACAACATAAATCCGAAATCTTGTATGGTTAATAAAGTAGGTATCATTTTCATGTTAATCAATGACCGGATTCACCATGTGATGGATGCATATATGGGGGCTGTGGCCAATTACCTTTATCGTGGGGGCTATGTTAGAGATAGGGTAGCATGTCAATTTGGTTGTCCTGGTATTGGAGAAGATGTATAAGGTTCTTTACCACATCAACAAAGGGAAAACCCATCATTATGTGTGAAGTACCCTTCACTTCTTGTATATGTGGGTGGAAGCATATATGTGGTATATGAATATCCAAACCCCATCTCACCAAATAATACAAATCTCCGACCAGTGATTCTAAACATCGTCAAGATTAACCTAGTCAAGTTGGTCCATGAGGACTTACTGGAAAGGGTAGGTTTCGTAGAGCACTTCATGTTTCACCTGTATCATCTCAATGTGGGTATGGTGACTAATGATGGCACGAGAACCATTGAAAAGTTGTTATACCACACAGACTTCTGAGGTGGGGTACTAGTACTGAGGGTTAACGATGACCTGATATGTGGTCCATACAACCAGCACCACTTCGCAAGAAAATTTATATTACAATAGTGGATAATAGTAAATATACACATGGGGGTGAATCAAAAATTCTAACCTTTGGTTCTATAGAAAATTTGAATCATATTTACGAGTGAGGATGTAAATGGGAGGAATGCTCTTCCACTACCAACTGTCACATAAGAATTCATCTATGAATATATACTCATCTAGGAGAGAACATATCTCAGTGATATGTTAGGGAACCAAACCATCCCAACTAATGATGGAGAGGACCCAAAACCAAGGGGTCGAGGATGAGTGGTGGATAGAGCATGTTGTGCGGGAAGGTTTGGCCTAGTGTGAAGATTCATGGTAGATATAGATCCCATAGACCATGATCCGGAATAGGAGGAGGTTGTAGGGATGGGGGTATCATCAGGCTAATCTCCCTTGGGTATGTGGTCATAGGGGGAATATGAACCGTTATGAGAGATTTTGAGGGTGTTTTTACAAGGCCCATGGAAGAAGATACACCATTTTGATGTTCCTAATATTTCATTATTTTCATATGCTTAGGAGAGATGGGGGGATCTTAAAGAATATCAACACTCTCCATGGGATATGGTGAGATCTCAACGTAGAGGGAATACTTCTCACTAAGATGGATCATATCAAGGTCAGTTACCACATGCCCTTGTAAGAGGAAGTGAAATAAATTATAGAGTGTAGGGATTTTTCTACTCTCGGAGCATGGAGCATTAGCAAACCATCCAAGATAAGGTGTTTTTGGGGTGTACCTCATCCTCGGAACTCACAGTCAATGTTCTAGTTACTCGAATTCCTCCACAGGGAGACTCAAATTAGTCTTGTGGGAGTGATTCCAACTAGGAATATCCCATATAAGTATTCTCTATCATATAATAGGTAAATAATATAATCTTGTGTTCTTTGAAAGTACCAAACACCTAAGAGCATTGTAAAACTCTTCTTTAACTTGTGCAAGGATTGGCATATATAGAATAGGGGGTCATGATGAACCTCTGGTAGAATTTAAGCGAACCTCAACCCTTGAAGGGGTGAGTGTGGGGGGAACTCTCTAATGTTACGGTCATTGGAATACATTTATATTTTAATTTCGTTCCTATGAAATAGGTGGAGGCTACCAGGGAAATATCCCTTCTAGAGGCATTTCCTATGAACATGTCAGAGTTCCTTACCGTAAATTACTATTCACATAAGCATTTTTCTTATTATTAAACTCCCATTACTTCTTTTCCATTATATATTTAACTAAATAATATTTAAATGGAAATTAAAACTATGTTCATGGCTCAAATTCCAGCCTCAATTTCTGAGTCAGGAGAACTAAAGGTCGGGGGAGTGACAACATGTTTTGTTCTCCTTGTAAAAATTTTCAGGGAAGCTGTAACATTCAAACTAGCTATAGACGAGCCACTAGAAAGGATAGGTGAGACCATTACCATAATAGATGGGGTGGAGATATATCCCATTATGGGGATGGATGAAGGAGATGTTTTGGTGAAGCCTTTCATAGATTCTCCATAGAAGGTAACTATTTTAGATGTTGCGTTGATGGAGGAGGTGGAATTGTGACAACAGTTGGAGTGACTGGGGAGGTTGTATTGGACATGTCTTCTATAGAATTTTTATTAATAGAGACTATAGTATCTGAGGTTGTGGTTGTGTTTCTAGCAGTGGAATATGATGAGACTCAGATAGTTTCATCTTCCTCATAGGTTCAATATGAGGTAGTGGAGGCTTCAGTTATAGGTGGGGAGATGGAGTGGATCAATTTCTTGGGATCATCGCATATGTGCCCAAGGAAATGCTAATGGATGATGTATCCACTAACATATTGGGGGTATTCCCTCCCTATAATCTTTCCCTACCTGAATACATAAAGTATTATGTCTCAGATTCCACTATAGAGAATATGATCATTCATATCAAGCCATGGAATTTCTTGTGGAACTTCATGACCCGTACCCAAATAAATTACATTCCACACTAGGTGGGATCTTATATCTCTATCTATTCATCCTTTTGACCGATGTGGTGGACTACTATAGCCTTCAAACACTGGATTGGGACTTCATTATTTATCATGAACATGCCAAATGGTTAGTACGTGAAATTTCCTGGAAGAATAAAAAGACAGTGGATCCTACGATGCTTCAGGTAGCGAAGGAGAGATCACCTACTTAGAAGGGCTATCGCAGGATCACACACTAATCACCGCTACTTAGGATAAGATCCTTAAATAATATGAAAACCTAATTAGCAGTGGTGAAGGATAACGTGACGATGGTGACATACCTGGTGTCTGAATAGTGGGTAGAGAAAAATCAGATATAGATAAGGGTTGAGAAATTCCTTCCTAAAGCTGATGTAGAGGTGGCTAACCTGACAGAGCAGTAGTCAGCACTAGATTCTTCCCTAAAAGGTTGGATTATATCTATTTCTCAATCAATGGCTTCAACCATTAGGGTAATTATTTCAATGAGAGGATTCAACATGTGGATGACCCGCCAAAACATTGGTTGATTTGTCTTAACTTTATGTATGCTCGAATATGATTCTTCTATAACATTTTATTATCATACTTCAATAATAATTCTGATATAACCAATGTTCAATCCCTAAAATCATATTATCCATGCTCAAGGTGAAATACATGTTATGATAATGATATTTCACATTTATATATGAGTGTCGTAAAATCATCACTTAGGGTCTGCATTTACTGATTTACCACTGGGAGTACTTGGGCTTAGAGAGGCTATGTATAGAGAATAAGGCTCTCTGAATAGCTGAATTTATTTTACAATGTCATCTAGTGCATGAATGGGATAACACTATGTGTGTTTAATTCTACCCAAATAATGGAAAAAAGAGGGCGTGAATCATGATTCCCTAGAATATTGAACAAAAAGGGGTGTCACAACGTTGGAGGATAACTATTTACCATGTTTGAAACACAACATACATTATCATTTTTTCTAATAATGGGTAAAAATAAATGATTTTCCCCCAAAAAATTTTTTGGAAACAGTAGTAATCTCTCAATATTTCATCTGAAGTATTCTAAGGAATGTTCCCAATATGGTAGGTGATCCATTTTATATATGCACTACTGCCATTAGGGGGTAATTCCAATGTCGAAGCGAATGAGGATCCAAATAAAGGTACATGAAAGAAGTGTGGAGATGAAGAGATAGAATGTTGGAATGGATTCCAACACTCTTTTAATAATTTTACCATGACTTTGAACACATTAGGTAGGCATATTATTATGAAAAAAGGTCAAACTCATCATCTGGGGAAGAGAATCATCATAGATTTAGAGAAATAGTTTAAAGAACTATAATCATTTGGAAAGGAACCAGAAATAATAAACAATTGTCTCTTGGTTAGGGACCTAAGATGTTCTTCATATTTATAAAAAATAATTGATGATAGAAATATAGTTTAACAACATATGGTGAGGGAACTGGACATAGAATTTAACATCATGTACTGATGATGTTAGTCTCACAGTTTTAATGTCATGTGGTAAGGATATTGGAAACACAATTTAACATCATAAGGTGTGGACATTGGAAATGTAGTTTAACATCATAACATGTGGAAATTGGACACAATGTTTAATGTCATATGGAAAGGATTATGTATCACTCATATTTACTTCATGTGATTGGGATGATGATTCAAATAGTTTTACATCATGTGATTATGAATCCTGGACTGATGTGAATGGTACCCACATGGCTAGGGTGGAATGAGGCATGAAATGAGAGAGTGATAGAGAATAGAAGACCATGTTCCAAGAGAAGGACTCTTGGGTGATTTTCACACAATTTATGGTCATGATTCTTGGACCATGACTCTTTATTTAACGTCACAAACTTCAAACCATTGGCTCTTGGATCATAGATTAAGGTCATAGAGTTTTGATCAGATTTCACTTGGATCTTATTTTACATTCATAGATTTTTGAAAAAAGTTTACCCTAAAGAATTTGGAATGGAATTAAATATTAATAACCTAATATAAAAGGAGGGACGAGGGAGATCCTGTGAGATTTAAAACATATGAGGAAGAATGTAAATAGTTTAATTTCATAATTCTTGGACTTGGGCTCTTAGTTTATGTTAAATGACTTTTGACTAAAGGAAAATAGTATATGGTTATAATGCTTAGACCATGGGGGAATGTATTGAACCAATATATGTAGTGTGGTGGAGTGATAAACATAACATGGATTTGAAATCAAGATGGCCCAACGCAACACAACACATCCCATAGAAAATTGGAACAAATTTTAACGTCATGATTCTTGGACTCAGACTCCTTGATTAAGGTGATAGAATTTGGATCATAGGAATGAATACACCAAAATGATGTATGTAGCATGGTGGAGTAGAATCCCAATGTGAATTGAGGGCCAAGAATTCCCAACACTACACAATAGATTCCTATGGTGGGTTGAACATAGTTCAAATTCATGATTCTTAGTCTCAGACTCTTAGTTTAAGGTCATATAGTTTAGAAAATTTGGTTATCAACATTCTCAACCTTTATTGAGTAAAAAATTATTCCAACCCCTAAGACCATGTGATCCATGATTTGTGTGATAAACAAGGATTAGTATGGAGTTCTCCTCATTCATAGGGGAGGACACAATGGGTGATTAATGTGACTGAATACCACCACAAGGTTGGTTGTGAGTTTAATGATATGAATACTAAAATGGGGTATCCGAGTGGAATGGGTGTCCCATAGAGGCTTGTGTGGCATGAAAGAGTGATAACCCAATGTGAATGGGGGGTTGAATAGTCCCTATTCTACAAAACTCATGGAAAACTGTACCTAAAGTCAACATCACATTGCCTGGGGATAAAAACTGTATAATTGGTTGATGAAGGGGAAGGACTTGGATTTGATATCTGACCATCACTATGTATTCTATGATGATGAAAATCTGGCCACACATCGTTCTAGAACATGACATGGCATGAGATAACCACTAGTGGGTCTTTCCTCTTGAGTGAGGATAATGAATCATACCATATTAGAATATGAGGCCTCTCTTATTTACATAGGGTAAAATCACAATTTAATGTCATGTACTGAAGAAGTTAGCAAGGCTTACAGATTTAGATTCATATTCCATATTTCATTCTATTGGGGTATGATGGAATCTCGAACCATTGATGGGTCAAGGTAAATGAATGAGTCCTATAATGATAAAGGAGTCCTATGGAAGAACTATCGGGTGATAAAACCACAGGTAATGGATGGGTTTGCAGTGAATTTTTTCTAGGTCTAATAAAAAAAGGTATATGGATAACTACATATCCCATGATTATGGGAATCAAGACGCATATAATTCTAGAAATGGGTGGAGGCACAATCTTATTGAAGTGCCAGGGATGATGAAAACCATTAAAATGAGAGGTAAAGAAAGGTAGTTTAGTTTCATAATGCTTGTACTGATTTTAAATAGTTAAAGGTCAAATTTCTTTTACCATGGGGGTGATTTGAGGATGCTTGTATGGTAAAATAGTTAAAACCTAATGTGAAAGGATATAAGGAGGCCTTTCACCACATTAAGTGACCCTGAATCCAGTAGCACATTGATTATGGTAATATGACCTAGAACATGGAAAAATGTTTACAGTCATGGTTTTTGGACTTTCGACAAGTAGTTTAAAATCATGATGATTGGACTTGAAAAAATATATGTTTCAATGGTATTTTCATGGAGAAAGAAACAGATAGAACCCAGCATGAATAGAACCATGGAGAACCACATACTATACAAGTATATGGAAATAGACGGAACATGGTTTAAGTTCATAATACTTGGACCAAGGTCAATGTGGAAGATATTTTAAAGTCATAATGCTTAGACTAAGGGGATGATGTTGGTTTAAGGGTATCTTTGTGGAATGGAAAAGGTAAAACAATAGACAAAATAATCCAATAAGGTTCTCATTCCATAGGAACACATTGAGATGAATTGAACATAGATTAAGGCCATGATGTTGGGACCATAAATATGGCCAAAGGAGAAATGGGTTGAATTTTTTTACATGTCCCAAATATGGGATCTCTAGGTGTCTATGTGTATCTAATGAGAGTGTAAATCAAGACACATGTAGTTATAGTACATGAAGTGGTTGGAGACCATCACCATAAGTGGGGAAACCTCTCAGATGTGGAAAGTGAGGTTTCCCATTCTTGTAACAAAAGTTATGGATACAGTGTGACATCATGTGGTGAGAATTTTTTTTGGTTTATCTTATATCATATATGGAATCTATATTTATATTAGGTTAATGTTTTTGGAAGCCTCATAATTATCGCATGAGGAATCCCGATTTTCTATGGGGTAAGATCATCTCTCATACTTATCACCTAAGGAATCATGATTTTATGTGGGTTATGATCATCTATTATTAATAGGCATGAAGATTTATTTTGGGGAAGATCGCCAATCATTAAGAAGAATTATTGTTTTATATAGGGTAAGGATATTGTTTAATGTCATTTATTAAGTACTTTTGACTTTTATGTTTAAAGTCATAAAACATGGACTATAGATGTTTTTGTTTTAAATTCTTAAATTTCATACTATATCAGTTGAAAATAGATTGTGTTGATAATGCATAAACTAATTTAAAATTGTTAATGTCCATAATCATTGGACTATTTAAAAAAATTAATTTCATGTTACATGAAGGAAGGGCTAATATTAGTTTATGGTCTTAAATATTAGACCAAGATTCCAATCAGTTTAACATTGTGCAGTGTGGATGATAATTTCCCTCATGTGATTTCTTTATAAACATATAATTGGTTGTAGGTGTGATATAATCATTGTCCATGGTGATAAAAAAGTATGCTCCATTATAATAGACTTTATGAATTTTGTAATGTCTTTCTTACATGGGCTCCAAATTTGGTATATTTTTTTGCATGTGTAATCAGTATTCTGAGATCCAGTACCATGTCACCCCAGGGGAACGAGTGGAGGTGTACCTTCTTGTTGAACACTCATGTTATCTTATTCTTGTGCCTCTATATATAATGAAAGGACTGGAGATTATTCTCTTTGAGGTATTATAACTTTTCTAGATATAATTTTTCTATCATGTTGGGCATCTAGTCATAGACATATGTTTTCAGTTTTGAAAATTGAACTGTGATGGGTAAGACTACCTCTGTTCCATACACCAAGGAATATATATTCAACTTGATGCAATTATGAGTCATCATCCTATATACCCAGAAGTAATTAAGGAACCCATCCATCCAACTCCTTTTCTTATGGCCAACCATATTCTGGAAGATGTTAGAGAGGGTATTGTTGAACACCTCATTCATTCCATTTTTATATGAAAGATAGTGAGAATTATGGTTTGACTGAATGTTTTAGTTTGAATAAAAATTCTTAACCAGGATAATAAAGAAGATGGAGTAATTGTTTTTAAGAATAGCTTGAGGAAATCTAAATTTATGGTTGATGTGGGAACTCATGAAATCCAGCATGAATTGGGATTTGAATTCCTTGAAGAAGATCAATACTATAAACTTGGAGAATAAGTCTAGTATAGTTATAACGAATTTTCACTCATGATATATCAGTGGGAGGTATGAACCCACATTGTCGAGTCCTTATACTGTAAAGGGATAAGAAGAATTTTTGCTGTAGAGAAGCTGTAGTGTTCGGTGAAAAAAAAAATAGGATAGGATCTTACATGCATGACAACTCTAGGAAAACACAATTCATTTATGGACTATGGTAGTGTATAAGTAGACCAACCATGAGTCTAGTGGAATATCTCCGGTCCATCTTGATGGAAACCATGGGACTCGATAATAACTTTCTTCATGAAATGAGGTATATCATGTCCTTTGATAAAATAAAAGATAATTCCATCACACCCACATATCTAGAGAATATGGTCAAGATTTATCTCACTCTTGAGTGTGAATTGTGCAGCGCGGTGACAAATCCACTCACGCTTGGCTCGGTATGATGGTAGAATGCCATGTTGGATAAAATCAATAAAGATTTTAATCAAATAGGAAAATTGATCATCCATTGGGGGGGGTTGGGTTTCCTTGAATATAAGAACTGGTATCTAGTTGTTTACTTTTTTCGTTCATCATCCTCTACAATAATGGGGAAAATGAACCACTAGTGTTCCATATGGATGATCAAGTCATACTGGTTTGACTTTGAATGGGAAATAGTTTTACTAGATAGTGATTCATCTCAACCATTATGTGAACACGGTACTTGTGTCATTTTTGGATGGTTAGAGATCTTGGTCATTAGCTGTTATGTATTCTCCATAAAGGGAATAATCTCACTATTTATATTGATTTATTCCCCACTAATCTATTTGATGACTAACTCAAAGTATCCCTTTATAAGAAATTTTTGGACATCAATCTCGAGGCATAGATCGATAGTTGTGATCAGTTCATTATAATATGAATCATTTTTAGTACATCATTATAATAGTGGGAATGATTATGGAATCAAAACCCATGCTTGAGTAATGAAGATTATCCTCGGGCCCACTCTATTGAGAATGGGATTACTAATCCTTAAACCATTCGGGATCTTGGAGGCACCATGAAAATTCATACGATAATATGGTATATCTTGATTCATTGGTAGGATAGTCTCATCTTGGAAATCAACATCCAGGTGTTGTTCTTTAGGGGTCGAATGGGTGCATAAGGAATTTACCAGTTCCTCTCTACTGAAATATTTTTATGGAATGAATTAGATATAAAACTATTGGAGGATTACTACCCATCATTCCAACCATCTAGTCAAAATGAAAAAATTTAGAATATACATCAAGGGATCCACAATGTACACCATCTATATATCATGATGTTGTAGTTAATGTAGTAATTTCTGCAATGAAAAAACCAGTACGAGGTAGATCTTCTTAATATGGGAGTATCTTTTCTCAATGTCAAGGAGCATGCGACTAGGACAGTATAAACTATTTTATATGAACTCATTATTTTAATGGGAAAGAAGGGTCTTGAAAAACCCTTCCAGGGCAGTTACATAGTGGATCAGAGGCTTCCCTAAGATGGGTAGAATTATAAATGTAGTTTTTAGTATGAAATAACTGATATCTTCAAACAAGACCTATAAATTTTCATCCCATAGGTAGATAGTTCCTTCATTCATTAGCCTTGTTATGTTCATACACTTATCATAAATATTTATGATAAATCAGTGTATGTAGGCTAGGTTTCCTTAGAGGCCACATAGATCCCATAGGTTTCTTAGTGGAGGAATTTGGTTGATATATGTGATCTTATCTTAGTATATCTAAATTCCCTTATACCTTCTGATGAAGCTAAATAATTTTCCAGAGGAAACCCTTAATTCACATTTTAAGGGGTTCGTATTTAGATTCTAGGAGTTGAGGAAGCCAAACAATTTCTTATTATATTTGATATGGTCTTAACACTTGTGGCAGTTGACCACCATGTCATCTATGTAGAATTCCACCAATTCCATAAGGATAGATTTGAATATGTGGTGAATGTCCCATTAATATGTGGATCCTATATTCTTCAATCTAAAGGGAATAAACTAATAGCAGAAAGTCTCTTATGGTTCCCTAAATTTGGTGGTCTCCTCATCTTAAAGGGTCATCTAGACATGATTATACTCGAAGTATCCATCCATGAAAGTGACTTCATGGTACCTAGCAGTGTCATCGATCAATATATCTATCATTATAAGGGTAAAATCATCCTTTTTACAATGGTTTTGGTGGACACAAAAGATGATACATACTCTAATATGTTCATTCATCTTCCTGACAGAGATGATGTTAGCTATCCATCAATGGCAATGGAATTCCCTAATGAGGATGGATTTGTTAATATTTTCAAATTTATCCTCGACCATATTGCCATGAGATAGATCCATTTTTCTAAGAGGATTCTTAGACCAACAATGAAACACTGGGAGACCAAGATAGTGAATAAAGGCCTAATGTTCCATCCTTGACATCACATCATAGCTCTAGTAAAATACATCATAGGGATATTTTTGGAATCCCACATACTATGGTTTCTTCTCTGTGGGAATGGCTGCATTGATCAAATTCATTCTCATATCTTCCGTGGTACTAAGGTTCATGTGGTTAAATTTATCCATGGTGGTGGGGACACCCTCTTCGAATGTAGGATGTGCATATTCCAAATCCTCTTCGTCATATGAGAAAGTATAATCAGTGGGATGAGGTAGTTATTATAGGTTATCCGACTCAAGGGAAGCATTAGTGATTACTTAATAAAACATAGAAACCTTGATGAGGTGTTCTTTATCTACTTATACTACACTTATATAATCTATCGATTCAATTTAATCTGAAATAGGACCACATGTTCCATGATTCATGTCAAAATAATGGTGATGAGTTGGCTTTCATTGATTCAACCTTGATCTATAAAACATATGGGAATGTAGGGAATTTTTGGACAAAAGGTGAACCTCTTGGTACATCACAAGAGTTTTAGATTCTTATATCACACGATCCTATTCAATATAGGATTAACAGTTAACTTTTGAGTGCTCCATTTTCATTGTAAGGCCACAAACGTTTTTCTTTTATAGAATGAAACATCTCCCTAGATCAAGAATTGTTTCCCCTAATCGATTAGTTGGAAGAATTAAACTATCATACATGTCTCCCCACAGATTAGTTGTAATGGTTGTAAGATCATCAGGATCATTGATGTGATCAACCCCCATTGTCTGAACCTTCTTCCCCTATCTCTTTTAAAATTCAACATCTTGATAGAGAGATTCGTAGGAGTAAAATGGGGATGCATCACCCTCGAGTACCTCTAATCAACCAATGAGGGAATGTTTAAGGCACTACTGATATGATAAGGAGACTACCATGTGAAAATGAATCCATGGACCACCTAGAAATGTGTTTTAGATGGAATCCTAAATGAATAACATAAATTTGGTACTTTATATCATGGCACCTAATTAGGTATTCATCTGATCATTTCCACACAATTTTTTTGTTCTAGGTCACCTTAGGTCCCGTCATTGGTGATGAATCTTATGACTCGGTGGTCTAGGGTTCACACCCATCTCATCATCAACATGGTCACCATCTTTGGATTTCTTGGGTTTCCTATTTTTGGTTCTATTTAATTTCCATGTGATGCAGTTTTGATTTGTTTTTAAAAAATGGTTGTTTTTTGGTGGTCATTTTTAGAGATCGATTATGGTCCTATTCCTTAATAATTTCTATGATGTCATTCTTTCTGTGATGATTAATCATATTTGTTCAAAGTGGGTTTAGGTGGTGTTGTGGTTTTTCATCCAATGATATTTCAATGATGGGGTTTTCTGGAAAAGGTTGATTATCTTGAAAAAGGTTATGGTATGATGTTGAGGCTCTTTTTACTCAAACTCTACTCTGGTTTCCTATTCCATTTCTCCTCTCGAGGTCGGTCTGATATAGTGGTTCTCTTAGGATCATTGGGATGTATAGTTCAACCAGTCACCCACTATCCAAGAGTCACAACCTAAGTTGGATTCACTCATACCCTTGGGATTCGAATGATGGTGTGTATGGTGTTTTATATTGTTTGATTACTTCACAAGTTAGATACTGGATCCAGTTAATGCAACATAGGGGTCTGTTTTGTTGGTCTATGTTTAGGGATGATGTTGTGGTGGGATTATCTCACCAGTTTTGTTGTTATCGATGAATGCGATGGAATGTTAAGTTTCTCAACCATGGTGTGACATATATGGTCAATGTCTTTGGACTTGATAGTTATTTTCATTTTGAATTTTCAATTTGGAAATGTAGAGAATTATAGATCGTGGGGTGGTGGTTGTTCTAAAGTTGATTTTGATTTTTAATTTAGAATCATGATTGTTAGGAGTTTTTGAATTTTACTAGTACTTTTTTTTTTCTTATTCGTTTGTGATTTGTAAGTGGTTCCCAATAAACCTCAAAGTGAGTTTATAAAAAATAAGAAAAAATAGATTAGAAATAAGATTGATCCTGCAACAAGTGTCCACTGAGCAGTAGTGGACTTCCATACTATTGAATTTGGAGGTGATCTACATTAAGTATATGTGACCCAATATGATGATGCCTTAATCATTCATAAAAAATGAGATGACAGCTTTTAATTCCCCTTTTTCTTTATCCTCTATATTGTATGCCTTTGGCGAAGCCACCTCATCTTCAAACTTGACAGGGATTTTCAAAGCTTCAACAAGTGAATCACATAATTATTTTTTCAAGAAGATGGACCTACTACTACAAATATGGGAAATTGAAGTGCTACCATTTTATTAGCACTAAAAAACGTTGATAAAGGGGGCCTTTATCAATGCTATAAAAAGTACTGATAAAGGGGAACGTTTAACAATGCTAAAAAAAGCACTGTTAAAAGTGACCCTTTCTCAGCGCTGGTAAAGGGGACCCATTTATCAGTGCTTCTTTTAGTAGTGCTGCTAAATGAGGGATTTATCATCACTTTTTCCTACCACTGATAAATTTCATGTTTCAAGAAAAATCATGAAAAATAATATATTGTTATATATGTATATTTATATTGATACAAATATAATATATATTTTTTTAATGTGTTTTATGTAAGTATAAATAGACTATTACATTTGATATATAAATAATTTAGTGGAAATGGTTTTAAAATATTTTTAAAAAAATTATTAATTAATAATTTTCTGATTATTATTTGTTAAAAATAATTTAAAAACAATTTGAAGACCCAAAAAATCAAAAAAAAAAGCATCTAAAAATAGTTGAAAATATAACTCAAACTTCAAACGGCCATAGATTTTGATATGGGTGTCCATTTGAGCTCTATATCATATAAAATCGAATCATGCGATGAGATCTACATGATAGTTAACCAATAAAATCTTATGTCACATTTTTCGAGGCCATAAAGGGCCCATAAGGGCTCCGAAACTGAGTTTTTAGTCGGGATACACCGATTTTTTAACATTTAAACAGGTATAACTTCTGATCTGGAAGTCCGTTAGGCCTGTACCACATATAATATCGAAGATTGTTTAATTTTCTTTGATTTGACTAGTTTTAGAGTTTAAATAGGATTCTGTATTATATGTTATAGTCTTTTTAACATTCTATGGCTTTTCAAATAAACATATATATGTATTTATTCGTAAATATATATGTGTCTATGTGTGTGTGTATCTGTGTGTGTCCGTGTGTATGTGTGTGTGTGTTTTATATATGTATGTTTGTTTGTTTGTATTTATATATTTATTTATTTATAAACTCGCATAAAAAGCATATTTCATTAATTTATTTAAAACTAATCTTATAAATATATATTTTTATATAAATAAATATACGAATAAAAAATTATAAGTAAAAATATATATATAAATAAATAAAAATATATATTAATAGAAGAATGAATATATATATACTGATATATGAATAAATATATTTATATTAATATAAATCTATGCTGATATAGGAATAAATATAACTATATATATAAATAAATAAATAGATATATCATTAAATAGAGAAAAAATTGAAATTACTTAGTGGTAAAGGTGCAGCTGTGAAAGGTGGAAAGTCTTGGGTTCGAGTTCGGCTGGAAGCAATGGGGGTACGTGTATGTGGGGATGCATGGGAAAGGCATTGCACGGGAGAGTGTGAGGGGGGGGGGTCAAGCACTGTTAAAATCCCTCCCCCCCCCCCCCCCCCCGCGTAATATAATTATTTTTTATTATTTTTAATTTTTTGACTTTTATCAGCGCTTTTAAAAAAGCACTGATAAAAGGGGCCATTATCAGTGATTTTTGGAGCGCTGATAAAAGGGACCCCCTTTATCCTCTCCTTGATTAAAAACACTTTTTAGCACTGTTAATCAAAATTTCTAGGTCTTATAAAGGCCGTATTTGTAGTAGTGCCTCTAGGATCTACATCCTTGAAAGTATAACTGAATGGTGCTTCAAAAAATTATAATTTCGTTCTAAGGCCATATTCATACCTATATAGGATCTCTACTTGGTAAGGGGTGTGAGAGATTCTATTGGCTGAATAGATTGGAAATACTTTTCTTGTGAATTATGGATATAAACTAATGAATGAAATATCATCAAAGAATCTCCCAAATAGAAATAGACCCTATGGGTAGGTGACTATACTCTATGAATGTGAGTCCTTCTAGTGTTAGAAAAAAGTATCATATATTGGAAGCCTCCTTCTATTACGAGGTCCCCAACATAGGTCCAAACCTTTAAGTAATTTGGGTCAGGTGATGGAGTGGATTGTTTTTTCCATTGAATGGGGCAAAGATAGGGTTTCTAAACTCCATTGTTGCTCACATTAGGTCTACCCATGCTGGGAATGGATTTCTATCTGAATGGATTTCCACCTATTGAATCATATGGACCTCGGGGTAAGTGATGGGAGTGGAAATCAAATCATCCTATAGAGGATATTTAACCACTAACTTGTTTATGGGCTCATAAAATCAGTGATAGGTCTTATCAAATACGGGAGTAACATATCCTAGATCCCGAGGTGGATAATTACACTACTCGGTTGGGGCTAGAGAATCATACCATGTTCAATTTTCATATCCTCATGTTTTTTCTTTGACTAGATACATAGGGATACCAATCTTAAAAAGGGGTATCCAGCCAAGTTTTACTGGGGGGGCCTCCAGAGGAGTGATTTGATCCCTTAAGATGTTTTTATAATCTAGTGTCCACTCAAAAATGAGGTTGGTAAGGAGACTTTTGTGTTAATCAATATGTTGGACTAGGGAAGTCACTGTAGGTCCTGCCATAGTTTTTGGGACATCCAAAAATAGTTTGGATGGCCTGATATATACCATAACCATGTTGACATGTAGAAGGGTAGTCATAAATTATATATTGAGGGGATCTCTAAGGAAAGGTTTTTTCTTCTATTGGCGAGTGAGGAAAACAACCAAACTGTCTTCATCGTAATGTTTCACCCCTTATGGTAGGTCTTCTTTGTCATACCATGTGTCAGTTCCCCTATCTCTCTAGTCCATGGGATACTTTTTGACACCCATATTAACCATGGTGATAGATAGATGGTATCTCTTATCATTGCTAGATAGGTCGTATTGTCACAATATATGGTTGAAATGGAAAGTAGGATATTGTTCCTCGCCTCTGATGTGTAAATTTGTAGATGCCTCTTACATAAATCAGTGGACCATTGGTCTATTGATTGTTATAGTGGTAACCTTACAACTAAAGGCACTATTCTATAGGTAGTGCTATAATATCTACCATTTTTCACTGTTTTTTGAAGGGATTGAGGTGTTTCTGACTTCCTGGCTTTGTGAACTACAAATCACAGAGGTGGTGATAATTCAACAATATAATCTTGTAAAAACACATTACCAAGTCTATTATTAGGGAATCCATGATTTCAAATTCTTCAACTATTCACCACCACATATAGTTGGTCGGTAGCAAAGGCCTCTCACATGCCCTATTTCTCAGAGGAAGGTTCCGTATCTTGGTCTTCTCATGCCACAATTGGATCGGGCTAAGATAAGGGTAGTGACACCAACATAGACTTTTTTTCTACTTGTTTACTATAAAATAACCCATTGTCTGAGTCAAAAGTCTTCTACATGCTAGAACATCCCTCCAGTTTGGTTCCAACCTTATCATCATCTTCCTGAAAAAGTGGGTGTTTCCCACAGCCTCATGTTCTAGGGTGGAAGAATCCATCTAGGGATTTAAAGAGTTATCTCCATCTAGATACATCTTCTTAGACCCCAAAATCTATCCAGTAAATCATGTAGATGTATAGAGAAGGGATATTGATAGTGACGAAGATGGATGCACTATGATCCCTTGGAAGGGAGCCAGAACATCCTCCACCTTAAGGAATCTATAGAGGGATCTTGGGATCCTATGGATCTCCACCTCTATGATAATAAATATCAATTTTTAATCTTATAACCTAGACTAAGGATAATTGGGTGATCCATCATCAATTCATCTATCACCTTATAATATAATAGTTTAATTAGGTCAAAAATAGATTTTCTCTTCCCTATGATTCTCCTCCAATGGAGGGCATTCACCCCTATACCATAGGAAAGTTATTCACGGAATGTTATGTCTTTATCACATAGGTAAATTCTACTCTGATTGGTTTTTGAGTGGGGAAGACCTCATATTTAGTACGTTGAAGCATGGGGAGGCCTATATTCTAGTTGTTGATGAAGCAAGGAGGGCCTCTGCTCTCTGTTATAGGAGCATGGGGAGGAAATCTATGCTCGCTGGTTGGGGAGTGTTTAGGACCTCTACTTTGTGTACTAGGATCATGGGTAGGACCTCTACACTCATCGTTAAAATATCAGGGATGAACTCTACTATGTTTTTTGGTGGCATAAGGAGGAACTATGTTTTGACCTGTGGTAAAGTGGGGAGGACCTTCACTCTTTTTCTCATCATCATGGGTTGACCTATAACAACTCTCTGTGGTTTTAGGGAATGAAAGTGTCAACCCACTTACCAATGATGTGACTAGGTTATCAATCCCAATTATGAAAATATAAGTCCATGTTAACTTAATATAGATATCTTTTGAGATGTTCTAATAGTGTTAGGGGACAAAGGAGATGTATAAGATGCCCCTTGTTGGGCACTATCTAGGGTATCCCTTGGAAATCAATGCTTGGTGCTTCAGACAAGGGTAGGTGGAGTCGGGATAAATTCCACCTAATTTTTGACCTATGGGACCAATTGGACCTAGAATTCATGCTTCCATTTGGGATCCCTTATGGGTATCTCCCAGGGGGTTTCACTATCAGTGTGAATCGATAATAAAAAACATACTCGGCATATAGGAGTGAGTCATCAGAGCTTTCTAAGGAGAGAATCCTAAAGAGGATTATTGTTAAAAATGGGGGTGGTACCCCCTGCCCGCCCCTCAAGGGGGGCCTTGTCGGTGAGGCATTGATGCCTTATATATCAGTGGGATATATCTTGAGTGAGAATATCCTCAATCTTATTCATAATAGGTTATGATTTTTCTGATAACCACCTTATGTATAAGCTCATAAAGTGATATGGGTCATTGGTACCCGATAACCAATGGTGAGGTGGAAGCTGTTGAGGAGGCATAGTTGTGTGGGGTTATTGCATTTGTCTTTCTCCTTATTGGTAACCTATGAATGATAGGTTACTAGTTTCCTAATTCTTGAGTCCTGTAAGTAATTTGTATTCAACCATAAATATAGGAATATTAAAATTGATGTCAAATTCACCAATTTCATACAATCTTCCGAATATAGAGATAGATCCACATAGACAGGATGACATGTAGAGGATGCTCAATGCTAACTAACCTAATTCACTTGTGAGTTATATGATGCACCCATTGCTTTTTTGGGTGGGGTCTAGAAAAAAATATTGAATTTAGTGACATGTTAATCCATTGATTTCCTAGATGCTACTACTACCCATAGTTTTAGGGAATATCTTCATGTTGGTTTTACCATTTCTTTTAGTGAATCCTGAAGCCAGTGATTTTTTATTTCAATCCCAAATATGGTGTTTAACCTTAATAGTCCCCATGATTGAAGGACAAGATATTCACATAGGGTTAAACTTTTATATTTCCAATTCATTCACTATGTCCCTCTATGTTCATTTCGATGTGCACACAACTTCTTATTGACATACATTCCTACTTTCCAATGGATGATAGATTTCATCATTGTCATGGGGATGTCTCCCACATGATCAAAATGGGATGATGGAATATCATTTACTACTTAAATGGATTATTATATGCAGTTATCTACCGAGTACAGGTCTCCCTCAATGATTAATGTCATGATCATGGAACTCATTCACAGTGACATCTCTATGTGGATGCTGGTTAATTATGCTATTTCTGTCTCAATGGGGTAAAAAACATCAGTCAGAAGAGTATAAAAGTTGGGAATCTCTATTCATGTATATAAATTGGTTATATTGGGAACATGTAAATATTCCCATTTGGAGGGTATCTAATATGAGTCATATTTGGAATGGAACCAAAGGTATCCCATTTCGATCATGATGTAAGGATTTTAGGGGCGTAAGTCTTCCAAGGATTTTACCTTAGACATCCTATGTTTATTGCATGGGGTATGTATTATGGACCAGGTCAAAAACATAATGTATTTATAATATTTCATGGGAATAGGTTTTCTATTGTTCATGGATAGGTTGGGTATGGGTTTTAAATCTTGTTGGGATAGGTTGGGAACATGTATAACTTCTAGTGGGGATAGGTTGGTTGTATGTTTAATGTATTTCTAGGATTAGTTGGGAATAGGTTTAACATCTTATGGGGACCAATTGGTCATAGGTTTAACATCATGTGAGGTCATTTTAGTTGAATGATTAATGTATTATAGGGATATGTTGGAAATAGGTTTCGTGTCTTGTAGGGATTGGTTGGGTGTATGTTTAATATCTTGTGGCGATAATTTTGGCATAGTTTTAAAATGTTACTGGGACAGGTTGGGTGCATGTACAAAATATTGTGAGGATAGGTTGGGAATATGTTCAGGGTCTTGCAAGGATAGATTAATTGTAGGTTTAATGTCTTGTGGGGAAGGTTTGGGGGTAGATTTAACATATTTTGGAAATAGGTTGGGTAGGAACACCCTATTCAGGGAGATTTGGAGGTTTTTCTGGGGAGGGATGATGTCACACCAGGGTGGATGGGTCAAAATTCCTCCAATGGGGCATATCTGAGAGGTTTTTTCTTTAGAGGGAAGATTTAACACCTTGTTTGATGGATTAGAATGCCCTATAGAGGGGGACATGAAGCAAATGGATCACAATTTCCTATTTAGGTGGATCCATAAGGTGTGTCCCTAGGTGGGAAGATATCACACATAAGATTAATATTATATTATAAATCCCTATATAGGACAATCATGGGTGAATGGATTAGAATGACCTATGAAGGCAGAACTGAGAGGTGTTCCCCTAGGATAGATGATTACATGCCTATGGTTACTAGTATATCATAATTCCTTGTGGAAACAAATTCGGAGTGGATAGAACTGAATTCCCCATAGAGGTGGATCCAGAATGTGTGTCCCGAGGAGGTAAGATGTCACACCAGAGTTTACTGATGTCAGGGTTGAACCTTTGGGAGGCATCCTATATAACTCTATTAATATACATGGATCAAAACCCTATATAATTTTATGTAATATTTTAAGGTCATGTGATAATACTCATCCATAATGTTTAAAATCATGTGATAAAGATGTTTGTGCAGTGAAAAGAGCATCAATGAGGGATGGTGTAGGAATAACACATGGAACCTATCAATGAAACAAATTAATTCTATTAAATCTATACATGAGGCATCCTATTCTCATAACATTGGGTAATGTTGTATTTTTACATAATGTGATGAGGATGATGTCTAATAAAGAGGAAGTTCTGGTATGGAGACCTTCAACCAAGATAGGTGCATATTTTCCCCCAAAGATGCCACAACTGTGGATTATTTCACCACTAGTCATGTGCCTCTATTAGAGAAATGGTGTAGGAATTTTTATAGTGGATTAATAATATAGTGGATTGATGTTAGGCTGTCTATGATTAGACAAAATTTCCCATCGGTTACCTATGCATGGACGAAAAATGTAGGATGATGGCTCATTCCACACTTGGAGTGAATCAGGAGTACACAAGAGTGTGTGGAACTAGTTGTTTAGGGACTTTTGATGTGTTTGATTGATTCATGGATTGGTAAGGGGGGCCCGAACACTCAACCTTCGTGAGAGGGGTTCAATAGAAAGGAGGAACCACAGATAAGACTAGGGGAGGTGCTTCAGAAAAGTTGGGGGTTCATAGAGAGGTGTATCATTAAACTTAGGAACATTGTGGTGGTCAGGGTGTTTGAGAAGTGGTAGGGTTCGTGAAATAGGGTGATCTGGGGTTGAAATAATTTCTTGATTCTCGAAGGGGCTTCTTGAAGGCTATGTGTCTTATGAAGACTCATTTTCTCAATGGGAACAATTTTTCCATGAAGTTCATGGGACTTCATGAAATTAATTTCCACTTTTGGAGGAGGCTCTCAGGAGCATAAGCGATGCGGTTTCAAGAAGCTTGGATACCTTATGTGATCCACTTTCACTTTCACTCATGAAACTCATGTGTTTCATGAATAGTGATTGCTTTTTGGATTTTGGATAGTCGCACATCATCCCTAAAAACTTCATACAGAAGGTTGTATTTGTATGGTGTGGGTTTTTCGAAGAATTAACCCTTTGAGAAGTTTGATGATATTTATGAAAGACAGGCTCGGCGAGTTCAAATAACCCTGTGCAGAAGTATTGTCAACACTTCGCACACTAGTGAAGGTACTCCATGGATCGGGATTGAATCTTCCTAGAGGTACCATGAGGCCTACATGAAACCAGGACCACCACGACCATCGACTATTCATAAAGGGATGAGCTTCATGAAAAAGTTTCATTAAACATGTTTTTGGGACGTTCTGGCCATAATTCTCTCCAAACTGGCCATGGCTTTCTTAACCTTTCCCATGAAACACATATTTCAGTGTGAACATTCATTATATGAAATTTATATTAAATATATTGCATTATATATTACACAAATATTTAATATCCCAAGTATAATATGTATATATTTATATAATATAAATATCACATATTAATATTATTTAAAACGTGATCATATTAATTATAAAAAAACCTTCTTGATTTGGTTTAAATAATTTTCCAAAATTGGCCATTAATTTTATTAATGAAAATTAATAATTATGGACAATTCATAATTTTAATATAATGTCATTAATATTATTCTTTAATATTTTTATTTTATAAACATAGTATAAAATTCTCTTAAAATTTAAATATTAACTATTTATATAAAATTTTCATTTCATTATATATAATTTGAAAAGGCCTTTAATACCAACATTTTATACTATCAATATTTATTTATTAAATGTTTCAAAAAAAATACTAATTAATAGTAAAAAAATATAAATATTTAATTTAAAAACACATTTCTAAATTGATAAATATACCAAAAATATATTTTCTATAATTTATAAGTCATTTACATCAATTCATAATTTAAATTCAATAAAAATAAAAAACATTTAATTTTATCGTATTTGGAGATATAAACAAGAGTTTTTTCAAATTGCATTTAACCATTATCAATTAAAAATAAATATTAATAATTTGATACATATAATATTAAATTTGTACAAGATGGTTTTAAAAAGAATAACTCAAATGAATCTATAGTCCTAGTATTTTAGAAACATCATTATGAGATTAAAATAGCCCTTTCAAAAACATGCATATGATTAAATCTAGAATCAATGCCTAAGTGAGATTAACATGACATTATAGAATTCATATACTTTATCAAGAAATTATGTAAGGGTAGTCCTATAGGTTCAGTATCTACATAATATTAATTTTCGTGTGTAGTGACCTATGTAAGAAGAACCAAGTACATGCAGTTGTCGCAACTTATGATAGGGTCCATTGTAAGATTAATCAATGTGTGAAAAGACCTGTGTACGGTGAACAGTTATGACATATAACCTACGTGGGATTGTATTTTCATTATCCCACATAGGATAAAACCCTTTATCAACTAGTATTGGACTTTATGATATCAACTATATTCTAATAGAACTATGACACTCTATTTTTTTAATATTAACATGAAAACATAATTTTCATCCTGATTTTGAGAATCAAATAGCATGGAATTATTGTAATTCCATTGTTAGTATTATATAGATCAAACAAAAATCTCCCAAGGCATTGTAATAATTTAAAAACCCTTAAACCATAATCTACCATCTTTCGAGCTGAAAAATTGAATAAATATAAAATAAAGAACATTGTGTATCTTTCACCGATGAGATTCTACTTCAATATTCATATATATGGTTTAAGGAGGATCCCTAAGATCCATCTGAATGAATACCAACTCCATTGGGAATCTATAACTACCTAGGAATTTAAATTATTATTTATCCTTTAAAACCCAATGTGTTCAATAGCTTTCTTCAAATGTAATACAAAAGAATAAGAAATTGAAAAATAATATATAACCATTAAAATGTTTCAATATAATTTGTGTTTAAAAATATATGAGACCAAATTATTAAATATAGTTATAAATAAATATAATTTACTTTATCAATTCTAAGGCATAATAAATTAAATTGATGTATCTAAATAATTATTAAGGCTCATATATGCTTTAAAATGCAACCTTTCTAAAAATTGTATTTTATGTGTTCATTTTATGAAACTAAATATATTATTTTTAAAATATATTATTGATATTAATAATATATGAAGACTAATTTTATTAATAATTTATAAGAAATAATAATATGAATAGTTAATATTTTAAAAAGGTTATTTTCCAATGATAATAGTATTCATCATATTTTTATGCTTTTTTTATATTTTTATATTTTTATTTAAAAGATAGATTATAAAATTTCAGAATATTAATTTGAAAAAATTAAACCCACTTTATACTTGTTCACAATTATATGATCTTCAGATGAAATTTTTGTATTTTTTAAAGAAGATGGATTTTTAGGTGAATATTGTAAATACCCATTTAATTAAAACCCTAACTTCTAGGGGATCACATGGATATAATAATAAAATAAAAAACACAAGGACCTTATCTTGAATATATATATTTTTTATAAGTAACATTATATATTTTAAAATAATTTTTTCTTAATTTAAATACATGTATTTGATATTGTAAAACTTAAGACACTTTTTTCACTAAAGTTGTTTTAAATAATTATACATTTAATATTTTGAAATTAACTTTTATCAAATTTATAAATTTCATATTATTATAATGATATAAAATTTAGAATATATTTTTTCAAAAAAATTATTAAGGAATATTTTATTTTTATTCATAAAAATTATTTTCTATTGTAAAAACTTGTACCTACAGGAAAAGTTACAATGGTAAAATTGGAAAAGATGATGAAAAAGAGTTGAAAACAGGATTAAAATATGTTTAAAATTTATTGTAAGAAGATTTATCATCCTTATATATTCTCCAATTCAATATTTCATGTTTTTGGAATTATTATTCTTAAGAGTGAATTTCCATTATTAATTAGTTATGGATATTTACCGAAAATTAATCTTTTAACTTATAAAAGGGGCCCTTGCTGCCCATTAAATACCTCTCATAAAATTCAGTTTACTCCGAAAAAATATAAATTTTTTACTTCCTCTTTAACATTATGTTTCTTCTTTTATATTTTATTTGCAATATTTCAGTCAAATCCATATATATCAAAGGTATCATCTAAAGAAATATCAAATTTCTCAACATGAGTAATCCATTTTACATAATATATTTCCTTTATATATTACCAATATAAGTATACATTTATTATTCCTATATGGTAACATAATAATTTTATATATGATTAATTTTATTATGTTAATGGAGTAATCATAAAAATCCATTCCCATTACCCTTTAGAAAAATGAACATGTGATTCAGGTGTATGTGTAGACAACATCCTCCATGAAGAAACATATTTTTTTACCATAAAAACCAAAAACGTTTATTCCTAATAATGGGATTAATGGATAAATATATTTTTATTATATCATTAAGGTTTCAATATAAAAAAAACTGGAGAACCAATTAATGATATTATCAACAAATGATCATCGTAAATTCAATTAGTAAAAATAAGCATACAAAGAGTAAAATATTTTTATTAATATAATTTAATATTTTCCCATCTATAACATATTATTATACATAATTTTAATTTTGATATATGACACTAATAAATACTAAATTATATCACTATACTTATTTTATAATTATATTACAACTAAACCACCATATTTATCATCCATTAATCATGATATGTTCGTGGTTGGGTCGGTCTACCCACCTACTTGAACACTACTTTGAATTTATATAATTGATGAAAATGGAAACACAAATACTATTCCAATAAGATATAAATATGTTAATAATTATTTTTTCCTTATATTATAAAGATTTTTAATAAACTCATTAATTAAGAAAACATATTTTGTTTGTCAAGTATCATCAAAACATGATCATTGTCAATTTCATCTTCAAGGATTGTAACAAAATGTACCATGGAATAATATTATAACATTATAAATAACATGGAAAATATATTACAATACCTTTTATGTTATCATAATGATGAAATTTGTAAAATAATGAATACCAATACTATTTTTATGAAACTAGATCAAAATGATCAAGATTACTTATAACTGATATTGAAAATAAGTAATAACTCACTATAATTCATATAGAGAATTATTATAAATGAATATTATAAATGGAAAATGTATTTTTAAGGATAATAAATAACATATAAAAATAAAATATTTTATAAGGGATGTTCGAGTTCATTCTTGGATACCAAGATAAATGGTAATGGTTTTTCTATGTCTCAATTTTGATTCTTTAAGACATAATACATTTTTGTGCACAATGTTTCTCTTTAATGGTGAATTTAATACCCAAGGAATTAATTTTATCATAATTTTTTATGATTTAGACTAATAAAAAACATATTAAATTATTCAAATGGTTATTGACTCAATTATTACCTTTGTATTTTGGATTTTTTTGGTAACGCATCATTCGTTCATTATGTTATGATTGTTCTCTTCAACTTATTTCACATAAGCGAAGAGAATACTACCCCTGATTGTATATTGTATTATTATCTCATATTTTATGTAGATTTAAATTCCTCCACATAAATTGTATAGAGACAAGCTTGACATATATAGACATTACATTTTTTTCATAATACTTAATATATGACACAAAAAGACACCCAAAGACCATATTAATTTAGTGTCTTATGAAACTTGGAACATAATATTCTAATCATGGTGAATGATCTTCAACATCTCCCAAAAAGATATTCCCCTTTTTCCATACCTAAAACCATTCATTATTTCATGGGGAAAAGAAAACATAAAAATGGCGAGATTAAATGCTTATTAATGTTAAACATGGAGAAAATAAGACAACCCATATAAATTTGAACGTAAAAACAAGAACATAAAGTATAAACATTGTAATCTTGAGTTAAGAAATAAATATTGGCAGTATGTAAGGCATAGATCATAAAGGAATACTAATTATGATAAAATATAAAGGGAATCAAACATGGAATTTTGGGAAACCATTAATCACATAATATGATTTCTATAGTAGCGAATGCATTACTGCCAACACTATCATAGTTGACGAAGTCCATTACTAAATTGGGTTTACTTACCATTCCATCCCAGTATTACTAAATCCGATTTACCTTTTGTTCCAACTATATCTATCTCATGAGATATAAATATTTACCAAATTAATTGGAGGGAGATATAGGTCCCACCCATTTTATAGTGAAATCATTCTTACAGGTTCCACAAAACCTAAAAACATCCACCATAGCATAACTTATGAAATAAAATGGGTTTATTTGACATCATTTAATCATAGAATAATCCATATAGGATAAATGGATATCATAAAAATAATTCTATCATAAAAAAATAAAATCAAAGTAATAATATGAATATATATATAACCCCATGTCATCTTATATGGAAAATAATTTCAATAAACCACTTGAACTTAGTTCCTGAGGAAAATATCATTTCTTCTGCAAAAATGTTTTCTTTTCTTATAATGTTGTGAAATTTTAAAAGAAAATAATATAGTTGAAAAGAAAAATTAAATAGTGTAGAGGAAGCATCATTGAAATAAGTTGTTAATATGACATAAAAATCTATTCATTCCATATAAGTTAAGAAAACATTATTCTCATACTTTTTCCAAAAAAGTCAAAAAGTACCTCGTATAGTAAATGTGAGAAAGATTACTTCCAAACCACATAGTAAAACTCAAAATGAGTAAAATGAATTTCAACATACATAAAATAATTGTATAAATTTTATGAGAATATTTTTAGGAAACTTTGAAATTGTTATAAATATATTCCAAGTAGATACTTACAAATAAACAATCTCGTATAAAATGAGATTGGAAAAGTTATCCCCTACCTTAGGTCTGATTTCTTCTATATGTGTCCCAAACTTCTATATATTAGATTTAAAAATATTATTAACTTGTAACATAACCAAATTAATATTTATTATATCATATATGATTCACTTATGACTTTATATCACCCATTCATTTGTCATTTCCATGATAAATCATCATTTTTGGTAATAATCGTTTCATTTATCGTACGTGTTTGAACATTTTATTCTTGGTATTATTACTTAGATAATGATTTTCTTTATTCAAGATTGTAAAAAATGATTTAAATATTATATATATTCAGTATATAAATATATATAATTGATCAATAAATGGAATGGAATACACTGTTCATGGAGACAGTAGGTCCCACATACGCATGAATGCCGTTTTAGTTTCCTTAATAAACTGAATAAAAGTAAGTAAATAATATCTATCATGTAATATTAATCATATATATTTATTATTTCCACAATTATACCCATGCAAGTAAGGTGGTGGTGAAAAACATATCACACCACGGCGTAAAGATGGTAATCAGTACTTACGCACGCTTGATGATTTCATTTTTCATAGGATGAATAAAAGGTTAAATAAAGTTGTTTCATATTTATAATAACATATAAATATATTAGTGATATTCATCTTTTCACATTATAATGAATCAACTAAAGAATAGGAAGTAGAAGAAGAAATAAATTTGAAAGAATCTGTAGAAGATATTACCTTTTCCTTGACATGCTTCCTTTAAATTTCCACTTTTGGCACTAGAGTTGGTCTTTTTAGAAGACTAGAAACTATAGAATGTAACTTGGAGTGTTGATAATAGATATTTTTAGGTTTTGGATGAGCTTTAAGCCTCAAAATTGATTTAATTGGAGAGGGAGGAGGTGACCTTTTATAAGAGAGGAGAGGGGAACTTTAGGAAACTCTCAAAATATTAATTTACTATAAATTCAATTTCGATAAAAAAACGGGAAAAAAATTATTCAATTATAATATAAGATGATGTTGGTTCGAATACCCATAATCCAATAATTTTTTTACATTTTTTTAATATTTTTTATCCTTATCTTTTTTGTTTTACCCTTATCTTACCTTTTTTAATCTTACTGTGATAACATGTTATTTACAAATTGTGGGTTAATGTAATTACCATATCATGTCAAACGATTCTAAAAATGTTATGTATGACATTTGTGGACATATATTAAACATTTTTCCAAATCATAGATTTTTATGAATTTAATATAGTTTAGTAAACTATTTTATGTTTTAAGTTATGAATTATGTCAATTTGATACTATTCATACATGACATTTTAAAAATTTATAACAACCTTATTATTTCAAAAAAAAGAATTAACTCAAAATTAATATTTCACTGTAACCCATAGAATTTTTTTATAGCATCAAAATATTCAAATTAAACTTATTTTAATATTTATAAATTCATTTATATGAATATTTCAATAATGAGGTAATCACTACATCATAATTGGGTAATAAATAAATATATTTATCTAATGTCTAAAAATTATAAATAAAATACCATTATGTATGAAATATATTTATATTTATAATGACTATTTATATTTATATATATCTATTATATAACCCATAATAAAATCATTTTAGTAAAAGATATATGTTTAGGTTATAATTATTTTTACATTAAATTAATTTATATAAATTGTCCTTTTGACATCCATGTGAATCCATGGGGTCCCAAAATCGATGCAAGGATTCCCATGGTTATATATATATCATCCAATAGGATTATTTCATGTGTTTGGGCATTTTAACATCAATATAATATTATTTTTTACCCTTATTTACCAGATTTACACTTTAACCATGGTAAATAAAATAATTACTGGAATTACTATTCATAATGTCCAAAAATAGAAATTTCATATTTAAACAATTTGAACCTTGTGATTAAAAATATGGAATCCATTTTTCTAAATTCAAAACATACAGTCTTTAGTAATTAATTTAAAATTAATTCTTGTTGTCAAAAACAAAATGATGGTTTTTAAGAAGTAATAACAATCAAGAGATTGACATGTGTTTATGTCCAATTTAAATTAATATTACTTATAATGACCAAAATTGATTAAAATTATGAAAATATAATATAATTACACTTTAAAACAAATTTAATAAATAATCTAACTATAAAAATAAATTAGATAAAAAGGAAGCTTTGAATTCAAATACATTATTTTTCACTATTCATTAAAGTTTTAATTTTATTATAAAAATACCAAAAATTCAACAAAAGTAATTTTTTTCCACATTGGAAATAAAAAGTTTATTTTCTTAATTAAACTTATAAAAGTGTCAAAAACTATATTTAAAGTGGATATTCTTTTAAAAGGTGGTAAAACTGCATTTTTTTTAAAAATATTCTTCTATCTGAAAAACAATCACTTAGTTCTCATATCATGCGTAAGATGAATGCTAATGTTATACAAAATTTAAATTTTTTTTAATATTATTCATAAATGCTCATTTATATCCCATTAAATAATAATATTTAATAATATATCATTTTTTAGTGAAACTATGTATTATGTACCACGCAAGCTATTGAGGAAGGTCGCTCTTGCGTGTAACGAAAGCCATGTAAGTATTTCATGTAGTGAAAGCTTCATTTGGGGGTTCTTATAACATAATAAAAACATAGTTCATTTATACATTGAACAAAATCTGTACTCAATGTTGTGTGAAATGAATTACATAAAAAAAACATGAAATTGTGTGAAACACAAGATTAGAATAGTGTTGCATATAATACAATCTAATAGATTGTTGTGTATAGCGCTAGATAATCTTGGTGTAGAATAAAACACAATATTTAAAATAAATTAAAATAATTTATCTCATAAAATCTCGGGTTATTAAATCAATCCTTTTCATATATTTCTTAACATATGGATTATGATGCCCATAATGGATATTGATAACTCAAATATCTTTTCTTTGGGTAAAAATTTTTTTCTTGAAATTTTTTATTCTATTCTTGGGTTCTCCCAGACTAATATTTTATTATATAGTATTTTTTAATCCTATTTTTTAAAATTAAGATTTAATAAAAAGATGTTTTTATTAATCTTTTTACATGAGGGTTTTCGATATTGGTAATTTCAATGTATTAAAAAAGTTCCTTTAATAATCAAATCATTTATATTTTAACTCCATGTTTCTTATAGAATTAGATATTTAATTTTCATGGATCATTTATTATATTTTCTTATTAAAAGTAATAATTTTCAAAATCATTTACTTCAACTTTTCAAAAATAATTTTCAATGTAACATTTATGTTTTTAATTTACATCAATATTAAAAAAAATTGTAAATTCACTTTTAGGTTTTCAAATTAATATTCATTTTCTTATTTAAAATTATTTACACTAATTGGATTTATGTTACGTGAATTATCCTCTAATATATATATATATATATTTGTGTGTGTGTGAGTGTGGTTTATTGACTTGGGGTACTAAACAATTTTTTTTAATCCCTTCTTGCATGATATTGTAAGAAACATTATTTTGTGAGGGTGTTTTTCATCTATATCAACATCCTGTTATGTTTCCATTTTAAAACGAGGATATTTTATTTTATAACCATACAACTTTCTCTAGATAGATTATGTAAGATTTTGTCTCTAATAAATATATGAAATATCCCTTAATTTTTCATTCATAACCATCCATTGTGATTAGAAATAACTTTTCTTGTAATTCCTTTACATTGTGAATACCTTGTTTTCCTTTTATTTGATTGAAAAGTGTTCACCTAGATTCCCTAAATCAATTTAATAGATAAATTAATGATTCAACTATATAACCCTTCTTCTATAACAATATAGTTTGGGGGATTCTTACATAGAAGTCTATTTTATTTATTAATTTAGTAGCTAATAAAAATACCTTTATTTGTTATTATGATATAGATATTTACTTATTACACAAGAAAGTTGTCTATGTATTGTTTAACCACCCACAGTATATCTTTATATGGGTTATGATCATCGAAACCCTTTGATTAACATGGGAAAAATTAATGATGTTTGGGATGTTGTTATTCTAATTCAAATGATAATTGGAAAAGATAAGTAGGTATTGTTTACTCATTATCTTGTGTGATGAAAGAACTATAAATAAATATGTGATGGGTGGGATAGATATTATATAGTCCCTTGATGAATTTATAGGTCTAATAAGACAAAAATGTTATGGTATTTGGGGTATTTCATCCCAATTTAGAAATATTGTTTAATTGTATTATTAAAAATAAGAATGATATCTTATATATAAAATTTATTTAAAGAATAATGTTTTGGCTATTCCCCTAATTATAATATCAATATGTTCCACATTATGTGTTCCATATCCATAAATTTAGTCACTATTATCCATGTGATCTATTTATATTCATTGTTATACATATAATTATTATACTCTCGATTTTAACTGATTATTTCATTTTGATGATTACATATTATTACCATAATATTTATGCTT
Organism: Viscum album; assembly: GCA_963277665.1. Taxonomy (NCBI): domain Eukaryota; kingdom Viridiplantae; phylum Streptophyta; class Magnoliopsida; order Santalales; family Viscaceae; genus Viscum; species Viscum album. The sequence continues at coordinate 152,029,803 of OY728138.1, forward strand.
TGTTAATTCTATGATTTCTTCAGTTGTAGCTTTTCCATTTCTAAGAATTTTAGATCACCCCTTTTTTTGTTTCCATTTCCACAAGTTATGAATAAAATTATTAAAAAATACATAAAGAGATTTATATCATGTGTTGGGGTTTTTTAGAAGATGTTGAAGAAAAATTATAGATTAAGTAGTTTCTTATTTAGTGGAAAAAAATAAAATAACCATTGGTTGAGAAATAAATGGGCTTTACTAGTTTATGATTTTTCCTAATTCTATTATTCTAAAAACCTAAAAGGTCTTGAGAATTAATATAATGTAATATTTTCTTGAAATCATGTAATTTTTTTATATTGTTTTCTGATAATCTATATTTGGTATCAAATATTGTATGTAGTGTTTTTGTTTTAGGAACTAGATTAAGGATTATGGGTTTAGGGAACTCGTTTGGTTTAAAATTAGTATTTAATTAAATTGTGAAATTATAATGTTATCAGTTAAGGATTTAAATGTAATTAATGTTTGACAAGTTTATTTTTACCATATATTCAATGATATAGATAACCCTTGAGGTTAGTTGAAGTAATATCGAATATTTTAGGATTTAGAATATGATAATTTTACATCAATTTTTAGATACTACAAGTGGATACATAGTATAGTATAGATGTACCTAGGGGTAATTACCCATAAATGGGTAGATTGGGTATTAAATCGAATATCACTATCACGACCCAACCCTACCCGGGCTCGAGCCACAACTACCCCAAGCCCGCCTCCATAGGCCAGGGGCTGGTGACCAGCGCCGAAGGCACAATAACTCGGGGAGGCCTTGGCCTAAGCACCTATAAACACACACGTAGCAAACTCAATGAAACAGTGTAGAAAAGTAAAAAGGGGCAAAACACACGCCCAACCGGAAAAGTGCGACAACCCGGCAACAGGTAAACAAAAAGAAATAGCTGGCGGGTCTCCCACCTGGAACCCAGCCACGACCACCGCACGCGGTCCACGCTCCCAAGCTCCTACGCTCCACTGAAGTCACGCTCTACCTGTCCGTCATCTGCAAGGGTACACCAAGTGCGGGCAAAGCCCAAGCAGGGGTGAGTATAAAAATACTCAGTAGGATACCCCGAAGGCTCGAGGGAGCCAAAAATGGAGGTACTGAAGGGTGAGCAGTAGAGCGAATGGGAAAAGTAAAGGAGTACAAAAAGGAGTGCAGTAAAGAGTCCAGTGCAACCCATCAAGAGAAAGGAAGTAGACTCATCCAGACACAAGGATCTAGAAACGGTGAGAAGATGAACTTCCTGTCGAGTCTTCACTACCTATAGTAGGAGAGTAGACTCGTCCAACCATGAGAAGCTAGACACGGAAAGCACGTGGCATACCCCGCGCGTCTTCGTCTCTCCTGGAAGGAGAGTATCCAAACCCAAGAAGTGGGTTCCAGAAACAAGGTATATACATATCGGTATGCTCAACAAGAAACTCAAACAACATAGTAAGGGGATCCCCATCCCGTAGCCCAACCCAAGAAATTGTAGCCAACAGTCCCAGAAGTAACCTCATCATTGATTCCCAGCATCCCGCACGTCTGCCCCGAACTACAAGGGAAGGGGCTTAATCACCGCACTTCAACACTATCCACTTTAGGTGGCACTGACTCGCCCACACGGTTTTAGATCGCGTCACAAGAACACGTCTCGGTGGCGAAAGTTCCCCTCGTACTTGAGAGTTCTAGGGAAAGTCAAACCATGCCTCGTCACTACCCTGCAGTCGAGAGGTCTCCTCAAAGCCCAAGTCATTCCATCACCGACCCGTATAACCAAGGGCCCCGCTCCAGTAATCATGGAGGTAAGCCATAGACTGACCTCATCGAGAGGACTGAGTCTGGAATGCCAACCGGTGTCCCCACTGCCCAGCCCTGCTGGAGGGTAATTCGTAACCAGATATCGGGTGACCCACTGCCCAGCCCTGCTGGAGGGTAAACCCTAATACATCATCGGGCGACCTGCTGCCCAACCCCACTGGAGGGTAAACCATAATAAGATACTGGGTGACCCACTGCCCAGCCCTGCTGGAGGGTAAACCATAATACAACAACAGGCGACCCACTGCCCAGCCCCCTGGAGGGTAGACCTTAATACATCATCAGGAGACCCACTGCCCAGCCCCGCTGGAGGGTAGACCTAGAATAAGTTGACAGGCAACCCACTGCCCAGCCTTGCTGAAGGGTAGACTTAGAACTAGACGACGGGCGACCCACTACCCAGCCCTTCCAAAAGGTAGACCCTAAGAGGTCGTCGGGTGACCCACTGCCCAGTCTCTGCTGGAGGGTAGACCCTAAGTGCGTCGGGTGACCCACCTCCCAGTCTCTGCTGGAGGGTAGACCCTAAGTGCATCGGGTGACCCACAGCCCAGTCTCTGCTGGAGGGTAGACCCTAAGTGCGTTGGGTGACCCACTGCCCAGTCTCTACTGGAGGGTAGAACACTGGCCAACCGAACATGAAGTGGGTATCTCGCAACCACCCAACTCCAGAATAACTCACCCCAAATGAGGTGCAGCGTCTGCTCCAGCATTGGGGGTCCCTAGCACCGCTACCGACAAATCCATCAAGAGCGAAACCAGGGGGAGACCACTCAACCCTGCTGACCAAACATACAAGCACAATGCCAGGGAAAATAAAATCCACCCTGCTAGCCAAACAAACGAGCACCAAGGGACCCTCTATGCCGCGATAGGTCCAAGTACGCAAAGCAGAACACAGCACGCACTTGGGGCCCACAGGACGTGTGGCCCCAAGTCAACCCCAACCAAGCGCACGAATGTCTCAGGTACGAACCACACGTACCTCCAAGTGCTCTCGTATACTCCCAGAGTATACCACGTCTCCAGCCCAAGGGCTATCGTGCACACAGCACCCAACGTCAACGTGAACGCGTGACGTAACAAATCCACCTCAAAGGCCTAGGCACGGCCAACCACATCTCGTGAACCATTTATATCTCTCTCCCAAGAGTGCGCGATCACACGCCAAGGGTCCTCTACAGACAAAGTAGGGCGAACCACCACTAGAGCACTTTCCTTGCTCCACATTCAATGAGATCGCGCAAGAGGCTCTGCACAACCAAACGGATTGCACCGTTGTAATCCTCGCGGAAAAACACACGAGATCAACTACTTACTCGCCTGAAACGGTTAACTGGTGAAAAAGGTACAATTCACCATAACAAAACCCGTATGGGGCCCACCCCAAGATCCCGAAACTGAACCAACGGATCATGCCACTGCGATACCCTCAGAAAAACACACGGGATTGAGTACTCAAACACCCCAAACAGATGTCGGGTGAAAAAGTAGTGTTTCACCATAATACGTGCGAACTAGGCCCTGTGGGGCCCGTACCTCGTCTCCGACCTGAATGCTTCGAAAATATTCTCAAAAAGTTCGAACGAGGACTGGGATCATGCTGCCGCTGACGGTGAGTCAATCGGACATCCCAAACGGGAGTTAGGTCCGACGCAAGAATAATTAATTAATTAATTAATTATTCACATTGTGTTTCATGCTGCAGAGCAACGAAACCAACCAGCAAAGGTTCCGAACCACATTGGAAGTACTGTCTCAGCCTCAGGGCCATAGCGCCTCCGACGGTGCGTCAAACGGACGTCTGGCTCGCGAGCCACGCCCGTCGCAACTTTAATAATAAATTAATATTATTAACATAAAGCTCTCGGGTCACCCGTCTTCGAACACGGAAACCAAAAGTCCTGAAACAAAACTTGAAGAGAGCGCCTCGTCGATGCGGACTTATCGCCGCAGATGGCACATCAAACGGACGCGCCATTTGAAAGATATGGCCCCCCAAAATGCAAGGGGCCCAAAGGGGCCGGTCCAGACCGGCGGTCCGGACCAACCCGTCACGTCCCTCTCAAAACCACTGGACCAGAGCGGGTCCGATTCTTCAACACAGACCGGCCTATTCGGCCGGTCTCCCCGCGTCGCGCCAGCAGAATTCGGGTTCGGCGGGTCCTTGTCCACGCCGCCGCCCGAGGTGGTCAGCGCCTCGGCTCCTCCGCCGAGCGCGACAACTCCTCCACCGAGCGCCCGGTTCCGCGCCTCACCGCACCGGAAGAGCGTCGCTGCCTGCATGAGCCGAAGCCCACCGCCGCTGCGGAAGCCCACTGTCAGTGCCTCGCTGCGCCCGGCCGACGCCGTCCCGTGCTCACCCAGCGCCTCCGCGCTCGCCGTCGCCGACACCTACAGCCGCTCCGCCTCGGCCGGCCGCATGCTCGCCGTGCCACCGCTGACCTCCGTTCGGCCTGGACCGCCGGACCGGTGCGTGAAGTCGCCAGACCGCCGCTACCCATGGCCGCCGCCTCCCGGAACAACCCGAGACTCCTCCACAAACCCGCAATCTTCGGCGAATGATTGCGGGTTCCTCAGAAATCCAAAACCGAATCCAAAAGATGCGTCAGATAGCTCATAAAAACTACTACGTGCTCAAGGGATTTGATTCGACAATCGATGCATAAAATTGAGGTTGAAATAAGGTTTGGGAATTAAAACGCAATCAAAACCTCCTACCTCGCGGGGCTTCGCCCGAAGCTTCGTGATGATCCGCCGGCCACCACGCCTCGCCGGAGCTGTCTCGCCGGAGTGGAGAATGAGGGGGAGAGCTTCTTCTTGCTGCTGTCCAGATGAGGAAGAGGAAGAGCGAGGGTGGTGTCTTGAGCATTTAAATAGAAAACGCTCAACCACCTACCCATCGGCCCGAACCCGAACTCTCAGCAGGGTCGATGTTAAGCCTCCCCTGGGGTAAACACGACCTCCCGAGAAAAACTGTTGTCTCAGAATTTTAATCTGAGGCCCCGTTCAAATGTTATTAAACTTAGCTCCTGAGGCCTCCAAATTACAAAAACGCCCATGGGGCCATTTTTCAAAGATGGCCCGTGCCCTCAAATCATATACCCCTCCTAAGGTAAACGGCATGCTCCGAACTCAATAGTGCCCTTGGTTTTCCAATCCGAGCCACCATTTAAAAGATACTACCATTTCTCCCTTAAACGAATTAATTTATTTATTTAATCCGTTTAACATTCCAGAAGTGGGCGAGGGGTCCAAATGTCCCACGCCGACAAGTTTTATGTCATTCTTAGGGTAAACACCCCATTCCGAACCCATCCATACACTAGGATCTCTGATCCGGAACTCTTTTTAGGAGTTATCTCATTTATTTAGCATTTCTAGTGTGAACGCACTGAAAATTTAATTGTGGCCACTCCGGGGCTCGGAATCGCACGTCGTCTGAAGGCGCTGCCCTGGAATATCATCAAGAATATTCCAAAGTCTTTCTCAGCAAAAACCGGGTTCTTACATCATTCCCTCCTTCAAGATTTTTGTCCTCAAAAAGAAAAACTAGGGAGAAACACAGGGTACTAAGCCCACACCTGGCATTTCCGTACCCAAAAGAAACCCACGCATAGTTCTGCACCACCGCACACAGACCAAAGGATTGATCTGTTTACTCGAGGTCGGCCCTTGCCGATGTCGTCCACCCACTCCAGGATTTGGGGTTAGGGCAAGGCGGTAGGGAACCTCGCTATCCCTTTGCACAGTTTCAAATGGCCCGAAGGCTCTCAGGGGTAGCTTACCTCCCTGGTCAAACCTCTACATCGTACGCCGTGACTGGAATCACCACCCGCACTTGAAACAAGGCCCGGTGATTCCCTCCTTCAGAATATTCATATGGTGAAACACCCAAGGATATCTGGTCATGCAAGATTTCACAGTCGATGTCCCGCAACCAAGACTCTCTTACACGCTCAGGAAGCGAAGGAGTCAACACCATTGACTAAAGGAAAAGGTCTCACGCCTTTTACCTTACCAACACAGGGTTACACCCGACGCCCTGCGTCACCCAGGTAATACCTCAAACAAGGAGCAGGAAGAAACATCTTTCACATGCTGTGCCTATCAATTATACTGCAAGAAGTAGAAGAGTCGAAAGGGGTACCTCTCACCATCTTGTGCTCTGCAAGATCGTAGACATCCAAAACTCGCGGCTACCTGCGGTCCCAACCGTCAACTCCAGAAGCCTGACGTGGACCGCCTAGTGGTGATGGGGAGATCTCGTTATGTCATCCCCCACCTCCAACTCCTCCCGCTCCTCTACTAGCACCACCTCTCTGGTTACTACTTTGATCACGGCACTGCCTATGCTGTGGTGGTTCTCCTGCTGCCTACCATAAGCTCTCAGCAACTCGGGTCGGGCAGTCTCGTGCCAAGTGACCTTGCCCGTCACAAGCATAGCACTGGCGCACTCTGGGCTGCCCTGGTGCCCTCCGGCGCCACTGTGGTGAACGACCACGTCTCCGAAACCGGAAGTGGGAAGGCCACCTGCATCAAGATCCTGTCCTCCAGCGCCTGCTAGCTATGGCAGACGTCCCGGCTCCGTCGCGCCCACTGCCACTACCAACCGCAAAACATGACAGGAAGCCCTCTGTCACCAGCGTATACTCTAGCACCCCGGAATATGTGAAAATGCCCAAGGGTACTATGACAGCACGAATCTCTCGGCGGAGACCCTGCTCAAACTTCCACGGTCGAAGGTTTTCATCATGGACCAAGTCCAGGTAAAAGCGTGCACGGTCTACAAAAATAGCCACGTACTCGGCCACCATCATCCCTCCCTGCTGAAACTGCAGGAGCTCCTGAATCCGGACGGGGCGCAAGCAGGAGGGGAAAAACTCTTCACGGAGTAATAACCAAAATTCGCCCCACGAAAGCGACATCTCGTCAAGAATACGAGTCAACAGACTCCACCAACTCCAAGCTGATCCAAGAAAAAGGCTGGCTGTCAAAGCCACTCTCTGATCTATCGGCATCTGTACAAGCATGAAAAGGAAACCCACTATCTCGAGCCAAGCCTCTGCTACCTGAGGGTCTGGCTCACCACTGAACCTCAGCGGTCCCTGCCGCTGGAACTCACGGAGCGCGCTCAACCAGCGCTCAAACTCAGCCTTCTTTGCTGAAACTGCAGGCTGCTCAATAGGTGGGGGTGCTGCTACCAGCCCACCCGGTGAAAGGGGCTTGCATGATGGATCCTGGACTGCGGCCTCGTAGATCACAAGGTCGTCGTCACGAACCAAAGCTGGTATCCTGGCTGGCTGTCTTCGCGGAGACATCCTGAATATTATCAAGGAGTGCCGCGGTCAGATGAGCATAGATTTATATTCCAATAACAACGATGGGGAGCTGACTCAATAAGGACAATCAAAGACTCGATCCTATGTGATTCACAAACCAATTTTCCCTGCAACAAGTGTCTTAACATGCCGAGTCGACAATCGGGTTATCAAGGTCCTGGTGAATGGATACGTCAGCCGCCGCACCATCACTGGACTCCCTGGCCTGAGAGCCGCTATTGAGACACGTTAACACTGTTGCCCTAAATCCCAACCAATTCCTCTTTTAGGTACGTCCGCACAACGTCCCACGGAACGAACCAGCTCTGATACAACTTTTTCATGACCCAACCCTACCCGGGCTTGAGCCGCAACTACCCAAAGCCCACCTCCATAGGCCAGGGGCTGGCGACCAGCGCCGAAGTCACAATAACTCGGGGAGGCCTTTTCCTAAGCACCTGTACACACACACGCAACAAACTCAATGGAACAATGCAGAAAAGGAAAAGGGGGCAAAACACATGCCCAACCAGAAAAGTGCCACAACCCAGCAACAGGTAAACAAAAAGAAACAGCTGACGGGTCTCCCACCTGGAACCCAGCCACGACCACGGCACGCGGTCCAAGCTCCCAAGCTCCTACGCTCCACTGAAGTCACGCTCCACCTGTCCGTCATCTGCAAGGGCACACCAAGTGCGGGAAAAGCCCAAGCAGTGTGAGTATAAAAATACTCAGTAGGATACCTCGAAGGCTTGAGGGGGCAACAAAAGGAGGTACCGAAGTGTGAGCATTAGAGCAAACGGGAAAAGTAATGAAGTACAACAAGGAGTGAAGTAAAGAGTCCAGCTCAACCCAACAAGAGAAAGTAAGTAGACTCATCCAGACACAAGGAGATGGAAACGGTGAGAAGATGAAATTCCCGTTGAGTCTTCGCTACCTATAGTAGGAGAGTAGACTCATCCAACCATGAGAAGCTAGACACGGAATGCACGTGGCATACCCCGCGCGTCTTCGCCTCTCTTTGAAGGAGAGTAGCCAAACCCAAGAAGTGGGTGCCAAAAACAAGGAATATACATATCGGTATGCTCAACAAGAAACCCGAACAACGTCGTAAGGGGATCCCCATCTCGTAGCTCAGCCCAAGAAAGAGTCGCCAATAGTCCCAGAAGTAACCCCATCATTAATTCCCATAATCCCGAACGTCTGCCCCGAACTACAAGCCAAGGGGCTCAATCACCGCACTTCAACACTATCTGCTTTAGGCGGCACTGACTCGCCCACACGGTTTTAGATCGCGTCACAAGAACGCATCTTGGTGGGGAAAGTGCCCCTCGTACTTGAGAGTTCTAGGGAAAGTCAAACCACGCCTCGTCACTGCCCTGCAGTCGAGAGGTCTCCTCAAAGCCCAAGTCATTCCATCACCGACCCATATAACCAATGGTCCCGCTCCGGTAATCACGGAGGTAAGCCACAGACTGGCCTAGTCAAGAGGACTGAGTCTGGAATGCCAACTGGTGTCCCCACTACCCAGCCCTGCTGGAGGGTAAATCGTAACCAGATATCGGGTGACCCACTGCCCAGCCCTGCTGGAGGGTAAACCCTAATACATCATCAGGAGACTCGCTGCCCAGCCCCGCTGGAGGGTAAACCATAATAAGATACTGGGTGACCCACTGCCCAGCCCTGCTGGAGGGTAAACCATAATACAACAACGGGTGACCAACTACCCAACCCCACTGGAGGGTAGACCTTAATACATCATCAGGCGGCCCACTGCCCAGCCCCGCTAGAGGGTAGACCTAGAATAAGTTGACAGGCGACCCACTACCCAGCCTTGCTGAAGGGTAGACCTGGAACTAGACGACGGGCGACCCACTGCCCAGCCCTGCCGGAGGGTAGACACTAAGAGGTCGTTGGGTGACCCACTGCCCAGTCTCTGCTGGAGGGTAGACCATAAGTGCTTCGGGTGACCCACTGCCCAGTCTCTGCTGGAGGGTAGACCCTAAGTGCATCGGGTGACCCAATACCCAGTCTCTGCTGGAGGGTAGACCCTAAGTGCGTCGGGTGACCCACTGCCCAGTCTCTGCTGGAGGGTAGAACACTGGCCAACTGAACACGAAGTGGGTATCGCGCAACCACCCAACTCCAGAACAACTCACCCCAAATGAGGCGCGACATCTGCTCCAGCATTGGGTGTCACTAGCACCGCTATTGGCCAATCCATCAAGAGCGAAACCAGGGGGAGACCACTCAACCCTGCTGACCAAACAGACGAGGACAAAGCCAGGGAAAATAAACTCCACCCTGCTAGCCAAACAAACGAGCACCAAGGGACCCTCTATGCTGCGAGAGGTCCAAGTACACAAATCAGAACACAGCCCGCACTTGGGGCCCACACGATGTGTGGCCCCAAGTCAACCCTAACCAAGCGCATGAACGTCTCAGGTACGAACCACACGTACCTCCAAGTGCTCTTGTATACTCCCAGAGTATACCACGTCTCCAACCCAAGGGATATCGTGCACACGACACCCAACGTCAACGCGAAGGAGTGATGTAACAAATCCACCTCAAAGGCCCAGGCACGACCAACCACATCTCATGAACCATTTACATCACTCTCCCAAGAGTGCACGATCACACGCCAAGGGTCCGCTATAGACAAAGAAGTGTGGACCAGCACTGAGGACCTTCCATGCTCCACATTCAATGAGATCACGCAAGAGGCTCTGCACAACCAAACAGATTGCACCGTTGTAATCCTCACGGAAAAACACACGAGATCGACTACTTACTCGCCTGAAACGGTCAACCGGTGAAAAAGGTACTATTCGCCATAACTAAACCTATGTGGGGCCCACCCCAAGATCCCGAAACTGAACCAACGGATCATGCCACTATGATCCCCTCGCAAAAACACACGGGATTGAGTACTCAAACACCCCAAATAGATGTCGGGTGAAAAAGTAGTGTTTCACTATAATACGTGCGAACTAAGCCCCGTGGGGCCTGCACCTCGTCTCCAACCTAAATGCTTTGGAAAGCTTCTCAAAAAGTCCGCACGAGGACTGGGATCATGCTGCCGCTGACGGTGTGTCAATCGGACATCCCAAACGGGAGTTAGGTCCGTTGCAAGAATAATTAATTAATTAATTAATTAATTAATTATTCACATTGCGTTTTGTGCCGCAAAGCAACGAAACCAACCAGAAAAGGTTATGAACCACATTGGAAGTACCGTCTTAGCCTCAGGGCCACAGCGCCTCCGACGGCGCGTCAAACGGACGTCTGGCTCGCGAGCCACGTCCGTCGCAACTTTAATAATAAATTAAAATTATTAACTTAAAGCTCTCGGGTCACCTGTCTTCGGACACAGAAACCAAAAGTCCTGAAACACAACGTAAATAGAGCGCCTCGTTGATACGGACTCATCGCCACAGACGGCGAATCAAACGGACGCGCCGTTTGAATGATATGGCCCCCCGAAATGCAAGGGGCCCAAAGGGGCCGGTCCTGACCGGCCGGCCCGGTCCGGACCGGCGGTTTGGACCAACCCACTGTGGCCTGCTGTCCATGGCCCTCTAAAAACCACCAGACCCGAGCGAGTCCGATTCTTCAACACAGACCGTCCTATTCGGCTGGTCTCCCCGCGTCGCGCCGGCAGGACCCGCGTTCGGCGGGTCCTTTTCCACGCTGCCGCCCGAGGCGGTCAGCGCCTTGGCTCCTCCGCCGAGCGCCTGGTTCCTCACCTCGCCGCACCGGAAGAGCGCCGCCGCCTGCATGAGCCGAAGCCTGCTGCCGCTGTCGAAGCCCGCCGTCAGCGCCTCGCTGCTCCCGTCCGAAGTCGTCCCGTGCTCACCCAGCGTCTCCGCGCTCACCATCGCTGACACCTACAGCCGCTCCGCCTTGGCCTGCCGCATGCTCGCCGCACCACAGCCATCCTCCGTTCGTCCTGGACCGCCGAACCGGCGCGCGAAGCCGCCGGACCGCCGCTACCCTGGGCTTCCGCCGCCCGGAACAACCCGAAACTCCTCCACAAACCAGCAATCTTCGGCGAATGATTGCGGTTTCTTAGAAATCCAAAAGGGAATCCAAAAGATGTGTCGGATAGCTCATAAAAACTACTACGTGCTCAAGGGATTTGATTCGACAATCGAACAACAATCGACGCATAAAATTGAGTTTGAAAAAAGGTTTGGAAATTAAAACACAATAAAATCCTCCAACCTCGCGGGGCTTCGCCCGAAGCTTCGCGACGATCCGCCGACCACCACGCCTCGCCGGAGCTGTCTCGCCAGAGTGGAGAAGGAGGGGCAGAGCTCCTCCTTGCTGTTGTCCAGATGAGGAAGAGGAAGAGCGAGGGGGGTGACTTGACCGTTTGAATAGAAAATGCATAACCACCCGCCTGTCAGCCCGAACCTGAACCCTCAGCAGGGTCGAGGTTAAGCCTCCCCTAGGGTAAACACAACCTCCCGAGCACAACAGTGGTCTCAGAATTTTAATCCGAGGCCCCGTTCAAAAGTTATTAAACTTAGCGCTCGAGGCTGCCAAATTACGAAAACGCACCTGGGGCCATTTTTCAAAGACGACCCGCGCCCGCAAAACTTATACCCCTCCTAAGGTAAACGACACGCTCCGAACTCAATGGTGCCCTTGGTTTTCCAATCCGAGCCACTTTTTAAAAGATACTAGCGTTTCTTCCTTAAACGAATTAATTTATTTATTTAATCCGTTTAACATTCCAGAAGCGGGCGAGGGGTCCAAACGTCCTGTGCTGACAAGTTTTATGTCGTTCCTATGGTAAACACCCCATTCCGGACCCATCCGTACACTCGGATCTCTGATCCGAAACTTCGTTTAGGAGTTATCTCATTTATTTAGCATTTCCAGTGTGAACGTACTGAAAAATTAATCCCGGCCACTCCGGGGCTCAGAATCGCACGCCGTCTGAAGGAGCTGCCCTGGAATATCATTAAGAATATTCCAAAGTCTTTCTCAGCAAAAACCAGCTTCATACAATCACCCAGGGTATGGATAAATTTTCTTAACTAAAAACCATGGTTGACTCTCCCAAGGAATATTATTTGGTTAATCACATTCACTTTATAATCCATTACAAAGGATTCAAATATTTTTTTTACATAACCTAATATTATACTGATAATGGATAACATAAATTAATATGTATACCTTTATTGGTTAATATATATATTAATTATTTTGTGATTTTATAGATAATGCGTATGTTGAGTTTTTGGGAGTAATTATTTCAATGATTTTTGTTTCAGAATTTTGTATGAAAATTTATTATAATTATGGACTTTTATTTTTTAGGATCAAGAGGATTGAATTAAAAACCTAAAGAAATGTAGTTTGAACATATATTGATATAGATTAAACTGAAAATAAATAAAATATAACATGAATATTTTGACGATTAATGTATTTTGAGGTTTAATTTCTCAAACTTATCTTAGGGTGATAATTATTTTACACTCACAATTAAATCCTTTTGGTTAAAATAATTAATGAACATAAAATGAACTATGTTAAAAATGTATTGCATTCATAATTTGGAGATTTTTGTAATAAGAGACCTAATAGGATAGGATATGACGTTAGAAACTGTGGGATTAGAAAAAATTGAATATCACGAATTATGATTAACAAAGTGAATAGAGTTGAATAAAACTATACAAAAAATTATATTAATATGTATTCTCATAGAAATATTATGTCAATTATGATAAATTAAATAAGATTCAATTTCTTACATGTTAAAAATTTAGGAAGATTCACCCGAGTAAATTTCTTTAAAGAACATGAAGGTGTTTTTGTGTGAAATAGGATGTATATAATCTAATTATACATGAAAAATGAAGAGTGTGGGAAACATGATTTAATTAAAATATGTATTTCCTAGTTACACATAAGATATTAAGGAAGTCACATTATTTGAAAATATATATTGAGTTATATCTATATTCAAGGTACCTTCGAATAATTTTATTATAAACTGATAATAAAAATATTTAGGATGTAATTTATTTATTTGAGAATAATATAACCACCCCAATAATTTAAATTATATATTTTTCCATTAAAATTCAATTTTTTCCACATTTTATTTTAAATACAATACTAAACCACAATGAAATGAAAAATAGAATATAACTCATAATATATGGTCATATAATTAGTGGGTAAAAATTGATATAACTAAATTATTAAATATTGGTATAAATAAAATTAATAACCATTATTAAGGATAATGAATGGATTACTTAAATAAGTGTATCTATTTTATTAAGAATACTGATATTGATTTTAAATGCAATTTTTGTTAAAAATTTATTTTTTCTGTCAATTTTAATAAAGAAGAATATATTATGTGTAAAATATGTTATTGATATTAATAATATAAAAACACCAAATTTATTAGCAATTGACTGTAAATAAGAATAACAATAGTTAATATTTTTAAAAGGTAATTTTCCTATGAAAACAATTTTCTAAATATTTTCATTTTCTTATTTCAAAGATAAATTCTAAAATTATTGAATTTGAATTAGATATATTTAACCTCACATTTAATTACATTATAATGAAATTATCATTATATGGAATTTTTTGGATTTTATTTCAAAAAGATTGATTTTAGTTGAATAGTGCATATATCCTTTTGGTTGAAATTGAGACTTTTATGGAATAATTAGGATGGAATAATAATCTAAAACTAAAAAAAAACCCCATATCTTGAAACAATATATGTTTCATAAGTAACATTATAAATTTCAAAATATTATGTTTAATTTATAAACCTATATTTGATATTTTGAAACATTAGTCCTATTTTCACTAAAATTAAATTAACGAATTATACATTTACTATTTTAAAAATAACTTATATCATTATGAGAAATTTAGTCTTATTATATGGATTTTAAATTTCGATTTATTATGTCCAAATTATTGAATATCATCCATTTTATTTTTAATTATAAAAAATGATTTACTAAGTTAAAAACTAGTTACCGCGGTAAAAGTTTAAATGGTAAAAGTGGAAACAATAATTGTAAATTGATTAAAATATGATTAAAACATTGTTAAATTTAATGGTATATTCTTTATCATCATTATATTTTCTCCCACTCTATTATTTCTTAATTTTGGATCCATTTTTCTATATATTGACTTATAAATGTGAAAAAGTTTTGAGTTTTTACAAAAAAATGTCATCTCTTATCACATATAGAGGGGCCTCTCTACATCCATTCAATACTACACGTAAATTTTTTTTTTCTTGAAAACATACTAATTTTAATTTTCATTTAATCATATATTTCTTCTATTAGTTTTTTCTCACAATATTTTATTCTAATCCCCCCATTTTGAAGGGATCCCCCAAATAAATCTCAAAGTGCTCAACGTGAGTAATCATTTTTACATAAAATCTTTCCTTTCCATATTACCTTCATAATTATAATTTTCTCATCAGTATATATTAAAAATAATATTAGATGTATACTTAATTGTATTATGTTAATTGAATAATAATTAACCACCTTTCCCCTTTTACCTTATGAAAAAGGAAAATGTTATTCGTGTGCATGTGTGGACTATATCCTCCATAAAACAACATTTCTATTTTCCTTAACCACCTTTTGAGGTTAGTACTAAGAATGGTTATAATGAATAAATATTATTTTTATGATATAATTAAGGATCTAGAATGAAAAATTATAAGTAAAACCCTAATATTTTATGAAACTTTTTCCCCAGTGAATTCGATTTTTATCGATAGCTTATATTACATGCAACACCAAGTATAAATAAATTGTGAGATGTTATTAAAATATTATTATATGATATTTATCATTAAGACATTGGATTTTATGGTATGAATAGGACTTAATAAAGTTTGAAAAATTCATGATTTACATATAAATAAAATTAATTCATCGGTTATCAATGATTTAAGAATTAAAATAAAAATCATTTTAATGAAAATGAGATATTTTGGGAAAAATCATTTTTTATATGGACAATGTATTTTTATCATATTAAATTAAATTATTAAAAAAATTTAAATTATTTTAATTAAATATATATTTTATTTTTAATCAAATTTTTTAATATTCATTTAATATTTGTTTAGACATTGTATAATGAAAAATGAAGTCTTCAACTTAAAAATGTATTTTTCGAAAAATCTGTTATCAATATGCATTGCGTTCTTAATTTAAAATTAATTTCGACCACATATATAAATTTAATTTGATAAAATTAATTTTATATTTTGAATTAGGTGGTCCTAATTTTGTAAATATTTCTCTTTTATTTATGGGCAATATGAATAGTATCCTTAGTAGATTTTATCTTTTCGGTAAATTATATGCCATGAAAAAGTAGGTTAAAAATAATTTATAAGGTAATAATTTTTCAAATTCATTCTTAATTTTTAATTTAAATTATACCATTATCATCATGGGATTTATATTTAATTTTTTAAGATACACTTGTCCAGATGAATGAACTACATAATATTTATATCAAAAAAAGTTAAAAAAATGTTACTCTCTTAGTTTTAAATATATATTATATGTCTACATGGGGAAAAAGAAACTTATAAACTACTATAAGTGTATAATTTGAGATTAATGAAATTGTTTTTAGGATATAAATTTAATTACAATTTTTAGTAAATATATAATGACCTTAAGTGCTTATGTAACACTGATCTAGGATTCCTCTAAATTATTAAAAAATATAATAAATGATTTTAAAAATATTCACAATAATATAAATTGAGTGAGTTAATTTGATCCATGAATATTTTATATGAATATGAAATATTAATGTTATTTCAAATAATTATATTCAAATTAAACTTTTTATTTACGCCTTCTTAGTGAACTTAAATGAATAATGTCTAAATTAGAAATAATGATATTTATGAAAATAATATTTTCTCAAAATTACATAAAAAATATTTAAATAGGACTAGGGGATAATATATAGTCAAAAAAACCATCCATTTAGCATTTATAGTTAATTTGGAACCATTTCTCTTTAAAATTATTTTAATATATTTTTATCTTTTATGAAATTCTAAGAATACCCCTATCATCAATTATAAAAAGCCACAAATGATTTCTCTTATTCACACACCATTGAGACTTATATAAAAGAAAAAAAAATACCAAAATAAAATTAAAAAAATTATTATAATCATTCTTCAAATTCTGGTCTTCCCAAAATTCCAACCCTAGATCCCTTAAGAGGGGAAATAAAGGAGTTGTTTCAAATAAGAGGTAATCACCTTAGTAGAACACTTTCTTCTGAATTATCATTTTACCTTCTATAAATCTATTAAATTATACATGAAATAATATCTTCAGTATCTTAAAAATAATTAAAATATATTATTATTATGAATCCACATTTATTCAACCTCATTCCATCAAATGGTAAGTGAAAGTATCTCTCATGCATATGTATGGCTTACCATCTCCATGTAGTGATAAAATTCATTTTCCATAACCATATTTCATGGAAGGTTATTATATTATTTTTAATTTCAATATATTATTTTTATTTCATAATTATTCTTATTTAATTTTAATAATATATCTATTTTCTTACCTTCCAAGTGATTCACAAAAAAATATGTCTATTCTCCGTTTGTGTGGACTACCACCTCCACGAAGCGATGTGATTCATTTTTCATTTCTATTTCACATAGATTGTAATAAGAATGGATTTGTATAATATATTTTATTTATATTATATAATAAGTATTAAATTAATTTTAATCAATATAATCATTTCTTTTATTCCATCCATTAAAAAATGAAAAAAAAATTCACACATACATACGACTTACCGTCTCTATATACCATTAAAAGCATTTTTCTATACCTAAAGTTTATTGATGACTCTGTATATATATATATATATAAGATAAATTATATTTATATTAGGATGAAAATTATGTAGATTATGGAACCATGATAAATTTAACATAATAAAAACTACCAAAAATAAATATACAAAAAATTGATGCTTTATCACTGGAAATAGTTATTTTAACAATGAATTGATATTGAATGGTGATAAAATGTTATAATTAAATAAAATATGGTATATAAACTTGTGTATTTTTAATATATTTATATATAATATATCTATTTTTATTATACATGAGGATCAAAAGAGTATGAAGGAATTTAGGCCAGAGGTAAGGTATTTTCATCTATCTTTTTTTTTCTGATACACATGTAATATTGAACAATTTTTTGTTTTATATGGTGTGTATAATACTAATAATTTATTTTTTGGTTATTATCATTACATTTTTAATGAGGTAAATATCCATATAATATTATTTCTTTTATGGGTATTATGATTTAGAAGTTACTAAAATGTTAAAGGTTTTATATTACAATCGCATTGTTTATCAGTACTATTTATGATTAAGTTTATGAGGATGAAATATTATGATCTACCTCTTAAAAAATATATTTTTTATCTTATGGTTATTTATTAATAATATTTTTTTCCTTTTCATGTTCATCACCTTATGTGCTCAAGATACCAAAATATTGTTTTTAAGAAAAATTGACTTTATTTATCTTTTTTGGTCAAATTTTTTTGATTCAAATCAATGTTTTCTCACCCTTTATTATGTTTTCTTTACCAATGTTATAAATAAATATTTTATGTATATTATGTTTAAGAAGGGTGATGGTTTATAATATCTTATTATGATGCATTTATGAACTTATTTCATATGTTACCAAATTTTCAAATACACTTAAACTATACTATTCTGGCATGGATTGTAATATTATGTAATAAATATTAATTTAATAACATTTAATATCTATGTTTGAAAAGTATGGGTCTCTATAGTTTGTATCGAAGAAATGTTTAGTCAGCCTTTGGAAACTAGAATGAGAAAAAATTTGGTAAAACCATGCAAATAAGTTTAATTAAAGAATAACATCATAATTTTTTTAATGATCATGTATAACAAAGGATAAACCTAAGGTTCTAGTACTTTAGAAAAATGTTTAATTATCTAAACATATTATGAATGGTTGATCACTCATATCAAAGGTGCCTGATGGTAATTATAACCACTTTAGTTTTACTAATTGATTGATCATGGAACAATGATGTTGTCGTGGGGATAGGTATGCCCCAATATTTAAGTATATTATTTGACAATAGTTATATAAATTCCCTTTTATCATGAAAAATATTTAGAAATGTTTATTCTTATCCCTGAAGATTATATTGGTAATTAGCAGTGAAAACCCCTAATTTCACAATGATTTCATCTCAAGTCTATGATTCTGATCCATTTGACATTTGGGGGAATGCACTCCCAATTTATTTTATTATCCCTTTAGTTTAATTTGATTTGATTATAGGAATGGATTGGATTTATTTATATCTAGATAAAATTAATTTCTAAGGAAGAGAAGTAACATTTCATATTCTAAATGAAGTTGTTTTCATTTATGGGTGTGATTATAAATATGAACATATAATGAAAATATATACTTTTATATCAGTGGTGGTTCCTATTCAAAAGAGGTAATTATCTAATATTTTTTGGGACAAACTAAACATTTATGATATTTATATTGGGCAGGAGTTTACAGATTTCATTCAAGAAGAATCATTTTTTCTTCTAATGAATCATGAATCTAACCTCTCAATAGAAATCATTCCTAGTTCAATAAATATTTTAATGACTACTTAGATAATGGATCTGATTTAATTTCATAAAATTAAGAAGAAACTCTAATATAATCGTGACATGTAATTCAAAGGGAATTTTTTCAAGCTAGGGTATACCTGTTCTTTTTTAATAATATATACATATCAATATATATCTATATTGATTATCAAGAAATTTACATGATCACTATTAAGAAAAAATAGCATAAACCCTATATCGGGGAATTTTTTGATCAAATACATAAAGATCAATGCTTTTCTAAGATTGAAATTTATTCAAGATATTATAAATTGAGGGTCCAGAAAGAAGATATACCAATGAAGGAATTTTTTACATGTTATAAACACTATGAATTTATATTGATTACGTTTAGTCTTACAAATTACTATTATATCATCATGGATTTAATGAATAGAGTCATTAGATATTAACTTGATCAGTTTTTGGTATTCTTTATAGAATATATTATTATATATTCAAATATCGAGTGATATAATGAATATTAATTAAATATTCAATTGAAACCCCTATGTAAGGATAATATTTATGAAAAATGTACCAACTGTAAATTTTTTCTTCAAAAAGTTTCATTATTTGTTTATATAATCTCAAGTGAGGGGATATTAGTAGATCGTTCTATGAAAAAAGTTATTCAATGTTTGTCTAGACCAACCACTTTTATTAAGATCCATATATTTCTTTATTTGGTTAGATATTATAATTGCTTCATGGAAATTTTATTATGGATGTTTAATCCACTCACCAAGTTAACTTGAAACAGATCTAGGTTACTTTTGAAAGAATAATTTGAGGATAATTTCAAGTATCTAAAGAGAAGTCTTATACAGAAAAAGTCTTTTCATACATTGATATTACATTTTGTTTAATTAATATTGAATTTGTTACAAAAAAAAATATATGAGGATCATAATAATTTAGTGCCTTTGGAAACATGGAACACGATATTCTTAATTCATGAAATATATTCAATGTCTCCAATAAAGATCCTCCCATTTTTTACTCCATAAAAACATACACAACATAGAAATTTATTCATGGAATGGAGAAGTGAAACATAAGAAAGGGTGAACTCAGATTCTCGGAAAGGATAAACAATGGAGATACATAAGAATAACATAATTATGTCATACACATCAACTCATAACATTATAGACATGTATAAATGAAAACATAATCACCCAATAAGTTAAATAGATGAAACTATTCCCTCACATAAACTTATGGACTTATAACCAGGTCTAAAATAGGTTTATGCACAACACATGGAACATTTAATCCGGTTTACATATAATATTGGGAACATGTAATCAGGATCACACATAATATTTTGAACATGTAATCAGGTTCTTGCATAACATATTTACTCATGAGTTATCCAGATTTACCAAATAAATTGGCAGGAGACATAGTTCCCACCCATCTCATAATGAAAATAATACATATGATATACAAAATATCATAAACTTTTCATCATATTGTATCCCATGAAATTAAATGGTATTCATGAGCATTTCATCATATCATAACCTATGGAAATGTGACAAGTGTCATAATAATTTTATCATAGAATAACCCTTAGAAGAAGAAGCGGGTTTCATAAAAATGTAATTTCTGTATAACTCATTGAAGATAAATGGGTTTTATAAACATCTTATCACAATTAACAGAAACCATTCATAGAAGGAATAAAAATAGGATCCTTGGGACAAATCCCTAGTAAATCATATGATGCATTAGTGTATTTCATCTTAGATGGGAATGTATTTTGAAAATAAAACTATAACATTTCTTGAAGAAAATTACTTTTCTTTGAAAATCACTTTTTAATGCCAAAATTTATTTAAAAAAATTGGAAATCCTTTTCTCTAAAAGAATAATTTTAAACTTAGAAATGAATATTTAAAAATTATTTAAAACAATTATTGTAAAAAATGTCTTTTCCACAATTATTTTTTTTAAATATAAAACATTATAAAAATATTTTTATTTAAAAAAACCTAAAATTTTTAGAGGAATATTTGAAAAATCATTTAAAATATTTATTGAAGAATAAATAATTTCATATTTGAAAAAAAACATATTTATAACATAAAATATTTTAAAAATTATTTCCTTTAAAAATAATCTTTAAAACTTATCAATGAATATTCAAGTTCAATAATTGTCATGATGAGGGGAGTTTTTATTCATTTCTTTCATGTTAAAGAAAATTATTCATTTTGAATTTTCAATAAAATACAAATTGGAATTGTTTTGAGAAAAACATGAATAGATATTTAAAAATATTTTATTAAAATTAAAATATGAGTAATTTTTTTAATAATTAATCTATTAATGTTCAAAAAAATAATTACATTTTTAAGGACATTGTTTTAGAAGATAAATGTTTTTTGACTTAAAAGATGATTTTCATAAAAATATTCTTTTTAAAATAATGAGTACCTAAAGAGAGGAAAATGATGGGAAAACAATGTTGATAAACGATGATATTGTAAAATAGAATCTTTAAAACCTTGGTAAATTTTTATAGTTATTCCCATGAAGGAATGATATTAAATTAAAATTAAAATGTCACGAGTAAAAATAAATAGATGATATTACATGAAATTTTTTTTTCATGTACACCTCATTAAAGAATATTGGTTCATAACCTAATAAAATTCTTAAAGGAAAATTGAGACAGAAATCCATTACCAAATTAGTAATATTTTATATTTTAATCCCCAATAAATAATAATAAAGTAAAACTATAAATGTGATGAAAATAATGGGACTCATCGTATAATATGTCTAACTGTCATTATATATACCACTCTAAATAAATTAGTGCTGAATTTTGATATGTCTACATGAAATAAAAGGGAGGTTTCAGATCCCTTACCTTAAGTATAGACATTTGTTGTACTCTTTCATAACCAATGTATATTAAATATAATTTTATTATAAATATATTATATAATCACAGACACATATACCATATCATATATTAATTTCTTGTGACTTTTCATTGCCATTTTTTTATTTTTTTTTGTTAAAGTCACATTTTGGGTAGTAACCACTTTCTTCAATATGTAAGTATTTATTTGTTATTTTTGTTTCTTATACAATGATCATGTATCCATCATACCAAATATATAAATATCATATATATTCTAGTATATATGTATTTATATTAATCTAAAAAATAAAGAGATAAAAAATGAATGCATCGATCATGGGGATGGTAGGTTTTACGTACGCATGATCATTGTTCCCATTTTCTAGACATATTGAATATATTATAATTGCAGAATAATTTTTATTTCATATATATATATAATATTTTAATTATTCCCATCCTTATTACCTTTAATTTAATGCATGACGAATCACATAGCTTCTCGAGGTGGTAGTCTATCATACACAAGAGCGACGTTACCGTATTCCCACAAAATGGAAATAATGATGTTATATGTGATATTATAATTAAAAAATAGTAATAATATCAAATATATAATATATAAACAAAAAATTCATCATTATTTCCCACTTTGAGATGTGTCAATAGAAAAATGTATGACATCAGTTCGCGAGGCATTGCACTACCTTACACAAGAATGATGATTTTGTAACCCATTTGATGGAAGTGAATATTGTTTTAGATCATTAACTTAAAAAATATTAGTATATGGAAGATAATAAGTTTATTATCATAATGGTATCATAATATTTAAAGTAGATAGAGTAAAAAAAATAAAACAAAAATGCCTTTTTATCAACACTACCTCTTCTTCGGGTATCCTCCTTAGGTTTGTACCAAAAGCCTTCATAAGATGGATTTCATTAGAAAATAGGGAATATAAGATGATATGAGGGATTTTATGAATTTATGTTTCTTGGTATTTTCTAAAAAAATGTGTGAAATGGTGAGTAAGAGAGTAGAAATGGTGACCTTTTATAAGTGAGGTGAGTGGTATATTTGGAGTTTTTTTAATAAAATAATTTAACACAAATTTATTTCATGTCACAAGAATAAAAAATGTATTATTATCAGTAATATAAGTTATAAAATATAAATATGTCTATATAATGGGGTTTGGGATAGTTTTTTTTCATTATTTACCGTTATCATTTTAATTTAACCCCATAGTGAAACAATTTTTTCCTTAGTATTAGAAAATAATATTTACTGTGTTTATTATATATTTTGGAATAAAATAACATTTAAAATAATATATATTAAAAATTACTATTATTAATTAAAATATATAATAAATTTTCCCCAAATCCACTCACATAAGTGGAAATTTTTAATTTCAAATTAATTATGAAGATAATATGAGAAATGTAGTTTTTAAAGTGAAAATCGAAAAAATACTAAAAATATTTTATTTCAAAATTCAATAATCAATTTATTATAATGAAAAAATTAGATTAACTAATTTATAAATGAAATAATTTTACATTAAAACTAATTAATATACAATTAATCTTTATAAATAATTTAAACAACAAGGGGGATTTCAATTAAAATTCTATATTTTTATTTATTTATAAAAAATGAAAATTTTCCAAAAAATATCAAACATATACCTTCATTTAAATTTAATAATATGATTTAAAAAATTAAGGTTATTTTTTAAAATAAATTTTTGAAAAATTGTTAAAATTTCATTTTAATATAAGTACACCAGTGACGATAAAACTCTTTTTTATAGAATACAGTTTTAAGAATAAAATTGGATTTATTTTTATCTCTATTATAGAAATGAATATGATGAATTGTAAAAAATTTAATGAATACATAATATAATATAAATTAAAATAATTCCTTGAAAGTGATATATTTAATTTATTTAGGTAAAATGTGTTTGTGTGTATATAAAAAATTTAGCAAAACAGATACTTTATTTTTCAATTATCCTTATTTAAATTTTTAATTAATTGGTCACCAAAGAATTCATTTTATACACATGTGTAAAACATATACTTTCATAATTTTTTGAATTTTATTTATACCCTCCATTACAACATCTAGGTGATAGCTATCATATTAAATAATATTATTTTAATAGTATTTCATTTGTCATTTAAAATTGGTTCTTCATATAACACAATATTAACTCAGTATTGTGTAACATAAGATAAAATAATTGTTGTATTTAAAGAAATATAAACTTAGTATTGTATGTAAAATAAGAAAACCCCATTATTTTGTCTAAAAAAGATAAAATATTAATTTAATGTAATATAAATTATAGGGAAAATTAAATTTTTTTGAAAAATAATATTTCACCAAATCTTGGGGAGTCATATTCTGCCCTATTAATATGAATTTGACCCTTAAATCCATATCAGTCGTCAAAGGTTTAACATTTTTAAAATTTATTCATAGAAAGGCAAATCATAAATATTGTTAATAAAACATACTCTTGAAAAGGAGAAAGGGATGTGTGAAAGTAATTTGTAATAACAAAGACTATGTTTCCAAATATCAGTACATAAGTGAGATGTGAAAACATGGACATAGAAGAGGAAACTAATACCAAAATACTAAAGGGGAGTTATTGATATAATTGATCAAAAGAAAATGGGTGATCCATAGATTATTAATGACGATAAATCCATAAAGAAAAGAGGTGTGATAAATTTCATTGATATCATAAAAAATGATGATAATTGGAAGACATTTCGTTTCAGTATCCTTTTTCCTAATGTTCTCTAATTTTTATGAGAATATATAAATACTTGATTTAATTTCATTAAAAGAGTAAAATCTCATCCTTGGTAGTTATTTGAATAATTTCCATATATTATATTACTTCAAGAGATGAATTTTTCATATCTATGGTACTAAATTAGAACCATAAAATAATGATAAGTCGTTATTTCTATATAATGTTATAATAAAAAAAATTGATTGTTCGAGTTATGCATAAATATTCAAATGGTGAAATAATAATTTAATCATTGAAACATCATTCAAATTTCAATATAAACCATTCCATAAATGTTTAATCTTATAACACCTCCAAAATGAAAAATTCATAAATAAAGTCATTAAATTTCTCAAAATCAACATAACATTAATCCCCCGTGTATCATAAAGTAGTTCGGAATTGTCACATAACTAAACATGTGAAGACCTTTATCATGTATTTTCTTGAATCATGGTAATAACCTTAATTACCATAAAACCAAATTTAAAACATATATTGTTTCTCATTCCTTACATAAAACATAGATTATTGGATATATTCATTAAAATAGAGAATGATACAAACTCATTAAATGATAGTATATACTACTTTATCATAAAATCAATTATCAGTTTTGAGGTCATCAATACTATCCAACTTACTTTATCCATATTAATAATCTCTTTATCCCAGATAAACACTATTTTCTCAACATCATGAACATATTAAGGTAACCTTCCCCCAATCAAAATATCACTATTCAATTAAAAATTGTTTCTATATCATCTCAACCTTTAATTTTTTTTAATCTTTAGTGATGACCATATAATTAACTTTTTTAGGATTCATATAATATAATTATTGAATTGAAATACATAAACACTTGAACCATTCCACTTTATCCTAAAACTATTATCTCGGAATCATTATCTTATTATTTAATACCCTTTTCCTAAAACATGAAATATGATTTTTGTCTTAACATCCATCAAACTAAATTTCATTATGCTTATAAACAATACTATTAGAAAAACCCATTCCTTTTATATTTCATTTATGGTCTCTTCATCGTGATCATAAAAACCATTACTCATACAACTATATAGATTTAATTGAAGATACACCCCCAAGAAATTATTTTTCATAATTCCTATACCTTCCACATTTAAAAAATTCATGAGTTATTAATAATTTTTGGGGGCCAGTATTCCTATTCATTGTGTTAAATAAACTTTTACTTTTTCATTGGTAATTACTTGAATTGTGTCCTTCTTTTTCACATTTAATAAATCTTTATGTTCGTCTAAGAAATTCACTTGGGTTATTCTTCCCACATTCTAAACATATTGTAAACTTAACAATAATTTATCTATGGTCTTCACTACCAGAACTCTCCATAAATATTATCCATATCTTCTTTGGTGAGTCTAAGATTAAGATAAGGTTTGTGTTGTTCATCATGTTCCATGATGACTAATTATGAATAATCATAATGTACATCACTCCATTTATTATCCCATTTGGATGAAAATCATCAAATTGTTTGTCACATTTAATTTTATCATAGTTCTATATGGATCCCTCCACAAACTATAAAAAAAGAATAGTATGAGAAACACTAATCATAGAGAAAAGTCACATAATCAGAAAAAAACCCCTATAGGATATATATAAATCATAACACCTTATTTTTAATCTTTAGAACCATAGTTTTCTCTTAGGTCTTTCATAGTCTTCATCTACTTAAATCATTCATGATTTTTTGTAAATAGTTTGTGAATTTCTAAATCATATCCCCCAAGTGTTTTTAAAAAAGATGTGTAGAAAGGCAAATTTTGGTGCCTCAATTAATTGTCGAGTGCAGATCAATGCCCCCTTTTCATATTTTTTACCCCTAAGTACCTCTGTGTTTGACAAAAATCCACTTATAGTATCCAGACATCTTTGTAATTTCTTGGAAATCACTTTCTCAATCCTTTACCAAAATTTTAGGACATTTTTCATTACTTTGAATCATCCAAAAACTTATCCTTAGTAATATCCTTAGAAATATACATTAAAATATCCCTAGGGGTATTAATAATGTTTTATTATCTTAGTTTCTAAAGGATAACTAAACATATCCCATGATACAATCAATTTTGAATTATGATTTTCACACATGGATATTAAATATTTTTAGATGAATATTTAGTACATATCATAAACAAATTCATGAAGTCCATAATAGCTTAATACCTTTAGAAAATTGGAAAACAATATGATTAATTCCTGAATGATCATTAATTTAGACCATTATAATATTACCCATTAATACTCCTAAAAACATACAATACTTAATAATTTTTTGATAACAAAGGGAAAGGAATCTTAAGAAAGGGGTGATATCATATTCTTTATAATGGTAAAAAAGGGAGATATATAAGCATAAAATGGGAATAAGGGTATGAGAAAATGATCATAATAGTTGAAAACCATAACCTTAATTTCAAATATAATAATCTTGATCCATGGTAAAAATATTGGAAGATCATTAGACAAGAATCATAAAGAATTTAAAGAACCTGGCCCATGAGAGAATAAAATGGGAAATAGCTATATATTTAATTCATACACATCAGTTTATAACATTTTGAACATTTATAAATAGAATCATGTTCACTCATTAAGATAATTATACAAAATAGGTCCCATACATAAACTTGTGTTCATACAACTAGGTCCATATATAATATTATGGGAATGAAATATAGGTCAATATACACCACTATGAACATGGAATCAGGTTCACACATAACATTATGAACTTGTAATAAGGTTCACACATAACATTGTAAACATGTAATCAGGTTCATCCATAACATTTTACTCAGGAATTATCCATCTTTCTCCAAATCATTGTATGGAGATATAGGTCACACTCATCTCGTAATAAAAATCATATAGATGTGTTCCATAAGATCATAAGACATTCACCATATCATATACCATGAAACGAAATTGGATTAATAAATATTTCATCCTTTCATAACCTATATAAATGATATAGACTCTATAATAATTTAATCATATCATAACCCATCGAAAAACAATAACGTTTCAAATGAATTTTATCATAGTATTACCCATGGAAGAGAAACAAGTTTAATAAAAATATTATCATCATAAATATAAACCAATCAGAGAATGAATATTAATGATATACTTGGATCATAACCCTAGTAAAAATTAGGTTACATAAAATTATTTCATCTTATAGGGAAACATTTATTAAAAATACACTTGGAACATTTCTTGAGGAATATAACATTTCTTTGGAAATCACTTTTTCAAGAAAAAAAATCATACAATATTTTGGAAATAAATTTCAATGAAAAAATTAATACTTATAAATGAATATTTAAAAATAATTCAAATCATTTCTTCGGGAAATTATATTTTTCTATTTTAAAATAACACTTTTTAAAATATAAAACAATTTGAAATTTACTTTCATTTAAAATAAGTTTTACAACTTATAAAGTAATCTTTTTAGAATCATTTAAAAAATTTCTTAAAGAAAATATCCTTTCAAAATTGAAAAAACTTTTTAAAATAGATATAATTTTTTTAAAAAAATTCACAGAAAATAATCTCAAAAAACTATAAAGGAATATTTAATTTAAATAATGTTCAAGATGATGGGATGTTTAATTCATGTCATATCTGTTAAAAAATATTCCTTTAAAATTCTCAGTAAAATTCAAATGGTAATTACTTTCGTAATAGACATGAATATTCCATTAAAAAAATTTAATAAAAATTAAAACATGAAAAAAAAATTATTCAATAAATTATTTTAATAATTTTAAATAAAATTAAAAACATTTTTAGAAAACATGGTTTTGGAAAAAAAGGGGTTTCGATCGAAAAGATTATTTTTCATAAAAATATTATCTTTGAAGTAATTAGTACATAAAGAGATTAAAATTAAGGTAAAATATTTATTATCATGTAATAATCATAGGATAATAAATTTTAAGAGTTTATTGAGAGATGGATCATAATATTTTATCATCCAAAACAAGAACAAATACAATCTTGATAAAGAATGAGATTGTAACCCAAAATACATACCACATTGGTAATGTGGATTCATAATTCCGATGATATAATAACATTAAATGAAACTCAAAATAACACAAGGATAAATAAATTCATGATATTATATTTCAAAGGGGTTGTATATACACCTCACAAAGTAAGATATGTTCATAAAATGATATAACTCTCAAAAAAGAAAATTGAGACAAAAATCCCTTAACACATTTGTAGTCTTCTGAATCACAATCCATAATAAAGAATACAATCAAATTAAACATTAAATATCATTTAAATAATTTTATTCATGAAATAACAAGACAAATGGTCTCAATATGTACACAAAAAATGAGTGGTGGAATTGCATATGTCTTCCTAAAATAAAAGAGACTAAAAATCCTTTAACTTAAATCTTGACTTCCTTCGAAATACTAAAAACTCATTTATCATAAATATTAGTTTACTATAAATATATTATAGAACTATAATTGTATATATCATACTATATATTATTTTATTATGACCTTTTATTACCTCTTTATTAACCATTCGTTGTTAAAGTCATGTT
The DNA here is from genome assembly GCA_963277665.1 of Viscum album. Lineage (NCBI taxonomy): Eukaryota > Viridiplantae > Streptophyta > Magnoliopsida > Santalales > Viscaceae > Viscum > Viscum album. The sequence goes on from OY728138.1 coordinate 152,059,072, forward strand.
TCATGGAATAACCACTTTTCACTTCATGTATGTTCTAATTGATAATTTATTCCATTTTATATTGATCAATATTACATAATATAAAGAATTTTAAACATGGTATAAATATAATATATATTCACTATATATCTGTTTATATTAATCTATATAATATAGATATTTAAAATGAAATACATCATTCATGGATATGGTAGGTCATATGTATACAGGAAAACTGTTTCTATTTTCTCAATGAATTGAAAAAAAATAAAGTTAAATGATTTATTATAATTAAATAATAATTAATATTACATATTTATAACATATTTTAATTAAAATTATCTTTATTTTCTTCCATTTAATTTATGAACAAATCACATCGTTTCACGTGGAAATAGTCCACCGTACACACGAGAAATGTTAACATATTCCCACAAAATGGAAAGCATGAAGGTATGTGTGATATAATAATTATAGAAGAATAATAATATCATATATATCATATATATATACATTAAAAAAATAATTATATTCATCCACGATTGCTTGTAATGGAAAAATTAATGGAACTGGTTTGTGTGGTGGTAGACCGTCGTATACACGTATGATAATTTCATAACCCATTTGATGAGATTGGATATGGTTTTAGATAATTAAATTAATATAAAAATATAAAATTATATTTGAGATAATAAGGTTTTTTATATCATTATGTTGTAATTTGTATTTATGGAGGTGGAGAAATAAATAAATCAAAAATGTTTGTTGATGAAAGTAACCTCTTATTCAGATGTCCTCCTTATGTTTTCACCAAAATCCATCCTAGGTAGTATTTATATCAAAACTAAGGTTTATATGATGATTGGAGGTAAGTTTTTAATTTATTGTTTAGTAATTTTTATAACCAAAGTGGATTGAATCTCTGAGGAATAGAGGATAAGGGGTTTCCTTTTATAAGTGTGGTGAGTGGCACACTTTTATTTTTGGAAAATAAAGAATTCCCCCTATGTTTTCTTCAATTAAAAATCCTTAAATATGGATTATTTTGAATCCTAGATAGGATAATTTATTAATATGTACATAAAAGTGATTTTTTACATGTTTTGGGTCATTTTGGACCCTTATGGTTTTATAACCCCCGATAAAATCATTTTTATCTTAACAGTGGTAAATAATTTTATCTTTTTTTACATTTTGTTTTTGTCAAAAATTAAGTAAAAAATAAGATATAATATAAATTATTATTATTAATGATATTTAATACATTTTTCAAGATTTCATGCACATAATTAACAAAATTTAATTTAAAATTATTCCTACATAGAGGATGAGAAAGCAGTTTTGAAAGAGTAAATGTTCAAAAGTTTAAAATGTTTTAATATTTAAATTAATTATGAAATTAATTATAAAAACATAAATTGGATAGATGGATTTATAATTTAACTAATTTTACTTTTAAAAAAAATTAAATATAATTTAAATTTATAAATAATTTTAATAAAAATTCAGTTTTCTATTTAAATTCAGTATTTTCCACTATTCATCATAAACTAAAACTTTTCATAAAAATACCAAAAAATTACCTTAATATAATTTTGATATTAATATTTCGAAAATTAATATTATTTCGTAAAATATATTTTCTAAAAGTGGTCAACATTAATTTCAAAATAGATCCACCAAAGGTGATAAAACTTCTTTTAATAAAATATAATTTTATGCATAAAAATTGATTTATTATTATTTATTGTCTATAAAACACATAAGATTAATGTTAACCATTATAATAAATATATAATTTTTAAATTTAATTAAATTCATATATCAAAATTTATTCACTTAATTTATTATGGTAAAATTTATTTATGAGCATAAAAATTGTTTTCTAGAAAAAGATATCTTTTACATTCAAATAGATCTTATTTTCCTTTTTAATTAATTAGTCACCAACGAATTAACTTTATAAACACGTTTAAACAATATATTTTCATAATTTAGTTAATCTTATTCACACCCACCATTGTAATTTCAAGGATATTTCTATCATTTTAAATAATAATATTTTAATATTATGTTATGTTATGTTTAAATTTAGGGTTGGATGTAATAGAAGCTAAAATTTGTGTTGTGTCTAATACAAGATAAAATTGGGGTGAAATTTATTTATTGATAAACATGCTATTATATGTAACATAAGAAAAAATCATTATTGCATGTAATTCAATCTAATCTTGATATTTCATATAATGAATGATATATAAAATATTAAATTTATTTGAGAAAAATATTTCACAAAATCCTGGGGTATTACAATGTTTGTAATTTCACACATTCCCACACTACCTTATAGTGAAAAAGGGTTTATAATATAAAATTATGTATCCAATAAGGTACTAGGATGAATTTTTCTTGCATAAAGATATTTTGATAGCTTATGTCATGTGCTAATTAAATATTAATGAGGGAAATTATCCAACTAAAGATTTGGAGTTATCAACATTAATATTTGTATTAATGATATAGATGAATTTTATTTATTGAGAAAATTTTCATATATATATTAATAATAAATGGTTAAATTATATTTTCACATATAAGGAGTTGAATGTGTGCTTAACAAGATGGTTAGGTCTGATTAAATATTATCACTGCCTAATACATTACCACCCTAGGAATGGAATATAGGGTGCCATATACACTGATACTAAAGGGTCGTGTTGGAATATATATAATAAGGATCATGAACTATATGATATTTATTTATTTTAAAAGGATTTATTTGTAAATATTAAATTGTGGGGATAATATCATATCTTTCGGAAATAAGTTTTTAGACATCTATCCATGTGATTATTAAAGAGGTACAGAATGAAGAAGTATAGCTATAGAATATGGTGAGAAAATTTCTTAAGTTCATACTTGACTGTGGTGGAATGATATGTTGTAAGAATCACTTATGTGTTCCATCCATACCAGATTAAAGAATGAGATGTTGGATTGGTCTCATTGTCAATCGTTCTCTATTTATCTAGGAAGTATAAAGATGTACAAATATTCGAAAGATTAATTATGATGGTGAAACTTGATAAGAAACATTGATTATTATGTATCTAGATGCTTAGTATTTCATCAAGTTAATTCTACGATAAATAAGTCTAAGTGGATGTTACAACTGTTACCCAAATAGAAATGGAAATGGGAAAAATCACCATGTATTTTATCATAGGACTCCCCAGAATATATAAATGACTTAGTTCTATTTGGATTTCTGTCAATAAGTCACTATAAATAGATAAAATTTATCTCTAGATCATCATTTCAGGATATAAATAGAATAAGTGGTAAGTTTTCATAGAGTATCACATCCCATTATGTCTGATCATGATCTATGGTTTACCTCAATGTTTTGGAAAATTATTCAACATGCGCTGGATAAAGTGACGAGTTTCAGTAAGACATATCACCCTTAATGAGATTATACGTTTGAGATAATCATTAAAACCCTAGAGGATATATTGAGATCTTGTTATATATATTTCCAAGGTGTTTGGGATTAACACCATCCTCTAGTTGATCATTATTATAATAATTGATTTCAATTAAGCATTCAAATAACTCTTTATGAGTCCCTCTATGGAAGGAAGTGAAAAAATATATCGTCTTGGGATGAACGTGGAGAGAGAATTGTATTATTACCTAATTTATCTGATTAAATTATAGATAAAGTCATATCCACTCAACAACACAAACGGGCACCAAAAAGTCAATAGAAATTTTATGCTGAAAATCAATGACATGATATAGAATTTGAAGATGTTAAGAAGATGTTTCTAAGAATATCACCATATAATAAGGTTATGAGATTTTTAAATATATTAAATTTGATCCCAAGGTATATTTTACCTTTCTATATTCCGGATCGATTATAGAATGTATCTTATCTCTTGGTTTTTCCACCGAACCTCTCTCGAGTTTGCAATGTGTTCGATGTATCTTTCCTAAGGTAGTACATACCTGGTCCCCCACATATATTAAAAAAAACATTAGTACCATAGAAACATGATAATTATAATGAAAAATAAGTAGTATAAATCTTATATCTAATATATAAAGTACTATGGAACAAAACTACTCACCTGGTGTAAGTTCACTAGAGAAATCACAAATTTAAAGAAGTTAAATGGGGACTGGAGGATGTAAAAAAACAAATATATCCCCATTTTTTGTATCAGAGTTAAACATTTAGAGGGTAAAATAAATTTTAAGGGGGTTATAATTCTACAAAAAAATATGTTATGAAATATATTTTTAATATGGATTTTATTTTTTTGATATCTTGTATTATAAGAAACACCGAGGATAAATAAACTGAAATATACTATTAAAATATTATTATTTGATAGTTATTGATTATATGTTGAAATATAAAGTATAAATAAGTATAAAAAAATTAATAAAAATTATATGGTTTACATATTATAAAAACTAATTCATTGTTTATCAATTAAATAAAATTGAAATAAAAATCATTTAAAGGTAAAATAAATATTTTCTACAAAACTTGTTTCTATACACACAATGTATTTTTACCATAATAAAATAAATTATTTTCTATTTTTAAATAATTATAATTAAATATATATATATATTATAAATAGGTAATCAATTTTATAACATTCATTTAATATTTTCCTAGGCAATGGATCAGATTAAACCAATTTTTATGCTTAAAATGCATTTTTCTGAAAAGTGGTTTTTGTTGTGGGTTGTACAATTATATTAAAATTACTTTTTACCACATTAAAAATTAAATTTGATAAAATTAACTCCATATTTGTAATAATGAGCTCCAAATTTAAAAAACTAGTATTTTTTTCAATATGAATAGTAACCTTAATGAAATTTTTCACCTCGGTAAAGGAAAAATAATGTTAACCTATGTTAAAACTAAGTGATATTTCCATAATTATTCATAGTAATTATTATTATATTAATTTAATTATTCCCTTATCACATTACGCTAAAAATATAATTTTTTAAGGGACACTTTTCAATGAAAATGACATTTATAATATTTAAATTAAAAAAAGATACAAAATTTCACTCTCTTCGGTTTAAATATCTCATATGTGTCTACATGGGGAAAAAATAAATGAATGAAATTAAGTGTATATTTTAAGAAAATTAAATTATTTTCATGATATAAATTTATTTCTAATTTTTAGTAATCATATAATGTCCTTAAATTCTTATGCAACACCAATGCAGTATTTCTCTAATTAATAAATTAAAAGAGTAAAATATTTTCTAAATATTAAAAATAATATAATTTTACTGAGTTAATATGTGCCATGATTTTTTTATATTAATATGAAATATTAGTGGTATGTTAAATAATTATAATCTAATTCCAATATTTTATTTATGTCTTTTAAGTCAAATTATATAAACAGTGTCAAAATTAGTAATAATGATATTTTATTTAAATAATTTCATATTAAATTAAATAAAAATATTGAAAGAGGAAAATGTGGATAATATATGGTCAAAAATTTCATCTCTTTACCATATAAATTCCATTTTTAACGATCTTTCATGATGATTACTTTAATATATTTTAATATTTTATGAAAATATAAGAATGCATCTATCACGACCCATCCCACGAGCCCGTGCTATGACTACCCCAAACCCGCCTTCCATAGGCCATGGGATGACGACTAGCTCAAAATGTACAATTCCCTAAAACTGGGAAGGTATTGCCTTTATAACCTGTAAAAACACACACAAGAAAGCACACAACTGGACAAAACACCATGTAAACTGTATAAAAAAGAATGATTAAAGTAAAAGGGTCCATAATATAAGACCAACTGGAAAGTATAAGTAAAACAGTGATACAATAAAACTTAATGATAAGAGAATACAGCTACTAGATCGTCCTCGAGGGTTCTTATCAGAAGGGTAGGTACAGATCGCATCCTCATCACTCCACATCTGACCATCGCCTCTGTGTACCGACTCATCGTATGGTCCAACTCCAAGTACCATCTCATCATGGTACTCTCATCCTCAGTCAGCATTGTCCATTATCTACATCTAACACAATAAGGTACGGGCATAGCCCGTGCAAGGGTGAGTATAACGATACTCAGTAGGGACCCCGAGACCCTCAAGGTCTCAAAAAATCCACCAAGGATAAACCAAAAAGAATGAAATCAACAAATAAAATAACTTAGGTATATGCCCATACATATACCTAAGTTATCAAGTGATTCATCTCAATCATGAGGGAAACACAGAAAAACCGACTCATCTCAAACCGGGATTTTATTCTTGGGGGTAGTATCAAGTAACATCCCCAGACACATTGTCGAAACCTTGTCTTCTTCAGAACTCCTCCTATATCGAGTACAGTGAGCCTACCGCGACACCATGTGTGCTTCCCACTAACCTTGGACTGCTGAGGAACTCCTCATATCGAGTACCATGGATCTGTCATGTCACCAAGCACGCTCCCCACCATGGGTCTGTTGTGTCACCAAGCGTGCTCCCCCTCGTAGCCTGCTGAGGTACTCCTCCTATCGAGTACCATGGGTCTGCCGCACCACCAAGGCTCTTCCCACTACGGGTCTACCACGACACCAAGGTGATCCCCACTAGGGTAGTCAAGTCACTCAGTGTCTAAACGGCCAGCAGTCGTCAGGTCTCAGCCAGCTACTAGGTCTCTACACAACGCTCACTCGTCTCCAAGAGGATCTTCTCCACGAGCTGCTGGTCGATACTACAACTATCACAAAGTCCCATGAAGAAGTATATCAAAGGTTCACAATGTCATAGGGGTCTCAACGCAACAGATGGAACGTCGAACGGACACCCAGTCTGTGAGTTATTAGCCTTTTAGTCCCAGGGGCCCAGTTGGATTCGTTCTCAATCCAACCTGATCATTTCTCATCTCAATAGAAAACTCTAGTGGACTATACTCAAAGGGACCACCTCGCTCCAAGATTTCCATTATCGCTGATGGTTCATCAGACGGACGTCTGGTGCCAAAGATATGGCCAAAAGAAAGTAAAGGGGTGTAGTGGGCCCGGGTCCGGTCTGACCCGTTCATATCGACCCATCCCTTTGGGTTTGGCCTGGCCTGTTGGATCCGACCCAGTAGGCCGCGAGGGGCCGAGGAGAGCCGCAAGGGCGGCTCGGCCACGGAGGGTTCCCGGAGGGCACGAGACCTCAGGGAGGCTCCGAGGGTTGTGTGCGGCATGAGCCGGGGTGGCTCAAAGGGTCGTGAGCGATGCGGCCTATAGGTGGCACGTCCGGCGGGCGGCACGACCGTTGGGCGATGCAGCCGAGGTGGCTCGGCCGACGAGCAGGGTGGCTGGGGTGGCTTGGCCAGCGGGGGGCTGGGGTGGCACGTCCGGTTGGCTGCGCGGCCGGGGTGTCTTGGCCGGCAGGTGGTGCGAGACGGGGCATGGGGCCAATGTGGCCTGGGGTGGCGCGGCATGGCGAGGGTGTGCGGCCAGTTCGGCCGGGAGGCCGGAGCACCGTGGGGGCAGTGCCGGTCGCGGTGGCCACGGGTGGTAGCGTCATTTCCTTCGTTACCTTCATCGTCTTCGTCGCCTTCCTTCGTTCTGAAGAACACCACATAGAAGAACGGTGGAGGGGTCTAGCCATATTGGTTTGGCCTACACCCTCCATGTTAGGGTTGTAGCATTTGGCTCAACAAGAAAGAAGATCGATGAACTTTAAACTTTACAACCTCCACAACGATTCTTTCCCAAACCGCAAAAGAATTCAAGAAATGTATTATCCCACAAGTAAACCCCCTACCTCATTTTCTTGACGACATTGGCACAAGGACGAAGGTGAAGTCATCGATTTTCCGTATATGAGGATGTCCCACGTCGAATGAAGTCCCGAGGAAGAAGCTCGAAGTCTTGGTCAGCGTTCTTCGTCAGTGGAGCGTTCTTCATAGAAGAAATGTGTTCTTCATTGGCTTTTTTCATTGGAGGGATTTCTCCCAAAAATTTCTCTCCCCTTTTCCAACAAATAACTCTCAAAAGAAATACCAACACAAAATAAAAAGGTTTTCCACAATTTTTAATTGTAGGCACAAATCAATTTCGGTTAATTAGTCACCTAGGTTGGCACAATTAATGGTATGTGTGTTGTCACAATTAATGTGGAGGAAGTCAGTAGGCTCCTCCACATTAATGAGGGGGTTGAGAGTTTATCTCAATTAAGGGGGGTTTAATCTCTGGTGGTCCCCACCCCCATAACCTTTCATGGGAGGTTATGGCTCAGGTGGTCCCATCCACCATAACCTCTCATGAGAGTTCAAGGTTTGGTGGTCCCCAAACCTCAACTTTTACATGGAGGTTTAGTTTCGGTAGACCCCACATCCCAACACCCATATGGGTGTTCCAAATAAAAATAAAAATGTCATACACTTTTATTTTTATTTTATTCTTACACGAAAAATCCAAAAACTAACTTTCCCCCTTGACTAACTGTCGTTGAGGTGAATGTCTTCTTAGGAGAATACTGGCACTGCGAGTTCAACGGTGCCATCAAATTTCAATTCTGAGCACTGGTTCAAAAGTTAGACAAAACCCACTCACACGTTCATTGAACGTACCTAAAATAAGGTTCAGAAATTCATTCTGGGCACTTCGGGCCTCAGAATCACGTGCCGTCAATTCTTACAGACTGATAAAATTCCCATATATTTTAAAAAAATTACATGGAAATTCCAGATCATTACAACATCTCCCCTAAATTATAAAAGGGAACTCGTCCTTTCTCTTATTCAAACCATTTTAATCCTTATAGATCTACCAAAACCATCCAAATTTCATTATAAAAGTATTTATAAACATTCTATGTTTTTTTCTTCCACAATGAGAAACCCTAGATACCATAAGAGGTGATGTAATTGAGTTGTTTCAAAGAATAAGCAATCACCTTAACCAATCCCTTTATTTTTAATTTTATTTTACATCCTCTAAATCTGTTATATTAATCATAAAATAACAACATAATTATTCTAAAAATCTATAAAATTTATTGTGATCATGAAACAACCTTTATTCACCCTCCTACCATTAAATTGGTTGTGAAAGTATCTCTTATGCATATGTACAACTTACCATCTCCACATATCGAAAAAAATAATTTTTCATAATCACCCTTCATGGATGGTTATTATTTTTGTTTTAATTTTTATATATGATATTTATGACATAATTATTCTTATTTAATTATAATATTATGTCTACCCTCTTACCATCCAAACTGTTGAGAAACAATAACATCGCTTGTGTGTATAAGTGGATTACCACCTCCATGAAGCGATGTGATTCATTTTTAATTTCTATTTTACATAGAAGGATATAGTTATAGATTTATTGAATATATATGATTTATGTTATATAATAATTATTATAGAAATGTTAATTAATATTTAGTTTTCTTTCTTTACATTCATAAAAAAATCAATAAAATGTACATGCATATGTAGAGCTTATCGTCTCCAAGAATAGTGTAATTCTTTTTTATATCCATAAATTTTTAGGATGACTATAAAAATATATATAAGGAATATATATGATATTTTTATAATTATATATATTTCATATATTATGGAACTATGAGGTAATTATAGTGACTAAAACTACCTAACAAAAACCTACATTAAAAATGAAGTTGTTATAACCCAGAAATGTTATTTTAATAAATATTTGTTAATGTACATGTGATAAAAGGTCATAAGTAAATAAAATATGGTATATATTATAATAGTTCTAGAATATATATCTATAATAAATCTATATTTATTATAAATTTGGATTGAACAAGTATGAAATAATTTGAACAAGAGTTAATGTATTTTCGTGTCACTTCTATTTTTGAGAGACACGTTCCATATTCAAAACCATTTTCTATTATTTGGTGTATATGCTTCCCATGAATGCATTTCATGTTTCTTATTATTAAATTTTTAGTTATTTAAATATAAATATAAGGTACTTTCTTTAAAGAGGCTTATTATTTAATAGTTACCAAGTGGTAAAGGTTTTATATAAAAATATCATTGTTTATTGAGATTGTTTATAATTATGTTCTAATTGCTGAAATATTATGATATACCTCACAAAAAACTCGTGTGTTTTTTTATCCTATTGTTATTTATTTTAAAAATATTAATTTTATTTTCCTCACATTATGTACTCAAGATCATAAAATAATGTTTTAAAAAAAATCAACATTATTTATCTTTTTGATCTAAAAACATTTTTATTGAATGTCCATGTTTTTAAAAATTATTTTGAAGAAGTTTATTAACTTATTATCCTTTTACTGTAAAGTCATTTTTACCAATCATTTTCTTTTAAAAAAAATTAAAAGAAATATCCTTATTTCCAAATTCGAAACCTTTTTCTATAAAAGTAAGAATGTAATGTTTTATTTTAACATTTAAAACTTGAATGGAATTTCCATCCATTATGACAGATCAATTATTTCTAGATTTCATTACAAGTTTCCATGTTAATTTTCAATGAAAATTTTTCCATCATATTTTTGAAATTTTCATGTTTTAAAATAGATATTTAAATGCGAACAATATATTTTTATCAAGGAATATTCCAAGTGATATTTCAAAATAATTTTTCCTCTGATATGAAATCCATTAATGTTATATAAGATTTTCTATAGTCAATATCCAATTATAACATCCTTATTCCTTCTTTGGAGAATTTCTATTTATGATGAAAATATTTTTTTGATGCCCATTCCTTTTCCATGGGTTATACCAATGTGGAATGATTAAATGCTTATGAATCCAATTTCTTTTCAATGGGTTATTATATGATGAAATAATTATAAAACTCATTTCTATCCATGGGTATAATATGATGAATGCTTTATAATCCTCTAGAACAAATATATATAGTTTTTATTATGTGAAAGAGGTCATGTTATAAAAATTATACTGGTTATGTTATTAAAAAGGGAATTATTTATGTTATAACCAAGTATGGTGGTTACTTTATAACCATGGATGGTGGCTATGTTATTACAAAAGATGGTGGTTTTGTTATAATCATGGGTGAGTAGATTGAAAATTACATATCTCTTCAAAAAATTCGGTAATAATGGATATCTCAAGAGATAAATATGAATGGAATGGGGAGTGAACCAAGTTCAGTAAGGTAATTGTTCCACCATGGTAACCTTGATATATAACCTTGACTACAATGAGGGAATAAAGAGTGATCCCAATCCACTATTAAGGTCTTGTAAATGAACATTCACAATAAAGGAAGTTATTTTATATGATTATTCTATAATTCCAAGTCTTGTAAAAATGTTATTATCTCATGGATAATGTTATTTTATTCCTTTATGATTCATATCTTATGAACTAAAAATATTTATGTTATGAATAAGGATTATAATCCTTAATATGGAAGTTATGGTTTTCAAATGTTATTGTCATGTTTTCATACCCTTATACTCATGGTGTTTTTAAGTGATCATTTATATATCCCTTATTTACCCTTATTGATAATTTGATCTCACCCTTTATTATGCCGTATTTCCCTAGTTTAGGAATAATGTTATTATGTTTGATATGTATAATAAGGCCATAATTATGAAGAACTTAATAGGAGATGCTTAAGAACAAGTTTGTATGTGTCCATGTTTCCAAAGATATTATACAAATATAATTTGGGAATGAATAATAATGTTATGTAATAAATAATAATATAATAAGATATAATATTTTTGTATGAATGTGTCGGTATCTATATTATAGAAACTATTAATGATATGATCAAAAAACTAAGCTCATTAATTCAATCATTTGAAAAATGTACAAAGAGAAAAAAAAATTATTCATATTATATAATATTGTCACTTCCATTTATTATTCTTATTATTCCTTAAATTTTTCATATATCTCACTAAAAATAGTAAATGTCATTATTAATATTCTAATACAATAATATTACTACTAAACCACCACATATTCATCTATTAATCTGGTTATATTCATGTTTGGGTCAGTTTGACCACCTAGTTGAACAATTTCATTAATTTATATCATGTATGACTATAGTAACATAATTAACGGTATAATATGATATAAATATTTAAATAATTATTTGTTTTTTATGGAATTGTAAAATTATTATTGAACTAATTCATTAAGAAAACACCTTTTTTTAATTATGTGTCACTGAAACATGATCATCGTCAATTTCTTTTTAGAGGATTGGAACCAAAGATAACATGGAATGAAATTATAATTTTATAAATATCGTGTAAAATATATTATAGTAAATTTAACGATCTCATTATTATTAACATTGTAACAATAATGAATACCATCACAATTTTTACGAAACTACTTCAAAATTAATAAGATTACTTACACCCGATATTGAAAGTAGATAATAACTAACTTGAATTCAAATAGAGAATGATTATAAATGAAGAGTATAAATGGAAATTATATTATTAAGGTTATGAAATATGTAATTAAGGTATATATGTTTATTATATAGTACTTTGGAGTTCATTCATGGATGCCATGATAAAATATAAGTGATTTTCTTGGTCTCAATTCTGATTATTTTCTCCATAATACAACTTATGCTACATGTTTTCCTTTTATGTTTTATCTACCACACATAGATGTATTTTTATAATAATTTTTATAATTAATGGGATATACTAAGACAACTCATATTCCCTTATTTAGATTTCAAATGATTAAACCAATACCCCAGTATTAAGGATTATTTTGGGAACTCAACTTTTGTTCATTGAGTTATGATCATTCTCATGAACATATTTCATAAAAGTTCTGAACATAATACCAATGATTTTATTTTATGGTATAATATCATTCCTTTCCAAATATTTAAAATCCTACAACTTAAATCCTAGTTTAATATTTCTTAACTTATTGAGCTTGTTTCCCGTAAGGTATATCAATAACTTGAATCTTATTTATTTTACTTATAACATTTTATCTTGATCTTTTTTTTCAAATAATTGGGTTTTTCACCCTAATATTTTATTTTATATTTTTTTGTAATCATATTTGGTAAAATTTTGTTTTTATTGAAATACTGTTTTTTACACCTTTCACGATGTAAGATTTCAACAAAGGTAATTCCAAAGTATTAAAAAGTTTCCTTTCATAATCTAATGTTTTATCTTTTGGATAAAAATTTCTTATAAAACACATTATTTAATATTCTTTCTCCCATTATTAGGGACTATTTTTAAAATTAAATTTTTTAGAAATCAATTTCATCATATTTTCAAAATTTAATGTTGAATGCGACATTAAATATTTTATTTTAAGTGAATGTTTAAAGGGTTTTATAAAATATCTTTTATGTTTTCGACAATATTTTAATTTTCACATTCTAAAGGATTTAAAATCATGGGATTTATTTTATATTATTTATAATATAATAAATATAAACATTTATAATTTGGGGATTGAACTTCTAGTATCAAACAATTAAATTATTGATCCCTTCTTATGTGATATAGTTCAAAGAATTATTTTAGAAGGATGTTATTAATCTATGTCAACATAATTAAATGTTTCCTTTGTTATAATGGGGATATGTTTTTTGAGACCATCCACCATATTTCTCTAAATTTATTTTGTAAAATTATTCTCTATAAAATATATAATCCATCATATCCTTTGAAATTCCTAACAATCCTTCTAAAAAGGAAAGATGTTTCTTCAAATAACATTGATTTATAAGTAATGTATTTTCTATTTCATTGATTATAGTGTGGTCACCATGATTCCATAAATTGTTTGATTATGGAAATTATTTACTTTATTATATACCCCTTAATCTTTATGGTGTTAGTTTTAAGTATAGTAACATAAAATATATTTTGTTTATTTAATAAGGGATTATTGAAAATATGTATATTTTATATTCTAATATGGATCTTTATTAATTACTCGTGAAAATTGACTATGTTTTTCTTAAATATCCGTTGTATTTCCATAGATGGTTTATCATCATGTTATCCATATATTTGAATGGGTAAATGTATTTTTGTTACTTATTTAATTATTCTAACATGGATTGTTATTGTAAAAGTTTATTTTGTATTTTTTAATAATATTATCATATGATATATTCGTTAGACGTAAATAGCTGACATGTGGGGCCTGACATTATATTACCCCCTAATGCATCGATATTTCTCATGCAACAATCATGTTTGGTTATTTGGTTAATTATTTTCCAATTCATCAAGATATCCTAACTACAAGCTTAATGATAATAATGATCTATTGGATACAACCATGATGATAATAATGATGTCATTGATGAGGTCTTGAAGTTAAGATCAAGATTACAAGATTTATTTCTTCCATCACTATGGATTTAGTTATTATTATCCAGGTGATCTATTTATTTTCATTATTATCCAAGGGTATATCATGCTATTAGTTATAATTGATTATATAATTATGATTATTGTTTATTCATTAATTAATATTAATTCCATGTTTATTCCATGATTTCCTCAATTGAGTATTTCCCCTTACTGAGCATCTAAGATGACCTATTCTTATGTTTCAATTTCCCTAGGTTTTGATGAAAATTATTTCACATTAAATAACTAAAAGAATAGCATGTGTGGGTGATTTTTGGGATATATTGAAGAATTATTATGGATTAAGTAGCATAATATTTCGTGGAAAAAATAAAATGATTATTATTACAGAAAGATATAGGTTTTATTAGTTTATTATTTTTCTTATTTCTCTATATCTATAAAACTAAAAGTTCTTCGGAATGTATGTAATGAAATAATTGATTTATGTTATATAAGTATGGGATATTTATGTCCAATAATATATTATTGGTATCGAATTCAGTATGTAAACTAAGGGTTTTAGGCACCATATCTGGGAGTTTGGTTCTAGTTTACTACTGTATCTATATGCTGAAACTGGATCACCCCCCATATGGGTGAGATTCTTCTTTTATTAATGATATTCTTGTATCATATATATATATATAAGAATAAAAAATAATATATTTTTCTCTAGGTATATAACAAGTATAATATAAGCAAGGAGATCAAACATAAAACATACTATGGTAGTGGATTCCTTATAAAGCACTCAAGGACATGCCTAGAGTTTTATGAACATATTTAAGCATTAAAATTCATATATATGTGGATTAAATTATTAAATCATCGTATAAATGCATCACCCCTCTCAAATTTCACATTATATTAAATAGACACAATTAATGATAGCCATTTTTGGAAGATATCTTAATGATAATCCTTGTGACATTATACTTTCATGCCAATTTAGTATTATGATATATTCATTTTATATTAAATTTTATGATCGAACCAAGTAATATCACATGCCTCAGTATCAATATGTCATACCATATGACTTATAAATATCATACACTACGATATTGGGATGTATACATCATATAAATATATATTTATGAAATAACACCAAATATTAGTTTTATGGGTACGACTTAAGTCATTTAACTATTGGAATGACTATAGAGGATTGTATTATAAATTTCTAATTTTATAATATATTAATGTCGACGGTGGGATATTTTTTTCCTTTATTGAAATTGGGTTTTTTTACTTCTATCAAAGAGTTCACATGAGATTACACTTTTTATTATATTGTTATAAGTAATTATTCTTATTTACCACACATTATTTTAGGTTATATATATATTTAATAACAGTGTTTCTCTACCATGAGACCAATGATTATATATATGGCCCTATAGTGAACATGGAAATTTTTGGGTTTTGGGATGTTATACTATTATGTAATGTTATTTGATTTTATAGTGTGTATCCTCATTCAATAGATGATTCAAAAAGTAAATCCCCATGGTTACATGAAATTGTGTGGGAACTATCCATACTCAAGGTTGCTGACTTCCAATATATATTAGGGGATCGTTTTATGGATGTAGTGTTATGACTTGTTACCCTTCACCTAGTAACTGTGGGATGGGTGGAAGATGAGTTATGGTTTTATTATTTAGGTTTCTTATAATAGATTATTGTATGTGAGGAACCTTTTATATTATAGTTATTAAGAGTATTGTGTAATATATTTATATATTATTCATTGGTGAGTTTTTTTAAAGAGGTTCAAAAATTCATAGTACTCTACTTTATGAGTTTTAAATGATTAGAAAAAGTATTAGTGGATTCTAATAAGAACATTAAAATTAAATCTAAAAATATAGGTTTTTGGGAAATCATATTGTAATGACCATTCATTATGTTATGATTTTTTCTTAGGTTATGTGTTTTTTAAGTGTTGTAACTCAGAAAAAGTGTTACCACTAAAATTGTAGCCTAATAATTATATTTTGGTTTCTAACATTATATATTGATGTATTTATATTATTCCTTAATAGAATGGAAAGAAATAGTTTTGTGCAACAAATAGGAATTTAAGGGTGAGACATTAGGTCATTATTCTAGGTCATGATTTTTGGGGAGTTTTTTATTGGACCATTTAATTTTAGTTCTATACTATGTTTATTAATTAGTGTATTTTATATTATAAGGGATGTATTGATTGCCCCATGAATCCAATGTTATGATAAATTATGGTGTCATGAGGTATGTTACATTATAATGCTTTATAAAATTATTATATTTGAAATATTTCTTTTCATGAGATATAAGGGGTATAAGGTATAATTGCACTATAATGTTTGAAGTTATAGTTGACTAATAACTATTAAAAAATTATGTAAACTATTCTATTATTGTATTTCATAACCAAATTTAAATAAAAAATAAATTGGTTACTCATATTTCCCTATGTTTTTTATCCCCTCTCTCGGTTTTTTGATGTTAAAAGATATTTATTTACTCACTAGAAGGATCTTCCATTGATATTTAATTGTTCATATGTTGAGAGGTAAAAATTCAAAATAATCAGGGTAATTTATCTTTGAAACATATTCTTATACCCATTTTTAAATTATTTATAGGGGTTTATAATAGTACATACTATATGATTTTTGTTAGTTTTGTGGATTATAGTTTTGTTGGGGTATTTCTATGTGAACATGGGAGTTAAACCGTGACATTAATGATATAATGGTTGAATCTTTGATTGAAAAAGGGTATTTTAACTTATTTTTTTTAAATTATTAGTGAATATGTATGGATGGGTTGATGAGGTAGTATGTAATTTCTATGATTCATTTGAAAACTAAATAATATATAAACTAAAATAATGATATATTAATGAAACAATTAATTTAATTATAAATGAATATTTAATTAATTAAAGGATGGTAATTCTTGTAAGTGGAGTGGGGTTGGATGAAAAAATGTTATAAATTAAAGTAATGAGGGATGATAATTATATTAATTAAAAAAATTGGTGTGGATGTGGTGGAATTAGGTAGTTTCTTGTGGTGTGTGATTTAATTATAATTTGACTTTTTTTGAGAAAATTGGAATTTTTTATTCACGTACTTTAAGTAGAGTTATGATAAAGATTATGTGATTTAAAGGGAGTGTTGATCTAAAAACATTTTTTTGGTGAATTTTTGATTAGTTGAGGTGGTTTTTTAATTGTTGGTTTATAATTTGGTATTGATGTTCAATGTTTTGACAAAAGGTTAGAATTTTTTGTTGTTAATGAATTATTGTGATCATTTTTGTGTAGATATTATTTGTTTTTCATTTCCTTATTGTGGTGAAATTTTATACTTATCAACTTATGATGTTAATATTATGTCATATAATTGTTCTACCTATCTTGTAAGGTTTATGATGGAGTTATTATTGGTGTGATTTTTTATTCCTAGAGGTTGATGTGATGTGGTGGATTTTATATTCCCATCAACGATAAAATTATTGATTTTACAATTCCATTACAATGCATTTTTTGGTGTTATAGTAATACGATACTCACTATGGCCGAAGGTATTGATAATGATTGGACAAATAGTACTTATAGGTGGAGATAACATGAGGTCAAGATTTCATGGGCATAATTGAGGTGGTAGATGACATGTCTCCTTGTTCACTTGTGTTACAATGCTTTATTTTCCTAATTGATTGAAACATATATATATGTATCTTTCATTAAAGTTTTAATATTCCTTTAAACATGGAATAAGAGAGATTATAGGAGGAAACTAGTGAATATAATTATAAACTCACCCTATTATTCTTCAGTGATTCGAGTTTCATAAGTTTTTGTTGATGGTGGTGTTGAGAAACATTTGTTTTGGGCATGAGTTGAATTATATGGGGGTAAGAAGAGTCATATATTGGTGTCATACCTTTTTATTTTGTAGGAAAAGTTTTGGTCATATTTTGTTTAATAACATACTCGTGATTTTTTTCTTATGTTTGTTGGAATTGATTTTTATTCATGTGTATATAGTTATTATTTGGGTTATTGGTTTGTTATTAAAATGAAAATCCCTCCCATTTTTTTGTGGTTTACACCCATGGTGCCACTCTCCATCCCATGGCCTATTGGTTGTAGTTTTTTTAGGTCACTCTTTCTTTTTATGTTTTCTTAAGAGGATTTCTAATGTAGTTGAGTTATGATAGAGTTTTATAAATGTATGTGTTTTAGGATGGATTTTTGAATAGGAACTGATGAGAATTTAATGGTTTTGGACGGATATCATATTCCATAAAATAAGTATATAAAATAGACCAAGGAAACTTGATAAGGTTGTGGAAATCCCATATGATTCCATGTATAAACATGAATTATAAATGAATTATTACAGTAAGGATAGTGAATCATTAGTGGGGTAGATCATACATCATATATAGTCTGATCCAAAAAATATATTATTTTGTATATTATAATGATTTATTATAACATAACATGTAGTATTTTATGTTTTAGAATCCATATTTTCTATGGAATGAAGTGATTGTTTTTTTTTTGTAATTGTGATTCAAATGCATTAGAATCATGCGATAGATGGAGAGAGGGTGCTGGAGGAACCCATAGTTGACCACCAAAGGGAATACATGGAAATATTAGACACATGGAGCATAAATTTATGTATATTCAACTGGTATTACATATTAATGTATGAGGCAACAATTTTAGGTAAGGAAATATTTTAGTGGAAGGAGAAAATAGAATTAGTTTTTCAACTCATTTTGGTAGTGAAAGAGAATTATTTTCCACTAGTAGTAATTTTATTAGGTATAGTGGTATGATAGTGGTGTCCATATACATGGGTGATCGTGAAATATCTACACTATAGTGGTAGAAGGTGTGAGATTAATTCAATAAGGAGTTATTGATTGACACCTTCATTTAGACTAACAATAGGAATTATTTTCTATCAAGTAGGAGAGATTTTTTATTTATGTGTATGGAGAGTGAATTTTAAAAATCAATTAACATTTTTCCTTAACATCATGAAAAAAGATGAGTGGTGATGATCCCATTTTAAATGGATAATATAGTTTATGATCCTGTAATTGGCTATTTTATTTAATATCTAGACTTTTATCAAGGTGTTTAACAAGACTAATTTTGGAAAGAAGTTTTTGTAATAGACTGGTGGAGTGGTTTACGATTGTTTAATATAGGATGAAATTTATAGTGTATATGGATAGAAAAATCCCTAATCCTTAATACAGCTGACTAATCAATGTAGTTCCCCTTACATGGGATTCCTTGGAGCAGGTGTCTCACATATCTTGATCATAGGTGGTGACATGACTTGTTATTTATAAATAGGTATATGACATTTGAATTTTCCTTTTAAACTTAATAGGAAGGATAACATGGGCTTGAGTGTAACATGTCGTTTTATGGGACACCTCATCAACTGCAACACCCTACTCAATAGACAAGGTGACCAGATGAACATTTGATATAAGATAGTTGTGGTAAAGTATAGCCAATGAATATCCCATGTTCTCTATGACAGATAAATGATCATATATAAGGAGGTGGGATGGAAGGGATACGATTTGGAAGATCTAGTAATTTTTCTATTTATAAATTTGTGTTGATGATTCAATAGAGTCAAATATCACTAAATTTCAAACCAATTTAAATTCTACGCACAATTATTATTTTATTAAAATAATTGCTTCACATTTCTTTATTTGACCTGATTTAGTCAAATTTTTGTTTCTTAGGATATATGACATATACCCAAGATATTATATACACTAATTTTTTGTTAGCCTTAAATGATAGAGGTGTGTCAATGATATGTGTGAATGATAAGATGGAACCAGTCAATTGGAAATTTCTTTTTTTATAGATACAACCATATGATTTCATTCATGGAATAGATGGGTTGTACTCTATATAGGTTGTCATTTATTGTTATTGGAGACTGTGATATTATATAATGTTTAGGGTGAGTGTGTGATTTTTATGAATGATAGAAAGCATCAGATAAATTCTAGATATTTGGGTAAAATTACATATTAAATAGTAGGATTTATGTTGATCTCAATGGAGATATAGAAGATAGGGCCTCCAATAGTTATGCGAGAGTCCATGTATGTTTTTTAAAAAGTGTTTTTGACACTACCCCATTGATGTAATATCAATTTTGTATATAGTTTAAAACTAGTGATTCTATGATATCTTGGTTTCCTTGTAAGATGATTCCTTTAATTTTAAGAGAGATGTTGATTTAGGTTGATGACCTTTTAAAAAAGATTTTTATTTGACCAATTGTATCTTTTGGGGTTATTTGGTATTTTTTTCTATAAAGGAAAATGGGTTTTTTCATATTTTATACATTATTAGTGGTTTAACCTAATGATAGTAAAGAACCATTATCCATTTCTAAGGATTGAGTACTTATTTGATCAATTTAAAGGATATAGTTAGTTCGTAAACATTGAACAACAATCAAGATATCATCGTTTGTGGATTAAATAAGATGATATTCAGAACTCCAACTTTAAATGTAACTATGTCATTTCATGTTTATGGTATTGCCTTTTGGAGTTAAGAATGCACTAGTGTTGTTCAATGGTTTGATTAATATGATGTTCTACGAGATTCTATATTAGTAAATCATAGTTTCGGTCAAAAACTAAAAAATAGAAGAGGAGCATGATGAATATTTGAGGATTATTTAGGTTATTTTTCAATGACATCGGTTGAGTGAAAAGTTTTACAAGTGAAAGTTCTTGACAAGTGAAGTTGATTTCCTAGGGAATTTCAGGTATTTTTAGTTTGTGACTATTAGTTCATAAAATTTATAGGTTCTAGTTTCTTGGGAGGATTATAATAATGTTGTGAAGGTGCATCGATTCTTTTTGTTATACAACTATTCAATCTAGTTTTGGTCTAATTTCCCTTGGATTATAGCACATTTTGAGACTAACTAAGTATTCTATATATACATAATACACCCTTTTACATTAATATTCATTACATATCACCATAAATAAAACCCCATAAAATATATTTTTATGTGTTTTTGGATATTAGATACAAAAAAAACCTTATTTTAAAACCATTTAAACATTTCAACATAGTTTTACCACACTAGAAAACCTTTTTGAATTATCATATGGTATACCCTTCTTCATATCCTTTTAAGTGGGAACTTTAGAAAGGAATGAGTTTATATTATCTAAAAGTGTAAATATAGGATTTAATGGTAAAATATTATAATAGAGAATAAGATGAACATGTGTTTATAGTAAAATAATCAGTGTTCATGAATATTACATAAGTAAATCATACTCAATACAAAACATATCATAAAACATGACTTGTGACATGAGGATTGTTGGCATAACATATGCAATGAGTCCTATGACTGTGGAAAAATGTGACAGAAATCATGACTTAGGTGTGTTGCATAACATAATAATGTGGTATAAGAATAATAAAATAAATCACAACATGTGTCAAAATTAACCAACCAAACATTCATACCATAAAGTATTTGGCTAACCACCTTCCCATAACATAGTTGACATGGGTCAACCACACATGACCCATAACCTTTTGGACTTGGGATAACCAAATGTTCCTATAACCATTAGGACTTTTTATAACATCTCACTTCCCCTAAACATTAAGACATTGGATAACAACTCATTACCCCTAAAATATATCACTTGGAATAACCACTCATAACCCTAATCCCTTATGACTAGGGCTAACCAAATGTTCCCTATAACTTTTAGGAAATGTGTTAACCACTCATCACCCAATCCATTAGGACATGGGATTAGAACGCACACCTCTTAACCTTTGGTATTTAGGCTCACCAATTAAACCCTATAAACTTCAGGATTTTGGAAAACCATCCATGCCCCCCAAACCATTAGAGCTTGTAATAACAACCTACTCCCCAAATCCATTGAGACATGTGCTAACTACTAGTGTTACATACCAATAGATTTAGATATAAAACTTTTCCCAATTTATTGGATAGAAATTAAAATATCACAAATAACATAATGATAATCCATACATATTTGTGGAACATGACCATGAAAACATTTATAATCCCATCATTTCTTAATTATCCATTGAAAAATACATGGGTTTCATGAAAATTTCACTAAAACATGATTGTAATAAATCTAATCAAACAAGGTGGATGAAATAATTTTATCATATACTAATTTAATCATAATAAACATTAAGTAATATTAGGATATATTTAAAAACACTTAATAAGATAATTAGATAATTACTTTGCAAAATAATAAGTAATACCCTTTAGGATTTTAATAAATTTTATTTCAAAGAAAATATTAAATAAAATAAAAAGAATAAAAGTTAAATTATATAACCATGATAACATGTGAATAAAATTTTTTAAATAAAACTAACGAATAAAAAGGAAAAATAATTTTAAGTGAAAATTGATAAAAATAAATTCCCTACAGACTTTTAGGAAGAAAGTCAAAAATAATAGAAAATGACCCCAGTGAAAAAAAATTAAAAAAGAGACTCTGGTCATTATTTTTAAAATATGTATATAAAAATATAAAATGAATTTATGAAATAATTTATCTATATATTTTAAAATTTAAAAAATAATATAAATAATATGAACATGGATGAGAAAGATTCATGATTGAGAATAATAGATAACGTCGAATGCACTAACAAGAAAACTTTTTCCTAAATTGGGAATGAATGGAATGTGAAATGGTATGAAGAAATGTAAGCCTAAAATTAATCAAATATGAAGAAAAAATATAGTGTTTTAGACATAAATGAAATTAATTTTACCCTATGTTAGTTCAAACATAAATAATCTTGATTTCAAAGTGAGCTTCAAAAATCATCCCTTGCCTCTACTCCCAACATCTATAAAATAACCCCAATATAATAATCAAAACCATATTAATAATTTATTTTAAAACCTGAATCATATATATAAACTCTAATAATATTTAATTATAGTCATTCATTAATTTAAAACCCCATGATTTTGTGAAATATTTTTTGAATTAATTTAATCTTTTTGATATTTTTCAATCCACACAACACTAAAAATCCTTTTTTATATTAATGAAACAAATTTGGATTGTGTCATATGAAAAACCAAGTTAATAATGAAATAAATTAAACATAAAGTTTTTCTTTCTCAACACAGAACATTGATTTTATCTTATGTTACACACAAGACTGAATTTCTTCGATGGGTTGCGTAACGCACAATACTTAGTTTAAAAAAAATATCTTATTATTTAATATAAATAGACATAACCTAGCCATTATGTTTGATATTATGAATAGGATTATCCAAATTATGAAAATAAATCATTTAAGTAAATGGTTAAAAAATTAATTATAAATGAATATAAGAACCAATTGAATATAAAGATAATGATTTAATAAAAACTACTTTTATGCTCACAACATAATTTTATCCTAAAAAACTAAATTAATTAATATTTGTGAATGATATTAAAAAAATATTTTACAAATGAAAAAAATATATTTTTAACTTCATGGAATATATTTTACATGAATTAGACATGAATAAACCCAATATTACACATAAAAACCCTATATTTTTATAAAAGTAGTTTTACCACCTTTAAATG
The DNA here is from genome assembly GCA_963277665.1 of Viscum album. NCBI lineage: Eukaryota > Viridiplantae > Streptophyta > Magnoliopsida > Santalales > Viscaceae > Viscum > Viscum album. The sequence goes on from OY728138.1 coordinate 152,083,177, forward strand.
GAAAACCCATTTTAAATTAAATTTTTTACACTTTTATAATTTCTATTTGAGAAAAACTATATTTTTTAAATATTAATATAAAAATTTAATTTGGTGGAATTTTTTTATATTTTTATGAAAACTTTTATATTTTGATAAATAGTGGATACTACTGAATTTTAGTTCAAGACTTCCTTTTCGTCTTAATTATTTATATAGTTAAATTATATTTTAATTTGGTTTTAAAGTTTCAGTAGATAAATTTTATATCAATTAATACTACTTAGTTCATTGTAACAAATTTAACTTTGAAATTTAATATAATGTTTTACACTTTTTCTCTTAAAAAATCTGTTATTATGACAGGTATGCGAGATTAATTTTTAATAAATTTATTTCACTTATATGATTTTAATATTGAAAAATAGATTGTATATTTGGAATAAAAATAATATATAATTTCTAATAATTTTAACTTATTCTTTTAACAAAAATATTATTGGGATTAATTAATATTAATTATAATGATTAAGGTAAGAATTTGTTTACTTAATGATTAAACAATATTCATAAGAGGAAAAATACTTGAGACAATTGTAAAAAATCTATTGGATGGAAAACATTTGTCCAAGTTACCTCTTGGAACTAATTATATAAATTATTGGGTGATATTATTATTAATATTATTATATTAATTATTATAATTATTCGAATTGAGATAATTAAAAGATGTGAATTGAGGGGTTTAGTTAATAAAAATTCAAGATTAATATGAATTTAATTAAATGATGTGAAATGGGGGTTCTAATTATTTCAATTGAGGTTTATATAATTTAATTAAATGATGATGAATTAGAGAATTTTTTTTAATTAAATTCAGTTAAAACGAATATAATTAAATAAAGTGAAATGAGGGTTTTTTTAATTAAATTAAAGAAGAGAGAATTTAATTAAATTATGGAAAGATGGATAATTTAGAATTTATTTAATTAAATTATTTTTTATAGAATTTAATTCAATAGAATTGAATGGGGGGATTTATTTAATTAAATTATGTTGAGATAATTTAATTAAATGATGATGAGTTGTAGAATCTATTTAATTAAATTCAACTAAGAAAAATTTAATTTAATGACATATAAATGAAGAGTTGGGGGTTATCAAAGAAGGGTAATTTTAAATGGTTATATTAAATTTTATATAAATAATGATTTTGGGTTTTATTAAATTAAATTCAAGGTAAAGAATAATTTAATTAATTAATGCAAAATAGAGGTTTTATTTTATTAAATTCAAGGTTAAGAAGAATTTAATAAGTCATTGCAAAGTGGGGGTAATTAGTTAATTAAATAAATGTTGATATAATTTAACTAAATAATTATAATGAGTTGGAGTTTTTAATTTAATTAAATTTTGTTCAGATAATTAAATTAAATTACATAAATTGAATAAATTATTTATTTAAATCTAGTTGGAACAAAGTTAATTAAATTATGATTAATGATATGTTGACGTTTTTTTAAAAAAAAAATTGATATAATTTAATTATATAATAATCAGTTGGAGGACATAATTAATTAAATTTGGTTGAAAGGAATTTATTTTAATGAGGTGTAAATAAGGTGTATATGGGAAGTTTGGGGTTTATCAAAGAAGAGTTTTAATTAAATGATAATAATATTAATATAGGCGTTATTATTATTATTATATTAATAATTATAATTATTAGATGGGAGATAAAGAGGGCGAGGTGCACAACCTAGGTGGGGTACGACCCCCCTGGGCTCTCCAATGAGTAGTGAACTGCCCATCCTCCCGGTTCGCTCTCCGCGCACCGGATCATGGTGGTCTCGTCAAAAAAGTTGTACGTCTTGGTGAGGTCAGTGATTATACTTGATTTTTTTGTTCTCATTGGTTATTTCAACTCCGTGTTTTCCCCAATACACCCATGGTGCAGCACCCATAGTTGGCACACCACACCTCCTCCCAGCTCCTCTTCGTGCTGCTATCACCTTGAGGTTCATTCATGGAAGCTATTCATCTCTTAAAGGTAAGCCCTTCTCAATTAATTTTATTGTTCACATCGGTTGTTTCAGCTCTCTGTTTCCCTATCTTCATTAGGCTAAAACCTTATAGTAGGGTATAATTCAATTTCTTCTTTTCTTCTAGTTCTTAGTGGTGCGAATGATATCTTGGGACCCATTGGTCCATATTCCAATGACCTCCACCAAAGGATAAGTGAGTCGGGTTGATTTGGTTCATCACCATCATATTCGGTTAAGGTTATATACCTGATAAATGGATTCACACCCCTTTAATTAGGTGTTTATGGTATAATTGGGATGTGGCTCATTATTTTGGTGTGTGTTTGTCCCCACCACACTAATTGTGAGATCGTGTTCTTATTATTAGGTGTTGTGGTAAATTCCAAGTATGTGCGCACATTAATGTAGAAGTGTGTATTCATGAAAGGGTCGCGGTTTGAGTTAGGAATCTTTCGCTCGGCCAAATTCATTGAGGTAGTGTTCTCAACTTTTCTTAATTAATAAAATACAGTTTTTCTGATTTACTACTTTTGATAAAGTTGACTAGAATGTTTGAATAAATTGTTTGTTGGTGGAATGAGATAACTAATTCTAAATTAATTATATACTCTAAAGATGAAATTGAGATTATTAGTTGGGAGATTAATTATTAGATATTAAATTGGTTAAGAAGATATAATTAATTATAAATTAATTATGTACTTTGAGATAATAATTATTAGGGGATTAATTATGAGATATTAAACTGGTTAAGATTATATAATTAATTATGAATTAATTATGTGATTTGGGATAATAATTATTGGGGGTTAATTATGAGATATTAAACTAGTTAAGATGATATAATTAATTATGAATTAATTATTTTCTATTATATCATAATTATCAATGGATTAATTATGATATATGAAATTGGTTAAGTTGAGATGATTAATTATTAATTAATTGTTTTCGTTGAGATTATAAATAATTGGGGATTAATTTAAAGATATTAAATTGGTTATTTTGAGATAATTATTTATGAATTAATTATGTTTTATGAGATTGTAATATACATAATTAATCTTGGGAATAATTATGATATTTGGATTTGGGGCTAATATAAGATAATTAATTTTGGAATTAATTATGTGATATAGATATGGTTTTCTGGAGAAAATTAATTTCTAAATTAATTATGTGGTATTGATATGGTTTTCTTAGGACTTGTTATTTTTTTAATTAACTAGAGTAATTGTTGTGATAAGTTAATTGTTGAGTTAACAAAATGACTTGTTGTGTTTAACAAATTTTTGAATTAGTAAAGATATTGATGATGATAATTAATTTATGAACTAATTATATCATGAAGTGGTGAATAGTAACATGGACATTCATGGGTGTGTGAGTATGGAATTCTAACATGGAAATTTGTGAGTCATGAGTATGGAATTCCAACATGGGAATTCATATGTTTGTGAGTATGGAATGGTAACATGGAAATTCATGGGTGCTTGAGTATGGAATGTTAACATGGACATCATGGGTGGGTGAGTATGGAATGGTAACATGGAAATTCTTGGGTGAGTGAGTATGGAATGGTAACATTCATGGGTGTGTGAGTATGGAAAGGTAACATGTACATTCATCAGTGCGTGAGTTTGGAATGGTAACATCTACATTCATGGGTGCATGAGTATGGAATAATAACATAGACACTCATAGTGTGTGATTATAGAATGGTAACATGCACATTCATGGGTGTGTGATTATGAAATGGTAACGTGGATATTTGTGGGTGCGTGAGCATGGGATAATAACATGGAAATTATAGTGTGTTTGAGTTATGTAATGATAACCTTATTCAAATGGGTGAAATATAAAAACCGTAATGTGATCATTATTTTGTGTGGTTAAACAAATAATATTATATAATTTTACAAGCATTTCATTTTAAATTATTTATATATATATTGTTTCTTTTTAGAATCTTATTCCAAAAATGATTTGAAGCTGGTATCACCGTCCGGTGTCCCTTTTGAACCTGGATGGGTTGCTGGTTGTTAATAAAATTATCTTATTGCTTCTATATACATGCATGTTGCTTAATTTTATTGAATTTCCTAGATTGAGCTAGACATGGGTGGTCCCATCCAACTAATATTTATATATCACACCCTAGTTGGTCCACCATTGCATTGGGGTATGCTAGTAGACTTTAATTGTTTGCAGGATTGTGGAAATTAATTCTTGTTATTTTCTTGTACTTGGGAGTTATGAGAAACGGACCAAGAAAGGGCTCAGGATTCTAATGGAGATCACCCATTGGGCTTTAGGTATTTTCTTTATTTTTGTACTAAGATTTAAATCATGATAATTTTTTTACTTCTTTCAGATATGAACTACTATGACATGAATAATTGTATAAACTAGCATTGATCATTTTCTTTATTATGTTGATATTAAAAATGACTTCTGATGCATTAGTTATTTCTTTATACTACTTCTATTGTTATTTGAATTTATTATGTATTTCTATTATGCACTCTAAATATTAGTGAATATTCTCCCCACTGACTATCCATAGACCCACTTTTCTATTCGAAAACCTCTATAATATGGGGAGATTCTCTTAAGCTCATGTGGTGAATGGTCCGGCTATCGGTTTAGGGGTAAGATTAGTTGGGATGTTACAAAGTGGTATCAAAGGGTTAAATTTTCTTTCTTTTTTCCTTTTTTTTCTATTTTGGGTAGGTAGAAAGGAGACTATGAATGTTTTGGCACACAGTTAATAGTCATTTCTCTGACTTATCACCACTTGTATAGGAAATGACCAAGTGGTCAGGGCTGGGAATTGATGTTTATACTATTTGAGGTTATATTTGATATGATTTCACCTTGAGTGGCTGGTGTATTTTTGACTACTTATTGGTTTTGAGAATTCTGATATTTTCCTTGTCTTGATATGGAAAGGAAATTGCATTACATGAATCATCTTAGGAACTTATATATTCACTTGTCATGGTTATAATATTCCATGTAGTTGTATTAGTTGCATGCCTACTAATTTTGATCGTCTAGCTTGGGTGAAATGCCATGTTTTGATCTGATTTATCATGATTTCTTCTATAAAATGTTTAGATGAATATATGTCATGATTAATCTATTATTATCATGTTGTATTTTTGTTACATGCTTCAATGTTATAGAATTCTATTTTGTTACAGATTATGATAACATGCTATAGATTTTTGGATGTGTAAAGGGATTTTTGAGTAGAAAATTGATTGATTTCATTAACAGTGGTATCCAATTTCAATTGTAAGGTGTATGGGTTCATTATAACTAGAAAAGGGTAACCCCTGTATAAAAATTATTGAAAAAGATAAGCTATTGTTAAAAATGTTAAATGGAAATTTTATGTGATAAATGGGAGACAAACACTAGTGGTATGGTGTATGAGCGCCTTATTGATTAGTATATATCCACCCATGGGATTGATCTTGATATAACCATGATGTATTTGAAAATGGTTATAAACGTAAAACTACTGAGTTTTGTGAAATGAACTATTGTGGGGTGGCTTTTTTAAGAACCTACATTATAATAAATGGGACCCTTAGAGGTTTCCTCTTTATCACTACTCAAAAATAAGGCGATAACCACGGTTTTAAATCATGTCTATAGGCCCTAAACCCATAGATATAGGTTATATCCATGTTTTACTCAATTGTTTATGGTATTGGTGTGCCCATACGGTAAATCCTATAGCCATGGTCTTGAACCATAGCTAAAACCTTATAACCACGCTTCAAAACCCTGGCAGAGGATAAAATCAGTCATCATCTATAGTCGCGGTTTAAACCGAGTCTATAGACATATAGTCATCGTTTAAAACTGTGGTTGTAGACCTATATGGACGGTTTAAAACCGTGGATATAGGTCTTCACATCTCTTAAAACTCATCACTGTTCTGCCAGTGTTGGCCCCTTGAACCCCATGCACACCCCCTAGGCCCCTTGCACACCCCTTGCCCACCTACTGGACCCCCCTTGCACCACCCTTGTAGGACACCCCCCCCCCCCCCACCACACACACACACTCCTAGACACCCCCCCCCCCCTAGATAGACCCCCTCCCCCTAGATAGACACCCCCCCTGGACAGCAGCACCCTCCTGGACATCCCCCCTCTAGGAAAGTCCCCTCCCCACTCTAGATAGACACCCCTTGGACAGCAGCCCCCCTTGCACCCCCCCCCCCCATGCATCCCTTTCACCCCTTGCACACCCCTTGGCCCCATTGCACACCCCACTGAACACCCCTTTCCCCCCTGCTAGACACCCCCCAAGACACCACCTCCATTCCCCTCGACACCAGCCCCCCACCCCCACCCCTAGACAGACCCCCCCCCCTTCACAACCCCCCAGCACCCCCCCCCCCACCCCGACCCATCCCTTGCACCCCCTGAACACCCCTGATTCCCTTTCACACCCCTTTCCCCTACTGGACCCCCCCCCCCCGAACAGCACCCCCATGCCCCTTGACAGTAGTCCCCCCCCACCCACCCCACCCCCATGACAGACACCCCCCCAAGCACAGCCCCCTTGCACCCCCTATCCCCTTGAATAAACACCCATGCACCACTGCACACCCCTGATGGACACCCCTTACATTAGCCCTGTTGGACACCCCCCATGTTGGACCCCCATGCACCACCCTAGCTGGACACCCCCCTGCACCACCCCTAATAGACCCCCCTTGCACCACCCCTACTGGACCCACACACACACACACACACACACACATCCCCCCTTGATCCCCCTTGTCCCCTTTCACACACACCACTACACACCCCTGTTGGACACCCCCTACTGGACCCCCCTTGCACCACCCCTACAGTACACCCCATTCACCACCCCTGCTGGACACCCCCTACACAACCCCCCATAAACATCCCTTCCCCCACCTCCCCGCCCCTTGCACACACACCCCTACACCCCCCCCCCCTCTAGTCATCCCCACTACACACCCCTGTCCACTTGCACATCCCCTTGCACCACCCCTGTTGGACCCCCTTGCACAAACCCCTATTGGACACCCCCACCCCCCCCCCCTCCTTCTGGATATCACCCCCATGACCCTATACAGCAACCCCCCCCCCCCAGACAGACACACCCCCCCTTCTGGATAGCACCCCCATGACCCTATACTGCAACCCCCCCCCCCCCCCGGACAGACCCCCCCCCCCCCCCCCCCACATCCCTTTCACCCCCCTGCTCACCCCGCAGACCCCTTTCACACCCCTGCCCCCTACTGGACCCCCCTTGCACCACCCCTACTGGACACCCACCCCACCAGACAACACCACCAAGCCTCTGGAAAGCAACCCCCCAGAGAGTAGACCCCCCTCGAACAGACACTCCCCCACCCCCTACATAGCCCCCCTTGTCCCCCCCCCACACCCCTTTCCCCTACAAAACCCTAGTCTCCTTGCAAACCCCTTGACCCCTGTTGTACCACACATGAACCACCACTGATGAGCCCCCCCCCCCCCGGACAGCACCCCATGCCCCTGGACAGAACCCCCCCCCCCCCACACACCCTAGACAGACCCCCTCGCCCTGCACAGCCCCCCCCCCCTACACCCTTCCTATCCCCTTGTACACACACCCCTGATGGACACCCCTTGCACCACCCCTACTGGACACCCCCCCCCCCTAATGGACCCCGCTGCAGCAGCCCTACTAGACACCCCCCCCCCTCATAACCCCCCTTGCACACACCCCCTGCACATCCCCCCTTGCACACACACCCTTCCACACCTACACACCCCTGTTGGACACCCCCCCTTACAACACCCCTGCTGAACACCCCCCTTCACCATCCCTATGGGACCCCCTTGCACCACCCCTGTTGGACACCCCTTTCACCACCCCTGCTTGACCCCCCCTGCACATCCCCCCTTGCACCCCATGTCCCCTTGCACACACCCTCCTTTACACGCCTACTGGACCCCCCCCCCCCTACACCACCCCTATTGGACACCCCCCCTACTAGACACCCATTTTTTCATCCTTGTTGGGAACCCCCCCCCCCCCCCGCCCCCCCGTACAGCCCCCTTAAATATCCCTTGCACCCCTATCCTTGTCCCCTTTCACACACACCCATGAACCCCCTTTTGGACACCCCCACTGCACACCCCTGTCCCCTTGCACACCCCCTTGTAGCACCATTACTGGAGCCCCCTTTCACCAACCCTTCTAGACGCCCCCTCTTAACACCCTCCCCCATCTGGGATAGACCACCCCCTCCCCCTAGACAGAACCCCCCCTAGATGATTCGGGATCTCATCCATATAGTGTTGGAGGATAATTAACTGTGGCATAATGGCCATAATAGTTGGAGTAGTTATCTACTCACACAATATATTAAATCAACAATCCATTCAGAAATGGTGTCTGGTGTGTGGTTACACTTTAATGGAAGAATAGAGTAAAATTTCTCAAACTGAAAATCACAGGAAATGATAAAGTTATTGATGGAAGAATTAATTATGAATGGAATTCATTGGGTTTGTTATTTATTTTTTGAACTAAAAAAGAATGGGCCTACCTGGATTCACTTCATATTAGTGTCTATTAAGAGATTTGGAGGTGTGGTGGTGCTGTAGTAACTACTCTGAGAATCCATGTATAATTGTTTTATGGTAGTTGTGATTTAAACAATAAATACAAGAAATTGAATATCTTCTCTAAACATAAGGTTGTTAAGGGAAGTGATTCAAAACAGGATAGTCTATTTTTTTAGCTTTGGGAAACCACTATTCAAAACCACAAAGCTAGCAAGAAACATAGGAAATTCCAAAGAGAATATGCCTCATTAGGAATTCTATTTGGAAAAATAACACGGTTCATACATATTGGAAATCTCTAATAATTTGGGAATAGCCTTTTCACACATTCCTTCCACCCTCTGCCCACCCCATGCACCCCCTGCACACACCCCCTTCACACCCCTAGCACTACCCCCTCCCCCTACACACCCCCTGCCCCTTGAACCCCCCCTGCACACCCCCTACCCCCTACACACCCCCTACCCCCTGAACACCCCCCTTCCCCCTGCACACCCCCTGCCCACCTCCCCTACCCAACCACCATGCCCACCTCCCAGGTCCACCCCATAACCCCTTAACCACCCGAGGAAAATTTCACTTAAACCACTTAATGGAAGACAAATCCAATAAAAACACTAAAAAAACATGACACTTAATACAATAATAATTATTAATTTTATTCTAACAATGTTCTCTCAATTTAAACACTGAAGGAAAGGATTTTCTCCATGATAAGTCTTTCCATCCAAATCATTCTATTTTCTTAGTGGTGACTTGGTCATTACAACACTTTCCTATCTGGGAAATTCCATCTTAAATGTCTAACGACACTTAAATGGTGTTTTGGTTGAAAAAATTGTTTTAATAAAAAGAGGGCACCCCCCTACCCTTTCAAAATAACCCGTCACAGCAGTGAAGGACTTAGAACATAAGTGGAGGGTTCTCTACAGGTTTTTTCAAACTAAGATAGCCAAAAGAGTACGAGATATGGATAAAGTCCTTTTTCAGGATATGTATGTGTTATATATTTTGATTAAAATATGAAGTTCAACCTACAAAGCTAAATGATATGTTTCATGGATCACTACTGCAAAGGGAAAGCTAATCAGTATTACTATCCTTATGGTAATCTGATCTGGATAGTTTTAATGAATATGGAAGTTGATTCGAATGAGGGAGAGGCAGTGAGATTCCATAAGAGTAACACCCTATCTTCAATTATTTTGAAGACTATTGGGTGATTCTAAGATTCCAACTCAAAAAAGTTGAGGCTAGTTAGTTGGGAAGGAGGGGCTCAAAATTGAATTATGTATCCTTATAGATTCAACCCATATAGTGTGATATTCTCACACCATTACTTATGCAAGATTTCAAGAGGAATATTATGGGTGAGTTCCATGATTCCAGAGAAGATATAAGGAAGCTTGGAATTGGAACTAATAGATCCTTAAATTATGTAGTGGACTTTTATGATGAATTTAATGGGAAGTTGAATGGGATCAGGAATGTCTCTAAGGATGATCAATGTACGGTTTTTAGATCTCTTTTTCTAGTATCTAGAAACTACTGGAATTTGTTAACCTCTTTGAACAATGTCTATACATAAGTTCAATGGATATATTAATATTCTTCTTTGAAAAAGCTAGTGGTTATTGGAAAACCATTTTATAAAACAATAAAGCTATTATGGGAAAAAATTTCAAAAAAACCAGGAATTTATAGAATTCAAATTAAAGTTTTAGTTAGACAGGAACCTACCTCAACCTCAAGATGTGTTTCTTTTGACGATGAAAACTTGAATTTTTTTTCGCTTGCCTGTATATGGAACATCACATATATATATATATATATAATAACACCTAGCCACTACATATATATTTACAAGGATAAATATGCATAAGGTGGTCCTTAGATATTTGTTTATACTTTCATATACCCCTTTACACTTACACATGTATGCATTTTTCATATCTATATATAAGCACACCTAGAACCAATACATATATTCATTCTTCCATGATATAATATATAAAAATGGGGAACTTATATATGTATATACCTACCTATGTATACACATATAAGCCTTCATCAACGGTGAATCGAATCCACCTCAACGAAATCTATAACAGACTACAAAAAATATATGGAACCCAAAAATGAAAAAAATCCTTAATTAAAATTAGGCTAAATAATAAAAACAGAATAAACCTTACCCAAATATGATGTTGAACTCATTGTCTTCTATGGTGGTGGATATAATCGGCCTCATCCTAAGAATCCACCAATAATAAAATAGTGGAAAAAGAAATGAGATCTACCGACTTCTTATATATATGTGACCAGTGTGTCAACTATACATGATAAATGATAAATGAATCCACAACCAACAATGAAAAAATAATATTCAGATTGATATATATGTCCCAATACTAAATAACATGTTCATTAATAAAGCTCTTTATTTTTAAAACATCACCTTCAATTTTCTATTCAAAAATCATAAATCACCAAAGTATGGGAATAAAGTAAACTTCCATCAGCAATTAAATGTGAGAAATAAGGATTAGACATTGTTCATAACCTAGAAAATCTATTCCCTGAATGTAAAAAAACCTAAAACTCTTCATTCCTATACACTTCTTAAATTTCTAGATTGAAACCTCATTTTTTAGTATGTTCTTCTTCTGGAATTCACATCTATTCTTAGTTTATATAAGTCTATCAATTTTATAAAGTAGATAATTTTCCTTCTATTATTCTTACCCAATATGCTTGGATTTTTCAAACAAGTTTTCTAAAATGATTAAATAGTATTTTGGTGCATGATCTTCTTTCTTCATGATTATATATTCCTTCTTTGTAGAATCTATTTTCGAACATGTGATAATTGGTTCTTCCCTTTTATTTTTAAAAAATTATTTTTGTTATGGAATCTATTTCATAAATTCTTAAAACTTTGGACTACTTGGTTTCCCTTCGACACACACTTTCAACCGCCTTTAGAGTACCCTTTTTGGGCTCACTTTCAAACTACACACTAGAATTGTCAAGCACTAGCCCACTACAACATCAAATATTGATACATAACCCAACAAATTGATCTGAATGAAATCTTAGAAATAAAGAAGATCTAAATAGCCTATTTACTAATATAAACTCTTCATAATTAACTGAAGACACTGACTATACCAACCACTATAGGTAAAACATTAATTTTGGTGTGGTCTTGGAACCAAATATGGTTCATCCAACATCCATATCTGGACACTAAATTCTTCCATTTACTGTCTAAGATCATACATTTCACAACCTTGATAATGATAACCATCCCATGATATTGATTTCACTCAAAAAAAAGATTATGAATCTCCCCACTAGAGTATTATCAATACCTTCATCAATCCAACATACAAATTTACAGTGCCTCATATCACATTATGATCACTATAGAAGATCCTATCCCAATAATGTCAATAAAATTTCTTCACTTAAAAAATATAATCTTTCAAACACACATTATATCCCACAAAAATAATAGATTAAAATATATTACATAGAGAAATCCAAATTACCGGAAAAAAAAATTAACTTTAGGAATACCTCAAAAAGTATGGTACTAAAAGCCACTTCACCTAGGATGGCTTATCCCAGTAGAATAATTTCTATAGAAACCCACATCTTGACACGTAAAAGAAACCTATTTTTTTGCATCCCAATACTAAGGGAATGTACGCACATTTTTTATACATGAAAAATAGACCAGGGTTCATTTATTTTTCTAATATTGATCTCAGATAATACTCCATAAATTTACTCTATCACCCTCATAGTGAGGCTCACCAACCAACATTCATTCCTACCCAGTTTCCATCATTCTCCATGAACCATCCTATTCAATGGATGTATCTGCATAGATAGCTCATTATTTCTTGAATATCTCCAAGTATGTTTCCATATAAAAGGAAGCTACTCATACCCATAATGAGTACATAAGACCATTAAAAAAATAGAATTACTTTATGAATAAATTTCATTTGAAGGATTCCATGAAATTAATAAACCTTTAAATTTTAGTGGGATACTCCATTACAGATTCCCATAATGATATATCTCCATGAATTAACAAAACATGTTCTTATTCTGTAAATCCACTATAGACTGTCATAGAAAAGGGAATGAAACTTGATCCATAAAACATCCTCATTATTTATTTTATGATCAAATGTATTTATCCATTCTGATTCATAGTATTATAATTTAGAAACTTCTAGTTTCACCCATATATCCTTTAGAGTCCAATCCTTTCAGATATGTTTTAAACTAAATTCAATATATTCTAAACATAATATGATCACATGTCACAACTGAAAATTAGATACTACTACTCTTGGGACTCATGCATAACTTAGAAAACCATTTTTTTTTCCTTTTTTATGGCCTTGGTAAATGGATCAATGTAGTTGTAACATAATATGAGGGAAAACCCACTTGATCATATTTCCCCTGAGAACACAATGCCATCCTAATTAGATGCTTTGTTGATTAATTTTGACTCAACATCATCTGGTAATAACAACATTACTAATTAGAAACCCATCACGCTACAATCCTATGAATTAATTATTTCCAAAAAATCATAAACCTACCATTAATCCATACTTCATAAAAAAATATCATTTCCAAAACACCAAAATGTAAAAGTTTATCATAATCATCTAAGGGTTACTCTCTTACACTCCAATCATAACAACCAAACCCCACACATTCACCCCTGATAATAAAAAACCATCCACCCCTTAACTGATCTAACAAGAAACTTCCCAATAAAAATACACAATTAAATCACCCATAAATCACTAAAATTCCCTATATCGAGAGTTTTACATCAAAACAACAAGAAAACCCCCAACTGGACCAACCAACATGAGGGATTACCCCCCAACCCAAACCCCCAAAGACAAATCCAAACCATACCCAATACATATCCATCATACTCTAAACTACTAGGAATATAATATCCTATCAAACCAACTAACGGTTTTCATCTACCATATAAACATGATTAAGATATCGTAAATCAAACAAAAACATGTGAAGACCACTATTTTAGATTATATTAATTAATTCACCATCAATAGGTTATTCTAGAAAATACCAATTCATATATTATTGATGTCCTAATTAATCAAGACCACATTCAAATTAATTTTCAAAAACATGACCATAAATATTACTTTCTCAAAACCACTTTATAAACATACTTTCTTTTTTTAAAACTATTTTTCATAGACAATTATTCATGAACATATAGAAAAATCCCTATATTTCAAGTACAATTCATGAACTCGGATTCTATTTCAACCCCATGCCAAGAGTCAAAAAAAATAACAATATCAACCCCAAAAAATACTTGAATTAATATCCAAAAGATAACATTATAAATCTTTAATGGAAAAAAACACCTTTGGTGACTTTAGTTTCCACCATACAGGTGTTCTTGATGCATAAAACTGGTGTACAGCCTAATATCCTAACAGTGGAGAAAATAAACATGAGTGAAATTTGAGGGGTTAAAACCCTAAATAACTTCAGTGGGTAATCAGGAGGTCTAACTGGCCATGGAGGGGGATGATCCGTGGAGGTGGGGTAGCCACGTCGGAGGTGCGCCAGAGGAGGAGGTGGGCGGCTGTTTCGAGTTAGCCTCTATGTGGTGGTAGAGTTGGGGGAGCATGTCGTGGTGAGGATTCCAAAATGAACATTGTGAGAGATCTACGGTTCATAGAGGAGGGTTGCTATGAGGATTTTGTCATGAACAACATGAGAGGTCGACAGTTCTGAGATGATGGTTGCAGTGAGAGAGGTCGACGGAAGCATAGAGGGCGTTGATAGGAAGCGTCAAGAGGAGGGTGCTGCGTTTAGAGATATAGATGGAGAGGAGAGGAGGGTCACGGTAGATCAGGGGAGGAGGAGAGGAGAGCTCGACCCGGATCGCAAAAAAAATAAGAACCTAGATGTTTAGCTAGAGATGGGTAATTGAATTATTTCTATAAACATCTTATAGCCACGTACCTATAAAAGTTTGGCTATAGGTCTGTGGATATTGCTTAAAATTCAAGTAGATGTGTTAAAAAGGAATTTAGATGCTAAATTGCCTGTTTAAAATGAAAAGGCATTGAATGTTAAATATTTAGAGATGGAGTTTTATTGGTTTATGCTATGATATTTTTGATGTTGGTACCGTTAAAATGTTTTTTCCATAGTAGTACTTTTGGGTTCAAAATAATTTCAATCCTCTCTTACGAGGTGGTCATTGTATCTTGACTCTTGGTATGGGAATGAGCGTTGTGAAATTCATGGTTTAGTAGGTCAAACATGCCTCGGGCATGGTCATCCGTAAAATACAACCTTGGGTAACATTGGAGTTGAGTGTTCGGGGTGCTATGGTAAGTTCATCCCACTACTTGGGATAAATTTTTGGGAATCTGGTGTTTTGACATGCCGATAGGTTTAGGTTTCTTATTTCATGCGAAATGTTGATGTAGTGATCGTGGTATGTGGAACATCACACATACATCTAAGGTGTTTCTGAAAAAGTGCGCTTGAGAGAATCTAGTATTTTGTTCCATGACATGGACACTCATAAGGTGGGAAGTGATGAATCAGTAGGTGGTTGGAAGGGTTTCAATGGAAAACTTTTAAGGAAAAAGTATTCCTTGGGTGATACAGGCATCGAGGTTTGGCTGATGATGTGTCGGTAGAAGAAACTGACCCTTTTTATAAAGATTCGACTGATGATAGTTCGACTGATCTTTTGGTGACCTGGGTTAACTCTTAGTGTTATCTTCTAAATGAGATGATTATGTACCATATCTTGACCTCATCCTAGGGGCACTAAGATATAATTAGTCTTACACCATGGAAAAGATTTAAAATTTATTGGTCTTGATAAGTGGTTGTTATCTAGGTAGTATCTGGGATGCATGGTTCTTTGGGTTATTCTTTTATTCATGATGGGGCATGATAATTTTAAAGTATCCTTATGATGGATTCACATGGAGAGGTCACCAGAAGTCGAGTAAGGACTTTTGTTTACTTGTGGTTGGTGTTGAAATAATTTTAATGGTACGTTTCTTGTTTAAAAATGGTTATGGGTTTCATGAGTTGGCAATGTATTTCAAGGAACGAGTCTGGGGTTGGGGTTCTAAAATGGTTAATGGTGTGTTATACATTTTGGAACACAACACGATCATTCAAATGAGATTTCTTGACCTTGGTGGGTTGGTCGGTGTTGTATTGTATACTGATGTATTCTTAGGGATGAGAAGTTTTTGATGGTGGGTAGATTGTAAAGTTCGGTGTTTTTTTAACCGAGTTAACATATGAGTTTTTTTATCTTTTTTCATTTAATGATCGGGTAATTTTTACAACCATTTTTTGGGAATAAGTTTTATGAGTTGAGATCTTTTAAATGTGTTTATATCATATTTGGGTAAATTTTCAAGGAGTTTTCTATATGGTTGGACGTGTTTCGGGAGCATCGAGCCCGACAGAGGTATACACACAGGCTGCGCACTGTTAGAAAAACCATGTGGGTCATTCATGCATGTTAAAATGGGTGTCCAGTACTGGACATACGGTCTACGCATGGTCTGTTGGACTGTGTGAGTAAAACCATTCATCTTACCTTGTTGTATGTTTTGGGTTAATTTATATAATTAAATTCAGTTGAGAGGAATTTAATAAATTATGTGAATTATGGGTTTTAGTTAATTAAATTCAAGGCTAGGAGTAAATTTATTTATTTATTTTAATGGGAAGTTATTTTAATTAAATGTTGGTTGAAATAATTTAATTAAATGATGATTAATTGGATAATGTATTTAATTAAATTTATTTGAAAATAATTAAATTAAATAAAGTGAAATAGGGGATTTATTTAATATAATTAAATATGTTAGAAATTAATTAAATGATGACAATATGGATAATGGATAATTCATTTAATTAAAAATTTTTAAATGGAATTTAATTAAATGGCGTTTAATTGGGGAGTTGATTTAATTAAATTATGTTGAGACAATTTAATTAAATGATGATAATTTGGAGAAATTATTTAATTAAATTCGGTTGAGATAAATTTAATTAAATCATATGTAAATGAGTAGTTTAGGGATTATCAAAGAAGGGTAATATTAAACCGTTATATTAAATGATGTGAAAATGAGGATTCAGGGTTTCATGTAATTAATTTAAAGGTAAATAAGAATTTAATATATTAATACGAAATAAAGGTTTTATTTAATTAATTCAAGGTTAAGAAGAATTTAATTAGTCACTGAAAAATGGGGGTTGTTACTAAATTAAATTGAGAATAAGATAATTTTATTAAATAATGTCGATGTGTGGGAGTTTTTAATTTAATTAAATTGTGTTTAGAGATTTTAGTTAAATAGAATGAATTTGAGAAATTACTTAATTAAATTCAACTGGAACGAATTTAATTAAATGATGATTAATAACGTGTCGGGTTTTTTTAATTAAATTGTGTTAGAGAATTTAACTAAATAATGATGATTTGGATAATTAATTTAATAAATTTTGGTTTAATGAAATTTAATTAAATGACGTGTAAGTGATGTGTAAATAGGAAGTTTGGGGTCTATAAAAGAAGAGTTTTAATTAAATGATAATAATAATAATACATGATTTATTATTATTATATTAATTATTATAATCATTTTAAGGGAGGTAAAGAGGAAGAGGCACACATCCTGGGTTAGGCGTGACCCCCCCTGCTCTCCCATGACTGGCACACCACCAATCCTCACAGCTCTCTCTCCACGCGCCCGATCATTGTGGTCTATTCACAGAAGTTGTCTATCTTGTTGAGGTGAGTCCTTCTCCATGATTTTAATTGTTTTCATTAGCTATTTTGACTCTTCATTTCAGGGATGCACCCATGGTGCAGAACCCGTGGGTGGCGCACCACCCCTCCTCCTGGCTCCTCTTCATGTGGCTATCTCCTTTCAGTTCCTTAATGAATGTGTTCATCTTGTAAAGGTGAGTCCTAATCCATGAATTTCATTCTTCTTGTCATATATTTACGCTTTCTATCACCCGGTCCCCATTAGGTCGAAACCTTATAGTCATGTTTAATTCAGTTTCTTCTTTTCTTCTGATTCTAGGTGGTGTAGATGATGTCTTGGGACCCATTGGTTCGTTTTCTGAATACCTTCACCAAAGGAGAAGCAACATATATTGATTTGGTCCATATCCCTCATAATTTATTAAGTCTATATCAACAATAAATGGTTCTCGCCCCTTGAATTATGGGATTATGGAGTTATTGGGTTGTGGTTGATTATTTTGGTGTGTGTTGGTCCCCACTACAGTAATAGTGATTGCTGGTTATTGTTGTTAGGTGTTCACATCAATTCCAAGTACGCAGACACATTAATTCAAAAGTGTGAATGCATGAGTGGGTCACGGTTTGAGTTAGGATTCTTTCGCTCATCCAAATTCATTGAGGTGGGGTTCTCAACTTTTCCTAATTAATAAAGTTATGTTTTATTGATTTACTACTTTTGAAAAGGTTAACTATTAGGTTTGAGAAAATTATTTATTTTTGGGATGAGATAATTAATTAAGAATTAATTATATGATTTGTGGTTGAAATTGAGAGAGTTAGTCAGGATATTAATTAGGATATATTAAATTGGTTAAGATGAGATAAATAATTCATAATTAATTATATGATTTTACATAATAATTATCAGGGGATTATTTATGAGATATTAAACTGGTTAAGATGATATAGTAAATTATGAATTAATTATTTTCTTTGAGATAATAATTATTAGGGGATTAAGTATGAGATATTAAATTGGTTAAGATGAGATTATTAATTATGAATTAATTATGTGTTATGAGATAATAATTATCAGGGGATTAATTATGTGATATTAAATTTTTAAAGTTGAGATAATTAATTATGAATTAATTATTTTATTTGAGATGATAATTAATTTGGGATTAATTATGAGATATTAAATTTGTTAAGTTGAGATAATTATTTAATAATTAATTATGTTCTCTGAGATTGTAATATAAATAATCAATCAAGGGATTAATTATGAGATTCTTATTTGGGGATATACTGAGATATTTAATTTTTGAATTACTTATGTGATATATAGATGGTTTCTTGGAGAAAATTAATTTATGAATTAATTATGTGGTATTGACATTTTTTCCTTGTAAATAGTTAATTTTTAAATTAGCTAGAGTAATTATTGTGATAAGTTAATTTTTGAGTTACCTAAATGACTTGTTATGTTTAACTAGTTGTTGAATTTGTAATTAGATTGACTATAATAATTAATTAATTAATTATTTATATCAGGAAGCAGTGAATGGTAACATAGACATTCATGGGTGCGTGTGTATAGAAATGTAGCATGGAAGTCCATGGTGTTTGAGTATGGAATTGTAAGATGTACATTCATCGGTGCATGAGTATGGAATGGTAACATGGACATTCATGGGTGTGTGAGTATAGAATGGTAAAATGTACATTAATGGATGTGTGAGTATGGAATAGTAACATGGACATTCAGGGGTGCATTCGTATGGAATGGTAACATGGACATTCATTGGTGTGTGAGCATGGAATGGTAACATGGACATTCGGGGTAAGTTATTATAGAATGGTAATATGGACATTAATGGGTGAGTGAGTATTGAATGGTAACATAGACATTCATGGGTGTGTGAGCATTGGATGATAACTTGGACATTCAAGTGTGTGTGAGTTATGGAATGAAAATGTCATTCAAATGGGGGAAATATATTAATGGTAACATTCTCATTATATCATGTGGTTAAACAAATAATATAAAATTATGTAATAAATAGTTCATTATAAATTATTTATATATATATTTTTCATGTTCCGTATCTTATTCTAGCTATGAGCTGAAGTAGGTATCACCATCAAGTGTCCCTTTGGAACATGGATGGGTTGTTAGTTATTTATTAAATTATTTTATTGCATCTATTAACTTGCATGTTGTATAGTTTTATTGTATTCTCTAGATTAAGCTAGACACTGGTGGTCCCAGCCTATTGAGATTTATATCTGAAACCACATTCGGGCCGCCATTGCATTGGGGAACCTTAGTAGACTCTACTTGTTTAGAGGACCTTGGACATTTCTTGTTGTTGTTTTCTCATACCTAGGAATTAGGAGAAAAGGACTGAGAGGGAGATCAGGATGCTCGTAGAGATATCCCTTAGGGATTTGGGTAATTTCATTATTTTTGTACTCATATGTAAAGCATATCGATTTGTTTAAATCTTTCATATATGAACCACCATGAAATGCATACATTGTATAAACTAGCGTTGAACATTTTCTTTAGTTATTTGATATTAAAAATAACTTATGATGCATTATTTATTGCTTTATACTACTTCTTTTATTGTCTAAATTTATTATCTATTTCGGTTGTGCACTCTGAATATGACGATATAGTCTCCCCAATGACTACCCATATTCCCTCACAGCTAGTCAGAAACCTCTGTAATATGAGGATACATGCTTGGGGACATGTGGTGATCGGTCAAACTACCTGTTTGAGGGTAATTTGGGTCAGGACATTACACCTCTCAATAGTTCCTTTTTATCGTTATAAGAATGTCAATCCTCCTCCCATATAATATGACACTCACCCCCCCCCCACACACACATATTTTCACCTATAAAAAACATTATCAAGAAAAACCCTATCAAAATCTCTTGTGAACATCTTTCTATTCTATATATAGTCTTATTTTTTTGCAGAAATCCATCCAAGGAAGCAATTTGGTGAAAACAGAGATGAGTTACCCAAAGAAGAGCTAACATCCTTTGTCAAGATCCATTGTTTTATTTTCATTATCCACAACCTCAAATGTTCTTATTAAATGATTATTGATGTTATTAATATTTTCACAACTTATTATATTCCCCCTTTACTTATTTTATATGAAATGTGCATAATTTGTGTGAAATATTAATGTTTTAATATTAAGTATAATATTTGAGCATTTTTAGAAGTAGTCAAATTGAGCCAGTTTACTGTTTTAATTATAACTATCAGTATACGGATCCAAATTGTGTGGTTATTGTTTTGTAGGATTCTACTTTCAATATACAACATTTCATTAGAAGGAACCATGATCCAATTCTGCCATTTGAAGGGTCATATGGTCCTCACAAACAAGACCAAAGAATCTGTGAAGAAACTGGACTATTCATGAAGATTGATTTACTGGGCTCCATCCAGAAGTTCAAAAACCTTAACTCTCCACCATAATTCGGGGGACACTACATTTAATCTTGGATAAAAATTTCATGGCCCAAATCCAAGTACAAGGGGCCCAAATGAATCTTTGAAGTCCAGACCACCATTCTGGCCGAGAATGAAAATCAGTATAGTATGCATGACATATCTCCTGATGTAATCATCCAAGCGAGCTGAGATTTTGCAGTGTGAAAGAGGGTATGTAGGCGGCCGACTTTGTTGAAGAAACCATTCGGATTTGAAGGCATCTTAATATTCAAAAACCCTTTCACATTATGGACTTCAAAAAGACTGGATTGAAATGGACAGTTTATGTTTGGTTATTCAACCGGCCATAACTTTTTCTCCTTACGTCCAAATGACTCAAAAGTTTGAGAGTAGTCGGCCAACATTATTGCCTACAACCTTTAAGAAGAAGATATGTGAATATTCGGCTGTCTGTATTGCCAAATTGGCGATGCAAGTGGAGGGACAGATTGGGAATGCAAACAGTCCACTCCTTGGGCTATAAATACTCTTCCCTTCTCTCCTTGAGAGGGGTTGGCATTTCAGAAGAGAGGAGATCACATTGGCACGACCAAAGCTTTTCCAAAGGCTTGGGAGGACCTTCCATACTCATGTTTTCACTTGAGAGACCTTTCCTCCTCTCTTTCTTTTCACTTACTTTTGAGTTCTTCATTTTTGTAATCTTGTAATTCTCTTTCTTTGTAATTCTGTTTTAATGCAAGTTACTTCTTCAATATCTCTTATTCTCTTCCACCTTCTGTATTTTAATATTAATGTTCTTAAAATAGTTTAAATTCAGTTCAATCCCCTTCCCTTCTTAAGCTTCCTCATTCAATCGAAATTCCATTTTTGATTCTTAAATTATTTCGTGTGTGTGTTCGACACACTACTCTTATCTTGTCCCTTTCTTTTTCTTCTCTTTATAATTCATCACCATAAACATATATTACCAGATTATTAAACATCCAAATGGCTGAGTAAATCTCTCATTGGGGTGAGTTATAATTTGGGGATGTTAATTTATTGAGAGTTTTTCTCGATGAGTATTCTTTAAATTAATATTGTGTATGTTAAACTTAATATGTCATGGATTAATGATATGTTTTGTTTAACAAGTGGTTTCCATGGATTATTGGAACCATAAATACACTACCATAAATAAGTTTTTATTGAGATTAGAACCCTAAGTTAAGTTAAGGCTTGGATTAAAGCCTTCACACTTAGGAATTCCAATCAACGTCAACTTATGACATGGGTGTTAATTTAATGCAATACAAAGTAAGGCTCAAGGATATCACATGCTTAACTCCCCAATGATGAACTCACCCCAATCTTTATCAATTTGGTAAATCAAACATCATCCATAAATCATTTCAATTAAGCTCTGCAAACAAACCCCCCTAATCAAAATACAATCAACTAAAAACAATCGACTATTACGAAGTACCATCACCGAGGATTCGACCCGAGTGCTGCTATACACATTAGCAGAGCACCAGAACTTTGAACGGTCGATAGGCGACAATCGGCCACACTTTCAAATGGCGCCGTTGCCGGGGATGGTGCTTTAAGTAGTCATTAGTTTCTGGTTATTGTAAAAAAAACCCAAAAAAATACAAAAGTTTAAAAAAAATGAAAAAAAACACAAAGAAAAACCCGTCTTCCTCTTAAAAATCATAAACTGAAAAAATACAAAGAAAAACCCGTCTTCCTCTTTCTTCCAAAATCTCTCTGAATGCCCCGTTGCCTTCCAAACAATCCCTCGGATTTGTTTGACCCTGAAATTGAGCGAACACTTTGCCAACTTAGGAGGAACATAAGAGATACTCAAATAATTCAAGAACCAGTCCTCATTCAACCAATTGAATTAGATATGGCCAATCCTAGGGAACAAACATTGAAAGAACTTGCTGCCCCTGATATGAATTACCAACCTCTTGGTATTCAATATCCAAACATAGAGGCTGACTTCGAACTCAAGTCGGGTTTGATTCATCTTCTCCCTCATTTTCACGGGCTAGCCGGTGAGGATCCTCATCTTCACCTCAAAGAGTTCCAAGTGGTCTGCTCAACCATGAAACCTCAAGGGGTTTCTGAAGAACAAATCAAGCTTAGAGCTTTCCCCTTTTCCCTAGCAGATTCTGCCAAGTCTTGGCTCTACTACCTCCCACCTGGTTCCATAAACTCATGGGTTGACATGAAGAGACTTTTCCTTGAGAAGTTCTTTCCCGCTTCCCGAACAGCTTCTATCTGAAAGGAAATAAGCGGCATCCGTCAATTTCCTAATGAATCACTCCATGAGTATTGGGAGAGGTTCAAAAAGCTTGTGGCAACTTGTCCACACCATCAAATCCCTGACCAACTCCTGATCCAAAACTTCTATGAGGGGTTATTGGCTATGGAGCGAACCCTCATTGATGCCGCAAGTGGCGGTGCTCTTGTTGACAAAACTCCTGCAGCTGCACGAGAACTCATAAGCAACATGGCTGCAAACCCGCAGCAATTACATACTCGAGCACATGCTCAAGTGAAACAAGCCCAAGATAATCAATCCATAGAGCCCAACAAGATGACTGAGTGGATGAGTGAACTTACAGGTCTTGTGCGTCAACTAGCGGTGGCTACCAAAGCCCCAACCTCATCTTCTCCACAGTCACTATTCCCTAGACCTATCAAGAATTGTGGAATATGCAACTCTCCATCTCATCCGACTGACACATGTCCACAACATCAAGATGATCCATCTGATTCATCTAGTCCAATGGAGCTCAATGCGGCATATGCTCAGCGAAACTTCAACCCTCAACAATCAGGTCAGTTTGTTAGAAACATCAACCAACCCCACTCTGAGCCCTTCTCTTCTACCTTTAACCCACCTCTGAGGTATGGTAATCCCATTTCTCATCCTCCTCAATTCCCTCCTCAAAATCCAAATCAGTTCCAATATGGTCAAAGTGGTGGTATCCATCAACCTTATCCTTTTGTTCCTCAACCCCAAAGGAACAATCCTCCTCCTGGATTCCACTATCCTAACGAGCCTTCCCAATTCCCCACCCAATACAATCTCTTTCCCAAGAACCAAAATCAAGGCCAACCCAATTTGGGACAAGCCTCTTCTTCTAAACAACCATGGGAAAGTGCTGTAGAGGATCTTGCTTCCTTCACCCGTTCTAGCCTCAAGAACATTGAAACCCAAATAGGTCAACTTGCATCCCACCTTAGCCAGCAACAACCATCCAATTCATCCCAACTCCCAGCTCAACCATTACCCAACCCTAAGGGTAATGTAAGTGCAATTGCACTTAGATCGGGAAAGCAAATTGCTATGCCCCATAATGATTGCTCTACCTCCCCTTTCGATGTTGATCTAGAAAATGAAAATAACAAAAAGCTGGAAAAGGAACTTGAATCCACTCCTTCACCTCCTTCCATTCCTCTAAGGAACCCAATTCCTTTTCCTCAAGCCATCTCCAAGCCTAAGAAGTCCTTTGAACCTGATCCGGAAATGCTTGACATGTTTAGACGTGTTGAAGTGAACATCCCCCTCTTAGATGCCATCAAACAAATCCCTAAGTATGCCAAGTTTCTTAAGGAATTGTGAACCCATAAGAGGCAACTTAGGAACATTGAAAATGTTTCAACTCAACAGTCCATTCCGATGAAGTGCAAAGATCCAGGGACCTTCACGGTTCCATGTCAAATAGGGAGTTCCAACTTTGATGATGCACTCATAGACCTAGGAGCCTCAATTAATGTCATGCCCAAATCCATTTTCTCCAACCTTGGTCTAGGTCCCTTGCACCCAACAGGTATTGTCATTCAATTAGCCAATTGAAGCACTGCCAGTCCTGAGGGGATAATTGAGGATGTTCTTGTTCGGGTCAATGATCTTATCTTCCCAGCTGATTTCTATGTCCTTGACATGGAAGGTGAGACGACCTCTTCTCGGTCTCCCCTAATTCTAGGAAGACCATTCCTCATGACTGCGAGAACCAAGATTGATGTCCACTCAGGCATCTTATCCATGGAATTTGGTGACCAACTGGTCAAGTTCAACATTTTCCAAGCCATGCGATACCCATCTGAGGATCACTCTGCATTCTCAATCCATGCTTTTGAGGACACTTCTAAGATTCAATCGAACCCCAATCCACCATGTTCTTCATGTTCTAATGATAAAGGATCTTGTGAAATATGCACCATGATTAACAAAGTCATAAATGGTGAAGTTGATGTGGACCTCTCATTCATAGACTCCATCAATCTAGAGGAACTTGAAAACTCTCTTGAATCCCACATCAACTCCGATCTCTACTGCTCCACCTTGGACAGTGTTGAGGAAAATGATCCAAACCCATCTAGAATCCCTTCTCCTACTCCTAACTTGTCTAGCTCTCCAATCAAGGCTGAAACTGATCTAAAACCACTTCCTTCACACCTCAAGTATGCATTCCTTTTCCATGATCCCTCCTACCCTGTCATTATCTCTGCTGCACTTTCTGAAACTGAGGAGTCCCAACTTGTTCAAGTGTTAGAGGAAAACAAAAATGCCTTAGGTTGGACCCTAGATGATATTCCAGGAATCAACCCTGCCCTTTGCATGCATCACATCCATCTAGAGGAATCATCCAAACCAATTAGGCAACCTCAAAGAAGACTCAATCCACTCATACTTGAGGTAGTTAGGGAAGAGATTACCAAGCTTCTTCAAGCTGGTATTATCTACCCAATTTCTGATAGTGAATGGGTTAGTCCAATTCAAGTCGTTCCTAAGAAGGGCGGGATAACAGTTGTCACAAATGAACATGGAGAAGTGGTCACAACTCGGGTGAAAAAAAAATGGCGTGTGTGCATCGATTATCGCAAATTGAATGCTGAAACACGAAAAGATCACTACCCACTTCCTTTCCTTGACCAAATGCTTGAGAGATTGGCCGGAAAGTCACACTATTGCTTTCTTGATGGTTACACCGGCTACTTCCAAATTCCAATCGCACCTCAAGTCCAAGAAAAGACCACATTCACTTGCCCCTTTGGAACCTATGCCTATAGGCGAATGCCTTTTGGCCTTTGTAATGCTCCTGCAACATTCCAGCGGTGTATGATGAGTATCTTTTCTGAATTCATTGAGAATTGCATGGAGGTATTCATGGATGACTTTACCATTTATGGCGAGTCATTTGAATCTTTCTTACATTCACTCTCTTTGGTCCTTCAAAAGTGTGTCAAGTGCAACCTTGTGCTGAATTTTGAAAAATGTCACTTCATGGTTTCAAATGGGATTGTTCTAGGGCACATCATTTCTCAAGAGGGTATCCAAGTTGATCCAGCCAAAATTGACGTGATCCAATCACTTCTTGAACCCAAATCAGTTCGAGACATTCGGTCCTTCCTTGGTCATGCTGGTTTCTATCGGCGATTCATTCAGAACTTCAGCAAGATTTCCCTCCCACTCACTCGTTTACTTCAAAATGATGTCACATTCAATTTTGACGAGGCTTGCAAGAGAGCCTTCATTGAACTCAAATCTGCTCTCACATCTGCTCCAATAATCCAACCCCCAGATTGGTCCTTACCATTTGAATTGATGTGTGATGCTTCTGATAGGGCCATTGGGGCTGTTCTTGGTCAAAGAAGAGAAAACATTCCTCATGTCATCTTTTATGCCTCAAAAACATTGGATGAAACTCAATCACACTACACTGTGACTGAAAAAGAACTTTTAGCTGTGGTTTTTGCCTTGGATAAATTCCGGCCCTATCTCTTAGGTGCCAAAATCATCATCTTCACGGACCACTCAGCATTAAAGTTCTTACTTAAGAAAAGTGATTCCAAACCAAGGCTAATAAGATGGATTTTAATGCTCCAAGAGTTTGACCTTGTGATAAAAGATAAACCTGGAAAAGAAAACCCTGTGGCTGACCACCTGAGTAGAATTTCTAATTCTTCTCATTCTGAAATAATTGATCCTGAATTTCCAACTGAACACCTCTCATCTCTCACTCCAAAGTTACCGTGGTATGCCCCAATTGTCAATTACTTGGTTTCTGGTGTTTTCCCTGAATATTTTTCAAAAGAACAAAAAGAAAAGATGAAAAGTGATTCAAAGCATTATTTGTGGGAAGATAATAAACTTTGGAAAACTGGGGCTGACATGGCAATTAGGAGATGTGTTGATGAAACTGAACAATTCTCCATCTTGGAATTCTGCCACTCAATGCCTGGAGGTGGCCACTTTGGACCACAAAGGACTTCTCGAAAGGTCCTAGATTCTGGATTCTTTTGGCCTTTACTCTTCAAGGACTCACACGAGTTCTGTCAATCATGTCCCACTTGCCAAAAGTTTGGCACAATTTCCAAAAGAAACGAAATGCCTCAAAAGCCATTAATCTTCTGTGATCTTTTCGATGTTTGGGGCATCGATTTCATGGGACCTTTTCCCCCTTCCAATGGATTATCCTACATTCTCCTTGCTGTTGACTATGTTTCTAGGTGGGTCGAGGCCAAACCCACTAGGAAAGATGATGCTCAAACTGTGAGTGAGTTCCTCAAAACCCATATCTTCCATCGATTCGGAACACCACGTGCTTTGATAAGTGACTTAGGAACTCATTTCTGTAATAGAACCATGGAGTCACTTTTGAAAAAGAATGGGGTTGTACATAAAACATCTACTGCATATCACCCTCAAAAAAATGGAATGGCTGAACTTTCTAATAGAGAAGTGAAAAGAGTGCTTGAAAGAATTGTTAAGCCCACAAGAAAAGACTGGCCCGATAGACTAGGTGAAGCACTTTGGGCCTATCGAACAGCCTATAAGACACCCATTGGGATGTCTCCATTTAGGCTAGTCTTTGGTAAAGCCTGTCATTTACCAGTTGAAATCCAACATAAGTCATTTTGGGCTGTCAAAACATGTAATTTTGATTGTGAAAAATCTGGTGAAGAAAGATTGTTGCAGTTCACTGAATTGGAGGAGCTTCGACTCGATTCGTATGAGAACTCCATTCTCTACAAAGAAAAGGCAAAGTCACTCCATGACAAGTACATTCTTCGAAAGGTATTTCATGAAGGTGAAAAGGTAATGATCTTCAATTCTTGATTTCGACTTCACCCAGGTAAGCTCAATTCTCGTTGGGATGGACCTTTTATTATTACTAATGTTTACCCATTTGGTGCAGTGCAAGTCGAAGACCCTTCTTCAAAAAGAACATTCACGGTAAATGGACACCGGTTAAAGCATCACCATGAGAGGCCATTCACTTCAGGTTCCACATCGACTTCCATTGACCCACCACTAGATGGAAATGGCGACCCACCAAATCCAAACCAGGGGGCACCTCTTTCCCTTTAACTCTCTCTCTATCTCTTCCTCTCTCTACCTCTTTCTTCTTCTTCCTCTCTCTTTCATTTTGTTACCACTTTATTCATCAAACCCTTTCTTTTTATCTTTCTTGTGTGGGTGTGTATTTTAAAAAGAAACCTTAAAAACTAAAAAAAAAACAAAAAACACAATTACTTAAAAAAATTACAAAAAAAGAGTCATGCTTACTCACCATCTAGTTTTGAAATTTTGTCTAACCATTTTGGGGAGTCAAAAGGCTTGTTTTAAACTCAAATATATTGAATTTTTATCTCAAACTTGGGTAAACAATTTTGTGTCAATAACAAACATTTTGAATGAACAATTTTTGGTGGAAAATGATTCTCCCCTACCGTGAGGAATAACATTAGCCTTCATGCCAAGGTCATCTATGGCCATCTTTTTCATTGTGTGTCTTCACCACTGATTGTGAGTCTTGAGTTTGTGGACCTTCGAGCTTAATTTCCATCTTTTGTATGCATTAATATGATAGAGGCATTTTCTAAGCCACATGAGAATCAGAATAGCCAAATAGCCTCCCGTTACCCTTACATTGATCCTACTTTTGAAAGCCCCTTTGAGCCTATGAAAACCTTTCTTTTGATAGCCACATTACAAGCCTAATACCTTGTCCCACCCAACATCTTCATGGATTTTCATTGTACAATTTATTGAAATTTAAGTGTGGGGGGAATGGACTTCATTTTTGGGCGTACTTTCATTGATTTCCAATGTGTCATCATATGCTTGAGGGAAAGCATCCATTCAAGTGTGGGGGAGATGTTGTAATTCTATGAGCTTTGGGGTGTATATGTGTAATTGTCATTTGTACAAAAGTCATTGAAAAGTGTTCAAAAAAAATGAAAAAAATTTATATTAAAAAAAATGAAAAAAAAGGAATGGGTTGTGTCTTGGGTGGGTCAAAAATCATTCATCCTCAACCTTTGATCGTGTTATAACTACTAAAATTAGTTCCATGAGAAGATCAAACATGGGTTGGGAGATGACTGTGAGACTTGTTTCAAGCACAACTTTCGAAAAAAAAGCAAAAAAAAGAAAAAAAAAGAACACTTGAATCATCTTGTATTGTGTCATTATTGGAAGTCTTCCATGTTGTACATATTCCATCATCTCACCCTATTCCATTTTCTATCTCCATCACTTTTCATTCATCACACATTCATGCCCTTGTAAATATGTGTTTCTATTTCCTTTCAAATCAAATTTCAAAAAAATGTGCATTGATTTTTCCATGTTGGTGTTTTTATCCCATCTTTTCCTTTGGACATTATATACCTACCGTCCCATATCCACTGAAAAACCCCTTAAAAGACCTCTTGATTCTTGTACACATTAGATTTGGGAATGGAAGCTGAGAGCTCTTACAAACTCTTGATTTTCACTTTTTGTTGGTGAATGAGTGAACCTCCTAAAATACATTTTTATCATCTTGAGAGGAGTAAGTTTTGAGTGCCTACATTTTCCAATTCAAACCTTGAACATGAAAAAATGAATTGTTTCTGATGCATTATTGTGAACCAAATTTGTGATGTAATTCAATATGGATGAGTGAAATATTCTAAACCTCCCCTGATTGGAGAAAACAAAATTTTAATATTTGTTGGTGAGTGAAAATGATTTTGTCATGTTTTTATATTTGTTGCACATGAGGACACGCGCAAATCTAAGTGTGGGGGAGTTGATGTTATTAATATTTTCACAACTTATTATATTCCCCCTTTACTTATTTTATATGAAATGTGCATAATTTGTGTGAAATATTAATGTTTTAATATTAAGTATAATATTTGAGCATTTTTAGAAGTAGTCAAATTGAGTCAGTTTAATGTTTTAATTATAAATATCACTATACTGATCCACATTGTGTGGTTCTTGTTTTTTAGGATTCTACTTTCAATATACAACATTTCATTAGAAGGAACCATGATCAAATTCTGCCATTTGAAGGGTCATATGGTCCTCACAAACAAGACCAAAGAATCTGTGAAGAAACTGGACTATTCATGAAGATTGATTTACTGGGCTCCATCCAGAAGTTCAAAAACCTTAACTCTCCTCCATAATTCGGGGGACACTACATTTCATCTTGGATAAAAATTTCATGGCCCAAATCCAAGTACAAGGGGCCCAAATGAATCTTTGAAGTCCAGCCCACCATTCTGGCCGAGAATGAAAATCAGTATAGTATGCATGACATATCTCCTGATTTAATCATCCAAGCGAGCTGAGATTTTTCAGTGTGAAAGAGGGGATGTAGGCGGCCGACTTTGTTGAAGAAAACATTCGGATTTGAAGGCATCTTAATATTCAAAAACCCTTTCACATTATGGACTTCAAAAAGACTGGATTGAAATGGACAGTTTAAGTTTGTTTATTCAACCGGCCATAACTTTTTATCCTTACGTCCAAATGACTCCAAATTTTTAGAGTAGTCGTCCAACATTATTTCCTACAACTTTGAAGAATAAGATATGTGAAGATTCGGCTGTCTGAATTGCCAAATTGGCGATGCAAGTGGAGGGAAAGATTGGGAATGCAAACAGTCCACTCCTTGGGCTATAAATACTCTTCCCTTCTCTCCTTGAGAGGGGTTGGCATTTCAGAAGAGAGGAGATCACATTGGCACGACCAAAGCTTTGACAAAGGCTTGGGAGGACCTGCCATACTCAAGTTTTCACTTGAGAGACCTTTCCTCCTCTCTTTCTTTTCACTTACTTTTGAGTTCTTCATTTTTGTAATCTTGTAATTCTCTTTCTTTGTAATTCTGTTTTAATGCAAGTTACTTCTTCAATATCTCTTATTCTCTTCCACCTTCTGTATTTTAATATTAATGTTCTTAAAATAGTTTAAATTCAGTTCAATACCCTTCCCTTCTTAAGCTTCCTCATTCAATCGAAATTCCATTTTTGATTCTTAAATTATTTCGTGTGTGTGTTCGGCACACTACTTTTATCTTGTCCCTTTCTTTTTCTTCTCTTTATAATTCATCACCATAAACATATATTACCAGATTATTAAACATCCAAATGGCTGAGTAAATCTCTCATTGGGGTGAGTTATAATTTGGGGATGTTAATTGATTGAGAGTTTTGCTCGATGAGTATTCTTTAAATTAATATTGTGTATGTTAAACTTAATATGTCATGGATTAATGATATGTTTTGTTTAACAAGTGGTTTCCATGGATTATTGGAACCATAAATACACTACCATAAATAAGTTTTGATTGAGATTAGAACCCTAAGTTAAGTTAAGGCTTGGATTAAAGCCTTCACACTTAGGAATTCCAATCAACGTCAACTTATGACATGGGTGTTAATTTAATGCAATACAAAGTAAGGCTCAAGGATATCACATGCTTAACTCCCCAATGATGAACTCACCCCAATCTTTATCAATTTGGTAAATCAAACATCATCCATAAATCATTTCAATTAATCTCTGCAAACAAACCCCCCTAATCAAAATACAATCAACTAAAAACAATCGACTATTACGAAGTACCATCACCGAGGATTCGACCCGAGTGCTGCTATACACATTAGCAGAGCACCAGAACTTTGAACGGTCGATAGGCGACAATCGGCCGCACTTTCAATTATATAATAACCTAAGTATCATAAATATACTAATATGTTGTTATTATAGGGGTTATTTTAACACATACACACACTTCTATCTAATGGGAAATCAACTAATCGTTTTTCTGTACAACGAACTACCACCTGACAAATTGATGTTGTTCGTTGTTCCTTTACCACCTCTTATGGTTAGGAATTATGATGAAAACTCTATTTTTATATTTTATATATGATTTATATGATGTATTTAATCCTTTTTAATTATTATATAATACATATCTTCATTATTTTTATTTTTTGTAAATATAATAACTTCCTCTATGAAAGTGTGGACTTCTTCCTGCTCAAAGCGATGTGATTGTTTCATAGTCTACATGGAATGGAGTAAGGATGGTTTTAGTAAATGTATAATTTATATATGAAATAATAATTCTATGTTAATTATTATATATATATACATATATGAAATTTACTTTCCTTCTTTTTAAATGATAATTAAAGAGAAATTACGTTCATGCGTACAAATGGCCTATCATCTCCATGAACAGTGATTCCATTTCATATATCTATCATTTATAGATTATTATAAATATTATTATTATGAAAATATATGATATATAAATCATTTTTTATATTCTTGAAATAATTAAATCATGATCTTAGTAATAGGATCAAAATAACAAGTCAAAACATGTATTATAAACAAAGTGATTATTACCTGAAACGTTGCTTTAACACGAAATTGTTAATAGACGGGTAATATAATGTCATAAGTGAATCATGTATGGTATGAAATATAGTTATATGGTTGATTTTTATTTTTATAATAAACATATATTTGTTAAACCGGAGTTTGGAAAGTATATAATTAATAACAAGACTTTTGTTAAGGGTTTCCATATCTCACTTTTTATTACTCGTGAAATATATGTCTTGTTCAGTACCCATTAATTTTGTGTTTTGTATATAATAAACATAAATATACTCTATTATAATTATAATTAAATTTATGGGTATTTAAATATCCATTTAATGAACTCTCTATCATGGGTTCTCTGTTTCCAAAGTTACCAAACTAGTAAAGTAGTTTTGTCTCAATTTTCCTTCTTTGAGACACATATCGTGTTATGCACATATATTTTTCAATGAGAAACTTATACTACCATTTTCATGTTATATCATGAATTTAATTATTTTCATGATATTATAAGCTTTAGTTAATGTTATTCTCTTATGGGGATCATGATTTAATATTACCAAAGTGTAACATTTTATTTCTACAATCTCATCGTTTATCGTGATTATTTGTGATTATGCATACATTTATGAAATATTATGAACCATATATCAAGTACAATCATGAAGTTTATTATCCATATTTTATTCACGATTTATCCATTTATGGGTATCATTTTTCTACTTTTTAGTACTTAGGAAAATTATCAATGTGTTTTAAAGGAAATATGACTTTATCTCTCTCTTTAGTATAAAATCTGTGTTCCTTCCGAAAAAAAATTCTAAAAACATTTTATAAAATGTTTTATGTTTAAATTTTTATAAAAATAATTTCAATATTATTTTATAATATTTCATGAAATATTATTTTAAAAAATTTCATGATTATTTTATATGTTTTAATATAAAATGTTTTTTAAAATGTTTTCAAGATTTTTATATGTTTTCAAGGAAAAATGTTTTCAAATAATCCTTGATAATTTTTCCAAGATATTTTAAAAGAAAAAGGTTGGGTAAGTTATTTATGTTTTAAATATATTTTTTAAAAGTGGAAGATATATTTTACTCAAGAAATGTTTTAAATGGTTTGTCATAATTTTTTTATATTTTTTCAAGTCGTTTTAAAGAAATTGATTTTCAAAATGTTCTATGTTTTAGAAAGTGATGTTATAAATTATTTTTCAAAATACTTCTCTGTCTATGATGGAATCCTTAGTTATAGTTTATACCTTACTATAAATATGGCCCAATGACACCATTCATATTATTTCTCTAATTGTATTATTTTTTGCGGAATAATGTTTGTCTCACCCATTTCTATTACATGGTTTATATGATATTAAAACCAGATTATTTTCATAGATTATTCTTTGATGAAATGATTATGATAACTATCTCACTTCCACTGGTAATGATATAATAAAATTTTTATGATACCCATTTCATTTCATGGCTTATGATATGACATTTGGGAAACCCATGTATTTTTATGGTACTTGATATGATGCAAGTTTTATTGTCTTCTGGAATATGTATGTATTATTTTATTATGTGAATGGTCGTACCTTTATATCCCTCCAATGAATTGGGTAATTATAAATGTTTTATAAGCTCTAGAGTGTATAGGTTTGTCTTCCCAAGACCAAAATAGAAGGAATAATAAGTTGAAAACAATAATTTGCACAAGAGGGCATCAAAAGACCATAATAGGAGGGAACTTGGGAGGGAATTCTAAGAACAAAACAAGAGGGAATCACAAGCCCGCAATAAGAGGGTACATCAGAGGTCATCCCAATCCCAAGAAAATAGGGAATCTTATGCACAAAATAAGAGGTCACAAGGGACAGAATCCCAAGCCTGATATAATAGGTCCTATTAAGTGTCAAGAAAGAGAGTAAATTGGAGGGAATCCCAATCCTACAATAAGAGGGTTCATGGGAGGGAATCATACGCTCGAAACATGATAACATATTATTCCTCAAACAATAGGGTACATGGGAGGGAATCCTAAAATCTAAAAGAGTGTACACAGGAGGGAATCCCAAGCCTAATACAATAGGGTACATGAGAGGTAATACCAAGCTCTAAGTAGGTACACAGGTTATTAACCAAAGGATGAGAAGTTATAAAGGTCTTGGTAGGTAGTCATGACATATTAATTTCTATTTTTTTCTATGTAGAAATTTCCCTATCTTATTCCTATGTTATGTTTTCATGGATCATTCTCTTGTTTCCCTTATGCTTCATGACTTATGAACTGCAAATATTTACGCCATAAATCATGTATATAATCTTTTATATGCATGGTATTATGTTCAAATGTTATTCTCATTTTCACTCACCCATATGCTCATGTTATGATTATGTATATACTTTGTTTACCCTTACTGGGTATCTGAGCTCACCCCTTTCTTAATTTTACATTCCCTAGGTTATGAATAATGATTTGAAGTAGGAGTACAAAATGGGAAGAACATTATGGGAGATGTTGAAGTTCTTTCACCATACTAGAAGAATGTGTTCCATGTTGCCAAAGACAATAAAATATAATGGTACTAGGGAATTTAACTTTGTAATGTGTCGAATATTCATCTAAAATTATTTAATATCCATGTATGTTATGCCTGGGTGGCAATAGTTTGTATCAAAGGAAATGTTTAGTGTTCCTTTGTAAAATAAGATGAGATAACTAAAGTGAGATATCTAGGTATGTTCTTAAGTATGTTTATAAGGATGTCACTAAGGAATAATAAGGATGAGTTAATATTTAGGATAATTTATTAGTATTTTGGTAAATTATAGAGTGAGTTTATTCCTATAAATTAATCCATGTTTGTATACTAAAAGCAGACATGGTTATAAAAAATATTTACCCAAGAGTAACAACATTGATAATGTGTGTTGGTTCTGACTTTAGTGTAATCTGATACGTGACAATGGGCCTTACTACACACCTAGTTTGACACTCCTGGTCAATACACTTGGGTAATTCACAAACTCATTACGAACCATCATTAAATATTTAAATAAAATATGACTATTAATAACCTAGGATAAACCTGTGGTTTTATATATTAAAGGAGTCAGTTTCTTGATTTAGACATCCTATAAGTGATTTTTCATGATTATGTGGTTTTCTGCTATGATAAATATTTCTTACACTATGATTTCTTATAATAGTCAATGTTGGGAACCAAAAGGAACGTGGTTAATATTGAATGATTCAGATGTGGAACATATAGGAATTATAAAAATCTATATACTAATTAAAAGTCTCTTAAAGAGAATTGGAAAGGTTTCATGAGTATAGGTTATACTACTGAAGATAACGAGGTAACAAATGAAATGTGAAAGGTATCGAATGTTCTTATAGTATTATTTACATTCAATGTAACAAGAATGATTTAATTGAGGTTGAGGAAACTTAATACATGATTCATATATCATATTCTAGGAAAATGGTATTAATGGATAAGTTAATAAAGCCTAATTAATTGTTTAAGCATAAATAGGATGATTGAAGTGTATATGTTTTGTAATTAAAATAATATGTTATATGAATCCTGAATTATAAAAGTATTGTTTGTAGAAGTTTTTCTTTAATTATTTTTATTAATTTGTTAAATTATACTTATTACCTGGATAAGTGATTCAATGTAAAGGTGATGTCCATGAAAAAAACCTGATTAATATAAATATAACCCTTAATATCTTTTTTGTATTATAAAAATGTTGTTTGGATAATGATATGTTATATATGAATAAGTAAACTATATAGTACGTTTTACATCATAACTAATAAAATATTTTTTTACAATGTAGTTTGGTGATCATTAATGGAGATTAAATCATTTTTGGATTTAAGTAATATATCCAATAAACATTATAATATGGAAGCATGGATGGTTTAAGTAAGGATTTAAGATAATTCATGTTATTTCCATGTTTTAACAGAATGCAAGAGGAGGGTTTTCAGATGTTTGGTTTGTGACAAATAAGATCTACTTTATGATAAATAGGGGATCGATGTTAAGCTGATTTTAAACAAATTGGTGACCTTATAATATTGTTTAGGAATTTTATCTTATATAAGTGTTATAAGGTAAAACATTTGTGGAATGGTTTATATTAAACTTTGGATGAGGTTTTAGAGATTAAATTATTGTCTCAAAATATGTGGATTTAAGAATATTGGATAACTTTTGATAATTTTTTTGTGATAAATGAAATGACCTGACATTATATTTATGGA
Source organism: Viscum album (assembly GCA_963277665.1). NCBI lineage: Eukaryota > Viridiplantae > Streptophyta > Magnoliopsida > Santalales > Viscaceae > Viscum > Viscum album. The sequence continues at coordinate 152,120,096 of OY728138.1, forward strand.
GCTCAAGATCTGATAATTATTTGGGAATAGAAAATTCACCTTAATTGAATAAAATAAGAGATTAAGGGGAAATTGATTACGGAAAAAAAGGGTGAGGTTATCTTAAAATCATGCAAGTATATATATTCTTGAAAATTATTCAACTTTAGGTAAATGTTCTAGAAAGAAACTTTTGTCCTAATACCCTAGTTTTTGTTGAACTAATGTCCTTTTAAATATTCACAAATTTATTATTTTGAGTCCCTCAAAATTCCATTAATCATTCAATTTTTCCTAATTAATTACCTAAATAACTCCCTGAAAAATATTTTCCCTTTTTATTCTATGTACATATTTTCACATGCCACCTATGTTCTCTTATGTGGAAACTAAGTTATATGTTACATTGGATAATTCTTATGTTTCCAACAATTAATTTTTAAAAGAAGTTTTAGTATTCATTTTTACAATTTTGGATTCTATGAAATGAAACTTAAAGTATTAAAAATTTTATAATAAATATTAATTTTGAGTTATAAATTAATTTTAAGGTTGGTAAAATGTAACACCCTGAGATGTTGTGAAAACAAATCGACTTAATTTAATATTTTTGGTAATGTTCATTTCACAAAACACTGAAAATAGTTTTTTATATTAAATCACTATGTTTTACTTGAATCATATGGAAAACCAAGTTAATCATACACAACATGAAACATAAAGTTTATCTTTCTCTATATAGAACACCGAGTTTAGCTTATCTTATAGGAAAGATTAACATTCTTTGATGGCTCATATAACACGCATGACCGAGTTTTACCAAATAATTATATATTATTATTTAACATAATAAGATATAACCTAGTCATTATGTTGGAGGATATGAATATGAATAACCAACTAATGAAAATACATGGTTTAATTCATTATTTACAAATTAATAAGAAATTAATTTTTAAGTACCAATTGAATATAAGGGGAATGTTTTATAAAAACAAATTTATTTCTCACTAAATATTTTATATTAATAAATAAAATTAATTGTAATTTATGTATTGTTTTAATGAAATATATATTTTATATAATCATTAAAATATTTTTACATTCTTTTAATATATTTTACAAGCATAAGATATAAACAAACCAAACATTACACATAAAAAACCTAAATTTCTATATAAGTAGTCTTACTGCCTTTTAATGGAGAACCCATTTTAAATATTATTTTTAAAACTTTTATAATTTTTATTTTAAAAAATTAACATCATTTATTGAATCAAACTATCAAAATTTACTATGGGTGGTTTTTTTGTATTTTCCTAGGAACTTTCATAATTTGATTAATAGTGAAGAATACGGAATTTTAGTTCAAAACTACTTTTCATATAATTTATTTATAAATATATATTAAATTATTATGTTGTTTTAAAGTATAATAAGATAAATTTTATATAAATTAATCAACTTTAGGTTATTTGAGTAAATTTAACATTGAAATTAGATATAAAAACATTTCAAACATTTACACTTTTTTTCTCAAAAAACCTACTGTCATGGCACGTCTGTGATATTAATTTTAGATAAATTTATTCCACTTACATGAATATAATTTGGAAAATTGTAATTTATATTTGAAATTATAATAATTTATAATTATTAATATTTTCAACTTAGTTTTTTACCAAAAATAATAGTGAGAGTAATTAAAATTAATTACAACGATTATGGTAAAAGTTAGATTAGTTAATGATTAAACCTTAATATTACAAGGTGAAATACCCTATAAATATTTTCAAAAGAAATTTGAGGGAACCATTTAGAACAAGTCCCATATTTTATTGACTTTTATCAGTTATTTTATTCCCATTATGTAATGGATACCTCTTATTAATTTTTACCTTTTTATATTTACAAGACTATCACCCCTCCTTCCTATTAAAATGACACTCATCCCCCTAAATTACTTACACCTATCAAGCCAATTTGGACAATAAAAACCCTAAAAAATATCCTCCCAATATCCCTACCTTTTGCTTGGAATCATCTCATTGTCAATAAATCCAACCGAGGAATCCCTTTGTGTAAACCAAGATAAGTTACCCAAAGAATAGGTAACATCATTCATCAAGATCCATTATTTTATTTTCATTTTCCACCACCTCAACTCTTCTTATTACATTATTTTATATTAACTAATGTATCGTAAATATAATGATATTTTTCTATTTGATGGTCTAGACCTAAAATGTTACACCCTTTCATCTAATGGGTAATGAACTTACCATTTTTATGTATGCGACCTACCATCTCATGAAATAATTGTGTTTGTTTTTCCTTTACCACATCTTATGGTAGGGAATTATGATGGAAATTATATTTTTATATGTTATATATGATATCTATTATGTATTTATACTTATTTATTTACTCTATTAGACATAATTTCTTTCTTTCTATTTTTTGTAAATACGATAACTTCATTTGTGAAAAAGTGCACTACCGCTTCCTCAAAATGATGTGATTCATTCACACTCTACATAGAATTTATTAAATATGGGTTTAATACAAATATATGACACATATATATTACATAATAACTCTAATGGAATTATATTATATATATATACATATATGTAACTTAATTTCTTTCTTTCAAAATAATAATTAAAAGGAAACAACATTCATGTGTATGCACGACCTACTATCTCCATGAACAGTGTATTCCTTTTCATATTTAAATCATTTATAGATTATTATAAATATTTATATACTATATATATATGATATATACATATTTATTTACATTCTATAAATAAGTAAATCATGATCTAAGTAATATTATCAAGAATAACATGTCAAAACATTCATGATAAACAAAGCGATTATTAGTCGAAACATTGATTTTACATAGAATTGTCAATACATGGGTAATATAAAGTAGTAATGGAATAAAATATAGTATGATATATAGGAAAATATTCTATGTCATGTTTATAATGAAATTATATTTATTATATAGTAGTTTTGAACCAATACAAATAAATTTAAGACTTAAGGTAAGGGTTTTCTCATCTCACTTTTTATTATTGGTGAGATACATGGCATGTTCACCACTCATTTTTCTAGTATGGTGTATATACTGAACATGAATTTATTCTATAATAAATATAATTAAATTTAGGTTCTCTAACATATACATTTTATGATATCTCTTTAATGGGTTTTATGTTTCAAAATTTATCAAATCGATAAAGTAGATTTGTCTAAATTTTTCTTTATTGAGACACATGCCTGTTATGAGAATATATTTTTTTTATGAAGTTTACTTATAGAATTTGACATGTTATATAAGAAATTTATTTATTAAAATGATATTATAATATTAATTTAATTTTATTACCCTATAGTTATTAGGATTTAATGTTACTAAAGTTGTAACAATTTATTGTTAAAATCTCATTGTTTATCGGGATTATTTATGATTATGCTTCCATTGATGAAATATTATAATACATATCTCAAAAACACTCATGAATTTTATTTTCCACTAGTTAATCATTATTTCACTATGAATGGATACCATTTTTTCACTCTTTTATACATAATTTAATTAAGATAGTGTTTTTAATGAAATCCAATTTTATCTCTCTCTTCAGTCGGAAATCTGTGTTCTTTAAAAAAATTATAAAATGGTTTTCAAAAATGATTTCTATTTAAAAAATGTTTTAAATTCTTTCATTATGATATATATCATAAAAACACTCATGAATTTTATTTTCCACTGGTTATTCATTATTTCACAATGTATGGGTACCATTTTCTCACTCTTTAATACTTAATATAATTATAACAATGTTTTTATGAAAATACAATTGTATCTCTATCTTCATTCAGAAATCTATATTCTTTAAAAAATGATTTCTAAAAAGGTTTCCAAAAATGATTTATGTTTAATTTTTTTTAATTATTTAATTATTATTTTATATGTTTTATGGGAAAATGGTTTTCAAAATATTTTCAAGCTTCTTTTATATGTTTTCATGGAAAATGGTTTTCAAAATGTTTTTTAGGCTTCTTTTATAAGTGTTCAATAAAAATGGTCTTCAATGTTTTTTCAAATATTTTTTTATATGTTTTAAAATATAATTTCTAAGAAAATTGTTTTTAAAATTCTATATGTTTTAAATATATTTTTTGAAATCAGAAAATATATTTTCCCCAAGAAATGTTTTAAATGATTTTCATGATTCCTTTATATGTTTTCAAAGTGTTTTCAAGGAAACTATTTCTCAAAATGATATATTTTTTAAAAAGTGACGTTCCAAATTATATTTCAAAATACTTCTCTATCTAAGATGTAATCCTTGGTTATATTTTAGGCCTTACATGGGATATTATGCATGGACACCATTCAAATAATTTCTTTGAATGGTTAATGTTTTGATGGAAAAAAATTTAAGTAATCATTTTCTATTACACAGGTTTATGATTTTAAAATCTTATTCTTTTCATGGGTTATGATTTGATGAAATTATTATGAGACCTATCTATTTTCTATAGGTAATGATATAATAAAATTTTATGATACCCATTTGATATCATGAGTTATGATATGAGTTTTAGGAAACCCATATTCTGTATTGGTCATCATATGATACATGTTTTATTATCTTCTGGAAAATGTATTTATTATTTTATTTTGTGATGGTTGGGACTTATATATCCCTCCAATGCATTGAGGAATAGTAATTGTGTTATGATGTCAAGAGGGTACATGGAAGGGAATCCCAATCTTGAATTAATAGTTAATATTAATCCCAAAATAAATGGGTGCACAAGAAGGCATCCTAAGCCCGTTATAAGAGGGTACATATAATGGAATCACATGCCTAAAACAGGATGTGATCCCAAGCCTTCAAAAATATGGTACACAGGAGGGAATCACAAGCCCAAAACAACAGGGAATCTTAATACTGAAATAAGAGGGTACACTGGAGGGAATCCCAAGACCAAAACAATAGGGTATTGTAATCCCAAAACAATATGGTACAAGATAGGTCATACCAAGCACACAACAGGAGGGTACAAGGGAGGCATCCCAAGCAAAAAACAAGAGGGAATTTAAATCCCAAAATAATAGGACACACGAATGGGTATCTGAGGACCAAAACAAGAGGGTACATAAGATGAAATCTCAATCCTAAAACAAGAGGGTACATGTGGGGGCATCCCAATACCGATGCAAGTACATGGGTTATTAGCCCAATCCTAACATGTTATGATGGTCATGGTATGTAGTCTTAACATAAGATTTTCTATTCATATGTGTATGAAACAAATTACTTATCTTATTCATATGCTATGTATTCATTGATCATGCACTTGTTTCCCTTATGATTCATTTCTTGTGAACTACTAATATTTATAAAATGACTCATGTATATGTTATTTAATATGTAAGGTATTATCATAAAATGTTATTCTCATTCTCTCATAACCTTATGTTCATGTTATGATTATGCATCTCTTTGTTTACCCTTATTGAGCGTTTTAGGTTGACCCTTTCCTATGTTTCATTTCCCTAGGTTATAAAGAGTTTTTTTAAGTAGATGTAACAAATTTGAATATCTTTATGGGAGATGTTGATGATCTTTCACCAAACTAGAAGAATGTGTTGGAATATTCCAAATATACTAAACTAGTATAGTCCTCCGGGATGTACTTTTGTAATGTGATGAATATTCAAATAAAATTATGTAACATCCATTTATTTTAAGATTTTTTTGTTATAATTAAACTTTTATTAGTAAGTAATTGTACATTTTCATCAATGGCTATTAGTGATTTTGATTATTTAACCAAGTTTCGTAATAAATATTTATATCCTAATTATTTGATACATAATTCATCATTCAAAGATTAATCATGTTAGTGGAAGCATTTTTATTCTATGATTTATCCATTCCCATGTTAATTTTATGGAACGTATGGGTATGGTTTGTGAGAATATAATTAAGAATGAACATGTATCATATAATTTTTTGATAATAACAATTTATTTTATCATGACCATTCTTTTTTTATTTGTAGTTATAAAAACATATTTATGACATAAATTAATCATAACTATCACATTTCACTAATATTATTTTCTTTATAGTTATTCCTTATAAAAATGATGATATTGGTGTAGCACCATTCATGCAGGTGGTTGAAACAACCTAAATAAGAACATGATATACTAATGAATAAATTAGAGTTTGTACTTATATAATAGAAATATAACTTTCAAAAAAATATTTATGTTAATAGAACTTAATTATACGAGTTAATGAAATTCATAAATCATTAATATGATATGTAATTGAATAATATAGTGACTATATAGACACTTAGTTTGATGAATTCTCTCATTATCGAAATAGGTTCCCTGGGAATTAATGATTTGTGATTAATTATTTGTAATAAAAGATATCAGAACTATAAGAATACTTTTTTAATGGAAAATTGGTTTGGTATTCAAGAGATAATAGAAGGAAAATATTGGTCTGGGGGGGCTAGAGGAGGGGTCCTTATATAGTTGAGTTTTGAGAGAAATTTCTACAAATAGCCATTTCTAAATGTATAAGGATGTCCTTTTAAAAATAAATATGGACACAATTGGAAAAAATAATAGATAAAAGATGATTATATTTCTATAATTCTCAAATCTATGAATTTAAAAATAAATTTTCATGATATTTTTGGTTTTACCCCGTTGTTAGACCCATTTATCATATTTTAACTTCACTATGGTGACTCAATTTTAACTTCGATAACTTATTTTTATGGCTAAAAATAACATTGAACTTATTACTAAATTTTTAAATTATATTCCCAAATATTAAATTAATTTAACTATTATAAATTTATAAATGTTATAAAAATTAATTTTAATATAACAACTCATAACATAGAAAAATTAATTAAAAAAGTTCCTTTTTGAGCATAAAATGAATTTACTCTAATAACATTCAACTTAATAAACATTACATGAATTTAAATTTATTTTATTTTCAATATTATCTATAAATTTCTAAAAAATCATTCTTTATTAAAGACTAATTTAATTTTTTATGATAAAAATACATTATGCACGTAATATCAATTCATTGGAAAATATGACTTTTTAACATGGAATGATTTTCTCATTATTTATATGTAATTAATCATAATTTTTTTCAATTTTAATATATATAAAAATTTTCATAAAATATAACACTTTAAATATAAGAAGTATATATTTTTAAAAAAATATATAATATATAATAAAAATATTTTTTAACTAAATTTTTTTTAGCAACTAAATAATTATGTTTTCTGATGGCCACTTGGATGTTTGTTTCTTTTGACTTGGTAGTTGTTTTTTATGTCTTGTTCCCTGCTTGTAATGGATTTCCTCTATCCAATTTTAAAAGAGGTTTTATTTCTTTCTTAATTAAATGGGGCTTCCCCTCACCCATATTAAAAAAAAGTAGTGTTCCTTATAATTCCATAATAATTTATTTTGATGTTATTTAGTTATTTTCATAATAATTATTTGAAATTTATCAATAAATTTTATTGATATTATTCATTATAAAATTTAATTAATTAAATAATTTATGTTGAATCAATGTTATTTTACTCAAGTTAATTACTATTTTTTATTATATTCCAAAATAATTTATTTTATTCCAAATCAATTTTTTATAATGAAAATATATTTTTCCAATAAATAAATAAACATTATGTTTGATAACTATATACCGATAATTGAAAACTAGTAAGATGTTTTCTAATGTTATATCCAATGACAATATACCATTTAAGGATAATCATATAACAATTATATTTACCATCCATTAAATATAATAAAGTACTTTAATTAGAGCATTATAAAACACAATTCTTGTCCCTATAATTTATATTTTGGTTGTTGTAGTATGCTTTCTATTTTCATTTTTTTCTCAATTTTTCTTTTAAAAAAAATGCTTATTCTCAAGGGTGATGATGATCTAGGGGTTTATTAGTTATAAATATACTATTCTTCTCTATTGTTAATCCCATTTTAATTTATATAATCTTATGGTATGTAATCATCAATGGTATAAAAAATATTGTTCCATGTACTTTTATTTTAATGTTCTACAATGAGTGAATAAAATGTTGTAAATTTGATTCATAACTTATATGACTTATTTACTTCTCAAGATAAAATATTTTAATTCATTTGAAAACATATTTATTATTCCTATATATATAATTTATAGAAATAAAATGTGTCCTAAAATCTGAGGTACTATGCATTTGACTACTCTAACAAAGAAGTATTAGTCCATTATATGGATGGATTAATATCATACCACATTTGAGTAATTTATAGAGAATATAATTGTTGTTATTTTCCATATTTTACCCTATTAAAGAGCTATGTTCATGTAATATTGTGGTGTATCTCATCTAGGTTTGGGTTGCATGTTGATATAGAATCAAGAAGTGATCTCTTTTGGATCCAGGAAATTACATCCTCATAAATATAATTATATTATCCTTAACTTGAAACTCACATTGGTGGAGATCCCTTTAATGTTTGGTAGGTATTACCTTATTGAATGGTTATTTTTGATATTCATAGATAATAATAACCTATGACATATTTTCGCTCAATGTGTTCTAAATATACATTATCGATGGTGGATAGAGTTCATAAAAATGTTAATTTGAGAACTTTTATACCCTAGTGAAAAATAATATATTTTTTGATGTAATGAGAAAGAAAATTTAAGGATATTTTTAACATTATACTATTGATTATAAGAGGATTTAGAATCATGATTTTTCTTGTTATCATGAAAGATATTATCAAAGGATTTTCATATTTCGGATGATGGGGAACTCTCCTCTATTATAAAGGTTGGGGGATTATAAATTATAAGTGCTTGAGACAGAGTTGTATAGATGATACATTATTCATATGGAATATTTATATGGGTGTATAAATCATGGTAAACATTAAGCATAATATTGTGGGAAAATCATTTTTAGTTGATTCTTCTTATAATAATACTTATCACACCATCATTAGAATTTAAATATATGAGGAATTGTATAAGAAACTATGATGATCACTTTTTTATTTTACATAGGATTGGAAGAAGGTAATCATAGGGATATATGTACGGAATAATATGACAGAGAGAGTACAAGAGATTTGGGAATTAATAAAGGCTTCTTGGGGTCATTTTAAGAGTTATTTTGATTATATGATAAGACTCTTAGAGTTTCAGTGCGGAGATTATGTGTTTTCAAAGGATACATCATAAACAGTATAGGTTTGGATGATGTGGTAAACTTTTTCCATAGTTTCTTATAATGTTTTAGGTGTTGTAAATGATTGGTGAGATGGTGTACATGTTTGATCTCCCACATCAGATGGATAAAGTTTATGATTTCTTCCATGTATAACTGCATTATAGGTATCTTCATGATAATTCCTACATCATTGATATAAGGTAAATGAATAATTTAGTTTAATTAAAAAATCATGGAGTGACCTTTAGAAATTAAATACCATAAATTTTATGTGGATAAATAACATATAATACTTTTTGTGTGTTTTTTAGAGTCATGATGTCTTACAGGATTATATATGGGAGCGAGAGATATGTATGAGAGTTTAGTACCTATAATTATTTAAAACCATGAAATTTATAATGAAATTGTGATTTTAATATGATCTAAAATATATTATTTTGTACTTCTTTTTTATTTTGTGTCTAATACCTTTTATGGGGAGATTATTTTTTGAGAGGTGTCTCACATGGTAGTTTTGTTTTATGCTTTTCGTTATTTATTCCAAGATTTTTATTTTCTTCATGATGATAATGTTATAAGATGTATCTAATGAAAAGGATTGGGATATCATATTATTATACATTAAGAGTTTTAGGGAATTAAAGAAAATAGGAGGGTATTTTCTGGTGGATATTGAAATAAAAAAAGAAAAATTTGTTTTTGGGAAAATCATGTTGTAATAAACCTTTATTTCCCCATGTTTTTTACCATATCATGTAATTTTATTTAATTTTTATGTCTGGGAAAGGGTGTTATCACTACACATTCTTGAAAACTCATTTCATTATTGTTTTTAACATTATGGTGTTATTTATGTATATTTTATTCTGATGTGTTGTGGGGAATAATTTGGTTCCACAAATATTTGCTTTTTGGGAGATGAATTAGGATATAGTTATGTGCCATGATTTTATGAGGATCTTTTCATTAAGACCTAGGATTTAAGTCTTTTTCTATAATAATTTCGTAGTATATTTTAAATTAAATGGGAATTAAATATTTTACAATGATGTTTATAGTATTAGTGTATTATGGAATAACGATGTATATTATTCCATATAGCTTTATAATATTATCATATTTGAATGGTTGGGGTTCAAATATATAAGAGGGATGATGTATAATTTCATTATGATTTTCAATTTTCTAGTCTAATATCCACCATTAATGTGTAATATAATCCCTAAAATCTCTCTTGATACCATAGAGTGATTTTCCATCAATCTTTGGTAATATTCTATCGAGAGCCTGAATATTCATAGATTAATGTAATTTCTCCATGATTATTCTTCTTCTAGACTTTCTAATGTTTTTTCTCAATGTTCTACAATAGTTTATAGTAGGGTGTTTATATGATATTAATTTATTATAGTTTTATAACTGAATCTTTTTGAGAGAATGGGAATTACACCTCAAGTTCATCAACATGATGATTAAAAGCACAATTTAGGTATGAGATTATAATTTCTCTATAATTTTTATGTCAAATGAATTTTTATATTTCAGTTTATATGGTAATTGGAAATTTTTTTGATTTGTTTTATAATTAATTTATAGATAAAATAAACCAATAATATGTTTACAAGAGTGATAATTTAATTTTCATGTCATAATCCATTAATTGATGGATGATAATTACTGTAATTGGAGTGGGGAGTTAGATGAACTACTTTTATAAGAGCTTTTAATAAGGGATAATAAGAATATAAATTAATGAAAGTGATGTTGATGTGGTAACCTTATTTTTGGAATTGTGATATGTTATTTCATTGATATTTGATTATTTATGAATAACCAGGTAATTGTTTTTCACATGTTGGACTTAGAGGAATAATGGAGATTATATGATTTTGTTTTAGTTATAGTATAGTGAATTTTTACATTGTGAAGTTAGTTAGTTGAGGTGGATTTCCAAGGGTTGTGTGAATGCTATTATAGAGATTGAGATGTGTGAGTTATGGTTAGAATTGGTTTTCATGGTTTCTTTATGTGATCATTTTTTCTATGGTTTTTCATTTTGCATTAATTTTTTATTTAAACGTTTCATAATTACTACCTTATATTATTGATATTATATATTATAATTATGATAACCATTATTTTCAAGTTTTTTATATGTTGATTTTTAGAGAAATCTGGTATTCCTTATGGTTATGGTCCTTTAGGGGATTTTATATCCCCACTGTGAAACCCCCGTGTCATTGTAGTGCCTAATATTACAAATTTTTTGGCTAATTTGGAATATTTTTTAGTTTTTAGTATTTTTTATGGTTATATATTTTTAAAATATAGATGGATCACTCTACGAAAATGGTGTTTTAAAGTATGAAGGGTGTCTTAGGTGACTACTAGTTCTCTAATGTATTGGTTTATGTTATGACCTAGATATTTCATGTCATGAAATGAACCTGGGAGAATGTTCATGATTCTTCCTAGCTTCTGGGGGGGAACTTCATACTAATATATAGGGTATCTATAAGGCCCCAGCCTTAAACCTTACTTAATCTTGAGTTATTACAAGATTACACATTGAGGATCTTTTCGGGTTTAGAGTTTTAGAGAATTGGATCATAAAACTTGCATTACATTCCACATATAAACAAAGTGGTTACATAAAGATAGTATTCTTCATTCCCATAAATGGACACATATTTAAAATAAAACAAGGATTCTTTCTTGACACTTCCTTGACACTATCATCATATCATGTACCTTTCCCTTGACCTGTGAAAAACATTTCAAAAAAACTTGGGATGAGCATAAAAAGCTCAGTAAGGGATACAAAAATATGGAAAGGAAACATGGGTACGTATATACATAAGAATGAGATCATAATTTACCCATAAAACATAATCACATTAACATACCTCATCAAATCATCAATAAATCATAGAAATCATAAGACATAAAGGTAACTTGAGGCATTCATAACATTCTTACGTAGGGAGTAACCCTCTTGGTTACGTTTGGAATACCCATCACAGTATATTCCCTAAATCTCTTCAGATAAACCTTAACGTTTCACTCCTTCACATTACCCAATGCATTGGAGAGCTATATCGGGTTCACCCGCCCTTATTTTATAACTGAACCACCCGTCTTCATAATAATGCCCAAGAACCTCAACATAATCGTATCACATAAAACATGCATAAAGGAAACATAACATTACCACCTTTCAATCACAAGATATAAATACAACACATTGATATAAAAACATTATGAAAACCATTTTCGATACCAAAATAAAATAAAAGTAAAACATGGTATTTATTTTTCTTTTAAAAAGAAGGTATGGCTTGTAGAGGAAGCCGAAACACAAATAACGGTCACGACGGCGGAGAAGTCGTTGTCGTCGTATACGTACGACAAAAAAAATTCCCTTTTGTCGTTTATTAAACACTTCGTATAAAAAAGATTCCTTTTGAATAAACTTAAAAGTCAAAGGGGTTTATACACCGTATAAAAGAAAGTTCTATATAAAACAAAATATGCCTCAATGAAAGGAGATTGAGATGAAGTCCCACACCTCGGGTCCGACTTGACTCGATCGTTCTTTAATTTTCTGAATAATAAACCTGAGTTAATTTATACTTTCTTAAGAACGTTTTTCAAGTTCATTATTTCTTTTATATCACTTATTTCCATGTCATGAACACTGTAATTATTTAAGTTAATAACGGTCGTTTTAACGATCATTGGTACTTGAGTCAAAATAAGCCCTTTATAATTACAAGTTGTTCATGTATCCATTATATACAGAATGTTATTCATGATGTAGATATTATATATGTCATATATATCCAATAAATTCATGCATTTATAATATTACATAATCATTTAGAGGTAATAAATGAAATGCACCGTTCATGGAGACGGTAAGCCGTACGTACGCATGAACGCTACTTTCATTTCTATTTCGTATTTTATAGAATGGAATCATAATGATATAAAGGTATAATATAATTCCAGTATAATATCATATATAATATCATAGTTCCATCCTTTATACGTCCCATATATGGTATTTAACGAATCAAATAACTTTGAGGGGGCGGTAGTCCGCACTTCCTTAGATTAAGATATCGCGTTTATGCATAATGGAAACCATAAAGGTATACCCAAAAAAAATAAAGAAGATTAAGGAAAACATAAACATATTATATATCATATATAAATATAGTGACATCTTAATGGCCACCTTTGAAGGTGTTAAAAGAATGTTGAACAATCATCGTTTCGGGAGGCATAAATTTGTCATCCACGGAAACAGTATGTTCGTTGACCATTAGATGTAGGTGTGTGTAAGTGTAGCTCGAATCCTTATTATAGCAACATCCTAGTATATTGATTATACTGTAGTTTTTACAAAAGAAATAAATAAAAAGAGTTTATGGGGTTGGAGAAGAAAAATAAAACAAAAGGACTCAAGTGATGACATTACCTTAAAATCGGGTAACTCCCTTTGGTTTGAGCTCAAAGGATTCCTTGGGAAGTATTCTGCCCAAAGTTAGGCTTCAAGGAGTAATATAGGGATGTGGAGTGCCAAAATGGGCAGGGGTTGGCCGATCCAACGGCTTTGGGAGTGGGGGAAAAGAGGTAGAGGTGGGGGCCTTTTATAAGAGGAGAGGAGGGGCACTCTTGGAAAGTAAAGATAAGTTACATTATTTTAAAATGAGTTTCCGATTCAAAAGGTCCCACATTGATATAATTCGAGGATGAGGTGATAAGGGTTCGAAATCCACTCATCCAATTGGTTTTGACCATGTGCAGGTTTTAGAGTTTACATTATCTTTCCACTTTATTTAAATCGTTAAATAATGAGGTCATCGCTGCATCATCATGATGTAATAAATAATTTAATTCATTTAATGTCTAAAAGTTATAAAAAAATACTATGATGTATTAAATCTTCTTATCTTTCTAATTCATATTTATAGTCAAAAATCTGACTTGTATAACCCCATGTTAAAATTTTTTTAGTAAAACATATTATGTTTGTGTCATTTTCACTTTTACATTAAATAAAAAGTTATTTATGACATTTCCCAACCAAAGTGGCTCCATGGGGTCCCCAAGTTGACGCATGGCTTGTATTGGTCGGCCATGACACATCCAATATGGTTAGGACATGTCTCTAGGTCATTTCATATTATTAAAGCAATATTTTTATCTTAAACTACACTAATTAACTCTAATTGTGATTAAAAACCTAATAAGTTACTATTCACCAAAAAATAATTGTATTCTCATTGATCCACATTTTAAGTCTTAATGACAACCATGTATGTCGGATTTTTGAAATTCAAATCACAGAAGTGACAAAGTCTCATTTAAACGAAAAATCAGTTTCTTTAACTACCACTTAGTGATTTCACTATTAATAAAAAATTGACGTTTTTCAGAAAAATACCAAAAACTCACCCTAAGCTATATTTGATATTCTGAATTCAAAAATGAAGTATATTTTACAAAATTCAAAACATATAAGTCACATTAATTAATTTAATAATTAATTCCCGATGTCATGACAAATAGCGTGTCTTTATGAAACAATAAGTATCAAAAGATTGACACCAGTTTAAGTCCAATTTCAAAGTGAAATTGATTCCAATGACCACCATTGGATTAAATGGTAAAAATATATTCTAATTTCACTTCAAAACAATTCAAAACATAATCTAATTATGTAAATAAATTAGATTAAAAAGCAGTTTTGATGTAAAATGCAGTATTTTTCACTATTCATTAAAAAATGAACATTGTCAGAAAAATACCAAAAATTCACACAAAGTAAATTTTGGTGTCTCAATAATAAAGAATAAGTTTATTTTGACAAAAATAGTTTATAAAATTGTCCAAAGATAGATTCAAAAATGGTTTTCCATCAAAAGGCAGTAAAACAATCTTTTAAAAATATTAGTGTATTCCATGCTTAAGATTGGATTTATTTTCATTTTAAGCATCTAAAACACTATCTAGTTCATTAATAGACATAGATAAAAATATCTATTATTCATTACTTACTTGGGATGTTACATCCTTTCCCCCTTTAGAAAATTGTTTCCCCACAATTTGTTTACTTATCGAATAAATGGGGGTACTTATCCCTCTTTCCATTTTCAGATTCCCATGTTGCCTCTTCAATCATGTGGTTTTTCCACAAAACCTTTACCCGGTGAATCACCTTATTCCATAACACTTTCTCCCTGTAGTCAAAAATCTGGACCGGTTGTTCCTTGTAAGATAGGTTCTCTTCCAGCTGAACTACCTCTGGACTCAAAACATGAGATGGATCTGGCTTGTACTTCCATAACATTGAAACATGAAAAACATTGTGTACCTGAGATAAGCTCGGAGGTAAATCCACTCAGTAAGCAACTGATCCAACTCTCTCCAGAATTTCATATGGTCCAATGAACATTGGACTCAGCTTTCCTTTCTTACCAAATCTCATCACACTTTTCCAAGGAGAAACCTTGAGAAAAACATGATCACCTACCTCGAAAGATAGATCCTTCCTCCGGTTATCCACATAACTCTTCTGCCTGCTCTGAGCTGTTCTCATGTGCTTTTGAATCAGTTGAATTTTTTTTCCATCTCTTCTACCAATTCCAGTCCCATCAAATTCCTTTCACCCACTTCATCCCAAAAAGCTGGAGTTCGACACCTCTTCCCATATAATGCCTGAAATGGTGCCATCTGTATACTGGAATGAAAACTGTTATTATAAGAAAACTCAACCAAAGAAAGATGTTGGTCCCAACTTCCCTGATAATCCATCGAACAAGCTCATAGAATATCCTCCAAGGACTGTATTGTTCATTCTGACTGCCCATCTGACTGAGGATGAAAAGCTTTACTAAAATTTAATTCAGTACCCAACGACTTCTGAAGGCCTTTCAAAAAGTTATAAGTGAACCTGGGATCGCGGTCAGATACAATGGAGAGAGGAACTCCATGAAACCTGATTATCTCTTTAAGATACAAACGGGAAAGTTTATCTAGGGAAAAATTATCTCGTATAGCAAGGAAATGAGAAAATTTAGTCAAGCGATCATCAGTAACCCAGATTTCATTATTACATCGAGATGTCCTCGGTAATCCCACAACAAAGTCCATGGATATGTTTTCCCATTTCCACTCTGGCACTGGTAAAGGCTGAAGTGTCCCTTTAGGTAACTGCCGCTCTGTTGTAACCTATTGACATATCAAACACTTCACATTAAAATCAGCAATATCTCTTTTCATTCCATCCAACCTGTAATACTCCCGCAGATCTCTGTACATGTTAGTACTACCAGGATGAACTGAAAACAGAGAACTATGAGCATCACATAACAACTCTCTCTTCAAATGTGAATCACAAGGCATACACAATCTCTTACCAAATCTCAAAACACAATCATTATCAATGTTGAATTCAGGCAGCTTACCTTTCTGAACCAGCTCTACCTTTTTCTACAACTCACTGTCTTGCTTCTGTGCTTGCTTGATTCTATCTGATAGAGATGATCTCACTGATACCTGAAACAAAACAGAAGAACTTCCTGCACCAACAACTTCTATTCCAAAGTTCATCAAATCCTTAACCAAAGGATCATGTTACAAACGCAACATTGTTAATTAAGCATTACTTTTTCGACTCAAAGCATCAGCCACTTTATTTGCTTTTCCCAGATGGTAATCAATTGTACAATCATAATCCTTGATTAATTCTAGCCATCTCCTTTGTCTCATGTTCAATTCTTTATGATTGAATATATACTTTATACTTTTTTGATCAGTATATATTTCACAATTTACTCCATACAAATGATGCCTCCAAATTTTTAAAGCGAAAACAACAACAGCTAATTCCAAATCATGTGTAGGGTAATTTACCTCATGAGTTTTCAACTGTCGAGAAGCATAAGCAATTACCTGATCATTCTACATTAGGACGCAACCAAGCCCTTTCAACGAAGAATCATTGTATATAACAAACTCACCATTCCTAGAAGGTAGTTCCAAAACTGGATCATTCACCAATATTCTTTTCAATTCCTGAAAACAATCACCACATTCTTTTGTCCAGATAAACTTAACACCCTTCCAAGTTAGCTTAGTCATTGGACTAGATAACCGTGAAAAATTTCTAACCTTCGGTAATATCCTGCCAAACCAAGGAAGCTATGAATCTCGGTTACATTTGTGGGTCTTGGCCAGTCTTCCACAACTTTTATTTTTGTAGGATCAATAGTTATCCCATCTTTAGAAAACAATATGACCAAGGAAAGAAATTTGTTGTAACCAAAACTCACACTTGCTGAATTTTCCATATAGTTTATTTTCTTTTAAGGTTTGCAAGATAACCCTTAAATGACTTTCATGCTCCTCTTTACTTTTAGAAAACACCAAAATATCATCAATAACACAACCACCATTTATCACCCGATTCAACTGATCCATCACTGCAACAAACTGTTCAGTTCAGATTCCGACCATCTCAGGTTGCTGATTAGGAAGGTTGTCTTCCTCCTGATGTCATCCCAACATAGATGCTTTGTTTCCTCTGCGGAAAACCATTCTGAACACAGAAATATCTTAGGCGAAGCAACATGGTAATCTGTAAATGCTATATCATTTCAATAATATTATAATTTATCATTTTTCTAACTCCTAAAGTTGTCTAAACTGACCTCTGATACCAACTATAAGGCCCCAGCCTTAAACCTTACTTAATCTTGAGTTATTACAAGATTACACATTGAGGATCTTTTCGGGTTTAGAGTTTTAGAGAATTAGATCATAAAACATGCATTACATTCCACATATAAACAAAGTGGTTACCTAAAGATAGTATTCTTTATTCCCATCAATAGACACATATTTAAAATAAAACAAGGATTCTTTCTTGACACTTCCTTGACATTGTCATCATATCATGTACCTTTCCCTTGACATGTGAAAAACATTTCAAAAAAACGTGGGATGAGCATAAAAAGCTCAGTAAGGGATATAAAAATATGGAAAGGAAACATGGGTACCTATATACATAGGAATGAGATCATACTTTACCCATAAAACATAAGAAAATTAACATACCTCATCAAATCATGAATAAATCATAGAAATCATAAGACATAAAGGTAACTTGAGGAATTCATAACATTCTTACGTAGGGAGTAACCCTCTTGGTTATGTATGGAATAACCATCACATTATATTCCCTAAATCTCTTTGGAGAAACCTTAACGTTTCACTCCTTCGTGTTACCCAATGCATTAGAGAGCTATATCGGGCTCACCCGCTCTTAGTTTATCACGGAAGCAGCCGTCTTCATAATAATGCCCAAGAACCTCAACATAATCGTATCACATAAAACATCCATAAAGGAAACATAACATTCCCAACTTTCAATCACAAGATATCAATACAACACATTGATATAAAAAAATTATGAAAACCATTTTCAATACAAAAAAAAATAAAAGTAAAACATGGTATTTATTTTTCTTTTAAAAAGATGGTATGGCTTGTAGAGGAAGCCGAAACTCAAATAAAGGTCACGACGGCAGAGAAGTCGTTGTCGCCGCATACGTACGACAAAAACATTCCCTTTTGTCATTTATTAAACACTTCGTATAAAAAATATTCCTTTTGAATAAACATAAAATTCAAAGGGTTTTATACATCGTATAAAAGAAAGTTCTGTATAAAACAAAATATCCATCAATGAAAGGAGATTGAGATGAAGTCCCATACCTCTGGTCCGACTTGAATCGATCTTTATTTAATGTCCAGAATAATAAACTTGAGTTAATTTATACATTCTTAAGAACCTTTTTCAAGTTCATTATTCCTTTTATATCACTTATTTCCATGTCATGAACACTATGTAATTATTTAAGTTAATAACGGTCATTTTAACGATCATTGGTACTTGAGTCAAAATAAGCCCTTTATAATTACAAGTTGTTAATGTATCCATTATATCTAGAATGGTATTCATGATGTAGATATTATATATGTCATATATATCCAGTACATGCATGCATTTATAATATTACATAATCATTTAGAGGTAAGAAATGAAATGCACCGTTCATGGAGACGGTAAGCCGTACGTACACATGAACTCTACTTTCATTTCTATTTCGTATTTTATAGAATGGAATCATAATGATGTAAAGGTATATTATAATTCCAGTATAATATCTTATATAATATCATAGTTCCATCCTTTTATGTCCCATATATGGTATTTAACGAATCAAATCACTTTGAGGGGGCGGTAGTCCGCACTATCTTAAATGAAGATATCTTGTTTACCCATAATGGAAACCATAAAGGTATACCCAAAAATACAAATACAGAAGCTTAAGGAAAACATAAACATATAATATATCACATATAAATATAGTGACATCTTAATGGCGACCTTTAAAGGTGTTAAAAGAATATTGAACAATCATCGTTTCAGGAGGCATAAATTTTCCACCCACGGAAACAGTATGTTCGTTAACCATTAGATGTAGGTGTGTGTAAGTGTAGCTAAAATCATTATTATAACAACATCCTAGTATATTTATAATACTGGAGTTGTTACAAAATAAATAAATAAAAAGAGTTTAGGGGGTTGGAGAAGCAAAATAAAACAAAAGGACTCAAGTGAAGACATTACCTTAAAATCGGGTAACTCCCTTTGGTTTGAGCTCAAAGGATTCCTTGGGAAGTATTCTGCCCAAAGTTAGGCTTCAAGGAGTAATATAGGGATGTGGAGAGCCAAAATGGGCAGGGGTTGGCCGATCCAACGGCTTTGGGAGTGGGGGAAAAGAGGTAGAGGTGGGGGCCTTTTATAAGAGGAGAGGAGGGGCACTCTTCGAAAGTAAAGATAACTTACTTTATTTTAAAATGAGTTTCGGATTCAAAAGGTCCCACATTGATATAATTCTAGTATAAGGTGATAAGGGTTCGAAATCCACTCATCCAATTGGTTTTTTCCATGTGTAGGTTTTATATTTTACATTACCTTTCCACTTTATTTAAATCGTTAAATAATGAGGTCATCGTTGCATCATCATGATGTAATAAATAATTTAATTCATTTAATGTCTAAAAATTATAAAAAAATACTATGATGTAGGAAATCTTTTTAGATTTCTAATGCATATTTATAGTCAAAAATCTGACTTGTATAACCCCATGTTAAAATTGTTTTAGTAAAACATATTATGTTTGTGTCATTTTCACTTTTACATTAAATAAAAATTTATTTATGTCATTTCCCAACCAAAGTGGCACCATGGGGTCCCCAATTTAACCCATTGATTTTCTTGGTCGACCATGACATATCCAATAAGGTTAGGACATGTGTCTAGGACATTTCTTATTATTAAAGCATTATTTTTACCATAAACTACACTAATTACCTCTAATTGCGATTAAAAACTTAATAAGTTACTATTCACCAAAAAATTATTTTAATCTCATTGAACCACATTTTACTTCTTAATGACAACCATGTATGTCATATTTTTGAAATTCAAATCACAGAAGTGACAAAGTCTCATTTAAACGAAAAATCAGTTTCTTTAACTACCACTTAGTGATTTCACTATTCCTCAAAAATTGATGTTTTTCAGAAAAATACCAAAATATCACCCTAAGATATATTTGATATTCTGAATTAAAAAATGAATTATATTTTACAAAATTAAAAACATATAAGTCACATTAATTAATTTAATAATTAATTCCCACTGTCATGACAAATAGCGTATTTTTATGAAACAATAAGTATCAAAAGATTGACAACAGTTTAAGTCCAATTTCAAAGTGAAATTGATTCCAATGACCACCATTGGATTAAATGGTAAAAATATATTCTAATTTCACTTAAAAACCAATTCAAAAAATAATCTAATCATGTAAATAAATTAGATTAAAAAGCAGTTTTGATGTAAAATGCAGTATTTTTCACTATTCGTTAAAAAATGAACATTGTCAGAAAAATTCCAAAAATTCACACAATGTAAATTTTGGTGTCCCAATCATAAAGAATAAGTTTATTTTGACAAACATAGTTTATAAAATTGTCAAAAGATAGATTCAAAAATGGTTTTCCATCAAAAGGCAGTAAAACAATCTTTTAAAAATATTAGTGTATTTCATGCTTAAGATTGGATTTATTTTCATTTTAAGCCTCTAAAAAAATATCTAGTTCATTAATAGATATAGATAAAAATATAAATTATTAATTACTTACTTGGTATGTTACATCCTTCCCCCCTTTAGAAAATTGCGTCCCCACAATTTATTTACTTATCGAATAAATGGGGGTACTTATCCCTCATTGCATTTTCAGATTCCCATGTTGCCTCTTCAATCATGTGGTTTCTCTACAAAACCTTTACCTAGTGAATCACCTTATTCTGTAACACTTGCTCCCTGTGGTCAAAAATCTGGACCGGTTGTTCCTCATAAGATAGGTTCTCTTCCAGCTAAACTACCTTTGGACTCAAAACATGAGATGGATCTGGCATGTACTTCCTTAACATTGAAACATGAAAAACATTGTGTACCTGAGATAAGCTCGGAGGTAAAGCCACTCGGTAAGAAACTGATCCAACTCTCTGTAGAATTTCATATGGTCCAATGAACCTTGGACTGAGCTTTCCTTTTTTACCAAATCTCATCACACTTTTCCAAGGAGAAACCATGAGAAAAACATGATCACCTACCTCAAAAGATAGATCCTTCCTCCGGTTATCCGCATAACTCTTCTGCCTGCTCTGAGCTGTTCTCATGTGCTTCTGAATCAGCTGAACTTTTTCTGCCATCTCTTCTACCAATTCTGGTCCCATCAACTTCCTTTCACCCACTTCATCCTAGAAAGCTGGAGTTCGACACCGCTTTCCATATAATGCCGGAAATAGTGCCATCTGTATACTGGAATGAAAACTGTTATTATAAGAAAACTCAACCAAAGAAAGATGTTGGTCCCAACTTCCCTGATAATCCATCGAACAAGCTCGTAGCATATCCTCCAAGGTCTATATTGTTCGTTCTGACTGCCCATCTGATTGAGGATGAAAAGCTGTACTAAAATTTAATTCAGTACCCAACGACTTCTGAAGGCCTTTCCAAAAGTTAGAAGTGAACCTGGGATCATGATCAGATAAAATGGAGAGAGGAACTCCATGTAACCTGACTATCTCTTTAAGATACAAACGGGAAAGTTGATCTAGGGAAAAAGTGTCTCGTATAGCAAGGAAATGAGCAGATTTAGTCAAGCGATCAACAATAACACAGATTGCATTATTACCTCTAGATGTCCTCAGTAATCCCACAACAATGTCCATGGATATGTTTTCCCATTTCCACTCTGGCACTGGTAAAGGCTGAAGCATCCCTTTAGGTAACTTCCACTCTGCTTTAACCTGTTGACATGTCAAACACTTCACATTAAAATCAGCAATATCTCTTTTCATTCCATCCCACCAGTAATACTCCCGCAGATCTCTGTACATCTTAGTACTACCAGGATGAACTGAAAACGGAGAACTATGAGCTTCACATAACAACTCTCTCTTCAACTTTGAATCACAAGGCACACACAATATCATCCCAAATCTCAAAACACAATCATTATCAATGTTGAATTCAGGCAGCTTACCTTTCTGAACCAGCTCTACCTTTTTCTGCAACTCACTGTCTTGCTTCTATGCTTGCTTAATTCTATCTGATAGAGATGATCTCACTGATACCTGAAACAAAACAGAAGAACTTCCTGCACCAACAACTTCTATTCCAAAGTTCATCAAATCCTTAACCAAAGGATCACGTTCCAAACACAAAATTATTAATTAAGCATTACTTTTTCGACTCAAAGTATCATCCACTTTATTTTCTTTTCTCGGATGGTAATGAATTTTACAATTATAATCCTTGATTAAATCTAGCCATCTCCTTTGTCTCATGTTCAATTCTTTCTGAGTGAATATATACTTTAAACTTTTGTGATCAGTATATATTTCACACTTTACTCCATACAAATGATGCCTCCAAAATTTTAAAGCGAAAACAACAGCAGCTAATTTCAAATCATGTGTAGGGTAATTTACCTCATGATTTTTCAAATTTCGTGAAGCATAAGCAATTACCTGATCATTCTGCATTAGGACGCAAGCAAGTCCTTTCAATGAAGCATCACTGTATATAACAAACTCACCATTCCTGGAAGGTAGTGCCAAAACTGGAGCATTCACCAATCTTCTTTTCAATTCCTGAAAACAATCATCACATTCTTTTGTCCAGATAAACATAACACCCTTCCGAGTTAGCTTAGTCATTGGACTAGATAACCGTGAAAAATTTCTAACAAACCTTCAGTAATAGCCTTCCAAACCAAGGAAGATACGAATCTCGGTTACATTTGTGGGTCTTGGCCTGTCTTCCAAAACTTTTGTTTTTGCAGGATCAACAGTTATCCCATATTTAGAAACAATATGACCAAGGAAAGAAATTTGTTGTAACCAAAACTCACACTTTCTGAATTATCTATATGGTTTCTTTTCTTTTAAGGTTTGAACGATAACCCTTAAATGACTTTCATGATCCTATTTACTTTTAGAAAACACCAAAATATCATCAATAACACAACCACCATTTATCACCTGATTCAACTGATCCATCACTGCAACAAACTGTTCAGTTCCGATTCCGACTATCTCAGTTTGCTGTTTAGGAAGGTTGTCTTCCTCGTGATGTCATCCAAACATAGCTGGTTTGTTTCCTTTGTATAAAACCATTCTGAACACAGAAATATCTTAGGCGAAGCAACATGGTAATCTTTAAATGCTATATCATTTCAATCATATTATAATTTAACATTTTTCTAACTCTTAAAGTTGTCTAAACCAACCTCTGATACCAACTATAAGGCCCCAGCCTTAAACCTTACTTAATCTTGAGTTATTACAAGATTACACATTGAGGATCTTTTCGGGTTTAGAGTTTTAGAGAATTAGATCATAAAACTTGCATTACATTCCACATATAAACAAAGTGGTTACAGAAAGATAGTATTCTTCATTACCATCAATGGACACATATTTAAAATAAAACAAGGATTCATTCTTGACACTTCCTTGACACTATCATCATATCATGTACCTTTCCCTTGACCCGTGAAAAACGTTTCAAAAAAACTTGGGATGAGCATAAAAAGCTCAGTAAGGGATATAAAAATATGGAAAGGAAACATGGGTACGTATATACATAAGAATGAGATCATAATTTACCCATAAAACATAAGAACATTAACATACCTCATCAAATCATGAATAAATCATAGAAATCATAAGACATAAAGGTAACCTGAGGCATTCATAACATTCTTACGTAGGGAGTAACCCTCTTGGTTACCTTTGAAATACCAATCACATTATATTCCCTAAATCTCTTCGGAAAAACCTTAACGTTTCACTGATTCATGTTACCCAATGCATTGGAGAGCTATATCGGGCTCACTCGCCCTTAGTTTATCACGGAACCACCCGTCTTCATAATAATGCCCAAGAACCTCAACATAATCGTATCACATAAAACATGTATAAAGGAAACATAACATTCCCACCATTCAATCACAAGATATCAATACAAAACATTGATATAAAAACATTATGAAAACCATTTTCGATACCAAAATAAAAGAAAAGTAAAACATGGTATTTATTTTTCTTTTAAAAAGAAGGTATGGCTTATAGAGAAGCCGAAACTCAAATAACGGTCACAACGGCGGAGAAGTCGTTGTCGCCGCATACGTATGACAAAAACATTCCATTTTGTCATTTATTAAACACTTAGTATAAAAAATATTCCTTTTGAATAAACATAAAATTCAAAGGGGTTTATACACCATATAAAAGAAAGTTCTGTATAATACAAAATATGCCTCAATGAAAGGAGATTGAGACGAAGTCCCATACCTCGGGTCCGACTTGACTCGATCGTTCTTTAATGTCCTGAATAATAAACTTGAGTTAATTTATAATTTCTTAAGAACCTTTATAAAGTTCATTATTACTTTTATATCACTTATTTCCATGTCATGAATACTATGTAATTATTTAAGTTAATAACGGTCGTTTTAACGATCATTGGTACTTGAGTCAAAATAAGCCCTTTATAATTACAAGTTGTTCATGTATCCATTATATCTAGAATGGTATTCATGATGTAGATATTATATATGTCATATATATCCAGTACATTCATGCATTTATAATATTACATAATCATTTAGAGGTAAGAAATGAAATGAACCGTTCATGGAGACGGTAAGCCGTATGTACGCATGAACGCTACTTTCATTTCTATTTCGTATTTTATAGAATGGAATCATAATGATATAAAGGTATATTATAATTCCAGTATAATATCATATATAATATCATAGTTCCATCCTTTACACGTCCCATATATGGTATTTAACGAATCAAATCACTTTGAGGGGGCGGTAGTCCGAACTTCCTTAAATGAGGATATCGCGTTTACCCATAATGGAAACCATAAAGGTATACCCAAAAAGAAAAGTACAGAAGCTTAAGAAAAACATAAACATATTATATATCATATATAAATATAGTGACATCTTAATGGCCACCTTTGAAGGTGTTAAAAGAATGTTGAACAATCATCGTTTCGGGAGGCATAAATTTTCCATCCACGGAAACAGTATGTTCGTTAACCATTAGATGTAGGTGTGTGTAAGTTTAGCTTGAATAATTCTTATAACAACATCCTAGTATATTTATGATACTGGAGTTGTTACAAAAGAAATAAATAAAAAGATTTTAGGGGGTTGGAGAACTAAAATAAAACAAAAGAACTCAAGTGAAGACATTACCTTAAAATCGGGTAACTCCCTTTGTTTGAGCTCAAAGGCTTCCTTGGGAAGTCTTCTGCGCAAAGTGAGGCTTCAAGGAGTAATATAGGGATGTGGAGACCCAAAATGGGCAGGGGTTGGCCGAGCCAAAGGCTTTGGGAGTGTGGGAAAAGAGGTAGAGGTGGGGGCCTTTTATAAGAGGAGAGGGGGGTACTCTTGGAAAGTAAAGATAAGTTACTTTATTTTAAAATGAGTTTCGGATTAAAAAGGTCCCACATTGATATAATTCGAGGATAATGTGATAAGGGCTTGAAATCCACTCATCCAATTGGTTTTTTCCATGTTTAGGTTTTAGATTTTACATTATCTTTCCACTTTATTTAAATCGTTAAATAATGTGGTCATCGCTGCATCATCATGATGTAATAAATAATTTAATTCATTTAATGTCTAAAAATTATAAAAAAAATACTATGATTTAGGAAATATTTTTAGATTTCTAATGCATATTTATAGTCAAAAATATGACTTGTATAACCCCATATTAAAATTGCTTTAGTAAAACATATTATGTTTGTGTCATTTTCACTTTTACATTAAATAAAAAGTTATTTATGTCATTTCCCAACCAAAGTGGCTCCATGGGGTCCCCAAGTTGACCCTTGGCTTGTCTTGGTCGGACATGACACATCCAATAAGGTTAGGACATGTGTCTAGGTCATTTCATATTATTAAAGCATTATTTTTACCTTAAGGTACACTAATTACCTCTAATTGCGATTAAAAACTTAATAAGTTACTATTCACCAAAAAATTATTTTAATCTCATTGAACCACATTTTACTTCTTAATGACAACCATGTATGTCGGATTTTTTAAATTCAAATCACAGATGTGACAAAGTCTCATTTAAACGAAAAATCAGTTTCTTTAACTACCACTTAGTGATTTCACTATTCATCAAAAATTGAAGTTTTTCAGAAAAATACCAAAAATTCTCCCTAAGCTATATTTGATATTCTGAATTCAAAAATGAAGTCTATTTTAAAAAATTAAAAACATATAAGTCACATTAATTAATTTAATAATTAATTCCCACTGTCATGACAAATAGCATGTTTTTATGAAATAATAAGTATCAAAAGATTGACACCGGTTTAAGTCCAATTTCAAAGTGAAATTGATTCCAATGACCACCATTGGATTAAATGGTAAGAAGATATTCTAATTTCACTTAAAAGCCAATTCAAAAAATAATCTAATCATGTAAATAAATTAGATTAAAAAGCAGTTTTGATGTAAAATGCAGTATTTTTCACTATTCATTAAAAAATGAACATTGTCAGAAAAATACCCCAAATTCACACAAAGTAAATTTTGGTGTCCAAATAATAAATAATAAGTTTATTTTGACAAACATAGTTTATAAAATTGTCAAAATATCGATTCAAAAATGGTTTGCCATCAAAAGGCAGTAAAACAATCTTTTAAAAATATTAGTGTATTCCATGCTTAAGATTGGATTTATATTCATTTTAAGCCTCTAAAACACTATCTAGTTCATTAATAGACATAGATAAAAATATCTATTATTCATTACTTACTTGGGATGTTACATCCTTCCCCCCTTTAGAAAACTGCTTCCCCGCAATTTATTTACTTATCGAATAAATGGGGGTACTTATCCCTCATTGCATTTTCAGATTCCCATGTTGCCTCTTCAATCATGTGGTTTTTCCACAAAACCTTTACCTAGTGAATCACCTTATTCCGTAACACTTGCTCCCTATGGTAAAGAATTTGGACTGGTTGTTCCTCATAAGATAGGTTCTCTTCCAGCTGAACTACCTCTGGACTCAAAACATGAGATGGATCTGGTATGTACTTCCTTAACATTGAAACATGAAAAACATTGTGTACCTGAGATAAGCTCGGAGGTAAAGCCACTCGGTAAGAAACTTATCCAACTCTCTCCAGAATTTCATATGGTCTAATGAACCTTGGACTCAGCTTTAATTTATTACCAAATTTGATCACACTTTTCCAAGGAGAAACCTTGAGAAAAACTTGATCCCCTACCTCGAAAGATAGATCCTTCCTCCGGTTATCCGCATAACTTTTCTGCCTGCTCTGAGCTGTTCTCATGTGCTTCTGAATCTGCTGAACTATTTCTGCCATCTCTTCTACCAATTCTGGTCCCATCAACTTCCTTTCACCCACTTCATCCCAGAAAGCTGGAGTTCGACACCGCTTCCCATATAATGCCTGAAATGGTGCCATCTGTATACTAGAATGAAAACAGTTATTATAAGAAAACTCAACCAAAGAAAGATGTTAGTCCCAAATTCCCTGATAATCCATCGAACAAGCTCATATCATATCATCCAAGGTATGTATTGTTTGTTCGGACTTCCCATCTGATTGAGGATGAAAAGTTGTACTAAAATTTATTTCAGTACCCAACGACTTCTGAAGGCCTTTCCAAAAGGTAGAATTGAACCTCAGATCACTGTCAGATACAATGGAGAGAGGAACTCCATGTAACCTGACAATCTCTTTAAGATACAAACGGGAAAGTTGATATAGGGAAAAAGTATCTCGTATAGTAAGGAAATGAGCATATTTAGTCAAGCGATCAACAATAACCCATATTGCATTATTACCTCAAGATGTCCTCGGTGATCCCACAACAAAGTCCGTGGCTATGTTTTCCCATTTCCACTCTGGCACTAATAAAGGCTGAAGCATCCCTTTAGATAACTGCCGCTCTGCTTTAACCTGTTGACATGTCAAACACTTCACATTAAAATCAACAATATCTCTTTTCATTCCATCCCACCAGTAATACTCTCGCATATCTCTGTACATCTTAGTACTACCAGGATAAACTGAAAACGGAGAACTATGAGCTTCACATAACAACTCTCTCTTCAATTGTGAATCACAAGGCACACACAATCTCTTCCCAAATCTCAAAACACAATCATTATCAATGTTGAATTCAGGCAACTTACCTTTCTGAACCATCTCTACCTTTTTCTGCAACTCACTGTCTTGCTTCTGTGCTTGCTTGATTCAATCTGATAGAGATGATCTCACTAATACCTGAAACAAAAAAGAAGAACTTCCTGCACCAACTACTTCTATTCCAAAGTTCATAAAATATTTAACCAAAGGATCACGTTCCAAACGCAACATTGTTAATTAAGCATTACTTTTTCGACTCAAAGCATCAGCCACTTTATTTGCTTTTCCCGGATGGTAATGAATTGTGCAATCATAATCCTTCATTAATTCTAGCCATCTCCTTTGTCTCGTGTTCAATTCTTTTTGAGTGAATATATACTTTAAACTTTTGTGATCAGTATATATTTCACACTTTACTCTATACAAATGATGCCTCCAAATTTTTAAAGCGAAAACAACAGCAGCTAATTCCAAATCATATGTAGGGTAATTTATCTCATGAGTTTTCAACTGTCGTGAAGCATAATCAATTACCTGATCATTTTTCATTAGGACGCAACCAAGTCAATTCAATGAAACATCACTGTATATAACAAACTCAACATTCCTGGAAGGTAGTGCCAAAACTGGAGCATTCACCAATCTTCTTTTCAATTCCTGAAAACAATCATCACATTCTTTTGTCCAGATAAACTTAACACCCTTCCGAGTTAGCTTATTCATTGGAGTATATAACCATGAAAAATTTCTAACAAACCTTCGGTAATATACTACCAAACCAAGGAAGCTACGAATCTCAGTTACATTTGTGGATCTTGGCCAGTCTTCCACAACTTTTGTTTTTGCAGGATCAACACTTATCCCATCTTTAGAAACAATATGACCAAGGAAATAAATTTGTTGTAACCAAAACTCACACTTGATGAATTTTCCATATAGTTTATTTTCTTTTAAGGTATGCAAGATAACCCTTAAATGACTTTTATGCTCCTATTTACTTTTATAAAACACCAAAATATCATCAATAACACAACCACCATTTATCACCTGATTCAACTGATCCATCACTACAAAAAACTATCCAGTTCTGATTCCGACCATATCAGGTTGCTGATTAGGAAGGTTGTCTTCCTCCTAATGTCGTCCCAACATAGCTTCTTTGTTTCCTCTGCGGAAAACCATTCTGAACACAGAAATATATTAGGATAAGCAACATGGTAATCTATAAATGCTATGTCATTTCAATCATATTATAATTTAACATTTTTCTAACTCCTAAAGTTGTCTAAACTATCCTCTGATACCAATTATAAGGCCCCATCCTTAAACCTTACTTAATCTTGAGTTATTACAAGATTACACATTGAGGATCTTTTTGGGTTTAGAGTTTTAGAGAATTAGATCATAAAACTTGCATTACATTCCACATATAAACAAAGTGGTTACATAAAGATAGTATTCTTCATTCCCATCAATGGACACATATTTAAAATAAAACTAGGATTCTTTCTTGACACTTCCTTGACACTATCATCATATCATGTACCTTTCCCTTGACCTGTGAAAAACATTTCAAAAAATCTTGGGATGAGCATAAAAAGCTTAGTAAGGGATATAAAAATATGGAAAGGAAACATGGGTACATATATACATAAGAATGAGATCATAATTTACCCATAAAACATAATAACATTAACATACCTCATCAAATCATGAATAAATCATAGAAAACATAAGACACAAAGGTAACTTGAGGCATTCATAACATTCTTACATAGGGAGTAACCCTCTTGGTTACGTTTGGAATACCTATCACATTATATTCCCTAAATATCTTCGGAGAAACCTTAACATTTCACTCCTTCGCATTACCCAATTCATTGGAGAGCTATATCGGGCTCACCCGCCCTTAGTTTATCACGGAACCAGCTGTCTTCATAATAATTCCCAAGATCCTCAACATAATCATATCACATAAAACATTCATAAAGGAAACATAACATTCCCACCATTCAATAACAAGATATCAATACAACACATTGATATAAAAGCATTATGAAAACTATTTTCGATACCAAAATAAAAGAAAAGTAAAACATGGTATTTATTTTTCTTTTAAAAAGAAGGCATGGCTTGTAGAGGAAGCCGAAACTCAAATAACGGTCACGACGGCGGAGAAGTCGTTGTCGCCGCATACGTACGACAAAAACATTCCCTTTTGTCGTTTATTAAACACTTCATATAAAAAATATTCCTTTTGAATAAACGTAAAATTCAAAGGGGTTTACACACCGTATTAAAGAAAGTTCTGTATAAAACAATATATGCCTCAATGAAAGGAGATTGAGACGAAGTCCCATACCTCGGGTCCGACTTGACTCGATCGTTCTTTAATGTCCTGAATAATAAACTTGAGTTAATTTATACTTTCTTAAGAACCTTTTTAATGTTCATTATTCCTTTTATATCACTTATTTCCATGTCATGAACACTATGTAATTATTTAAGTTAATAACGGTCGTTTTAACGATCATTGGTACTTGAGTCAAAATAAGCACTTTAGAATTACAAGTTGTTCATGTATCAATTATATCAAGAATGGTATTCATGATGTAGATATTATATATGTCATATATATCTAGTACATTCATGTATTTATAATATTACATAATCATTTAGAGGTAAGAAATGAAATGCACCGTTAATGGAGACGGTAAGCCGTACGTACGCATGAACGCTACTTTCATTTCTATTTCGTATTTTATAGAATGGAATCATAATGATATAAAGGTATGTTATAATTCAAATATAATATCATATATAATATCATAGTTCCATCCTTTATACGTCCCATATATGGTATTTAACTAATCAAATAACTTTGAGGGGGCGGTAGTCCGCACTTCCTTAAATGAAGATATCGCGTTTACCCATAATGGAAACCATAAAGGTATACCCAAAAAGAAAAATACAGAATCTTAAGGAAAATATAAACATATTATATATCATATATAAATATAGTGACATCTTAATGGCCACATTTTAAGGTGTTAAAAGATGTTGAACAATCATCATTTCGGGAGGCATAAATTTTCCATCCACGGAAACAGTATGTTTGTTAACCATTAGATGTAGGTGTGTGTAAGTGTAGATCGAATCCTTCTTATAAAAACATCCTAGTATATTTATGATACTTGATTTGTTACAAAAGAAATAAATAAAAAGATTTTATGGGGTTGGAGAAGCAAAATAAAACAAAATGACTCAAGTGAAGAAATTACCTTAAAATCAGGTAACTCCCTTTGGTTTGAGCTCAAAGGCTTCCTTGGGAAGTCTTCTGCCCAAAGTGAGGCTTCAAGGAGTAATAGAGGTATTTGGAGAGCCAAAATGGGTAGGGGTTGGCCGAGCCAAAGGCTTTGGGAGTGTGAGAAAAGAGGTATAGGTGGGGGCCTTTTATAAGAGCAGAGGGGGCACTCTTGGAAAGTAAAGATATGTTACTTTATTTTAAAATTAGTTTCGGATTCAAAAGGTCCCACATTGATATAATTCTAGGATAAGGTGATAAGGGTTCGAAATACACTCATCCAATTGGTTTTTTCCATGTGTAGGTTTTATATTTTACATTATCTTTCCACTTTATTTAAATCGTTAAATAATGAGGTCATCGCTGCATCATCATGATGTAATAAATAATTTAATTCATTTAATGTCTAAAAATTATAAAAAAAATACTATGATGTAGGAAATCATTTTATCTTTATAATTAATATTTATAGTCAAAAATATGACTTTTATAACCCCATGTTAAAATTGTTTTAGTAAAACATATTATGTTTGTGTCATTTTCACTTTTACATTAAATAAAAAGTTATTTATGTGATTTCCCAACCAAAGTGGCTCCATGGGGTCCCCAAGTTGACCCATGGATTTTCTTGGTCGGCCATGACACATCCAATAAGGTTAGGACATGTGTCTAGGTCATTTCATATTATTAAAGCATTATTTTTACCTTAAACTGCACTACTTACCTCTAATTGCGATTAAAAACTTAATAAGTTACTATTCACCAAAAAAATTATTTTAATCTCATTGAACCACATTTTACTTCTTAATGATAACCATGTATGTCGTATTTTTGAAATTCAAATCACAGAAGTGACAAAGTCTCATTTAAACGAAAAATCAGTTTCTTTAACTACCACTTTGTGATTTCACTATTCATCAAAAATTGAAGTTTTCCAGAAAAATACCAAAAATTCACCCTAATATATATTTGATATTCTGAATTCAAAAATGAAGTCTATTTTAAAAAATTGAAAACATATAAGTCACATTAATTAATTTAATAATTAATTCCCATTGTCATGACAAATAGCGTGTTTTTATGAAACAATAAGTATCAAAAGATTGACACCAGTTGAAGTCCAATTTCAAAGTGAAATTGATTCCAATGACCACCATTGGATTAAATGGTAAAAATATATTCTAATTTCACTTCAAAACCAATTCAAAACATAATCTAATCACGTAAATAAATTAGATTAAAAAGCAGTTTTGATGTAAAATACAGTATTTTTCACTATTCATTAAAAATGAACATTGTCATAAAAATACCAAAAATTCACACAAAGTAAATTTTGGTGTCCCAATCATAAAGAATAAGTTTATTTTGACAAACATAGTTTTTAAAATTTTCAAAAGATGGATTCAAAAATGGTTTTCCATCAAAAGGCAGTAAAACAATCTTTTAAAAATATTAGTGTATTCCATGCTTAAGATTGGATTTATTTTCATTTTAAGCCTCTAAAACACTATCTAGTTCATTAATAGACATAGATAAAAATATCTATTATTCATTACTTACTTGGGATGTTACAGTATCACACTTAAAAAACCTTCCCATGGGGTGGTCTCCCTACGATGAGGTAATGTCGCATCATGATGTGGCATGGGTAGTGAACCCAAGATTTTGTGCCTCCTCCTAGAAGGCATGTTATGATGTAAAAGAGAAGTTAATGTATTGAAGTTCCTATTCCTAGTTATAATTTTTCTGATTTTATGGTTCTACCCACATTCTGTTTTATGGGTGTTTTCCCTATTTTCATTACCCTATCACTTAGAAAACTCATAAAATATTTCAAGGGAGCTTATAAGATGGTGTTTATAATTGATGTTTTATTATTGAAATGTATGATGGGTTTTTGAATTGTTTGGTTATCACCCTTTTTGGATTTATATCATTAGAACAATTTGTAGAAAAGTTTAATATCAAAATGAGTTTTACCAAGATTATATTTTTTCTAAATATGGGATTTTGTCTTGGTTTTACTATAAAATAAAATTGGTGGACATTATGTTTCATAAAAGTAGTGGATTATATGGCCTATATAAAACAATAGAGCTATTAGGACTATCTAAAGGCTCAAAAATTTGACGAAGTGTTATGATATACCCATTCTAGTATTGTATTACTTTTATTCCTAGAGAGTTTCCCATGATTCCTAGTTTGTGATTCGATTAAAGTATTTCTACTATAATCATTGATTTTATCCCCTTGTTATTGTTTGGTTTGATGGAACCATATATATTGTTGTGTTTTTTATATTATTATTTTTAATATGATGGTCCACATTTGATGATGTTCTTTATTTTATTTATTATTATTTTTACTTTCTAAATGTTTTTATAAAGGCTATTTTGTGAAAAGTTTTAAAATAAGTGAAATAATTTAGTTTTCTTCATAAACTGGGCAGTCCACATTTTGATGTTTTAAGGTTGAGTTTCTATTTCAAATGTTGGATTTTAGCCAATGGTTGAAAAATGAGGATTTGAAAGTGAAATTCAAGGGAAACATTTTTAAAATTTATGTGTTTTAAAATATTATTTTTAAAGGTCATTTGTGCTTGTTTTCCAAAAAAAGTATTGGTTTTGGAAAAAGTTTTATGTATGATATAGGTTTATATATACCTTAAATTTAAAAACCCTTATTTTATAAATGATATTCAAACTATAATTTATGAAATTTTTTTCTAAAATTAATTTTATAAACTCTTTGTTCAAATTCTATTTGATTTGTTTAGAATACACCATTCATCCACACTTGTGTGTGTGTAAGTAGCCTTTATATTTTATATTAGTGTCAAGGTTATGACCATTGTTTTGTATTATGTTCATATAGTAAATTTATGGATGTTGTGGATATGGTGATTTAATATGGGTAAAATATATATCTATGGTAGATAGAACAACTTTTTTATTAATTTATTGATTTATTCTTAAGTATTGACCAATACAACTATGTGTATTTCTTGGTTAGTCATTCCTGTTTTTGTGATCATAATATAATTTTATTTCATATTATTTTATTCCATTTCTGATTATGTATATAGTTTATTTGTATCTATAAAAGTGATATCGGTTTTGTTTTTCATTATAATATTTCTTGTGAGGATTGTTTATTTATTTAGAACAATTTATTTGATATGTATGAATCCCAATGTGTGGATATAATATGACAAATTTATGGTACGTTTACACATTTTTATTATTATTTTAGAGTGAAACTATTCCCATGTTTGACTTATTGATTCTTAGGAAATAGTGGAAAGACCATGGGGATTGGAAACTACGTTCATATCTTGTAACGATCTAGTTCAGGAGATGGGTTGGGTCATCCTAAACCAATTTATTATATAATGTTGTCTGAGCACTATTTTTAATAGGGGAGTTTGTTAGTATAGAGATAAGAATTTTATAACACATGAGGTAGGTCATGAGTAGGTCCATAATAACCACATTTTGTAATGAAAAATTATTTTCCCTATGTATTCATGATTTTGAGACTTTAGTTTGGTTGAAATTTTTGATTTTTTTGATAATTCATTGATCCCCATTTAATTATATCAGATACTATGGGGGTTTTCATTGATTGTTTAGTTAAAATTGGAAAGGGTATTGATTTCATGGCCAACAAACATAGTTCAGAAAACTATGTGAAGCCTCTGAACATGGCCTTAGAAATATCCTAGATCTTATCCCATAATTTTTTCATGGTTGCCCAAACCATATAGTCGAACCATACCCAGCATTTCACCCCTCTAGTAATTTTTACTAGAACCATTCGAGGTTTCAAATGGATCATAAGGTGGTCTACACTATTTAGATAGGGTTCATAGGGGGATTGATGATGTTTTGATAATTATATAGTGGATATTGTATGATTTTATATATTATATAATTATTTCTATTGATATTTTAAAAAGATACTTCTGTATAAAAAGTTTTTTTGATGAAAATTTTAGGTTTAAAACATATTTTAGGGTTTTGATTAAAAATTAAAATTTGTGAATTATTTTTTTAAAGAAAATTTTATATCTCATTTAATAAATTACTTTTATTCTATGAGTTGCTTCCAAAATTGTTTGATTTCATTATGGAATTCACCAAAGGTTTTGTAAAGAAACAAGATTTCTATAAGAATGTTTTGAAATGAAAGTATTTTGAATGAATTTTTTTCGATAAAATTCATATATTGTTTTGGAAATAAGGGAATATTTAAAAAATTTGAGAGGGTGGATTATTTT
This sequence comes from Viscum album, assembly GCA_963277665.1. Taxonomy (NCBI): domain Eukaryota; kingdom Viridiplantae; phylum Streptophyta; class Magnoliopsida; order Santalales; family Viscaceae; genus Viscum; species Viscum album. Next base: position 152,156,873 of record OY728138.1, read on the forward strand.
AATGTATTAAATTGTCTCTAATTAAACTATAAATATTTTTAAAATTCTATAGTAGAGAATTTGGAATATTATGTTAGGGAATGGACCTTCATGATTTATTTAAATAAAATAAAATGTTATAAAGGAAAGAGTGATTTTGTAACTTAAATTCTTATACACATTTTTAAATTATAGTTATTTTGAAGAATGCAATTTTCTAGTGTGGTCCACTTTGATGAATTATGCTTTTAGTTGACTCTACTAGTTAGGTAGGGATTAAATAATTTGAGTTATGATTCCTAAAAGGATTGAGTTATTGTTTATTGTTATTTATAGTATTCCTACCAAAATGGTATTTATTTAACATGGAAATCTTGTCTATAGGGATAATAATTAGGGTGATTTCTCTTGTTGGTAGGTGTAACCAATCTGATTATTGGCCCAACCAAGACTCTGTATAAAGTGGTCAAGCCAGAACTGTTGGTGTTCATAGAAATCATAATCTTTTACTTCTTTTATTTCAATAGTTATTGAATTTATATTTAGGATATAGAGTGGTTATATTGAATAAAGTGAGACTCTAATTTTTTTTAAACCCCTAAAAATTTAGTTTTATGGCGATTGAATTTAGGAGCCTTCATTTGATTGAGTGAATAGTGGTGGGTTGAGTCCATCATTTCCTAGGGTTAGTGTTATTTTCTTATTTTGAGTCATCAATGACAATTTTAGTGATCATTTCATAATAGATGTATCTTTATAGACATCATAGAAGTTTTATTTAAAACTAGAATGATATTTTATTAGAAACTGATTAAGAGAGAGTCTCAAACATAGTCGAAACTCTGGGACCGTCTATTTTTTGTTTTTTTATCGATGAGTTTATATAATGTAAATTTTATTTATGTGATTATTGATTTATGTGTTCTTTAGAACTTTTCTCCATCATTTTTTTGGGATTTATTTACTATTTATGTTTTTTATCATGCCTCAATTATTTTTTCTTCCTATTGAGGGTTATATTTGATAACTTCCATGTGATGAGACTTGTATATTGATCAGTTTCTCTTGTGAAGACTTGGTTATATCATTCGGTAACTGTGATAAGTGATATGAAATTAGTTATTATTCTCTAGAAGGTTCATTATGTGAGATTAACCCTTGTTTGGGTTTCTATCTAGTTCTCCATGAGTGGTTATTTAGTGATCTAGGTCCCATGTTATTTTCCTTTAGCTTCAGGTCCTAGGGTTACATCCCATGTTTCTTTTTTATTGAGGCATGTTTTTAGTTGATAGATCACTACTCTTCTTATTTTTTGGGATGTTAAGGGATTTTTAAACATTTTATCTTGGTCTTTTGTAAATACTTTAGGCTGTTCTTCCATCATGGAATATTGAATCGGTTTTTGGATGGATGTTTATGATTGATATAAGATTATCCTTTATATTTAGGTATTTTGTGAAAATTTGGTTTGAATTATTGATATCATTATATTTGGAGTGTTGTTTATTCAGTATAACCATTTTTAATGAATTAAAAATTATAGGGATTCCCATTATAGGTATGTGTGATCATTATACATTATATATATTTTGATACTAGATTGGATAATGCTTGGAGATATTTGATGATGTTGGGGATTAGTATACTTGTATTTGGGAAGTTTTTTTTTTCTGATACACTTTTCTAAATGGACCTCTTTAGTTTTTCCCAACCATCCCACCTATTATTTTGGGTATTCAGGTTGTATTTTCATGTTTATTCTACTTTTGACAATGAATTTCAGGGGGTATATTGTATCATGTTGAGGATAATTGTGACATACCCATTCCATTTTGGTACCTAAAATTATATAATTTTGGTCATATTTTGAAAAAAAATTGTTTTGTAGTTTTTCAAGTTCTATAGTTTTGGAAAATATAATGGTCATATCATAAAATATGTGGGCCGCACCACAGAGAGTGTCTTGGGTGACCTAAGATTTTAGACAATAGTGGGTCCTGATGTGACCTAGATAGGTCAAACCACAACATGAACCTTGATGAATGGTTTTGATTGTTCCTATCTTAGAGGTGGTCACTTGTCACCAAGATGGAGGGTATCGTGCCATGAAGGCCTACCCATTTGGTTGTCACACTATGATGAGGGAAGGTCGCATCAAGATGCAACTGGGTATTGATCCCAAAATTCTATTATTCCTCATGGAATACATGTCACATCAGGACAAATAAGGACGTGTCACAATAAGTATATGAATTATTTTAATTTTATTGATTTTTTATTTTTACCCTGGTTTGATAATAAGGTTTTTTAGCCATATTTTCTTACCCCTGTCATTCGATCAACTCATAGGAGAGCTCAAGGGAGACCCCCCCCTCCATCCTCCTTGGTTTTAAACTAATACTCCATCATTTTAAAGTGGATATTAATGGTAAATATATTTTTTATTCTCCTACTCCTCCCCGTTATTCTATTCTCCCATGGATTTTTTTCCAAGAACCATAATTGTTATGTGGATCAAATATAGGGTTTGGGATGTGTCTAATCATGGGAACGTGGTTTTTAGGGGATGTGGATATTAATTATTTTTTAGTTTGTTCTTATATCATTTAAGGTAATTGGTTTTCACTTTATTAAGATAAGTGTTTTATGAAATTATTTAATTTTACTAGTCATGAAATGCTTGATATTTTTTAAGTGATTTCTTTATTAAACTATAACCATATGTGATAACCATTATGGGTTTATATAATGAATTAATTGTTTTATATACTTGTAATAAAAGAATTTTCTAAAAAATTCAATAATATTTTTAATTAAAATGAGACACATACCATATGTTTGGAAAAGATCCTATGGTGCTCTTTTAAAAATGGTTTTGATGAAAGATGAGGGATTTTAGCCTTGCTTTGCTGTTTAAATAATAGATCCCATTTTTTATGGTTTAATTTAAATTAAATAAGTTTTTTTCTATATTGGACTCAAATGACCATTTTGAACTTGATAAAAGGTTTCAATGGTGTGCATGACATGGTTGGATTCATGACTGGGCATCCCATGTCTGTTTTAAAGTATGGTTTTTTATTTTATAAAATTTCATAGCTATTGATTGTGCACCCTAGTTATGAGGCACTTTTTATAAAAATTTATTTTTTTAAAAAACATTTATGGGATGTGGATTGATTATTATTATTTCATTACTTATTAATGAGAAAGTGGATTTTTCATGGGTGGGTGTTGAAAGAGATATGAGTTTTATTATTGATATTTTATTATTGATCTATTTTCTCAGTTTTTTTACTTTTTTCTTCTCACCTTATCCTGATTTTTATCATGGGAACCATAATTTTGTATGTATAATATTTTACAAGTGTTACCCTAGTTTAGAATGTTCTATGGCTATGGGATTGAGGTTTTGTTACAAGATAATAAATCTAGGATAGATTATATAGACCTATGAAGATATATTATGTGGCCTTACTATACCTATAGAGATATTGGGATGATATACATGTTCACATAGTTAGATAAGTGTTTTAAGATACTAGCTATGGAATTGTATTACATTGAGTCCTTTGGATTCCCCCATGAGGCCTAGTTGATGATTTAATTTGGGGATCTTCACTTCATACATTGATTTTATCCCCCTTATTTGTTTATTTTAATAGAATTATTTATAATTCTATCTTTTTTTATTGTTTTTCTTGATATGATAGTTCTAGTTTGATTATTTTATTTCATTTTTTTATGATGTGTTTTACCTTTCAAATATGTTTTGGAAATGGAATTTTTTTGAAAATTTTCAAATATGGGAAATTATTTGGTTTTTCTTCATTAATTAGGAATTCAAGATTTTAATTTTCTAAAGTAAATATTCTATTTCAAATAGTAGATTCTAACCGTAGGAAAAAATGGTTTTTGAAATAGGATTTATAACGAATTTCATTTAAACATTATAATATTAAGGATAAAAATTTTAAAGGCTAGTTATCTATGTTTTCCAAAAGATTTTTTCCTTTCATTTTAGAAAAAGGATTATCCATCATACTTATTTTTCATATTCTTTACATTTGGAAAACCCATATTTTCTAAATTATTTTCAAATTAGAATTCCTAAAATGTTTTTATAAAATGAATTTCATAGAACCTTTGGTGAAATTATACTGGTCACTTTTACCTCACACCCTACATAAACATTCATTTGTGTGTTTTTGTTTGAAGGCATACTTTATGATTTATATTGGTTCCCAAGTTGTTATCTTGGTTTGGATATCATTCGTATAGTATATTTAAGGATTTTTTTGATATAGTGACTGATTATCTGTCAAATTGAGATTTTATAGTGGTGGATAGGGTTATTTAGTCATTTTATTGTGGATTCTTACACATCATCCAATTCGATAGGGTGTATTATTTGGTTGGTCTTTCAAATTTTGAAGATAATTATATATTTATGATCCCACATATTTTGTGCCAGCTCCTTTTATTTATAAATTTAATGTGTACATGTAAAAGTGTGGTTGGATGGGTTTGATATTAAACATAATCCATATTTTACTTCTTCATTCATTTGGAATTTTTTGATTGATAATTATTGAAATCCAATGAATAGACATTCCATGTCAGATTCACAATATGATTCCACCACTTATTATGTTTATCTAAGGGTGAAAACATTCCTAAGAGTGAATTCCTTATTCTCTGACTCTTTTTTTCAATCTATATGGATCAATAACTCCCTTTAATCCTTGTAGTGATCCACATTAGGTGATGGATCCACTACACCCAGGCCAGTTCATTACACCCATTATAAATAAAAAAAATTGGTTATAATTAAATGCAGTTGTTTATGTTGTATTTATATGGTCCCCACTATGAAAAAGGTGGTAATTATTGTTATAACTGTAATCATTAGATTTATGGATTGTATGAGGTGGTGCCTTCTTTGGAGTAATAGAGGTAGTGAATGGTAGGTAGCTAAGGTTCCTTATATTACAATTATTTGTTTTCATAAATGCTTAATACTAATATATATTATTCCCCAAATATTTATTATTCCTTTCAACTTGATACATGAGGTGTTAGTTGAGAAACCTATAAATTATATATATATTTCATCATACCATTCTCAACTACTTTTTATATTTATAGGATCATATTAAGGGTGTAATTGATCAATGTTAGTTTGGAAATTATTTAACATAGTTTATATTATGAAGAGTCACATGTTGGTGTCCTCCATTTATAGTTGAAAAATTAAATTTCATCTTATATTTTTCAATAACATTGTGATGCATGTGACTACATATTTTATATGGGAATGGATTGGAAAAACTGTGGTTATTGATACTATTTAATATATTTATTTTCTTTCAAAAAGTGTAATACCTCTAATATTCTTTGTTTTATACCTTTGTAGATAATCATCACCTATGGCCTATTGAGAGTTTTTTGGGTCGCCTTCAATATCATTGTTGTATGTGGAGAATCCATAGAGGGATAAGATAATTCCAATTTTTTAATATACTATTGTTTTATAAGGAAAAAATAATGGTGATTTTTTTAATCTTCTTCATTCATTGAAGCATTAATATTCTCCTATCATGCTGACATGTGATTTTTAAGAGGGAATTTATTGTGTATATTTATACTCACTCATATTTTTATATATATTTTTGAGCTCATCCCTAGTTTTGGATTTAATTTTTTATAATAAATTTAGATGGAAGAGTCATATATATATATATATATGTATGTATATGTATATGTATATTGGAAAAATCATAAGGAACCCTCAGTGAAATTAGAACCCTCTTTGACTAAAGTGTTGATTAATTTCACAGTTTTTTTCCTCCCCTATAATTTTCCATCATTTATTTTCAATTTTATGGTATAACTTGATTTATCCTCATTAATATTAAATCATGGTTTTTAATTAATTTTTAAATACATATTGTTTTCTTTGTGTATAAAAATCAATTAAAACCCTATTATAAATGTATCCATGTTTATGGTGTACAAATAAACTCTTGAGTTATAGTTTTTTCATTAACCTTCCAAATAGTTCCTTTGTATTTCATGAGATTTGATCAGTTCGGTGTCCCCATAATTTGGTATAAAAGAGAAGTTTTACTTAATCGAAAATTCCAAAATCGAATACTTCATCACCTCAAGGCTGCTAAACATCATCTCCAGATCTCATAGCCCTCATTGACCAGGGCAACGACCCTCTAGTGGTTAACCGGGTGATGAAGGAGGTCAATGGATTAATGATGTATCCAATTATCATGAATAAAATATAATATTACTAGGCCTTTATGATTATGTTTATGCTATAGGCATGAAGAATCTATGAATTCATCGACACTGGTGGTGTTGAACATCTAGAAGATTAGATGGTTTTGGACGTTATCCTACATGTTATCCCATCGAAGATGATTTACACACATATTTTCAAAGAAATATTCAAAGAATACTGGGAAATGTTCAAGACCATTAACATCAACATTTATTGAGTGTGAAATTAAAATGATCATTATATCATCAATAATTACAAATTCATTGATTTCTGTAATGAAAAATTAGTGGATGACATAAATATGCAGCTCACCAGGTTAGTCAACCAACTCACAATCCTCATTGATCTGAATCCTTAATAAAATTTTGTTAATAAGTAACTTCATGTATTCCCCAATAGTTTCTCATAAATTTCTCTCTCAATTGAGATGTTATTCAGTATCTTAATTCTCATTGTGGAAGAGGTAATTGGGAAAATCAAAATGGAAGAGTAAAATTTTGAGTCGGGACCCACATCTAATGCTTGAATGAAATTTCTCCTCACTAAGGAGTAGTGGGTTGGTCAGATTAAGGAGTGTCTAATAGGGAAAGGATCATTAAATGACTCTAAATCCATCAATTAACTTTTCCATCAATTACATAGAAAGAGAGATAGTGATAATGATGGAAATGGAAGGTATAGAGCAAGATACCATGATAGTCGTGATGTATCATGGAAAAAAGTAATAACAATAGAGAAATGGGATATTTGGAAAAATATTATCTTATTTTGATGAAAAGGTATTAGAATCTTCTAACCGAAGGTGAAGACAATGAGGTCACACTTCTTATTCCAAGGGGGTCACTGTATTACATGATTCCCCATCACCACAATTCGCATCTCCCAATATTATATCACCATGATGTAGCCCCATGTGGCTGGTTGAGGTTAATTTTATCACACAACTAAATAAGGAGGAGATTATTGAATAAAACCTATGGAACCTCGACATCGATTCCATAAATCATATTAATAGATCATGAACTATCTTCTATGAACTTTACTCTGGGATCTGTGTCACCATCTTGTTTTTTGATGGATCAGTTGTCAATATCATGGGCTACGGGACAATAGTGTTCCCATGCAATACCGAATAGAACTACTTGATCATGGGGGTCAACTTCATCCTGAGTATCAACTCCAAAATCTTCAATATTAGACAACTTTATGAGAATGGTTTTTAGGTACTAATCATGGGAGGAATTGTGAAGATCTGTGACCCAAAACTATTCATGTTGGATAGGGTGCAGCACTTCCCCAATAATTTGTATAAGATAAGAATTTACACTGCAGAGTTGATATTCTTATCTACAAATGGCTCGGAGTAGTCATGGTGATGGAATATGAGTTATGGTTACATGAATTTTTAGGATCTGCATTATCTCCCTGAACACAATATGGTGTGAGGTGTTCTATGAATAGATAAAGTAGATCATGTTTGTGTTAGCTACCACACTGGGAATAAAATGTGAGTTTCTTTCCCCAAGAAGGTAAAGAATATTTTGGAGGTATTCCACCAGCTTCTCACAGTGACCTTTGTTGACTGATCACACTGATGATGTTAAGAGTTATATTCTACTTTCTACTACTCTGGGATGGCATGAGATGCAAAGTGTGGATTAATCTAATCATGGGAAAATACCAATCTCCCACAAAAATTAGATGCTTTGAGGATATATTAGAGGTAGAAACAAGGGTGAAACTGAAGTTCCTCCACAGCGACTATGGTGGTGAGGTCAATTCAACGGAATTTAGAAAATATTATACTGAATTTGGAATACAATAAGGATCACATCTCTCTACTCACCCCAGCCGAATGGGATCATTGAAAAATGAATATAGACCACGGTTTCCATGGATCAGAGCATACTAAATTGAAATTGACTTCCTAGGGTGTTCTTGGGTGAGGCCTTATCTACTAACATCTTCATACTCAAATATGTGTCATCATACAACCCTTAATATATGATGCCATATAAAGCATGACATAGTAAATTAATGGAGGTGAACTTTCTCTCTCCCCTAGGTGGCATCCCTCATGTCATGAATGTGAATCTACACCTAAAGAAGTTGGATAGTCATAGTACACCATTTATATTCACTTGGTATGAGTTCGATTTTTAGACATACTAGGTTTATGACCCCGATGTAAAGTACATGCATGTAACACAAAATATAATATTTGATAAGGTAGAATAATGGGATTGGAGTGATGATGAAAAATAAGGTTTTTTGATTAGTGAGGAACCATTCACCATCGATCACACTATGATATATATACCAGGGATAGTAGGGACCAAAAACACTTTTACAGACCATAGATCATCAACCACACCAACTAGTGCACACTCTGCAGAAACTGTAATGCTAGATGCAGTCAATGTGATTCTCACACCATCATACGTAGTAGAGATTCTATTTCCACCATCCAAAATGGTGGAATCAACCGATACCAGTCATGATGATGAAACTCTTTAGTTTTAGACCATCGACAATAGTATTAGGGTTACAATGTCACCTAATTTTCACTATGTGATCTCAAATATGGTGATCTACATTTCAATATGATCGATGATCCAACTTCCTTAATCGAATTAAGACAAAACCAATGTTGGAGAAAGATAATTCTTGAGGAGAATGTGATGAAATCGTCCTCTTGGAAATAAATGGAGAAGTATAAGAATTTGTTTCATATATGGTTCAACATCAAAATCCCACTTCTTTCTCTAGGAACAAGTAGAAAAAGGAGTTCCTTCATACTCCCAATATTATGTTAGCATCATCCATGGGAAAAAATTCAAAAACTTTGGATTCCAATCCCACTCACATGCATTCCACATTTATTGTGGATAAGTTTTTTCATGTATCAAGAACTCAATGGAGGATATATTCTCATACACTCTCACAAAGTAACTTGTTTGTTCCATGTTATAGGAGCTATGCATAAAGATCGATGTTGTTGAGATCCGATAAACATGGAATAAATTATGTGGTGATATTATTGACTAATGTGGTGATTAATATCACAGTATTGTTCCTCCTACTACAATTTTCCCTCATTTATTTTTCATTTTTTGAGATGATGTGAATTTACTTCATTAGGTCCACTGCATGGTTTTTAATTATGTTGTAAATACATCTATCTCTTATCAGAAAAGTATCCTAGTTTTTTTGGGAAAAAAACCTTTTGAGTTTTTGTTTACCCACTGCTCTTCCAAAGAATTTTTCTTTATTTATAATAAATGATCGACCCTCTCTCTAGATTTGGAAATTTTGAACACCTCCTTCCTCGACATACCACCCCTCCCATATATCACTAATAGATGTCAATATTCCCTAAATCCCCCATCCATGGATTCCATAGTATCCTATAATGATGAATTTATTAGATTCACTTCCTCACCCTCCCAATCCATATTTGATTCAATATGAGCCCCTCTAATAAATTATTTTTTCAAAGAAACCAAATATTGTAGGCGATGAATAAACCATTAATATATAATTATAAGAGCCCCAAAGGGAAAACAATTTCCACACTCCCACTCTTCTTGTGATATTTGGTTTATAGAATACCTCTTTTCCCTCCTTCTCTTACTTTTTAATTGAAAAATTGGTATTTTATACTCTTCTTGGTGTCAATTACTTGGATGAAAAGAAACTGTGTGTTTTTCATCGATAAAATGAGTATTTTTTTAATTTCCTTGTCTTGGTATAATAAAATAGGTAAACGATGAAGTTTTATCCTATTTTACTAGACCATAGTCATTAATTTTGGATGATACCCTAAGACATTGGCATACTTTCTATAGATTCCTAGTTATCCACTAAATTTCAAAAACCATTCAGTGCTCATGGATGTTGGGAATTCATTGTGAGGTTTTATTTATGCTAATGAATACACTTTAGATTTTCTCAAACCCAAGGATCCATGAATTTTTGTGGAATTGGATATCACAGGCTAAGTTCATTGTATATGTAACTTAAAATCTAGGTTAAAGTCTTTTTAATTCATTACATTCATTATTAAATTCACCTTATATTTTTTCAATTTTTTCACCTCTAGTTCTATAACTCAGAGTATTTAAAAAAGGGTTGTCACCTTATGAAGAGGTATAGTTATGTAAATACATAAAGTTTTGATTTACTTTTATATCACCCATATCATGCTCAACAAATAAAAAAATATTATGTTTGGTCATCTTCTTCACCTAGATATGCTTCTTGATTTTATTTTTCGGGTGTTGTGGTATCCTAGGATGAGTCCCTTCCAACATCTACCCCTTTCTTGGATACTTTCATATAAGAATCACATACCTTTATCCAAAAATATTAAATAAAATGGAACTCTTGATTGATTTTATTCCGATCCAAATAATTCTAAAAAAGAATTCCAAAAATACCACCCATGAAATATTCATCCCCAAATAAAGTTCACTATTCCTTTAAAGGATTTAAGTGTGGGATTAGTATAATTTTGTGTCCCAATGATGTTTCATTTTAATGTAGTATCATACATGTAATTCAAGAGGATGGGAGCCCCCTAAAAATTTTATTTCTTTCATAAAATCACCAAACAATAAAATCATTATGTATTAGTCAAGATTTAACCTAATAATGTCCTTAATATACTCAATTATTTTTCTAGTAAAATAAATTTTCCAAGTCTCCTTCACCTAGATACTACTAATTTAAATGTTTGGGTTCATTGGAAGAATAATGTGGATGTCGGTCTTATTAATTATTATGTTCAACAAATCACTACCAAGGTGTTTTAATACTTTTTAACCCTTTCCCTTACTAAAATTTATTTAAGATTTGATTCCAAAAATATATGAATTCTTTGGAGATCTCTATAATAGTATGATATATGGTATTGGAAACATATTATTGGTGATGAATTTAACACCATCATCAACCCTTTATTTAAAAAATCAGTTGATGAATTCAAGGAATTTGTGGTTGAAATCCAACTTCAAAACGTGAGGTATAGTGGATGTAGATTCAATTGGTCCAACAATATAATTTTTTTAAATTACATGGTTCAAACTAGATAGGATCATCAAAAATATTTAATGTATCATCACCTTTCATGACCTTAAATTATCCCACCTCTTTTTATCTCTATCAAACCGTTCTCCCATTACTAATTCCTTGGGATAATAATAATGATATATAAGGCTTATAATTCTACGAGGCATTGATTTCCAACCCTGATTTCTTGTATAATAATTATAACTCCTAGAATGATCCTATTAAAGGTTCATTATAGGTGAAATTATACATGAAACACTTATAGCTAAAACCCATTTTAGGGAATATTTATTCAATTCAAAAAAAATCTTTTGGACCTTTCTAAACTAACTAATTAAATTCATTATCTAGATCATCCTATCCAGATACACTAGGATGATAATAAGAGTGTGATAGTTTCGGCCAAAAAAAACACTTTGAAATTGTCTACATAATGAAGAAATTTAGGTGAAGTGGAATTCTTAAATAATATATAAATATGATAAGAACCAAAAATACTAATAATATTATAGATACATAATTGGAACCAAAAAATACTTAGATTTTACATATTTAACTATAATTTTGTATATTAATTCTTTAAAGGGGGTTATATTCCCATATTTAAAGCCTCCACTTCCCTAGTATTCATTCCCATAGTTCAAAATCCCATATCCTTTCGTCACTTCTAGATGATTAGTCTCAAAAAAATTTCCTATAAAATTGTGTCTAATAAGATAAATAATTATCTCATGTCGATACTTCCTAATTTTATCTCTGAGAAGCATAGGGTTCATTATAGAGAGGATAATTCAGAGAGATTTTTTCATGGTATAGAAGATGGTTCTGGAAATTTATTATAATGTTTTTGGAAGGAATATCATGATTAAATTAAATTTGAAGAAGCATAGTCCCAAATCCCGATTTACCACTGATAGGGGTGAATCAATGGTTTACTTTTTAAAAATTCTTTCTTTTAAATTCAACCTATTGAAATTTATATAGTTCTCAATCCACTTAGTGATATATCATTATGTCACTTCATATATAGATATAATAAGATAGAGAAGAACACAAAATATTTACAGGGTTTGGTACAAATACTTACTCCTTTATATGTTGGTTATTCCCTGAACATGGATTATTTAATATAATCATATAATCAATTACAGTGGCTTAGGTAGAAATTGGTTATACACCTAGTTATTTGATCCTCCAGTTGATCCAAGTTATACCTCTATCAATATAACTGTTCTACCTCAGTGACATATACCCCCAAATATCTTCTTCTACAAGGTTAGTTATACACCCTAACAACTAGTTATAACCCCATCTATAAGATTTTTATTATCTTTTATCTTAATCCATTATAGAATAGTATCTTTATCTTATTTTGATATATTTCTAGACCACACATTATCATGTACTTAATCAAGAGACTTTAAACTAGATAGTATTTCTCAACTATCTCTAATCACCTGTATTTGTTCAGTTTCTTTACTGCAACAATTCTGGAGCAATTAATCCATATTTTTGATGATGTACCAACCTCAATAAATGTGTTCAAGTGATTAATGTAACTTCTTCAAAAACAATTTATGTAAAAAGGATCTTGAACAATGTATACTCAGAATATTATTGAATTCTCAATGTAATCTCAAATAATCACTTCATGGAAGCATAATATATTGGATGGTGAATATCGTAAACTCTAGAATATATTATATTTATTTATTTATATTTTGTGTGATATATCAATGTTTTGGGTAATCTCAAAATATTTCAAGAACCCTTTTAATATTCTTTTATACTTTTCCATCCAACCACTTGATGTTTATCAAAAGTGGTATACATAGTGAATTGAAATCAAGTGTTGCATGAAAGACTTGTCAATCTCCACATTTATAAAACCAGGTGTGGATCACATGATTTTATTTCTCATACTTCATGAATCCAGGTAAGGTTCACATGATATTCTCCCTTCAATCACACTTCCTCTATAAAATCCAAGTAAGTATTGTGGGTCCTCCTTCTTCCTTCACATGAAGTCATCATTAGAAGTATCACCTCTTTCACATATGTTCTTCCCATGATAAGAGTTTATGACGATGGTTTATTCAAAACTTTATTCATGTAATAAATAGTTTCTTCATAGGATGACGTTCATATGACGCATTTTGTGACTACAGGATCCATTGCATGACATGAGTTGTTCTTAACTACTTCTTTATAAAATAATGGTTGTCCCCAGATTTCCTCCTCATCTCCTTTACATAACCAAGATAGTTAATGAGATACTCCTTCACATGACAGTATCACATGAGGTCCATCTCCTTCACATGAATGAATCACGTGAGTACTCTATTTTGAGAGTTATCTCAGTATCATGATGTGCATCATCAATATTTTTTCCCTTGTATAGGTTTTTATAGATAAAGGTACATCACCCCTCCTCCATATTTCATGTCATACTGAGGACTCGTTAAAAACACGAGGATATCAATGTATATCATTGAGTTACACAGAATTCATCTTCCCCATGCATCATGAGAATGTTCGAGTGATGAAATGTTCACTTAGTTGATCAGGTAATGCTTTATTTGGATTCTAGTGAAATCATGTTAAGTTTCACCATGCCTTCATTCGATGTCTCTTGATATCTTGGTGGATATACTCTCTAATAATTTAATCGATAATACGTATAATTGATTGAAGGATCATTTGGTTAAAGGTATGTCATTATTCATGTGACATCCACTTTTGGTTGATTTATTTATTTTTGTAATGTAATTAACATTATGCGATGACATTGATGATCATCATTCATTCATTAAATGAACTCATGTAATGTCACTATTTCTTGTTATGGCTGAATATTTAATTCAATTGTCCTATATTGAATCAACTTCTTTTAAACATGACATGTATTAAAGACAAAAACATATTGTATTTACTTAGTGTGATCATCCTTGTATTAATGTCTTCACATGATACCATGTGTAGTCTAAGTATATTTGATCATGCGGGTTAAATCCTATCATTTGAAGGATGAAGACAATGGGTGGATTTTACTACATGAAATGTCGAATATCGAACAGTTGAGATTAGATCAATTGAATGGATGACATTATATGTGTCTTTTTAATGATGGAGAAATAGTAAAATTATTCTCCGCAACCCACATTGAAATTCCACAGTGGCTTTGCTCCACTTTATAATGAAAATTGTTTTCCTTGGTCGACAGATGCGAGTATGGGGTTTGCTCCCAGTAATTTTTTCCCGTCACGCTTCCACCCCTACGATGCACCCATTTTATAACTTATTTCACACATAGTGTGAACTCATGAAGGCCTATACATAGCCCTTACCGCTCACCCCTCCTTCTACCATACAGGTCCTTATGGGATGGATCTCTCCCATTGTTTAGGCCTCTTCCCACATGTATGGGAATGAGTTAGTCCCTTACACTCATGTGGTTGCCCAATATTTTATATATATCTAAAATAATATTTAGATCATATTCTATGTATATAATATATAATTCCAATCATTCTTAGTGATTATTCTTCAAAACAATATTCATGTAATAATATTTATAATGTATAGTTTGCTTCAATTCCTCTTCACCCAAATTAGGGGAAAAAATTATTGTAAACAATGTGCACTCCTTAGAACAAATTATTATGAATTAAATATCAGTTCAATAATCATTGGAGATGTAACATCTATAATTGATCAATAATTAAATCTTCTTTCAACAAGTTAGTTCATAACAATTTTCAAAGAATCACCACTTCTTATACCAACGTATATAGACTTATTTTAAACAAATTCACTATGGGTTCAACAATATCCCTATTTGTATTTCTTTTTCTATATAAAAACAAATAATTCAAATCAATATGTTTGAAAACTTATCCACCTTATTGAAAATTAAATATAAAATATGAGTGGGGTATTCTCATACCAAAATTCTTCTCAAAAACATGTTATCCTCCATTCGAAGATTATTTCATGATCACTTCTAAGAGAGGTGTGATATCACTTTATTTTCATAAGTAAAGAGCTTTTAGTTAATAAAATATAAATATAAATGGGAGAACCCAGTGTATAAAAAACTTTATGTATATAAAAGGTTGTATATGATATCTATAAACTACCATTCATGTGAAATAACGCTCAGAAAGTTACATATATCCTTTATGGCGTTGTAAGAAATCAGATTTATCAATAAAATGTTAAATACTTCACACAATTTAATAAACAGATTATAAAGTTCAATTAAAAAAGATAAAAATCCCCCTTTTTATCATCTTCACATCAACCAATCACTCACCCTTAATTGATATGATAAATTAAATTAAGAATGAGAGACAAATGTGTGATTGGAATAACTCATATTCAGGTTTTATAATGTTGTTTAGAAGTTACACATTCATTATATAGTGAAAATTAAATATCTTCACCTAATAAATGCTCCCCCTCAAGAGTTTAATCCATATCCTTTAATTACCTACATGTTAGTACAAAAATATTCATATATATGGAAATAAGGAGGAACCTTATTTTTCATCAGGTGTAACATTTAGGTTGAGAGCATCCTCCCTTCCTGGGACATTATTTTCTCCCAATCTCAGTATTTTCTTTGTGTGAAGTGTATATTTTCAATGTATTCATTTGAATGCCAAAGGATTTCTATTCATTTATTTTAATTTCAAACAGATCCCACTAATTAGGGAAAATCTTCGTGCAGTTATATAGAGCATTTCCATATTTAGCACACCTTACACACAAGTCACAATCCTTGTGTGGAGTATATTATTTCACCTCAATTTCTATAAAAAATGATTTTATTTATCTTCATCAAAAAAATTAGATTCCTATAATCTATTATCCAAAATCAATAGTTTTTTCCAAAAAACTAGGCACTCTATCTTGTAATTTTCTATCTTCTCTATATCATCACATGACTTACCATTGTTTTCATATTTCATACTCTTACCTTTCACAGAATGGGTAATGTATCTTGGTCTTTTTCTCCTAAATTTGATATCATTGTGACCCTTCTGAGTACATCTACCCCAACTTCTTCTTGGCATTCATATTTGTTATGAATTAGAATTTTGGATTTATTTTTTGTCACAACATTATTTCTCTATGAATCTATTGTCCTTTTTAGTCATCATTTCCCCTTGATTTATGATTGTTTCTTAATAATGACATATTATAATAATAATTTTAGTCTTTGTTCAATATATTTCATAGAACCATAAAAACTAAGGAACCTATACTTTTCACTTTCATATGTATTTTTTACAAACAATTAGTTTTTTTTTGTACTTCAAAATGAGCCTTATTTTTTCTATGGGAAAATATATTTATTGAATAATTTCTCACTCTATTTCATGTATGAAACGATATTTCATTTTTATTTATATTGTTATTTGTTTAATAGTCTTATTATTTTTTTACATATCAAGAATAACTTATCACCTTTTTTTTCTTTCCCTCCATCATTTGTGTTATGATCATCACTTCACATCATCAGATGATTTGTGTGTGATAGGTAAATACCAATACTCTTTATAATAGTGACCACTTATGTTGTAGTACTCACAATAATATTCAATAAATTCTAATATCTTCTTTATAGACGATTCATTTTTTATGAGTTTTTCTTCATTGGTGTAGTACATCTCTTATATGCTACTTTTCTCCCCCTAAATGTAGTCCTTCTATAATTTTGATGAATTTTTTTATTCAAATATTTTAAATATTTATTCTTAAACATCCAAAAATAGAAATAATATCTTATTAATATGTTTCACTTATTTTTTAGTGTAGTTTTTCTAGATATCCCATTTTTTGAAACTTTTTATTTTTCAGTGGAACTAAAACTCTTTGAGAAATTTCATTGGGAATAAGTCTTCATGTTTCATTTCACATACATCATTTATTTAATCAGTTTATCTATATTTTTAACCATATATAATTTCCCATAGTTTTGTTTAAAACTTACACTTGCACTTGACAAAATGTTAGTACCCATTATTGTTTCTGTTTTAAGGGATACCTTTCTCTTATAGGATTATGTCATTATTATTTTGGGATCATGATCATCAATACATAGTTTATTGGTACTATATTCTATTTCAATAATTTTGTAAGTTATTCCCTGTGGTTATTCTGGATTTTTCAATATCACCTCTAGATCTAAACACTTCATGTTGAGGGATTTCTTCTCATCCACAACTAATATTATTTTATATTCTCAATCCTCTATAATATTCTTTTATTTTTATTCATTAATGTTTCTTTACTATTTAAATGATTTTTAAATTACCTTTTTCCTATTATATTTATCCTACAATTGAGATGCTATGATAACAATAGAAAAATTGTGAAATTTTTCAAATGTATGGAAAGATTTTGAAAATTTAATCTAAAATATTTCTTTCTCACAAACATTATTTTGTAATTCTTTAAAAACTACAAAAAATATTTCATTTTAAATATAAATTTTTTCTTCCCTTTCATTCACGTGTTTTGTGAGAGTGTTAGATATTCCAAACATTTAGTCAAGTCATCTTCCATAGAATTATAATCTCATTCTAGCTGTCATTTTTCATTGTAAATATCCTTGACACGTTTAACTATATTTTTTACAACTTATTTGGGAACATTCATTAAATTTTATTTGAATTAGTAATGTAGGTTACTATGTGATAAATCTTAATCATATATTGATAAGGATTCATTAGAATAATAATAATTAAAATTATTATTACAACATATTCCATAATTTTTACCATCAATTAGAGGTCTCTCTTCTTGTACTATAAGATTATTCTTTAGCTTTCTTGCATGTCCCTTCTTTCTATTCTTCTGAGTCTTTGATGAAATTTAAAGATTAGTATCCTGAGGAGTAGCTTAATTTTTCTTCATCTATTCTAGATCACTCATTTCTATAAAATTTCACATTATAAAATCCATCTTATATCATTACAGGTGAGTACCCTCTAATACCACTTTTAGTTCAATGAGCTAGATTGACCACTTATAGGGGTGAATAAGAGGTTTAGTTTTTAAAAATTTGTTATTTTGAATTATAAACATCGAAAATGGTAAGGTTATTGATACAATCTATTATATCTCATAGTCTCAATTAATATGATGAACTAATAAGACAAGGAACAACACATGATATTGACAAGGTTTTGTACAAATACCTACTTCATGACATGT
Source organism: Viscum album (assembly GCA_963277665.1). NCBI lineage: Eukaryota > Viridiplantae > Streptophyta > Magnoliopsida > Santalales > Viscaceae > Viscum > Viscum album. Next base: position 152,175,441 of record OY728138.1, read on the forward strand.
TAGTTATTACCCCTAACATAAATTCCCTACTATAATCTATTCATATATTAAAATGTTTTTGGTATAAATTAATTATACACCCCACTAGTTTCTCCACATTTTTATCCTTGTTATACCTCCCCATGAATCCAAATCTTATGCCTAAGTTGGTTATACACCCCCCCCCCCCCACAACTACCTTCTTCTTCTTAACTAGTTATACACCCTACGCTCGAGCCTCTTCAACAACTGGTTATATCCTAAACTAAAAGATTATTCTTCTTTTTTATCATGATCTATACTAATATTATATATTTATATTCCTCTATTATTTTATTGGATCAAATATTCCCATGTACCTATTGAAGTGCCTTTGAAACCTTAGGGTATTTCTAAAATATCTTTGATCCATTGTACATGATCAGTTTCCCTAGTGGAATAATGCTCAAGAAATTATTCCTTATTTCTGATGAAGTCTCAACCTTAAAAAATATTTGTAAAGTTATGTACACAAATTCTTCAAGAATTTTTAATTTAGGAAGTATCTTTCAAAATTTCAACTTAGTCTCTTCTTTAATTTCTAACATAATATCACAAAATACACTTCATGCATGTATCCTTCATTTCATGGTGCATATTTTAAACCCTATCACATATTATATATTTTTCATGATTATTTTATTTTTTATCCGTATGTTTTTTGGTTATATAAATATATTTGAATAACACTTTAATATTATTATTTAATTTCTTATCCAAACACTATATGGTAATAAAAAGTGGTATGTATGGTGTATGGAATTTATGGGTTTCATACAAGACTTTTATCCTTCCTCCTTCATGTGACCAGGTAGGAATCACATTACTTTATTTATTCTACTTCACATGACCATGTAAGGTTTATACAATCTTATCCCTTCAAGCACACTCCCACTACAAAATCCAAGTAAGGCTTGTGAGTTATCCCATTACTTTATGTGAATTGATCATGTGATGTCTAACAGCATTCATGAATGTTCTTTGCAAGATAGAAGGTTCCATACACGGTTATTATCAACTCTAAATTCATAATAAATTGGTGTTTTAAAGAATGACATTTTCCTTATACTGGTTTTTTCCATGAGTTCCTTCCCATGACAGGAGTTATTCTTGAGTGATGCTTTATGAGAAAGTGGTTTTTTCATGGGTTCCACCTCCTTTAATTTTCAATATAGAGGTAGTTCATGAGGTATTCCATCATGTGATAGAATCACATGATATCTTTCACCTTCGAGTGAATAAATCATGTGAGTACTACTTTTGAGAGCTCTCTCAATATATCAAACTGATTTGGTGATCTTGAGAACACCATCTATAATTTTTAGAGAGGAGGATACAACATATCTTCTCTACTTTTCATTCCATGTCGAGAAATCATTAAACATCCTAGGATCTTAGTGCATCTCATTGAATTCAAAATATTTCTAATTCTCCATACAACACCAGAATGATCAATTGATAGTGTGATTTCATCACATTATCACTTAATTGATCATTCAATTCCTTATTAGATGTCTTATGATTCCATGGTAAGTATTGGAATGTGTTCATGGGATTCTTCTTGATAGCTCGGTATAAATCCTCTCAAATGATTTAATATGTAATATCTGTAATTGAAATAAGTTTCATATGATCAAATATAAATTATTATTATTGTGATAACCTCACAATTTCATTATTATTTCAGAAAATTTAAATAACATTACATGATTCAATTTATTAATGTAATTTATTCGTGTGATGAACTTATGTGATGTCACTGGCTCTTGTGACGAATTCACGCTTAACTTGATTATACTCTACTGAATCAACTTCTATGAATCCTGTCATGCATGAAATATAATGATTGTATGAATGTGATTGACATGATAGACCTTGTTTTGATGTCTTGGATTGATATTATAGTATCTAAATTTGTCTTCTTTCATGTGGGTTGAATCCCCATCATCCTATAGTTGAAGATGATGGATTAATTAAAATATATGTGGTGTGGGAGATCATATGGTTGAGATTGGTTCAATCAAATAAATCTCATTATATTTTTTTTAATGATGGAGGAACAATATAGTGCTTATATGTCTCCCACATCAAAATTACACCATGTATTTTATCTGATTTATAAGGAAACTTCTTTCCTTTGGTTGGAATATGCATGTAATGGGAATGCTCTTAGCCATCATGCCTATTAATGTTGTTGCCCTTGTAGTGAGGACTAGTTATCCCAAAGCACACCAGTGGTGCACCCTCATGTAGGATTATACATGGTCTATCCCAATTTCCCTTCCTAATGTCATGTGAACCCTTATGAGATAACTCTCCCATATGGTTAAGGAATCCTCCCAAATGTATCAGATTAATTTTTGTCCCTTGGACTCATGTGGTTAGCCCATATTTTTTAAATATATCCCAAATAATATGAATTAGATATTATAAGTATAAGATATAAAATTTCAAGAAATCTTAATTATTATTCTTAAAAATAATCTTCATGAAATTATTATTATCTTGCATAGTCTTATTCAATTCCTCCTCACCCAAATAAGGGATGGAAAATTTATAAAGAGAATGTGAACTCCTTATCCCAAGTCATTATGAATTAAATATTAGTTCAACAATACTGAGAGTTGTAACATGAATAATTGCTCAAGAATGACATCCAATGTCATCAAGTGAGTCTATAAACATTTTAGATACATAACCACTTCATCTACCAAAACATATTGACATTTTAAGAATAAATTAAATCTAGGATCAATTATAAGTCTTATGAAAGAAATGGAGAGGGGATTTATCTTAAAGTCTCTTAGAATCATTGGTTACTTTAAAAACATTTGTAATCTCATATTATGCTTCATTTCATAACCAAATCATTATCTTTACATCTTTAAAAAGTGGTTTGGATTCTTAAAATTAGTGTGTGGCATGTGATAAAGGCAACAAATCTCACATAGTCCTTTTATCACTTCCCAAGACATGTTCAAAATTAAACTCAACATCCTGATATCTAATGGTTCTGTATGAAGTAGTAATAGTAGTTATAGGTGGCTAAGGATTTATTATCTTCTTCTCATTGATGATATATTTTTATCTTCTACAATGGTATATATACCACTTTAATGGATTTTAAACATCTCACATCTGAGTATAGCACCAAGAGTGTTTAGAAAGTGAACGAGTCTAAAGGATGCTTATACATTGATCCTGGGTTATGAAATAGAAGAATCACTCTCACTAAATAGTGGTTGAGGTTTCATAGATAGGAATTCTCAATCATTTATCTAACATTTCCCCTAATCCATGGGTGGATTCAAATATATCATTTCAATGTGCTGGTGGAGAAAATTGCATGCTTTTATTCGGAGGGGAAAATACCCTAATTAAAATTTTTTTATCCTCAATCCCAATTCTTATATTATATATTATCAAGGTTCCTAATGTTGTTATAATAGACATAAAAATAATATTCATGGGGTTTTTGTGGGAGTCTAGTTCAGATAAAAACATTCACTGGGAGAGTTGGAAATGAATTTTTTCTCCATGTCTATAGGATGTTACAACCTTCATAGTATATTTGAAACTATGAAACACACACAAGGGAAATTAACTAGAGAATTAATGGTTGGATAAACCTTATGGATTCTCTCTAGACCTCTCTATAATGTCTTATAAACATTGTTAAACTCCCATTTAGAAGAATATCCTTCCTTAATGTCAGTTATACTTGAAAACTAATAGGGGTTATTGGGAAATGTAAAATATTCTTGTGGAAGTAAAACTGGATGAGTTTCTCTCTAACAATCCATAATGATTAGTTTATTCCAAGAGGATTAAAATTATAATAAATTTATTATACTCAAACTAAAAACAATTGAAAGATCATAATATATTGTAAGTATGAGGTTGATTTCATGAGAAACTAGGAAGCTTAGTTAACTTTATTGACCAATTACTTGATCCTTTCTATCTTGTTAAATTTTTGAAATGAAATTATTAAATATGTTCTGCTAGAATAATTAGTGAGTTAGTGAATTAAATAGTTGGGTTTTGTCTTAGTGGTAAGAGCCTCATAATCCAACATGAAAATGGGGGTTCAAAACCCATAGGGCACAATTTATTATAGCAGTACTGTTGTGGTACTGTAGCAGCGGTGGTACTGTTGATCGGTGGTTCTGTAGCGGCGGCAGGGCACTGTAGAAGTAGTGAGTACTGTAGCAGTCGGGTTAATATTCACATAATGGGCATTTGGCCAAAACTTTGTGCCTACAGGCTATGTAATGGGATACATGCCCACTGGGCCTTTGGGCTATGTAATGGGTCTCCCTCTACCTAGTTAAAAGAGGTCTTTGCTTTGCTTTAATAATAAAAAGAGGCTTTAGCCATAGCCTTTTAAAAGAACATTTGATAAAATAAACCAAATTCACTGTTTCGTGATTATAGGGGTAATTAAATTTCATGTGGTTAATTTTAATAAATAATATAACATATAAACTCTTAATAGTCGTAATAATAATAAAAAGTACATTAAGATCATATCACCTTTGAAAAACCAATAATCCAATCCAATGTTCATGAATTAATTACCTCTACCATGTTTGAGTTAATTAATTATAAAAAAAAATTTGATCAATGATTTAATAATGAATATGATAAAATTATTTTTTTTAATAACATCACACTATGTAATAAGATCTTCCCATGAGTGAAAAAGAATTAAAACATGATAGATAACATTTTCAACCAATCTCATTCCTTCTGTGAAATTATCTACTCATAGTTGATTGTCAATCAATAATGAATAAACCAAATACCAATAATGAGATAATTTAAAAATAATATATAAATAATTTAATAATAATCGATAGTTAATTGAACTAGAAAAATAAATCCAAAGTAAGATTCACATGACTACATAGTGAAAAACATAAAGATAAAAAAGAAATAAATCTTTACTATAATAAAATAGTTGGATGATAAATTTATAATGTATCAGGACAGTAATTTTGTAAAAATAGGTAAAATATATTTCTCTATATAGAAAATCTCTTTTTGTAACCTTATCCAACTCAAATTCCTTTAATAATGGCCCAATCTTACTAAAAATCATCCTTAAATGTTGTCTATAGTACACTATATGTCACCCCAAAATGGAAAGTGATTTTTCATATCCATTTTAGTTATTATATCATCAAAAAACATATTTGAGAAGTCTCCTTCCATGATAGACTTTATCATGATGAAACAGGGTGAGAAAAGGTGATAAAAAACATCACATATTGTTGTTTCCCTAGATGGAACCCCAAAAAATAGTAAAATGATCACAGTGTATTTAATATAGCTTTAATAGACCTAATATTTAAGACACAACCTCAAGTATTCATTCTAAAGGTCCTAATATATTTAAATTAATTGTTTTTTAAAACAAAAACAATCATCATTTTTCATGTATTTTTCTTTGTCTTCCATGAAATCATTGTGATGTGACCTCAATTTCAGTGTAATAAGTTTTTCCCATTTCCTCCAACAATCCTCCCTCAATAAACTATATCATCCTTATATTTTTTCACGTTTTATATCTTGTGATTGTTCCATAATATAGGTAACTACATGTTCCAAACATCAAATCAACACATATCACAATGCAACATCTCCAAATCTTTTGACCATGAACTTTATATCATATTTTGTTCCTCGAGTATGTTAGCGTATGAAGTTTCATGGGTTTGGGAATAGTTCTATTGGACATATCTATTTAAATTGTCTTGAGTGGTTCATAGTGAAATGATATAGATCATAATTTGATAATCTTCAACTCATCTAAAAGATATCTTCACACAAAATTCCTTACAATGTGGTACTTATTTTCATGGTAAAACATGATTCTCCTTTGGATGCCAAAAAATTTTCCCACATCAAATTTTCACTGAGTCTCCCCTCTAGTTAATAATCTCTTTCACACACTACACTCCACCAGTGTGTTGTGATGGGTTTGTGTAATCATCCTCAAAGTACTACCTCTCATTGGGTTCTCTTTTTAACTACTCCACAATACATATCCTATTACACATCTCTTCCTTTTGTGATGATTCCACTGCCCTGATAGATTATAGTCATCTATAGTCCTCACAATGGTCGATTTGGGCTTGGAACTCTCTTTTTTCCATGATATTAAAGGTGTCATAGTGTAACACAATAGGTTGTAGCATGATTTTCATATTATCATATGAATGTCTACTTAAATCTTTTAATCTCAACATTATAAAAAATATTTACATAAAACATTAAAAAAATTGGTATTATTATGTCCCAAAATAAATCATATCTATCATATAAATTTGTGCAAAAATTAGGTTAACAGACCCCCATAAACATTAATTTTTATTTTCCTCAAGTAAAATCTCTAAATATAATCAAAATAGAAGATATATTATCATGATAATTTTTAATTTGTTATCCTCATTAATATAATGTTATAAATGAATGTTTTAAAAGAATAACCCTTACCTAATAAAGAGTGTAAAATCATGCCTCATTTATAATTACTATTCAAGAAACTATTCTTTGACCACAAACATTATTCAACATTTCATTATTATCCATTCCAACCATGAACAACCACACCATAAAAAACACTTCACTCATCATTCAATGTCATTTAATTGAGCATATGATTAATCTCAAGTATATGGACACAATGCATAATAATTAAATTTATCTAAATTACTACTTCAAAATCAATAAAAAATAATAAAGAGGGACCCATTTAAGGGTTTAATGACATTAACAATAAGGTTAGTTTGTTAATAATGTGAATATTAAAAAAATTTCTTGAAAAAGGTATATGAATTCATAGAGACTAATCTGTGACATTCCATTAATATTAATGAAAAAAACATCCTTGGAATCTTTTTTCAAAAGATATCAGCTATCAATTACCTTTCAACTAATCCTTGTTGGATAGGAATATGTACTTTCAAAAAATGAAAAATATTTCCAATGTATTTTATTTTTCTTTTTTTCTTCCTCTTTTTTTCAATCAATTGACAAAAAAGTAATCAAAAATAAAAAATCGGTTGTGATCCAATGTTTCTAAAAAATATTGTTCACTCTCGAATTTTAATTTTCATGGTATTATCACCCAACATTTCTGTGATTCACCAAACTCCCTCCTTATAGTTCAAAAATTCATACAATTAATAAAAATTAATTATTGGTGAGAGGGATAAATAGTATTGTAATATGGATTCCTATAAGGAATATCATGGCCTCTGTTGGATTTATAAAAGATCAAAAATAAGGAAAACCCAAAGTCTAAATATACTCAATAACCATTCATAAAATTAGGAAATATATTTGTGCATAACATGCTAATATATATTAAATTTTGAAAGTCTGGAACATATATAAGATAAATAAAAATTCATAAAATAAAAAGATATATTTTTTTATAGTTTTTCCAGAGCATATATAGATATATAAATTGAACTCCACAACACTCTGTATTTTAAAATTTTATATAAAATTGGTCTATATCTTGACCAATCAAAATTCAAGGACCCTTGAGCTTCTGAAGCTATTCAGACTGAGTATCACCATCTTTTCTCATCTCTACTTATTTTTTGTCTCTGTTTATTCATTAAATTTTAGAAGTGTATTGTACAACTCTAATTTATTTGTAAAAAATATCTCATGTGATAGTGTTAGTGGTACAGTCACTTGAATTTATTTGTTTGTATACCCAAAACAACTCTGGAATAGTTCGTCTGTGTTCTATTTTATTTGTATTCCCACATATAAATATGGAAGAGGATATGAGCCTATACAGAGTATATATTATTATATTCCTAAACATGATCTAGGTTTTGGATAATATTATTATTATTATTATATTCTTGGTAGTAGATTATTTCTAGGTGGAGGGGATTATGCCATTAATTGATACAAAACCCCCTATTTATTCTGTTTTGTGTTTGAATTTTGTTTTTTATTTCAAAACTAAAACTGTATTTTTTTAAACTATTTTAAAAAATATATGTTAATAGTTAATCATAACCTATGTTTATAGATAATTGTTTATTTAGTAAATTAGTTTCAAAAGAAAAATTTATTTCAAATATTTTTTTAATTGATCCAAAATCCTTCTTTGAGAAATATTTTGAAAGATCAAACCATTATTATTCTACTATTTTGATTATTTATGGATTTTGAATTCACTTGGAGTAAATTATTGGAAAAAAATAAATATAAATTCTTGTTGGGAAATTAATTCACCCCCTCGTGTGTCACTCACTTTAAAAAAACATTTAGTATCAAAATATTTTTCAAATATATTTTCAATTGTACCTCAGTTATCTTTTAAAGATCCTAATTTTATTTTACTTAAAATTTTAGGTATTTATAGAAAATAATATACAATAGGGATATTATCATAACATAAATCCTTATTTTTATAGAAAAAATTATGGTATGTCGAAGATTAAAATGAAGATTCATCTTCAAAGAATGGGTTTGGAAATCTATATAATTATTGAAGACAAATACAAATTTCTCAAAACTTCTAGAGTTACATGGAGTGATTCTACAAAAGAAGTATATATTAATAATTGTAAATCAATGAATTATTCATACTATAATTTTGGATATGATAAGTTTAATTTAATTTCTTCATGTATAACTTATTTGTATATTTTAGACAGTTTGGTTATTTATCCTGAGGGAACATCTAATTTAAAAGAAATGAACTTAAATACTTAAACTATAAAGAATGATAATTTTAATATTAGACTTGATGAACCAATTTATAATATTTGTATTAGGTTTAATGAAATTTTGAACACAATTCATTCATTAGGGAAACATATTTATGATAAAGGGAAAGTGATGTTCCTTTTGAGATGCTTACCAAATAGAATGATAGTAAACTCAGTGTCACTCTGAGAGTCATCTGATGTATGTATGTTAAATGTTAAGGATATTATAGTATATGAGATGATGTATGAGGAGGAAAAAATTTAAAGAAATATTTGTAAGATAAACAAAAAAACAATATTGGTATCCTTCAAATCAAATACTTCAAAACAAAAAGTTAAAATCCAGGCAGACTGATCAAGTGATGAGGAGTCAACAGCTCATCGTGATGAAGAAATGATCCAATTGTATATAAGAATAAAAATTATTATTAGATAAATAATATCTTTAGGAACCCCAGTTACAATTGGAAATAGGATTATATAGGTAATTAGATAAATTAATTGAATTAGGAGGACACTAAAAATGATATAATTTTCTATGAATATAAAATAAACGGTCATGCCAAAGCTGAATTGCCCATGCTATGATTTAAAAAAAATATAAATATCAGTATATAATATAAAAGAAAGATATAAAAGTAACTTATATTGATTAAGTAGATTTATCATTTTATACAGACTCAACCTAAGAGGATAAGCATGATGGAATTAACATTTGTTTCATGAAAAATGCATATAAGGTATCTAATGTGTTTCTTACTTCTCTTGTTTATATTTATAATCATTCTATAGATTAAAGTAGTGATGATAAAATTTATAATGATTAAATTTTTTAATACTATAATATTTTTAATGATAATTTCCATAAGATCAAAGATAAATATATGATTTTAAATAGCAATCATTCAGTTACCGCTTGTTTTAAAATTGATATTAGTATTAATATAGATAAAAATTTTCAAATATTGAAAGAGAATAATGAGTTAAAGTTATCTAATGAGAATATAAAGAAATATCTATAAAAATTATAAAATTTTATAAATACTCTTATATATATTCTTGGATTCAAAATAACACCTAAATATACCATTGGAATAGGCTATCAACATAGACAGAGAATAATAATTAAAATGGTATTATTCCTAGTTCTAGTTCTAAAAAGTGTTTTATTAATTTATATTCTTCTAGAGTAAACAAAGTTTTTATTTCTAATATATTTAAATCATTTTATAGGAAAAAAATTATGAAATTGAGTGGTTCTAAGGCTTTAATTACCAACATTATTGGACCCAATAAATTTTGGTAACTATAGTCATTTTTGGTGTAAAATATTTTTTATAAGAAAATTTCTTAAAGAGATCCAATAATAACATAAGGTACATGAATAGTGGTTATTTTAAAAACATGATTGTAGATTATTGATGTTTCAAGAAGCTGGTCAAAGAGGATGGTAGACATGTGGGTTTTCTTGATAATTCCAAAAGAAATATATTTTTTCTTGTCAAAACTGGTAACTCTAACACTATTTTGATTTGTAAAGTTTTATTTTTAACTGTGTTAAATTATAATATGATTAAAATATAATAGCTACATGATAATGGATTTCATGTTAAGTTTGAGAATAATGACTATATATGTTTTTTATTCTAATAATGATTTAGTTTTTACCTCCTTAAGAAATAAAAATTATAATATTATTAATTTAGATTCATTGATTTATCAAAATATTATCTGTGTAAGTAAATTTAATAAAGAATATTGGATTATTAATAGGATACTAGTCCATTTAAATATTCATTCAAGTAGAAATATAACTAAAAAAGGGTTAATTAAAGATAAACCCAAACTATAATTTGAAAATGATAAAGTCTGCAACCCATATCAATAAGGGAAATATAATAAAATATGTTTAAAATTGAATAATGATGTTTCAAATTTTCAACCCCATGATTTTTGTCACATGGAATTGTTTTTACCATTTAGATTTTCCATCTTTAATGGGAAGCACTATGTTTAGGTTATTTTAGATAAAATTTCATGGTATAATTATGTTTTCTTCCTAGATTAAAAATGATAAAGTTATTATTATTTTACCAAATATTCCAAATATGTAGAAAATATTAGTGGAATTGATATTAATACCATAAGAAGTGATCATGGAAATGAGTATGAAAATCTAGATTCTAAAACTTTTTTCTCAAAAAATGTCTATAATCATAACTTTTCTACTCCAAGGACTCCAAAATATAATTTTTTAGTGGAGTGTATAAATATAAAACATTAAGAGATTGTTTGGACCATGATTAATGAGTATGACTTACTAGTTTTTTGGATGAGACTATAAGTATATCTTGTTACATAATTTATAGAGGTATTATAAGACCTCTCTTAAAGAGAACCCCATATTAATTATGGAATCAGAGAGATAAAAATTTTAGTTACATTTTTTGGATGAAATATTTTTATTATTAATATTAAATAGAATCTTGAAAATTTCCTTTAAAAAGAGGTGAATTAATTTTCCATGGATATTAAATATCTAGTAAATCATATTGGGTGTTCAATAAAAGAACCAAGATTATGGAGGAATATGTTCATGTTAAATTTGTTGAAATTGAACTAGATGAACATAAGACCGATTTAGAAAACCTTGAGGACAATCTGTCAAATATAAAAATCAATTTCAATCATTCTGAAAATTCTATGAAACATGATGATAAATCATATTGTTTCAAGGAACAACATGAACCTAAACCTAAAGAAGATAATCATATTTCTAGACCATGTTTTCCTAAAACTAATAGGACTCATGTACATAATACATTAGATATTCTAGTTGTATATTTAGATATAGGAACACAATGTAACACCCTGACCCTAGTTACCCAGAATCGATGCATTATTACATAACATTGGAATGATACAAGGAATCATGTCTTGAAAGACCAATCAGTTTACTAGCCTTGGAAGTACTGGATACATACATAAGTTTTACATTACATCATGAAATAAAAAAATAACACGGTGTCCCCTTTGAACACTCTTATATCCCTTAGCCTATTCCTACAGGTTAATCTTAATATACTTCTATGCGTCCAGGGAAAAAATAGAACATAAGAAAGGGGTGATCTTAGATACTCAGTAAAGATAACAATATAGTGGAGACTATAATAAATAAGAATAAACATTTAAGGCAATGTATAAGACTAGAACACAATACTTTTAAACATAAAATTCATCATAATATGGAAAAGATAAATCAAATAATGTCATTTACTTATTCAAATGGATATTCTACTAGTTTAATAATCACATGTAATATCAATATCCAATTTCATAATGACGGGATGCATAATTCTAGACATCATAACCACCTAGTGAAGGCCCTGTGCCAAGACTACCAATAATATTTTTTCAAGGCCTTATTCCAAGACACTAGTTTGTCTCATGTGACCTACCAATGCATCGAGGAGCTATAGAGGGATCCACCCGTTACTTATTAAGTCCAATTCATTCATCATATGAAAAGTTATAAACATAACATAAATATTCGTATTAAAACTACCATATTAAATGTCAATACTTTATCCATCAACCATGAATGGTGTAAAAATAACACATCCATAGTCAAACATATCAAAAAACTTCAATATAGAATGAAATATTTCTATTATAATAAAACAACATTTTTCAAGAATAATATCTCATAAAGTATGTTTACATAGTTGATAATGATCAGTAAAAATCTTTGAGATAAATATCCTTTTTTCATGAAAACATTTAAAAGCCTCACTATTTATCAAGAAGCTATTTAAAATAGATTTTTGAATCAAATTTTACCATATCACATTGAATCTTTTAAAATTAATTTCAATTTTAAAACATTAATTTCCATATAAATAAAACCTTAAACCATTTTCGAAACATGGACACTAATGAGAAATATTTAGAAGAATAATTTTTTAAAACATTTAAAATGATATTTTAGTTAGATTTCATAACCAAATGAGACATTCTTGAATACAAATAATTAAGGTAATAAAAAAATATAATATCATTAGAATAAATGGATTCATGATGTTCTATGACAAAGAACACTATATACACCAAATAATAGTGAATTGGCGCATAACAACAAAGAAGTCTCAATGGAATATAATTTGAGATGAATTCTTTTATAAATACTGTATCCTTAGGTTAAGGATAAATAAAAGACATAATTATCTGTGAAAAATATAAATAAACTCAATATTATTGGATATTTAGTGTAAATAAATCAGAGGAAATTCACACATATTCTTTTAAAAACAACACCAATGACTTGGATTTTTAACTAAATGAATAGAAATTGAGTTAAAATTACTCTAATCGTGTTTATATCGATGAATTGAGAATTTATAAATGGAGTGATTATGTGTATCAAAAGTATATACACACAAATGAGAGTGGAAATTTCTAAAAAAGTAAATAAATAGTTATTTCATACATAATCTTGGAGTAAAGTAATCAATGAAGTTTACGTAAAAACGAATGAGTGAAAATTGAAAATTGAAATTCCCTTACAGATTTGGTATCTTACAAAACATACATCCCGTGAAATAAAAATCATCCAATGATGATTTAAATACCCATAAATTAAATTATATTACAAAAAAAATATAATCATGGGTATTACATACACCACACAGAAGGTAAAAGTGGAAAATATAGCATGAATCTCACAGGAATAAAAGTGATATGAAAACCCCTTACCTTATACTTTTCCTTTGTATAGGGTAGTTTATACTCCTATATAATGGTGAAAGAATTGTTATTAAATTATAAAAGAACCAAATACATAAATATGATATCATATATGATCTTCTAATATTTCTTTGTTAATGATATTTCAGTAGTATTGTGGTTTTGGTTGTTAACTGATTCATTTCCCTTTATATTTTATGTTACATAAGTCATGTTTGTTATATATAGTAAATATTTTATTCATATCCATAATGATATTATCTTCTTAAACATTATTTTTAATCATAAAATAAAAATTATTCTTGAATGATTATGATGGAAAATGAATCTCATCGCGTTCGTGGAGACAGTAAGTTGTACGTATGCATGAGCGACAATATCATTCTTTTGATGGTGAAATAATATATAATTGGTAGGTATATCATATATAAATAATAAAGAAAATTTTATATTTATTATTTAAATAAGTTATAATCGTTATTATACCCATCCAAATAATGATGTTTTTTAATAACAAACTACACCATGACGTGGAGACGGTAAGTCGTATGTACGCACATATGGTGACATTGTCATTTATAAGATGGATAGAATAACGAATATGGTTATACCATATTTATAATAGAATCACAGTCTGTTGAAGGTACTGGATTTCTTATTTTGGTATGTAAACCTCAAAGAAAGAGGAAGTGGAAGAAAAAAACAACTTGAATGACGGTGGTGAAATTATTACCTCTTCTTCAGGTGTTTCCTTTTGAGTTGATCCTAAGGGAATATTATGTTGGATTTATGATAAAATTAAGGACAATAGATTGATGTGAGGTAATTTTGGAAGATATTTGGGCAGGTTTTTTCTGATCTAAAAGGCTTGGGGGTGTGATTTTGAGAGAAGGGGAAGTACCCTTTCAAAAGTGATGTGAGGGTTAGTTTAGAAAAATCATGAAATATTATTTTATAATAAATTTATTTTCGGATTTTCATGGCTCCAAAATGATTAATTTAGAATATAATGTTTGGATGGGTCAAAAAACTCTCAACCAATATGTTTTATACAAGTTTATGTTACCATTTTGACCTTATCTTTTTGATTTAACACTTAGTTAAATAGTTTAACTCTTACCGTGTCTTCTTGTATTCTAACACCATATGGTTAATAAATATACTCTAAACTTCCAAGATAACCTAAAGTGGTTCATTAATGACATATATAATATTATTTAATCTCTTTGGCTGAACCTTATAATTTTTGGAATATTATATCAACAAATAATATAGTAATTTTTTTAAAAACAAATTTATGTCAATTTTGACACTATTTGGTATTTGGTTTTTGGGAAAATCATAACAGCATGATTACTTAGAAAAAATATTATTTAATAACCCATAACATGTCATATTAACCTAGAAAATTATTTTAATTCATCAAAAGTCTAGAATTACATTTATTTGGATATTTATAATATCAATTATTTTAATCTTTCATTAATAAGGTAATTACCGCATCATCATTGTGTCATAAATAAATTTAATTATTTAATGTATAAAAATTATAAATAAAATACCTTTATGTAGGAAATATATTTATCTTTCTGATGAATATTTATAGTCAAATTTATCTTTTGTATAACCCCATATTAAATATGGTTTATTAATTAAACTTTTAATTTAACACTTTATACTCTTCTTTAAATAAAATAATAATAAATGTCCTTATCTTATCCAAGTTGACCAAAAGGATAATATTTGATTCCTAAGGTTGTTTTTTTGTCTAATTATACTTATCTAATAGAATTATTACATGTGTAAGGGTAACTGTAATATCATTTTTACCTTTAATTACCCTATTTATTTTTAACCGTGGTAAATAAAAGTCAACAGTTACTATTCATCAAAAATAATTGTTATCTTATTGAACCAAATTTTACTTACTGATATTAACCATTTCTCTCATATTTTTGAAATTAAATTAAAAGAAGCGGTGAAATTATGTTTTATACAAATTTTCAAATGCTCCAAGAAGGATGGTAAAAGACGATAAAAAGTTAAATAAACTTTTATAGATATAATTTTATTATAAAATAACTCCAATTAATTAACCTGAACTTATAAAGGTATTATATATATATTTTTACTTAAAATAAATTTATATAAAATATATAATTATTTAAATAAAAAGTTGGTTTTATACTATAACAGTGTTTTTCACTATTCATAAAAATTTGAATGTTTTTAGAATAATACCAAAAATTTACCCTAAGCTAATTTTAACATTCTGAATTTCAAATATTAATTCTATTTTACCAAATTAAAAACATATAAGTTTCATTAATTAATTTAAAATTAATTCTCGTTGTCCAAACCGAAAAGAGGGTTTTTAAAAAGTAAAAACTATCAAAAGATTGACTCGTGTTTGTGTCAAATTTAAATGTGAAATTACTTATAATGACATACATTATATTAAATGATAAAACTATAATCTAATTATACTTAAAAACCATTCAAATGAATAATTTAACACTATAAATTATTTCGATTGAAAAATTTGTTCTCAATTAAAATTTAGTATTTTTCATTATTCATCCAAATATGAAGGTTGTTAGAAAATTACCAAAAAAATATCCAAAATAAATTCTTAAGTCTCGATTATAAAGAAGTATTTAATTTCAATAAAGTGAATATATAAAATTTCAAATATTGGTTTTAAATGTTTTTCCATTAAAAGGTTGTAAAATTGGGTTTTTTAAAAAATACTTCTTTTATCTGAAAAAATAATAATTTGTTCTAATATTATGTCTAATAAACACATAATATAGATTCTAAAATTATATGGAGTATATAAAATTCAAAATTCAGTTAATAATATGCATAACGACTTTTTGAACGGCTAGTTTGGTAAGTCGTGGTGCGCTCGAATTTGGTGTTTTGTGTAGTGCAAGCTATTGAATTAATTTAAAGAAAATAACTTATTATGAAATCATGGGGTGTTACATTCTTCCCACCTTTTGGAAATTGCATCCTTGAAATTTTAAAATTGGTCTTGGGAAATTCATTGAATGTCCCACATCAAAAAAATAGTAAATGAAATTATTACTTTAAAAGAAAAAAGAGATGTACAAAGGTCACCTGAGATAACCCATAATAGGATTCCATGTAAGAAAACATGTATATGGAAGATAAAATAAGTGTCAAGTTCAGATGGAGAGTGATCGAAAACATGATCAGGAGAAAGTTAACAATAAGAAAACAACAAACCTGTGGTGGGATAAACGTTCATTAGTTTCCCAGTTGGAAGATTAAACTGACAATGTTTTTTGTTTTAAGTTCCATTTTATAAGGTTGAGAAATTTATTTATGAGATTTACTAAGAACATAAAGAGATATACTTACTTTTTAAGTAGAGTTTCATCCTTTAATATATTTATACCACTAATTCATCTTCTTTTAACAATGAGTATTCAAGATGACTTGGTCACACCTAAGGCGCTAGAGTCAACTTCAAGAGAATCAAATGATCCCCAAAATAGAAACTATATATTTCCTTTGTCTTTAGATATTAACCAAAACCAAAATGGTTAGTACAAGATAAGATGATCCCAAAAAAGGATTGTCCTTTAGAGAATGAAATACTAATCTTAATTTCTAAAATTAAACCAACAGTACCCAAAGTTCAATAAATACAATTCAATAAAACAATTTCCTTAAAATCATTCAATATAATCCAATCTGATATTGAAACCCAAAACATAGAAGAATTTGACTACATATTCTTCCATGTTAAATTGTATCTCCAAATAAAATTGAATACTCTTAAAGTTACATACTTAAAAGTAATTAACCCAATCACATATTATCTATGATAGGTTAATCATTTCCATAAATAACCCAAATATCAATAAATCCACAATAAAAACATAGATAAAAATCCACCATTACCCCTCAAATGTAATCCCATAGTATTACATTTTCCTTAGGCATATAGTGTTCGCAACAGAGTGAACATCTTCCAAAATAAAATTTATCACTTAATCACAAAATCATTTTCCTATATTAAGGATATCCATATTATAAGACATAAGATCCCAAATAATCTTATTATTGATCAATAAAATCATTTAACTAAAAAGAATTAGTCACACTGATGAGGGACTTCACGTTCTCCAGCAGTAGGTGATAAATCTCAATCGCACTCTGGTTGTGGGTTCGATTCTCGTAGCTTTGTATGATGCGACGGGTTGTCGTACGGTCTGTGTGTTGTCTATTTTTCAAAAACTATACTTTATAACATTCCCAAAATGAGATAAATTCCTTAAAATAAACATAAAATAATTTTACCACAAATATTAACTCATACCTCACATTTTCATCCCAAAATTTAATAACTTGTAATTTCCTAAAATTCAAGGATCATATAAACCCAAATGGTTATATATTACTATATTAACAATATAAATGAAAATTCTTACTAAAATATCATTTTCACATAACAAACTATAGGGTTACACATACAAGAGAAAATTATTCCAAAGTAATCCCATCATCAAAGAGAACTAATACTTTTAAATGTTTCACCATCAATTTATTTCCACATAGGTTCTTCCTTTTTTTGAAGAAGGCATATAACATTAATGAAAGAGATCAGCAGAAGTACAAATGCTAAGCCATAAAGGGAAATTGTTCAACCAGAGAAGGTTAGAATCGAAAGGGCCAGAGGCTGCAAGCTGATGGGCCGCATTGTTTCCTTCCCTTTTGGTGAAGAAGAAGGTACGACATGAGAAGCATTGGAAAAGTGAGAGAAATCTATTGATGATGATGCCAAAAGACTGGAGGTCACCGTCATTGTGATTAATAGCATCGATCATAGTGATGCAGTCAGACTCAACGATGATATCACCCCATCTACATTCCAAAGCGAGCATCAAACCAGCAAGGATGGTCGTGGCCTCTGTAACTGCTGGTTCCCAAAATGCATGATGTGGTTTATATTTAGCAGAAGGAATCTTCCCTATATGATTTCGGGAAAGGAGGTCAGGGGAAACAAGCCCATCCTTCGGAAGAGATGCATCCACATTAATCTTGAGGATCCCTTCCATGGGGGGATTCCAGTGGGCGAGATGGGAGGGGGGAACACCCATAAAAAAAATCTGTTATGGCCTTTCCAACCCTCAATCCAAGAAGTGGCCCGGTCAATCCAGAATTTGGTGGGTCTGTGAGCTTGAACAAAAATAGCATCGTTACTCCAGACAAAAATAATCCAATACAAGGTGAAAAGTGAGCCTAAATCCACCGAAGAGAGAGAGTATCACCAACAAGTCAGCAGATCGGGAAGGTCAGAGGCCAATGCCAGCAAAGCAACTAAACCCGGACCCCAATGATTCCAAATATCCTCTGCTCACATGCATTAAACAATAATGTGCAGAGGAGTTTCTGGAGTGTTCAGGCAGAAAGGGAAAAATTGGTACTGGACATATGTCGGTAAATGAGAAGGCTCATTATTGGAAGAATTCCTGAGCAAGCCTGCCACCAAAATTGCCGAATTTTTTGGGGGACGTTGAGCTTCCAAATCAATTTCCACGGTCCCCCATATCGGATGACTGAGTGGATTCCAACCACAAGTCTGTAGCCGGATCTCGTCGTGTATTCTCCCGAGATGTCATTGATCCAGAAAAGATGGTCAGGGCCTGCGTCTGGTACCTAGGGAATGCTAAGGATAATTATTTGATCTCTTTCGTTGAACCAATCATGGATCTTTTTCACATCCCACCCCTATCCCTGATCGGAAAGGAGGCAGCTGACAGTGGCATCATCAAGACCTGGTTAATTGGGGGATGTAGCCTGTAGACCATCCTTATAAATGAGCAAGGGGTCAGTCTAGATTTTGATAGATGAGCCATTCCCAATCCTCCAGTCCAATCCTTTATCCAGAAGCTTTTTAGCACCCCAAATACTTCTCTAGAGGAAGATAGGGCGAGGACCAAGAGAGGAGGCATTAAATTCAGTGTGGGGAAAGTATATAGCTCATAAAACTCACACACATAGAGATGATGGGCAGTTAAAAAGGCGCTATCCTTGCTTGGCCAAAAGCACGTCGTTGAAGAGAGGAAGATTCAGAAGCCACATCCCACCCTCTGATTTGGGTTTTCTGAGGTTCTCTCAGGCCATCCAATGAGGTCGATTCCTGTCATCATTCTTCCCCCATCATAAATTAGTAGTACATGTGTGGATCTGGTCGACGATGGCCGTCGGGATTTTAAAAAGTGACATAAAGTAGTTGGGGATAGATTGGACAACATCATTGATGAGGGTCTCTTTTCCAGCTTTAGAAATTATTTTTGGAGTCCATCCTTGAATTTTTTCCTCAATCTTGTCCACAATGGATGCGAAGATTTCTTTTTTGGATCGGCCAATCACTATGGGGAGCCCGAGATACTTTTGATGTTTATCAACCATATGGATGCCAGCTGATGCGCAAAGTTCATCCCTCTTAGCAAGAGGTACCCCTACGCTGAAGAAGATTTCTGATTTTCCATGACTGATTGTTTAGCCAGATGCCCTCTCGTACTGATGAATCGCTTGACAGATCACCCGACATTCATTAATTGTAGCTCTGGAAAAAAGGAGGCAGTCATCAGCGAAGAATAGTTGCAACACTAGAGGGATAGCTTGGAAGACATTTTTCCCATGAATAGACTTAGAAGAAACAGCCCTGGAAATAAGATTAGAAAAAATGTCAGCCACCAGGATGAAGAGAAAAGGGGAGAGGGGGTCTCCCTGGCGAAGGCCTCAGGATGGGGCAAACTCTCTTGTAAGCTCCCCATTGGCCTTGATTTTGAAAGAGACGGTTGAGAAACAATGCATGACCATATTAGTCCATTTTTCACATAAACCCATTTTCTGCAAAACGACTTTAAGAAGTGTCATTCCACTCTATCATAGGCCTTGATCATATCCAATTTCCAGGACATGGTTCCTCTTTTTGTAGTGGATCATGATTTCATAGAATGTAACACTTTATGGGCCAAAATCAAATTATCAGTGATCAGTCTCTTTGCCATGAAGGCACTTTTATTTTCAGAGATAATATCAGGTAGCCATGGTCACAGTCGATTGACAAGAATCATAGAAAAGATCTTGTAAGAGACATTGCAGAGGCTGATAGGTCGAAATTCAGAGATCGCAAAAGGTTTCTTAATTTTGCGAAAGAGGACGAGGATAGTTACATTGATGACCGCAATGCTGGTATACTAGACCAGATATTTTTAATCATGTTCCAGATGTCAAGACTGATTATGTGCTAGTATTTCTTGAAGAAAAGGGCATGGAACCCATCCGGTCCCGGAGCCTTGGTGGGATGAAGATGTCTTAGAGACAAGTAAATCTCGTCGTCTGTCACATCTTTGGTGAGATTCCTATTAATCTCTTTAGTGATCACTGGTCTGATGCATTCTTCCACCTCAGTAGACATGAAAGGGGTTCCTACAGATAAGATATTCTATAAAAATATTTTCAAGGCCTCGTGGATACCATTGGTGTCAGAAACTTTGCTTCCGTCGGGTTGTGAGATCTAAGTAATAGAGTTTTTCCGATGTCTGGCTGAAGCTTTCTGGTGAAAATACTGGGTGTTAGCATACCCTTCTTTAATATGGTTTTCTCGTGCATGCATAGCCTAGAAACTTCCCTTGATACGTAGAGCCGTATCCAGCTCTCTTTTTATGGCTCCAATATTAGATAGATTGTAATTGGAAGTGGGTTGTCTAAGGAGATTGTTTAGTCTCTTTTCAAGGACTCCACAGTGCCGGTCGGGGTGATTAAATTTATTATTGCTCTAAGACCTTAGATCGGATGCGACCTGTTGGAGGTTGAGGCAAACATCCTCGTTAGAACTCTTCTAGCCTGACCTGACCACCTCTTCGCATTCCACATATTTTGACCAGAAGCTCTCAAATCTGAAGAGTCTGCTAAACTGTCTTTGTCATTCGCTTTGAGTATTGTCAATGAGAATAGGATTGTGGTCCGAGCAGTTTAGGGAATTCACCCGTGTAATTCACTCGGGTAATTCCCAGGTCCCTTATATTTATGGAAAATGACTGTAAATGGATACTTGGGATCATTTTTAATTTCTTCCATAATACTCTCCATTTTTCCTCGAAAAATATTTACTTTATGTCTTTCTTTCCCACACATAAATAATTTGTTTCTTCCATTGAGACACTTTCCTAGGTTTCTCCTTCCACATTTCCTACATGATGGAAATTGAGCTTTATTTTTCCATGGTGTCCACTGGCGGAGCTCTTATCATTCACCGCCACTCTCTTCTTTGTTGAGTCCGGGAGTTGGATAATATATATGTTTTTATCATATTTTTTTAAAATTGATTCATCATGAGCTTGAAATCTTGTACACCTATCAAAATTCCATTTTTTCCTCATTTCCACCACTATGCCCACCTTGTACACCATGTTCAGTGTTACTATGACTTCCTTGAAATCCAGCCGTTGACTAACACAAGAAAGCATAGTGTAAATCATAAAATCATTTAAGGAATATCATAACACCTTTTTTACAATATAAAACACCTTAGGATTAACCAAGGTTATTTGTTCTGTTATTATATTAAAATCTTTCAAATCAGTTTGTAAAGAAAATATGAATTATCCTAAGCATATCCCCCAGGATTTTCATAACCAAGAGTGCAGCAAGGTCTATTTTCATGTACCATGATACCCTGAGTCATGCCAAAAACTCCTTGTCGGAGTTTTCACTCCTAGGTATATCTATGCCAGAGCCACCTCTACCTGCTCGTATCCAGATAGAGATGTATTTCTTGAAAAACCCACATAATATTTTCATTACCAAACTTTTTGGATGTTATTCTATATTAATCCTCATTATTTATCTTAGGGTAGTGTTTTCTAATAAGATTTTTATTTTAAATCTAGATTCCAAGGTTTGTACTAAACTTCCTTTGGTACCAAATGTAATGCCCTGACCCCAGTTACCCAGAATCAGTGCATTATTACATAACATTGACAGGATACAAGGAATCAAGTCTCGAAAGAATGATCAGTTTAGTAGCCTTTCAAGTATTAGATACATACAAAGGTTTTACATTACATCATGAAATTTAAAAAACAACATTGTGTCGACTTTGAACACTCTTATATCCCTTAGCTTATTACTGCAGGTTAATCGTAGTATACATCGTTGCATCCTGGTAAAAATAGAACGTAAGAAAGGGGTGAGATTTGGTACTCAGTAAGGATAAAAATATAGCAGAAATTGTTATAAATAAGAATAAACATTTAAGTAAATGTATAAGACTAGAACACAAGCATTTTAGACTTATGCTTCAGAATAATATAGAAAAGATAAATAAAATAATGTCATTTACTTATTCACATGGACATTCTACTAGTCAAATAATCACCTTTAATATCAATAGCCAATTTAATAATGATGGAATGCATAATTCTAGACTTCATAACCACAAAGTCAAGGTCTTGTGCCAAGAATACAAATAAGATTTGGTCAAGACCTTGTGCCAAGACACTAGTTTGTCTCATGAGACCTACCGATGCATCGAGGAACTATAGCCGGCTCCACCCATCACATACTAAGTCCAATTCATTCCTCATTTGAAAAGGTTTAAACATAACATAAACATTTATATTAAAACTAGCATACGAAATGTCAATACTTTATCCATAAACCATGAATGGTGTAAAAATTACACATCCATAGTCAAACATATCTCAAAACCTTAAATAAAGTATGAAAGATTTGTATCATAATAAGTTAACCTCAATCAATAATAATATCCCATAAAGGATTTTGGCATAGTTTAAAATGATCTGTAACAATATTTGAGAGAAATATCACTTTTTCATGAAAACATTTAAAAGTATCACTATTTATCAAAAAGATGTTTAAAATAGATTTTTGAATCCACGTTTCCCATATCACGTTGAAGATTTTAAAAAGAATTTAAATTTTGAAACTTTAATTTCAATATAAATAAAACCTTAAACCCATTTTTTAAACATGGACATTAATGAGAAAAATTTAGAAGAATGATTTTCTAAAACATTTAAAATGATATTTTTGTTAGAGTTCTTAACAAAATGATGGATGATTGAATACTAATAATTGAGGTAATTAAAACATTATAATATCATGAGAATAAAGGAATTAATGATATACTATGTCAAAGTATAGTACATATACCAAATAAAAGTGAATTGGCACATAACGACAAAGAAGTCTCAATGGAACGTAAGTTGAGATGAATTTCTTTATGAAGACCGTGTCCTTAGGTTAAAGATAATTCATTGAAATATTTATGTGTAAAAAATATAAATACACTCAATATGATTGGATATTCAGTGTAAATCAATCAAATCACATTCACACATATTCCATTAAAAGCAACATCGATGACTTGGATGTTTAACTCAATGAATAGAAATTGAGTTAAAATTACTCCTATCATGTTTATATCAATGTATTTAGAATTTATCAATGGAGTTATTTTGTACATCAAAAGTATATCCACACAAATGGGAGTATAAATTACTACAAAAGTAAATAAATATTTATTTTACACATAATCATGGAGTAAATTAATCAATGATGTTTGCGTAAAACTGAATGAGTGGAAATTCAAATTTGAAATTCCCATACCTATTTGGTATCTTACGAAACATACACCCCATGAAATAAGGATCATTCAATGATGATGTAAATACACACAAATTAATTTATATTACGAAAACAATACAATCATGGGTAGTACATACACCACACAAAAGGTAATTGTGGTAAACATAGAATGAATCTCACTAGAATAAAAGTGAGATGAAAACCCCTTACATTGTAGTCTTCCTTAGTATAGGGTAGTTTAACCTCCTTTATAATGGTGAAATAATTTTTATTAAATTATACAAGAACCATATACAGAAATATGATATCATATATGTTCTTCTAATATTACTTTATTAATGATATTTCAGTAGTATCGTTATTTTCATTGTTAACTTATTCATTTTAATTTATATGTTTTGGTACGTAAGTTATGTTTTTATGTATAGGATATATTTTATTCATATCCAGAATGATATTAAGTTATTAATCAGTATGTTTAATCATAAAATTAAAATTATTTTTGAATGATTACGATGGAGAATGAATCTCATCGCATTCGTGGAGACGGTAAGCCGTACGTACGCACGAGCGACAATATCATTCTTTTGATGGTGAAATTGTGTATAATTGGATGGTATATCATATATAAAGAATCATTAAAATATTATATTTATTATTTAAATCAGTTATACGCATTATTATACCTATCCAAATAATGATGTTTTTGAATAACAAGCTACACCGTGATGTGGAGACGGAAAGTCGTACGTATGCACGTATGGTAACTTTGTCATTTATAGGATGGTTAGAATAACGAATACGGTTGTACCATATTTATAATAACATCATAGTATTTTTAAGGTATTGGATTTGTTATTTTGGTATGGAAACAATAAATAAAGAGGATGTGGAAGAAGAAAAGAACTTGAAAGTGGGTGGTGAAATTATTACCTCTTCTTCAGGTGTTTCCTTTTGAGATGATCAAAAGAACTCATTAGGATGGATTTATGATAAAATTGAGGACTATAGGTTTATGTGAGGGAATTTTGGAGGATATTTGGGCAGTTTTTGTCTGATCCAAAAGGCTTTGGAGGTGTGATTTTGAAAGAAGGGGAAGTACCCTTTTATAAGAGAGGTGAGGGTCACTTTAGGAAAAGCTTGATGTATTATTTTATAATAGGATCATTCTCGATTTATAATGGCTAAACAATTGTTTATTTATAAACTAATGTGGTTATGGGTCACAAACCTCTCAACCACTAGGATTTATACAAGTTTAGGTTACCATTTTAACCTTCTCTTTTAGATTTAACTCTTAGTCAAATAGTTTAACTTTTACGGTGTCTTCTTGTATTCTTACACTATTTGGTTAATAAACTTAATCTAAACTTCCAATAGAACCTCAAGTGGTTCATTAATGACATATATAATATTATTTAATCCCTTTTACCAAATATTATATTTTTATGAATATTATATCAACCAATAATATAGTATTTGTTTTAAATACTAATTTCTGTCAGTTATGACACTATTTGGTATTTTGTTTTTTGTAAAAATCATAAGAGCATGATTACTTCGAATAAATATTATATAATAAACCATAAAATGTAATTAATCTATAAAATTATTTTAATTCATCAAAAGTATCAAATTACATTTATTTGGATATTTATAATATCAATTATTTTAATCATTCATTAATAAGGTAATTATTACATAATCATTGTGTCATAAATAAATTTAATTATTTAATGTATAAAAATTATAAATAAAATACCATTATATAGGAAATTGTTTTATATTTCTAATGAATATTTATAGTATAATTTATCTTATGTATAACCCGTTATAAAAAATCGTTTAGTTATTAAACATTGAATTTAACACTTTTAACTCTTCTTCAAATAATATAACAATAAATGTCCTTTTCTAATCCAAGTGGACGAAAAGGATCATATTTTATTCCTAAGGTTGTTTTTTGTCCAATTATACTTATCTAATATAATTAGAACAAGTGTTAGTGTAATTATAATATCATTTTTACATTTAATTACCCTATTTACTTTTAACTGTTGTAATTAAAAGTCAAAAGTTACTACTCACCAAAAATAATTTTCATCTTATTGAACAACATTTTACATACTGATATTAACTTTTTCTCTCAGATTTTTGAAATTCAATTCAATGTAGTGGTAAAATTAAATTTTATACAAATTTTCAAATGCTCCTAGAATGGTAAAAGACGGTAAAAAGTTAAATAAAATTTTATACATCTAATTTTATTATAAAATGACTCCAATGAATTACATTAAACTTATATAGGTATTATATATCTATTTTGACTTAAAATAAATTTAAATTAAATAAATAATTATTTAAATAAAAATTCATTTTTAAACTATAAAGCAGTTTTTTCACTATTCATAAAAAATTGAATGTTTTTAGAAAAATACCAAAAATTTACCCTTAGCTAATTTTGATATTCAAAATTAAAAAATGAATTCTATTTTACCAAATTAAAAAAAAATATAAGTTTCATTAATTAATTTAAAATTAATTCCCACTCTCAAAACCGAAAAGCCGGTTTTTAAAAAGTAAAAACTATCAAAATATTGACATGTGTGAATGTCAAATTAAAATGTGAAATTACTTATAATGATCAAAATTGTAATAAATGATAAAAATATAATCTAATTATACTTCCAAATCATTCAAATTCATAATTTATGACTATATATTATTTCGATTAAAAAAAATTCAAATAAAATTTAGTTTTTTCAGTATTCATCAAAATATGAAAGTTATCATAAAATTACAAAAAAAAATATTTAAAATAAATTTTTATGTACCGATTATAAATAGACATATAATTTCATTAAATTGATTATATAAAATGGTCAAATATTGGTTTAAAAAATGGTTTTTTATTAAAAGGTGGTAAAATTTAATTTTTTGAAAAATACATCTTTTATCTAAAAAAATTTATTTTGTTCTTATATTATGCCTAAGAAACACATAATATAGATTCTAAAATTATATTGAGTATATTAAATTCAAAATTTAGTTAATAATATTCATAACTGCTTTTTGAACGGTTAGTTTGGTAAGTCGTGGTGTGCTCGAATTCGGTGTTGCATGTAGCGTAAGCTATTAAATTGCTTAAAAGAAACTAACTGACTATTAAATCTTGGGGTGTTACACACAAACTAGATCTTATTTTAGAAATCAGGTTGAGTATCAAGCATTCTTATCACATCTTGAACCTAATAACATTATTGATGAAATTAATGATGAATTCTAGGTGATATAAATTTAAGAAGAACATAATTAGTTTTAAAAGAAATATTGTTCAAGAATTACTAGTTAGATCTAAATAATCTATGAATATTGGAACTATGTGGTTGTTTAGAAAAAATGTTGATCCGTCATGTACTATAGTCAGAAATAAAGCTAGATTGGTTTCACAAGGATATAGTTAGGAATAGGATATTGACTATGAATAATCCTTTTCAACAGTGGATATACATAGATCCATTAGAATATTACTTTCCTATGCATCACATATTGATTTAAAACAATATCAAATGGATGTCAATATTGCATTCTTAAATGGTAATATACTTGAAATTTTGTTTGTTGAAAAACACCATGTATATCAAAATTCCCATTTTCTAAATCATGATTTTAAATTAACTAAATATTTATATGGTTTAATATAGGATTCAAGATATAAGTATGAAAACCTTCTCTCATTTTAAATTTATAATGGTTTTTATAAATTCATAGATGATACTACTATTGTTATAAGAAAATCAAAAGATTATTTAGTAGTACAAATTCATATTGATGATATTATTTTTAGATCGTCTAAAAAATTTTTGCGTATAGATTTTTCAGAAATGGTGAAAAGTGAATTGGAAACGATTTTAATGGGAGAACTGAAATTATTTCTAGTTTTTCAAATTTTTCAAAATGAATATAGAGTTAGTTTAAATCCAAATAATTACCCAAAATTTATTTTAATTTTTTTTTTGGTTTAGATAGAACTAAAATTAGTGATACTCCCATGATTACAACTTGTAAGCTGAATATTGATGAAACTATAAATTTAGTAGATCAAACTAGTTATTGAGTTTTTATTGGTATCTTTTTATACATAACTTCTAGCTGACCAAGAATTATGTTAATTGTGTGTATTTTTGCTCGTTCCCAGGAAAATTTTAAGGAATCTCATTTACATTCAATTAAAATAATTTTCAAATACCTATAATATACAAATAATTAAGGATTTTTCTACCCTATAATAAAAGAATTTTATTTAGTAATTTATTCAGATGTGGAATTTGGTGGTAGTAATTTAGATAGGAAATGAACCTCTATAACATGTCACCTTTTGGGAAAGTCACTAGTATCATGGTGTATTAAGAAAGAAAAATATAATTTCATAATCCACTTCTGAAGCTGAATACATAGCTATGTGAAGTTATTATGTGGAATATTTTAAAATGAAACACATATTGATAGATTATGGATATAAATTTATACATGAACCTATAAATTATGATAAAAAAGTGTAATAAATGATTCCAATAATCTCTTATCTCATTCTGGAGAAAAAATATTGATATAAGACATCACTTTTGGAGAGATTATTTCCAAAAAGGTGATATAACTCTTAAATTTGTAGGAAATAAACAACATATTATTGATATTTTTACAAAACCCTTGAATTATGAGATATTGAACTATATCAAACATGAACTAAGAATTATAAATTTTGGTTAGTCCTTTTTACCTTTTGGTGATCCAACATTGGGTGGTCCAATATTGGAGGGATTCACTTTTGGAAATGCACTGGTTAAGCCTTTATTTCTGCTTTGTATATAGGTTGTATTTATTATTTTCTATTTTAACATTTTTAATTGATTTATTCATATATATTTTATTATATTATTTAACTTCAAATCCTAGAATGATTGAGTACTATTTAATTCTAATTTGAGTCACTCTCACTCATTCATACCCTTGATCCAATTTAACCTCATTCTCTCTCAACCTTCAAGCCTCTTCTCAATCTTCATTCACCTTTTGATTCAATGTAATGGTTATAGTTAAGACCTTATTAGTGTTATCCCTAGAAGGATCATAACCTATGAAGAATTATTATAGAGAGTCAATTTTTGATGTAGACAAATCAAAGAACCATCAATTTGTGAATAATGTGGTTATTGTAGAGAAATAAGTAGATATGGAATGGTTGTTGTTAAGAAATTCATTATTAATCAAGGTGATTTAGGACTGGGGAAGGATAGACTGGTTTCCAAGAAATGATACACCATTTTATCTAAGGCTGCTTCACTAGTTTTACAAATATATAGAGTGCATATTTAGTGAGAAAAAAAATATCATTAGAAGTATGATAGATGTTAAAAAGGTAATATTCTCTTTTAAAAAATGGGTTTAAGGATTAAAAATACCTCAATGAGGTGTCTCTGATGACGATCAGGGTTTTATACTAATTGATAATGTGTTTTTTGTGTATGAGGATACACTTAAGAAACTGAATGAAGATGGTATAGTGAGAATACCTACTTCTACAAAACACGATGGTGAGGGCAGACAGTTGTTTATATTTATTCGTTATATTATATTTCCCAAGAAAGGGTATTTTTGTACGACATATAATTATGTATTTTTTTATTCCTTGTAAAAATATGGGATAAATTTATTATTTTTAGATATCTTATGGTGAACATGATGGATATGTCCAAGTCCTCTTCCAGATATAATTCTTGTCTTTACCCTAAGATGGTCTCGGTTATATTGGAATCCAAGGTTCTGGCTGATGAGGAAGAATAAGATGAAGTTAAATGTGGTGGTCTTTGTTTAAGAAAAAATACCAATAAAAGAATTAAATTCAACAAGAATCAATGGATGAGGAAATCTGTTGAGGATAAATCTATGAGGATTTTAATCATACAGAACACCCTATAAGTCCTAATAATGTTGTTGAATGTAGATTCTTCCTATATGAGATTGTTGTTTATTTTAATGATGAAGTTGATGAGGTAGTGGCTAATGTTAAAGAGGAAGTAGTTGAGGATAAAGAAATAGGTGCCAATTTATTTGAGGAAGGTATTGCCCTAGAAACTTCTAAAATACCAATTGAATATTGTGGATATGTAAGTCCACTAATTTCACTCCCTATTAGAGAGAGCCTATTGAGTGATGAAGAAGATTAAAAGAATAAATTCTCAGGGTATGATAAAGTTCAGAGTTCATTTAAAACCTCTAGATAAGTAGTTGGTGTGTTAGATGGTTATGAAGGTGTTTATGGGGATAAAAATGGTAATGGAACTCACGAATTATGTGTTCATGATGATGGTTATGGTGATGATGAGAGGGATCTGTCACTTCATTTAACTCCTATTGTTTCTAGTATAGCTAAGCACGTGGAGAGACTAGGTGTTATTCTATCTACAGATTATGTTTCCTCTATTAAAGGTTTTTTAGGGGAATCTATTGGGGGAGTAATCTCTAGGTTCTGTGATACCAAATTCAATTCATTAATGTAAGCCTTCTATTTTAGTTGAGGATGGATCTACATCTAAGGGAGATCCATCTCCTGGATCAGAGTTACCATGATTATCTTACCATAACTCATATGATGATGGTGATAGTGATGATGATAAAAAAAGTCCACCAAGGATGGGTAGACCTGCTATCTTGGTTTTTTTAATAGATCTAAAGGGGTCTTTGGTTGAAAATATTGTTGAAACTGGTGAGATGTAAGAATTTATTTCTGAATCTCCTATTGTGGGATCAAAAAATACGGATGATATTTTTCTGAGTCTTCATAGATTTACTTCACACATACCTACTACTACCAATTTTCCATTGGAATATGTGTCCAAATATAATTTTCAAACCTTCAGATTTTGGTTTCTCGATAATTTTATCAGATTTTATAGATCACAGGCTCCTCCCGTTACTCAATATACTGAAGTTGATTCCAAATGTCATATTCTATTGGTTATATTTAATAGTAATTCCTTGATGATTTTAATGATAAAAGTGGTTGATATTAAACATTAAATATTATCTAGTGAGATTTAATCCATGAGATCTATTATGGATGAGATGAGGACCAGTTTCTATGCTTGGCAAGTATCTATTTTGGAGAGGTTGGATTCATTAAAAACAATTTTTTCTTTTATATCCATTATTCCACCTCATCCATCCTATGTTGATAATGACATGATATAATCTATAGTCAAATATGATTTACATTACATCATGGGTAATGTTCATACATCTCCTTAGGAGGACCATCACAAAAATCAGATAGCATGGGCCTTGATGGAACAAGTTGACCAGATTAAATTCCTAGCTCTTCTGCTCAATTTTGTTATGGAAGAGAAGAAAGGCCTCATCACAACTATGGATAGAGGAGGTAACATCATCATAAACATTTTAAATCTTATGAACCCATTTTTTATTTACCTATCACAGTAGTTGTGGAACCTAATTTCATTCCTATGTATTCCCTTACTACTACATCATCCTCTGCTTCATTGCCACCTCAACTTCAGCCTTTCATCATGACATTAGCAGAATCAGTTGTAAATCTCAATCCAATAGTGATTTTTGAGCTACCTATGACTACAAAATAATCCCCAAAAGCCTTTATATATCTTCCTCAAGTATCTAAAAAAGGAAAAGTCATTGTTTATCCTTCATCCCAAAGAGTTGAGAGTGATTCAAAATAGGATTAGTCTTTGATTGGGATTATGCATTCCCTTGTATTTATTTTTAGAAAAAATTAAATAACCTATGTATTCTGATGAAGATCCTTTTAAATTATTCTTATATTCGTTTTTTATCTATTTAAATTTCTTTTGTGTCTTATTTTGTTGATAATCAAAAAAATGTGGAGAATTTTTTTAAGGGAATTTAATGTTTATGTTTGCTTTTTTATTTCTGTTTGAAGATTTAACTTTTTTTTCAAAATATAAACATTGTGTCTAGAATTTGTAATGTGAAATCTTAATAAGAATATTAATTTTCAAATTCATCTATTTATGTCTTTAGTTTTTTTATATATTGTTTTAAAATTTCATGATTTGTGATCATAAAAAAGAGGGAGATTATTGGTACCTCATTTTTTTTAATGCTCACAAATCATGATAATTTTGTTTTTTTAAGATTACTATTTTATGATAGTATATCACTTTTTATGGAAAATAGGCTAAGTACTAATGATATACCATTAATTATGATGATCCATATTTAGTTCAAAATAATATACCACTGAATCTACTACTAGTGAACACTTGCTACCACCAGTGTTCTGCTACAGCCAAACCTGCGGTACTGCAAGTTGTGCTACCTCAAGATCTGTTATCGCCAGCTTCTTTACCTCCAGACCTGCTACCAAAAAGAATGTGCTACTAACATGTGTAATACCATCATATGTGCTACCACTATCTTGTTTTACCACTAAATTTTCTAGTGATGGAGTATTCCACCTTCAGTATTCTAATATTGATGTTATGTTCGTTGAAATTTAAGGCTTACAACATCTAGTTTAACATACTTAATAAAGATAGCCTCATGAGTATTTTTTAATGATTATTCCTTATCCCATTCAACATATTAATTGAATATATATTCATATGTTTCCAGTTATAGTGTTTTGTATGAGGATCCATGAAATTTTTATTTTTTTATTCAATGGAAAATTTGTATCTACAGAGCTATGTATTTTCATATGAATCCATTGTGACCATGGTTATAGAACTAATAGTTTAAGATATAAGAACTAATTTTATAATATATATTCAAGTGTGAAAGTGTATAACATACATAATTACATGAACCTTTCATACACTAAAGAAGTATATTTGGGTTGAATTTTTATAGAGCATCTATTGATAGAAAACCCTAACTCTATGAAAATATATTTTTCTATAATTTCATTGAAACTTTTTTGAGATCCTCCCCAAGAAAAATAGGTTGACCTAAGAAATTATGAATAAATTTAGACTCAAAACATTTTCTTTTGTAATCTCTATTTATTTCCCCTCTATTTTTATGCTTTACATTTGAGTAGTGTGGTGTTCTACTCAATTTTATGTGTACACAATATCTCATGTTCATTAACTAGAGTGTCCTAGAAAAACTCTCTTGAATTTATTGTTTTGTATACCCATGGAAACTATGGAAGAGGTCATATGTGGCCAGCCTTATTTTTCTTCCCACATATAAATGTAGAAAATTCTTTGATCATGGACAACATGTGTGTTTTTTCTTGTATAAACCCAATATGGATTGTAGATAAGATTATTATTATAAAAATATTTTTGGTAATAGGTGATTTCCAAATTGATGGGATAAAGTCTCAACTTGAGACTAAACCCATTATTTATTCTACTATGTGTTTTAGTTTATTCTTTGTTTCAAAACGAGAACATCATTTTTTTTATATTAGTAAACACAACTTGTACTTTTATAGTTTATCTTAACCTGTTATTATATAAAGTAATGATAAAATGAGTAGGTCTAAAATGTTTAATTTATTTAAAATATTGTTTTGTCTGTGACCTAATAATTATTTGAGAACTATTTTGAAGGATCAAACTTATATTACTCTACTGTTTCAATAAAATGGGAAATTTTTATTAAATTAGAGATTTTTTTAAAGTTTCTTTTAAGATAAATTTAAATTAGGAATTAAATTCACCACCTCTTAAGATACTCACTCTAGACAAAATATATTTTGTAATGCATGTGTTCTGGTTATTGATGGATTCGACAATCGTTTTTTTACAATGATGGAGTAAAAAAGTGTGAAAATCATTATTTGATGTCTCAATTGTATTTATAGTACGGTTATATAGTGTTAAAAATATAAATTAAGAATCACCAAAGGATGAATGTAGAGGTATGATACTTTTAATAGAGGATAAATTTAAAACTTATATCCATGGTGGTTTTAAGATTCCCAATAAAACACATGTTGTGGGATTTTATGAACCTTATTAATAGTAATATAGGGAAAGTGAATAAAACATCAGTGACCAAAAACCCATAGATGTCTTTATAGGGGTCTCCAATGATAAAGAATATGAGTTAGAGAATTTTTTGATATAAAATTTCTAGATATTATGATTATGATATAAGTAATAATTTTTGGAGCATGATGCTAAGAAATTTGTGGAATAGTGGAGTGGGAAAGAAGATTTGAAATAAAATTATTCATGGATCATATTTTTTGTTCGACTATTCGAGTTTGAGAGGATGTATTTGGAAAATAGAAATGAAAATTCATCTTATCTTTCTTAAAAAATGAATGAAATTTTTCATTATTATATTCCTTATCATTATCATAGTAAAAAATTTATATTCCTCTAGAATCAGGTTCAAATAAATTCACTAAATAAGATAAAAAGGAAGAAACTCATGACTTCTTATCAATAAAATGTTTACAATGGAAATTAGGGTAATTATAAAAAATATATAATGTAATATTGATGATTTATTGAACATGAAATTTTTGATGACCACAAATCACTATAAATAATATCAAATATAAATTTACTATAAGAATATGAATCATTAAATATAAACTTAACATGTTTCTGAAAATAAAAGAATAAAAAATATAATCCCCAAATGATTTTTTACATGTAATAATCTTAATATTCTTATGGAAACTTGAGATATTTTCTTTAGGGTAACTGAAATTGTTATGAAATAGAGTATAAAAAATAATGAAAAAGGTAGAGTGAGTTATGAAATGATGAATCATGGGTTTGGTTAGAGGATATAGATCCTTGTTTTTATCACATCACGTGATTACATACACTTCAAAAGGTCATTTTCTAAAAAATGATCAAAATCAATTAAAACATTATTCCTTTATAAATATTTATTTTTGTATTTTTGAAAACTGATTTATCATTGAGTGGTAACCACACAAATTAAAAAATAGATTTAAACACCACACACTTAAGAAAATTCATAAATCTCACATTAAAACTGTTGGGATTCACTAAATTAAAAAATTAAAAACGTGACACACCACAGCTTCAGGCTGCAAATAGTGAGTCGGGGCCTCAAGATGCAAACCCTGATGCTCCCAATCACCCATTATCATCTACATTACCATCGATAACCTCTAATTAGAGACTATTCTTTCCTCATTTCCATAAAGCATTTATCCATGCCTTTAAAAAACCATATTCCAAGTCACAAAAGAATAATACAACCTTCACAAATTGAACTACCAGAACCATCATTGCTTCACCCTTGTCATCACTATTGATGTTGACTCCAACACCACACCAGAAATTAAAATCACTAAACTAAATATACAAATATAAAAAATCATCGAGCGATCAAAAAATAAACACTCTCAAAATAACACTAAACACCATCCCTAATAACTTTGAATAATTAACACCAAGAAGATCTACCAAACTAGTAGCCAACCTCACAAGATCATACTAACTCAGGTTGTTCCTAGAACCCTGATAACCACTGCACCACAGATCCCAAAACCTAAAATAAACCACCTCACTATATTCAACAGGGAGAGTTGACGATGAATTAGATTTTAGGTCATGGTTTTGAGAATCTGAGGGCTACAAAAACCTCCATCATTG
Source organism: Viscum album (assembly GCA_963277665.1). Lineage (NCBI taxonomy): Eukaryota > Viridiplantae > Streptophyta > Magnoliopsida > Santalales > Viscaceae > Viscum > Viscum album. The sequence goes on from OY728138.1 coordinate 152,211,256, forward strand.
AGAAGGAAGAAACCCAGAAGTAGAACAAACAAAAACGATCTGAATCCAAAGCTCATGGAAACTCATCATCCATCGAGACAAAAAACCTAAAGCCTCATTATAACCACCACAATAGATATAAATATTATATTCATAGAGTCACCTAAGGCTAGATTAGGGTTAGAGTGGCATAGTTATTCAAGAGGACTCATCCTTTGACATGAATACCAAAAAAGTCGTGGGGGGAAACCAACAATAGAGAACACTAGACTGAAGAAAAATAAATCCCAAGGAATAAATGTGGGGAATAAATGGGGAAAGAATGAAAAAAAGGAAAAAAATAATGATGTGATGCCGAGAAGGAGAATAGGAGGAGAACTATCACTACCGAGGAGGGCCTCAGAAACCCTTAGGGGAAGGTAGATTTGTTATGCTTGTGTTTGTATTAGATTCAATTTACTAATCTATAATAGTAGTACTGTAATTCATAGTATTAGTTTATTTCTTAATTTAATAAGTCTCAATAAAATATCTCATGGGAGATTTAATATAGGATATATAATATTTATGTGGGTGATTTAGGATAAAAAATGGTGTTTTAGTCTAATAAGAGGTAAGATATATACATAGTGTGGTTTCTTAAGAATAAAATTACTAACCCCATGAATATTATAGACTCCACTAGTGTGGATAATTTTTACATGTTTAATATTACGACTATTATTTTTTATATCAGTGTTGAGCTAGTTGTTTCTACCATGACCATTACCTTGATGACCATTTTTTTGTAATATATTTTAAAATCATAAGCATGTTTCCGACCAATTTTAAAAAAAATTTGATATAAAAAATAAATTGATCATGAATTTATATTTTCTTGAAATGTAATATCTCATGATTTTAAATGAAATACTGTGTTTGGTAGTGTATAAGATACGTTACACCGAGATTAAACGAACTGTAAAATATTATTATTTAAATGTAACTATTATAACCTAACCATTGGATATGTGGGTATGAATAGGATTTCCAGTGTTATGATATATATATATATATATCCTAGTAAATAAGAATATTTTCAGTAATATTTAGTAAATAATCATTCAATTTTTATTAAAGTCATTTTATTCTTCAAAAATACATTTTCTTCAAAAATGGTTATTATTGCTTTTTTTGAGTAAATACTGTATTAAATTTATAAGACATCTAGAAAAAACAACTCATAAAATATTTGTAATTTTTTAATCAGGCTATACTATTTATCTTAGAGTTAATTTTTGGGATTTTTTAGAAAAGATTTATTTTCCAGTGAATAGTAAAATATGTTGATCTTTATTGAAAACTGTATTTATGTTTCAAAAAATTAAAAATTTATATTTTTTACAATAATATCAAATTAAAATTATTTCACTTATAATATTAATAATCTAATTATATTAATTGGAATCAATTTTATTATTCAATTATGTATAAGAATATTCTTTTGAAAAAATATTTTTCATGGGTTAATTTTAAATTAATTTCTTTAAATTCTATAAATTCAATCTTGAAAAATAGATTCCATATTTTGAAAAAGTAGGTAAAAATATTGTAAATATTTTCCTTTGATTTTGTGGTTATTATGAATAGTAACAATTATAAATAATTCTAACCATTATAAAGGAAATTCATGTAATTAAAGTTAAACTTAATATGATAAGGACTAAAAAATGACCGTATCGCTTTTCTTTATCCTATTATATGGGTAGAGTTCAAACATTTCCTTCCATGTTTCAAAAATATGGAAATGTGGTTCCATATTTCTTTTATATTGATCTTTATAGTATTTCAATATAAAATAAAGCCAAAATGTAACTTTCTTTGTTATCATGGAAATTTGTTAATAATTTTTAGTAATTACCTTCAATATTTACTCTACGTCGACACATTATTTATTAAATTAATATATAAACAAAATAAACAATACAAAAAATAAAAAAAAGTAATATAATTTGAATGAATTATTGTTTTCCATAATTGTTTTGGACAATATAACTTGTCAGAGAAGTGTAAAATAATTATATTTTAATTCCTTTGATATCATGTTTTTCTCAGAGTCAAATTAAATGAATATTTCCTAAAATGAAAATAATGATATTTTATAATAAGTAATATTTTGTTGAATGATTTAAAATTACTATAAATCTAATATTATGAAAAGGTATTTTAATATGGTTTAATATATCAATTATGGTCTATTTATGCTCCAATTTTCCTTTTATAGTAACTATCTTAATCCTTAAAAAGTAAAAAACTTTCTTATATTGGTAATCATCAAGGGGGTTAACCAAGGGTCAAAACAAAACAACAATGGAAAAAAATTAACTTAACCTTTTATGATTTTTATTTTATAAGATTATTTATACTCATAAACATGTTCTATTAAAATTATATCAATTTGGATCCATTTTTCTATGATATATAATTGGTAATTATTTAATACATTAAGAAATTCCCAAAGTGTCCCTCCCCTCTATTATAAAAGGCCTCTATTCTTCTCTATTTCTCACACATCGAGAGCCATTTTGGTTAAGCCAATACCTACTCAATTCCCTTATTATAATCAATCCACATGTTCTATAGGTTTTATTATTTGAATAATACCTGCCTTAAATGGTTAAAGGTTTAAATAGAAAGAATTTTCCTGATGAAGAGGTGTACTCTTAATCTAATTGTTTTATTTTTATTTCTCCTTCTACCCCCTTCAAATATTTTTAAAACATGTTGAAATAATGAAACTAGTATATTACAAATATTTTGTTATTTTTATGTTAATTTAATCACCTGCATTCTTACCTTCTCCCATCAAATGGGAAATGAAATCATCATTCATATGTACTACAGCCTCACGAACCAACGTAATTTGTTTTCCTTCACCGCCTTTCATGTCTAGTTATAATGATGGATTTAGAAAATATATATGTTATTTATGATATTTTTATGATTCAGTAAAGGTTAAAAATTATTGGACATTCATTTATTCCTTCCATCTTAAATGGAAATAGTTTTTATGTGTTCGCACGACCTACAGTCACTACGAACTATGTAATTCAATTTTTTATATACCCCTTATGGATGACTCTATAGATATATAATGAATATAAATATGATATTAATTTTATGGATAAAATTATTTATATTATGTAATCATGATAAGTTTATAAATACTAATATTTTTGAACCAATACATTCTTGAAAAATGAAGCATAGTAATGAATTGTTATTAACCAGGTGGTGAGATTTAATAAGAAAATAATATATGGTATGATATATATGAATATGGTTTTGGGATACATTTATAATAAATATATATTTACTATAAAATAGTTGATAGAATTTATTAAAAAAATATGATATTTAAGGTAAGGGATCTCTCTGAACCACCCTTTTTCTTCAAGTTATGAACATTCTCCTTCTAAATCACTTTATATCTCCATTTGATGCTATATATTTCTTAAATTTATGTATATATGTATCTTAAATATATAACATTCTCATTATCCCTTAATTTTATGTGTTAATACATTATATAATTCAATTTTCAAAATTCCTTCATTAGAATCTACCCTTATTAAGGGGGACTTTTCAATTAGTTATTAATTTTTTGTAATACTCACTTAATGTTTTTATTCAAAAATAAACACCATTTTTTTATAAATGTGATTGTGTACTCAGATATGGATAGCTATAATAATTAGTTTCTTATTCCCCTAAAAATATTTATGAAATTGTCTTTGATTATGATATGAGGTGTGATTAGGAAACCCATTTATTTCCGTGGGTTATACTTATGATTATGCCTTATAATTGATTTCATTTTATATCATACATAATAATGTACATGTTATTATGGGTTCACCTATATAGTTACCCAATTCATTGGGTAATGTTTTTTTCTCGTGATACATTATGAATTGTATTATGGAGTAAGCCTAATCCATGATGGGACTCTGCCCACCTTGTTATGTTTCCATGGAATTTATCCTTGATATCTATTTATGTCATGTTTTGTGTTGCTTCCACATTTAATATCCTTCCATTATATTATGATACCATGTCATTTATGTTATTTTCCCATTTTAATACTCATTAGTATTATATTTTATGATATCATTTTATAGCTTTAACTCACACTTTATATAAGGCCCCATCCTTAAACATTACATAATCTTGAATTAAGTTAATAATTCACATTGAGGATCTTTTATGGTTTAGAGCTTTAGAGAATTAAGTCATAAAATAAACATAATAATATGAATATTACATGTATTAACTTCTACTCAGCATCCATTTTTTATAAAATAAAAACTATTAAAAGAAAATAAACATGTTTAGTTACATGTTTTAATCATCATGATTTTTTCTTGATCCCATCCGTGATCCTATTCCACTTTATATCCTATTAAAAACATTTCAAAAACTTGGGATGAGCATAAAAATCTCAGTAAGGGGTACACAAAGAAGGAAAACTGTTAGTTTTTCAAAACAACAAGTAAACCATGAATACTTTATCATAGGTAATACTTTTGACCTTTATGAAGTTTTAAATACTCCTCAATGAATAAAATCTCATTTATTACCCTTTTGTATCCAAAATATTACCATAAGTCCCATAGAAAACACACATAACATATAAAGGTAACTTGAAACATAAACATACTTAAATGGAATAACCATAAGGTCGACATCCACACTTATCACAAAATGGAATATCCATACAACCGAATTACACACCCAAAGCATTGGAGGATATAATGTTACCACCCATCCTTGGTTTATCAAAGAACCACCCTTCATTTGGTTTATCAAATAACCACCCGTCAAATTTCCATGTACCATTACATAATCATAATACATAAAATATTAAAAATATCAACATTTTAGTAATAACTTTTAATTTTCAATCACAGGATATTATTTTAACATATTGAAATACTCAATCTGTTTATTAGAACATTTTCAATTCCAAAACTCCCAAAAAATGGAATAATGTGTTTCCTTTTCATTTTAAAAACATTACAGCTTAGAGAGGAAGCCAAATAACGATTACAGTGGTGGGGAGGTCATTGTCACCGCATACGTTAAAAAACATTCATATTGTCATTTAGAAAAATTCTTCATAAAAAAAATATTGCATTTAAATGTAAAAAAAATAAAAGGGGTTTATTATACACAATATAAAAGGAGCTGTATATGATCAAAACACGCCTCAATGAAAAGAGATTGAGACAAAGCCCCTTACCTCATGTCCGACATGAATAGTTCATTCATTAATTTCATGAATAATAAACTTAATTTAATTTATAATTGATTAATAACCTTTTTCAAGTTTATGATTACTTTTATATCACTTATTACATTTCAATAACAATTAGTTAATTATTTGACTTCATATCAGACATTTTTTTCGTTGTTCAAAACTTGAGTAAAAAAATGAACTTGTTATAATTAAAAATTGTCCAAGTGGTCAAAATTATATTAACTCTAGAATGATATTAATGATTTAGATATCATATATATAATATATTTATATTATAAATGTATCTATAATATTCTATAACATTTGTATATGTGAAAATGAAATGCATCATTCATGGAGATGGTAAGTTGTACGTACGCATAAACCCTACTTTCAATTCATTTTTTTCATTTTTAATGAAATGAAAACCAAACGATACATAAGTATATTATAATCCCAGTATATTATCATATTTTATATATGTTACATAAGTTCATTAACATAATCCTTTATACATTTCGTGTATGGTATGAATGAGTCATATCAAATTAAGGGGGCGGTAGTCCGCACTTACTGAAATGAAAGTATCATATATATACAACATCAAAAGCATAAAGGACTTTTATAAAAAATAATTACATAATAATAGAGATAAAATAAAAAAAATATAATATAATATATAATTATAGTTCCATTATAATGGACACCATAAGAGTTTTTAGGAGAATATTCAATAATCATCATTTCGTTAGGTAGTAGTTCGTCGTCCACATAAACAATAAGTTATATACCCATTAGATAGAGGTTTGTGTAAGTGTTGTTCAAATGCTTATCACACAAAAAACCTAAAATATTGATGAAAATATTGTTTTTATGTAATTACAGAATAATAAAAGAATAGGTAGTGGAAAAGGAAAATAAAAGAAAATAACTTTAGTGGATATGTTTCCTATAAATCGGGTAACTCCCATTGGTTTGAACAAAAATGTTTTCATGAATTGCATTATTCCCATAAGAAGGATTCTATAAGGAATACAGATATTTTGGGAGATTATTTAGGCCAAGGTTGGATGATCCAAGGGGGCCTGAGAGGTATGAATAAGGGTTAGATGTGATGTCATTTTATAAGGGGGGAGGGGCTCTTTAGGAATGTTTGAATGTATTATTTTATTATAAAAGGAATTTCGGTTTCAAAAGGTCATTAACTCATTAAATTAGAATATAAGACGAATATTATTCAAAATCCTCTCAACCAATAGGTTTTAGGCATGTTTTTTTTTATTTAACCTTATCATTTAGCTTTAACCCTTATTTAACTAATTTGACTCTTATCATGTCTTCTTGTGTATTCACTCTATTTAGTTACTATAGTTACCATAAAATTCCAATAGAACCACAAGTGTCTCATTAATGACATTTTAAACCTTATCTAGGTCATTCGGCAAAATATTATATTTTTAAGATTTTCATATCATTTAATAAAATAATATTTGTTTCAAAAACTCATTTATGTCAATTTAAATACTATTCATATCTTGACATTTTAAAAAATCCAAACAAATGTGATTATTTCTAAAAAAACATTATTAATCTAAATATAACAAGAAATAATCATCCCAAAAAATTTTGGATGGCATAAAAAGTTTCAAAATAATTTTTTTTAATATTTATATTCTCGTTTATTTAAAACATTCGTTAATGAGGTAATCATCACGTCATCATTGTGTCATAAATTTTATTTATTTCATATAGAAAAATTATAAATAAAATACCATGATGCATGAAATATTTTTATAATTCTAATTACTATTTATAGTAAAAAAAGTATAAAGCCCCACTTAAATTTGTTTTAGTTAAAAGATTTAGGATTACAATATTTTTATTTTTATTTTTAATAAAAAGTTATTAATTTCATTATCTTACCCAAACGGATTTCGAAGGCCAAACGATCCACCCAAGGATTTTCTGGTCTGACATGACTCATCCAATAAGGATACGACAAGTGTTATGTTAATTTTATATTATTATAATATTAGTTTTACCTTGATTTACCCTATTTACCTTTAACCATGGTATATAAAAATAAAAAACTATTATTTACAAAAATTTATTTTCAGCCAATTAAACCAAATTTAACTCACTGATGAAAATCATGTAGGTCGGATTTTGGAAATTCAATTTACAAAAACGGTAAAATTTCATTTTAATGAAAAGGTCTATTTTTTAACTTTTATGGAGTGGTTTTCACTATTTATAAAAAATTGAATGTTTTCAGAGAAATACCAAAAATTCAACCTAAGAAAAATTTGATATTCCAAATTCCAAAATTATTTCTATTTTACCGTATTCAAAAAATTGATGTTTCATTAATTAATTTAAAATTAATTCTCGTTTTCAAAACCAAAAAGCGTGTTTTTAAGAAGTAAAACCATCAAAAGATTGACATGTGTTTATATGTCCAATTTAAGAGTGAAAGTACTTCCATTTAGAAACATTCGATTAAATGGTAAAAATATAATCCAATTAGACTTTAACAACAATTAAAATAACAATATAACTAAATAAATAAATTATATGAAAGGTAGTTTTGAATTAAAATGCGGTATTTTTCATTATTCCTAAAAAACAAATTTTATCAAACAAATACCAAAAATTTACCCAAAGTAAATTTTGATTCCCCAATTCTAAAGAAGAATTTTATTTTTTAAAATAGAAAAAATAAATGTGATAAAATTATATTTAAAAAGGTTTCATCATCAAAAGGTAGTAAAAGAACCTTTTAATGAATATTAGAGTATTTCATGCTTACAATTGGATTCATTATCATTTTAAACCTCTAAAATATATTGGATAAATGTAAAGAAATTTAAGAAACATGTATAATAATATTTTAGTTAGTTATATTCATTCACACCAATACAACGGCTAGGAATTAACTACCATTTAAAATAATAATATTACTATATTATTTTTTGGTATAACTCAACATTGTGTGCAACAAAATATTTCAAAGAAAAATATTATTGCGTGTTCTGTAAGCTATCAAACATAGAATCCCCGTTAAAGTAAAATTAATATGTAATTATCATATATTAATAAATATTAAAATTTCATATTCTTTATTCACCTGGGATGTTACATTCTTCCCCCTTTTGGGAATTGCGTCCCCTCAATTCTATTCACTTATCAAAAAAATGAGGGTATTTATCCCTCATAGAATTTTAAGATTTCTATGTTTCATCTTAAGACCTATGGTTTCTTCACAAAATATTTACCCGATGAATTACCTTATTCTACAACACTTTCTCTCTTTGGTCAAGAATCTGGACTGTTTGTTCCTCATAAGAAAGATTGTCTTCAATAGAACTACCTCTGGACTCAAAACATGATATGGATATGGCATATACATTCTCAAAATTGAATTCTAAAAAACATTGTGTACCTAGGATAAAATTGGAGGTAAGTCTACTCTGTATGAAATTGATCCAACTTTTTCCATGATTTCATAGTTTCCAAAGAACCTTGGATATAGATTTACCTTCTTACCAAAACGCATCACACTTTTTCAAGGATAAAAATTGGGAAATACAAGATCACCTAACTCAAAAGAAATATCCTTCGGTTGTCTTCATAAATATTCTACCTACTCTAATATATCACCATGTGTTTCTGTATCAACTGAAATTTCTCTGTAATCTATTCTAACAATTCAGGCTCATCACCTTCCTTTCATCTACTTCATCCAAAAAATACGGAGTTTGAAATCGCTTCCTATATAATGCCTCAGATGGAGCCATCTGTATACTGGAATGAAAATTTTTATTATAAGAAAACTCAACAAAATAAAGATGTTAGTCCCAAAATCCCTGGTAATCCATTGAACAAGAACGCGGCATATCCTCCGAGATCTGAATTGTTCATTCTGACTGCCCATATGATTGCGGATGAAAAGATGTACTAAAATTTAATTCAGTACCTAATGACTTTTGAAGGCCATTCCAAAAGTTATAAGTGAACATCATATCACAATAAGATATAATGGATAGGGGAACACCGTGTAACCTGACTATCTCTTTAATATATAATCGAGAAAGTTTATCTAGAGATAGAGTACCTTGAATTGGATTAAAATGAGCATATTTATTCAATTGATCAACATTAACCCAAATTTTATTGTTACCTTGAGATGTATTTGGTAATCTGACTACGAAATCCATGGAAACAATTTACCATTTCCACTCTTGCACTACTAAAGGCTGAAGCATCACTTTGGGTAACTATTTCTCTGCATTAACCTATATATAATTTAAACACTTCACAGTAAAATTAGAAATGTCTCTTTTCATTTCATCCCACCAGTAATACTCCAAAAGATCTATGTACATCTTAGTACTATTGGAATAAACAGAAAACCAAGAACTATAAGCTTCACATAACAACTCTTTCTTCAATTATGACTCACAAGGAACACATAATCTCTTCCCAAATCTCAAAATACATTCATTTTCAATGTTAAATTCCTTCAAATTAACCATCTAAACCAACTCTACCTTTTTCTTTAACTCACTATCTTCCTTCTTTGCTTTCTTAATTATATCTGAGAGAGGTGATTTCACTGACCCATGAAACAAAAAAAAATAGAATTTTCTGCACCAATAACTTTTGTGCCAAAGTTTATGAAATCATTAAACAAAGGTTCTTATTCTAAATTCCATATTCTTAATTTATCATTACTTTTTTGACTTAAGTCACTATCCACTTTATTTTCTTTTTCTGAATGGTAATGAATCGTGCATTTATAATCCTTGATTAATTATAGCCATCTCCTATATCTCATGTTCAATTCTTTCTGAGTAAATATATACTTCGAACTTTGGTGATCAGTATATATTTCACTCTTTACATCATACAAATGATGCCTCCAAGTTTTTAAATTGAAAGCAATAGCAGCTAATTCGATGTCATGTGTGGGGTAATTTAACTCATTAGTTTTCAATTGATGTGAAACATAATAAATTACCTGATCATTCTGTATAAGGACAAAACCAAGCCCTTTCAATAATGCATCATTCTAGATAACAAACTCACCATTTCAAGAATTTAATTCCAAAACAAGATCATTCACCAATCTTATTTTCAATTCCTGAAAAAAAAAATCATCACAGTATTTTTTCCAGATAAATTTAATAGCTTTTTAAGTTGACTTAGTCAGTGGGCGAGATAACTGTGAAAAATTATAAACAAATCTTCTATAATATCCTTCCAAACCAAGAAAACTATGAATCTCGTTAATATTTGTAGGAATTTTTCATTATTCAATAAATTTTGTTTTAGCAGGATCAATAGTTATGCCATTTTATGAAAAAATTTGACCAATGAATGAAATTTGTTGTAGCAGAGTCTCACTCTTTCTGAATTTCCAAAACAATTTATTTTCTTTTAGGGTTTCTAAGACAACCCATAAATGACTTTCATTCTCCTATTTACTTTTAGAATAAACCAAATTATCATCAATAAACACAACCAAAAACCTATCATAGAACTCACAGAAATTAGTTTTCATTAGATCCCTGAATATAGTAGGTACATTAGTTAACCCAAAGGCATAACAACAAATTCATAATGGCCATATCAATTATGAAATTTAGTCTTTGGAATGTATTTTTCCTTTACTTTCAAATGATGGTACCTTGAACGGAAGTCAATCATTAGAAAATACTGAGATCCTTGGAACTGATCAATCAAATCATCGATATGAGGGAAAGAATACTTTTTATTAATAGTGATATTATTCAAGGATTTATAATAAATGTGAAGTCTCATTGAACCATATTTATTTTAAAAAAAACTACTAAAGCACCCCACGGTGTTGTTCTAGGTCTAATGAAACCTTTATCTAACAACTCTTGCAATTGTTTCATTAACTCTAAAAGTTCAATTTGAGTCATTCAGTAATGGGGTTTTGAAATTGTCTTAGCATCAGGAACCAAGTCAACTATAAATTCAACTTCCTAATCAAGTATAATACCAGGAAATTCATCCGAAAAAACATCAAGATAATAATTTACTATTGGAACATAATTAATTAGAACAGTTCCTTTGTTTTCAGAAATATGTGCAAGGTAACATTCATTTCCATCTTTCACTGGTTTCTCAGCTCCCTTATATGTTATCAGAGATAATATTTCATTCTTGAAAACAAACATAAAGTTGTTCTAAAAATAAACCTCTTTATCTCTACAGTCAATCTTATCATGATTAACTGGAATCCAATCCATTCCCAAGATAATAGAAAACTCTACTAGAGGAAAAACAAAAAGGTTTTCAGGTAAATTCTTTTCACAGCAAAGGTTGTGAAGATTCTTATAATTTCCTTTTTCCTGAACATTTTCCCTAGTTGTTTTTTACCACATGTTCAAGATTTATATCTTTAGATGGAATTCTAAATATACTAGAAAATTTCTTAGAAATGAAAGAATATAAAGATCCTAAATCAAATAACACATTGGAATAATCTGAAAAAACAGAAAAAGTACCTGATACCAATTCATTTGATGGTCCCACATCAACCTTAGTAGTAGCAATATATTTTTCCCCACCCTTCTGATTTTGATCTATCTAGTTTCCACCCAGGGTAATCAACTTTGGACACACATTGGAATAATTCCCAAACTAATTGCAACTAAAACATCCTACTACTGGATTTTTATTTCTTGCTTGATCATCTTTCTTATAGTTATGAGCAATATGACCAGTCTTACCACACTAGAATCACTTCCCAAACTTTGGTAAACATTCTCAAGGATGCTTTTTACCAAACTACCCACAATATGGAAATTTAGTTTTCTTACCACTAGGATTATTTGATGAATTCATTCCTTTTTATTTCCAACTATACCTCTTCTTTGGCTTTCTCTCTTGGAACACATAATCATCAAAAAACACCATTTCTACTTTCTTTTCACATCTGACAAGTTTTTCATACCTTTGAATTCTTCCCAAAAAATAGCATAAATCTCCTCACTGTTCCTGATATTTTTAACCATCGACTACCTCTGATCGGCATATCATTTGAAACAATAAACAACAAGACTAACCTTTTTATTGTTTATAAAACCCATGACATTGAAAATCGTTTCCAGTTTTTTGATCCACTATTCAGCTTGAATAAGGTCAGATGATCCTTTGAATGATGGGGGACGTTGCCTCATAAAATGCTCCACTATAGAAATATTCCTCTGGGGTTGATCTGGTTGATCTCATGCCTGAATACCACCACCATTTATATCCTAATTCAACTTCCCCATTACTTCAAAAAAACATTTTTGTTCCGATTCCAACCATCTTGGGATGTTGATTTGGAAGGTTATTCTCCTCTATCTACCTTCCCATCACTATTGCACTATTTACTCTATGGAAAACCATTCTGAACACATAAATATATTAGGCGAAGCAACATGGAAATCTTCAAATTCTATATCATTTCATTATTACCATAAAGTAATAATAGTTTATCGATATTAATTTAACAATACCCTAACTCCAAACGTTGTCTAAAACAACCTCTGATACCTACTATAAGGCCCCAGTCTTAAACTTTTCTTCTTATTGAAATAAGTTAATAATTCACATTGAGAATCTTTTTAGGTTTAGAGATTTATAGAATTAGGTCATATCATATACATAAAAATTTTAATATTACATTTATACACTTCTACTCAACATCCCTTTTTTATAAATTAAAAACTCTTAAAAGAAAAATAATCATGTTAAGTTCCATATTTTAATCATCATTACTTTTCATTGATCTCATAATTGATCCAATTCCACTTTTAGTCCTTTGAAAAACATTTCAAAAACATGGGATGAGCATAAAAAGATCAGTAAGGGATGCACAAAGAAAGAAAACTATTAGTTATTCAAAATAACAAGTAAACCATAAATACTTTATCAGAAGGAATACATTTCACCTTTTTGAAGTAGTAAATACTCTTCAATAAATAAAATATAATTTCTTACCCTTTTGTAACCAAAATATTACCATAAAACCCATAGAAATAACACATAACATATAAAGGTAACTTGGGACATAAACATACATAAATGGAATAACCATGTGGTCGACTTCCACACATATCACTAAATGGGATAGCCATACGGCCAACTTCCATACCCAATTCATTAGAAGTTATAATGTAACCACCCATCCTTGGTTTCTCACAAAACCACCCTTCATTTTGTTTATCATGTAACCACCCATCAAATGTCCAAGTACCATTACATAATTATAACACATAAAATATTAAAAATATTAACATTTCATTAATAAAATTTTATTTGCAATCACCTTATATTATTTCAAGATATTGAAATAATAAATCAATTTCAAAAACCATTTTCAACATAAAAAAACTGAATAAAGGATTTATTTTTCTTTTAAAAACATTTCAGCTTATAGAGGAATCCAAATAACGATTATGGTGATAGAGAGGTTATTGTCGCCTCATACCTTAAAAAGACATTCATTTTTTAATTTATTAAAACAATTAATAGATAAAATATTCTCTTTGAATGAAAATAAATTTCAATGGGATTTATTAAACACTGTATAAAAGAATGAGTTGAATATTATCAAAACACGCTTTAATGAAAGGAAACTGAGACAAAGTCCCGTACAACATGTATGACTTGAATCGTTCATTCTTTAATTTCCTGAATAATAAACATAAGTTAATTTATACTTGACTAAGAAAATTTTACAGGTTTATTATTCCTTTTATATCACTTATTACCTTGTTATAACAATTAGTTAATTATTTGAGTTCATATCAGACATTTTGTCAATGTTCAAAACTTGAGTAAAAAAATGTACTTGTTATAATTACAAATTGTCCATCCGGTCAGAATTACATTATCTTCAGAATGTTATTCATGATTTAGATATCCTATATATCATATATATCCACTATATATGTGTTGATAAAAGTCCATGAAATTTGGATATGTGAAAATGGAAGGTACCGTTCATGGAGACGGTAAGTCGTACGTACGCATGAATGCTACTTTCATTTCATTTTTTCATTTTTAAAGGAATGAAAACCAAATGATGCATAGTAATATTAATATTCCAATTTAATATCATATATTATATAAATTTCATAATTTCATTAACACCTTCCTTTATACTTTCCATGTATGGTATTAACGAGTCATATCACTTTGAGAGGGTCGCAGTCTGCACTTCCTCAAACGAAATTATCGTATATATACAACATGAAAATCATAAATTTATGATCTAAAAGGGAATTAAAGAAGCATAGAGATAAATTAAATATCATAATTATAATATATAATTACATTTCCATCATAATGGCCACCATAATAGGTGGTAGGAGAAGATTGAACAATCACCATTTTGTGAAGCAGTAGTTTGTCGTCCAAAGAAACAGTATGTTCTATACCCATTAGATGGAGGTGTGTGTAAGTGTAGTTTTAATAATTCCCATAAAAATAACCTAGTATATTTTGGATACTGTTTTTTTTATGTAATCAAATACTAATAATATAATAGGTAGTGGAGAAGGAAAATAAAAGAAAATAACTTGAGAGGATATGTTACCTTTAAATCAGGTAACTCCCTTTGGTTTGAACCAAAATATTTTATTGAATTTACATAGGCCTAGGGGGAGGATTCATGGAAGAAGATATTTATGTTGGGAGATTATTTTGGTTGAGTTTGGATGAGCCAAGGGGGATTGAGATATGTGAGTAATGGTTAGAGGTGATGGCCTTTTATAAGGGGGGCTCTTTTGGGACGTTTGAAAGTATTATTTAATTATAAAAGGATTTTCAGTTTCCCAAGTTCCATAACTCATTAAATTTGAATACAAGATGACTATTAATCGAAATAATCTCAACCAATAGGTTTTATACACTTTTTTGTTTCAAATTTAACATTATCATTTCTCTTTAACCCTTAGTTAACTAATTTGACTCTTACCATGTCTTCTTGTGTATTCACTCTATATGGTTAATATAGTTACCATAAAATTACAATAAAACCACAGGTGGTTAATAAATGAAATTTTAGACATTATCTAAGTAATTTAGTAGAATCATAGATTTTTAGGATTATTATATCTCTGAATAAAATAGAATTTGTTTTAAAAACTCATTTATGTCAATTTAAATACTATTCATATCATGACTTTTTAAAAAATCCAAAACGACTTGATTATTTAAAAAAACTTTATTAATCTAAATATAAAAATCATAATCATCCCTAAAATTCTTGGATGTCATAAAAAGTTTCAAAATAAATTTATTTTAATATTTATAATCACATTTATTTAAAAAATTCATTAATGAGGTAATCATTACATCATCATTGTGTCTTAAATAAATTTATTTATTTGATGTATACAAATTATAAATAAAATAAAATGTTTTAGGAAATATTTTTTTATTTATATTGACTATTTATAGTCAAAAATATCAATTATAAACCCCAACTTAAATTTTTTTTAGTAAAAATATTCATATTTGTGATATTTTTATTTTTACTTTAAATAAAAAGTTATTAATGTCGTTATCTTACCCAAGTGGCTTTCAAAATACAAAGGTTCCACCCAAGTATTTTTATTGGAATTACATTACTCATCAAATATGGTTAGGATAAGTTTTCAGATAATTTTATATTATTATAATATTATTTTTTCCTTGAATTGCCCTATTTACCTTTAACTGCCGTAAATAAAAATCAAAAGTTACTTTTCACCAAAACTTATTTTCATCCTATTGAACCAAATTTTACTTACTGTTGAAAACCATGTATGTCAAATATTTGAAATTCAATTCAAATATGCGATAAAATTTCATTTAAATGAAAATGTCGGTTTTTTAACTACTATTTAGTGTTTTCATTATTCATCCAAAATTAAAAGTTCTCAAAAATTTACCAAAAAATAACTCTAATCTAAATTTGATATTCTAAATTCAGAAATGATGTATATTTTACGAAATTAAAATCATAAAAGATTCATTAATTAATTTAAAATTAATTCTCGTAGTCAAAACCAGAAAGCGTGTTTTTAAGAAGTAAAAACCATGAGAAGATTGACATGTGTTTATATCCAATTTAAGAGTGAAATTACTTCCAATGACTAAAATTGGATTAATTAGTAAAAATATAATCCAATTACACATTAAAATAAATTAAAATAATAATATAACAATATAAATAAATTAGTTGAAAAGGCAGTTTTGAATTAAAATGCGTTATTTATCACTATTCATTAAAAAATGCATTTTATCATAAAAATACCAAAAAGTTAACAAAATTCAATTTTGATGTCCCAACTCTAAAAAATAATTTTATTTTGTCAAATAAAAAATATAAAAGTTACAAAAACTAGATTTAAAAAGGGTTCATCATCAAAAGGTGGTAACACGACCTTTGAAATAATATTAGAGTGTTACAAGCTTAAAATTTGATTCATTCTCATTTTAAGACTCTAAAATCTATTGGATAAATGAAAATACATTTAAGAAACATGTATAATAATATTTTAGTTAGTTCTATTCATTCTTTCCAATACAACGTCATGGCATTAACTACCATTTAAAATAATAATATTACTATATTATTTTTCGTTATAACTCAACATTGTGTGCAACGTAAGATTTTGGAGAAATCTGTTTTTGGGTGTTGAGTATGCTATCGAACATAGAATCCTCTTTTAAGTAAAATTAATATTTAATTCACAAATATTAATAAATATGAAAATGTGATATTCTTTATTCACTTGAGATGTTACATGTTATGCCTCCTTATAATGTTTATTCCCTTTTTGGCCTTTTTAACACACTCCTTTTGTCTATGTATTACCTAGGCTATCCCATGGATTTTAGAAGCTTAAATGGATTTAAGATATCCTTATGGAGATTAATATAGATACTTTTTATTTTATTTTTAATGTTTCATGTACCTAGTATTCCAAAAACACAAGGTCATTCAATCGTTTGTTGTTATTTAATGGAAATTCATTTTAAAAATAATGTAATAATATATTTAAAAAGTATTTAGTAGCTATATGAAAGATATTTTTTATATATCACCCTATTATAGTGTATTATTATCTTGTTTGAATATATCATGAAACATATCATTTGATATTAGGTTTTAAATTCGTTTATATAATGTAACATCCAAGCCTGACCAAAGTGTTTTATCATAATATTTTTCCTTTTAAGTTATCTTTGGTTTAGGAGAGATAATGTGGTCGATGAAATGGTATACTCAATAATTGATTTTGAATATATTTTCCCTTGAATATTGTTAAAAATTATCTATATCATGACTCCCAAATAGAATTTTCTTGTTTTTATTTAAAACAAGATCATTATGAAAATTTTGATTGGTTGTTGATCATAAAATGAGTTGGAGGAAATATTAACTAAGAGAGTAATAGTAGAATAAGTTCATGGATATGGAACTAGTACAGATCACTATATAGTATACATAAAATCATCCATTTATTTTTCACTGATATTTATTCAAGTATATACATGAGTGTAGGAAAACAATTATGATACAATTATAGAGATTATTTATTAATATGTTAGGATATATATATATAGTTTTATTGTTTATATATAAAGAAAATTATAATATACATTGACATTGATTGACCAATTAAATACAAATATTATTTTACATAATGTAATAGATACAATGTATTCTTTTATATTCATAAAAACCATATCATAATTGGGGATATATAATATGGTATGATGTGATTAGTTGATGTAATAACCAAATTAAAACTATATAATCACAATTCATATTGAAATTGAATATATCCATATATCAATGTCTGAAATACTATTTTTATAATTTTTTCCCATTTTTTTCAAAAAAATATATAGAGTTCTTAGAAACATTATGGTATTTACCCTAATATCACTAAAAGTTATAAAGGTTATCAAACATATTTAAATATAATATGAAGAAAAAAACTAAAACAAATATTAACCATAATATATTTAGGATATAATTAATAATAATGAAAATAATATATAATTCATACATTTTATCTATATATCCAAACTACATATTTCATGTACTTAGTAATAATTCATCAAAATAATAATATATTTGAGGTTTTCAAGTGTATATAAATTTATGTTTTATGTATTTTTTAAATTTTTTAATGTTTTTATAGAATAGAGGGATTTAAAACTTTGATAGTTCAAGCTAGGGGAGTAGGAGTTGGTGTTATTGTTCTTTTATAGTAGGTGACACTACTATGTACCATGTAGAGAGAACCAATTTCCCGATGTTAGAATCATTGGGCATATTTAGCTTCTATCTCAAACATTAAGTGGAAAATGTTAATCATTGGGCACCTAACAATCACCCGGAATTAAATGGTTACTTATAGGGTACAAGGTAGTATTTATGACCCCATATTTTAATAAGGGGTAGTTTTTTATTTAAAAATTAATATTTTTCTTTAATTTTATTTCCATTCTGAATTTTCCCAGGATCTTTCTCCCTATTCACCCATGAGAATTCTCAAGATTCAGACCTCTCTAGACTTATAAAAACTTTATAGAACTATAATAATATGATTTAATTATATTAGTGATTCCTATGTGGATTTAATGTAGGATATTAATTTGATTGTATTCATGTTTTTCTACATTGTATAATTCGATATTATTTTCCTAGGTTAGAATTTTTATAGATTTTTGGTGTCTTATCAAGATTCATACTTTCATTTTTTAAAAAAAATTATTTATCTCTATGTGGGTGACCTAAAAACTTTTTATAGATTTAATTCACTTTTAAATGTGTATTATGTAAATGAGATATGTGAATATATCTTCAGAATAACTAAAAATGATACAAGTAGTTTGATTTCAAGTGAAGTTGACATTTATGAACTGTTTTTTAAGCATTATGTTTTGGGTGATTTCCTTATTGTATTAAAATATTTATTTTTTATATTTTTAAAGAAAAACCTATTTTAGTGGTATATAATATAGAACCATAAAATTCCATTTTGATTACTTTTTGAGTTTTTTTTTGGAGTAAGAGAATTAAAATAAGATGGGTAATTAAATTTGGGGATAAATTAGACATAAAAAAACTAATCATGTTGGCTTAAAAAACTTTTGTTATTAGTTATTTTAATTGATGTTTATAGTATACTATTTAGGATTCAAAGGAGTTAGAGATTGATAATCCTAATGGATCACACAAAATGAGGACCATGATATGGTATGGATGAATATGTTGTTTTTATTATGTATGGATTAATGAAAATATTGAATTTTCTATAAGAAATTTGGAATTAAAAAATATCATAGTTTAATTTTAAAAACATTATGATGAAATTTTTAGGTATATTGTGGAATTTGTTGGTCAAAATGTGAAATGTGACATGTCATCGGGTATTTTTTTGGTTTTTGGGAATGATTGTAAAATACATCAAATTTTGTAAGAACATGAAATATTGTATTATTGATTTGAGTAATTATAATTTCATAAATGGTTAAAAATTAAAACTAGGGGATATCAATTTTTTTTATTATTAGATAATTCATTGACTAATAAATGTAAGTTATCTTTTAGTTTAATGTGAAATGGTTTTTGGAGAGGTTGATTAAAAATATTATCGAACTGCTTGAAAGTAATAATTTTTAATTTAAAATTTTCGATGAACTTGGGATGGTCTAAGTATAACATGGAATATATTTTGAATAATTATTGGAATCTAATTATAGATTTCATAATAATAAAATCAAATTTAATTTAATATTAATATTGAGTGGAATCATTGGTCTAATTTTAGAAAATGCTTGGTGAACTGTTATTTATTTTATTTCTCACATGAGAAGGACATATGAATGATTATTTTATTATATTGTTCTTGGGATTATTGAATTGAGGATTAAAGAAAAATATTGAATATGTTCAGAAAAAATATATCATTAATGAGGTACGACATTCTACATTCTATTTTATATATTTTAATTGAATTTTAAAAGTTGGATTAATATGAAAGTAAATAATTATTATAGACCACATGAAATTAATTTTTGGGAAGTATAAATTAAATAAGCATCGAATAATTTATTTAATGGGAAGATTTTTAATTTTTGTGATTATTGAGACAATAAACTATAAGTGATATTAATGGGAATAAGAGGATAATATGGGTTTTTTAACATAATTAATAGGAAATTTAAATCATTACATATTAAGAATATTTATGTGGATTATGATTCATTCTATTATTTCATACTGTTATAGGCCTTAGTAACTACTATAATATGTTGTGATGTGAATGGTTATATTGTAAAAGATATAATGGTATGTGGTATTATATGGGGGATTTTATTTTTTAAAATAAAAAATATTTTTTTTTTCCTTTATAATAGTATGTGGTGATGTATGTATTTAGGGATAATATTGTTGATAAATGATATTTCACATATATTCACCAGGTACATGTGTACGATAGGGAAGATGAAAGAAATGGTAAATTGAGTCTAGTGTAATTTGATGTGGCTAATGTGTTTTTATTCTTATTAAGTTGTGAATTGTGATTATATATTATGGTTTATGTCTATTTTATATATGTGTGGATTTTTATGAATAATAAATTAAGTATATAAACCATTCTAATGATGTTTTACTTATTAATTATGTAAATTTAAGAGGTTATGGTATTACCTCATATATATATAATGTGAGGGATGAGGTATTCTCAAATTATAATTTGGTATATGGATACAGTTTCCTGAACCTAATTATATTTATTAATCATGTTTTAAATATACAAAAATATATTTATTACCCTTTTTTAGTTATATCATCCTCTTTTACAGTGATAAATAGTGTTTATACTTATAACCATACTCTCATTAGATGTGTGGATATCAAGTGGTATTGTTTGATGTGTTGGTCATGAATTTTTAGTCATGGTGATTCAAATGAGATGGTGGATGATAACTAGTGGATATTTGATTATAATGGAATTTCCCATGTTTACTATGAAAAATAAATTATTATTTAAATATTTTATTCGCTAATACTTTATTAGTCTTGTTCACTTTAAATAAGATATGTTAGATGAAGAACCTAGTGGGTATAGTATTTTTCTCAGTAAATTATAATAGGTTATAATTTAACCATACATTATCATATTGAGGATAGTGTTAGATAATGATACTTTATTCTTGAGGTGATTTTTTTAAGATCAATACGTTTTTTTGTAAGTATTTCATAAGTTTTTAGTGGGTTTTTATGTTTTTATATATTGAAATTACACATGAAAATTTTCATTGGAGATTTTTAGCTGGGATTATTGGTTTATGGTTCATGTGGTTTTATTTACATAAAATAAGGATAACACTGCCAATATTTATGAATTTATTCCCTTGGTGCTGGTCTCCTCTCCCTAGAACACCGGAGACATGCTTTGGGTGTCACTCTTGATCTCATTGCCAATTTGGGAGGAGTCCTTGAAGGGTCAATATCAGGCCTATACATGGGTTATGGGACCCATATAGTATAACAATCCCATCCCCATGAAAATTTCTTATTGGGTATAATCGTTTTATCTTGATTAGTAATAAATCCTTATTTTAAATTTTAGTATGTAATAGGTTCAAGCTCGAGTGTTTATTAGTGACCTGATACAAATCCCTCCCAACATAATTAGGCTAAATAAAAATGATATTTAAAAACTATAATAATTTTTATTATTATAATTTAATGATAATTATATATAAAAATTTAGTCTAATAATATTTTAAGTCTTAACTGGACAAAAAAATTCAAATCGATATTTAATTGGGATTTCTTTCAAAGACTGGTTAATAAATAGGTCTGGATTGAGTCAGTTATACTAAGCCCGATTAATAAATTAATCATACTTTATTCATCCAAAACTCAGAAGGTCCAACCTAGGTATCTTTCTAATCAGGATGTAGTAAAATTTTATTTTAATTCTTTGTCGGAGATGGAGTTTTGAATAGGTACTACTGGGGGTTTCATGAGTGGGTAAAGTTTTCATATTTCATGAAAATATTATGTTATGTAGATCGAGGAAAATGATTATGGGAGCATAGGCTACCTATTATTCTAAGTTTGGTCATAAATTATTTTTCAATCATTACTAAAGGGATGGTGTTGTTTTAGTGGGGTATTTATATTGGTATGATTTCATGAATTATATAGTAATAGTTCATGATGATTGTGTGTTTTATACAATGAACTATTTTTTAATGACCTTGATGTATTATAACTATATAAATATAACTTTTTCTTAGTATGACTCATGTTTTCTTATAGTTATGCCATTTTTATATAAAAACCATGCGCTTTAGGAAAAATGAGTGTATGAGAAACCGATTTTTGTTCATTTGAGGGTAGAATCTATAGATATGGGAGCATATAGATTCACTTTATAGGATTTATATTAGAAAAACTTATCAAATAATGAAGCCTCTATTTTCAACCGGAAAATAGAGTGTATATTAGAGGATGTAAATATAGCCTTCTAGATTTTTAGGTAGTTTATAGTCACTAGGATCTATTAATAGTGAGATTTTTTATGGGGTTTATTGATAGTGGTCAACATTATAAATCAGAGGTTATTTAAGATACCAATAAATTATTTTAGGGTTTTTATTTTTTTGTTAGACATGTTTGAGAATTATTTATGTTTGTTGAGATTGTTTTTGTTGCTATTTAGAATGATTTTGAGATGATCTGAGAAGCCTGGATATGATTTGAAGAGTTTCTATAATTATTTAAAGAAATATGAATTTATAAATATGAGGATGAAAATGGTGAATTATAAATTCATAAGTAATATTGGTTTTGGAAAATTCATTTAGAACGATTGGTTGAAAAATTAAATGGGAATACATAATTCAGAAGAGTAATTATACACTTTTAAGAGTAATTCTCACTAGAGATATCAAAATTTTACAAAGTAATGACTTCAATGTGTAACAAAAGGATTCATAAGAGTAATAAAATAAATCATAATAACGATCTGAGACTTTGTAAGAGTCATTATTATGGAAAACTTTGAGTAAAGCCAATGTTTGAAATAGTAAATTGAGACTTTTTAATGGTACATTATGATTTCCGAAGAGTCATTCTTCAATTTGAAAGAGTAAACTAATGTTTAGACCATTTACCCCTAACCTCAAAAGATTAATTGGATGAATTCATAAGAGTCATATACCTCTTGAGATTTTTAGTTTATAAAGATTAAAATATCATTGAATATAATGAATAAATATTATGAAGAAAAAATTAAAATTAATAATTCTTGAGATAGTTATTATGATAAAATAAAATGGTGTTTATTACACAAACTATTTGATGTTTTCAAAAACATTTAGTTAAAATATATTAATATTTATCTATACTCATTCTATTGAAGGATAAATTTCGTAATATTTTTTTTATTTTCAAGTGGGAAGATATTTTGATGATTTAAATTTCACTAATCGTATGAAAATCAGTGTTTTGTGATTCAATATCAGTAATAAAGTGTTACAATGATCAAGAAGATAATTTATCAAGTGTTTCTTCATTGTGATGAGATGTGTAACACCATGAAAAAATTGATTAAGATTTCACCTAAAACCAATTCAAGGAAATGAATAAAAAGATCACTAAAAAAACTTCTAGAATTCAAAAATTCATCTAATTGCAAAATAATAAAATGAAAATCTCTACCAAATTTTTAAAGAGTGTTTTTATTTACTTTTTTGAAATGAGAAGAAGTTTAAAATTGTAATTACAGTGGAGAAAAAGTTAAATAATGAATATAATATTCGATGATCATGAGAACATTCCCACATGAATATAATATTAAAGAAACACAATGAGTATACACTTATATAATTTGGTTGTGAGAAAACTTCTCATGAATATGAGAATTAATTTATTTCCATAAGAATGATTAATTCTAGAATATTTAAAATTCCCTATTAATGGAGTAGTATAAGAGAGATACTAGGTCATCAATAAGTTTGATAAATTTTGAGAAACATATATCTTGATTTTAGAGTTCAAAATAGAACAAAAAAAATTGATGATCCTAAACATTTAGGTATTTGATATTTATAAGGATATCATCAATTAAAACATTTTGATTTGAGAAAGTTATAGTGGTATTATTTTATGACATAATAACATTGGTCATGGTTATTGAAGATTTGAGCACATTCTATACTTATCATTTATAAAGGATCAGAGAGGAGGATCTATATTCATTACTGGAGAAACATAAATCTACCTTTTGTCTTTATCAAACTATTATATTCATATTTTAACTAGTAATATTTCATATAATATACTAGTGGGGTTTTATTTAAACTATGGGTAGAGGATGATACCTCGCTACTCACAAGTAATTAATGATGCATTGTTAGTGAAAAATATATGGATTGAAATAGTAACCATATATAGTAAAGAGTAGTTAAAAAAACTAGGACATGACATCATAAAAAAATTTATAACTTGTCCTTTTTATTTATGTATTATTTCATGTAATCCTAAGATAAATATTTGAGAGAATCAAATCCTAACTGAATACAGAATTTAATTTGAAGATAATGAAATCATAAAATATTATCACTGCTAATTCATCCCTGTATAACACCTATTTTTTCCATCTAAATATCATCATTATATATTTAATAATATTTTCGGATCTTGGCACAGAGACGTTGTGATATTACAAGGCTCAGTGATCCGGAAAACTATTTAATAAAAATATTAATTATATTAATATTACACGCTTGTAGTTTTCTATAAATAGTGGAATAAATCCAGAATGGTGGATCTAATTATGAATTTGAGACCACCGTTGAGTCTAGAATGTTATTTTTACCCTAGTAATGGCATAAACTTTGTCGGCATCATGTTTTTTGGCTCGAGCATCATCATGGGAAAATTAATTAAATATATTTAATTATTTATTAAATTATTTTTATTAAATTCCATCCTAATTGATTCCTCTAGGAATATGTGTTTATTCTATATACCTATGGATAACTGCATTACCCTTTAGATTTATAAAGTATTGGTTAGAGGAGCATTCATGGGAGATGGGTATTAAATTGCACATTAGTGATTGGAGCACCAACAGAGTTTGTCAATCTTACCAACAATGACAACACAGAACTTTTCTTTACCAACGATCAAACCAAAAAAGCTGTTGGAAATTGTATTTTCATGGATTTATCTTGTTCTTGTTTTAACCAAATCAAAAAATAATTAATCTCTTATTAAAATTAGTGTGTGAATCGATATTTTGATACAGGTATTTATATAACATCCTATAAATAGGAATATAATTATTGAAAAATTATTAGATCTTCATTTTACATTCTAATTGACAAAAATTGAGTATAACTTGAACAAAGACTGAGTTTTATTCCGCATTTTTTATTTTATGGTTTTCTCTCCCCATTCTTCATGTGATCATCATCAATTTTGGGTTTTTCTGATAGTTTGAAAAATACCCAACAATCAGTCATAGTGAAACCATTCTTCAAAGCAATGGATTGATACTAAGGGTTTGAGTTTGAGATAAATGATGTGATTGTTTTGGGATATCTATTGTTATGGATTGGGATCAAATCAACATTATCATTCTTGGTTTCACAGGTGATGATGGTATAATTCGGCGAATGTTGGTTTGTAAATAGATTAGTGTGGCCGGAATCCAGCCTACCGGTGATGAGAGGGCTTGGTGGACTCAGATCCATGTTTATCAGTGTATTAGGTGGTGTAAATTCGGTAAGATACAGCATGAGTAGACAACACAAGAAGGCCCTCAGTTTCTAGAAAATATCAAAATACACTACATGTAGTGGAGGAACACAAGTCATGTGGGACCAGATGAAATGACTAGGGTTTACATGTTAAATAATGTATCTCGCTTCATGTGACGTGACTCGATGACCTAAGTGTTCCCATAGAGTACATGGTAACACACACAATTAGGTACACATGCATGACCAGAGTACACAGTCACGACCTGATACTCAGACACGTCTAGGTACCTAGACACGGCATCGTACATGGCCATGGAAAAAGTACACGGGAATGACCTAGGGTACATGCGAATGGGATGGAGAATATGGGGAGACACCCGGTAGTCAAGACACATCATGTAAGACCAGTTCATGTCATGTACTTTCAAAAGGATGGATTAATACCCTTTATCTCTTCTATAAGGACCAGTTACCTTAGGGTGCACTCCCTTGGTTCATCCCCCATTAGGGTAGAGTGAGGAATCATGTCTTGATCATAAGATGTAATCCCCTCAACAAGATTATTCTTAGGTAGATTTTTAGGAATCCCCTATAAGGCCATGGGTGGGATATGATACACATGTATTTTTTATGGATCCTTGGTAAATTAAATTATTATTTACCTAATAATTCACCATAGTGGCACACCCTTGGGTCAATCATGTGGAGGCCACATACAAGAACTAGAATTCTATTGTCATAAAAATAAATATAATAAATATAATAATATTTGAATAATATATATGAGGTTTTAAAATTCATGAAATATAAATATAAATTTGAAATAAAATAAAAAATGAAGATAAATCAAAATAATAAAGGTAATTTTTCTTAGGAGGTCACGGTGATTGAAATAATTATTCAAAATGGTTCTCAATATTCAACTCGATGAGGTGATTAAGACCTATCACACCACACCTTCTCATTTAGATTGTGATTACCCCATACTAAGAACAATTCATATAGGGAAACCCACTTCTGAACATCATCTAGTATACCTCTTTATTGACCATCACTTTCGATTCCATTCCCTATCATATGCATGAAACTAATAGATAATGTAAAGATAAATGATAAATGAGATGAAGAACTCAAGCAACAAAGAAAATAAGGAAACCGCTCAATGTAATCGATTTAACCATCACTGAAATTCCCATAATTGAATAAAGAAACAATATTAAAGCACATAAAACTCAATCAAACCATCATTATATCCCTAAAATGAACGTCGAGGTCACTTCTACATTTTTAGTGGAGTTGAGAAGGGAATATGGTGGGAGAACATATAATATGAATGAAATGGAATAAAATATGTATGTAGATGGAAAATAATATATTGATAGTAGAATAATATTAGATAAATAAATGTTTTATAAAGATAGAAAAGTAGTCAATAAGGGTTACCCCCAAGAGTCCAACCCTTTGAGATGAAAGGGAGATACAATTTTTCAAGGATAGGGGTGAACAAATCAGATTCAAACTTTTCCTATGAATTTAGTATCCTAAAGGGCCCAATAATTGACAGATTTTATAATTTTGGTATTCATAAAGGTTTTTACTCTGTGTATTTCTCATTCACCCTCTAAATATAAACTTTATATTAAACTATATGAAGGAGTTATGGAAGAGTTTCTTAGGAAAATTAATATGTCCATACAGAATATTCATACTCCATTACTCCATATTCCCATTCCATTATAACCTTTAAATCATAACAATATTGTTTTAAAAATTAATAAAATTTGTTCAATAGTATATTATACATCTATATGTCAACTTTTAGGTCCATTGACACATATTTTGGGAGATATAGACCCATAATTAAAAGTGTTTATATTTGTGCATAGTTTTCTCGGCCATTGTTGTGAGTTGGTTTTGGGAATAAAAACAATGGATTTATCTTTGGGTAAATAAGAATTAAATGGATCCCAAGACATATTGAATTCTAAAAAAATTAATATCACTATTTTAATATGTTAAAAAAAATTTATTTCTGAAATACAGAATTCAAATAAAATAGATAAAAATAAAAATTATTCCATTTATGAAATTAAGCACAAAATATATATAAAAAATAAAACAAAATATACAATTTATCATAAAATAACATAATTTTGGGATTATAAACAATTATTTAATGTATAAAATTTATGAAAAAAAATATTCATCACTTCCCTACACTTATTCATTGAACTCCTGGGAAATAATCATATTTCCAAATACAAATCCCCATAATTATAAAAAATGATAAAACATCAATGTTCTAATCCAAAAACAATTACATCCTAATTTTCAAAACTCAAATTTAAATTTTTTCAACCACATAAATCCATTTATGGCCCAATCACAATCTTCCTCAAATTGAATTTTATTGTCAATATTCACTCAAGATAATAATAAATTGAGAGAATATGATAAACCATACACCTTTTCACATGGTACGTGATCTAATTAGTTATTTGAATGAATTATATCATCTAAGTTCTCCTCTTATTTCCTGTTTTTTAAAAGGCTCTCAAAAGGAACAACTTTATTTTTATATTTATTTCATGGAGTATGGGTAGAAAATTGAATACAATTAATGAATTAAAACGTATTATTGTGATTATTGAGAGAGAAATAAGTTGCAAAATAAGGTACAATGACAATTTCAACTTTATATCTATTTTTTATTTTCATTTTTTTTATTTTTTTACATTTTTTTGAAGGAAAACGAGATGAAACAAAAGAAGAAAAATTTAATGATGGATCACAGACAATTATCTCATTATCTAATTACCAAGATGATGAAACACGCCTCACACCACCCAAAAAATAAACACATCCCAAATAACTCATATGAAATCCCCTTCCCCCATACTAAAACATCAAATATCCACACAAAAATACCAAGATTACTATTACGTAAGGAAAAATTCGATTCAAATGTAAAATAAACCTATAATGATATTTATATAATATAAAGGATAATGAGAAATAAATGTAATGGTGGGTCTTAATTTAATGTTCTTAAGTCCAAATAAGTGCCTGAATCATGTCAAAACATTTTATGATGTCCAAATCATGGAAAGAGAAATAAATCACAAGTTTTGGTTCTTACAAAAAATCCAAGATACTCATAGGAAAGTGTGGGTATTATGATGAATATGCCCAAAAAATTTCGAATAACTCACTATATTATAAATAAAATCAGATTTTGTGTTTCATGGGAAAGGGTAATAAAAATCATTCAAACTAAAAAAATTATTGAAAATCCAAATTGAGGAAAACATTTCCACATCAACAATCATTAAAAATATAGTTATTCAAAATTCATTTCAATTCCCACAAAATAGATTCAAGGGTTAAATGTGATAAAATATACATTTATGCTCAATTTTCCTAAAAATGAAAAGAACAAGTAAAATCACCCAAAAAAACTAATCAGTTTGACACCCCCCCCCCCCCCCACACACACTTAAATTTCACTACCCTTCATTTCATCTCAATAAAAAATAAAAATAAGAGCATAAAAACTAAATATAAGGAAAGATAAAACCAAACATTATTTTCTTGTGGTATCCATTAATTAATATTTTAGAAACTACAACTATACCTAGAAATAAATATAAAAATAATAATAAGGAAGATAAATAAAATTAAATATGAATTAAAGAGTGCATAGAATTTGGTTTAGACTCTTATGTGGGTGTGAGGTTTTTATTACTCCTAGTGGGGAAGTTGTAATGGTTTAACCCCAATTCAAAGGTGAGTGGGGTTTAATTCTTAGAAGCCACCATAAATGATTTATACCAACATTAATCTATATATTCAAGTACTTATTAAAAAAATAAAAGTAAAATATCTATAACCCTAAAAATAAATGAAATGTAAATTTTATATGAAATGGGGGAGAAAAAAGGGGTTCTCTATGTTTTGTTCATCTGGAGTAGTGGTGTCCACTAGTGGTGATGTTAATACAATAATAAGTTTCTTATATTTTTTTGGATTAAAAAAATAATTCCTTACTGATTTATTCTTTTGTTACATCATCCTCATAATCACCAGGGTACAACTAGATTGTCTCCTCCATTCTCTCCTCAACATAAGGAACAACTTTTTATTCTTAAACTAGGGCCTATAATAGAATTTTTGAATCAAAAATATCAAAACAATGAATGTTAGTTTTCAATTTAGAATTAATAATATTTGAATGAACATAATGTTCATAAGTTAAATCTCCCTCAAAACATTCAACTTCATACTCTTTTTCCTTAAGTAAGGAAACTGGAAATTAATTTGTTGGAGAGGGAAGTAGATCATTAAGTTTTGCATTAACCTCACCAATTATTTCTTGAAATTTATGTGGAACATGATTATATTTCTCCACATCCTATTTTTGTTTCCATTCAATACATATAACTTTAAAATCATCAACTTTGCTGGCCAGTGATGCAACTACCTTACTTGCTTTTTTGAGAAATTCAAAATTATATTGATCTATCAAGGCATTTTGTTCCATCTAAATTATCAATTTCCCTTCCATTCTAGGCTTTCCAAATAAGTTATAAACATGAATATAATTAAATTAATGATAATTAAAAACAATTTGACCTTTGAAATAAAACATATTCCATAATTAACTTTTTTTAAAATTTAAATTTTTTATTTTTAATGGTTGTTTTTTTAAAAACAATGTGTGTGAGCTCTTGGACTCCCAGAAAATTTTTCCAAATTAATATGTGGGGATTTTTTGGGGATATTATATAAAATAAATTCATATTTTCCTAATAATTCACCATAGTATTAGACCCAGGGTTTGATCACATGGAGGCTTCTTACACGCACTATAATCTTATTCTCACTATTATAAATCTAACTAACATAATACTGTAAGAATAATATATATGGTGGGGTTTTAAGTGAATGAAATATAAATATAAATATTCAATACAGTAAAAAAATATGTTAAACTTAAATAATAGATGTGATTGTTCTTGGAAGTTCATGGTGATTGAATCCATTGTTGAAATTGGTTTTCAATATTCAATGCAATGAGGTGATCAAGACTTGTCACACCAAACCTTATCATTTGGATTGTGATTACCCATTTCTAAAACATATTCATATAGGTAAAATTTATTCCAAATATCATCTAGGATAACTATTTTATAACCATAACACTCTATTCCATACTCCACTGTATACATGACACAAATAGAGAAGGGAAGGATAAAAGTTAAAAAAGAAGAAGAACTCAAACGATAGATAAAATGGAGATACTACTAACTATAATTGATTTAACTATTTCTCAAATTCAAATAATCGAATGAAGAAATGGTATTAAAGAACATGAAAATCAATCAAACCACCATTCCCTCCATCGAACAAGCTCTGAGATTAGTTCACTATTTTTAGTGGAGTTGAGAAGGTAATACAGTGGTAGAACACATAAAATAAATGAAAATGAGGAATGGGGGTATGAATAAGAAAAATAATATATTAAAATTGGAATAATGTTAATGAAAAAAAATCTACAAAACTACTATAACAATACAACAAATGTTACCCCCATGTTTATGACCCATTGACATAAAAGGGAGATGCATTTTATAGGGAGAAGGAGTGAAAATCAGATCAAGAATTTTCATCTAAATTTTGACCCATTATAGGACCAAATATTGGAATATTTGGGAAATTTTATATTCATAAAAAAATTAATCTATTTTTTTAATTATTACCCACATCATTCGATCTTTATTTTCCACCAGATGAAGGATTTATGACCATTTTACTCAGGAAAATTAATTTGTCCATGCAGACTATTCATATTCCAATACTCCAACATTCTATACCATTATGACATTGAAAAAAATATATTTTTTTTACTCATTAAGGAAATTATTTCATTAATATATTATAAATATTTATTTAAAAATTATTATCCTTTGAACTTTTGGTTTGGGAGAAAGGGGACAATAATTAAAGCATTCTAGATCAGTGCCCATTTTTTCAAGGCACATTTTGTGAGTTAGTATTTGGAATCCAAATGAGGGGGTGGACTTCATATCTATAAGAATTAAGTGAATCATAATATGTATGGAGTTTTAAAAAATTTACTTTCACAATTTTAATTCGTTTATAAAAATTTATGGCTAAAATATAGAATTAAAATAAAATAGTTAAAATCCAAAATTAGTCTATTTTTCAATTAAACTCAAAATACTTCTAAAACTTAAAAATTATTAAATTCATATAAAATAAATATATGGTGGGATTAAAAATATTTAATTATATTTTTAAATGTATTAAAATATTAGCTTCATGAGGATATTTTATTGTATCTTTGGTAAGGTTGGAGGCATCAGCGTGACCAATATACACCGGCATGGATCCCCTAATTGGGGAGTTAATCCGATTGTGGTTTATGGTGTCCCCCATAGACTTAGCTTTGATCCCTTCTATATATCAATTTATTTTGACTTCTACTTTATACGTATTCCAAGCAATATTTGATGAGAACGAACTCTCAGATGAGCACCATCTATGTCACTCAACACATGGAGTGAGTTCTCTTGTATGAGAATTATCTTGTATCTCAAATTAGAATCCTTGTATAGAATTAATGCTATGACCTTACCATGAATCCTAGTTTCTATATTGATTATGTCCTAATGTTTCTATAGAATACATCATATTCTGATTGACATGCCCCTATGATGAGCAAACTATTGTCTTACGAATTTATGCTTAGTGATTTCGTGGTGTGCTACTGGGTATTGTTATACTCACCATTGCATGGTCTATGACTACAGAAGTTATATTTTATATAGAATATAATACATTCAATGGATTACTTGTAAAATCAAGAAAATATAGGAAATAACTAGGATATATAGACTGTGGTTCATATTGGGTTTCACATTTGACTGCATTTTTTCTCATTCTAGTAGGTTGGAATTCCTTACAGTTTTCGGTGGGATGGTATTTGGCCCTTTATTATTTCCATTATTATTTTAATACTCTAATTGTGTAATTTCTATGTATGAATTCATTTTTATCAAATTTATTTATCCTCGATCATTGTATGGGAATTTTGATATGTGTGTGAGCATACAAGTGCCTAAGGATAAGGTATCCCATGTTCATGATATGGATACTAAGTGATTTCTCCAGCCCTTATCACATTAAAGGATGGATTTTAGTGTCAATATTGTATTATCAGAAGCCATGTGGGATCCGGTGGGTTAGGTTGTGATAAAGTGGTATCAGATTAAAGCCATCTTAGGACCAGAGTTCAGATATTGTCTATCTATGAGGTTTGATTGGGGAACTATTGAAATGATGTAAAATTCTTTCAAGTTTATCTCTCAGGATAGTTAATCCATTGTTGGTGAAGAAACTAATGTATCCATTCACCAAGACTCTGATAACCTATTTTTAAATATGGATCAAGTAGGCACTTATTACAGGGAAAAAAATGGTACATGAATCATATAGGAATGGGTTGTGTTTATCGTGTCTTTATTGATTCATGTCTTCAAATATACTATTTACCATGGAAAATATTTTCCAATTTAGGATTCCTCCTTGATGTTTTTCAACAAGGATCTTACAATAATATTATGGGGATGATCCACTTTGTTATGTTGATTTGATATATGGACTTGTTTAGGAGGTGTTACCTTTGGGTAGTGTTCCATCCATAACTCCACCTATCAAGAACCAGATTGTACTAGCAATACTGATGGATGAGATGCTCATGATGAGTGTACTTGATGAGTTCCATCAATAGTTACCCATTTGGTTTCAGTGTGAACTATACCACCAGGCATCTGAGGACTATATCGGGGGAGTTACACAAGTTTTTTTCCTTGATAGATCACATACATAGCAGATTTTAGTCCTCATTGTGATCCTTCTACAAGGATTGATAGGGTGATCTTGGGTCCAAGTGACTCTATAATACAATGACTTGAATCATTCATGGTTATAGTTTGAACCCCTTTTTCATAGTGTATTTATCTCCAACTATGTTGAGGGGAGTATGAATTAAGTTTCTTCTATATATTCAGTGGGGTAGCGTGAATGTGACATTGTATTCAGCAAGGTTCCTCAAACTCTCAAGATACTTTATGGAAATGGTTCATGATCAGTTCTTCGAGTAATAGACCATGGAGTGAGGTCTATATAGAGATATCTATGCTATCATGATAACTATTTTTATTTCTACATATGATTTGTTGTTGGACTGTTCATTGGTAGTAAAGAGTATTTTGGACAAGAAGATGTTGATTGTAGGTTCCAGTGGTGGGAACATAAGGGGATTGACTTTAGCTAGGGTAGCTAAAAACTGATGTAGGGATCTAGATGTGTGATCTATTTTAAGAGGAAATCTCAAGAAAGAGGTTCCTTGGTTTATAGCTCTCATTATGATTCCAGTTACCCTATAGAATACATGAAAACTCAATGCAAGAGATTTTATTTGCATGGATTTATCTCATTCTTATTTTTCCCATATACTACATCAATTAATATCCTAAAAATTAAATTAAATATCAATCATCAGATAAGGGTATTTATTTATATACCTAGAAATAGTAATCAAATTATTGTGTGATTTTTTTATCTTTATTCATCATTATAATGAAAATGATTAAAGGAAAATGAGAACAATTTATGAAGTTCATTCCACATATTATGTTTTATTATTTTATATCCACCTTATTCATCTTATCATTATTGGTAATTAGTCGGTCTGGTGATTTACAAAATACACGGTAATCAATCATTACACAACTGTTATTCGGTGTAATGGATTGATATCATAGGTTTGGGTTTTATTCCGATGTTCTGGTTATTTTGTGGTGGTAAAAATGACATATTAGGATTATATTGGCCTTCAAGTTCTTGTTTTGATATGTGGTGATGATATGATGTACCAATAGTTAGTTTCCAAATAGATTTAAGAGGATGAAATTCATGCAATCAGTAATGACAACACTCAGTGACCCTATATTTGTGGTTATTATTGGATTAAGTGGTGTAAATTTTGGGTTAAATGGAATGAGTTGATGATTAGTGAAGAAACATTGATTCTAGAAATTCTTATATTACATGATCTGTGATTAAATAACAAACTCCATATGGAAACAACTGTGACAGTTAGGGTTTATGTGTGAAATAAAGTATCACACACCGTGTGACATGTGTCGAGCGACATTTGAAAAGAACTGATGAATAGGCTTGTACTCTTAGGGTATAGAAGTATTTATATGGCTTGGCATAAGAAGATATATTCAGTACATTGGCATGACCCGGTACTCAAAGACGACTATGTAATTGGACCAAACTTGTTACATGGGTGTGACCAAAGTACAGAGGTATAGAATGGAGTACATGGGTACGAGATGGATCAAAAGCGTATACTTAGGGTATGAAATACATTCCATGTAATATTGGTACAATACATGAACTTTCTACAAGATGGATTGGGGCCATTTATCTCTTTAGTATAGACTACTTTCTTTAGGGTGAGCTCCCTCAGTTCATCCCCCATGAGGGCAGAGTGAGGCATCATCTCCAAATCATATGATGTGATACCTTATGTGGGTTTTGTCTTAGATAGAGTTATAGTAATCCCCTATGAGTCCCTGGGTGGAATCATCTATTGTATCTTCTATCCTATTTGGGGTCTGAGGCATCGACGTGACCAACATACATGGGTGTTGATCCCTTACATATCGATTTAATCAAATTAGGGTTTCTGGTGTCCCTAACAACCTTTTGTGTGATCCCCTAGTAGTGTATAAATATCTTCTGGATTCCAATGCATAAATTTTCTAGTTGAAATCTATGAGAATGACTAATCATATGACATCCATCAACGTAAACCATGTCATAGAATGGGTTCTCCTCAATAATTATTATATTTTATTTCAAGTAGAAATCCTTGGATGGATTTTTTATTATTACATCTCCCTAATACATAGTTTCTATCATTAGTATATCAAGATTTTGTTTTATTATGCATCATATTCTGATTGACATGCCCCTGTAATGTGCTGACTACTATCTATATAATTTTTAAGTATTGATTTTGGGGTATCCTAATGGGTATTGTTAAACTCACTGCTGGATGGGGTCTTTCTAAACATGTCATATCATATCTAGATGAAATAAAATTAGTTATATTCCTTTGAGTACTGGGATAATATGGGGTATAAGTAGGCTAGATAGACTGTGCTTCATATCAGGTGTCACATTTGATTGTAGCCCCCTCATTCTAGTAGACTAGACTTCTTAATAGTTTTTTTGTGCGATTTTATTTGTCCTATTATTATATCTGGTAT
Organism: Viscum album; assembly: GCA_963277665.1. Classification (NCBI taxonomy): domain Eukaryota; kingdom Viridiplantae; phylum Streptophyta; class Magnoliopsida; order Santalales; family Viscaceae; genus Viscum; species Viscum album. The sequence continues at coordinate 152,247,700 of OY728138.1, forward strand.
TTTTTTGTACTCTGATTATGGTATTTATATGTATTCATGAATTGGTATCAGTTATATTAGCCTTCAACATTTTATGGTCATTTGGAGATGTGTGTGTGCGTACAAGTACCATAGGATAATTCCTCCCATTTGTGTGATATTCTTACTTGATTCTAGATAGCTTTCCCTAGCCTATTTGAGATAGTGTTGGGGTGTCACACTCGGCTAACCTCTATCCAGGTAGTCCTCAATGGGTCAGGTCATGACACCCCTTCTTAGTGTTGCACCCATTCCAAGGGTATATCAAGTGGTATCATAGTATCTAGGATACCTATGTCAATTCATTGAGCAGCTTAATATATACAATTTTAATTTAGTAATTAGAAGTTATGTACCTACTTCCATCAAATGGGTTAAAAGTCAATGTTAGTGAAACACCCCAGGTAAATAAAGAATATGGAATTTTTATTTTTATCTATATTCGTGAATAAAATTTTAAGATTAATTTAAAGGGAACGCTATGCTTGATGGCATACCCAAGATGCAACAATGAGTTTCTTGGAAATCTTACGTTGCACTTTAATAATAAAATAATATTATTTTAAATGGTAGTTAATGCCTAGCCATTGTAATGGTGGGAATGAACAGAACTAACTACAAAATGATTATATATGTTTGTGAAATATTTTTACTTTTATCCAATAAATGTTAGAGGATTAAAATGCGAATGAATCAAATTTTAAGTGTAAATATTCTAATATTCTTTAAAAGGTCGATTAACAGCATTTTAATGGCGTACCCTTTTTAAATCCACTTGTTGAAAATATTATATGTTATATTGGACTAAATAAAATCCTTCTTTAGAATCTAGATATCAAAATTTACTTTGTTTAGATTTTTGTTATTTTTTTGATAAAGGCCATTTTTAATGAATAAGTGAAAAATGTTTTATTTTAATTCAAAACCTATTTTTAATCTAATTTATTTATATGATTATATCATCTTTTGAATTGGTTTTAAAGTGAAATTGTAATATATTTTTACCATTTAATCCAATAGTGGTCATTGGAAGTAATTTCACTTTGAAATTGGGAATAAACTAGTATCAATCTTTTAATAGATATTGTTTCTTAAAAACACGCTATTTGTTTTGACAGTGGGAATTAATTATTAAATTAATTAATGCAACTTATATGTTTTAAAATTTGTAAAATAGACATCATTTTTGAATTCAGAATATCAAATATATCTTAGGGTGAATTTTTGGTATTTTTCTGAAAAATATCAATTTTTGATGAATAGTGAAACCGATAAGTGGTAGTTAAAAAACTGATTTTTTCATTTAAATAAAACTTTACCACTTTTGTGTTCTGAATTTCAATAATCCGACAGACATGGTTTTCATTAGGATGTAAAATTTGGTTTAATGGGATTAAAATAATTCTTTGGTGAATAGTAACTTTTAATTTTTATTAATCGCGCTTAAAGATAATTAGTGTAATTTAAGGTAAAGATAATGTTATAATAATATGAAATGACATTGACACATGTCCTACCCTTATTGGATGAGTCATGGCTGACCAAGAAAATCCATGGGTCAACTTGGGGACCCCATGGATCCACTTTGGTATGAAAATGACATTAATAACTTTTTATTTAAAGATAAAATAAAAATGTCACAAACATGTATTGTTTTAATAAAACAATTTTTACATGGGGTTATAAAAGTCATATTTTTTACAATAAATATTAATTAGAAATATAGAAATATTTCCTACATCATGATTTTTTTATAATTTTTAGACATTAAATAAATAAATATATTTATGACACCATGATGATGCAGTGATTACCTCATTAATGAACGATTTAAATAAAATAAGAAGATAAAGTAAAATATAAGACTTACACTTGTCAAAAACCTATTTTATGGGTGGATTTAGATCCCTTATCACCTTATCCTCTAAATAAATAATTGTGGGACCTTTAATATATGAAAATAATTTTATAATAAAGTAACATTTCAAGACATTCCAAGAGCGCCCATCATCCCTCTTATAAAAGGCCCCCACCTCTACCCCCTTAACCACACCTCTCAAGCCTTTTTCTCGACCAAAAACTACTCATTTTATCTTTCCACATCCCTCTATTCATCCTAGAAGTCTTACCTTAGGCAGAAAGATCTTCAAGAAACCCTTTTAGTTCAAACCAAAGGGAATTACCCGATTTAAAGGTAATGTCCTCACTTATGTTCTTTTGTTTTATTTTGCTTCTCCAACCCCCTAAAATCTTTTTATTCACTTCCTTTGTAAAAAAACCTGTATATTAAATATACTAGGATGTTCTTATGATAAGTATTTGAGCTACACTTACACACACCTCCATCTAATGGTTAAAGAACATACTGTTTCTGTGGATGGCGAATTACTGCCTCACGAAATGATGATTGTTCTATCTTCGCATACCACCTCTCATGGTGGCCATTATGATGGAACTATATTTATTTATGAAATATATTATATTTATTTTCTCTATATGATTCTGTATTTTACATTTAAAACATACCTTTATGCTTTTCATGTTGTGAAAATGTGATAATTTCATTTGAGGAAGTGTGGACTACCGCCCCCTCAAGTGATGTGACTTGATCATGCAATACATGGAATGTATAAAGAATTAAATTAATGAACTTAAGTGACCTATATAACATATATATTATACTGTAATTATAATATATATAAATCTCTCATTTAGTTTTAATTCCATTAAATACGAAATAGAAATGAATGTAGCATTCATGCATACGTACGACTTACCGTCTCCATGAACGGTGCATTTCATTTATTACCTATAAATGATATGAAATATTATAAATGAAAGTATATAATATAAATATATTATATATATGATATCTACATCGTGAATATAATTCTGGATATAATGGATATTTTACCACATTAACAACTTGTAATTATAAGAAGTTTATTTTTGACTCAAGTACCAATGATCGACAAAACGACCGTTATTAACATAAATAATTACATAATGTTCATAACATGGTAATAAGTGATATATAAGGAATAATGAAATTGAAAATTTTTCTTAAGAAAGTATAAATTAACTATATTTTATTATTCAAGAATATAAAGAAACGAACAAGACAAGTCGGACTTGAGGTAAGGGATCCTACCTCTCTCTTTCTTTTTATGTACTCTCTTTTATGTCATCTATTTTAAGCTATGTTTAGGGATGTTTTTTTATATTCCCCGTTCTGTAATTTTTATGTTCATATTATTAGAGACCCTATTTGATCTCATAAATCCATTTTTGGATGTTTTAAGTGGCACTGTTAGGCTACCGAGTTTTCGTAAGGGATTTTTCATCTCACTTTTATTCGCATGAGATTGATGCTACATTTTCCACCATTTCCTTTGAGTGGTGTATGTATTTCTCATTATTCTACTATTTGTGTAATATAATTTCTTTTATGTGTAATTACATCAATGTTTTATAGTCCTTCTTTCATGGGGTGTACGTTTCGAACGTTACCCAAGTCGGTAAGGGAACCTTTCACCCTCCTCTTTTTAAAAGACTTCTTTTTATTAGGTCTTTTAATTTACATCTTATTATGTTGGGATATGTTATTACATATCATTATTGATGTAAAATTTATTTCCCAGTTATGAGATACCCTTTTTTCTCATCAAATCGTTTTCTGAATTTTAAAGTGACGTCGTTAGGCTGTCGAATTTTTACAAGGGAACTTCTTAACCCAATTTTGATTTCTTTGGGTTCAACTTGTAGTTATTGAATATGTCATCCTATGAATATGTGTGAATGACCTATGATTTTTTTACAATTAATATCCACTTATATTGGGTGTATTTATATTTTTAGCACATAATTATGAGATTGATTTATCCTTAATTTAATGATACCTTCTTTATAAGGGATTTCATCTCATTTTACATTTCTATTGAGACTTCATTATTGTTATGCACCAATTCACTCTTATATTGTGTATATACTATTTTTTGGCACACTATATCATGAATAACTTTATTCTCAAGATATTATAATGTTTTATTAAATTTTATTCCTCAATTATTTTTATTCAAGTGTCTCTCATTTTGTTAAAAACTATTTAACTAAAATATCATTTTAACTGTTTTAAAGATTTATTTTTATAAATAGTTATCATTAATGTCCATGTTTTTAAAATGGTTTTAGGATTTATATATATGGACATTAATGTTTTAAAATTTTAATTCCTTTAAAATATTCAAAGTGGTATGGGACACTTTGACTCAAAAATATCTTTTTAAATGGTTTGATAAAGCATTGATTTTGTAAATATCTTGAAATGATATATTGTGATTGTAAGGTGGAAATGTTATCTTTCCTTTATTCTTGTTTCATGTGATATGAATTAGTTATGGTTCGTGGGAATTGTTTATGAAGATGGGTGGTCTCGTGATAAACTAATTGCTGGTGAGCTCGATATAGCTCTCCAATGCATTGGGTAACGCGAAGGAGTTAAACACTAAGGTTTCTCTGAAGAGATTTAGGGAATATACTGTTATGGGTATTCCAAACGTAACCATGAGGGTAACTCTCTATTTAAGAATGTTATGAATGACTCAACTTACCTTTATGTATTATGATTTCTATTTATTTATGCATAAATCTTATGATTTAATGAGGTATGTTAAATTGCTTTTGTTTTATGAGTAAAGTTTGATTTCATTGATTCTTATGTATACATGGATTAATGTTTTTTCTCTGTATTGATATAACCCTTACTGAGCTTTTTATGATCATCCCAAGTTTTTTGAAATTTTTTTCACAGGACGTAAAGTGGAATAGGGTCAAGGATGGGATCAAGGAAATGTTATGCTCTCTAAAACAAGGAACTAGACATGACTCTTTTGTTCAAGAGTTTTTATTTTGTGAAAAAATCTAAATTGAGTAGATGTGTCTACTGTGTATTCTTTGAGATGTAATAGTTATGTACTAATTCTCTAAAACTCTAAACTTGAAAAGTTCCTCAATGTGTACTATTCATTTAATTCAAGAATATGTATTGTATATAAGGTCGGGTCCTTATAGTTAGTGTGTACAACGGACTACTACCTCATGAACCGATATCATTCGTTCTTCCATGAACACCTTTCAAGGTTGGGTATGGTGGTGGATATAAATAATATATATAATATTTATAAATTACTTATTCCCATTGAGTCAATATATCATATATATCTTTTTACCTTCCATTCAATATCAGATACAATATCATCAGTCATGTGTATGGTGGGCTACCGCCACACGAAGCGATGTGATTCATCTTTATGTAATGCTTTACATTGAATGTGATAAAGATAATGTTACAAATTATATGTGATATGCATGAAATAATCATAATATTAATGAAATATTTATCATTATATAAAAACAATATATATTATATTATTTCTTTTCTTTTAACTTACATAAAGGTGATAGCATCGTTCGTGTACATATGGACTACCTCCTTCACAAAGATATGTGACTCTCTTTTCGTCACTACAGAACATGGATGAAATAAACAAGTATTTAATATTTTATATATCATATAATAATTATTATTTATTTTTAATATATTACATACCACTTTTACATAATGATTAGTGAAAAATGGAAATGTTACTCATGTGTACGTATGACCTACAGTCTTCATGATCGTAACATGCGTCATTTTTCATAAGCATCATTAATGGCTGGTTTTAAAATTCAAATTTATATATATAAATGATAAATATTTAATTATTATTATTAAAATGATATAACTATATAATATAATCACGAATCATATCTTTCATAACAAAGAACGAATGAAAGGACAAGGAAATTAACACCCAAAATAATGAAAATAATTAATGATTATTAATTAATGGGTGATAAGATGTTATAAAAGGATAATATATAATATTATAAAAATTAATATAATTTTTGTCTAATTTATTATCATTTTTGAAACCACTATACTTTAGTTTAAATCATGTACAACCAAAAGGAAGTGTGAGGTAATATATTTCATCTCAATTTATATTTCATTGGGACTTATTTGTTATTGTACACTAATTCACTATTAAATGGTTTAAATAATTCATGTTTGACATGTAATATCATGATTCATTCACAATCCATTGTATTTTAAGTTCTACTTCAAATTATCTCATCCAATAGGATTTTAATTGAAAGTTACTAAGTGGTAAAAGTTATTGTGCAATATCATTTTCTTTTGTTGTTATAAACATTATCTTTCAAAAATATCCTTCCTATAATAATTTTTTATTTGAAATTACATATACATTAAATACCCATACGATATAATGATGGATATTGTTATTTCTAAAATATTATTCCATTTTTCATATAGTTTTTACTTTAAATTTATGTGATTAACTATGGAAATTGTGATAAATTTTTACCCCTTACTCAATACAGATATTTGATAATAAAATACATTGTTCATGAATTAATTAAATTATTTGGTATAATATAAATGATTTGGACATATATAACTTGGGTGTTTCCTGATTATAGATATCCCATTAATTAATTGATAGTATCATGAGATGAATTATTTGAAATATTAGATGGGTTTTTACCCAGTATATTTTAAACCATATGGTGAAAGGTCTTGATGGTAAAGTTATAATATACCTAGGAAACCTGGAATCCAATAATCTAGAATTTACTATATTTAGATTTCAATTATTATAATCTATGATATTGTTTCTATGAATTTATCTATACATTCAATCCATTCTTAGTTTATTGATTAAATGACATGTGTTTTCAGAAATTTACTATTCCATATTAATTCTCACTTACATCACCATAATAGTGAAGATATATAAATGGAATGTGTGTTCAATTATCAACCTTTACCTATGGATTATTATTATTTATTTATGATTTATTTTATTGTACTTAAACCTTACTAAGCATTTTATCTCACCCTTATTTTTTAGTTTTCCCAATATATAAAGATGAATTCTTAGAATAAGTTTCAAGGATGATGAGATTTTACTTTTATTATGCTTTATTTTTTTTCCATTATAAAATAGGTATCATGTATACAATTTAGTTCTCCAAAACTACTAAACTATTTGGTCCTTTAGGATGTGATTATTTGTATCCATTTCAATGTGATAAATTAAGGAATCAGCTTTGAATTTCTAGGGGTAGGGTCCTTATAGTTGTTATCAATTGAAATTTAGTAGAAAACATGGGAACTAGATTTATGAGAATATATATTACATAACATAACAATATGATAAGAATTTTAGGATAAGTATATATTAAAATCATGAATGTTTTGTTAGGTTTATATTGTGTCGTTTTTCCAAGAAATGAATCCATGGTTAGATACTACAAGTGGATGTGGATATTGCATAAAGTAACCTAGGGGTAATAACTCTGAAAATATGCATTGGGATTGAACCAATCATTACTTGGTGCATGAAAATGGTCCTTACTATGCACCTTATTTGAAACTCTGAGGGGATATTCTTAAGATAATTCATATTTTATTTTAAAATCATTATGAAGGATTTGAAATTAAAGATATCCCCAAAGAAATCAAATTCTATAATTCCAAGACTAAAAATGCATAAATTTTTAATTTATATTAAGAGTTAAACCATTATTGGAATTATACATTATGGTTAAATATTCATAATTCTATTAGATAATTTAGTTTATGCCATTATTTAGAAATAGAGCATGGATTGAAGAAGGGTATCAATACTCATGGAAAATGTAGAGATTTCCCAATTGAGAAAGAAAATATAAGTGATATTGGAATTAAAAAAGTTATGGATAAATTAGGGCATCATAATCAGGTCATCACAAATAACCTTCCCTGAATGGAGAAACATATTCAAAAATGAGATTATCCTATGTTGGATCACATTATGCAGCTGAGGTTACCATCATTTAGTGGGACTACTAATCCAATGGAAGCCAAGAAATGAATTAAGTCCTTAGGGAATATATTTATGGCGTTTGGATGTGGTGAAAAGAAAATTTTTACACTTTTAGTGTATTTTCTCAATGGTTATGAGGATCAGTGGTGGTTGTTGATCTAGAATAATATGGAATAATATGAAATAAAACTCATGGAATATAAATCATTTAAGGATAACTTTTTATGAAGGATATTTCCTAAATGAGAAAAAAACTGAGATAAATATAAATTTATTTATCTTAATGAAAAATGAAAAATAAGTGTTACAGAGTATGAATCAACCTTTATAGGGTTATATTGGTATTCTATGAATTACATACACAACATGGAGTTCATGATTAACCATTTCCTTAAAGGGATTAATACAATCCTTTGAAGGGTGTTGTTCTTTAAATTTTTTCCATATGAAGAAATAGATTTATGTGATAAAAATATAGAGAAATAATCATCCACATCTTATGTATTCAAAGGGAAGAAAGCAAATAATAGGAAGGTAGATGAAATCACTAATTAAGGGAATAAGGGAAATAAAATTTCTACCACATATGATAAATGTGAAAAAATCACCCTAGGAAATGCTCAAAAGAATTTTTAGTTTTTTATATGTTAGGATAAAAGGGTCACCAATAAAATTAATGCAATGGAATGAAAGAAAAAACTATTATTAAATGTTTCAATTGTAATGATATGGAGAACTACACAAATGAATTCCCCATGAATCAAGGGAATATACCTTATAAAAATATAAGGGATCATGGTCAATATTATGTTATTAATATAGAAGAATAGGAATGATTAATATGCTTGTGTATTTATATCTAATAAATATGTTTTAAAAGTATTTTATTGATGATATTATCATACAATAATTATGAAATATATAAGGATGATACTGGATTACAATTTCATTAAGGATTTGAGAGCACATGTTGAATGATACCAAGAAAAGTGATTCAATATGAAGTTGAAATCTGTGGAAAACACGTGTTTTAGGGAAATATAACCCTTAATATGTTCATGATGTTTAGAAAATAATTTATAAAAAACATTTATGATTGATATGGATAAAGTAAAGTGGATACTAATAAAAACCTTTGAACTGATTAATGATAAGCTCATTTTGTAATTTTAGTGACCTTCTTCCTAATGTTTTGGATTAAAATATTTATAAAAAGTTATAGTGTTAACCCTTTATCAAATGGTTTAAGTTTTACTTTAAATTATTTTTTTCAGATTATTGTATTACATCATAATATGAAGATTTATATATATTGGATAATATGTGATAACCGATTTGTTATAATAATAACTAGATATTGAAGAAATGCTTTATCATTCTATTATGGATATTATAATCCATAAAAAGTGAATTTTAGTTATTCAATCATAAAAGAATTAGTTTTTCAAGAAAGTGATGAATTATAGATTAATAAAGGAACAAAAAAGGATGAGATTATTTTTATGAAATGGAATGAAATCAAGTAAGTATATCTTCTCATGAAATTTCATCAACATTAGGAAAATAATCCTGAAAAAAAATAGTTATCCTATTAACATAATTTTGGATGATATCAATGACCTTGTCGCACCTATTTTATTTATGTATTTCTTGTCTTTAACCATACATGGATCACCCAATTTCAAGTAATAAATTATCTTTATCACTCACTATTAATATTTGGGAATTAGTATTCTTTTCCAGGTACATGTTTTCATCTCTCACATGTGTTATCCTAAATGGAAACCCAGTTATGATATTATTCAGTATATCATCCATACTTCCATTTCTCTATTATTAAGAGAATATTTTATTAACTCTTTTCACAATGTGGTTCCTCAACAAAATAATTTTTAAATATCAAACCCTTGATTACTGAGATCAAGTTCAAATTGTGAGTAATAAATTTATTTAAGGTGGGTATAATTTTAGACCTCAATACAATACAATATATTTATTTTAGAAAAAATTAATTTCATCAATAGCTTGCAATGTACGCAACATCGGGTTTGAAAAACACTGTTTACTCACGCTTTTTACAAATAAGTTAAAATGTAATTTTTAAGAATTTTAGAAAATTTATTTCACAAAATTAAATTAATCTTATAAATTAGATTACTAAAATTATATTAGGATGAATTTTTCATATTTATCTGAGAAGTTAACGTTATTTATGAATAGTGAATAATATTGGATTTTAATTGAAAGTTTCCTTTTCATTTAAATAATTTATAATGTTATATTATATTTTAAATTTAATTTAAAAATAAAATTAGTTCAATTTTATATCAATTAATACAATTTTGGTCATTTTATGATTTTTATATTGAATTTTTATATAACAACTTTGTATGCTTTTGAACATTTTCACTTTCAAGACCAACTTTATCATGGAGTCTGTAGGATTAAATTTAAATTAATTTTTTTACATAAATAAATTGAATATGGAAAAACAAATTCCATATTTATAATTAGAATAATTTCTAATTTCTAATATGGTTAACATAATTTTTTTACCGAAATAAATAGTGAATGTAAAAAAAATTAATTACCGCTATTGAGGTAAAATTTGATTTACCAGAAGGTTAAACTAGAATGATAAGATTAAAAATAACCAAAAATATTATCGTAATTTTAATTAATGAGTTTATTTGTAACTTGGAAAGAATTATATGGAATACATAAATTCCTTTCCAGTTTACTTTGAACATGACCCAAATTTTTTTAAAGGATGGGGCCAAATTAAATTGAATGAATTATTATATTGAATTATTTTTTTAGATGAATATATTATGCTACACATGTTTGAATATTATAGATTCAAATTCCATCATTTTATTTATATTTTTAAATTGAATTTAGATGAATAATTTCAAAATTGACATTAAGGTTATTTTATGAAAAATTATGATTTTCTAAAATATTTAAAATCACTAAAAAAAATATATTCTAAAAAGTTCTTTTTAAACGACAATAATTATCAACTATATTTGATTCATGGACCAATTTTTTGATTGTGTAAAAATTAATTTAAATAACACATTTTATTTAATTTCTTTAAATTAGATATTATATTTATAATTAGTGGGTCTAAATTTTATAATAATTCTAACATTAATTTATTCTTTAAGGAAAAATATCCTAGGTTAGAAAATTAGTTACCGTAGTAAAAAGATGAAATGGTACAAATTGGGAAACATATAAGTTAAGGTAAAAATGATTTAAAAATGTTTTTTAATGTGTAGTGGAGGTGTGGATCGACTATATAATCCATAAAAACCTTTAATTAGAAAGTTTTAGCAACTTTAGATAATATTTTCCTCCCAGAAGTGAATACTTATGGGTATTTTCAGAAATGTCACTCCTCCTCAACTATACAAGTTCACTCACTCCCCTCACTTATTCACACCTATCAATCCTTTTGGATTATACAAAAACTACCCAAATCACCCAAAATATTCCCTATAATAATCTTAGAAGCCTTATTTTTTGGAATAATTCTATACTATGAGAGATTTATTACAGCCTAAGAAGGATACCAAACTAAGAGGTAATGTTCTTCCACAAGCATCTTTATTTAACTTCGTTCTCTGCCTCCTAAATTTTTATTAAACTATCATGATATAATAAATTTAGTATATTTAATATACTAGGATTTTTTATAATAATATCATGAGATAAAACCATCCCCATTTCCATTAAATAGGTTACAAAATCATTATTAGTGTGTATGGTGGACTACTACCTTGCGAACTGATGTCTTTCGTTCTTCCATTACCACCTTTCAAGGTTGGGTACGATGATGAATATAAAGTATATATATGATATTTATTAATTATTTATAACTATAGAGTCACTATATCAAATATATATATATATATATCGTTTTACCTTCAATTATATAAGAGAAACGATAATGTCGCTTGTGTGTACAGTGGACTACCGCCTCACGAAGCGGTGTGATTCTTCTTTCACTAACGCTTTACATGGAAGGTGATAAATATAATTTTAATGATTATATGTCATATAAATGACATAATTATTATATTAATTAAATAATTATCATTCTATAAAGATAATATGTATCATTTTTTCTTTCCTTTTCACTCATGTAAGGATGATAACATCGTTCGTGTACATGTGGAATGTCGCCTTCACGAAGCGATGCGATTATATTTTCATCACCACACCACATAAATTAAATATATAAGTATATAATATAGTATATATGATATTATTATCCTTATTTAAAGTAAATATATTACTTACCTCCTTTCTATAATGATCATTAGAAAACAGAGAAGTTAATCATGCCTATATATGGCTTACTGTCTCCATGATGGTAACATACTTCATTTTCTAAATACATCATTCATGGTTGGTTTTAAAAGTAAGATTCATGTAAAAAAAATAGATAAATATTTCTTTATAATTATTCTCTAAATTATATAATTCTATTATATTCATGTGAAATGTATCATTCATGAAAAAGCATGCATAAAAAACAAGGGAATTTACACATGAAACAATAAAAAAATAAATAACTATTAATAATTAACGGTTGATAAGATGTTATAAAATAATCATATATATATTATAAATATTAATATATTTATTTTTTAAGTTAATGAATATTTTAAACCATTATAATAAAGGTTAAATCATGTATAACCAAAAGTAAGGTTAAGGTAAGGGATTTTTTCTCAATTTAAATTTCATTGAGTCTTATTTTTTGTCATACACCAATTAACTTTTAATTTATTTATATACATGCCCTTTGACATGTAATATCATGATTCATATAAAATAAATTCTTCTAGGATCCACTTCGTGTTATATTATCTCAGGGGATTTGACTTGAAATTTACCAAGTGGTAAAACTTATTTTGCAATCTCAATTTCTTCTATGATTATTAACATTCTCTATAAACAATCACATTCTTATAATCATTTTTCATTGAAAATTACATATCCCTTAAATATAAATACTATAAAAACAATTATATAATTATTTCCTAAAATATATACAATTTTTATATATAGTGTTTACTTTTAAATTTATGTTATTAACTGAGTAAATATTGATAAATTTTTACCCTTTACTTAATATGGATATTTGATGTTAAGGAAAATTGTTTATTAGTTAAATTGATTATTCAATATTTGTTTAATGATTTGGATATGTATGAAATATGTATTTAATGGTTATATATAGCACCTTGATGCATTGGTGGTATCATGAGACGAATCATTTGGCCAATTAGATGGGTTTTTACCCAGTCTATATTAGACCGTCTTATGGAAGGTCTTAATATTAAAGGTATACTATACTTATGAAACAAGGTGTCCCATAATTAATAATTTACTGAATTGATAATTTATTTATTATTATTATATATGATATTTTCTCTATGACATTATATATGGATTCATTTTATTCTCAGTTTATTAATTAAATGGAATGTGCTTCCAGTTATTTACATTTTCATATTGATTATGTCTTATCTCACTATGATAGTCAAGTTATCTATGTGGAATGTGTATTAAATTAACTACATTGGAATTTTTATTATTCTTATTGATTAATGATAGATTTTACTTTACTAAAACCTTACTGAGAATTTAATCTCACAGTTTTTATTTTTCATTTCCCCATGATATAAAGAAGAATTCTTGGAATGATTTTTAAGTACAATGAGATTTTACATTTTTTATGCTTTATTTTCATTTCCCAATATTAAATTGGTATCAATTACATAATACAGTTCTCAAAAACTACTAAATTATCTAGTCTTTTGGGATTTAATACCTTGTATCTATGCCAATGTAATAAAGGCACATGCCCGGGGTTACTAGGGTCTGGGTCATTACATCCAATGCTAGAAACTATTCTAGGAACATATTAAATATTAATTTTATTCATAACATAGGTGTATGATAATATAATTAAGGGATGAGATCAGATTAATAGTATGTGTAAACGTGAATTATAACAAATGATTATCATAAGTGACATAAGTGATCATATGGGTATAATCAGGATACAAAAGAAAGTTATACTTAACAAAACACAGATCCTAACACATTTAAAAATATAAAATATGATTCAAAAGACTGTACAAAAATGAGTTAATAAACATGATCCATGACAGAATTATAAAAAAATCAGAATAATTAAATTATGGAATAATAAAGAAATATAGAATAGCCTATAATTAAATTCATCATATAATTATTCCAAATCTATAAGCATATTTAACCATTTCCTTATGGAGAAGGAATCACCACCTGATTCAAATTGTATATAAAACATCCTTACCTAATTCCCATAGTATAGAGACTATTTCATATATAATTGCCATAGTGGAGCAAACATTCCTTATTTTATTCTCATATTTGTATAATAACGTATAAAACCATAACCAATGAATTGGATGGACATATAGGAACTTACCCATCTTCATCCACATATATAAGTTCCACATGAAAATAATTATTCATTATATCATAGAGAACCCATGAAAATAAAATAGGTATCATTCAACACAACATAAAGACCCATGGAAAGAAAATATGGTTTATATTCTTTTAAAATGGAATCTCAATAATAAAAATATCATAATTCCATCAATAATCATAATATGATAAAAGTGTAGAAAATAAATGGGTATCTAATGACATAAATTAACTTCATAGGTAAATATTATACAAAAAATATTGCAAAAAATATTGTATTTAAATTTTATAAATAAGTGGTATATGTTTATGTCAATAATTTCCCCAATGTAATTGATTTATGGAATTTAGGTGAACACCCTTCAATAATAAGAAGGAAATATAAAGTTTTCACAGTGAAAAACATTTGATACAAAATCCAAATATACACCAAATATGATTAGGAGAGAAAAAGAAATTGATGGATCATATATTTGATAGAAAATAACATTTAATAGAACATACTGATAAACAAGGATAATAGTAATTTTTAATAATATCCTCAATCAAGTATAACATCGGTTAAAGGACAAAAAATTAGATGAAAAACACTTTTTAGGTGTCTTAGAAAAATCAATTTGAAAATAAGAAACATACACGACCCTTTTGAAACATTTATTAAAATAGAAAAAATATATATAAATAAAATAGAATAAAATTTTCTTTAATAGAACCATTAAATCATATAAATAAATTTTCATAGAAAAAAACAATGATAGTAGAAAGACATGTTAACATAGAAAACATTAAAAAAATGATTTTGTAAAAAAAGACCCATACATTGAAAAAGTTAAATTTACATTCTTTTAAACTATTTTCAAGGGAAGTAAAGTTAGTTATAAAAGACCCATTTTCAAAAAAAAATTAGTTATATCCACAAAATTTGGAGTTGAATATAAAATGGAATTGTAAAATGAAAATTATTCTTAATATATTTTTATAATTATTTTTTGAAAACTATATCGATTTAAATTATTATAATGCTTGAAAATTATAATAAGTTAAATAGAAAATGAATCCTTCTATATATAACTATATTGGAACAAAGTAGTTTTCATCTTATAATGAAACACTATTAAAATTCCCAAAATTGGTTATCATATTTAAGAGGTATTTATTTTAAAATGATGATTGAAATAGAAACCTTACGACTTGAGCGGAATTTAAATAAAAACTCTTTAATGAGAAAGCGATATTCAAATTAAATTTAAAATATCATTAATAAAGAATAATTCTTGTTATGACATCACAAATGGTTAGTTTACGCACTAAATAAAATAAATTATTGCATAATAATATTTTTTTTAATAAGAAATATGAATTGAAACTAAGAAACCATTACAATAAGAATTATATTTGAGGTAAGACTAATTTTATAATGCTTTCACAAGGAAATATTATAGTTTCCTAGAAAAGATAAAGGAAAAAAGACTATGAATTATTCATGATGTATAAAAATCACACTTGGAACAATAAAGTACAATAAAAAATTAATCAACTCATTGAAAAAAAATTGAATTATCATAAACCCTTACAGCTTAAGAAACACTCTAATAAAAACCCTAGAAACAGATTTTAACACTACAAGATTTTAAAAGAACAATATGTTTGATAGCGTATACAACACGGAACACCGAGCTAAGACAAACATTGAAATATTATTATAGTATAAACTAATAGGTAAATTTGTGAGTATGAATAAAATTAAAAATTTTATGATATATATATAAGTCCTCAATAAAAATTTATCAACTAATTCTTAGTAAATAATCAATAAATTTTTACTAGTCATTTTATTCTTTAAAAAAATAAGTTTTCTTTAAAAATGATTTTATAATTTTTCTGGAAAACCATTATAATTAATTTATAAAACATTAAAAAAATTATTTAATAAAATTAAATTTATTTTTTTAATTCATCATATTAAAATTATCTTAGCGAATTCTTCTTATTTTTTCTAATGAATGGTGAAAAGTTTTTTTTATTGGAATGTATATTTTATTTTCAAGTATTACATAGTAAATTTAAATTTTGGATTAATATTAAAATTTAATAAGTTAATTTTCCTTAAATTTTATCCTTTTATGGTATTTTTAATGAATTATATACATGAAATTTGTATAAAAACAATTTTGATTCCTTAAAAGAAAATTTTATGAAAAAACACCTTTTCATTGTGTTTTTCTTTTTTGTCCTAAATTTATTTCTAACACTTTTAAAAATTAAATATTATTAATTAAACGTTATTTTTTGATTCAGGACATCTAAATTTGTTAAATAATTCACTTTATCTTTGGTCATTATGAGTAGTTACCAAAGTAAATAATCGTCCATAGAACATGGGTAAATTGTGCAATTAAGGTTAATTTAATATGATAAGGACTAAAAAATGACCCTAACACTTTCATTTATCGTATTATATGTGTGGAGTTTGTACATTTCCATTGAGGCTTCAAAAATATTGAAAATTGGTGCTATATTTCTTTTATTTTGTCATTTGTATTATTTTGTGTAAAGAAAAGTTGAAAATGTCATTCCCTTTATTTTATTATCTCTAAAATTTTGACGTAGGAATAAAAGTTCATATGTTTTTTTTTAAATAGTTTATAAAAATATAAATTATTTTTTTTTTCATATTAATTTGTTTTTAATTTTTATTGATTATATAATTTATTAAAATGCTTACACAATATCGATACAATATTTATTCAATTAATAAAAATTATAACAAAAGATTTAAAAATGTTAAAAGTAATATAATTTAAATGAATTATTATGACACGTGAATTTTTTATATTAACATAACGAAATATAGATTTTTTAGTTGATTATATTCTAATTCAATTGTTTTAATGTTGTTTTAAAATTCAAATTAAATGAATAGTTCCAAAAATAACATTAATGTTATTTTATAAAAAATAATATTTTATTAATTGAATTAAAGTTACAAAAAACATATATTTAGAAACTGAATTGATATATGTTTAAAAATATCAACTATTTTCGATCAATGGACCATTTTATCTTTTATAGTAACTATTTTAACCTCTAAAAATTTAAAAATGCATTATCGTGATAATTGTTAAAAAGGGATAATGTGAGTTAAAAAAAGAGATTCAGGTAAAAAACCAGTATAATCTTGAAAAAAATTATTTTATCATATTATTTAAACCCACACACATCCAATATTTTAATTATATCTTTTTTATCCTTTTTTCATTAAAATATATTTTATATTCATTTAATATTTTAAGTAATTTCAAGACTGTCCTTCCCCTCTCCGATAAAAGGTCCTCATCTCTCCTCTTTTATTCGAAAATAAAAAAATCATTTTATTTCAGCCAATACCTGACAAAATACCTTCATAAAATCCTTCCCCGCATTCTATATGTTTTATTTTTGGAATAATACCAACCTTAAAGGCTTTAAGGTGTAATGAAAATGATAATTTCTGAAGAAGTTGTATAGTTCTTAATCGAATGTTTTAGTTTTATTTATCATTTATGCCATTCAATTATTATTCAAATATAATAAAATTATAAAGAATATTATCTTATATATACTGATATATTATTATTATAATTTCATCATATACATCCATTTCCTCTTCCATCAACTGGGAAACGAAATCATTGTTCGTGTGTACGGTCATTTGCTGCCTTGTGAACCAATGTTATCTATTTTCTATCACTACCTATCATGGATTATTATAGTTATGGATTTAATAAATATAAGTGTTATTTTTTATATTATTATTATTTTTAAAAGGTTAATTATTATTTATCATTATTTTTCCATTCATCAAAAATGAAAATGTAGTTCATGCATAAGTATGTCATACCATCTTGGTTGCGCCCAAATTTACCCTACTGGTAAAAGCGGTCGTTGAAGTACAAGTAGGGATCGAATCCACAGGGACCGAAGAAGTAACCTTGAGACGCTATGATTTATTAAGGGATTGGCTATGAAGTGGCCAACATTGAGGTAGATTTTAATTGAAGAACTAAAGATATAATTTAAATAATATATAATAAAAAATGATGTGAACTAAACAATTATTGATGGTGGGTTGATCTTAGGGTTTTTCTTGGGGTGGATTGGATGAATTTCTTTTCTTAGAAAATTTCATGTCATTAATTCAAGACATATCCAAACAATGAGATAATTCTTCCAAATAATTCACCAATTTAATCCCTACACAATTCCAAGGCCAATCACTAATTCACTTTGAGGATCACTTTAATGAGCACTCAAAGGAAATAGATCGTACTAGCACTCAAAATGTGTCATCGTTAAAGTTGGCAAAGATGAGAAAGAATGTAACTCATCAAATGGAAATCCTAAAATAACGAATAGATTTAAATATTAAGTACATGAAATAACATTCAATCCATGACTTTGCTACTCCCTTGGATCAACCCTTAATAGGTTAGCCCTCCATTGATGATATTATACCAATGGAAGCAGGATGTAGACTTATGGGGGCGGAATTGAAGAAGAAGAAAATTATTAAAAGAACGAACACTCCACTGTTGTGTGATTGAAATCACAAGTGCGGGTGTGAATAAATTCACACCTAGATTCAACGGTATCAACGTGTGAATAAAATAAAAAGAAAAAATAAATAATAAGAACAAATTTTATTAAGATACTCAACGTGAAAGAAAAACTTACATGGGAAAAATTGACGATACGATTATAAAAGGAAAGCAGAAAATTACAATTGAAAGGAAAATATGGATTCAAAGAAAAATGTTAGATTCAAGGAAAAATGTTAGATGATTATTCCCTTCACCACCATCTCCTTATATAGGAATATTAGGAGCCTTAGGTCCACCCCCAACATTAAATTCACCCCCCAACAATTAAGAGAGTCAAAAGGAGGGTGAAGAATCAAAAGGAAATTGACGTTTCGAAGTTGACCCGGAAAACTGTCCAGATTCGTCCTCCATTTTGACGTGTGAATTTGACACTTCATATGGCCTAATCCGAAGGTTTCATAAATATAAAATATCTTCTTCCATGTGTCTTCTAGAAGCTCTCAAAATATCAGGAAATTTGGCTCAGCCGTTTGGAAGTTATGGTCTAAATGGTGGGACGGATTTCTCTGCATTAATGACAAGTCCACCATTTAAATGTTAAATTCATACCCCACTATCATCATGAAAACATCAGAATTAGCTCTGGCCACAGTTTAATAAAATGATCCTCATATTTTTATCTTTCTACTGTATAAATTTGAGCTTCATTGGGCTTGGTTTCTGGGGCCCACATTTGTTTGATGGGCCTTAGGCCCATTATGCTTTTTCCAGCAAGTTTCTGCCTTCAGGCGCAAAATTATCCATCTTCCTTTGGGATTCATCCATCTGACCTAAAAGATAAAATGTTCCAAACAAAGTGATAAATCATATCCCAAAATTTCAAATTAAAATGATGAATATTGTAATTTACACAATCACATTATTGAGTAGGCCCAAATTGACATTTTAAGCATGAATTGCACAATGATGGGAAATGAAGTTCAATTTCTGAATTGGACTAAAATTGATGTTTATGAACTTTTAAAAACATTAATATTAAGAACTTAACAATGAATATTAGCCACTTTAAGTGACTAATCACACCCCCCAACTTGAGTTTTGCTAGTCCCGAGCAAAATAAATTACAAATATGAAATTGAAATCCCCTTTTCCAAAAACATTTTAAATACACATTGCTCACCCAAAAGACCTCATACCAAAAAAAATTATCGAACCCATCAAAATCATTTAAAACAAGCTAGGTCCATAAGCATATCCCAAGCCCAAGCCCATTCCTTTGTTCAAATTCATCGCCACATTTCATCCAATTCCAATTAAGCATGATAAAGTGTTGTGCATCATAAAAGATATGGGGCCCATTTTATTGTTCAAGGGGAAAAAATGGAAGCGCTAGGTGGGAATCACATTAAACCTTAAGATGAGTATCCATTTTTTTTATTTTTTATTTTTATTTTTTTTAACCACAATAGATATGAAAAGACTAACTCTGTGCAAGACAACTATGGAGTCACGATCCCCAACTGCCGGACGCCACACATTTTGTCAATTTCATGCTCTACAATAGAGATATAAAGCCTAACTCTGGGCAATACAACTATGGATTCACGATCCCCAAGTGCCGGACGCCACACATTTGGACAAAACATTGCTCTATGTGGTCATTATTATTTTTTTCAATTTTTTTGTTTTTTTTTGTTTTGTTTGTGGATACTCAAATTAAACTAAAAGTGACCCCAGAACCCTATGCTATAATGAAAGGGACCCAAGAACTCAAATTTACACCCACGATCCAGTAGACGTGCTTGTGGCATTTTTATTAATAGGATGAAATTGTAAACATTGAAAAATCACATCGGACAACCGCACTTTCCAAAAACTATGCTCATGAACTTAAACATGCATTAAAATCAGAATCAAGGCATGCAAAATTTATTTGATATCCAATTTTAGAGTTTGCAATGTGTGTTTATCATGTTTCTGGTTAATGGAATTTTTCTTTTCCTTCATGTTTTTATTCAAAAAAAAATTATTTTTTATCCCCCCCCCCAACTTAGAATAACACTGTCCTCAGTGTTTAAAGAAAAGAAAAGATAGAAGGGGGTATGATAGGAGTTCAAAGAAGAAATTTAAAATGAAAATCATGGAATGAAGTCACCTGGTGGTTGATAATGATAGCACATTCCATAGTCTCCCTTCAATCCTGCATTTGAGTCTCAGTGGCTTGGATGGTGGTGAATGGATTTTCCTTATGGCTTATGACATGTCCTTTTTTTAAAACCTATAAAAACATAGAAATAAAACAAAATAAAAATAAACTGATGATACATTGTCTTCTTTATATTTTCTGGGTAAGGTATTACTCAGAGATCACACCACGTGACACAGATGAATATGGCGCTCCCCTTTCATACCCATCCTTACTCATAAAAGAAGAACAGGTCAACAGTTTATGGTAATTTATTATATGAAAAAAAATGATTCAAAATTATTATAAACGTGAAAACCATGGGTTGCCTCCCATGTAGCGCTTTTGTTTAACGTCGTTGGCTCGACTTTTACCCCCCAACTTATCCAATTCCAACTTTCAGCATTTTAATTAACCCATCTTTCTCCACTTCAAATTGATTGATATTGATTGTTTTTTTAGAATCTTTTCCTTATATAAATCCATGTTCTAAAATAAATCTGAAGATACAAAGAATGTTAGAAATGGTTGATCTAGTTGCATTTTTTGTCTTGCCTAAGACGTCAAGGTTCAATCTAACATTATTTCTTTCATGAGAAGAATGAATGAATAAATTATGGTCGTGGGTATCACCTATGATGTAATTCTTGTTTGGGGAATGAAGGATGATGATTTTGAGTTTTGGTTGATTGCAATTTCCTAATGAAGATTGGCAATTGGAATGAAAGTGGGTTTCTTCCCCAATTTTTTTGAAAGAATTGGTTCCGTTTGAAAATATGATTCATCCCCAAAAGTGTCTAGTTGAATTTCAGGAGTGTGTATGGGCTCAATGTTTGGTATTTCTCCCAATTTTTTAGTGATTGGTGATTCTAAAAAATCATTTTTGGTGTAATATTCTAGACATTCAATCCTTGAAGAATAATTTCCCTCTTGTGAATTCATGAAATCAATTTCATCCTGATTTAAATACTCATTAACAATTCCTTCATGTTCTTTATCTTGAATTTCAACATTACCTGACCAAATCTCTTCATTATCCAACTCTTTATTCCAATATTTTAAAGTGGGTTGTTTACTAAATTCACATGAGTTATGTGGGAAACAAGATTCTTCTATAAGTGAAGTGGAAAGGACTTCCTGAGTGGGAATGGGTTCTTCATAAGTCTCAATGCTTTGTAATTCTTGTCTAAAACTTGATACCTCTGAATTCATTTTTTCCATTTGTTCACACAATTTTTGAAGAATTGTTTCAGGATTAGTATTGATAGATGTTTCGACATCATGGACTTCCTCATTATTCATCTTTTCAATCATTATTGATAGGTATGGAAATTGATCTTTTAAAACTTCATCGTTACAAATTGCATTCATGTTATCAGGTATGGGGTATTCATTCAAAGGTTGATTAAAAAAGGTTGGTGATTCCCAATGTGGATTTTCAAACTGATTCCATCCTGAGTTTGTGAAGGGATATTGTTGATGATACTCCATTGGAGTTGAATGAAATTTGGATTTGGATTTTTTTGGGCACACGAAAATAGAAAGGGGAAAAGAAAAGAGAAATATAGGTGAGAAAAGAGAAGTTAGGTGAGAATAGAAGGTGGGTGTCTAGGAAAACTTACTTGGGTCCCCGGCAACGGCGCCAAAATTTGGTTGCGCCCAAATTTACCCTACTGGTAAAAGCGGTCGTTGAAGTACAAGTAGGGATCGAATCCACAGGGACCGAAGAAGTAACCTTGAGACGCTATGATTTATTAAGGTATTGGCTATGAAGTGGCCAACATTGAGGTAGATTTTAATTGAAGAACTAAAGATATAATTTAAATAATATATAATAAAAAATGATGTGAACTAAACAATTATTGATGGTGGGTTGATCTTAGGGTTTTCCTTGGGTTGGATTGGATGAATTTCTTTTCTTAGAAAATTTCATGTCATTAATTCAAGACATATCCAAACAATGAGATAATTCTTCCAAATCATTCACCAATTTAATCCCTACACAATTCCAAGGCCAATCACTAATTCACTTTGAGGATCACTTTAATGAGCACTCAAAGGAAATAGATCGTACTAGCTCTCAAAATGTGTCATCGTTAAAGTTGGCAAAGATGAGAATTAATGCAATTCATCAAATGGAAATCCTAAAATAACGAATAGATTTAAATATTAAGTACATGAAATAACATTCAATCAATGACCTTGCTACTCCCTTGGATCAACCCTTAAGAGGTTAGCCCTCCATTGATTCTATTCTACCAATGGAAGCAGGATGTAGACTTATGGGGGCGGAATTGAAGAAGAAGAAAATTATTAAAAGAACGAACACTCCACCGTTGTGTGATTGAAATCACAAGTGCGGGTGTGAATAAATTCACACCTAGATTCAACGGTATCAACGTGTGAATAAAATAAAAAGAAAAAATAAAGAATAAGAACAAATTTTATTAAGATACTCAACGTGAAAGAAAAACTTACATGGGAAAAATTGACGATACGATTACAAAAGGAAAGCAGAAAATTACAATTGAAAGAAAAATATGGATTCAAAGAAAAATGTTAGATTCAAGGAAAAATGTTAGATGATTATTAACTTCACCACCATCTCCTTATATAGTCATATTAGGAGCCTTAGGTCCAAACCCAACATTAAATTCACCCCCCAACAATTAAGAGAGTCAAAAGGAGGGTGAAGAATCAAAAGGAAATTGACGTTTCGAAGTTGACCCGGAAAACTGTCCAGATTCGTCCTCCATTTTGACGTGTGAATTTGACACTTCATATGGCCGAATCAGAATGTTTCATAAATATAAAATATCTTCGTCCATGTGTCTTCTAGAAGCTCTCAAAATATCAGGAAATTTGGCTCATCTGTTTGGAAGTTATGGTCGAAATGGTGGGACGGATTTCTCTGCATTAATGACAAGTCCACCATTTAAATGTTAACTTTATACCCCTCTATCATCATGAAAACATCAGAATTAGCTCCGGCCACAGTTGAATAAAATGATCCTCATATTTTTATATTTCTACTGTATAAATTTGAGCATCATTGGGCTTGGTTTCTGGGCCCCACATTTGTTTGATGGGCCTTAGGCCCATTATGCTTTTTCCAGCAAGTTTCTGCCTTCAGGCGCAAAATTCTCCATCTTCCTTTGGGATTCATCCATCGGACCTAAAAGATAAAATGTTCCAAACAAAGTGATAAATCATATCCAAAAATTTCAAATAAAATGATGAATATTTTAATTTCCACAAGCACATTATTGAGTGGGCCCAAATTGACATTTTAAGCATGAATTGCACAATGATGGGAAATGAAGTTCAATTTCTGAATTGGACTAAAATTGATGTTTATGAACTTTTAAAAACATTAATATTAAGAACTTAACAATGAATATTAGCCACTTTAAGTGACTAATCACATCTCCAAGAACGATGTAATTCATTTTTTATCTCTACATTTTATGGTTGACTATATATATAATGAGTATATATGATATTAATATCATTTTTGAAATTTTTTATATTATCTAACTATGATAAAATTATAGATATCAAGACTATCGAACCAAAACATTCATGAAAAACAAACGATTTATCACCCAAAAATAGTAATTTTAATACGGAATTGTTAATAAATTGGTGATAAGATGTTATAAGAAATAATTTGTGGTATGAAATATATGATTTTTTTAAATAAATATATAATAAATTTATATTTATTATAACTTATTTTCTAATACTTACAAGTAAAAACCAAAAATAAGGTAAGGGGTCTCTTTGAACAATCATTTTTCATTAGTTTATGACCATTCTCTCTCAAAATCACTTAATCACTTCATGTGATGTTAAAATTTGATTTTAAATTCCGTATATATTTCTCTTAAATATATAAATAGCTCATTATCCCTCCCCCCTTTGGGGTAATACATGCCATTAATTCATTTCTCAAATTATTTCTTTAAAATCAAATCTAATTATGGGGGACTTTTCTATTCATTAATCCTATTATGTAACACTAATTTAATGACTTTATTACCAAATTAGCAAAATATTTTGAGACATATGATTATATACTCAGATATTAACATTAACTATATTTAATTCCTTCTCCTATTTGGAATCTTATTGAAATTTACATTGATTCTGATAGGAGACAAGATAATGCAACCAAATTATTTTTATGGATAATTATTATGATTATTCTTTATCCTTAATTTCATTTGTGTCACATATAATCATGAACATGTCATGTTAGGTTTTCCTCAATATTTCTTTAATTCATTTGGGAATATTTTTGTCTCATGAGACATTATTCATGAGATTAGGGAGTAATCCTAGTCCACGATGGTACTCTCTCAACTATGTGATGTTTTCTTAGAAGTTATAGTTGACATATTATTATGTCATTTTTTATATTAATGTCTCATTTCCTATACCTACATGATCATATGATACCATGTTCTTTGTATTATTAACCAATTTTATTTCTCAGGAGACTTATTTTTTTATGATATCATATTATACCTTTAACTGACACATCATTCTTTATTATCATGTTTATTACCTTTTTGTGATTTTTAGATCACCCCTTTTGTTTATATAATCCTCATGTAATCAAAAGAAATTTTAAGATCTCATTATATAGATTAAAATAAATATATTTTATTTTCATGTGGGATTTTATGTACTTAGTCTTCTAAAGACACTGCACCTTTTAATGCTTGTTTTTTTAATAGATAATTATGTTCAAATTCATGTAGTAATATGTGTAAAAAGGATTGGGCGACTATAGTTGGTATCATATGATTGTATAGTTATTTTACGGTATTATGACAAGAAAACATTAGTGATATCCCAATGGATGATTCTAAGTATAGTAAAATATCATAGAATTATGGTGAAATATAAGGTGAGTGGTTTCCATGAAATTACATCCCTCTTCGGATACAACAACTAGATATCAATCTATTATAGTAATACCTTGGGATAATAACTCTAGAAGGGGAACATTGGGTATTAAATCAATCATAATTTATTTCATGATAAATATTCCTTATTTTACACCTAGTTTGACAATTTGGGGGTATATGCTTTAACAAATTCAAAAACTCTTTATGAACCATTATAAAAGACTTGAATAGATTGTTATGTTAGAAAAGTTAATAGTAAAATTACCTCGGATAACCTTGATAAAAAACTAGACAATCATAAGTTTTTATATACTTATCATTTATAATTTATTCCATCTATTTTTATAAGTTACCCTTTTATGTTTATTAGCAATTTTTTTCTCTATTTGTTTTCTTTTTTAGTTAATGGACGGAAATAGAAGAAGTCGTTCCAACAACCTATGTGATAGGTAGTGTGATAATTTCCCTAATTATTTGTCTAACCATATAGGAGTGGGAAATTGAAACTTCATAGTAATTTTGGCTATGATAACTCATACTATGAATGGTAACTTGAATCATGCATAACTAAAATAACACATAACCCACATTTTCATATTCGGTGCTAAATACATGAAAATTACATTTCCAATTTTGATATCGATGAAGGTGACCCAATTTTTTCCATAAAAATCATACATCAAAAGGAAAAATTGGATCAATTAAATTCGCAAGGACCATTTAGTTTTATAGTTATGTAAAATTTAAAAAAATCAAACAAAATAAATACCCATGTCACTAAATGATTAAGTCCACCACTTATACCACCTTTTATAATTTTACAATAAGTATTCAGCATCATCCATATGAAACCCTTAATGAAATAATTCATTCAACATCATTCTTGATATCCTATGGAAAAGGAAACATAGGAAGGGTAGTCTTAATTTATAAGTAAGGGTAAACATAAGCATTGAAAATTGAATGTCGTGAGTGATCATAAGAATAGAATATGTGTATAATGACTTAATGAAATTGCATCACTATAGCATAATAATATTTATAACCATCAATTCCTAGATCATCAAACATGAAAACATGACTTAAGTCCTTAAAAAATGAATCAGCCGTCAAAATCAATAAAAATGATCCATGTGATATCAATTTTGATTTTGAGAAACATTATAAACCCATAGTAATCATAGATAAAACTTGTTGGTATATTGGGAAATTATCATTATAGAACACTTACAGAACCCTTACAGAAACATTAAAAATGGAATAACCATATGGTCAACTTCTAATAAAATTATCTAGATAACATATTCACTACCCAATGCAATGGAGTTATATCTAGAATTACCCATCATATAAGCTATAATGGGATCCTCTAGTGATATCTGGGTACACCCATTTTATAATAAATTTATAAGAACCACAAAAATAGTAAGTTACAAATAGATTCAATTTTATCATAAACCTCCTAAAAATAATCATTATTCTTTTCATAACTTGATTAACCTGTAGAAAATAAATAGGTTCCATAACAATATATTTGAAATGTGATTAACCCATGGAAAAGGAACATGTTACATACCAATCTCTTTGAATCATGATTAACACAGGGGAAAGAAATGAGTTCTATAGCAATCCCTTTGAAACATTATTAACCCATATAAAATAAATGGGTGTGTAAACATATTATCATTATAATCATAAACCATCTAGAGAAAGAATAATAATAGTGTACTTAGATCTTACCCCTAGTATAGAATGTTAATATCTAAGATTGAAAGTTATTTTGAAAGATCATTTGGAACATTTCTTAAGGAAACTATGTTTTCTTTGAAAATATATTTTTAAATCTAAAAATTCATAAAATATTTTAGAAATACTTTTCTTTGAAAATTAACTTGAAAAATTATAAAATAACATTTAAAAATAATTTAAATTTTTTTGGAGTAAAATATCCATTATAATTTGGAAAATAATTTTTAAATCATAAACCATTTTGAAAATTTGTTTCTTTGAAAATAACATTAAAAAATAAAAAATAAAATTTTAAAAATCATTTAAAACATTTCTTAAAGAAATTATTATTTTCTCTTTGAAAAAAAAAATTTGAAATATAAAAATTTGAAAATCCATTTTATTCAAAAATAATCATGAAAACATATAAATTAAACTTCAAATAAAATAATGGTTATGATGGTGGGAAATTTTAATATCTTTTTATATATTAAAACAAATATTCCTTACACATCTAGGTAAAAACAAAATTGGAATTGTTTGGAAAAAACATTAATATTCCTTTCCAAAAAATTATCTAAAAAGTTAAAAATTTGTAAAACGTATTTAATATATAATTTTAAAAATGATAAAAACATTTTTTTGAAAACACGGTTTTGGATGAAAAAAATTTTCGCCAAAGTGAGAAATAAATATGATTTTCCATAAAAAAAAATATTTTGAAATATTGAATACATTAGGAGAGAAAAGTGAAGGTAAAAGTGTATTATCATGAAATTACTATAGGAGAATATAATTTATGAGTTTTTGGAGAGACAGTTCATAATATTTCATTATTGGAAGCATAAACATAAACAATCCTAATAAACGATGAGATTGTATCATAAAACTATTACCACTTTTGTTACAAACAATCGTAAGATCCATAAGGGAAAAACATTAAATGAAACATAAAATATCTTGAGAATAATTAAATTCATGATATTTCATGTCAAATGGTATTTATATAAACTTCATAAAAAATTATTTTCATAATATAACATATGTTTCAAAAAATAATAAAGAAAAAAATCTTTTACCGGTTTAGTAGCTTCCAAACTGTAAACCCCTTGAAATAGATATTCTAATATGGATATGTAATCCCAATAATTATCAAGAGAATACTCATAAAATACATTCATGGGGATTATATACACCATATAAAAAATAGGTTGTGATTATGGAATGTGTCTCATAAAAGTAAAAAGTGAGATGGAAATCCCATACCTCGAGTCTATAATTTTCTTATATATAATTTAACTAATTTATAACAAGATTGAATAAATAATTTGATTTATGAATAAAATTTAACATGTTTATTAATTTATAGAAAAATAATTTATTTTAATTCTTTATAATTACATATTCAAACACTCATCAGTTAATTCCACATCAGGCCTTTTAGGGACGTTTGGTTCATTATTTCAAAATAGATTTGGGGGGTTGATTGTGGTTAAAGATGTCATTTTTTAAAATATACATAATAATAATCATGAAATATTTCTAATATTTCCTCATAGATTATAATTTTAAAACCAATCATGAAAAAAAATTTATGAAAAATTTACTATGTTACGATCATAGAGATGGTAGGTCTTACGTACAAATAAGCAATGTTTCCATCTTTCAATGATAATAATGGAAGAAGTTATATATTATTCTATATGTACACAAGGATAATTATATAATAAATAAATATTATTTATTTAAATATAATTATATATATCATTATTTTGATTTGGTGATGAAAAAAGAATCACATCTCGTTGGTGAGGCAATAGTCCACACAAACATGAATGATGTTATCATTTTCTAGTGTAAGAAAGAAAATGATATATTATATTTCACAAATTATCCATTTTTCATTAATAAAATTATTATTTCATTTATATATCATATATTAATTAATATTATCCTTATTACCTTCCATCTAAATCATTAGTGAAAAATGAATAACATTGCTACGCAAGGTGGTAGTCTCACTTACCCACGAATGATGTTTTTGTATCCCCCATGGAATTTAAAGAATGGAGGTATATGTGATACCAAAACTGAAAATAATAAATATGTTAAAACTATAAAATATATACTTTAAATGCATCACTAAAACATGTATTGAGAGGCAATGATAGAAAACGAATAACATCGGTTCACAAGGCGATAATTCACCATACACACGAATGATGATTTCATATCCCATTGGATGGAAAAGTATATGGATTTAGGTTATAAAATTAATATAATAATATCTATCTATATATTATATATTGTTTTTATCATATTATCATAGTTTAGTAATATTTTAAGGATGTGGAATAATTAATAAAACAAAAAATGCATAGTCTAAAATTTTACCTCTTCTCAGACCACCTCTTCGGGATTATACCTAATGTATTCCTAGATTGGATTTATGAACCAAAAAAGGATTATAAGAGGGAATGAAAGTTTGGAAGTAATTTGGTCAGTTATTATATAAACTAAAAGGATTTTATGTTAATAAAAATAGAGGATAGTGGGTGGGATTTTATTAGTGAGGTGAGTGGCACAATTGTAATTTTTGTAAATAAAAAAGTGTACCCACTATTTTCAAATGAAAAAGGTTAAAAAAAATAAGAAATTATAGAGACTTAGACATGATAAAGTAAGTATATGTCCAGAAGAATAGTATTTAGACAATTTTTATTTCATTTTTACCCTTATCTTTTTAGTTTAACCACTGACTAAAGCCATTTTTCCTTAACCGTGGTACTTAATTCTTACTGTTTTCACTATTAATTATTGTTAAAAAATAATTTGACCTTATTAGAAAAAATAAATTATTCTGAATAAATAAATTGAATCTATTTTAGAAAATAAAATTCCCATAATTTTCAAAATTAAATTTAAAATTGAACCTGTAGATGCAATGAAAAATTAAGTTTTCAAGAAGTATGTTTTTAAAGGAAAAGATGATGTTATATTAACTCTATGACTAATTATAATAATTTTATGAATAAAAATTAATACTTATTTATATATAATATATAAATTTAATTTAAATAATTCCTTAATAAGGGGTTTTTATATAAATTAAAGGGGATAAATGTTATTCACTATAAAACATGTTTTCAGAAAAACTCATCTTTAAACCCAGAGACAAACTTATACTAAAATCCAATACAAAGTTGATTCAAAAGAAATTAAGTGTATTAATTTTAAAAAAATAATACTTATGTTAATTTAAATCATATTAAAATTATAATTAAACTTTAATATTGAATAATTTATTGCAAAAAATGTCATTTTAACAAAAATTCATGTTTTCACTATTCACTAAAAAACAATATTTTCAAAAAATCCCAAAATTTTACCCAAAGTAAATTTTAACATGATAACTTAAAAAAAATTATTTTTATAATTATAATATTTTTTCATGAAAATTCATAAAAATCATTTTTCAAGAAAACATATTTTTGAAGAGTATAATTACTTCATAGAAAATTGATTGACTATTTACTAAAAATTTATAAATATTTTATATTTATTAGGAAATTTATATATATATATATATATATATTAAATTAGTTAATATTATTTATATTCACTAATTTAACAACAAGGTTATAACAGTTTTATATTTTATGTGCCATTTAAGCTCAATGTTGTCTGTCGAATATGCTATCAACCATATTGTTATTGTATAAAATCTTGAGGTGTTACATCCTCCTCCCACACTTATTAAATCGTGACCTCACAATTTTAACTTCAACTTGGTAATCAAAGGATGGATTGTATAAAATACCCCTTTTTAAGAAGTTTGCATCATAAAAATGGTTAATAAAATATCTCGTTGATAAGAGAGAGAAGGAATTAAAAATCACATCTTGAATAATACATTCAAGGTTTCCAAATAGGTGAACATAGGTGGTAATTGAATATTTATACATCACTAAAGGAAAACGGTCGTTTCACGGCGGTTTTTCGCGGCGATTTAAAAACCTCCAGGAAATGAATTAAATTTTTTAAATTTTTTTTAAATTTTTTTAATTTTTTTCAAGGATTAGCGGCGGTTTTTTAAATAACCACCTCGAAATAGCGGCGGTTTGGGTAAAACCACCGCGAAATGAAAGGAAAAAAATAAAAAAAACATAAGAAACCCTAAAATCACTAAAATGACCATAACATTTGATCGGAGCGTCCGTTGGAGCACCACAACTCGTCAAATCGAAGATCATGAAGAGATCTAGAGGCATGTATAATCAAAACTGTGAGACAGTCTAAGGTGAGGAAGATATGAGAGTTATAAGGAAGTTGAAAAAAGTTATCCAACTTCAAACGGCCATAACTTTCACTCTGGGTGTCCGTTTGGGCTCTACCAAATATCAAATTGAGGCCAGTGAAAAGATCTATGCACCATTTGGACATAGCAAGCTTTTGTCATGTTTTTCGACCCCAAAAACCACTCCAAATGCCTCTAAAACCCTATTTTTGTCACCAGTGTCACGTCGAACTTGTCTTCAAACGGACCTAACTTTTGATTTGCGTGTCAGTTCGGACTCCTCCGCCTTCCAGATGGTATTTTGTTCCATGAGATTCAGTTTGACTGGTCACGGCACCCACATGGACTCTTAGATCATAAGTTATGGCCTTTTTAGTGGGTATCGGGTTTGTTATGTTTTTCGATGCCTCGTTTCTAGCACCCGTTCCCCGTCAGTTTTTTCTAAATGGTCGTAACTTCTGATTCGCCGGTCCATTTGGTCTCTTTCACCTATTAGCTCGAAGATCATTTTAGGATCCTTGATTTGACTAGTCGCGGATCTGGAACATACTCTCGGATCATATGTTATCCCCGTTAATGTGAGTCCAATGTTTTTGTCACTTTATGACCGTTTTAACGGGTTTTAACGGTTGCTCCATTTATTACTTTTTATTTGGGTTTTCATGACTCGTTATCTTTATCAATGGTTTTTTGGGTTATTATCATGATTATTTTGAATTCTTAAGTGGTTTTCCATAGTTTTCATGAGTTTTCATGTGTTCCCATGCTTTCTAATGCTTCCTTCTTCATGCTTCTCCATCTGTTTTCATGTGTTTTCATAATTTTTCATCCGCAATCACGCCTTTTCATACTTTTTCAGGTGTTTCATTTATTATTTATTATTTATTATTTATTATTTATAATATACTTTAATTTATTTATTATCTATTTTTTGTTACTGGTTATTTATTATTTATTATTAATATTTATTTATTATTTATATTTATTTATTATTTATTATTTATTATTTATTATTCATTATTTATTATTTATTATTTATTACTTATTATATATTATATATTATATATTATTTATTATTTATTATTTATTATTTATTATTTATTATTTATTATTTATTATTATTATTAATAATATTTGTTACTGGTTATTTATTATTTATTTTTTATTTTTTATTTTTTATTATTTATTATTTATTATTTATTATTATTAATAATAATATTTTATTTAATATATATTATATATTATTTTTTATTTTTTATTTTTTATTTTTTATTTTTTATTATTTATTATTTATTATTTATTATTTATTATTTATTATTTATTTATTTATAATTTTTAATTATGTGTTATTTATTATTATTATTATTATTATTATTATTATTATTATTTATTATTTATTGTTTATTATTATTATTTATAATTATTATTTCTAATTTCTTATTTCTTATTTCTTATTTCTTATTTCTTATTTCTTATTTATTATTTATTATTTATTATATATGTATTATTATCTATTATTAATTGTTGCTTATTATTTATTATTTATTATTTATTATTTACTATTTATTTAATTATAATTATTAATTATGTGTTATTTATTATTATTCTTATTTATTCTTTATTATTTATTATTTATTATTTATTATTTATTATTTATTATTTATTATTTATTATTTATTATTTATTAT
The DNA here is from genome assembly GCA_963277665.1 of Viscum album. Lineage (NCBI taxonomy): Eukaryota > Viridiplantae > Streptophyta > Magnoliopsida > Santalales > Viscaceae > Viscum > Viscum album. Next base: position 152,281,541 of record OY728138.1, read on the forward strand.
TTATTATATCTTATTTATTATTATTATTGATAATATTTTATTTATTATATATTATATATTATTTATTATTTATTATTTATTATTTATTATTTATTATTTATTATTTATTATTTATTATTTATTATTTATTATTTATTTTTTATTATATATTATTGTTTATTATTTATTATTTATTATTTATTATTGTTTATTTATTATTTATTATTTACTATTTATTGTTTATTATTTATTATTTATTGTTTATTATTTATATATTTATAATTATTAATTATGTGTTAATTATTATTACTATTTATTATATATTTTTTATTGTTTACTATTATTATTTATTATTATTTTTTATTTTTTATTATTTATTTGTTATTGTTTATTGTTTATTGTTTATTATTATTATTTATTATTATTTCTTATTATTATATATTATTTATTAGTTATTACTTATTACTTATTACTTATTATTTATTATTTATTATATATTTATTATTATATATTATTATTGTTATTTTTTATTATTTATTTTTTATTTATTATTTTGTATTTTGTATTTTTGTATTTTTTTTTAAATTTTTTTTATTTATTTTTTTATTATTTATTATTTATTATTTATTATTTATTATTTATTATTTGTTATTTGTTATTTGTTATTTATTATTATTTATTGTTTCTTATTTATTATTTATTATTTGTTATTATTTATTATTTATTCTTTATTCTTTATTCTTTATTCTTTATTCTTTATTCTTTATTATTTGTTTATTATTATTTATTATTATTTATTATTTATTATTTATTATTTATCATTTATTGTTTGTTATTTATTGTTATTTATTTATTATTTATTCTTTATTCTTTATTCTTTATTCTTTATTCTTTGCTCTTTATTCTTTATTCTTTATTCTTTATTCTTTATTCATTATTCTTTTAATTTCGTAATTTTATTATTTCATTATTTTATTTTCATAATTTTATAATTTATGTAAATATTATTATAATTTATTTGTTATTTATTATAATAAATAGTCAATAATAATAAATAACACAATAACTAACTAATAAATCAATAATTATTAATTAGTAATTATTGGTTATTAATTATTGATTATTTCTTATTGTTTAATTATTATGGAGTTTATTTCTATTAGTTATGTATTATTTGTTTTTTCAATTATTATATATAAGTATATTAAATTTTGTTTATTAACCACATGACGAGCTTGCTGGAGTGGTAAAGTCTTTGGAAATTAAGCAGAGGTTAGGGGTTCAAATCTCATCAAATGCAGTATTTCTTTATATTGCATGGGCATGGGCATGGGCATGTGCATGGGCATGGGCATGCATGCATGGATAAAGTAAATAAAGTAATGTGAATTAAATGAAATAAATAAAATAAATAAGAAATAATTAAAATAAATAAAATATGAATTAAATAAATAAAATATGAAATAAATAAATACGAATAAATAAATAAAATAGGAAATAAATAAATAAAATAAATTATGAACTAATTAAAATAAATAAAATAAATATGAAATAAATAAAATAAATACGAAATAAATAATATAAATACGAAATAAATATAATAAATATAATAAATATAATAAATATAATAAAATAAATAAAATAAATAAATAAATAAATAAACCACCGATAAAAAACCATCGTGAAATGTTCTACGACGGTTTTAAAAACCACCGTGAATAGTTTCCCGACGCACAATTTAGCGACGAATTTTCAAAACCGCCGCCAATCGATTTAGCGGCGGTTTAAACCACCGCGAAACGGGAAAAAAACCACTGCTAAATCTGCATTTTACTGTAGTACATGAAATAATAGAGTAAATAATTGTGTACAGTGATATATATCATTGATCATATGAAATTGAATAATCAATAGAAAGTTAAGGACCTCAAAACCACAAATCTTTGTTGATTGAAAAGACCAATAGTTCCTCAGAAATGAAGGTAATAGGATAAAAATTTTGTTTCATGATCCTTTTACTAGATTTGAGGAATTATTTTACCATATAGCACTACAGGAAAAAGTGGTTTTTGTGACGGGAAAATCAAACCGTCGCAAAAACTTTCACGCCGTTTGGCACGGTTTGCACGCCAAACCACGTGAAAGGGTATTTGCGACGGGTAGGCACTGCCCGTCGCAAATACCGGGAGTGGATAAACACTAGTTGCGACGGGGGATCTCCCGTCCCAACTAGTTCAACCCCTAGAGGTTATTTGCGATGGGCCCCAATGCAAATAATCAGCGATGGTAAAAACCGATTTGCAACGGGATGTTGTCCTGTCGCAAATAGTGTGTCGGTAGGTTACCTTTTGCGACGGGACCTGTCTCAAATAACCTTTTAACCACCGATAATAATTAATGTGGCCGAAGGTATTTGTGACGGGTCCCATAGCAAATAATCAGGAGTGGTAAAAACCTATTTCCGAAGAGATCTTGTCTTGTCGCAAATAGTGTGTATGTAGGTTACCTTTTGCAACGGGACCCGTCGCAAATGAATTTTAACCGCCGACGATAATTAATGCGGCAGAAGGTATTTGCAACAGGTCTCATCACAGAAAATACTATTTGCGATAGGAAACCTGTCGCAAATACTCCTATCGTAACTAATCTAACCTATATAAACCCCTCATCTATTTTTTCATTCCTCCTCCACAATTCTTTCTTTATCTCATTCTCTAAACTCTAATTTTAGAGTGGAAATTTTTCAGAGTTAGTTTTTTTTACGAAAAAGATGTGCAGTTGTCTACAATTATAAGAGATCAAGTTTGGAGATATTTATGTTTTATTTAATTTAGTATTTAATTCAATTATTTATATTAGTTTTCATTATTGTTGATTAGTTGCAATTAAGTTAGATTTAAATTGTTTTGTCATCGGTATTTATTTTTAATAATAGAATTAAATTATTAGTACTAATTCTTTGTAATTAGTAATAATTAATAATTATTAATGATAATTAGTAATGTATATAAATAAGTAGTGGTAATTAGTAATTAGTAGTTATATTTTGTAGTAATTAATAGTAATTAACACTAATTAGTAATAATTAAAAAACTGTTATAATTAGGAAAAAAATATTATTAAATATTAAAATTAATAATAAATACTATGAATTAGAAATAAATACTACGAATTACGAATAAATACTAATAATTAGAAATAAATACTAATAATTAGTAATAAATACTAAAAATTATTAATAAATACAAATAATTAGTAATAATTAGTAATAATTAATAATAATTGGTAATAATTAGTAATAAATACTAATAATTAGTAATAAATGCTAATAATTAGTAATAAATACAAATAAATAGTAATAAATACAAATAATTAGTAATAGTTAGTAATAATTAGTAATAAATACTTAAAAATAGTAATAAATAGTAATAAATACTAAAACAATTATGATAAAGAGTAATAAATAGTAATAAATAGTAATAATTAGTAATAATTAGTAATAATTAGTAATAATTAGTAATAATTAGTAATCATTAGTAATAAATACTAATAAAAATTAATAAATAGTAATAATTAGTAATAAATAGTAATAAATTCTAATAAATAGTAATAAAAGGTAATAAATAGTAATAAATAAAAATAAATAGTAATAAATAGTACAAATTAGTAAAAATTAGTAATAATTACTAATAATTACAAAAAATTAGTAATAATTACAAAAAATTAGTAATAATTAGTAATAATTACTAATAATTACTAATAATTACTAATAATTACTAATAAATAGTTATAAACACTAATAATTAGTAATAAGAAGTAATAAATAGTGATAATTAGTGATAATTAATAATAATTAGTAATAATTAGTAATAATTAGTAATAATTTGTAATAAATTGTAATAAATAGTAATAATTAGTAATAATTTGCAATAAATATTAATAATTGGAAATAAATAGTTATAATAAGTAATAAATAGGAATAAATAGTAATAAATAAGAATAAATAGCAATAATTAGCAATAATTATCAATAATTAGCATTAATTAGCAATATTTAGTAATAATTTGAAATAATTAGGAATAATTAGTATGAATTAGCATTAATTATCAATAATTAGCATTAATTAGCCTTAATTAGAATTAATTACCAATAACTAGAAATAATTAGCATTAATTACTAATAAATAGGAATAATCAGCATTAATTACCAATAAATTGGAATAATTCACAATAATTACCGATAAATAAAAATAATTAGAAATAATTACCAATAAATAGGATTAATTAACATTATTTAACAATAAATAGGAATAATTAGCATGAATTACCAATAAATAGGAATAATTACTAATAATTACCAATAAATATTAATAATTATCAATAATTACCAATAATTAGCAATAATTTGGATTCATTACTATTGTTTTGGAATAATTAGAAATAATTATGAATTATTAGAAATAATTAGGAATAATTTATAATAATTAGTAATAAAATTAATTATAATAAATAGTAATAACTTGGCACAATTTTTAGTAGATTGACGTCACTCCTTTGGCTCGATGGCTCTTTTCATTTTAACTCTCACTGACTCAAAACATTATCAAAAGTATGATTCTATGTGTGCGTATCCAATATTTTATGCACGAGTTTGAATATGAATTCGTAGGAACACATTTTTTATATTTTTTTCAGGTAGTGATAATTGCAAGAAGATGATTCATCGATGAAAAGGGGGCTCTTTTATCCAAAGGATCATTTACTTGAATCTTTCTCACACTAAAATTATAATGAAGAATCTGCTCGGAGGTACGCTTATACATTCTCGTATGAATGAAAATGAATATGTTTACCTCCAAGCATATTCTTTATTGTCATTTTAGTTTGAGAAAGTTGCAGGTAAATGAGTTGTCGGACAAAAGAGTAGTCATCAATCCTATGGAAATTGTGCTGCCCATAATTAATGGTAATTATTAAGAAGTAATTGTAATTATTTATCTTTATTTTTTGGATAGTGTTTTTCTAATTTTAAATTATTCAAAAATAGTAATGATTTTATATTTTGTAGAAAAATATGGAACAAGGAAGATGACATCAGTCATTATAAGATGATCACGCTTGGATAAATCAGCACAGAAATCCAAATGGTTCTGGTTTAAATCCTGTATATATTTAGGGTGTTGTTGCATTCTTATCATTTTCATCATCAAAACCAGAATTTGTTTTAGATTGCACAATTAAGTGTCCTTAAGAAAATGTTCTTTCAGAACCTTTAACACATTTGACAAGGTTGGGGAACATATCTTGCGGTTTGGTTTTCAACCAGATTATGTTTTCTGGTATCAATAATGTGAACATAGTTCCAGAGAAGATACTAATAACTTGATTATGGATCCTTCACAGTTTCAAAATTTAGTACATGATGTTGCAGGCCCATTTGTTCAACAAACTGAAACTCAGGATGATATTTATTTAACTCATGAGTTGGCACCATTTGAATTTTTTGATTTTTTGAGGTCTATTGAGGATGCATTAAATCCGGGTTGCAAGATAAGAAAATTAGAAGTGGTTGAAAAATTTATGGATATTAAATCAGATATTTCAATGTCAAATAACAATTTTGATCACATTTTTTCTTTGGTTAAAACACGGTTACCTGGAGGAAATGTGTTTTCTGTAAATTACTATGAGAGCAAGAGGCTAGTTTGTAATCTTGGCCTTAGTTATCGGAAGATTCATGCATGTGAAAATAATTACATCTTATATTCTGGTGAAAATGATTCATTGGCTAGTTGTCCCACATTTAGAAAATCGAGGTACAATAAAGATCAACTGGGGAAGTTTGGATTGATTTCTATAAAACTGTTGAGATATTTACACCTTAAACCGATGTTACAATGTTTATTTATGTCTTAGAACACAACATCAATGATGTCATGGCACAAAACCAAGATTTCAACCGATAGGAGCTTGAAGCATCCATCTGATGGTGATTCATGGAACCATTTTGACTGACTGCATCTGTCTTTTTCTTTAGAAGCCCGAAATGTGCGATTGGGTCTTTCTACTGATAGTTTCTATCCATTTGGTTCTTATGGTAGTCAGTATTCTTATTGGCCTATCTTTATAACTTTGTAAAATTTACCTTCATTGATGTTGATGAAGAAGTCCTATATCTTTTTACCTTATTAATCCTAGGACATCTGAAAAAGGAATATTGATGTTTATTTGAAACCACTGATTGTTGAATTAAATTCATTATAGAGTAATATTGTTAGTACATATGATGTTGTTCTAAAACAAAATTTCATATTAAAAGTATCATTGATGTGGAAGATTAGTTACTTCCTGGCATATTTCATGTTATCGAGCTGGAGTACACATGGTATGAAATTATGTCCTTACTATATGAAAGAAAACAAATCATTTATGATCATAAATGGAAAAAAATCCTAGCTATTTTGACTGTCATCGCAAATTTCTTCCAACTGATCATCATTTTCGGAGGAACAAATCTCATTTCAGAAAAGGCACAATTGAAAAGGATGAACCTCCAAAAATGATCTCAGGTACAGAGTTCAAATCAGTTTCATTTTCATTACCTCCCATCACATTTGGGCTAGAAGTAAACCTACCGAAAATTCATGGCTTTTGGAAACAACATAATTGGATAAAATAGAGCATTTTTTGGAATATTCTATATTGGTATGATTTTTTGGTCCGACACATGATGGATGTCGTGTATATTGAGAAGAACTATTTTGATAATTTATTTTATAATGGTTTCGATACACTGGGTAAGACCAAAGATAATGTAAAGGCGCAATTAGATCTTGCCCAAATTTGCAGATGACCATAAATTGAACTATTTCAAAATGTCATATCATAGATGTTAATAAAGACAAAAGTAGAATATGCACTATCCAAAGAGAACCTCATATTATTTTGTTCGTGGATTACATATTTGATATTTCTAGATGTCTATGTTTCTAATTTGGGAATATGTGTTGAGAATGATCATATTACAGGATTAAAAAGTCATGATTGACATGTTATAATGGAAATACTTATGTCGATTGGATTCAGAGGTTTGTTGAATTCTATGATTTTAGATTCGATAACAAACATATCATATTTTTTTGAGACATTTTTTGCGGCGACAATAAGCTATGATGTACTAAAAAAACTGGAATAATTTATTGTTATAATTATATATAAAATGGAAAAAAGATTCCTGTTAGATTTCTTTGACTCAATAGAACATCTAATATTACATTTTCCATGTGAATACAAATGTGGAGGTCTGGTACAGTTTCGATGGATGTACTCATTTGAGAGATGCATACAGAAATTGAAGAAAAAAGTATGTAACAAAGCATTAGTTGAAGTATCAATTGCTGAAGCTTATTTTCAAGAGAATTTTTTTTTATGCTCTCATTATTTTGAATCTGAATATCCATAAAAAACCACATGGGATGGAATGAGGGGAATTTTGATGATGAAATGTACAATCAATTATTAGTTTTTAATCAGACTGATCTTTGCTTCGATGGAGTTCATAAAAGATGTCTTTCAGATGATGAACATCAGAGAGCTCATACATATGTGCTTCTCAACTATGAATAAATGACATCATTTGTATTGTTAGTTATTCTATCACTTATTATAAAATTTATGTTATAGTATGTAAACATATTTTATTTGTTGGTTATATGATAATCATTTCATTAAACAGCTTCCACAAATAATAATAGTTACTCTTGAAGAATACTGGAAAAAAAATTCTCAATGTTTTCAGAAACTGGTAACATAAATTATTGATGGTTTAACATATCAATTAAATTTATTATTTATTATATTGATAATATTTTTACGAATTTTCATGTGTCTCAACATGCTGATAAAATTGATAAGAGATAGTTTATATTGAGTAACTCACCATCCAAAATGGGTAAATCTTATAATTCATATGTGGTGAATGGTTTTGGAATTCATACAAGTGCATATGGGGAATCAAAAAAATAATGAGCAGTGGAGTTTTATTAAGAGGATTGCATCATAGAGAAACTGATGTTTACTTTTACGACATGTTGTATGAAATTATTGAACTATGTTATATATGGAAAAATTGCATAACAATATTAAAATATTGGTGTTTGGATACTAAGAGAGGCTTGCGTGTTTATATGACTCATGGAATCATCAATATTAAATATAAAAGTCTTCTTGCAGTAAATGAACCATTTTTACTGGCTCAAAAGGCATATCAAATATATTACGCAAAGTACTATTCTAATTCAAGAGACTTGAGTGATTGGTGGAGCATAATAAAAATGAAATCTTGGGAAAATCAGTTTACTGAAACTGAATGTGGTTTCAATGAAGTACAAATAATTTAAATTTTTCAAGAGACTTCTACAAATCCCTCTTTTTCACAAAGAGACATAAATATCAATGATGACACCCCACAATTAAGGGTTGATGGTGACAATGATGTTAATGATGTTACAAATGAATTTGAAATGGAATGAGATTATGAAACTGAAACTCATATTGATATTGATGTTGCCGATGATGAATATGAATACATCGACATCATCGGATATGAAGATAATGATGAAGGTGAAGATCGACATAGTTAAATGCTGGTTATAATCACAACTAATATATATCTATATGTAATAGTTATTTTCAACTGTCTATTAACAACATTCATTTTTTATTTTAGAAGGACCTATATCTATATTGTGTGTCAGAGGAGGCTAAGATACCTTTGGATGAGGAGGATTTGGGATCATCTGACCCTCAGCCTACTATCGGTTTAGGGGGTAGGCAGAGGGGGTGTGGTCTTATGTGACTGATGATTCCTAACCCTATCCCCGAGTGATGTCCACGTCTTGGATTCGATCCACTCATGTGGAGGTATTGTAACCTATGTATTTTGGTTAGCTTTTTTAAATTTAATTATATACTAATTATTTGATTATTTAATATTTTTTAATAATTTTGCACATTTAGTTGTTGGACAGGGGAGCACTATCTTGCACATTTATTTTTCTCATCCATGGATCACATGGGAACAGATTCCCATTGATGTGCAGCTTGGAATATTCAATCATTGACTAGTACGTAAATAAATAATATATATTTATAAATTTATTTCATTAATAACTTGATATTATAAATTATTTGTAGGGTTTATGGTATTCCATTGATGATATCATGCATGACACTATCCACTAGGGATTAGAGATGTCTATTCGTGAGTGTTTTCATTAGTTTTTTCACAATTTGAGAAGGAAATACATTAAGAAAGTAAGAGTGAAAGTATTTGATGAGTCATGTAGAGACCACTGACCATAGTACATTTCATCTCACATTTAGGATGGATTATGTTCACACTTATTTAGTGGTGGATTTCAGAAGATATCTTTATTGGGCCGGCAGAACCAGGGGAGACAATAGGTGACACATTGAGCTCATAGTGGTATATTCAGTACGCATAGAGAGCATCTGGTATGTATCGTTTTTAAATATTTTATATAACATTAAATATAAACAGTTTATTTTATATTCATATAGGCACATGAGCATCCCGATATTATGGACTATGACGTTTATCAAAGAATGTACAGTGATCCACCCACTGGAGAGATTAGAGGTGATCGTCAGCGTCATATTGTGGTTAGCATTATTTCTTTTTCAGTTTGAAAATTAATTGCATATAATATTTTCACTATTTTAATTTCAAATTGTAATTTAAAGAGTCATATGGGATCGTGACCTCTCAGACACGGGCTGACAGTCTGGCCGAGACGGTTGATTGGACTAGTTCCCACCATTTTGATGGTGCAGCATGGATGCAGGTGACCCAGTATGCCTTCGAGAAGGGCCGAGTAGTTGGTATTGACTCTTATTTCAGTCATAGGACTTATTATGGTGCCGCTGCAATGTCATCATTCAGCTTGAGAGGAGCTCGTAGAGAGGCATCATCTTCTACCTCACAGTATCAGGAGCTGTTGCGAGCTCAAACTGAGCTTATAGAGAGTTTGCAGAAGTTGCATGAAGAGATGCGTCAGCAGCAGTAGCAGCACGAGGAGGACATGCGTCGATGGTAGCAACAATAGCACAAGCAGATGAAGTACATGCGTTGTGTGAATCATAGTTTAGGGATGGAGTTTCCTCCACCATCTCCTCCAAATCCTCTAAAAGACTATCCCCCCAATGGTTTTTTTGTTCTGTTAAAAACATTTCAATTCAACATTTTTTTGTAATATAAACTATTTACAGTTTTTGTCTTTTATATTTGTGAGAATATTGAATAATTTATTTATTTTTATAATTTTTAATATTTTATTATTTTATTATTTATTATTAGTATTATATTTTTAATTTTTTTTATTTTACTAATAATAATAATAATAATTTGTGACTTTTTTATATTTTTTGCGAGTATTGAGAATTTTAATTTTTTTATGTTTCTTGTTATTTTAATAATACTAATATTATTTTTTCCTTATTCATAATTTTATTAATTTATCTATTAAGTATTTGCAATGGGGCCTTTTGTGACGGGGTCCCATTGCAAATAGATTATATATATATATATTGAAAACTTATTTGCAATAGGTTACTTTACTATCACAAATAATATTTTATGGCAGGCCCGTCACAAAAGGTTTAGGTATAAATAACATATATAAAAAGAGAATTATTTTTGATGGGATGACGGACCTGTCACAACAACTTGTTGTGACTAGCCCATCGCAGCAGGTTCTTGTATATATAATGTATTTAATCAGAGATCTATTTGTGATGGGAAGTGATCCCATTGTAAATAGTATTTTTTGGGATGGGCTCGTCGCAAAAAATACTAGTTAGGATTACATTTTCTACAATGAGCTATTTGCAATGGGACCCCATCACAAAAGAGTTTTTGTGATGGGATCTGATTGAAAATAGCCCATTGAAAAATGCTGAAATTCTAGTAGTGTACATAGAAAACATAGTGAAATATACTTACTTGACAAGTATAATTCCATCCTTTAGACAATTTCCACCATAATCTCATCTTTTTCTATAAACAATTTGTATTCAAGATTAATTTTCCATCTCTAAAGCACTAAAAATAACTTTTAAATGATCATATAACCATAATAGGTATAAAAATATATTCTATATATCTATATAAATGGAACAAAATGGTTATAACTTGGTAAGATAATTCCCAAAAATTAGTAAGATTTCATATGATGAAATAATACATTACTCTCCAAAATTCAATCGTAATACCCAAATTTCATACTAAATAATTCCAAAATAACATAAAAATTAAAGATTGGTTTAACCTAAAATGTTTTCTCATACCTTTCAACATTCAAACCCAAAAATATAGAGGTATTGTTTTCAAAATAACATTAATCACTTAGTCACCAAATCACTTTTTAATCTTGTGGTTATCTATATGATAAAACCTCTTCTCCAATAATTACCAAAATATCAAAGATCATATAAACCTAAAAAAATATAAATATATTAATTCTCATTTCCTCAAAATTTAAATAAATACTTCATATTAAACCAAATCTTTATAGATTCTTCAGCCTAATAAAATATATCCTAATATTTAATTAATCACTATATGATCTCATTACATAAAACTTCAATAGGGTGTATAAGACTTTAAATATATGATCATACTTAATCTTATAGATTTGTGATTATATACATAACTCTTAATATAACATAAAATGGAAACATCCTAATCTCCAAATTTATCTAAAACTTTCCTATGAAACCAACTATAATAATCCAGAACTAGCACATCGAGATTGTCTGCTAAAAGCATGAAATTTACATTTCCTTATTTGATACTGATGAATGTGACCCAATTTTTGACATTCAAACATTAACAATTTGAAATGAAAAATTTCATCACTTACTTTCTCATGTAACTTTTAGGTTTAAAGTATTATAAAATTAGGGAAAACTCATACATAAAAAATAATAATGTCTTTAAATGATAAATCCCCTCAGTTAACCCTGTTTAGATATTTTACATTAATTCGTTGTCATCATACCTATGAAATCCTTTATGTTATAATTCACTAAACACCATTCTTGAAAACTTGGGTAAATGGAATGTAACACCCACAAATTCTAAAATAAGAACCTTATATTCGATAGTGTGCATGACCTGAGACACCAAACACGTAAGGGGGTATAATACCGGGATACTTTAAAATATATTGACTATTTTAAATAGATTTTACATATTCTATATTTTTTAATTTAGTCAAAAACGAGTTACCTTATGTTACATGCAAGAGAAATTTTATTCTAAAGCTTACATTACACGCCACACTGAGTTTCAACCATACATTAATAAAATATTATTACTTAATATAATAAGACGTAACCTAGAAGTTAAATTAAAAGGTATTAATATTATTAAATAAAATATGAAATATATTTTTTATAATAATAAATTATTAATTTATAGGTTGAAAATTAATTAGAAATGAATATAGGAAGCAATTGAATATAAACTGAATATTTTTATATAAAACAATTTTTATGCACACAAAGTTGTTTTATCCTAATAAATTAAAGTAATAAAAATTAGTGAATTATTATAATGAAATATATATGTTATATATTCAAAAAAAAATTTATTTTAATCCCATGTATTCGATAAGAATAAGATCACAACAAACCCAATTTTATGCATAAAATACTATATTTTTATTAAGGCATTTTTAACGCCTTTTAATGGAGAACCCATTTTAGATATTAATTTTAATAATTTAATTTATTTAATATTTCAAAATATACTTCATATTTGAAATATAAACATAATAATTAGGTTAATGTTAATTTTTTATTTTTTTCTGAAACATTACCTTTTTTAATGAATAGTTAAAAATATTGTATTTTAGATCAAAAATGATTTTTCATCTAATTTATTTATAAGGTTAAATAATGTTTTATATTGGTTTTAAAGAATAATTAGATAATATATTAATAAATTAATCCAATTTTGGTTATTATAATCAACTTCACTTTGAAATTGACTATAAAATCGTAGCAAAATTTTGGATGTTTTTTCTTTAAAAACCTACATTATCGTCCCGCCTACGGGATGAATTTTAAATTAATTTCTGCCACTTATGTGGCTATAATTTAGAAAAATGGATTAAATATTTTCAATCATCATAATTTATAATTTATAATAAAATTAATTTTTTATCCAAATATATTAGTGAATATGATTAAAATTAAAACGATTATGGTTAAATTAAGCATAATAAAGGACTAAACCTTTAACTTAAGGGCCCAAATGACCTATCACCTAGGTAAAAACATTTCTAGAACTATATCAGCTATAAAATATCCATTATTTAGTTTTTTTGGTTCGGTATGACTTTGTTTAGGTAACAACATATGTACACTAACTTGTTTCCAAAAATTCCAAGTGATTCATTTTCCATCCTTATAAAAGGCCACCACATCTTCCCATTCCTCACACCTCCCAAAAAACTTAGGTTCGGCCAAATTCTGCCCAAATAGATTCCCATAATCTCTCCCTATACCTTTAAGACTCAATTTGGGTAGGAGGTCTTCAAAGTAATAATTTCGGTACAATCAAATTAAGAGGTAACGTCTTCTCTCAAGATATCAAGTTTCATTTCCATTTTACACCCCCAAGAATCTCTTTATTCCATTATTTTAAAACAAAACAAGTATCCTAAATACAATATAATGTTTTTATGTAAATTTTGTGACCTACACTTACACAAACCTCCATCTAATGGGTAACAAACATATTGTTTCTATGTACGGAGATCTACTGCCTCACGAAATGATGATTGTTCAATTTTCCCTTACCACCGCCTATCAAGGTAGACATTATGATCGAAAATCTCTTTATATATGATATAAAAGATATTTATTATGTATTTCTACTTTTATAATAATTTTATAACACATAACTTTAATAATTTCCATTTTTTGTTAATACGATAACATCATTTGAGGAAGTGTGGACTACAGCCCCCTCGAAAAAATATGATTCATTCACACCATACATGGAACATATAAAGTATGGGTTTAATAAAACAATTTAACATTACATATGTATATTAATGTAATTATAATATACATGTGTATTATTTATATTGCATTCTTTTAAAAGAATAAGGAATTGAAAGTAGCGTTAATGCGTATGTACAACCTACCATCTCCATGAACGGTGAACTTCATTTATACTATTCAAATATTATTGAATACTGTAAATACATATGTAATGATTATATATTATTATTAATTAATGTTTTACATTTTTGAGATTATTATACCTTGATATAATTAATTATTACAAATAAAAAACAAGTTAGAACACACACAAGAATACTAGGTAATTAACATGTGAAATAGTGAAATTAATGAAGAGTGTTCACAAACGGGTAATAAAAAATTATAAGGAATTAATATATGAAATTATAAACAGGAGTATGTTTCTGGATTAAGTTATTAACATATTTTAAACCATTATACAAGCGTATAAAGACCACATAACAAAAGGAAGGTTAAGGTAAGGGAATTCTGTCTCAATTTACATTTCATTGAGACTTATTTGTTATTATGTGTCAATTCACCTTTATTTGGGGTATATACTACCTTTTTTATACTATATCATGAACCCAATTATTCTCATGATATTATAAAATTCATTTAATGTCATACATATTTGGATATTATGATTCAAATGTTTCAAACTAGAATGGGATACTTTATAATGTTTAAAGATTATTCTCCCCAATATTATTCTTAATGATTATCCTTGTAATATGACTTTCTCTGATTTTTAACCTTATCTTAAATCAATAATTTTTTTGTAACCATTTTTCATTTGAATATCCATATTTTCATATAATATATATTGGTATTTCATAAACTATATACCATTGTACATACGGTGTCACTTTGACAATTATTTTATATTAATAATTCTGTATTCTTTATTCAATACATATATTTCATAATTCAAATTGTCTATTGATAAATTTGGTTATTAAATATGAAGAATTATTTGGAAATTAAATTATCGGTGGATCCCAGACATTATATTTCTCCTCGAGGCATCGGTAGGTTCTCAAGAGACTGTTAAGTTGTCCATATTAAACAGTTTTCTACCTATAGTTTTAAACTGCCCAAAGGATGGGTCTCGATGGTATATGTCCTCATGTGCCTAATACATGACATCCAATAATTAATAATTTTCCTCACAGTTATTTTAGTTTTTATTTATCCATGATATTTTTCATCAACATATTTATGGATACATTTCAATTTTCTTCATTGATTAAATGGCATGTGTATGAGTTTCTTACCATTCCATATTGAATTTACCTTATCTAGTTCTTTAAATGAAATGTGTTACCATTTTATTTAAATTCCATGATAATTTAGTCATATTAATTCATTATTTCATCCTTTTACTTACCCTTACTGAGAATTAGATCTCACCCTTAGTATGTTTCTTTCCCTAGGTTATGAAGAAGATAACTTTGAATAATATCTCAAGGATGTAGTTTATTTAATTCTATTATATAGCATGATTTATCTTGTATTACTAATTTTTAATGGGTATCATTTAAGTAATATGGATTTCCAAGACTTCTTAATTGATGAGTTCTTTGGGATTTAGTTCCTTGTGATCATGCCAATGTAATGAAATAATGCACTGAATCTAGGCTTATATGGTCAGGAGGTTATAGTTGGTATCAGAGGAAGTTTAATAGTAACATTGGAAACTATATTTAGAAAAATTATATTACAGAGCACAACCCTAATATATACATTGAGGATTTTTATACAATAACATCCTAGAATTTTGGTAACGTAGTGATTTTGTGGGTATTCCTAGAAATACATCTATGTAGGGATACTACCAATGGATGTGGTTCTGGCATAGATGTACCCAGGATTTATAACTATGAGAAGGTGTTCTGGGCCCGACTCAGGGTAACCTGGAAGACAACAACGGGCTATACTACACACCTAGTTTGACACTCCCGAGGGATGCACTTAGGATAGTTCACATTTTCATTACCTACCATTATGAAGGATTTGAAATGAAAGATTACCCCAAAGTAACTAAAGTTTATGATTCTAGGATTCATGATGCATAAATTTAGTTTATCGTCTATACTATATTTAGAGTTATACAAAGTTTACAACTTTATGAAATAATTTAGTGTATTCCATTATTTAGAAATAGAACCCAAAAGGAAGAATGGTATCAGTACTCATGGAAAATGTAGGGATTTACCTACTAAGGAAACAAATATAATTTTTGTTTGATCTGATAAAGTTATGGTTATATTAGGTAATCTTAGTCAGGTTATGATAAAAAACCTTGAATGAATGGAGTAACCTATTCCACATAGAGAATCTCATATGTTGGATCACATCATGCAGCAGAATCCCCCATTGACTAGTGGTACTACTAATACAATTAAAACTAGATAATTGATTAAGTTTTTGGATAAGATATTTACAGCATTGGAATACATTAGAAAGGAAAAGGTTACACTTTTGGTCTATTTTCTCCAAGGTGATTCTTACCCATGGTGGTATCTGATAGAGAATACAAGGGGGTAAGAATAAATTGCACTCATGGAATAGATATATTTTAACATGACATTATTTGATAAATAATTTCATCGTTGTTAACAAATTGAGATGAATATGAAGTTCTTTGGATTAAAGAGAAAGGAAAAAAGAGATTGTTCTAGATTATAAAGCTACCTTTACAAGGTTATCCACGCATGGTATATATTATATATGAAATAGAGAGTGAAATATTAACCACTTATTTGAAGGAATTAATCCTTGTCTTCTAAGGGATCTAGTGCCTCAAAAAATTTATTCATTTAATGAAATATTTTTCTCTATTATCAAGATATAGAAAAAAATTTACAAGTCCTATGAATTTAAGGGAAACCAAGAGAAGAAGGGGTCTTCTGAACACCATGAAATGGGAATTGATTCAAATAAGGTGAAGGAAAATATGTATTTTCCCACATGTGATAATTTCAAAATTAATCACCTTGATAAATTATTGAAAGGAATGTAATTTTTTTGTAACTGTGGGGAAAAAGGTCACTAAGAAAAATAATTGAAAGAAAAGAAGGAAGATACTGTTATTCAATGATAAAATTGCAAGAAGATGAGGCACTACTCAAATAAATGCCATAAACATCAAGGAAATCTACCTTTGAAGAGTATAAGGGAAAAAGGTTAAGAATATGTTATTAACATGGTCTAAGGGGAATAATTAATGTACTTATACATTTATAACTAATAAATATGTTGTAAAATTATTTTTTTTATGATTTTCTCATCATATGATTTATGAAATATGTATGTATTTTACTCTAGTAATTTTTATTAAGGATTTTATGTAATATGTTGAAAAGTATGAAGAAATGTTATTAAGTGGAAAGTTAAAATGTTCAGAAAAAACATGATTGAGGAGGATATAACCCTTAATATGTTTTTTATGTTCAGGTAATGATGAAGAAATGATTGATTTGGATATGTTTTGACTACCATAATTACTTTTCAAAAAGCGGTCTATGATATCATTGATGGGGTTTAAAAAAATTGGATTAAAGGAATATATCCAATAAAATGCTTCTTATATAAATAATAATGAAGAATTTATGTTTCTAATGAGGTTTTATAGTGATTCAATTTATTACCCTATTTCAAGAGGATGCATGGTGAAGTTATTCACTTGTTTAGAATGTGAAAATTTAGAGCTACTTCATGTTTATTAAAGTTTAAGTATAATTACATTTTAAAAATTCAGTGTCTCTCCTTGATAATTGATTGAATCATAATCTGTTGGAAAAGTTAACCATTTTAAAATGGTTTAAGATGATTATTGTATTAGATTTTAGAATATTAAGTATTATTTCACCATTTAATGCATCATGTTCTAAGAGATAAAGTAGAAATAGCTCAAGGTGTATTAAAATTAAAACATTATATTAATATAAATGAATATTTACTTATATTATTATAGAGTGAAATAATTCATTATATATAGAAAAAATGGGTTTGAAAAAAAATGTTGTCTTATTATCATCATTTTTCATGATATCAATGACTTTTATTCACACCTATGATTTATGTGTTTGTGGTCAAAAACTTTTATCTAAATATTTTCTCCAGCACACTCCATCATAGATTTATTTTTTAACTTTTTATTACATGTTCATGTTTTCATTTCCGACCTGCGTTCTCCTAATAAGGAACCTAGTTACATGATAGTTGTAATTTCCTTTATCTCTTATTAAGAATATGTGATATTAACCCTTTTTTACAATATGGTTTTTTCAAAAATATTTAATTTAGAATCCCCATATCACCGTGATCAAGATTAAATTTCAAGGATTAAATTTAATTAAGGTGGGTAGAATGAAAAATCCTAAAATTCAAAAATAAAAACCTTTTATTTGATAGTGTGCCTAACATGCGACACCAAGTGCATAAGGGGATATAATACCATAATACTTGAAAATATATTTTCCATTTTAAATACATTTTATATATTCTATATTTGGTAATACAATTAACACTGAGTTACCTTACATTATACGCAAGAGATAATTGCTTTTAAAGCATTCATTACATGTAAGACCGAGTTTAAACCCTATATTATTTAAATATTATTATTTTATATAATCAGTCTTAACCTAGCTGTTAAATTAGAAGTTAGGAATAGTATTAACTAACTTATAATATATATATATATTCTTATAATATAAGATTAATTTATGGGTTAAAAATTAATTATAAATTAATATAGTAACCAACTGAATATAAACGGATTGTTTTTATATAAAAACATTTTTGTGCTCAAAAAACTGTTTTATCAAAATAAAATAAAGTAATAACAATTAGTGAATTATTTTAATGAAATATATATTTTATATATTAAATGAAATATTTTTTATGTTAATCCCATGGATTTCATAAGTATAAGATCACAACAAACCCAATTTTATGCATAAAATATTATATTTTTATAAAGGCATTTTTTAGGCCTTTTAATGGAGAACTCAGTTTAAATATTAATTGTGATAATTTATTTTATTTAACATGTCAAAATATACTTCATATTTGAAATATAAACATAATATTTAGGTTAGGATGATTTTTTTATGTTTTTTTGAAACATTTCATTTTTTTAATAAATAGTTAAAAATACAATATTTTATTTCGAAACTACTTTTTCATATAATTTATTTATAAGGAAAATAATGTTTTATATTTTTTTAAAGTTTAATTAGATATTTTTTTCATCAATTAATAAAATTTAAGTTATTATAATATATTTCACTATAAAAATGACTATAAAAACATATCAAACTTTCGGATGTTTTTATTTTAAAAACCAGCATTGTCGTTCACCTACGGGATGAATTTTAAATTATTTTCTACAATTATGTTATTAGAATTTGGAAAAATGGATTCCATATTTGTTATCAGAATAATTTATAATTTATTATAACACCGATATTGTTTTTGACCAATAATATTTTTGAAAGTGATTAAATTTACAAACAACGATTAACGCTAAATTTTTCTTAATAAAGGACTAAACCTTTAACTTAAGGGGGGAAATGACATATCCACTTGTCCAACACTAATTTCATGAATATATATCATCCATTAAACTTCAATTATTTCTTTTTTATTAATATTTTAAGTAATAACATGTGTACACCTAACTTGTGTCCAAAAATTCCATGTGAGTCCTTTTCGTTCCCTATAAAAGGCCACCACCTCTCCCCATTCCTGAAACCCATCAAAACACATAGGTTTAACCAGTATATTTCCAAATAGATTCCAAAAACCCCTAAAATAGTCCTTGAATACTTTATTTGGTCAGGAATATTTCCAAGGAATACTTTTGGTACAAACCAAAAGAAGTTACCCAATTAAGAGGTAAAGTCTTCTCTCAAGATCTCTATTTTCATTTCCAATATCTACCCCATAAAATCTCTTCATTAAATTATTATATAACCAAACCATTATCCCCAATATAATATGATTTTTTTTAATTAATGTTTTATACCCAAAATTAATCACAGCTTCATCTAATGGGTAACCAACATATTGTTTCTATGTACGGTGAACTACTGCATAACGAAACAATGATTGTTCAATTTTCCTTTACCACATATCAGGGTGGTAATTATGATGCCCAATCTATTTATATATTAAATAAATTATATTTATTATTTCTTTATAATTATTTAATCCTTTTATTATATATAACTTTAATACTTTCCATTTTTTCGTTAATATGATAACATCATTTGAGGAAGTGTGGACTACCACCCCCTTGAGGTGATGTGATTCATTCACACCATACATGGAATGTATAAAGGATGGTTTTAATAAAAATATGAAAAATATATAACATATATATGATACTAGAATTATAATATGCAAATTCGTAATTTATTTTTAATACTTTTAATACAATAATTAAATGAAATTAGTGTTGATGCGTACATATGGTCTACCGTCTTTATGAACGGTGCACTTCATTTCTAATATCCAAATATTATGAACTAATCTAAATACATATATACAGATTATATATAATAATTAAGTCATTTTTTACATTTTGGATATGATGATACGATGATCTAATTAATTATAACAAACAAATAACTAGTTAAAACTTACTCGAGAAAACTAGGAAACTAACACCCGAAATAGTGAAATTAATGAAAGTGTGTTCAAAATGGGTAATAAAATATTATAAGAAATTAATATAAGATATTATAAAACTGATTATGTTTTAGGTATAAGTTATTAACCTATTTTTGACCACTATATAGGAGCATAAAGACCACAAAATAAAATGAAGGTAAAGGTAAGGGAATTTCATCTCAATTGGTATTTCATTGAGACTTATTTGTTATCATGTGCCAATTCAATTTTATTTGGTGTATATACTTTATTTTTATAATTATATATTGAAAACACATATTCTAATTATATTATAAGATTCATTTAATTGCATAACTTTCTGTATATTATGATTCAATTGTTTCAAAGTGGTATGGGACACTTTGGAATTTTTAAAGATTGTTCTCCTCAAGATTATTCTTAACGGTTATCCTTGAAATCTCATTTCCTTTTGGTATTTTTAACACTATCTTGAAATAATAATTTTGTTATAATAATTTATCATTTGAATATCCTTATTATCATACAATAGTTATTGTTATTTTTTAAACTTTATAACATTTAACATATGGGGTCTACTTTGACAGTTATTTGATATTTATCATTTTGTATTCTTTATTCCATAGGGATATTTGATAAGTCATATTGTCTATATATAAAATTAGTTATTTAATATGAAGAATGATTTGGACATAAAATAATGGGTGGATCCAAAAATTTATATAGATCATTGATGCATCGACGGGTTCTCATGAGAAGATTATGTTAGCCCAATTGAACAGGTTTCTACATTTAGTTTTAAATGGTCTAGAGGATAGATCTTCTTAGAATAGGTACTCATGTGCCTAATACATGACCTCAAATAATTAATAATTTACTTCATATATATTTTATTTATTATTCATCCA
This sequence comes from Viscum album, assembly GCA_963277665.1. Taxonomy (NCBI): domain Eukaryota; kingdom Viridiplantae; phylum Streptophyta; class Magnoliopsida; order Santalales; family Viscaceae; genus Viscum; species Viscum album. The sequence goes on from OY728138.1 coordinate 152,303,205, forward strand.
TGAGATTTTGTGTCAAAATATCTATCTATACATTTCATTTCTATTCATTGATTAAATGGACTGTGTATCATTTTTTACCTTGCCATACTGAATTTTCCTTATGTAGTTATTTTAATTTCATGTGTTGTCATTTATTTTCATTACCATGTTAATTAATTCATATTTATTCATTATTTATTATACTTTATTTACCCTTATTGAGCATTTTAGCTCACCCTTATTATGTTTCTTTCCCCACCTTATGAAGAATATAACTTTGAATAAGCTTTTAAAGATACAATTTATTTTATTTTATTATATTTCTTGTTTTATTTTGTTTTCCCAATGATTTATAGGCATCGTTTATGTAATCTAGATTTCTATATCTGCTAAATCAATCTGTCCTTCAGGATTTGATTTCTTATAATCATGCTACTATTATAAAATAATTCACCAAATCTGGGTTTTTGTGGGTGGGGCATTACATGTAAAATTAGTAAGTATGATATTAAATGCACAGTAAGGGTAAACATAATCATTAATAATTAAATTGAATGAGTGATCATTAGAATAGAATTAGGGTATAATTACATAATAAAATTTCGTGATTATAACATAATAATATTCACACCCATCAATACCTAGACCATAAAACATAAAGTCATGTTGTTAGGACTTAACAAAGTCAAGATTCATCAGAATAAATAATCATGATCCATGTTATATCAATATTGATCATAAGAAACATTATAAACCCATATCAAGTTTAGATAAAACATAGTGGTATGTTGTGACGTTATCTTCATAGAAAATCTATAGAACCCTTACAAATAGAATAATCATACATTCAACATGTAATAAATTTATATAAAAAATATTATCATTACCCAATGCATTGGAGAACTATCTGGGTGCACCCATATTATAAGATATAATGGGATCACCCAATGCTATATAGGTACACCCATTATATAAGTAATTTCTAATAACCATAACATTAATAAAGTATAGATACCTTTCATTTCATCATAAAACTCATAAAAGAAAAAATGAAACCTTTCATAATTTGATCAGCCCATGGAAAAGAAAAGGTTTCCATAATGATATCCTTGAAACATGATTAACATATAGAAAATAAATGGGTTCCATAAGAATCGCATTAAAATATTATTAACCCATGGAAATGATTTTTTTATAACTATATCTTTTAAAAATTATTAACCTATTCAAAATTAATACCTTTTTAAAAGTAACGATATCATAAAAAATAAACCATCTAGAGAAAGAATAATAATGATATCATTGGATCATATCCCTAGTTAATCATAAGATACATAAAAGGATGTCATATTAAATGTAAAACTATTGTGAAATATCACTTATCAATTTTCTTAAGAAAATAACTTTCCTTTGAAACACAATTTTTAAAACTAAAAATTCAAAAACTATTTTGAAAATTAATTTATTTGTTAATAAACTTGATAACATATAAAAAATTTATTAAAAATCATTTAGATCATTTCATGAGTAAAATTAAATTTCTTCTTTAAAAATAACCTTCTAAGACATAAAATTTCTCAAAATCCATTTCCTATAAAATAAGCCTAACAACTTATAAAGCATGCTTTAAAAATAATTTAAAACATTTCTTGAGGAAAATAACATTTTATAATTGAAAAAACATTATAAAAAATAAAACTTTTTCAAAATATTTTTCTTTGAAAATAACCCAGATAACTTATAAAGGAAGCTTCCAATTAAATAATGTTCATGATAATGTGAAATTATATTCATTCCATACATGTTAAAATAATGATTCCTTTCACATTTCTAGCAAAATAAAAATGGAAAATTTTTGTAAAATGACATGAATATAACACCCTGATATTTTTCGGTATGTATCTTCTTAAATAAATTCAATTTATTCTATATCTTACATTTCACTCAACACCAAGCTTAAATGAATCATGATATAATATTAAATATTATTACTTTAACATGATTATTGGAACAATAATGATAGCTTTTGGAATAATAATATGAAAATTAGAATAATAACCTCAATTATGAAATTATGAAGGAAATTTAGGTATCTCATAAATGAAAATATTATATATTTATATCAATGAAAAAGTAAATAAATGTTTCAAAAATAATAAATTAAGTGTTGGTATTTTTGAGAAACGTAAATATTTATTTACAGTTTTATAGTTAATATAATTATTTAAAAGAAATTTTAATTTTCTTTAAATAGATTAATAAATCAATATTTTATTTTTATTTTAATTATAAGATAATTTTAGGACGCCATAATTAATTTTTCAAAGTGTCGCAAATTTGGTTATAATATTAAAATCGGTAATTTTTGAATAAATGATGATTTTAATTGAAAATTTAATTTCTTATATTTATGAGAATATTTTTATAAAATAAAGTCTATTTATTAAATATAAATTTAAAAATTATTTAAGTTCATTTTTTGTGATTTTTTTGAAATAGTTGAGTTTTTGTGAATATTGAATACTGTAATTTACTGTATTTAACATTATAAGTAAATACATGAATTTTTGAGTGATGGGTGATGTAATCACCCATTAATTATAACTTACTTGCACTAGTTACTATAATAAGTCATAATAATAAACACTATTGATAGTCTAAAGCCAAAAATAATAAACAAATGAATAAAATAATCAAAAACACCCCTCTCTGCCCTTATATATATCACCCCCACCACCCCTTCTCATCACACCTAAAAATCCTTGTTTATTAACTAAATTCTACCCAATTACCTTCTCAATCCTCTTCCCATGTCCAAGACCTATTTTTCTTACCCAAATACCAAATCCAAGTGTCTTGATGAGGTTCTCAATTGGACGATACTCATGAGGTAAAATCCTTATTCTTTCTCTTTTAATTTCTTTTAATTTCTTATCCTCTCCTCACCTAAACTATCTGAAGTGGAATAGAAACTCCAGTATCATATATATACCTATATTGTATTATTATAATTGAATATAAATCATCAAATCTATTCTATTATCCTTTTATTTTAAAAATTAAAACATCATTCATGATATGTTGATTCCCTGCCTTTGTGGATGACGAGTTTTTATTTTCCTTTACCACCATAATGGTTGGTCATAAAATAATTAATATCAATAAATTATATTTTAATCTTTAAATTATAAATTTTTATGTTATCTACCTATTATATATACATAATACTAAATAATAAAACAAATTTTGTTCATGATGATCAAAAAACCGCCAAACTAAACTAAAGGTTTATAATTATCATTTAGTTAATTGAATCATCCTCATACCATAAAAATGATATATGGGGCCATTTAAAATATTGGAAGTATTTTAATACCATTTAGTTAAACTTATGGAGTTTTTCATCTATATTAAAATAACTCTCATAATTATACATAAGGGAACCGACCATAAACCCATGAAATGAACGCTCACAAAACAATAAAATGAAACATTATAACTCATAAAAATTCCCGTAAATGAAATTAATAAAATTATAATAAATCCAATATATGTTTAATATGTTATTAATTAATTAATTAATCAAATTTTATTATCTTGGACATTAAGTATAAGTGAAAAATGCTTTATTATATAAGGTAATGGTTTCTCATCTCACATTTACTTAGGTGAGATATATTCCTTACTCACCACTTATTTATTTTATATGGTGTACTTCCCCATTGATATATGATGAATCTATTTATATTAATAGTATTCAATGTTTCATATGATGATCATTAAATTTATGAGTCATACTGTTTGACTTATTACAAAGTCGTAAGGGATTTCTTAACTCAATTTTTATTCATTGTGTTAAACATAAATTTCATTATTATGTTATGCTATGGTCATGTGTAAAATAACTATTAATTATAATATGTTTTATTTAAAAAAAATTATGTGTATTTATGGTGAATACACATAATATATTAACTTTATTAATGATATTATCATTATAAGGTACTTTATCTCAATTTTCCTTCATTAAGGTATGTTTTTTACGTAATGCTTCTATTATCTTTTCCATAGTTTATATACTGAACCATTTATTTAAGATCATTATTTTTCAAATATTTAATTAAGTATCCATATTTATAGCATCATGGATATTATTATTTCCTAATTCTTATACCAATTTTTCATATGGTGTTTACTTTGAAAGTCATTTGATTAACTGGCGAAATAATGTTAAATAAATATCTTTTAATAAATACAAATATTTTTTGTTAAGGAATATTAATTCATGAATTAAAATTATATTATATATATTTATGTAATTATTTAGACATATAAAAATTTGTGGGAACTAGTTATAGATATCCCATCAATGCAACGGTAGTATCATGATATGAAAATGATTTCAAAATTAAATTGGTTTTACCCATAATGATTAAACAGTCTTGTGAAAGGTATTGAAGGTAGAGGAACCATGATTCCTGAGATCATGTCATACAAACTATTAATAATTTACTTTATTAATATTTAATTCATTATTATCCATGAGGTTTTCACTATGAAAATATATGTGGATTCAGATTGTGCTCAAATTATTGATTAAATGGCATTTGTTTCCAATCATTTACATTGTCGTAATGATTATTCCTTATTATATCTTGATAGAAAAGTTTATTATTAAGGGGGATGTATTGCAGTAATATATAACGATACAAATTGATAATATTTTATTTTTTATTTATTCATGAGATCTTCTGTTATATTTTACCCTTACTGATCATTTTAGATCACCCTTTTATTTGTTCTCTTTTCCCTAGGTTATGAAGATGAAATGATTGAATCAGTTAAAGGATGAAATTAATTTATTTTTAATTTGTTATATTTTATTATCAATGTAATAGGGTTTCATTAATATATCTAGTTCTTCAAGACTACTAAACATTTCAGTCCTTTGGTATTTTAATCTTGTATCTATGATAATGTAATAAAGTAAGGCATCGGATCTTAGCTACTGGTGTCTCGGTCTTTACAATATGTATGAGAGAAAGTTTAGTACAGTCCTTGGGAACTATATTTTATAATAAACATAACCATTGTGAGAACTATAATAATTCCTTGTAGTATTTAAAAACATTTACCATTAGAGGAATTTTTATTGAATGGCTCAATACTCATTATGATTATGGGATAACTTAGTGTGTGTTAATATTTAGTAATGCATCCTAATGGAAGGAAGGGAATAAATACTTATATAAAATTTTGAGATTGCACCACTGATCAAGCCAACATATTTGGTGTTGTAGTTGAGGATGTCATGACCATATTCAGACAGTCTACTCAAGTTATGGTGAATAACCTTTCTCAAATGGAGAAAAATGATGCTTCGTGACATGATACAACTATGTTGGATCATTTCATGATAAAAAATCCTTAGTCTTTTAGTTGGAATACTAATCCAGTGGTATATGAGCAATATATAAAGTCCCTTAAAAATATATTTCTAGCATTAGGATGTAATGAAAATGAAAATGTACTACTAAGAGAATATTTTATTGATGGATATGCTAATAAATGGTGGTTTTTTTATCTAGAATAATAGGTAGTAAAATAAAGTAGAACACATGGAATTGAGATCATTTAAAGAAACATTCTTCAAAAAAATATTTCCCTCTCTATCAATGAATTGAAATGAAGATAAAATTAATTAGACTAAAGTAAAAGGAATAAGAGAGTTTTTTAGAGTATAGGGATACCTTTACAAGACAGTCCATATATGCTATAGATTACATATGTAATTTAGAGAGAAAGATTTACCATTTCCTTCAAGTCCTTAAGCAAATCCTATAAAGGACATTGTTTTCCCAAACTTTTTATCACATGAATAAATATAACCATATTCCATCAAAATATATAATGAATTATATACATATTATATATTTAAAGAAAATAAAGATAAGAAGCGTTTTTATGATAACCATGACAAAGATAAAGTTTCAAATAAGAATAAGGTAATTAATTGTTTTCAATATTTTGAAAATTGTGGGAAGAAACATCTATGTTTGAATGGCCCGAAGGCCTTATTTTTTATTTTTTATTATGGATAATCCCCCTTTTAAGGGTTTAAGGGGAACTCGTACATGACCTGTAGGCCCAAGGCATAAGGCCCGACAAACCCACAATACATGACCCAAAGGCCCAGTCGCATACCATGCCCAATACATGACCTGTAGGCCCAGCCCACTTGAACTTCCCTTCCCCATCTTTATGCGTCATTGAGAAGAACCATCTAGAAAAATGTATGAAGGGCATATAAGTATGTTACAAGTGTTGATACAAGGTTTATATATCTCAAGAGTGGAATGAAAAACAAACTAATGATATCTAGTGCTTTAACAATAAATAAATGGATAATTATTTAAACTAATTTCCCAAGCATCAAGGGAATCTACCATAGAATAAGAAAATAGGAGATATCCAAGTTTATGTGATCACTACAATTGAGGTAGAAGTAACCAATGATGTGTTTCTAGGTACATTAATGATATATTCAAATTTATCCAATGATTAATTTGATTTTAGAAGATTTCACTCTTTTAAATATACCCATTATTCAAAGAAAATTAGATATTTCCCTACTGATTTAATAAGGTATTTGTTAGTAAAAACTTCAAAGGGAAGTCTCATTATGGAGACGACATGTCAAGAATTCCCCATTATGAAACATAAATATGCTTTATTTGATAAAATTATCATCATACCTATGGTTGATTTTTATATAATCCTTATTATGCACTATCTTTCAAAACATGATGTGATTTTTTTACAAGATTAAAAAATTACAATTTGTGAAGAACATTTAGAATTATTTAACTTTATAGAAACAAAATTCATCATCTGATTCTTATTTAGATCCCCAACCATTAGCTCTAATGAATGAAATATTAGGTAGAAAGAGAAAAAAATCTAGGGAAGAAGAAGGTAATATTAAAATTGAGGATGTACCTATTTAATTGGAATACAATGATGTATTTCTTGAGGAATTACCTAGGCACCCTCTAAAATGTGATGTTGTGTTTTCCATTGATTTTATCCCTAATGAAAGACCAATATCAAATATTCCTTATATAACCAACACTGTAGTGTTAGGGGGTATTTATAAAAAACTATACTATTTTAGTAATAATGGATTTATTCTTCCAAGTGTTTCTCCATGATCAGACCATGTTCTCTTTTTTAAGAAGAAAGATGGATCCAAGTGTTTTTTAATTTATTATAGAGAAATAAATGAAAATATGATAAAGGAAAAAATTATCATTTGCCTCAAATTAATTAATTATTTGATCAACTTCACAGATCTCAATATTTTACGTAGCTCAACTTTTATTCTAGATATCATTAATAGTGATTAAAGAAGGATACATTTCCAAGATATATTTTTGAACAAGGTATGGACAATATGAGTTTAATGTATTGTTAAATCGATTGACTAATGCATCCTTGGTTTTTATAGATTGTATTGATATAAGGAATATCTTGAAGATTTTATTGTGGTGTTGATTGATGATATTATGGTATATTCTAAAGCAAACGAAGACCATGAGAATCACTTGAAGATAATTCATGATACATTTAGGCAGAAAAAGTTATTTGGTAAATTTAGAAAATTTGAATTCTGGCTTTAGGAAATTTATTTCATTGGCCACATTATCTCCTAGGACGGAATCTCAATTGATCCTGTGAAGATAAATTCAGTACTAGAATGGCCTACACCAACTAACATAACTAAGGTATATAGTTTCATTATTTTATTAGGTTACTATTGGCATTTTGTTCAGAATATTTCCTGATTGGATAACCCATTTACCAAGACCACAAGTCAAGGGGTTATGTTCATATATAACAAATAATGTGTATAATTTTATGAATAATTGAATAAAATATTGTTTAATACTTCAATTTTTACTTTTCCATCAATAAATTATGGGTTTTTGATATATAGTGATGTATCGAAGAAAGGATTGGGTTTTTTCATATGAAAAATGATAAATTTATTACATATGCATCAAGGAAATTAAAGACTCGTGAAAACAATTATCCAACTCATGATATTGAGTTAGATGTCTTAATATTTTCTTTAATGATATAGATACATTATCAATATGGTGAAAACTGTGAGATATATACAGATCATGAGATTTTGAAATACATTATTACACATAAATAACTCAATATGAGGAAAAAAAGATGTCTCTAGTAACTTAAATATTATGATTATTCAATAACCTATAACCCATGAAAAGAAAATAAGTTCTAGGATGCATTAAGAAAGAAATATTATTGATTTATAAATCAGATGATGATTGATAGAGATAATATATTCATGGATTTAGTAAAGATGAATATGGGAATTATTATGAAAGGGGTGACACTACTCCTTTTTAAAATGATTAGGAAACTATACTTATTGGGAAAGGTAAAATTCTCTCAATATAATGATGAGGATTTTTGTAATAAAATTAATGTAGTGAATAAAAGAATATTATAAGGCCTTTTTTAAGATAGTTCTCTGAAATTTGGAAAGAGGTTATGTGTTTTTTCATTACCTAAGCTAAAAGGGAACTATTGGATAATGCTCATAGCTCAAACTTCTCTATACATCTGATAGTAACAATATGTATAGAGATATGAAGAAACATTTTTTTGTGGTATAATATGAAGTGATAAATTACTGACCATATGTCAAGATGCATATTTTGTCAAAAATTAAAGGATTAGAGACAAAATCCTAGAGGATTCATGGAGCCACTACCTATTTCTATGAGGAAATGGGATGAAATTAATGTGGTCTTCGTCACAGGATTACCAAATACCCTTGGAAAGAATGATATCATATGTGTTATTATTGATCTCCTTACAAAATAAGAACATTTTCATGCTATAAGAGAATATTTACCTCAAGATTTTCTAACAAGACTACATATTAATGAAGTTATAAAACTTCATGGTGCACCACTATCGATTATGTCTGATTGAGATCCCTATTTTACATTAAAATTTTAGAAGAGTCTTCAAAAGGCTCTAGATACTGAGCTTCATTTTAGCACCTCCTACCATCCTCAAACTGATGGATGGTGTAAAAAGTCTATTCAAATATTGGAAGACATTTTGTGATCACGATCACTTGACTTTCAAGGTATGTGGGATCTATATTTACCTTAGGTAGAGTTTCCTGAACATAATTGTTTCTATTTAGTTAATCAAATGGCACCATATAAAGCATTATATGGAAAGAGATTTCATATTCCAACTTGTTGAGATGAAATTGGTGGAAAGAAACTTATATTCCCCAATTTTTATGAAGAAACAAAAAATTTTAAAGATTATTTGACAACATATTAAAGAATCACAAATTTGGAAAAATAGTTATGCTAAAAACGAATAATGGATTTAGAATTTCAAGTGGGAGATCATGTCTTTCTAAAATTATCTCCATGGAAGGTTGTCATAATGTTCAATAAGAAAGGGAAATTAATCCCTAGGTATATCAAACCATTAAAAATTATATAAATAATTAGATATGTAGCTTATCGATTAGAAATGCCACCATGTCTCTCCAAAGTTCATGACGTGTTCCACATATCATTATTTAGAAAGTACATTCTAGACCCAAAGCATGTAATCACCTATGAAGAAATAGAATTGAAACCTGATTTTTATACTATGAAGAGCCTATTGAGTTTTTTATTACTAGAGATACATTATTGATAAATTTAACAACTCGATTAGTAAAGGTTCTTTTGAGAAACCATAAAATAGATGAAAAAATTTCGAAACATGTGGCTGTTATAAATAAGAACAACCCTCATCTGTTTAGAGGGTAATATTGACGAAAACATTAAAGGAAAAAATTTCTAAGGGGGGATAATATGACACCACAAGGTTTTACAATATTTATATTCTTAAATAAATTCAATTTATTTGAAAGCTTACACTAGAAACAACACCAAACTTAAATGAACCATGATATAATATTAAATATTACTATTTTAACATGACCATTGTAAAAGAAATATTATTGTTAGTAATAGTAATATGGCCATTAGAATAATAACCTCATCTATGAAAGTATAAATAAAATATAGGTATCTCATAAATGAAAATATAATAAATTTATATCATGGAATAACTAAAGAAATTTTTTAAAATAAAAAATTAAGTGTTGTTATTTTGTGAAATGTAGACATTTATTTAAATTTTTTTAATCAATATAATTATTTAAAAGAAAATATATTTTCATAAAATAGATTCATAAATCAATATTTTTTTATTATAATTATAAGTTAATCTTATGAGTCCATAATTTATTTTTCAAAGAGTTATAAAATTAGTTATAATATTAAAATTGGTATTTTCAAATAAATTGTGATTTTAATTAAAAATTAAATTACTCAAATTCAGAAAATAAATTTCATAAAATATTGTCCATTTTAAAAACCTTCAAGTTAAAAAAGATTTTGGGTGAATTTTTTGTACTTTTCTAAAATAATAGAATTTTGGGTGAAGAGTATAATATAGTAATTTACTATATTTAACATTTTAGGTAAATTCATCAATTTTTTAGTCATGGATGATATAATAACCCATTAATTAAAATTAAAATTCACTATTTAATTTACATAATCACAAGAATAAACACTATTTATAGTCTTGATCAAAAATAATAAACAAATGAATAAAATGATCAAAACACCTCTCCCCCCTATAAATACCACTCCTCAACACCCCTTCTCCCCACACCTAAAAATCATTGTATCTTGTATAAATTATACCTAATTCCCTTACACGTCCTTTTTCCCACATCCAAGACCTTATGGTCTTAATACAAAGACTGAATCTATGTGTCTTAAGGAGGTTCTTGAGAAGATGATACTGAAGAAGAAAAATAATCATTTTTTCTCATATAGTTTATTTTTATTTCTTATAATCTCCTCACCTCCACTATAAAAAGTGTCATGGTAACTCTAGTATCATAAATATACTGTGATTTTACTATTTTAATGGAATATCCACCATTAAATATCTTTTATGATTCTTTTATTTTAAAATTTTAAACATCATCCGTGATGTGATGATTCTCCGCCTTCATGGATGACGAGTTATCATTTTCCTTTATAGACATTATGGTAGTTAATAAAACCATTATTATCTTTAAATCATATTATTATATTTAAATTATAAGTTTTCTTATGTTTTGGAAAAAATATATATGTACATAATTTTAAATAATATAAAAAAACTAGCTCGTGATGATAAAAAACCTACCAAAATAAACTTAAGTCTGCCATTAACATTTGGTGAAATTAATCAACCTCATACTAGAAAACATAATGATATATGAGACAATTTAAAATCTTAGATTTATATTAAATACATATCATTATAATTTTATAGTTTTTATTCAATTTGACGATAACTCTCGTAATTATTCCCAATGGAACTGACCATAAAACAATGAAATAAACGATCCTGGAACAACAAAATTAAATACTACAGCTTATCTAAATGGACATAAATGAACATAATAAAACTATAATAAGTAAAATATAATTTCAATAGGTACTCAATTAAGTAATTAATGAATCTAATTTTATTATATTGCATATTAAGTATAAGTGCAGAACACTTTCAGATATATGGAAAGGTTTTCTCATCACAGTTTTACTTCTGCGAGATATATTCCTTATTCACCACTTATTTATTTTGTTTAGGTTAATTACCCTTTTATATGTCATTAATGTATTTATATTCATGGTATTCAATGTTTCATTTGATGGTCATTAATTATATGGGGCATATGGTTTTACTAATTATGAAGTGGTGAAGGGATATTTAAACTCAATTTTTATTTTTTGGGTAAAACTTATATTTCATTGATTTTGTCATGCTATAGTTATGTGTAAAATTAAATTTTATTATCTTATATTTTATTTCCAATTTTATTGTTTAAATTAAATACACATAATTTATTCATCTGATTAATGATATGATCCTTGTAAGGGACTTTGTGTCAATTTTCTTTCATTAAGGCATATTTTTGATGTTATGCCCCTATATTGTTTTCCATGGTGTATATACTGGAACGTCTATTTATAATCATTATTAATTGAATATTTAATTAAATATGTATATTTATTTTATCATGGATATGATTATTTACAAAGATTAATACCAATTTCTTATACTATTTTTACTTTGAAAGTAATTTTATTAACTGGGGAAATAATGTTAAATTTGTATCTTTTACTCAGTCTGGATATTTTTTGTTAAGGAATATTGATTCAAGAATTAAATCATCAATTTAAATATTTGAGGAATTATATTGAGATGTTGGCATGGTAGTGGCCCGGTTATAGATATCCCCTCAACGCATCAATAGTCTCATGAGATGACAAACTTTTCTAAATTAAATATGTTATTACCCTTAATGATTAAATCGTCTTGTAAAAGGTATTGACGGTAGAGGTATCATGATGAATGAGGTCATGGAATCCAAATTATTAAGTATTTCACTCATTTATATTTCATTAATTATAATCTATGATATTTTAACTATGATATTTTCCATGTATTTATATTATGCATAAGTTATTGATTAAATGGAATTTGTTTCCAATCATTTACATTTCCATAATTATTATGCCTTATCCTATAATTATTTAAAATTAATTTATTGAATGGAATGTATTTTAGTGATATATACCTTTATTTATTTATAATGTTTCATTTATTATTGATTCATGAGATCTTCGATTGTATTTAACCTTTAGTGGTCATCTGGGGTCACCCTTTAATTTGATCTCTTTTCCCCAAGTTGTGATGATAAAATGATTGAATGAGTTCATGGATGAAATTAGTTTCCTTTTTATATTTTATATATGATTACCAATTCAAAAATTGTACCATTTTTGTATTTCGTTCTTCAAGACTACTAAAAGGATCAATCCTTTCAGATTTTATTTTCTTATCTATACAAATGTAATAATGTAAGGCACCAACTCTAGGCTACTGTGGTCTGGGTATTTACAATGAATATTCCATTAAAAATTAAAAGTAAAATATCCATAAAATTTATTGCATAAATCATTTTAATAATGTTAAAAAAATTGAAAACATTTCTAGAAAACATGGTTTTGGAAGAAAAATGGTTTTTTACCGAAGAGGTAAATAAAGACAATTTTTCACAAAAACAATATTTTGATCTCTAGAGTATATAAAGAGAGAAAAATAAATAAAAAACAGTTATTCTCAAGAAATAAAAATATGAAATTAAAACTCATGAGTTTTTTCTGATATGGATAATAAAATTTCATCATTTGAATCATAAACATAAACAATCTTGATAAATGATAACATTGTATCATAAAACTATCACCACTTTGGTAACATTGAATTGTATGATATTTGAAAAAATAAAAATAAATGAAACATAAAATATCATGATAAGAATTAAATTAATGATATTTTTTTCAAATGGGATTTTTATACATCTCATAAAATAATATATGTTCATAACATAACATATGTTTCAAATACTGAAAATTGTGACAAAAAACTCTTACCGCATTGGTAACTTTTGAACCGTAAACCCCATAAAAGAGAGATCCTATATTGGGTATGTAAATCCCAATAATTTCAATAAAATAATCATTAAATACATACATGGGAAGTATATACGCCACATTAAATAAATTGGGGGTGAATATGGAATGTGTCTCTCAAAAGTAAAAAAGTGATACAAAAATTCCTTACCTCAAGTCCAGACATTCCTTTTATGTCCTTTAACTCCCGTATACTGATATTAAAAAAATTATTTTATTTCCTTTTAACCATTAAATGGTTTAATAATTTATAATAAAATATTTTATATTATTTATTTATAATTAAATACTCAAATACATAATCATTTATGTCCCTGTTGGGTTTTTTGAGGATGTTCGGTTTGTTATTTCAAAACAGTTTTGGTTTGTTGAACATGGAAAAAGATTTAATTGTTTAAATATATCCAGAATAATTCTCATGAAAAAATTATAATATTTATTTATAAATTTTACTTTCAAAATCAATTAGGAAAAATGGTTATGAAGAATTAACTCTCTTATGATCATAGAGACAGTAGGTTGTACGTACGCATGAGTAGCATTTACATTTTCAAATGAACATTATAGAAAGAATGTGTGTATTATTTTATATTTAAATAATTATAATAAATAAAATAAATAAAATAATATATATTTAAATGTATTTATATAAATCATTATTGTGATGTGGTGATGAAAAAATAATCAGATTGCTTTGTGGAGGCAGTAGTCCACACGTACATGTATGAAATTATTATTTTTCAGTGGAAGAAGAAAAATTATAAATTCTCTTTAAATAATGATAAACATGTAACTAGTATTATTATTATATCATTTATATCACATATATCAAAAAACTATTCTTATTACCATCCATGTAAAGTGTTAGTGAAAAAGTAATCTCATCACTTTACGAGGTCGTAGTACGCCGTACACACAAATGACATTTTTATATCCCCCATGGAATAGAAATTAAAAGATTTTTTTTATATCATAACTAGAAAATTATAAATATGTTAAAATATCATATATATATATATATGTATATATACTTAAAATACATAATTAAAATAATTCATGAGAGGAAATGACGGAAAATGAATGACATCGGTTTGTGAGGCGATAGTCTATTGTACACACAAATGATGATTTTGTATCCCATTTAATGGAATATAAGATTCGTTTAATTTATAAAATTAATATAATAAAATATTAGTATATTTTATGTTTTTTTATATCATATGATCATATTTTTATAATATATTAAGGTGGTGGAAGAATAAATAAAACAAAAATATATAGTTAGGCATTTTACCTCTTATGAATCCACCTATGTTGGATTATACCTTTAGTATTCCTAGAATAGATTTATGATCCAAAAAATAATCTAGGATGATGGTATGGAAGTTATGAAGTCATTTGGTCTGTTCTTGGCTGAAAAAAGGGTTTGAAGGTCTGAATAAGAGAGGAATTTTGTGGCCTTTTATAAGTGACGTAAGTGGCACACTTGCAATTTTTGAAAAGAAGAAGATATATCCATGTTTTTCACTTGAAAAAAGTGAAAACAATATATTATTATTTATAATTATACATTATAATGTCTAAATATAAATAAAAAATAGTTTTATATAAGTTTTATATCATTTTTTACCCTTGTCATTTTAGTTTAACCCCCCGGTAAACCCATTTTTTCATTAACCATGGTGATTTTTTTATTGTTTTCACTATTCGTTATAGTAAAAAAATTAGTAGAACATGTTAGAAAATTTAAATTATTTTAATAATAAAAACTTAATTCATTTTAAAAAAATTAATTCAAATAATTTTAAAAATTAAATTTAAAATTAAACCTGCAGACATGATGAAGAAACTGGTTTTCAAAACGTGTATTTTTCAATGAAACTTTTATGATTGATAATTATACTTTTTTAATATAAATTAGTATCTATTTATATATAATATATAAATTTCATTTAAATATTGCATTATTAGGTGTTTTTAAATTAATTAAATGGGAGATTCATTATGCATTTTAAAACTCTTTTAAGAAAAAATCATGTTTTTAAACCCAAAGACAAAATTATAGTAAAATCTAATATAATGTTGATTAAAAATTAATTTAGTAGATTAAACATAAATAAATAATACGTATGTTATTTTAAATCATATTATAAACATAATGGTACTTTAAAATTTATTTATTCATTGAAATGAAATTACATTTTTATGAAAATCAGTAGTTTTCACTATTCGCCCAAAAATAAATATTTTATGAAAAAACCCAATATTTCACCCAAAGTAAATTTTTATAATATGATTTCTTAAATTAATATAATTTTATCAAAAAAATCTAAAAAATTAAAATATAATATAATATTTTTTCATGAAAAGAGATAAATCATTTTTGAAGTAAGCATATTTTTTAAGAATAAAATTAGTTTACTAAAAAATGATTATTTATTTACTAAACATTTATCAATAATTTATATTTAGTAGTGAATATATATATATTCTATTTTTGTTAACATTATTCATACTCTCCAATTTAATGGATAAGTTATAATGATTATACATTTCATGTGTTGTTTCAGCTCAGTGATAAATATAAAATATGCTATCGAACATAGTTTCTTTTTCTAAAATCTTAAGGTGTTATAAGAACGCCCTCCTTCCCCTAATAAATATATTTTTTTTATTATTTTATGAAATGAAATACTCTTAAACTAAGTTTATCTTATGATACCCTAATCATGAAATAATATATTAACTCCATTAAGAAGGTATTACTTGTCCTCTAATGCTTAGAATAAGGGGAAGTTATACTGGACATTTATTGCATGGAGGAGAAGCCAATTAATGGTGTAAGATGATCATGAACATGAATTGAAAATATTACATTGATTTCAAAGAATGGATATAATTCTAGATAATATTTTTCAATAAATATTTTCTCTAAACTCCTTGACTTAAAATATAGAGGGAGTCCCTTAGACTTAATAAAAGGAAATTTTATTCTATTATGGCATATAAGGAAAACTTTATAAGGATTTCATGGAATATATCTGGATTTATCATAAATTATGAATGTAATGTGTACCTCTTATTTAGTTTATTAAATCTGAATCTATATAGAGTTTTCAGGTTACAAGACTTTGAAAAATATGAAGAGATTGGTCATTATGACCTCAAGGCTGAGATAAATATTAGAGGCTCTCAGTGGTCTCATGGTCCTAGAGATAAATGGGGTAAAATGAATTTTTCATTGGGATGATCAATAGATAGATCTTATAGAGGAAATAAAACTCAATATCCCATGTGTTAAAATTTTGGAAAGAAACATCTTGGAAATTATTTGAAGGAAACCAAGAGATTCTTCATGTATGGAAAAAAAGGGAATCAAGATAATACATGTTGAAGAGAGATGAAGAATCCCATTAATTCAATAAGGGGAAATAAGGTTCAAATCAACATTAAACCTTTAAATATAGTGTTTCAACTACCATGAACATGGGAATTACGCAAGCCATTGAACTAGACAAAGGGTTGTAAGAGACAATCAGTGATAACAACCTCCAAGGCCTAGAGAGAAAGGAAGGTCATTTGTTGTCACTAATTTTAAGGTGGATCCCAACAATTATGGGGTGATAGTTACACTATTAATTATTTAAATAATTGATAATATACTTTTTTATTATGTTTTTATGAAATTTTGATATCTTACAGTTTTAATATAACTATTCAAATAGAACATCAAAATATTGGGGTTGATATATCTGTGACAATAGAAAACAGGGGCAATTTTGGTACACCAAGTATATAAATCCCCCACAGTGAATTTTTGTGGACTGAATCTTTCAAAAAAATCTAATATTACTACATTTAGTAGAGTTTGATGCTATTTCTGCAATTTATTGTCTATCTTTATATAAATCAAACATTATTTATTGGGAGAGGGACATCACTCTTCACATCCCATGTCATCCTCTAATTCTGTTCAAGTGTAACGAAGATGATGAATCTCCCATGGAATATTTTTCTAAAATGTATATTTTATTACCTTATAAGAATGCATATCTATCCTAGTAATTAAGAAATAATAGATATTCATTTTTTAATACATTCCTATTATGAGAAATTATACTGATGTATTTCCCTAAATAGTTTCCTAGAATTCCTCTTAACTAGAAGGATGAGTTCTCAGTCGAGATTATACCTGTATCTTGACACATATCAAATACTTCTTTTAGAATATTCATTGTTGAGTTGGAAGAACTAAAAAACATATTACAATAGAAACATGAAAATGGTTTTATATTCCTGATTGATTTATCATGGGTTATGTTGATCCTCTACATCAATAAGAAGTATGGGTCAATGCACCTTTGAATTGAATGTTGTGAACTCCGAAAAATCATGATAAAAAACAAGTAAACCATTACAAAAATATATTACTTGTTTTATAACATTTTTAGGGTGTAATATTTCCCTAAGGTCTACCTTCAGTTGGTATATCAACAATTAAAGTCGAAGAAGGAAGATATTCCCAAAACATCCTTTCGAACAAGGTGTTGAAATTATAAGTTCATAGTGATTCCCTTAAAAATTAATAATGGTCCAAAAATATTTATAAAAATTATGAATTGAGTCTATTGATATTACCTTGACAAATTTTTTATAGGATTTATAGTTGATATTCAAATATAATCCCAAAGGAAAGGAAGACCATGAGAAGCATTTGAATACTATGCTAAATACATTATGAAAAGATAATTTATATGAATATTAAAATAAATGTGGGTTCTAGATGAAGTATGTATCATTGTTGGGGAATGTTATCACCATTAAAGGGAAATCTGGGGACCCTTATTTGAAAAATTCAATTTATTACTGGCATAGACCAACATTTTAACTATGATCCAATTTTTCCTGTAATTAGATAGTTATTACTGATGATTTTTTACAAACTATTCATGATTGAAAAACCTACAAACCAAGATAAATCACAAGGGGGTAAATTTTGTATGGATTAGTGGATGTGAAGAATTATTTAAGGAATTGAAGAAAGAAATATCACTATACTGGTCCTCATACTTTCCTCGACTGTAGAACTTTTAATGGAATACTGTGATTCTTCAATGAAGGGTTAGGGATTTTTACTAATAAAAATAACAAAGTGGTATCCTATACCTAAAGGAAGTTGAAAGTTAATGAGAATAACTATCCAAAAAAAGATCTAGAGTTGGCTACAACGATCAATGCATTTATAATATGGTTCCATTATCTCTATGTGGATAAGTGTGAAATATATATATATATCACAATAGACTAAAGTATATATTCACATAAAGGAGATAAATATGTACCAATGAAGATGGTTATAGATAATCATGGACTATGATTGCTTGGTCCATTACCATCCTAGGAAATAAAACAAAATGGAATATGATATTAGTAGAAAGGATTAGATAGATTTATCAATGATGAGAATTAAGAAGGATTGGATCTTATTACACTTGAAGAGGATGAACATGGTAATCATAAAAAAGGAACATTATTCTTTATTTATCAAATCATTTTTCCACCAACCATTCTGGAAAAGATAATGTATAAATAAAAAGATAATTTGGAAATTCATATGGAGGTGGAAGTTATAAGAAAATGGAAATACATAGAGTTAAAAATTAATGAATAAGGATTTTAAATATTTGGTTCATGGATTTTTGTACCATAAAATACTAAGACAATGCAGGATCTATTGAATGATTCACATAGCTTGACCTTCTCCACCCACCTAAGGAGAAGAATGATTTTTCAAGATCTTTGATAGCTCTATTGGTGAGAAAATATGAAGTATTAGATCACGAAATATACATTACTTTGTTTGGTATGTCATAAAGTTAAGGTTGAAAAGAAAAATTCTAATGGGTTGATTCAACTATTACCCATACCTCTATATAAATTAGAATGCATGGCCATGGACTTTTTGACAGGTCTTATAAATAAATCAAGAGGAAATAATTCTATATGAGTTATTGTGTATTATATTATAATGAATACTAGATTTATTACAATTAGATAGGACATCTAACTTGATCAACTTACAAGGATATAAATTAGAGAGGCGGTGAGGCTGTATAGAACACCACTATCAATTGCACCTGATCGAGATCATATATTTAACTCTATATTTTAGAAGAGTATCCAATATACTCTAACTACTGAGTTGAACTTTAGTATGTCTTATCACACACAAACTGATTTCCAATATGATATGACTATCATGACACTAAAATACATGTTGACAGAATGATCGATGGAATTTTAAAAAGTGTGGAATCAATATATTCCTCTGGTTGAGTTCTTACACAATAAAAAATTTCACCCAAGCATACATAGAGATCTTTATGAATCTATTTATGGAAAAATATTTATAACACCTTTGTGTTTCAATGAACTTGGTCAAAATAAAATTTTTTGACCTGAAATGCTTAAGAAATTATAGTTAAGTAAAAGAAAATTCAGTAACACATCAAGGAATCTTAGAGTCGACAAAATAGTTATGATGAAAATCATCAGTGAGACCTGTATTTTGAGGTCATATATAAATTGTTTCTTCACAAATATTTATGTAAGAGAGTCATGATATTTGTGAATAAGGGTAAGATAAGTCCTAATTATAGGATACCCTTTTAGATTCTCGACTACATTGTAGTTGTGGCATATTGACTAGTACTCCCACCATCCTTATCTCAATTATATGTTGTATTCCATGTATCCTTATTGAAGAAGTACATTCCAGATACCCCACAAGTACATAATTAATAGATGGAACATTTGGAAAATTATCTCTCTTATGAGGAGTGCCCGGTGAAGATCTTGTAACATAAAGATAAATTTTTACACAACTAGAAAACTAACCGAGTCAAAGTACTATGGAAAAACCATAAATACAAGGTAGAAACCTGGGAATTAGAGGAATCCATGAAGCAGAACTTCCCTCAATTTTTTTCACCATTGTATCAAATATAAAATTTTGAGGGTGAAATTTATTGTTGGGATAAGAATGTAAAACCCTAAGATTTTAAAAGAACATTGTGTTTGATATTGTATAAAACACACAACATCGAACTTAAATGGACCATGATATGTTATTATAGTATAACTAAACTTATAAATAAGAGGGTATGAATAATATTAAACACATTATCAAATATATCTATCTATATATATATATATATATAATTTTTATACTTGATAAAAATTTATTAATAATTTATTATGAAATAAGCACTCAATTTTAAATGAAATCGTTTTATTCTTAAAAAAATTGGGTTTCTTCAAAAATGTTTTTATTACTTTTTATGAGAAAATATTATAATTAATTTATAAAATTTTACAAAATTTATTAGATAAAATTAAATTCATTTTTTAAATCATCACATTAAAATTATCTTTGGGTAAATTTTTTTGATTTTTTTTGAAAATATTGTTTTTTAATATACTATGAAAATAGTGATTTTTATTAGAAATTGTATTTTATTTTAATGAATTCAAATAGAAAAATTAAATTATGTATTATTTTTAAAATTTAATTTGTTTATTTTAATTAAAAATAATTTAATTATTGTCTTTGGAATTAATTTTATATATCAATTTGGTATAAAAACTATATTCATACCCAAGAGGTATTTTTATGAAAAAATATTTTTTGTTTCATTTTTTATTTTGATGTTAAATTAATTCCAAACACTTTTATAAATTTAATCTTTGAAATTTAATTCCATATTTTTAATTAGTAGGTTGAAATTTGGTAAATATTCACCTTTTATTTTTGTTCATTATGAATAGTAACTGTAGTAAATAATTGTCAACATAGTAAGGGTAAAACTGCTAATTACGGTTAAAAATAATATTACAATGGAAAAATGAACATAAAAATTGCATTTATCCTATTATATTAGTTTATTTTGTCTATTTCCATCCATGTTTCTAAAATATATAAACTTAGTTCCATATTTATTTGATTTTGACCTTTATATTTTTTATATAAATAAAAGTCAAAAAAGTTATTCTCTTAATTTAATTATCTATAATTTTTGACTTAGGGATAAATAGATACTATATTAGGTTCTAAATGTAACACCCCAGGTAAATAAAGAATATGACATTTTTATATTTATCCATGTTTGTGAATCAAATATTAATATTACTTTAAAGGGGATGTTATGCTCGATGGCGTACCCAATACGCAACAACGAGTTTCTTGGGAATCTTACGTTGCACTCTAATAATAAAATAATATTATTTTAAATGGTAGTTAACATGTAGCCGTTGTATTGGCGGGAATGGATATAAATAACTAAAATATGATTATATATGTTTTTAAATGTTTTTACATTTATCCAATAAAGGATAGAGGATTAAAATATGGAAAGAATTCAATTTTAGGCGTATATGCCCCAGTTTTCACTAAAGGTTCACTTATCACCTTTTGATGTTGAACCATCATTAAATATAGTTTTGTTCACTCTTAAACATTCTTTTGGACCAAATAAAACTCTTATTAAGAATTAGGACCTCAAAATTTACTTTGTGTAAATTTTTTGTATCTTTCCGATAAAGTTCATTTTTTAATGAATAGTGTAAAATGTTGTATTTTAATTCAAAACCACTTTTTAATCTAATTTATTTATAAGATTAGATTATCTTTTGAATTGGTTTTAAATTTAAATTAGAATATATTTTTACCATTAAATCCAATAGTGGTCGTTGGAATTATTTTCACTTTCAAATCAGACTTAAACTAGTGTCAATCTTTTGATACTTATTGTCTCATAAAAACACGCTATTTGCTCTGACAGCGGAAATTAATTATTAAATTAATTAATGTGACTAATATGTTTTGAATTTTTTAAAACGGACTTCATTTTTGAATTCGGAATATCAAATATAGCTTAGGGTGAAGTTTTGGTATTTTTCTGAAAAACTCCAATTTTTGATGAATAGTGAAACCACTAAGTGGTAATCAAGCAGACTGATTTTTCAGTTAAATGAAAGTTTACCACTAATGTGTATTGAATTTTGAAAATCTGACATACATGGTTGTCATTAGTATGTAAAATGTGGTTCAATGGGATGAAAATAATTTTTTGGTGAATAGTAACTTTTTTCATTAATCGCGATTAGTGGTAATTAGTGTAGTTTAAGGTAAAAATAATGCTCTAATAAAATGAGATGAGCTTTACACATGTCCTACCCTCATTGGTTGTGTCATGGCCGACCAAGACAAGCCATGGGTCAACTTGGGGACCCCATGGAGCCACTTTGGTAGGAAAATGACATAAATATCTTTTTATTTAATGTTAAAATAAAAATAACACAAACATGATATGTTTTACTAAAACAATTTTTAAGTGGGGTTATATAAGTCATATTTTTTATTATAAATAGTAATTGGAAAGATAAAAAGATTTACTACATCATAGAATTTTTTTTTATAATTTTTAGACATTAAATAAATTAAATTATATATGACATCATAATGATGCAGCGATGACATCATTATCTGACGATTTAAATAAAATGGAAAGATAATGTAAAACCTATGAACTAAACATGTCCAAAACTTATTTCATGAGTATATTTCGAACCCTTATAACCTTATCCACGAATTATATCAATGTGGGACCTTTTAAAACCGAAACACATTTTCAAATAAAGTAATATTTCTTACTTTCCAAAAGTGCCCCTCCTCTCCTCTTATAAAAGGCCCTCACCTCTACCTCATTAAACACACTCCTCAATCCTTTGGATCGGCCAAACCCTGCCCATTTACTCTCTCCAAATCCCTCTCCTCATCCTAGAGGATTCCCTTTCGGCATAATCCTTTCAAAGGATGCCTTTATGCTCAAATCAAAAGGAGTTAAACTTTTAAAGGTAATTCATTCTCTCATGTTCATTTGATTTATTTTTCTTCTCCAACCCCCTAAACTCTTTTTATTTACTTATTTTGTAA
The DNA here is from genome assembly GCA_963277665.1 of Viscum album. Classification (NCBI taxonomy): domain Eukaryota; kingdom Viridiplantae; phylum Streptophyta; class Magnoliopsida; order Santalales; family Viscaceae; genus Viscum; species Viscum album. Next base: position 152,326,833 of record OY728138.1, read on the forward strand.
CAAAACCAGTATCTTCAATATACTAGTATGTTGTTATAAGATTTATTCGAGCTACACTCTCACACAACTACATCAAATGGTTAAATAACATACGGTTTCCAAGGATGGCGAAATTCTGCCTCCCGAAACGATGATTGTTCAATACTCATTTAAAACCTTCAAAGGTGGCCATTATGATGTCACTATTTTTATATATGATATATAATATGTTTATTTTTTACTTATGCTTCTTTATTTTTCATTTGTGTCTTACCTTTATGGCTTCCATTATGGGTATATGCGATATCTTCATTTAAGGAAGTGCGGACTACCGCCCCCTCAAAGTGATTTGATTCGTTAAATACCATATGTGGGACGTATAAAGGATGGAACTATGATATTATATATGATATTATACTTTAATTATAATATACCTTTATATCATTATTATTCCATTCTATAAAATACGAAATAGAAATGAAAGTAGCGTTCATGCGTACGTACGGCTTACCGTCTCCATGAAAGGTGCATTTCATTTATTACCTCTAAATGATTATGTAATGTTATAAATGCATGAATGTACTGGATATATATTACATATATGATATCTACATCATTAATACAATTCTGGATATAATAAACATTTGGCCACACGAACAACATGTAATTGTAAGAAGTCCACTTTCGACTTAAGAACCAAATATCGGAAAAACAAATATTATTAACATAAATGATTACATAATGTTTATGACATGGTAATAAGTGATATAAAAGTAATAATGAAATTGAAAAATGTTCTTAAGGAAGTATAAATTAACTCAAGTTTATTATTCAGGAGATTAAAGAACGATCGAGTCAAGTCGGACCCGAGGTAAGGGATCCTACAACTCTCTTTCTTTTTAAGTACACTCTTTTATGTCATTTCTTTTAAGATCATTTTCTTATGATTGGGATGTTATTTAATATTACTCCTACTGTAATTTTTATGTTCATGTGATTAGATACCCTATTCTCTCTCATCAATCATTTTGGAAGTTTTGAGTGGCGTCGTTAGGCTACCGAACTTTCGTAAGAGATCTGACCTCTCTCTTTCTTTTTAAGTACTCTCCTTTATGTCACTTCTTTTAGGCTCCTCTTTGTAATGTTGGGGGATGTTCTTTTATATTACTCTTGCTGTAAATTTTATTGTAATGTGATGAGATACACTATTTTATCTCATCAATCCATATTCCGATATTTTATGTGGCGCCGTTAGGCTGTCGAGTTTTCGTAAGGGATTTTTCATCTCACTTTTATTCCCGTGAGATTTATGCTACATTTGCCACAAATTACATTGAGTGGTGTATTTACTTCCCATTATTCTACTCTTTGTGTAATATACATTCGTTTATGAGTATTTACATCAATGATCTATTGTTCTTCTTTCATGGGGTGTATGTTTTGAAAGATACCCAAGTCGGTAAGGGAACCTTTCACCCTCCTCTTTTTTAAAAGACTTATTTTGTTGGGTCTTTTAATTTACATATTTTTATGTTGGGATATGTTCTCATATATCCTTATTGATGTAAATATTATGTCCATGTGATGAGATACACTTTTTATCTCTCATCAACTCATTTTGATGTGATGCCGTTAGGCTATCAAGGGAACTTTTTAACCCAATTTTGATTTCTTTGGGTTCAACATGTAGTCATTGAATATGTCATCCATTGAATATGTGTGAATGACATTTTATTGTTTTACACTTAATATCCACTTATATTGGGTGTATTTATATTTGTCACACATATTTTTGAGATTGATTTGTCCTTAATTTAAGGATACCTTCTTTATAAGGTATTTCATCACATTTGACATTTCTATTGAGGGTTCATTGTTGTTATGCACCAATTCACTATTATATGGTGTATATACTGTCCTTTGGAGTATTATATCATGAATCCATTTATTCTCATGATATTAAAAAGTTCTGAGTAAATGTTATTCCTCAATTATTGTATTCAAGTGTCTCTAATTTTGGTAAAACCCCTTTAACCAAAATATCACTTTAAATGTTTTAAATATTTATTCTTATTAATATCCATGTTTCAAAATGGTTTTAAGGATTTGTTTATATGGATGTTAATGGTTTAAAATTTTAAAAGCTTCAAGGTGGTATGGGACACTTTGATTCAAAAATCTCTTTATTAAATGTTTTAAATGGTTTTGGAAATGGTTTCTTTTTGAATGGATTCATTATTTCAATATACTAAAATGTTATATTGTGATTGAAATGTGGAAATGTTATGTTACATTTATGCATGTTTTATGTGATACATTTATGTTATGGTTCTTGGGCATTGTTATGAAAACGGGTGGTTCCGTGATAAACTAAGGGCGGGTGAGCCCGATATAGCTCTCCAATGCATTGGGTAACGCGAAGGAGTGAAACGTTAAGGTTTCTCCGAAGAGATTTTAGGGAATATACTGTGATGGGTATTCCAAACGTAACCAAGAGGGTTACTCCCTACGTAAGAATGTTATGAATGCCTCAAGTTACCTTTATGTCTTATGTTTTCTATGATTTATTCATGATTTGATATTCCTATGTTTTATGGGTAAAGTGTGATTTCATTATAATGTATATATGAACTCATGTTTCCTTTCCATATTTTTATAACTCTTACTGAGCTTTTTATGCTCATCCCAAGTTTTTGAAATTTTTTTCACAGGTCAAGGGAAAGGTACATGATGTGATGATAGTGTCAAGGATGTGTCAAGAAAGAATCCGTGTTATATTTTAAATATGTTTCCGTTGATGGGAAGAATGAATACTGTCTTTTATGTAACCACTTTGTTTAAATGTGGAATGTAATGCAAGTTTCATGATCTAATTCTCTAAAACTCTAAACCTGAAAAGATCCTCAATGTGTAATATTGTAATAACTCAAGATTAATTAAGGTTTAAGGCTGGGGCCTTATAGTTGGTATCAGAGGTCGGTTTAGATAACTTTAGAGGTCAGGGTATTCTCTAAGCGTAAGTGACATTACCATAATGGTTAGGATTTCAGAAAGAGTCCTAGTTTTAGATAAATTGAATGAGTAAGTATATCTTAGTGTTTATCTTAATCATTAGTACATGATGGTTTTTTTGATATACTCACACTGACCTTTTTGGTATTAGTAAATGGCTAGATCTACCAGGCACCAAAGTAATAGTGGATCTGAAGGAAACTGTGACAGTTTTTTGAGAAAGCAACTGAATGATATGGGAGCTGCAATGAGAACTCTTGTGATTATCCTCAACCAACTATCTAGAGTCATGATTGACCACCTAAACCTTGGAGAATTCTCTAAGGCATCATATATGCAAGAAACAAATCCCTACGGAAGTACAGGTAATAATCATAAAGGTAAGTGTTTTCAAAAACCTATGTGTCAAAGATGTGGAAAGAAACACCTAGGAAAATGTTTCAAAGGGACAGAAATTTGCTATATATGTGGAAATGAAGGTCATAAAGCAAGAACCTGCCATGGAAAAAGGAAGCATCCAGTTGACTCGAGGAAAGGGAAAGAAGTTCTTTCTGAGGGATCAATTGAATGTTTTAAATGTGGTGTGCTGGGTCATTATGCAAACACATGTCCTATGAAGAAGTTTCGTGAATGGGGTCACCAAGAGCGTACCAATATTCGTTTACCAATACCTAATGCCATTCTGATTGAGGATGAAGAAACTGACAATGACCAATCAAAGGTATGTACTATTTCAGGAATATTGTTTTCCTATTTTGGAATCTTAGGATATGATTCATGATTTTGTTTGTAGGAAAGAGGTATTTCAAAATAAGTTGGAAAGGAATGGATAATGGATCATGAAGAATTTTTAATGAGTAAGATGTCAACACATAAGGGCTTCAAGAGTTATGGTGAAATTCTTAAGAGTATTAAGTCTCTTTTGATGATGGGGTTACATTAGAAGACTTTTTATATTATGTGTAACCCTGATGTTTAATATAGGCAAATTTTATCCAAGTAATAGTTATCTTTTCTTTTGTGGACATAGTTATCAAGAACAATTTGGGTTTATATGATCCTTACTTTTGATGTAATTATGGGTTACTATATGTTATGATTGAAGTGAAAGGCATGAGATAAAATTGAGGTTAAATTATGTTATGGTTATTTTTTATGATTTTATCCCTTTTTTGGGGAATGATTTGAGAATTATATATTTTTGGAAAAATTACAACACACAGACCATGTGACAACCCATTGCGTCGGACAAAGCTACGAGAATCGAACCCACAACCAAAGTGCAACTGGTATTTATCGTCTACCACTGGACTACGTGAAGTCCCTGGTTAGTTTGACTGATTCTTTCTAGTTATATGATTTTATCAATTAAGAGTAATTTTATTTTGGGTTATTTATGAAAATGATTAACCTATCATGGAGGATATGTGATTAGGTTAATTACTTTTCAATACGAGACTTTAGGAGCAACTGATGTTGTTTGGAGATAAATGTTACGATTTAACTTGGAAGACTATGTGACTAAATCCTTAAAATATTTGGGTTTCAATCTTAGATTGGTTTACTTTGAATAATTTTATGGACAAATTGTTTATCTAATTGTCCTCGTTGAACTTTGGGTTTTGTTGGACAAATTTTGGAGATTAAGCATGGATTTTCTTTTTAATGGTTTATCCTTTTCTGGATTATCTGACCTTGTACTAACCTTTTTGGTTTTGGTTTTGGTTAAAGCCTAAAGAAATGGGATGTATATAGTTCTCTTTTGTGGATTAGGTGATTCTTTAGAATTTTATTATAGTACTCTTAATGCGAACAAGTCTCCCTAAGTACTCTCCTTTTGGAAACAAATATGAGTTTTGACTAAGGAATCTAGTAAAAGATAAAAGTCAACATGATAAGTGATTATGTTTCCTTATGAATAAATTCCTCAGCAAAAAGTAACTTAAAACAAAACTTTTGTCTATTAACTTTTCCTACTGGGGAATCGAATACCGTTTAACCCATCACAAGTTTGTGATTTTCTTATTGCTAACTTTCTCCTAAACATGTTTTCTATCACTGTCCATCAGAACATGACCCTATGTTTTCTCCTCCATGTCCATGTTTTCCTACATGCAATCCTAGTATGGGTTAACTCGGGTGACCTCTGTGCTTATCTTTCTTTATTTTAAAGTAATTGTTTTATCGACTCTTGTTCCTATGTGGGACTTTCAAGGATGTTTCCAAGCCCAATTTTAAAAATTGTGAGGACGCAATTCCCAAAAGGGGGAAGGATGTAACACCCCAGGTAAATAAAGAATATGACATTTTTATATTTATCCATGTTTGTGAATCAAATATTAACATTACATTAAAGGGGATTCTATGCTCGATGGCGTACCCAATACGCAACAACGAGTTTCTTGGGAATCTTACGTTGCACTCTAATAATAAAATAATATTATTTTAAATGGTAGTTAACATGTAGCCGTTGTATTGGAGGGAATGGATATAAATAACTAAAATATGATTATATATGTTTTTAAATGTTTTTACATTTATCCAATAAAGTATAGAGGATTAAAATATGGAAAGAATTCAATTTTAGGCGTATATGCCCTAGTTTTCACTAAAGGTTCACTTATCACCGTTTGATGTTGAACCATCATTAAATATAGTTTTGTTCACTCTTAAACATTATTTTGGACCAAATAAAACTCTTATTAAGAATCGGGACATCAAAATTTACTTTGTGTAAATTTTTGGTATCTTTCCGATAAAGTTCATTTTTTTAATGAATAGTGTAAAATGTTGTATTTTAATTCAAAACCACTTTTTAATCTAATTTATTTATAAGATTAGATTATCTTTTGAATTGGTTTTAAAGTTAAATTAGAATATATTTTTACCATTAAGTCCAATAGTGGTCGTTGGAATTAATTTCACTTTGAAATCAGACTTAAACTAGTGTCAATCTTTTGATACTTATTGTTTCATAAAAACATGCTATTTGCTCTAACAGCGGGAATTAATTATTAAATTAATTAATGTGACTAATATGTTTTGAATTTCGTAAAACGTACTTCATTTTTGAATTCGGAATATAAAATATAGCTTAGGGTGAAGTTTTGGTATTTTTCTGAAAAACTCCAATTTTTGATGAATAGTGAAACCACTAAGTGGTAATCAAGCAGACTGATTTTTCAGTTAAATGAAATTTTACCAATAATGTGTATTGAATTTTGAAAATCCGACATATATGGTTGTCATTAGTATGTAAAATGTGGTTCAATGGGATGAAAATAATTTTTTGGTGAATAGTACCTTTTTTTCATTAATCGCGATTAGTGGTAATTAGTGTAGTTTAAGGTAAAAATAATGATCTAATAAAATGAGATGAGCTTGACACATGTACTACCCTCATTGGTTGTGTCATGGCCGACCAAGACAAGGCATGGGTCAACTTGGGGACCCCATGGAGCCACTTTGGTTGGAAAATGACATAAATATCTTTTTATTTAATGTTAAAATAAAAATAACACAAACATGATATGTTTTACTAAAACAATTTTTAAGTGGGGTTATACAAGTCAGATTTTTTATTATAAATATTCATTGGAAATATAAAAATATTTCCTAAATCATAGTAATTTTTTTATAATTTTTAGACATTAAATAAATTAAATTATTTATGACATCATAATGATGCAGCGATGACATCATTATCTGACGATTTAAATAAAATGGAAAGATAATGTAAAACCTATGAACTACACATGTACAAAACTTATTGGATGAGTATATTTCGAACCCTTATCACCTTATCCACGAATTATATCAATTTGGGACCTTTTAAAACCGAAACACATTTTCAAATAAAGTAATATTTCTTACATTCCAAAAGTGCCCCTCCTCTCCTCTTATAAAAGGCCCCCACCTCTAACTCATTGTACACACTCCTCAAGCCTTTTCCTCGGACAACCCCTGCCCATTTACTCTCTCCACATCCCTCTCCTCATCCTAGAGGATTACCGTTGGGAATAATCCTTTCAAAGGAAGCCTTTATTCTCAAATCAAAAGGAGTTAAACTTTTAAAGGTAATTCATTCTCTCATGTTCATTTGTTTTATTTTTCTTCTCCACCCCCTAAACTCTTTTTATTTAATTATTTTGTAACAAAACAAGTATCTTAAATATACTAGGATGTTGTTATAAGATTTATTCGAGCTACACTCTCACACAACTACATTAAATGGTTAAAGAACATACGGTTTCCGTGGATGGTGAAATTCTGCCTCCCGAAACGATGATTGTTCAATACTCATTTAACACCTTCAAAGGTGGACATTATGATGTCACTATTTTTATATATGATATATAATATGTTTATGTTTTACTTATGATTATTTATTTTTCATTTGTTTCTTACCTTTAGGTCTTCCATTATGGGTATACGTGATATCTTCATTTAAGGAAGTGCGGACTACCGCCCCCTCAAAGTGATTTGATTCGTTAAATACCATATGTGGGACGTATAAAGGATGGAACTATGATATTATATATGATATTATACTGGAATTATAATATACCTTTATATCATTATTATTCCATTCTATAAAATACGAAATAGAAATGAAAGTAGCGTTAATGCGTACGTACGGCTTACCGTCTCCATGAACGGTGCATTTCATTTCTTACCTCTAAATGATTATGTAATGTTATAAATGAATGCATGTACTGGATATATATATATGAAATATATTATATCTACATAATGAATACAATTCTGTATATAATAAACATTTGGCCACACGAACAACATGTAATTGTAAGAAGTCCACTTTCGACTTAAGAACCAAATATCGGCAAAACAAATATTATTAACTTAAATGATTACATAATGTTTATGACATGGTAATAAGTGATATAAAAGGAATAATGTACTTGAAAAAGGTTCTTAAGGAAGTAGAAATTAACTCAAGTTTATTATTCAAGAGATTAATGAACGATCGAGTCAAGTCGGACCCGAGGTAAGGGATCCTACAACTCTCTTTCTTTTTAAGTACACTCTTTTATGTCATTTATTTTAAGCTCATTTTCTTATGATTGGGATGTTCTTTTATATTAATCATACTATAATTTTTATGTTCATGTGATGATAGACCCTATTCTTTCTCATCAATCCATTTTGGAAGTTTTGAGTGGCGCCGTTAGGCTGCCGAACTTTCGTAAGAGATCTAACCTCTCTCTTACTTTTTAAGTACTCTCCTTTATGTCACTTCTTTTAGGCTCCTCTTTGTAATATTGGGGTATGTTGTTTTATATTAATCTTTCTGTAAATTTTATTGTAATGTGATGAGATACCCTATTTGATCTCATCAATCCATATTCGGAAGTTTTATGTGGCGCCGTTAGGCTGCCGAGTTTTCGTAAGGTATTTTTCATCTCACTTTTATTCCCGTGAGATTTATGTTACATTTTCCACAAATTCCATTGAGTGGTGTATGTACTGCCCATTATTCTACTCTTTGTGTAATATACTATCTTTTATGAGTATTTACATCAATGATCTATTGTTCTTCTTTCATGGGGTGTATGTTTTGAAAGATACCCAAGTCGGTAAGGGAACCTTTCACCCTCCTCTTTTTTAAAACACTTCTTTTGTTGGGTCTTTTAATTTACATATTTTTATGTTGGGATATGTTCTCATATATCCTTATTGATTTAAATTTTATGTCCAAGTGATGAGATACACTTTTTATCTCTCATCAATTCATTTTGATGTGATGTCGTTAGGCTGTTAAGGGAACTTTTTTATCCCAATTTCGATTTCTTTGGGTTCAACAAGTAGTCATTGAATATGTCATCCATTGAATATGTATGAATGACCTTTTATTGTTTTACACTTAATATCCACTTATATTGGGTGTATTTATATTTTTCACACATATTTTTGAGATTGATTTGTCCTTAATTTAAGGATACCTTCTTTATAAGGGATTTCATCACATTTGACATTTCTATTAAGGGTTCATTGTTGTTATGCACCAATACACTATTATATAGTGTATATACTGTCCTTTGGAGTATTATATCATGAATCCATTTATTCTCATGATATTACAAATTTCTGAGTAAATGTTATTCCTCGATTATTGTATTCAAGTGTCTCTAATTTTGGTAAAACCCCTTTAACCAAAATATCGCTTTAAATGTTTTAAATATTTATTCTTATTAATATCCATGTTTCAAAATGGTTTTAAGGATTTTTTTATATGGATATTAATGGTTAAAAATTTTAAAAGCATCAAGGTGGTATGGGACACTTTGATTCAAAAATATCTTTATTAAATGTTTTAAATGGTTTTGGAAATGGTTTCTTTTTGAATGGATTCATTATTTCAATATACTAAAATGTTATATTGTGATTGAAATGTGTAAATGTTATGTTTCCTTTATGCATGTTTTATGTGATACATTTATGTTATGGTTCTTGGGCATTGTTATGAAAACGGGTGGTTCCGTGATAAACTAAGGGCGGGTGAGCCCGATATAGCTCTCCAATGCATTGGGTAACGCGAATGAGTGAAACGTTAAGGTTTATCCAAATAGATTTTAGGGAATATACTGTGATGGGTATTCCAAACGTAACCAAGAGGGTTACTCCCTACATAAGAATGTTATGAATGCCTCAATTTACCTTTATGTCTTATGTTTTCTATGATTTATTCATGATTTGATATGCCTATGTTTTATGGGTAAACTGTGATTTCATTCTAATGTATATATGAAATCTTGTTTCCTTTACATATTTTTATAACTCTTACTGAGCTTTTTATGCTCATCCCAAGTTTTTGAAATTTTTTTCACAGGTCAAGGGAAAGGTACATGATGTGATGATAGTGTCAAGGATGTGTCAAGAAAGAATCCATGTTATATTTTAAATATGTTTCCGCTGATGGGAAGAATGAATACTGTCTTTTATGTAACCACTTTGTTTAAATGTGGAATGTAATGCAAGTTTCATGATCTAATTCTCTAAAACTCTAAACCTGAAAAGATCCTCAATGTGTAATCTTGTAATAACTCAAGATTAAGTAAGGTTTAAGGCTGGGGCCTTATAGTTGGTATCAGAGGTCGGTTTAGATAACTTTAGAGGTTAGGGTATTCTCTAAGCATAAGTGACATTACCATAATAGTTAGGATTTCAGAAAGAGTCCTAGTTTTAGATAAATTGAATGAGTAAGTATATCTTAGTGTTTATCTTACTCATTAGTACATGATGGTTTTGTTGATATACTCACACTGACCTTTTTGGTTTTAGTAAACGGCTGGATCTAGCAGGCACCAAAGTAACAGTGGGTGTGAAGGAAACTGTGACAGTTATTTGAGCAAGAAATTGAATGATATGGGAGCTGCAATGAGAACTCTTGTGATTATCCTCAACCAACTATCTGGAGTCATGATTGACCACCTAAACCTTGGAGATTTCTCTAAGGCATCATATATGCAAGAAACAAATCCCTACGGAAGTACAAGTAATAATCATAAAGGTAATTGTGTTCAAAAACCTATGTGTCAAAGATGTGGAAAGAAACACCTAGGAAAATGTTTCAAGGGGACAGAAATATGCTATAGATGTGGAAATGAAGGTCATAAAGCAAGAACCTGCCATGGAAAAAGGAAGCATCCAGTTGATTCGAGGAAAGGGAAAGAAGTTCTTTCTGAGGTATCAATTGAATGTTTTAAATGTGGTGTGGATGGTCATTATGAAAACACATGTCCTATGAAGAAGTTTCATGAATGGGGTCACAAAGAACGTACCAATATTCATTTACCAATACCTAATGCCATTCCGATTGAGGATGAAGAAACTGACAATGACCAATCAAAGGTATGTACTATTTCATGAATATTGTTTTCCTATTTTGGAATCTTAGGATATGATTCATGATTTTGTTTGTAGGAAAGAGGTATTTTGGAATAAGTTGGAAAGGAATGGATAATGGATCATGAAGAATGTTGAATGAGTAAGTTGTCAACACATAAGGGCTTCAAGAGTTATGGTGAAATTCTTAAGAGTATTAAGTCTATTTTGATGATGGGGTTACATTAGAAGACTTTTTATATTATTTGTAACCCTGATGTTTAATATAGGCAAATTTTATCCAAGTAATAGTTATCTTTTCTTTTGTGGACATAGTTATAAAGAACCATTTGGGTTTATATGATCCTTACTTTTGAGGTAATTATGGGTTACTATATGTTATGATTGAAGTGAAAGGCATGAGATAAAATTGAGGTTAAATTATGTTATGGTTATTTTTGATGATTTTATCCCTTTTTGGGGAATGATTTGAGAATTATATAGTTTTGGAAAAAGGACAACACGCAGACCATGTGACAACCCGTTGCATCGGACAAAGCTACAAGAATCGAACCCACAACCAATGTGCAACTGGTATTTATCGTCTACCACTGGACTACGTGAAGTCCCTGGTTAGTTTGACTGATTCTTTCTAGTTATATGATTTTATCAATTAAGAGTAATTTTATTTTGGGTTATTTATGAAAATGATTAACCTATCATGGAGGATATGTGATTAGGTTAATTACTTTTCAATACGAGACTTTAGGAGCAACTGATGTTGTTTGGAGATAAATGTTACGATTTAACTTGGAAGACTATGTGACTAAATCCTTAAAATATTTGGGTTTCAATCTTAGATTGGTTTACTTTGAATAATTTTATGGACAAATTGTTTATCTAATGGTCCTTGTTGAACTTTGCGTTTTGTTGGACAAATTTTGGATATTAAGCGTGGATTTTCTTTTTAATGGGTTATCCTTTTCTGGATTATCTGACCTTGTACTAACCTTTTTGGTTTTGGTTTTGGTTAAAGCCTAAAGACATGGGATTTATATAGTTCTCTTTTGTGGATTAGGTGATTCTCTAGAAGTTGATTATAGTACTCTTAATGCGAACAAGTCTCCCTAAATACTTGCCTTTTGGAAAAAATATGAGTTTGACTAAGGAATCTAGTAAAAGATAAAAGTCAACATGATAAGTGATTATGTTTCCTTATGAATAAATTCCTCAACAAAAAGTAACTTAAAACAAAAATTTTGCCTATTAACTTTTCCTACTGGGGAATCGAATACCGTTTAACCCATCACAAGTTTGTGATTTTCTTATTGTTAACTTTCTCATAAACATGTTTTCTATCACTGTCCATCAGAACATGACCCTATGTTTTCTCCTCCATGTCCATGTTTTCCTACATGGAATCCTAGTATGGGTTAACTCGGGTGACCTCTGTGCTTATATTTCTTTATTTTAAAGTGATTGTTTTACCGACTCTCGTTCCGATGTGGGACTTTCAAGGATGTTTCCAAGCCCAATTTTAAAAATTGCGAGGACGCAATTCCCAAATGGGGGAAAGGATGTAACACCCCAGGTAAATAAAGATTATGACATTTTTATATTTATCCATGTTTGTGAATCAAATATTAATATTACTTTAAAGGGGATTCTATGCTCGATGGCGTACCCAATACGCAACAACGAGTTTCGTGGTAATCTTACGTTGCACTCTAATAATAAAATAATATTATTTTAAATGGTAGTTAACATGTAGCCGTTGTATTGGCGGGAATGGATATAAATAACTAAAATATGATTATATATGTTTTTAAATGTTTTTACATTTATCCAATAAAGGATAGAGGATTAAAATACGGAAAGAATTCAATTTTAGGCGTATATGCCCTAGTTTTCACTAAAGGTTCACTTATCACCTTTTGATGTTGAACCATCATTAAATATAGTTTTGTTCACTCTTAAACATTATTTTGGACCAAATAAAACTCTTATTAAGAATCGGGACATCAAAATTTACTTTGTGTAAATTTTTGGTATCTTTCCGATAAAGATCATTTTTTTAATGAATAGTGTAAAATGTTGTCTTTTAATTCAAAACCACTTTTTAATATAATTTATTTATAAGATTAGATTATATTTTGAATTGGTTTTAAAGTTAAATTAGAATATATTTTTACCATTAAATCCAATAGTGGTCATTGGAATTAATTTCACTTTGAAATCAGACTTAAACTAGTGTCAATCTTTTGATACTTATTGTTTCATAAAAACACGCTATTTGCTCTGACAGCGGGAATTAATTATTAAATTAATTAATGTGACTAATATGTTTTGAATTTTTTAAAACGGACTTCATTTTGGAATTCGGAATATCAAATATAGCTTAGGGTGAAGTTTTGGTATTTTTCTGAAAAACTCCAATTTTTTATGAATAGTGAAACCACTAAGTGGTAATCAAGCAAACTGATTTTTCAGTTAAATGAAAGTTTACCACTAATGTGTATTGAATTTTGAAAATCCGACATATATGGTTGACATTGGTATGTAAAATGTGGTTCAATGGGATGAAAATAATATTTTGGTGAATAGTAACTTTTTTTCATTAATCGCGATTAGTGGTAATTTGTGTAGTTTAAGGTAAAAATAATGCTCTAATAAAATGAGATGAGCTTGACACATGTCCTACCCTCATTGTTTGTGTCATGGCCGACCAAGACATTCCATGGGTCAACTTGGGGACCCCATGGAGCCACTTTGGTTGGAAAATGACATAAATATCTTTTTATTTAATGTTAAAATAAAAATAACACAAACATGATATGTTTTACTAAAACAATTTTTAAGTGGGGTTATACAAGTCAGATGTTTTATTATAAATTGTCATTGGAAATATAAAAAGATTTCCTACATCATAGTAATTTGTTTTATAATTTTTAGACATTAAATAAATTAAATTATTTATGACATCATAATGATGCAGCGATGACATCATTATCTGGCGATTTAAATAAAATGGAAAGATAATGTAAAACCTATGAACTACACATGTCCAAAACTTATTGGATGAGTATATTTAGAACCCTTATCACCTTATCCACGAATTATATCCATGTGGGACCTTTTAAAACCGAAACACATTTTCAAATAAAGTAATATTTCTTACTTTTCAAAAGTGTCCCTCCTCTCCTCTTATAAAAGGCCCCCACCTCTACCTCATTACACACACTCCTCAAGCCTTTGGCTCGGCAAACCCCTACCCATTTATTCTCTCCACATCCCTCTCCTCATCCTAGAGGATTCCCTTTGGGAATAATCCTTTCAAAGGAATCCTTTATGCTCAAATCAAAAGGAGTTAAACTTTTAAAGGTAATTCATTCTCTCATGTTCATTTGTTTTATTTTGCTTCTCCAACCCCCTAAACACTTTTTATTTACTTATTTTGTAACAAAACCAGTATCTTAAATATACTTGGATTTTGTTATAAGATTTATTCGAGCTACACTCTCACAAAACTACATCAAATGGTTAAAGAACATACGGTTTCTGTGGATGGTGAAATTCTGCCTCCCGAAACGATGATTGTTCAATACTCATTTAACACCTTCAAAGGTGGCCATTATGATGTCACTATTTTTATATATGATATATAATATGTTTATGTTTTACTTATTCTTATTTATTTTTCATTTGTGTCTTACCTTTATGGCTTCCATTATGGGTATACGCGATATCTTCATTTAAGGAAGTGCGGACAACCGCCCCCTCAAAGTGATTTGATTCGTTAAATACCATATATGGGACGTATAAAGGATGGAACTACGATATTATATATTATATTATACTGGAATTATAATATATCTTTATATAATTATTATTCCATTCTATAAAATACGAAATAGAAATGAAAGTAGCGTTCATGCGTACGTACGACTTACCGTCTCCATAAACGGTGCATTTCATTTCTTACCTCTAAATGATTATGTAATGTTATAAATGCATGAATGTACTGGATATATATAAAATATATGATATCTACATCATGAATACAATTTTGGATATAATAAACATTTGGCCACACGAACAACATGTAATTGTAAGAAGTCCACTTTCGACTTAAGAACCAAATATCGGCAAAACAAATATTCTTAACTTAAATGATTACATAATGTTTATGACATGGTAATAAGTGATATAAAAAGAATAATGATCTTGAAAAAGGTTCTTAAGGAAGTAGAAATTAACTCAAGTTTATTATTCATGAGATTAAAGAATGATCGAGTCAAGTCGGACCCGAGGTAAGGGATCCTACAACTCTCTTTCTTTTTAAGTACACTCTATTATATCATTTCTTTTAAGCTCATTTTCTTATGATTGAGATTTTCTTTTATATTAATCCTACTTTAATTTTTATGTTAATGTGATTAGATACCCTATTCTCTCTCATAAATCCATTTTGGAAGTTTTGAGTGGCGCCGTTAGGCTGCCGAACTTTCGTAAGAGATCTAACCTCTCTCTTTCTTTTTAAGTACTCTCCTTTATGTCACTTCTTTTAGGCTCCTCTTTTTAATGTTGGGGGATGTTATTTTATATTACTCTTGCTGTAAATTTTATTGTAATTTGATGTGATACCCTATTTGATCTCATCAATCCATATTCGGAAGTTTTATGTGGTGCTGTTAGGCTGCCGAGTTTTCGTAAGGGATTTTTCATCTCACTTTTATTCCCGTGAGATTTATGCTAAATTTGCCACAACTTCCATTTAGTGGTGTATGTACTGACCATTATTCTACTCTTTGTGTAATATACTTTCTTTTATGATTATTTACATCAATGATATATTGTCCTTCTTTCATGGGGTGTATGTTTTGAAAGATACCCAAGTCGGTAAGGGAACCTTTCACCCTCCTCTTTTTTAAAAGACTTATTTTGTTGGGTATTTTAATTTACATATTGTTATGTTGGGATATGTTCTCATATATCCTTATTGATGTAAATTTTATGTCCAAGTGACGAGATAAACTTTTTATCTCTCATCAACTCATTTTGATGTGATGCCGTTAGGCTGTCAAGGGAACTTTTTAACCCAATTTCGATTTCTTTGGGTTCAACATGTAGTCATTGAATATGTCATCCATTGAATATGTGTGAATGACCTTTTATTGTTTTACACTTAATATCCGCTTATATTGGGTGTATTTATATTTTTCACACATATTTTTGAGATTGATTTGTCCTTAATTTAAGGATACCTTCTTTATAAGGGATTTCATCACATTTGACATTTCTATTGAGGGTTCATTGTTGTTATGCACCAATTCACTATTATATGGTGTATATACTGTCCTTTAGAGTATTATATCATGAATCCATTTATTCTCATGATATTACAAAGTTATGAGTAAATTTTATTCCTCAATTATTGTATTCAAGTGTCTCTAATTTTGGTAAAACCCCTTTAACCAAAATATCGCTTTAAATGTTTTAAATATTTATTCTTATTAATATCCATGTTTCAAAATGGTTTTAAGGATTTTTTTATATGGATATTAATGGTTTAAAATTTTAAAAGCTTCAAGGTGGTATGGGACACTTTGATTCAAAAATCTCTTTATTAAATGTTTTAAATGGTTTTGGAAATGGTTTCTTTTTGAATGGATTCATTATTTCAATATACTAGAATGTTATATAGTGATTGAAATGTGGAATTGTTATGTTTCATTTATGCATGTTTTATGTGATACATTTATGTTATGGTTCTTGGGAATTGTTATGAAAACGGGTGGTTCCGTGATAAACTAAGGGCGGGTGAGCCCGATATAGCTCTTCAATGCATTGGGTAACACAAAGGAGTGAAACGTTAAGGTTTCTCCGAAGAGATTTTAGGGAATATACTGTGATGGGTATTCCAAATGTAACCAAGAGGGTTACTCCCTACGTAAGAATGTTATGAATGCGTAAAGTTACTTTTATGTCTTATGTTTTCTATGATTTATTCATGATTTGATATGCCTATGTTTTATGGGTAAAGTGTGATTTCATTATAATGTATATATGAACTCATGTTTCCTTTCCATATTTTTATAACTCTTACTGAGCTTTTTATGCTCATCCCAAGTTTTTGAAATGTTTTTCACAGGTCAAGGGAAAGGTACATGATGTGATGATTGTTTCAAGGATGTGTCAAGAAAGAATCCGTGTTATATTTTAAAAATGTTTCCACTGATGGGAAGAATGAATACTGTCTTTTATGTAACCACTTTGTTTAAATGTGGAATATAATGCAAGTTTCATGATCTAATTCTCTAAAACTCTAAACCTGAAAAGATCCTCAATGTGTAATCTTGTAATAACTCAAGATTAAGTAAGGTTTAAGGCTGGGGCCTTATACTAAAATTATTATTTTAAATATAAATGTTTTTTATCTTTGTAATTTATTTTATATTTTTAGTGTTAAAATAATTATATTAAATGTTTGTGCAACACCAACCCAATATTTATTCAATTAATAGAAAAATAAATTAAATGATTTTAAAAATGTTAAAAGTAATATAATTTGAATCAATTATTGTGTTCCAATAATTTTTTATATAAAAATAATTTTATAGAGAGGTGTTAATGTATTATATTATAATTCAATTTTTTATGTTATTTTCAAAGTCAAATTAAATTAATAGATCCAAAATGACATTAATGTTATTTTATAATAAATAATGTTTT
This sequence comes from Viscum album, assembly GCA_963277665.1. Classification (NCBI taxonomy): domain Eukaryota; kingdom Viridiplantae; phylum Streptophyta; class Magnoliopsida; order Santalales; family Viscaceae; genus Viscum; species Viscum album. Next base: position 152,344,401 of record OY728138.1, read on the forward strand.
GTTAAATGATTTAAAATTCATAAAAATCCTTTATTTGGATGAATAATTTCTATATGTATATAAATATCAAAACTTAACCATTTTTAGACCAATTTTCCTTTTATAGTTATTATATTAACCCATAAAGAGTAAAAACTATGTTATTATGGTAATCATGAAAAAGGGTTAACAAGAGTTAAACCAAATAGGTGAGTGTAAAGGCCTAATCTAAACATGTCCAAATTTTATTTGATGATGTTTTATAAAATTAAAATCATCCTATATTTGAAATATATAATTTTTTATCCTTTTTTCAATGAAAATTAATTTATTTTAATTTAAAATTTTAATTAATTTCAATAGTGCTCCTCCCCTCACTTATGAAAAGGAACCCATTTACTCTTTTATTTATACTTTAAAAGACTTTTACTTACACTAATACTTGTCCAAATACTATACTTACATCCCTACCCACATTATAGAGGTAGTATCTTTTTTCATGATACCAATCTTAAAGCGTTTAATGTGTAAAGAAAACTATGTTATCCAAAGATGAGGTACATTTTTTAACTAAATATTAATGTTTTATTTATTCTTCTACCTCCTTAAAAAGAAATAAAATTTGATAAAATAATAACACTAGTATGTTTTATATTAATATATTTTATTATGTTTATTTTATTACTTATATCCATATCCTCTTCCATAAAATGGCAAAAGAAACCATCATTTATGTGTGTGGTGGACAACCGCCTCCCGAACCAATATAATCCTTTTTCCAACACCACCTATCACATCTGGTTATAATGATGGATTTAATAAATGAGTATTTTATTTATGATATAATTATGATTATATAATGGTGATTATTATGTACCTATATTTTTTTATATCCATCGAAAATGGTAAGAATGTTCCTGTGTACATACGGCCTATCATCTCTATGAACGATATAATTTATTTCTTATCTCTAAAATTTATTGATGAATATAAATTTATATATATATATATATATAATGAATATATATGAATTTAATTTCATGTTTAACTTTATATAGATTATGGAAACATTATTAAAGTATAAATACTGAGACTAATAAACTAAAACATTCCTAAAAATCAGATATCACTCGGAAGAGTGATTTTAATAATGAATTGTTAATAAATAGGAGGTAAGATGTTATTAGAAAAAAATATATGGTATGATTTATATGAGTATGGTTCTATAATAAATTTATCATGAATATATAGTTATTATAAAGTATTTTATAATACATACAAACAAATACAAGATTTAAGGTGAGGGGTCTATCTGAACCACCCTTTTACTTCAGGTTATGACCATTCTCTCTCTAACTAACATTATCTATCCCTTTGATGTTATGAATTTATTACAAATTATATATGTCTGTGTATTATAAATATATTAATATCTCATTCTCTCATCCTCTTATGGGTTAATACATTCCATAAATTCATTTCTCAAGTTAATTTTTAAAATCAAACCCTATTAAGGGGAACTTTTCTATTCTTTAATCATTTTTTATAACACCCAATTTAATGTTTTTATTCCCAAATGAACAATTTTATTTTATACCTATGATTATTTACTCATATATGAAATTCTATAATATTTAATTTCTTCTTGTCTTTATAATATCTATAAAATTTCCTGTAATTATGATATGAAGAAATATTACGTAACCCATTTATTTCCATGGGTAATTCTTATAATCTTGTTTTATGATTTATTTTCTTTTTTGTCTCACATAATAAAGAAACTTTAATGATGGTTTCACCCATATATCACTATAATTAATTGGGTTATTTCTTTGTCTCATGATACATTGTTTATGGTATTATGAAGTAAATCTAATCTATGATGGGGCTCTATATTCCATGTGATGTTGTATTAACATTCATCCGTTACTTATGTTTATATCGTGTTTTTTATTCTTCCACATATCATATGTTTCTATGATATTATGAAACCATGTTGTTTATGTTATTATCTCAATGTATTAGACATAACTTTTTTATTTTATGATATCATGTTATACCTTTTACTCACACATTATACCCCCTTATCATGTTTATTCCCTTCATGGGATTTTTATCTCACCCCTTTATAGATGTTATCCCCAAGTTATCCCATGAAGTTTTAGAAGATAAAATGGATTTAGGATATAATTATGGAGAATAAAATATATTTCTTTATTTTCATGTTTATTTTATATGTACCTAGTCATCCAAATACATTATGTTATTCAATCATTGTTTTATATTTAATGGATAATTATGTTAAAAACCATGTAATAATATGTGTTAAATAACATGGGTGTATATAGAGAGTGAGATATTATTTTTGAATTTAAAATTAAATTCATAACAAAAATTCGTGATATTATATATCCACTAGATATTATACACACCATGTAAATGAAATTAGGTGTATAAAATAAAATGCGTCTTAAATAAAGAAATATTGATATAAAACCCTTACCTAGTTCCAGATTAGTTATGTGCATGTAATTAGGTTCCTGAATAATAAAATTATGTTTATTAAATTTCTTATTCGGAATCTTATTAATCTATATATCATTTAAAATATTCCATTTATTATGATATTCTATTTATTTATTATATAGATTTTTCTATTTCTTGCATTAAATTTGAATTGGAGTTAGCTAATTTTTGTGATATTAACAAATGAAGAAGACATAGTAATAATAAGTTAAATAATTAATATAACCATTAAAAAACAAAAAAATATTCAATCACTTATTATCTTATAATAATATTATTATTTATGATATCATAGTCATCTATGACAGAGTCTTGTAACATTATTCAAGTTGGTGGTTAAATAAACCCATCCATGAACTCGTTATACATCAATGAGTGAGTATGGTAAAGAAATTGTATAATATCATTATAAAATAAGTATAAATATTTTATGAATATGTTTTTAAGTTCACGAATCATATTTTAAGTGGTATTTATATATAAATATAATCACTATGAAAAACAAAAATTATTACTTTGTGGAGGTGGTGTCTGCACAACACATGATTAATGTTCCTTTGTTTTCCAAAGTGTATGGGAAAGAATAAATAAACTTTTTTACATTAATATAATAAAACATAATTATAATATTTATACTGAGTTTATTACATTATTATTTTAAGCATATGATTGGAATATAATTATGATAATGAAAATGTTAAAGATTAAGTAATACTCACTTTGGGACATTGAACTATCTCTTGAATTTATCCTTATAAATAAACAGATTAGATTATTTAATTGAGTCTAGAGTATTATGAACATGATATAGATTATAATAGTAGAATAATGGATGCATTTTATGAAGTAATTCTAAGGAATTTTTGTTTTATGAGGCGGTGGAAGTGTACCCTTTTATAAATTAAAAAATGGACACTTCAGATAACACCCTTTAATTTTCAACGATATCATTACACTATAAAAGGGTAAAAGACATCCATCATTATAAATAATGTATTTTTGGGTGATATTAGGTTAATAAATATTCAACCAATTATTTTTAGACATGTTTTAAAAATCTATGAAGTCATTTGTTCTTAGCTTTTTACTATTACCTTTTTTTTCTAGGTAACTTTTTTTAACTAAGTAATTTATATTTTAAAAAAATATAAAATAAACTTTAAGTTAAATCGTTTTTTATAAAGAAAAACTATTTTTTTAGAAAAACTATTTTTTAACCATTATATGTTGAAAATCTTATTTAACATTGGTTTCCAATTAAATGTTCTTTAATATAATTATATATGTTTTTTAAAATAGTATTAGATTCATAATTTAAAATATATTCAATTAATTTATTAGATATAAATTAAACAATATCAACAAAACAATTCCATAAAGATTATCATTTCACTATTATTAGGTTATTAAATTTAATCTTCTTATGCCTAAAATTGAAATATAACTTATTAGATATTATGATAATTTTTATCTAAAAATTTAAATCCATTTTGATATATTAAATTTATATAAGTTATGGAAAAATAATTTTTAATATAAGTGAATAAAAACATTTTTTAGAATTGAATATTATTTATGCTTCCCAAATGATATACATGGGTTTTATAAAAAAGGATAGTAATTTTAAATTATTTATTTTACTTTTAATTAAATAAATTTTATATAAAAATGTTTCAGAAAAATAAGTCTTTCTTGTGTCATGATAATTTCATAAAAGTGATGGTTTTAGCAAAATTGGTATTTTTTCACTACTCACTTAAAACAAAATTATTTCAAAAAAAATTAAAAAAAATTAATCTTAGAATAATATAATTATTCTAAATCCAAAAATTGTATTAATGTTTTAAAATACTGTTTCTAAAATTTATAAACTAAATTGTTTAATAAAATCATAAAATATAATGGAAACTCATTTTATTGGAAAATTAAATTTTCAAATTTTAAATGTTATTATTATTATTTCATATAATTTACTAACTAAATATATGTTAACCAATTATTAATATCAAAAATAATTTATCATAATTAATTATACATTTATTGAAATACAAACTCATATCACATAATTAGGTAATTTTCAGAAAAATACCTTTTGAATAATAAATAATTTTATTTTTCATTTTAGGTAATATAATTGAGTTTCATTCATATTAGAATTATAATTTATTTTATTTATACATATATATCATAAAGTGGTTATTCATAAGGATTCCTTCTAATATAACATCCATGTTTTAATGTTCGTACTTAATATTTATATTTTATCAAAATATAATGTGTTTGATTTTTATTTAGTGTTGTGTGTTGAGCAACCAATTGAACACATTTGGATAGTTCAAATAAAGTTATATTTAAAAATCTTAGTCCATTATAATAAGGGATAACTACCCTATTCTGCATCAATACACAACCTAAACGAGGATGTGAAGTGTCGCAATAAACCTTCAATGTAATTCCCTCCTCCATAGATGAAGAACCATAGAACTAACTAGATTCTCATAAAAATACTTAAAAAGAAGTATTTTTTATTTAGTACACATGAACCAATGATTCTTCTTAGTCAATTCTATCGTAGTAGTTGAAATACAAGAGAAATCATACATAGGCCCCCCAATAATATTTGGATAGACCAAGGAAACTCTACACCTATGAAAAATTACTGGGGGATACATAACAATGCACTGCTTAAAGATTTTAGGGATCAATGGTAGTTACACATTGAGATTTGACATGTTCTAATAAACATGTCGCACGGCCCTATAAATCACACTTACATGGTTTCCTAGATAGTTTATAAAACCAAAGATCTCCCAACTTGACCTAAAAATGCTCTACATGCTCATCCTTTAATGCTAAAAACACAAGGATTGAATCGATAAATGACTCCATGAACTGGTCTAGAAACTCACAAAACATAGAATATAGAATCACCACTGATATTACTATATAACTAGTTACAATGAACAATATCACAATGAATTCATATTGTCCATAACAATATTTTAATGACTTCTCTAGGATATCCTAATTCCTTTCTCACATCCGATGATATCCTGACCTCAATTCAACCTTTAATAACCAACTTTATCAATGAAACTAATCAAATAAATCAAAAATCCACTAAATATGGTGGAATTTCTTCATAGTCACCTAATTCAAATGATGACAATTGATGAATAACCTCCAACTTTTATATATCTTCATTAAAAAAAATTGGGGTTCCTCAAGTCTATACACTATATTGAATGAGTACTCAATACAAAAGATAATCAAACTCAGTATATAACTCTAATAAATCAAAAGCTTCCATTTGACATGGATACATTGATATCATAGAAATACCTAGTTATACCTATATCCCAAACTATATCTCTCATCAAGGGGTTAGTGCCACAACCTCTTCTAGAAGACACTAGGTAACTCTTAAACAATCCTAAGAAAACCCACTATATGAAACTCAAAATAACTCAGCACTAACTAATCCAAGAAATAAGACGTAGAATCAACATGCCTCTAACCCTTATGAGGGTCTCGTTCACCAACATAAACCACCTAGTCTCCATTAGCATCACAATATTTGATGCACTCGATGAAGAAATCTATGATATCCTACACCAAATATAGTCAATACATGTTGTGGATTATTTCATATGGAATCATTGAAAACATAGGAAATCTCCCCAATAGTGGTGTTCCCTCTAGCACCAATTCGTAGCCTCCATACACATCAAACATGCTAACTTGACCTCTAAATGGAATAGTCAATTCTAATGGAACTGGAAGTATCTCTACCTCAAGTCCCAGAGCATATACTAGAGCAGGGGAAATGAGGGAGTGCATTGATCTGGAATAAGAAAATTCATGAACCCAAGTAGAAATTATGAAGATAGTTCTTTATATAATGTTGAGCTCTCATGGTGTTGGAAACACCAAATTATGCATCTAAGAACATCCTACTCCACAACCTCATTATAACTAATGGAAAGAACCTGCAAGTTGGTTCTTATCCCATTGTCCCTGAGGAAAAGGGATTCCATTGGGTTTTCCTATATATTCCCCATTCCCTCTATGTAGCTCAAAATTCATAATTCCCTCTTGTTGTAACCTTCTCTAAAAAAGATGTAAAGGCAGCCATACATTGACTATTTAGTAAGGTTGATCACTCTAACATTTTATGGAAACAAAATCCATATGAAAATAAAACCATTCCCAACCCATTGGAAAGGGTCTAAGAACTACTGGATCTTATAATTTGGGTTAAATAAAGATTAAACATGCTCCCCGCTAACTAAAAATTCATTTAACCAAGAAATTGAGAACACCTAGCCATAGCTTTTCTCCCCAAGATAATTTGTTCTTAGAGAATAGAATATCAATGACCTGTTTCTTTATTTTAATTTAATATTTGAATTAAACATAAACAAATTTAACTAGTACTAGATCACTTAATAAAAATGCTCCTTGAAATTCCTCAACCTAGCCTCATTATCTAGAAAAAAATCTGATGAAAATCATAGAAGTTTCCTATAGTGGAAATTAAAATCTTGAAGACTAGAAATATTGTATTGATTTGTTAGGATCTCTTATTGGAAAGAATCCTTATATGATGAAGATTGAAACAAAGCCTGAAACGGATTCATAAACTTGTCCCATGAAATAACTGACTCCTCACAATAACGAATAAAATCCACCACTACTAAGGAAACCCATAAAACATCCCCATGTCTAACAAAACCCAGATATTCATTTAAGAATAGATCTAACTGAATTTTATCACCTCCTCCCCTATACAATCCTCTAACTCTTAATCAAAAATGAAATTTCCAAACTTCTATTGACCATGTCAATGAAACACTCTTAGTATCCTCCTCCAAGTATCAGTTGCATCTACCTCTACTCTTTAATGATCCACTAAAACATATTAATGAACATCTTCTACATGAACCTGATGGGGACATCTACTTGGTTAGATATCTACCAAAGAAAAATTGTTAGAACCCCTAAACCCAATACAAAATTACTTTTTCAGGTTTATTAATTAACTTTCTAATTCATTTTAAACTATTTCCCATTTCTATACAAATTCAAACACAGGTACAGAACATCATGATGCATGATACTCTCATACTTCTCAACCCCAAAAGAATCATCACTTCGCCTAACATGTGAAACACCAAAAAAATTTAATATATGATTGCCTTTAAATAAGTCAATGCATTTGATAACATACTCTACATGCAACTTCAAACATAAATAAAACCAATATACATTTAGGTATAATATATATATTTAAAAATAATAATTAAAAATCTATCTTTTTAAACTATAGGAATGAATATTAGTGACCAATTTATGAATTATAAGTATATATAAAATAAAGGATACTTTTCATATGACTAAAATTCAATTAGTTTACCTAAAATGACTAATAAGATAATTTATTATTTAGAAAGGTATTTTTCTAAAAAAATTATTTTTTATGAGATGCATATTTCTATTTCTAGAATCATATAATTAATAATAAATTTTGATGGATATTTATAATTAGTTAAAACCAATTTAGTCGGTAAATGATATGAAATAATAACAATAATAGTTAACATTTCAAAATATCATATTACAATTAAAATAGATATTTATTTTAGGATATTATTCAAAAACTGAATTTATAAATTTTTGAATTTTAAATTAATATAAATTAACTTCATTTTTAATTCTTTATATAAAAAATTTAATAGTTTGAATTTTTATGTTATTTTCTGAAAAGTTCAATTTTTAGTCAAAGACTATGGTTTTATGAAACCTGTAATCGGTATGCTTTTAGTGTTATATAATAATGACCTATAAATTTAAAAAAATTAAGAAATAAAATATTAATTTTAGGAATAATATTATTAATTTTAAAATTTCCTTTTAAATTATAAAACCAATGGAAAACATTTTTATAAATAATTAAAATGTTACTTTAATATACAACTTGTTTTCAGTCTTCTCTTTAAATCAAGTATTTTCATTGTGAGGTTAGGTTTTGGATTTACTTATAAGACTCATTAATTTTAATAAATACTTAATAAATAAATTTAAGGTTTTGAAATTAGTCCCCATTACATTTGTATCCTATATATAAAATAAGATCTTAAATACATTATTTTTCTAAAAAAATATTTCTACATAATTAAGTGTGTTTATTTTAAAATTAACTTTTCATACCCTTAAAAATTATATATGATAAAACTATTTTAAAGTTTTAAATCATAAATATCAAATTAGTTAAAAGGAAAAATATTAATCCTTTTCATTAAAATTAATTACTAAGGGTACAAATTAATTACCAAGGTAAAAGTAAACTACGGTAAAAGAAAATGTTTAAAAAATGCCTTAAAGCAGTAAAAGTTGTCTAAAAAGGAGTAGATAAGATTAATTTTGGCCTAAAATTTTTTTCCAGTCATATTTTTTCAATTTTATGTATTTTTTTACTTTAATAGTAACCTTAAATTATTTAAAATGTTTGGGTTACTCTCAAAACTACGATTTCCTTCACTTATAAAAGTGTAACATCTTCCCCAATTCAACACACACCTTAACATAACATTGATCCTTAAAAATTTTAAATTTTATTATACCTAAAACACTATCACATGAACATAATACCCTGGTCACACATAATTATCATAATCCATTCAAATTCAAGGATACTTCCATGGAAAATACAAACCCCGATGTGAGTATTATTAACTACTTAGTTTTTTATTAATTTACTTCTTTAGAATTTATTCTAAACACATTAATATTATGATATTATTGTAATTTATATAATAAAATGTTTATATATTAATTTTACTAATATTTTTTATTCATATACCCCATCCATTAATAATAATAAAAATTTGGTCATGTGTTGTATGGACTACCGTCTCCATGACGTAATGTGTTTTGTTTTCCTTCATCGCCTTACAAGGTTTGATATAAGTATGGGATTAAAGGATAAATATTATTATTATTATATAATTATGGTTATTTTATTTTAAATTTAGTAACAAATTAATGACATGATCAACAAACAATTATCGTTAATTCAATCATTTAAAATGAGTGAACTAAGTACAAATGGCCTCTTCTTTTGAAGTAATGACATTATAAATATTATATGTTTTTTATAATTATTTAAAATTGTGATATATCACACTAGTTAATAATTAAAAATATCCTTATACTTATAGGATAATGATATTAAAACTAAACCATCTCATAATCATTAATTAATCATGGTAGGTTCATTTTTGGGTCAGTTTAACAACCAACTTGAAAAATACTATACATTTATATGAAGGATGACTATGATAACTTATTTAATGGTTTAATGTGATATAAGTTATTATATAATGATTTTAATTTTGTTTCTATAAATAGTATATCAATATCTAATTACTCAATTAATAAAACAACTTATGTGCATCAAAAATCACCAGGACATGCTTATTATTGACTTCATCTTCAAGGATAAATACTAAAACACTCATGAAAGGAGTTTTATATATCATAAATAAATATAAATATTCTATAAAATTAATTTTAATGATTTATTAATTATTAAATTTTAAATAATAATGAACATAGACACTGCTATTATGAATATGGTATAAACATTCAAAATTATAAACACCTGGTTTGAAAAATCAAAAGATTCCATGTAGATAATGAATAATTATGAAGAGTACAAATGAAAATGTATATGAGTAAGGTTATAAATTAATTTATTAATATATATATATATATGACTTTTATATATGAAGTTAAATTATTTTCATGGAAGTCAGGACAAGGGCTAAGGCTTTTTGTCTCAATTTTCCTTCATTGAGGCAAGTATTTTATTTATGAATCTGATTTCATTTATGTGGTCTATAAACTACCTATTTAATATATCATATCATGAATTATATTTTAATAATGTTATTTTAATTTAAATTTCAATACATATCTTTCAAGATAATTTGATTAAAGTGCAACTCAAGATTCATGGGTTTTCATGGTCTCAATTTTAATTCTTTTAGACATAATACATTTTCTGCACCATATTTCATTTATATGGTGTATTCAATACCTAACGATATATTTTTATTAAAATCCTTGAGTTTCATTGGATTTAATATCCAAATAATGGTCCCTTATTAAAGTGGATAATGACTCAATTTTTTCCCCGATAATGAGTAATTTTAATAACTCAAATTTTTGTTCATTAAGTTATGTTAGTTATTTGAACTTTTTTCATATAGGTTGGGTGACTTATACCATTTTATTGTAATATGTGGTATTATCTCATTTTTTTCTAGATATATATATTCCTACTCTCATAACCCTCAAAAAAATATGTCTCATTTCTTGGGATATGTTCTTTTTAAACCATCCACTTTTTCTCTCGATGGATTATGATCATGTTATTCCACTATTGACTTAGTCATCTACTCATTTTCTATATCGTGTTAGAATCACCTAATACATAACTTATATTGTATTATGTTCACCTTGACAATATGATATTATATTGACATGGGTAAATTTTTTGTAATTTCTTATGTTGTTATTCAAATATGGATGATTATTAGCAAGTTGGTTATGTATTGTTTAACCATTCACTTTATTCCTCCAAGTGGGATACAATGAGTTTATCCCAGTTATTTTCATGGGTAAAATTATTAGTATTCATTATGTTGTTATTTCAATATGTATGAATAGTAGAAATATTTATAATGTATTTTTAAAAAAAATTATCTTATTGTGAACTCATTTTACTTAAACAAGTGATGGGAGGGGCCTGATATTATACAGCCCATTGATGCATCGATAGGTCTCATGAGAAAAAAAAGGTTGTGTTTTAGTGTATGAATCTTCCCATAAAAGATATTTTCATGAAATGGGGACTTAATAACATGATTTATTGATTGTGCTCCCAGTGTTAAGAAATGTTTCTGAGCATAGGGCCTTGATGGAAGGATGTCATGACTGCGGTCTCAATAACAAGAAAAGTGTTTTGGAATAAGACCTTAACAGTAGGTTATTGATGTCTGAAATTATTCATTCCATCAGTACACTACTAGAAAAGGGGGCATTGGAGCCCCCCAGACTCGGGCGACCGCCATTGGCGGTCGCTATAGCTCACCATTAGCGACCGCCAATGGCGGTCGCTAAGCTGCCTAAAAAATTTCGGGGGGTTTCCGCCCCCCCCCCCCCCCCCCCCCGCGCCCTCTCCCTCGCCCTAACCCTCCCTCGCCTCCCTCCCTCGCGCCGCCCTCCCCTCCCCCGCCGCCTGGCCTCCCCCGCCGCCCGGCCTCCCCCGCCGCCCGGCCTCCCCCGCCGCCCGCCCTCCCCCGCCGCCTGCCCTCCCCCGCCGCCCGCCCTCCCCCGCCGCCCGCCCTCCCCCGCCGCCCGCCCTCCCCCGCCGCCCGCCCTCCCCCTGCCGCCCGGCCTCCCCCGCCGCCTGCCATCCGGCCTCCGGCCGCCGCCCTCCGCCCTCGGGCCTCCGGCCGCCGCCCTCCGGCCTCTCGGCCCTCCCCCCCCCCCCACCCCGGACGGCACCCGCACCCCGGACAGCCCCCGGCACGCACTCCGGACCGCCCCCCGCACCCCGGACGCCTCCCCGCACCTCGGACAGCACCCCCCCCCCCCCCCCCTCGCGCACTCCGGACCGCCCCCCGCACCCCGGACGCCTCCCCGCACCCCGGACAGCCCCCCCCCCCCCCCCCCCCCCCCCCGCGCACTCCGGACCGCCCCCCGCACCCCGGACGCCTCCCCGCACCCCGGACAGCCCCCCCTGCACTCGGACACCCCCCTCCGAACCCGTACAGCCCCCCCGCACCCCGGACAGCCCCCCCCCCCCCCCCCCGCACTCGGACACCCCCCCTCCGAACCCGGACAGCCCCCCCGCACCCCGGACAGGCCCCCCGCACCCCGGACACCCCACCCCGCACCCCCGACAGCCCCCCTGCACCCCCAGACAGCCCCCCCTCCCCCGCACCCCGGACACCCCCGCACCCCGAACACCCCTGCCCGCACCCCTGACAGGCCCCCGACACCCCGGACACCCCTCCCCGCACCTCGGACAGCCCCCCCCCCCCCCCCCCCCCCCGACCCCGGACACCCCCCCCTCGCTGCTCGTCCCCCGTCCCCTCACCGCCTCCTCTCCTCCAGCTCCCCGCCGCCGCCGCCGCCCGTCCCCTCCCTTGCCGCACCGCCTTTGGCTTCGGCTCCCCTTCGCTGCCTCCTCTCCCTCGCAGCACCGCCTTCAGCTCCCCTCCCTTTCCGGTTTTTAGCTCAATCAGGTAACATGAGCTTTCAGTTACATTATTATTTTATCAATGGTTCATAAACAAATGGTTAATATTTATTTTGAATATAGTTGATTTGAAAAATGTAAATGTAATAAGTATTGTGTAAATGTTTTTTATACAGATATTATTATGGATAAGAGTTGGATTGATCTTCCAAATCGAACGTCTAGAGAATATTTCAATGGCATTATGCAGTTTATTGACTTCACGAGAGGATTTGAAAGTGACTATATTAGTTGTCCATGTAGAAAATGTGCTAACAGATATCAATTCACACGAGATACTGTGAGGGAGCACCTTTACTTTAATGGATTTCTGAAAAATTATAAGAGTTGGACTCGTCATGGAGAAGAATATGTTCGTTGTCAAAATACAGATGCAGCTTAGATGGATGTTGATGCAAGGATGACTGATCCAATGCATGAAATGCTTACTAAAATGGTACGTGGGTTTGATCCTGAAGGCATTGACATCCAGAATCTTGAGACCGGTGAGATAAATCTTCGCTCTGGTGCAGATCGTGATTCGAGGAGGTTTTATGAAGTACTTGATGATGCGAAAACAGAATTATATCCTGGATGTACTTCTTACAATAAACTGTCGTTCATCGTGGAGTTATTGCATTTGAAGACTTTGAACAATTGGTCAGACACATCATTCGACATGCTTTTGGTTTTATTGAAGAATGTTCTTCCTGTCGACGCTAAGATTCCTGAGTCGTATTACTATGCTCGTAAGTTGACAGAGAACTTAGGTTTTACATATGAGACTATAGATGCATGTGCAAACAACTGTATGTTGTTTAGAAATGAAACTGTTCATTTGGATATCTGTACGGTTTGTGGCGCTTCCAGGTGGAAAGAGAACAGGGGAAATAAGACTCATCAAAGTCAGATTGCGATACAGGGGAAACCGATTGCCGTAAAGCAAATGCGTTACTTTCCCCTTAAACCGAGGCTGAAAATATTTTTTATGTCATCTAAAGTTTCTAATTTAATGAGATGGCATGCAGAAAGAGTTCATGAAAGTGACATGTTAACCCACCCTGCAGACTCTCATGCATGGAAGGATTTTGATAAGAGACATCCCGACTTTGCTAAAGATGTTCGTAATGTCCGATTGGGATTGGCAGCAGATGGTTTCAATCCATTCAAGTCTATGGTTGGTGCAACTGATAGCACATGGCCCGTGGTGTTGGTTCCATGTATGAAGCAACAATTTATATTACTTTCCACTCTTACTTGATGGACCTAAAAGTCCGGGGGATAAGATTGATGTTTACCTTCAGCCATTGATTGATGAGTTGAATGAATTTTGGGGCGATGGTGTGATAACTTATGACTGCGAAACGAATGAAATGTTCAAACTGCATGCAGCTTTATTGTGGACAATCAATGACTTCCCAGCTTATGCAAATTTATCAGGCTGGAGTACGAAAGGGGAATTTGCTTGCCCTTGTTGCAATAAAAGTAAAAAATCTGTATGGCTTAAACATTCCAAAAAATGGGGCATACATGGGGTCACAGGCCGTTTTCTCCCTCCCCAGCACAGGTTCAGAAAGGACAGAGTGGCATTTGATGGTTCTAGAGAGTTCAGCCCAGCACCAAAGATCATGACAGGAGTCGAAATGTTATCGCAGATTGAGGAAGAAAACATCCGCACGGTATATGAAATTCAGGATTTTGGTGGCTCCTCCAGTACGTAATATTCGTGCTGCGGGTAGGCAGCGCAGTCACAATTGGAAAAAGAAAAGTATTTTTTATAGTCTTCCGTATTGGAAAACTAACATGTTGAGGCATAATTTGGATGTCATGCACATTGAAAAAAAAATGTTTGTGATAACATATTGTGGACCATTTTAGGTGTCAGTGGAAAGTCAAAGGACCATGTTAATGCACGTCGTGATTTGGAAGAAATGGGTTTAAGGAAACAGGTTGCATTTACAGTTAGCTAAGGGAAACAAGGGCATATATGCCTGCTGCACAGTATTCGATGACTACAGAGGAGAAAGAGACATTTCTTTCCATTTTGAATATGGTCAAGGTGCCTGATGGTTACTCTTCTAATATTTCAGAAGTGTGTGAATCTGACGAGAAAGACATTGCAAGGGTTGAAAAGTCATGACAATCACATATTACTTCAGCAGTTGATTCCAATCGCAATTTGTGATTGTTTATCCCCCAATGTTGTTCAGCTCTTGATTGAGATGAGTAATTTTTTTAGACAGCTTTGTTTAAGAAATCAACGAATGAGTGATTTAAAAAGTTTGCAGGACCCGAATTGTACTTACGCTTTATCACTTTGAGAAACTTTTCCCCCCCTCATTTTTCGATGTTATGGTCCACTTAACAGTGCACCTAACTGATGAAGTAATGGCTGCTGGTCCAGTGCAATTCAGGTGGATGTTATCCTATTGAACGGTATTTGAGTACATTGAAAAGATTTGTACGCAACAGAGCTCGTCCAGAGGCATCAATAGCCAATGGTTATTTGATGGATGAGTGTACTACCTTTTGTGCAGAATATCTTACGGATGTTGAAACAAAATTAGATAAGCCCTCTCGGATTCATGATGGTTCAGTTGGAGAAGGAACCACATTTGATATGGACAACATTGAGTGGATACAAGCACATCGATATATCTTGTTCAATACTCCATCAGTTGCACCATTAATGCAGTAAGTATCTTATCAATGTGCTTGTATAACTTTTACATGTTTTCTTTGCATAAGTTGATCTTTTAAACATCGCGTAATCATTTGCAGGAAACACATTAATGAGATAAAAGAAGAGATGCATCGTGCGACTGAGTTGAAAATTCAACAATCTCATTATGCGGCATTTCATGATTGGTTCAAGGATTATGTATGTATAAATTGATTTTTCATTATGAGTGAAGTATTAAACTAATTCTTTCTGCATATATCAGTATTGATTTTTATAAATTATGTAGGTTCGTAAGATGAGGGAGTTAGGGGACCCCACGTTACCTGAAGTATTTATCCGGGGCGTCAATTGTGAAATGGTCGGCCAGACGGCACCTCATTCGGAGGTGCCGTGTGACCGCGGCGGCCGGAAACGCGTTTCCGGCGCCGTTAAACACCAAAACGGCGTGCGGCGGTCCGATTCGGAGCAAACGTACTCCGAACGACCTGAAACCGCACGAGAACGATAGAAATATTATTCCTGAGATGCAGAAGGAGGCCAGACGACCATCGGACGTGCGGTGCGCGCGGCACGTCCGATTGTGTCGTTTTCAGCAGCGCGGCGCGCGCTGAAATGCGCGCGTTGGGGGGTCAAGACCACCCCGAACAGACCTCCGAATGCCACGAAACCGTACGACACATCCGGGGGCGTCAATTGTGAACTGGTCGGCCCAGACGGCACCTCATTCGGAGGTGCCGTGTGACCGGGGGCGGCCGGAAAGACGTTTCCGGCGCCGTTAAACACGCAAAACGGCGTGCGGCGGTCCGATTCGGAGCAAACGTGCTCCGAACGACTGAAACCGTACGGGAATGATAGGAATATTATTCCTGAGATGCAGGAGGAGGCCGCACGTCCCATCGGACGTGCGGTGTGCGCGCGGGCACGTCCGATTGTGTCGTTTTCAGCAGCGCGGCGCGCGCTGAAATGGCGCGTTGGGGGGTCAAAACCACCCGAACGACCTCTGAATGCCACGAAACCGTACGACAACATCCGGGGCGTCAATTTTGAAATGGTCGGCCAGACGGCACCTCATTCGGAGGTTCCGTGTGACCACGGCGGCCGGAAACGCGTTTTCGGCGCCGTTAAACACCAAAACGGCGTGCGGCGGTCCGATTCGGAGCAAACGTGATCCGAACGACCTGAAACCGCACGGGAACGATAGGAATATTATTCCTTAGATGCAGGAGGAGGCCGCACGACCATCGGACGTGCGGTGCGCGCGGCACGTCCGATTGTGTCGTTTTCAGCAGCGCGGCGCGCGCTGAAATGGCGCGTTGGGGGGTCAAAACCACCCGAACGACCTCCGAATGCCACGAAACCGTACGACAACATCCGGGGAGTCAATTGAGAAATGGTCGGACAGACGGCACCTCATTCGAAGGTACCGTGTGACCGCGGCGGCCGGAAACGCGTTTCCGGCGCTGTTAAACACCAAAACGGCGTGCGGCGGTCCGATTCGGAGCAAACGTGCTCCGAATGACCTGAAACCACACGAGAACGATAGGAATATTATTCCTGAGATGCAGGAGGAGGCCACACGACCATATGACGTGCGGTGCGCGCGGCACGTCCGATTGTGTCGTTTTCAGCAGCGCGGGCGCGCGCTGAAATGGCGCGTTGGGGGGTCAAAACCACACCCGAACGACCTCCGAATGCCACGAAACCGTACGACAACATCCGGGGCGTCAATTGTAAAATGGTCGGCTAGACGGCACCTCATTCGGAGGTGCCGTGTGACTGCGGCGGCCGGAAACGCGTTTCTGGCGCCGTTAAACACCAAAACGGCGTGCGGCGTCCGATTCGGAGCAAACGTGCTCCGAGACGACCTGAAACCGCACGGGGAACGATAGGAATACTATTCCTGAGATGCAGGAGGATGCCGCACGACCATCGGACGTGCGGTGCGCGCGGCACGAGTCCGATTGTGTCGTTTTCAGCAGCGCGGCATGCGCTGAAATGGCGCGTTGGGGGGTCAAAACCACCCGAACGACCTCCGAATGCCACGAAACCGTACGACAACATCCGGAGGCGTCAATTGTGAAATGGTCGGCCAAGACGGCACCTCATTCGAAGGTGTTGTGTGACCGCGGCGGCCGGAAAACGCGTTTCCGGCGCCGTTAAAACACGCAAAACGGCGTGCGGCGGTCCGATTCGGAGCAAACGTGCTCCGAACGACCTGAAACCGCACGGGAACGATAGGAATATTATTCCTGAGATGCGGGAGGAGGCCACACGTCCATCAGACGTGCGGTGCGCGCGGCACGTCCGATTGTGTCGTTTTCAGCAGCGCGGCGCGCGCTGAAATGGCGCGTTGGGGGGTCAAAACCACCCGAACGACCTCCGAATGCCACGAAACCGTTACGACAACATCCGGGGCGTCAATTGTGAAATGGTCGGCCAGACGGCACCTCATTCGGATGGTTGCCGTGTGACCGCGGCGGGCCGGAAACGCGTTTCCGGCGCCGTTTAAACACCAAAACGGCGTGCGGCGGTCCGATTCGGAGCAAACGTGCTGCCGAACGACCTGAAACTGCACGGGAATGATAGGAATATTATTCCTGAGATGAAGGAGGAGGCCGCACGTCCATCGGACGTGCGAGTGCAGCGCGGCACGTCCGATTTGTGTCGTTTTCAGCAGCGCGGCTGCGCGCTGAAATGGCGCGTTGGGGGGTCAAAACCACCCGAACGACCTCCGAATGCCACGAAACCGGTACGACAACATCCGGGGCGTCAATTTTGAAATGGTCTCGGTCAGACGGGCACCACATTCGGAGGTGCCGGTGTGACCGCGGCGGCCGGAAACGCGTTTCCGGCGCCGTTAAACACCAAAACGGCGTGCGGCTGTCCGATTCGGAAGCAAACGTGCTCCGAACGACCTGAAACCGCACGGGAACGATAGGAATATTATTCCTGAGATGCAGGAGAAGGCCGCACGTCCATCAGACGTGCGGTGCGCGCGGCACGTCTGATTGTGTCGTTTTCAGCAGCGCGGCGCGCGCTGAAATGGCGCGTTGGGGGGTCAAAACCACCCGAACGACCTCCGAATGCCACGAAACCGTACGACAACATCCGGGGGCGTCAATTGTGAAATGGTCGGGCCAGACGGCACCTCATTCGGAGGTGCCGTGTGACCGCGGCGGCCGGAAACGCGTTTCCGGCGCCGTTAAACACCAAAAACGGCGTGCGGAGGTCCGATTCGGAGCAAACGTGCTCCGAACGACCTGAAAACCGCACAGGGAACGATAGAAATATTATTCCTGAGATGCAGGAGGAGGCCGCACGTCCATCGGACATGCGGGTGCGCGCGGCACGTCCGATTGTGTCGTTTTCAGCAGCGCGGCGCGCGCTGAAATGACGCGTTGGGGGTCAAAACCACACGAACGACCTCCGAATGCCACGAAACCGTACGACAACATCCGGGGCGTCAATTGTGAAATGGTCGGCCAGACGGCACCTCATTCGGAGGTGCCGTGTGACCGCAGTGGCCGAAAACGCGTTTCCGGCGCCGTTAAAACACCAAAATGGCGTGCGGTGGTCCGATTCGGAGCAAACGTGCTCCGAACGACCTGAAACCGCACGGGGAACGATAGGAATATTATTCCTGAGATGCAGGAGGAGGCCGCACGACCATCGGACGTGCGGTGCGCGCGGCACGTCCGATTGTGTCGTTTTCAGCAGCGCGGCGCGCGCTGAAATGGCGCGTTGGGGGGTCAAAACCACCCGAACGACCTCCGAATGCCACGAAACCGTACGACAACATCTGGGGCGTCAATTGTGAACTGGTCGAGCCAGACGGCACCTCATTCGGAGGTGCCGTGTGACCCGCGGCGGCCGGAAACGCGTTTCCCGGCGCCGTTAAACACCAAAACGGCGTGCGGCGGTCCGATTCGGAGAAAACGTGCTCCGAACGACCTGAAACCGCACCGGGAACGATAGGAATATTATTCCTAAGATGCAGGAGGAGGCCGCACGTCCATCGTACGTGCGGTGCGCGCGGCACGTCCGATTGTGTCGTTTTCAGCAGCGCGGCGCGCGCGCTGAAATGGCGCGTTGGGGGGTCAAACGACACCCGAACGACCTCCGAATGCCACGAAACCGTACGAAAATATCCGGGGGCGTCAATTTGTGAAATGGTCGGCCAGACGGCACCTCATTCGGAGGGTGCCGTGTGACCGCGGCGGCCGGAAACGCGTTTCCGGGCGCCGTTAAACACCAAAAACGGCGTGCGGCGGTCCGATTCGGAGCAAACGTGCTCCGAACGACCTGAAACCGCACGGGGAACGATAAGAATATTATTCCTGAGATGCAGGAGGAGGCCGCGACGACCATCGGACGTGCGGTGCGCGCGGCACGTCCGATTGTGTCGTTTTCAGCAGCGCGGCGCGCGCTGAAATGGCGCGTTGGGGGTCAAAACCACCCGAACGACCTCCGAATGCCGCAAAACCGTATGACAACATCCGGGGCGTCAATTGTGAAATGGGCTCGGCCAGACAGCACCTCATTCGGAGGTGGCCGTGTGACCGCGGCGGCCGGAAACGCGTTTCCGGCGCCGTTAAACACCAAAACGGCGTGCGGCGGTCCGATTCGGAGCAAACGTGCTCCGAACGACCTGAAAACCGCACGGGGAACGATAGGAATATTATTCCTGAGATGCAGGAGGTGGCCGCACGACCATCGGACGTGCGGTGCGCGCGGCACGTCCGATTGTGTCGTTTTCAGCAGCGCGGCGCGCGCTGAAATGGCACGTTGGGGGGTCAAAACCACCCGAACGACCTCCGAATGCCATGAAACCGTACGACGACATCCGGAGCGTCAATTGTGAAATGGTCGGCCAGACGGCACCTCATTCGGAGGTGCCGTAGTGTGACCGCGGCGGCCGGAAACGCGTTTCCGGCGCCGTTAAACACCAAAACGGCGTGCGGCGGTCCGATTCGGAGCAAACGTGCTCCGAACGACCTGAAACCGCACGGGAACGATAGGAATATTATTCCTGAGATGCAGGAGGAGGGCCGCACGTCCATCGGACGTGCGGTGCGCGCGGCACGTCCGATTGTGTTGTTTTCAGCAGCGCCGCGCGCGCTGAAATGGCGCGTTGGGGGGTCAAAACCCACCCGAACGACCTCCGAATGCCACGAAACCGTACGACAACATCAGGGGCGTCAATTGATGAAAGTGGTCGGCCAGACGGGACCTCATTCGGAGGTGCCGTGTGACCGCGGGCGACCGGGAAACGCGTTTTCGGCGCCGTTAAACACCAAAACGGCGTGCGGCGGTCCGATTCGGAGCAAACGTGCTTCCGAACGACCTGAAACCGCACGGGAACGATAGGAATATTATTCCTGAGATGCAGGAGGAGGCCGCATGTCCATCGGACGTGCGGTGCGCGCGCGGCACGTCCGATTGTGTCGTTTTCAGCAGCGCGGGCGCGCGCTGAAATGGCGCGTTGGGGGGTCAAAACCACCCGAACGACCTCCGAATGCCACGAAACCGTACGAAAACATCCGGGGCGTCAATTGTGAAATGGTGTCGGCCAGACGGAACCTCATTCGGAGGTGCCGTGTGACCGCGGCGGCCGGAAACGCGTTTCCGGCGCCGTTAAACACCAAAACGGCGTGCGGCGGTCCGATTCGGAGCAAACGTGCTCAGCCGAACGACCTGAAACCGCACGGGAACGATAGGAATATTATTCCTGAGATGCAGGAGGAGGCCGCACGTTAATCGGACGTGCGGTGCGCGCGGCACGTCCGATTGTATCGTTTTCAGCAGCGCGACGCGCGGTGAAATGGCGCGTTGGGGGGTCAACACCACCCGAACGACCTCCGAATGCCACGAAACCGTACGACAACATCCGGGGCGTCAATTGTGAAAATGGTCGGCCAGACGGCACCTCATTCGGAGGTGCCCTGTGACCGCGGCGGCCAGAACATGTTTCCGGCGCCGTTAAACACCAAAACGGCGTGCGGCGGTCCGATTCGGAGCAAACGTGCTCGAACGACCTGAAATGAGATTATTTCTTGAATCGAAGTTTTTAAATTATTATAGCACAATGATTTGATATTATATATATATATTAAATATATATTAAATATATATTAAAAACATTTAAAATATATTATATATATATATATTTAAAATATTGTATTTAATAGTATATATATATATATTTAAAAATATTGTATTTAATAGTATAATTATATATATATATATTTATAGCACAATGATTTGTATTTAAAATATTGTATTTAATAGTATATATATATTATAGCACAATGATTTGTTTTTAAAATATTGTATTTAATAGTATATATATATTATAGCACAATGATTTGATATTATATATATATTAAATATATATTAAATATATATTAAAACATTTAAAATATATTATATATATATATATATTTTATATTCAATTCAATAAAAAAATTTTAAATTTTTTTTTTTTTTAGAATAAGCGACCGCCATTGGCGGTCGCTAAAGGCCTCTAGCGACGAGGCAACAGCGACCGCCATTGGCGGTCGCCTGCGCCGGCCGCGTACAGCCCTTTAGCGACCGCCAATGGCGGTCGGCTAATGGCCTTATTTATAGTAGTGGTATGATATCATTATTATTAATAATAAACAAGTTTTCATTTATTATCATAGATATATAATTCTTAGTTTCAAGTTGATTATGGATTTAGGTTGTTTACTTATTCCTTCCCTAATAATTATATCATGTTTATTCCAAGATTGATTCAGTTATATGTTTTCCTGTATTGGTTATTTGACATCAACCCTTTTTATATTTATATTTCTCAGTTTATAAAAAAAATTAGTAGCCATTACATGTTTAGAAGGATAATACGTGTGAAATAATTTTTGTTAGATGATGATGCCTTTTCACATATTAATTAGTTTCATATATAATGGGAAAAAATATATTGATATGAAGAACATGGGATTTATCAGTTTATTTTGTGTACTTTTTGTCTAAATATCTAGTAATAAAAAGACCCTTCTTATGTGATAGATTCAATAATTTTTATTATTATTTTAATTAGGGATGGTGATATCCAAGTGTTTACATCTAGTATCAAGGAAATTTTTTAAAGTACGTGTCTATGATCATCAGATCCTTGAGTGTGGATCTAGGGTATCCTAGTTGGTATCAAAGGAATGGTTTAGATAAATTTGGAGATTATGGTTTTTTTAGGATATTTTGAGGGATAATAAGATAAGGCTGATCACATTTCAAAGTTATAGAAAACCCTTTTGGATAGTATATGATTTAGTGTTAAGCTAATGGTGCATATTTTATTTAGATATTAGGATAAGACACCTTTAGTGAAAATCCTCATAATATGTCTAAGTATAGTATGATGTCCTAGAGTTTTTTCAAAGTCTTAAGTATATGGGTTTTATAGGTTATATATCCTTGTATTAATACTATAAAGTGTATAAGGTTGTGTCATAGATTCACCTAGGGGTAATCACCCTAAAAAGGGTTCGTTAAGGGGGATCCAACTTCATTTTTTTCATTATAAACCAAAGAAATTTTTAAGGAAAAAGTGAGAAACCCCAAGAAAAAACATAGTTGTTACAGGAAAATTTAATCCTATTGAAATTTTTATCCATAATATGTTCCTAAGAAAAAGATGTTATAGATGTTTCTAGATTATCGTTTATGAGGTCTTCAAAATCAACGCACCAGTATGTCCCATGCATGCATGTATTTCTCTTTTTTGATTTTCCCTACCTTGAGACCACTTAATGGGATACAATTTTGCTTGTCAATCCAATCCCTTTGTTCTCTATTGATTTCCACCCGAACTATCATTTCCATTTTTTTATCACCATCATATGTTGAAGCACTGGTCACAAGAGATTCGAGATTCCTCCTCCATTTCTTCTTCGGAATGCAGTAGTTTCTCCACAGGTTGCTCAGCATCCATGCATGAAATATTAGTATATTCCTGATGGGAATAGCCCCATTGAATACAAATTCCACATCCTATACTCGAACTATATTTCCATTTAAGTTGGGAACCCCTTCCTTCAACTGTGCTTTCACCTTCCTAGAATATCGGGTTGGTTAAGCATTGACTTGTTCATCACTTTGATGCACGATGAGTGGGTGTAAAACTGTACACATGAAGAGACAACCGTAAGGGATGTGATTTGGTTAATCACATGATCTTTACTATCTATTATGACAGATTTAACAGTTATGTTATCTAATTTTGATAAAGAACCTAATAAAAAAATATTACCATGGATAACCAAGGATTGAACAAGGGAGTCATAGGTTGATATGAAAGTATCATATGTTAATAAAAATGTGTTATAAGGGAAGACATATTTGGATTGATTTTTTTATATTCATATTTTTAGGTATTATAAAAACCATTTATTTTTTTGTATTTGGTTGAAATAGGATCACGATAATGAATATTAGAAAGGTATATACCTAGAAACCACTATGCTTTATAATTGAATAACCAAACATACATAATTGGTTAAGAATTTCAGTATACACCTATTATGATGAAAAATTTAAGTTTTCTAGTCTTACTAATGGTAGTGAGGTTGATATTGTTATGGAAATTAATTTTTGATACTATTATATATTTTAATTACTGAAGTGATATTTATAGATGACATTTTGGTAAATTCTAAATATTGTGAATTATTAAGTGAAACATATAGGGACCGTTCGTAAGTAGTTATAATTAAAATATTTCAAAACATGTATTAAATTGTTTCAATAAACATGAAAATTGATTTTATGACAAGGTTATAATTTTGGAATAATTATTGAAGAACACATGATGGGGGTATAAATAACTCTTCAACTCAATATATACATGATATTGAGATAACAAAGGGTGGTTTGATTTTGATTAAGTAGGTTAGATAGCAATTGGTAATCTTGGGATTGATAATTGATTCATGGCATTTTTTGGATAATTTCATATCATTTTTGGTATTATGTTCTATAGTAACTAGTGTGTGACCATATACACAAGTGGTTTACACAATTTTTTGGTTAAAGCTATAGATATTTTTTGGAGGAAAATATAATATCATTACGGTTTAATGTTTTGGATATTAAAATAGGTTTTTTTTTATTGGTATGTTATTTAATTTTTATAATTTTATGAATGAATAATTTTGTTTTAGTAAGGATATGTTAGATTTTAAGAGCATATATTTCAATTATTTTTGGGTTCAACGTATTTTACGAAATTTAATAGTAATTTGGGATCTCTATTTTAAGGATTGGGTTAATAAGTAGGAGAGAACCCAACTCAATGTATACTAGTATTAACCAATAATGATATTTGTTTAAAATTATAGTGACATATGTTGAACCAAGTTTTATAAAATAAGGGTCGTAAGAACTATAGGCTAACATGGTAGTGTTATAATGTTATAGATCTTGAGGTTAAATTTTCTTATAGTTATTTATGATAATCATCACACCTTGAACTCAGATACTTTTTTTATCCCTTCCATGATCGTGGATATTTTTTATTGAGGTTTGGGTTGAGGCCTCAATTAAATTTTTGAATTATAGAAGTTTGGGTGGGTTTTGGCCTATGCACAGTTTGTGCACTATTAGTATAAATCATGTGCTTGTCCTAGGTAACCATGTAAGCTTGGTCGTTTTTATATAGAGAAGTTTGGCACAGTGGGCACAAGGTTTGTAAACCGTGCAGCCAAGACATGCAGGGTATCCCTTATGGGCAGTGAAGGGCGTACGATTAGCATATAGTTTTTCAAACCACGCTCCCAAACTGTGAAAGCTTCCCAATTATTAATAAGTAAGAATTTACACTTTCCCCTCCTTGTTTTAACCTAAAATTGGGTTTATCCTCTGTATTATGACCTATGTGCGCCAAGGGGCCTCTCCAAACCCCTCTAATTTTCTCCCCAACCTTAATTGATGGCCCTTAAAGGTTCATAAGGTTAGTTCCTTTGATTTTTAATCAATTTTCTCTCCTTTCTTTCCCCACCTATATGTATTGTATTTATTTTTAAAATTTCTTATTTGGTAGAACCCTAATGTTTAGGGTTTTCTTTGTGGTTTTTGTTCCCTTTGAATCTAGGGTGTGTAAATCATCTGGGGGCTTAGTTTTTCCTCTTCTAAGAGTTTCACCACATTCGCAGGCCATCAAGGTAGGTGTCTCATGGATTTTCCATTTGGGAATGTTTCTTTGATTCTTGGTCATTTTTAATAAATTGATAAATATGATTCTCACCACTATGGTGCCTTTTATAGATTATTTTTGTGTTTTGTCATTGGTAGAAATTGATAAAATTATTTTTTGGAGTGATTCCTCAATTATGCCTATGTTTTGGTCCACTTAAAGTGTTTGATTAAATGCTTATTGTTTTCTTAATATGAAATCAAGTCTTGTTGTGATATTTTTCATTTGAAATATTTTGGTAACAAAGTTTTAATTTATTAATTTGGGTTAATGTGGAATTTAGATGCCTTTTTGGTATAATGTCCATAGTGAAATATTTTGGAATGGTTCACATGGTTTCGAAACAAGGTTTCTCATACTATTTCATTTTTTTTAATGAGTGGGTTTTTTTAAATAATGTGATGGTTTTGAAAATGGATTTGGGTTATTTTCATAGAAATTGGGAGGGTGTCATTGGATTATGGTACATCCATGGGTGCACAAGGTGTACACATGAATGTGAACTCAAATGAAAACAGTACCTTAATGTAATGTTTTCCTTGAACAATGGATTCTCAAATGGTTTCGGTTCCATTACATAATTTCAATTTTTGGTTTCAAATGGAATCTTCAAAGCTAAGCTCATTTGGAACTTAGAGTATTTTTTTTGTAATTTTTTTTCCTAGGGCATGTTCAGCATTATTTATAATATTGTATATTTCCCTAAATTTTGAAAATGGTTTTATGTGAATTCATTGGAATTTCGAACTTAAGGGCCTCTTTAGAATTTCGATCATAAAAGTGGTGTTTGTTATAGTTTTTAAAATAGCTTGTAAATTTATTTGGTAAATTCATTTTTATATGTAATGTAAAAGTCCCATTTGTAAATTTTCATGTTAATAATAAAATGATTCAATTATTAATTGATGTGATGGACCATTTTGAACGATCAATGATGTGAAATATATATATATACATATGGGCACCTCTATAAGTGGTTTTTCCCTTTATGGGTTATCATATAGTGGTTTTTGGTTTTAGGGTAGGCATGTGTGGTGATGAAAGGTAAGGTGATTCACGCGTGATAGGGCCTCCAACTTACATAATATATTACCACCATGGGTTCCTAGGAATATTTTAGAGGATTGAGTGATGGTATCTTTCCATCCCGAATTAGATGTGTTGGTACCCCCTGGATGACTATGAGTCTAGGTGGGTTGTGCCACTAGATTAGTCAATTGAGCATGGATAGTTGGTTATAGACTTAGGGGATTCCCCATATGTCGGTAGGTGGATCCAAACTGAGAATGTCCAGGGGTCACTCTATGGATGTTTAGGATCACCCATGGTTACTATTTATATCTTCTTGTTTACTTTCTCTTGCATTTAGTTTTCACATTTCATTGTTTATTTATTTTTTCATCATATTCTGGTATCTTCTTTTTTGGGATAGGATTTATAAATAGTAGAATTGTTCTGAAAAAATGTGGGGTGTGTGATCTTTTGGTGAAAAATGGAAAAATATGTTTATTTGTTAAAAATTTAAAACCCCTACATTTAAAAATGTATTTGAAACTATTTTTAATGGAATTATTTGGGAAAGCAAACACATAGATTCTATGGTGCTTTCCTACTGATCTTTCTAGCTTACACCATATTTGTACCACTCAGTTCTGGTATCCCTGAGTTATTTTTCAGGTTCAACATCTTCTTCAGGTTGTTATGGTTTGATATGGATTTTTAATCCAATTGGTCTTGCGATTAGATGATGTCAATAGTTCACATGAAGATCAGGATGGTAGAAGTTTGGTTTGGTTTTTTTATGTTCTAGTTTTATTTTTGTCTAGTTGTGTCTTGTATCTAGATTTGTTTTTATATTTGTGTCGAGACTCAGTTTTGGGTTATTATTGAGTACTTAGTTAGTATATTTTATCTATTTGATCATGGTAACTATATGGGATAAAATAATTCCCACTTTGATTTCATTTGATGACTGAAACTAGTTTCCAGCCCATTGTGTTTGGGAAATACCTTCGAGCCTTGTCACGGACTGGATCTAGTATCCAGGTTGGATGTCATCCCATTTTGGTTTGTGAAAAAAAGGTATCATAGGATGTCCTTGTTATTTTTAGTGTTTGGTAGTTGGATATTGGGACTTTCAAGACTCATGAGGAAGGTATAGGAAGGACCTCATGATTCCTTTCTCATATTGAACTTCAATTCTCTAGGGGTAGTCCGATTTTTGAGTCTTTTGTCTAGATTTTTTTTGGATTTAATGATGAAAATAGAGGAGAACTGATGTCTATTGTGACCTCGTATGGAGTAGCTACCCATGTGAAGTTAAAGTTCATGGTTCAAGGTCATCTTAGTGTTATTGTTTACTTGGGGAATGTCCAACTACCATGTCTCCTAGTTGGTCATAGACACTAGTTCCTCAATTCCGGTATTTTGGATTAAGTTGATCATCGTCGTGGCTTTGGTGGGTGAATGGATTGTTTTTAAATAAAAATGGTTTTTGAAATATGAATTCTTTCCATTAAATGGTCTTGAATCGGTATAATGGGTTTTAAATGAAATTTATTTGGTTGGAAAATTTAGTGTATGTTTTGGTTTGCAAAGGAAATGGTTTGGGTGCCCAATGGTGTTCCTTTTGAACGTTTTCACGAGTGAGGGTATGTTTGTGGAATGTGTGTGTTGGCGTGTACAGAAGGAAACATATATTCACATGTGTGGTGACTCATAAAATTACATGGGTGAGTGTTTGGGATTTAAGCGATAACTTGGGGGTTCCTAAAAGGCATGGAAGGAAAAATAATTTCAGAAAATTTTTTTGTTTTATAATATGGGTGTTGTTTAGTTAAAAGTGGTTTGGGGTTTAGAAAATACCCATTAAATAGGTTTCTTTTAAAAACTGAAAAGGAAATCAATTTTTTTTAAAATGGTTTTCATTGGTTATGTTTATATTTTTTTGGCTTCTGAGCAAGTTTTTTTTTGTCTCCAGGTGTTGATTTTGATTGTGATTTAGTTTGATGTTATTTTTGGTTTGTGTTTTATTTTTTGTTTAGAAAATGACACCCAAAATAGTCCCCAATGTTTCTAAGGATTCATGCTCAGTTTTTGGTTCTCCACGGTTTCCTATTCTTCATGGTGATTGAGGCCAGTTAGAGGTAGCAGAGTGGATTGAAGAGGTAGATTGTGTATTCAGGTTGTTGGGAACTCCCAAGGTTGTTTGGGTTTATTCTATTCTGATATTTTTTCAGGGTCTATCATTGGATGAATGTGAGTTGTTATCCCACCATCAAAATGAGTTAGGATGACATGGAACATTTTCAAGTTCACATTCATCTGATGGTTCATACCTCGGGAGGTGAAGATGAATAAAAGCAAAGAGTTCATGAGTATCTGATAAGGATAGCGGATGGTGAATGCCTATATTGACCACATCAAGGAGCTAGTTTCCTTTTCTCTGAAGTTTAAATCATAGGATCTGATGATTATTTATCTTTTCCTTGGGTTTCTTTATCCATAGATTAAGGATCAGGTCCTTTATTCTAAAGAACTTCATTTTGAGAAGTTTGTGGATGGAGAATTTCTAGATAAGTTGGTTCCTAGAGAACTGGAAGTTAGAAATCTAATATTTCTTGTCATTTGTAAGGGATCCCCATATAGTGAGGATTGAATGATGGGAAACCTATCTCCAAGGAGTTGTCTTCAATGGTTCTAGATTCCAGTTCGTCAGGCCATCCTCTTATGTGCCACTAATGTGGCTCGTTCGGGCATTCGAAGCAATCTTGTCGCATCCCTCTAAATACCTGTTATCTTTGTGGTTGTCAGGGTCTTATGGAAAATTTTTATAGGAATAATTTCTAAAAGAATTATTTTTGATCAAGGGATTCTAGTTCCAGATTATGACGCAGGAGATGCTTCAGCCATCAGATCCCCAGCTCCAGGTCTTAGGGTGAATCTCACACAAAGTCAGGAGTTTCTAGGGGTGTGTGAAACCATATCCTAGTTTTTTTACTATGATAGGAATAAAATGTTTAGATTTTCCTTGTTCTTGTTTTCATACTATTTTAAATTCACCATTTTATTTTAAAAGTGTGATGAAATCATTCTATCACAATTGAAGTGCTTGTGTCTATTCAAAATGTGACCTTGGAATTGATTTCATTTCTTAATGTTTGATCCACCCTTAAGTGGGTTGTTTTCAGTTACAGTTGTAATAATTTTGAATTGATTGAGTTTTTTAGAGTTAATGGATGATGTTTCTAGTATTCCATTTAGTTCGGGTTTATTTTTGTGGGTTTACCCTCCCATTGTATTTGGAGTCTTTTATCAGTATGGGAAGTCCCTGGTTTTGGCAGTGTTATTGTTCACCCTTGTTCAAAGATATTTTGGTTCTTGTAGTGGATTCCCTTGTATCAACGTCCTAGTATGTCAGGTTTCCTTGTAGTTGGCCTTTTTTTTAAGTCTTGGCAGTGTCTATTGGTGGTGTGGGGTAATTGGATGAATTCGGGTTAGGAATTTTTCAGTTCCTGGTTGTAGTAAGGGTGTTGTTTGGTTAGTAAAGAAAGTTGGGATAGCATTAGAGTCCCGGTTTTCTAGCTCACTTCATACTGGGTTTCTTGTTTAAGTTTTTGTGGTGCTGTTTGGGGTTTAAACCTTCAATGTTAGTAGAGTTCTGGGGATGGGTAGAACCCCCTCATGTTCTCCCCTCATTCTTATGTTGTTGTTCCTTATTTATTAGTCATGTGTAACAAGTGGAGTGAATATTCACCATAAGGTTTAAGGTTCCTCTCGGATTTTATTGGGGATGGACTCATGATTTTATTAAATTTCAGCTTTGTGACTTTTGGGGGCTGAAAGTGTCCATGGTGGAATGAATTGTCACACACTGACCTCAGATACTTCTTTATTTTATCCCTTAAATGATCTAGGATCTTTTTTATTGAGGCTCAGTTTGATCCCGGGTTTAAATTTTTTATTTTTGGATGTTTTAGACAATTTTTTGTCATATACACGACTTGAACACAGTTAGTATATATCGTGCGTCTGGACCAGGTAACCATGCGGGCTTAGTTTCTTTTGAAAGGAGGCATTTGGCATGGTTGCAACACGGTTTGGAAAACAAGAGGCCATGTCATGGGAGGTGTCCCTAATGGACAGTGAGGGTAACATGGCTGGTGCATGATTTTTCAAATTGTGTGTCAAAACCACACGAGCTTCCCAATCATTAAAAATTGGAAATTTCCACTTTTCCCCTCCATGTTTTTAAACCAAAACCGGGTTCTCCTCCGTCCTCCTAACTTGGTGCACCAGGGGGCCTCTCCAAACATTTCTCCCTTTCTCCCCATTCTCTATTGAAGGCCCTTGAAGGTTCCTAAGGTGAGTTTCTTCAATTTTTAGTCAGTTATCTCCCGTTTCTCTCTCCCCCTCTCTATTTCTGGGATTTCTTTTTGGTATTTCATATTGGTCCGGACCCTAATGGTTAGGTTCTGTGTGTGGGTTTTGTTCCCTTTGAGTCTTGGGTGTGCAGATCATCTGGGGGGGCTTATTTATTCCTCCTTTGAGAGTTTTATCGCATTCACATGCCATTAAGGTATGTGTCCCCATGTTTTTTCCTTTAAATAATATTCCTTTGATTCTTAATAATTTTATAATAAATTGATAAACCTGATTTTCACCCCCTATAGTCATTTTTTAACTTATTTTGGGGTTTTGGAATTGGTATAAATTTTTGAAATTAGTTTTTTAAGTGATTCCTCAATTATGCCTAAGATTTGGTGCACTTAAAGTGTTTTATTAAATGCCTATTGTTTTCTGTAGATGAAATCAATTCTTGTTTTTATATTCCTCCTTTGAAATATTTTGGTAAGTTAGTTTAAATTTAGGAATCTGGATTAATGTGAAACTTGGATGCCTTTTTGGTTTTATGGCCATAGTGAAATGTTTTCTAAGGGTTCACACAGTTTTAAATGAGGGTTTCTCATACCCTTTCACTTTTTTGGAATGAGTGGGTTTCATTTAAAAATAAAGTTATGGTTTTGAAAATGGATTTGGGGTGTTTTTAGGGAAATTTGGATGGTGTCATTGGATGATGGAACATCCATGGGTCCACAAGCCACACACGTAGATGTGTAGTCAATTGAAAATGAGTCCTTAATGTAAGATTTTACTTGAACCTTGGCTTCTAAAATGGTTTTGGTTCCCTTGTGTAATTTCAAAATTTTGTTTCAAAATTAATCTTCAAAGATAATCTTGTTTGGCACTTAGATTATTTTTTTGTAAATTTTCGACCTAAGGGAATGTTTGGCATGATTTATGAGATTGTATATTTCCCTAAAGTTTGAAAAGGGTTTTATGAAAATGCATTGTTATTTGGAACTTAAGGACCTATTTGGAATTTCAATCAAAAAAGTGGTTCTTGGTGTTGTTTTGGAAGGATCTTGTGAAATGTTTTAGTTAAATTCATTAGGATATGTAAAGTGAAAGTCCCTTTTGGATATTTTCATATTTTTAAGGAAAATATTTAATTCTTAAGTAATTTAATGGCCCAGTTGGCACCTCAGTGATGTGAAATATATGTATATACTTATGGGGAACCTCTATAAGAGGGATTTACATTTATGAGTTATCATATAGTGGTGTTCGTGTTTTGTGTAGGCATGTAAAGTGACGGTAGGTAAGGTGATTCGCGCGTGTGAGGGTCTCCCAATTAAATAGTATATTACCATAATGGGTTCATGGGTGTCTTTTAGAGGATCAAGTGATAATATCTTGTCAGGACCTATTAGATGGGTTCGTACCCCTGGATCTCTAAGATACCATGTGGGTTGTGCCACTGGATTGGTCAGTTGATGGTGGCCAGTTTATTATAGACTTAGGTGATTCACTATACTCAGGTAGGTTGTTCCAAACCATGTACATCCAAGGGTCACTCTATGGATCTTTAGGATCTCCCATGGCTAATATTTATATCTTCTTATTTAATTTCTGTTTCATTTAGTTTACATCTAACATTGTTTATTTATTTTTCAACATATTCTAATATCTTCTTGTTTTGGGTTTGGATTTTTAAATAGTAGCCTTGTTCTTAAAATAAAGGTGGGGTGTGGGATGTTTTGGAGAAAAATGAAAAAGTGTGTTTATTGTTTAAAATGTGAAAATTTTAATTTTAAAATTGTATTTCAAATTACTGTTAATAGAATGTTTTAGGGAAAGGAAACACATGGGTACTATGGTGCTTGCCTATTGAGCTTTCTTGCTCACACCCTACATGTACCACTCGGTTCCAGTTTCCCTAAGATGTTTTTCTGGTTCAAAATCTTGTTTATGTTTTTATGGTTCGATCTAGATTTTGGAACAGTTTAGTCTTACGGTTGGAGGTGACCAAGAGGTCACTTGGAGATCAGGTTGGTAGTAGTTTGGTTCGGTTCGGTTTTGTTTCAATTATAGATTTATTTCTGTCTTGTATTATCTTGTATTCAAATCTATTTGTGTATTTTTATTGAGACTTATTTGTTGGTTATTATTGTGTACTTAGTTTTTTCTGTTTATTTATTTTGAACATGGTTACACTTTGGGATGAAATTATTCCCAATTGGATTTAATTTGATTCTCAACACTAGTTTCCAGCATGTGGGGATCGAGAATGCCCTTCGGGCCTTATCACGGACCGGGTCGGGTGTTTAGGTCAAATGGAATCCCAGCCTGGTTTATGATAATAATTCACTTACAATGATCACCACTCATATTAACTCTTTTTTTTAATGATGGATGGAACTAGACGA
Organism: Viscum album; assembly: GCA_963277665.1. Classification (NCBI taxonomy): domain Eukaryota; kingdom Viridiplantae; phylum Streptophyta; class Magnoliopsida; order Santalales; family Viscaceae; genus Viscum; species Viscum album. Next base: position 152,377,898 of record OY728138.1, read on the forward strand.
AACCATGGGTGTGAGGAACAATACGAAGATTACTATGATTAACAACCCATAAAATGGGAGATGGAGTGAGAAACCTTATAATTATACTAAACTAGATATCAACAATTCTGATTAACAAGGTGAACATAATTGAAATCCAAAACAAACCAAATAATAGAATGATGGGATATTACAAACATTTATGTGACAAAGATGATAATGGAAATAAGATTCAATCTCTTACATGTCAAAGATATTGTAAGAAACATTGGAGTAAATTTTATAATTGTGGAGCTGAAGTTCATTTGACTAATGAGTATAAGTCATAGAAATAATCTATAAAAAATAATTGCCTCAATTACAATATTGTTGGGCATTATGTGAATCAATGTCCCAATCCAATGTCCAATAAGATATACAGTCACCAATAACAATCTGAATAGGGAAAAGTAAATGAATATACTACTTATGAATTGAAGAGTGATTTTCACTCTAGATATTTTAGTATTCTATGTCATGTAATTTTTCACCAACAGTAAGATTTTGAGTTATAAACAAAAACCCTTAATAGTGTGATTATAATATAAAAAAAATTCAAGGTTTGTGGAAAGTAATTCCTCATGGATTTAGATCCTTATCCCTTATCACAATTCTATGTAAAATTAAGAATGTGTTAAATTCCCTTATAAAATGCTTATAATTATATTTCATAGAGATAAAACCCATTATACATCCTAAATAAACCATTTATCATCTAGATGTGTATGATTAATTATATGTTCCCCTATATTAGTTACTTTGATCTTATGAGTCAAATTTTGAGGATAAATTTTATTTAGGGGGGTTAGAATATCACACCCTAAAATTATAATGTTTGATTACCTTTAAATAATTCAATGTGTTTGAAATATTTCACTACATGAAATACCAAACATAACTCAAATCATAATTTATTTAGATAAAATACAAATTTTTAATTATAATTATTAATAACATTTCATTAAATTATCATGAATTAATAACATTGATCACTTTATGAAATATCTGTATATAGAAAATAAAGGCTACTTTTAATATAAATTTAATTTAATTAGTTTAACTTATAGGAAAAATAAGATCATTTATTATTTATAAAATCATTTTTCTTAAAAAATTCCTTTTATGTGATATGAATTTATATTTTAATAAAAACATGTTTAATAATAAATTAATTTTTATATTTATAATTGGTTAACACCAATTTAGCTGTTAAATTATATGAAATAAGAATAATAATAGATGCTATTTAAAAATTTAATATTTTAATTAAAATTGTTTTTCAATTATATTTTATGATTGAATTAAAAAATATAATTTATAAATTTTGGAATTTGATGTTAATAAAAATTTATTTCATTTTTTAATTCCTCATATCAAAATCTACTAATTATAAATTTTTATTCTTTTTCTAAAAAGGTTAATTTTTAGTCGAAAAGTATGGTTTTTATGAAAATTCTAATTTGTAGTGATTTAGTGTTATATAAGATTGACCTATAAATTTATAAAACCATTTATGTAATGAAATACTAAGTTTGAGAATAATATTATTCATTTTAAAATATTTTTTAACATACAAAGCTAATGGAAAACATTTTAATAACCAATTAAAATATTTATAAATATAAAAAAATTGTTCTTCTCTTTAAATCAAGTATTTTCATTGGTCATGTTCTATTTTTTCGTGCCTTGTAAGCCTCGTTAATTTTACTAAATTCAAAATAAATTAATTTATTTATTTAAAATTATATACCATGATAATTTTATCTTATATATAAAAGTAAATCTTAAAAATGTTATTTTCTAAGAACTATTTTTACTTGATTAATTGATTGTATTTGAAAATTAACTTTTTCCTACCATAAAAAATTATATTTGATAAAATTATTTTAAAATTTAAAATCATAAGTATCAAATTTTGTAAAATTTTAAATATTAACCTTTTTCATTAAAATGAATTACTAAGATTAGAAATTAAATATCACGAAAAAAGTAAAGTACCGTAAAAGATAAAAAGTTAAAATAAAAAATCCTTAAAACACTAATTTTTTTTATCAAAAAGGAGTGTATGAGATTAATTTCAACTGAAAATCATTCTCCTCTCCTCTTTTTTTTCAATTTCATCCTTTGACACATGAATTCTAACCTTATATTATTGAAAATGTAAGGGTTACTCCCAAAACTACCATTTACTTTATTTATAAAAGGGTAACAAATTAACCACTATCAGAAACACATTACCTTTTAATTTATTATTTAAAATATTTCATTTTAACCCCTAGAACCCTATAATATGATCATAATCCCATGGTCACTCAATGTTATCCAGATCCCTTCAAATTTAAGGAGACATCCAAGGAAAATCCAAGTCAGTGAAAAATGATCTCTTCTTTCTATGTAATGACTTTATATAAATTCTATTATTTTTATAATTCATTATAATTATGATTTATAACACTAATTAATAATAAAAAATATCATTATTCTTCCATTATAATGATATTATAATTAAAATATCCTATAATAATCCATTAATCATGGTAGGATTATTTTTTGGGTTGGTTTTAGCCAGCTACTTGAACAATGTGATACATTTATGTCATAGATGTCTATGAGAACATATTTATTGGTGTAATATGATATAAATGAGAATATAATAATTAGTTTTTTGTTGTTTTTGATATTTTATATCAATATCTAATTCCTCGGTTAATAAAACACGCTTTGTTCATCAAAAATCATCAAAACATGTTTATTATCAATTTCACCTTCACGAATGACGACTAAGACACTAATTAACGGAGTTAGAAACATCTTAAATACTTATAAATATTTAATTATAGTAATTTAAATGATCTATTAACGTTAACATTTTAAATAATAATGAACATAGAACTTTTTATTATGAAACTATTACAAACGATCAAAACTATAAACACCTGATACGAAAAAATGGAATAATTCATGTATATAATGATTAATTATGAAATTTATAAATAAAATTTGATATTACAAAGTTCATGAATTAATTTATTAATATATTTATGTTTTTAATATAGGTGGTTAAAGTACGTTCATGGAATTTCAGACAAGAGGTATGGGTTTTTGTCATAATTTCACTTTATTAAGATAAGTATTTCAATTAAGACCCTACTTTAATTTATGTGGTGTGTACAATTCCTATTTGAGATAACATATCTTGAATTATCATTTAATAATTTTATTTTAGGATAAATTTAAATACCTATATTTTAATGTAATTTGACTAAAATGTTACTCAATCCACATGAGTTTTCTTGGTCTCAATTAAAATTACTTGAGACATAATACATTTTTTTGCACCATGTTTCATTTATATGGTATATTCAATTTCCATGGACATATTTCTATAATACTACTTTTATTTAAAGGTATTAAATATCTAATTTTTTTTATAATTCAAGAGTCTAAAGATTCAGTCATTTACCAATTAGTGAGGATTTTTGGTAACTCAATTTTTGTTCATTGAGCAATGATCAATTTATAATCTTATTTCATATAAGTTGGGTACATTATAAACATAGATTGTATCATTTGGTATTTTTTCATTATTTTTTGGGGATATAGATTCCTTCCAAATAAACCCTTTGAATAATATTTTTCACTTCATGGGATATTCTCTTTTTAAACCATCCACTTTCTTTCTATGGATAGATTATGATCATGTTATTGCAGTATTAAAATAATTGTATACTCATTTCTCTATATGTTGTTAACATCACATTCTACATAACTAATTTTGGATTATGTTCAACTAGAATGTATGATATTATATTAACATGGGAAAAATTATTTTTGTTCCATGTATTTCTATTCCAAAATAGATTGTTATTATCAATTTGAATATATATTTGTTAACCATAAACTTTTTTCCTCCAAATTGGTTATGATCAAGTTATCCTTTTTATTTACATGGGATCAAATTATTGTCATTTTTTATGTTTTCATTTCAATACATATTATTATTGGAAAGGTTGATTATGTATTTTTTATTCATTTTCTTATATAGTGAATGTATTGGACTTAAACAATTAATGAGTGTGGTCTTATATTATATACCCACCCGATACATCGACATGTCTCATGAGACAAAAAAATTGTGTTTTGGTGTATTCCTCTTTCTATAACTAGATAGTTTCTTAGAACAGTGGCTTGAGATCAGTATGTGTTCACTATGATCTTGAAGATAGCTAAAGTGTCTTGGCACAGGGCCTTGAAAACAGGATATCTTGACTATGGTATCAAGGAAAAGTAAAGTGACTTGGACCATCCCTTGATATCATTTTTTATTTATGACATTACAGATTCCATCGATATGAGATCAGTATTGTTGATATCCATGTTTTCAATTATTGTTAATGATATAACATGATCAGTTTCAAGTTGACTATCGGTTAATGTTGTTTAATTATTCCTATCATAATGTTTATGCAATGTTTATGAAAATATTTCTTCATTTTTATGTCTTATATTGCTGATAATTTTATCTCACCCCTTGTTAGGTTTCCATTACACATGTTATAGGTAAAAGTAATACAATTGAAAAGTTTAGAATGATAACCAATGTGAAAGAATTTATGGGAGACATTGAAAACTTTTCATGGATTAATTAGTTTTATGCATAATGGGAAAATTTTCTATTGATACAAATAATAATGGATTTATCAGTTTAAATTATTCCCTAACTCTCTAAATATATAATATGGAAAATATTCTTCATGTGTAAGAGATTTAATAATCATTTTTTATTATTTAATTATATATGGTTATATCCAAACTTTTTTACCTGGTATTAAAGCATGTTTGAAATGTATGTTTCTATGATAACTAGATCTTGGAGTTTGGGTTTGGGGTATTACAACATGTCTAGTTAACTTTAACATCCAAGTTTCAGATCACAAGTAGAGATAAAATATCATGTCTTAGCTTGTCTCCTTGGTTTACGGTCTGTACTAAGCCATGATGATACTCTTTCTCTACCAACCTATTCACAATCACCAATACATAACTTCATAATCCATATTATCTCTCAACCATTACCTCTAATTTTACTCTATCATGACCCCCTCCCTCTAATGGAACTCTACTCGGGATGAAAATGAAAAAAGATAGATAATGAAACTTGAATCCCACTTTCAATAAGCCACAGGTTAGAGACCAGAATTGGGGGTATATAAATCACACACATGGGAGGAATTACCCTTTATATAGTTTAAGGAGTAAGATATAATAAGGATAAACCGCTAACCAAAACCATGTTTAAACCAAAATAAATTCCAATACATGTAATTTTCTATATAAACATAAAGGAAAAAAATAGCAAGTGCCAAGAGTAAAACTATATAGTGATCAAAAACTCTAATAACCCCTGATAACTTCTTTACAATTATTAAAAGATAATAATGTATAGATTCATAAAAAACATATTATTACTGACCTAAAAATTTGTTTATATTTACATAGGGTGAGCATAACATATATACTCAGTCGGATCCTCCATGAAACCTCTCATGAAAAATGTGAAGGAAGCTTACTAAAGCTTAGTGAATAAACAAATGAAACTCTCTCATCACATAAACAAGTAATACTATTTTCTCATCCTCACCATGAATCACTTACCAAATCTTATATAGAAGTAAACAATTATATATCAAAAGAATATATATATATATATATATATATGCACCCTTCTACAACTTCTCCAAGAGTTTATCACTCTTGATCCCCAATGCCTCATATCTTGTCCTAATAAATTCTATAAGTAAGTCATAATTGATTTTACTTGGGCCTCATACCTACCTACCCCAGTTTCATGAAAGGCCCATCATCTCATTTTGACATTAGTTCACAATCCATCTCATCATAATCAGTATCCCATATTTAAACAACAGTATATCTAGAAGCCAATAAAGTTTGTATAAATTAATTATACCTCAAGCCATCACATCCAATACACATATTCCCATGGGAATCCAGATCCGCCATGAATAGATATAAGTATACAATATTACTCAATCGATCACAACCTACATGTAAATTTATTGTAAATCTCTATATATCACAACCCTAGTTGGAACACACCACATATCGTAACCCATTATAGGATGGGATATTCCAACTATCTACTTACAAATAGAGGGTGAGTGAGAGGGAAATTCTAGCTATCTATTTTCTTTAAATCCCAGATGTTGGAGAAAAAATACCCCCTATAATGACTCATATTTTCCATGATTTCTCTTAAATAATATATAGATTATTTTAGAGACCAGGCGCTGAGACAACAGGTGATTCAAAGTCCCAATGTTACAAGAATAAATGTTTAAAATATATTAAAAATATTAAATATCACACATGTGTAGTTTTCCTAAAAAATGTAATAACCTCTAAATAGGTTCCCGGATCTGAAATCTGAGGGCACCATTGACAATAGAATGTGATTTTTACCTTAGGTACAACTTAACATTAGTTAGTGCGGTTCATTTTTTAAAATGTCATTGAAGCTGCAGAAATGAATAAAATTATTTAAATAAAATTATTTTATTTCATTTTTCCATGCATCGACTATTTATTATTTTAATATACTTTTTTGTCAGGATTCCAGGTTTAGCTGTATAATCTGGGAACCTCTAGAGAATAGTAATAGAGAACATTGTAGAATCCTCTCGAGCGAACAATGACATATCAAAGATATATGTACCTCATATTCGATGGATCCCTCTAATGAAGATGACGATACATCATTCTCCATCATTAATCAGTATGAATTGATGTAGGGAATGTGATTAAATTAATTTATTCTCCATTATTTATTTATATATGAACGTGAATCAATCGACGAACATATTGACTCATTAATCATGCATATTGCGGGATAAGATTTTAATTGTATGGTTTATTTGGGAGATTTCTTGTGTTTTTTCGATTCATCTTCATTTATAATTATAAGATAAACAAATTGAGGATGACACAAACATCAGTTGGGGTTCATTCCTCATGGATATTCTTTGTGCATTTCTCACTCCTTTCTTATTCAACATGGGTGACCCATTTGGTCATTAGTTCAAAAAAAATTCGATGAATCAATCGTTACGCATACGATTCTTAGATCAGTGAATTTTTATTAGATATACGATCTTAGATTGATGTGGAATATGTGTTAAATAGTAGTGGAAAATAGATATGGTCGGTTTTGAAACCCCTGATTAACAACTTAGGTGCATGGAAGATGATTCAGATGAATGATTCTATTTTTCAAGTGAATCAGATGGTTGAAATCTAGTGGAAGATGAAAATGAGTTTCAGTTGAGTTAGATCCACGAATCTTAGAGCAATTGGATATAGATTCTGAGGTGAAGGCAGCATGGATGTGAGTGGGAGGAATAAGAATGGTTTCTGGAAAAAAATTATACACATGACGTGTATCCCTTTGTTAAATGGAGTGTAGTCCCCCTTAATTGAATCTTCATGTACCTCAAGACGAACAAGGACACTGGGTGGAGTAAACAGGTTGCCTATATGTCATGTACTCCCCCACGTGACAGGGTTGGATCATGTACAATGGATACCCCATGTACTGGTACATGGGAACAGGTACATGGTCTAATGTCATGTACTACCACACAGCTGGAGTGCATGGACCGGACCTAGTATACAGGGGCACGATGTGTAACCCCTCCACACGCAGTGTACTCATCTATACTACACAAACATGGCTTGATGACATGGGCCATTTACATAGGTAGAACCTGAGGTAAAGGTACATGGTGTGTAACCCCCTCTACCCATCATGTACTCTTTCATACATGTATTAGATCTATTTTCCTCTATATCTTTTAAGAGTTTCATTAGGGTTCGTTACCTATATCCTTTCCTTGAAGGTTGGTACAAATCACTTCGTACTCCTAGGACAATGATACCTTCAATAGGACTTCCTGGATAGAGTTGTTGGAATCCCCTGAGAGGCTTGGAGTAGGATCCTATTAATCTTCATGCCCTAGGTAGAGTTTTCAGTATCGACATTACCAATACTACCGGGCACCGATCCTCTACTTAGTGAGTTAATCCAAATTGAGTTGTTGGTATCACCCCATGGACCTACACTACCACAAAATTTGGTTTCTGCAACACTACCCTTTAACGGCCCTAAAAAAGCACTAATAAATGGGATACCTTTATCAGCGCTAAAAAAAGTGATGATAAAGGTACCCCCTTTATCATCCCTTTTTTAGCACTGTTAAAAGGGACCCCTTTATCAGCGTTTTTTAATAGCGCTGATAAAGGGGGTTATTTATCAGCAATTTTTTTACTAGTGCCATTAAAGGGTATATTTTAAAAAAATCATTAAAAATAATATATTAATATATTAATATATTAATATATTAATATAGATATAAATATAATTGTTATTTTTTAAATATGTTTTTGATAAGTATAAAGAGACATTTACATTTTATATATAATAAATTTTGTGAAAATGGCTTAAAGATATTTTAAAAAATATTATTAACTAATAATATGATAATTGTCATCAACTAATAATAATTTAATTACAATTTAAAGACACAAAAATTCAAAAAATTAACAAAATATCCAAAATAAGTTGAAAATGTAACTCAAACTTCAAACAACCATAACTTTTGATCCAGGTGTCCGTTTGATATTATGGATTCGAAATTTTATCAATTTTCATAGAGTAATGTTATTTATAATCATATATCTAACAATATATACATATTTTTTTATATATTCATACATAAAAAATTGATTTTATAAATAAATAATTAAACATATTTACATATAAAGTATATTTCTCAGTATATAAGCCTTATCTAAATATAAAATATTATCCATTTTATTGGAAATGAAATTGAATGAATATTTATGTACATATACATATATAATTAATGTATATATAATGTTTATATATATATATATATATGTGTGTGTGTATTTACAGACATAAATATGTTTATCTACATATTCTAATATATGTATATAAATAATGATTTTTTAATCTATGTAAATAAATATAAATATGTATAATCATATTTATAGAAGCAAAGACACATATATATATGTATGTATATATGTATGTATTTATTTATTTATAAACACTCACACAGTTAATATTTTAAATATTTAAATATATATAAATATGGATAAAAAATGTAACGAAATATATATAAATATATAAATATATCATAAAATGAAAAAAAATATATGTTTTTTTATATACCTATGTAATGTGTGCGTGTGTGTGTGTTTTTTTGTATTAACAATCTAATGTGTATTATCTATATATTCTAACATATGAATATACATATGAATGTACATCTGAATACACATATGAATATAGATATGAATATACATATGAATATATAATATATGTAAATATATATAAATATATATAATTATAATTACAGATACACATGTATATATAAAATATATACAAGTGTATGTATGTTGTATGTATGTTGTATATATTTATGTATTTATTTATATAAAAACACACACACACAAAAATTTATAAATGTATTTAAAACTAATTTTATAAATATATATTAATATACGAATAAATATACAACTAAAAAATATAACTAAATATATGAATAAATAGATATTAATATATATTAAAATATGAATAAATGTATGTTTCGTGGTTCCTTGAAATATGTGTTCTAGTTTTAAGAATCGCTATTTCCAGGCGGTTTCCATTGCATTTATTCATGGAACCAGAAAATTCCAACAGTTCTTTATACAAAGGGGACCTACTTTCCAAAGGTAGTCGTTCGTTAAGTTAAAACATTACGATACTTAAGAACATGCATTGGTCAAGAGGATGGGAGGTCGGACTCATCACACCCTTTTGGGGGGAATTATTGTCTACTCCGGGACTCTCTTTTTAAATTTAAGATATTTTCATGATTCCTTATTAATTCAACAAGTATGTCATAAGTATCCCTTGGAATTTACAATCACTAATTAACATGTGTAAAATTTAGAATCATCAGTATTAATTCATGGTTCCTCATTAATGGAAAATTTTGTATGTATTCGAGGATTTCCATCAATGGTATCCTCTAATATACTGATTAGAGATTCTTTTAATCATCATTGTGATGATACTAGTTTTTAAGCCACTCAGTGGGGAACTCTGGAATTTATTGTCATCTAGGGAGACGAAGGTTTGTTTTGGTCTTGGGATCGTGACCGTAAAATCGGATACCTATGTATCCTTGTGAAAGGAATCAGAACCCTCATAATTCGGAATCGCTTTATAGGACACATCATACCTTTTAAGGTCATGTGATAAGGACCTCTAAGAGAAAGGTTCCTAGTCATAACATAGTGTGGGACTTAGGCTAAAGCATCCAAAGGAATTTAGAAAAGATATGGGTTTCCAAGTAAGATCAGAACCTATAGGGAATATGGCCCAAAGAGAATAGGGTTGATTTGAAGTATTGGGTTTGAACCTCAAGGAGGCTTCCTACATATCCCATATTGATGTGAATCAAAGCCCACGTAGTTCAATGTGTCTCGTAGGAGAGTATGGTCCTTTGAGAGAGATGAGTTTGGGATTACTTTATGAAAAAGTATTCCTTGATGATTTGAGGATTGAATTTGGGGCTTATTTCCTAAATAGGATGCCCACATTGGGTGAATTTAAGGTTGGATTCATGAGGAGGATATCCAGTGATCTCGGTCTCTGAAAAAGATTTCTAAGTATCCTGATTTGAATAGGAATCAGAGTTCTCTTAGTTCATTCCAATGAGTGTTTGTGCACATGTTACAACCATCACGTATTTTTAAGCCCACGTGAGTCATGTCTGGTGTGAGAAACAAGAGGATGTGAAAGCTTCAACAATGAAAATTCACACTTTCAAAATTTTCCTCCATGTTGATGGAAGATGGCGTGTCGACTGTGGAATAGGACGAGGTGATGAACCCTCCCTCTGTTCTATTTACATTGGACAAGGGTCCAATGTATGGAAGAAGGGGTGAAGGTGATAATATTATAACAGGATGGCTTCCCTTTTGGGAATTGTTTGTGGCTTACTCCTAAGTAGTATGCCCATTTGAGATTGGTTGGGGATTACTCCAAAGGAGGATGCCCATTTGAGGTTTAACCTGGCATAAAAGTCAGGTGATGAAGTTTGAGGAGTTTCTTGAGGAGTGTATCGACTCAAGGTACTTAAGGAATCCATAAGGAGAGTCCAAAATCACAATATGTAAAAGGAACCAAAAGGAATAAGTCAACTCAAGGAACTTCATTGAGTGTTATGGATTGTCTCAAATCATGGTATTCGAAGGTTGGAAGTTGAGCCACATAAAGGGCACAATGTGAAATGTCCTTCACCATATCTGAAAAGTTCATGGTGTGACTCTCCATTTTTCATGGGCATTAGTGATGGAAGCAAAGGGGCAGACCCGAAGGGCTGGCATTGTAGCCTGGCACTAACCCTGAGCAAGGGTGTGGGGGCGCAAACCCTGCGGTATGGACCAGTGGGGTCGCTCAGGTGCTCCACCAAGGTGCCTTGTGTAGGTGCTCCGCGTAGCTCCCCTGTGGAAGTACACCACGCAGGTGCCGCGTGAAGGTTCTCCAGGCAGGTGCACCGTGCAGGTGCTCCTGGCAGGTGCTCCATGCAGGTGCTCTGGGTAGGTACGCCGTGGAGGGGCTCCGTGTAGGGACTGCGCGCAGGTGTAGCACGAAGGTGCTTCGCAAAGGTGCTCCGCGCAGGTGCTCCGTGCAGGTGCAACGCACAACTCCATATGTTCTAGACCCTGATGGGACTTTGAACCACTTTTTCACTTTAATTATCTCTTATCTCATGTTTTAGAGAGATTACTAAGAAAATTTGGGGGATCTTGGTTAAATAGATACGCAATGGGAGCTTTGGGACTTCTTCCAACTTTTTCCGTCTCTGAAATGGGGAGCCCAAGGGTCCTATTTATAGGCAAGGAGGGGACCTGGTCGAAGGGAGTTTTTCCATGTAGGTCCCCCGCATAGGTCCTCTATGTAGGGGTGAATAAATTATTCTTCCATGTAGGTCCTTCATGCAGGTCCTCCGCGTAGGTCCTCCGCATATGTCCTCCGTGTAGGTCCTCCGCATAGGTCCCTCACGTAGGTCCCATTGTGAAATTTTATCCGTCTTCTGAGTGCCATAACTTGTAATCCATAAGGTTGTGTGGGCTCCACGACCAGTCAAATTGAAGGTCTTGAAGATATCTAAACTTCATGATATGGTAAATGCAGCAAGTCTTCTCGGATGAAAATCACAAATTGAATTTAATGTTTTGACACTTTTTCATCACCGATCTTGGAAATCCATTGCCTACTCTTGGATAGAGAAATTAGCCCACTTATCCATCGGGTATGGAGTAGTATTTTGGCACATAGAAATATATCCTAAATCTTCTTCCATAATGTTGAAAAAAAACATCTTTAACCATACTTAACACACATTTTTTTGTATATGTGAGAATCATATATTCACTCTACGGAAAACTACATGGAACACATTTTATGGTTCCTACAATATATATATTGATATAACTAAATATATATATATATTAATATAAATCTATATTAATATAAATCTATATTAATATACGGATAAATAGAACAAAATATATTTAAATATATAGATATATCATTAAATTGAGAACAAAGCAACATGGGAGAGTGGTAAAGGGTCTAGGCGTGTAAGGGAGAGGTCTCGAGTTCGAATCCTGGGGGAGGCAGAGGTGTGTGGCCTAGTGCAGAGGGGTGCTAGCACTGCTAAAAGGGGGTGTCTAGCACTATTAAAGGGAGTGGAGGGGGTGTGGGTGCATGTAGGTGGGAGGGGGTGTAGCGTTGATAAAGGGGGGTGGCTAGCGCTATTGAAGAGGTGGCTCCGATTAAAATATTTTTAAATTTTTTTACGTTTATCAACATTTTTTAGACCTGATAAAAAACACCTTTTATCAGTTCTTATTTAGTACTGTTTAAAGGGTCCTTTATCAGCACTTTTTTGAGTGTTGATAAAAGGGACCCCTCTTTATCTTTGCTGAGATTTACAGTGTTTTTTTAGTGCTGTAAATGTCCATTTCTAACGCTTTTAAAAGCCATATTTGCAGTAGTACTAGTTGTGATCCACATTTGTGTGTCATATTCTGTTAGGATCTATCAACATGTATCTTTATCATGAAAAGACCTGATGATTTTTACTCTTCAAACGGACATCATCAGTGCTATCAAACTCAGGAGTGTGTTCTCCCAGATGAGCGCTTCGTGGAATCTTCAATCTAGAATTCTAGGGATAGTATATTATTCTTGTTTATTACCTTTATAATATATATCTATATTGAGTATATATGAATATTCATGTTATATTTATTGTATATATATACATATGTATATCTTACTATATTTCCTCTTGTATGCTTTGTGTTTTTGGGGTGTCATACTGAGTATTTTTATACTCACTCATACATGGTCTTTTCCTACACATGTCATTTCTTGTGAAAATGATCAGCCTTTTGATAGAGTCCTAAGAAGACCAGGGCTAGAGGGTGCTTAGAAACACTAAATATAATGAGTTGTGTTCATGCGTCTTTTATACAAGAGTCCCAATATCTTTAATATCATGTTGTACTTGTGTTACAAACTCTTTGTGGTCAGATTATATTTGGACCTTTTTACATTAATTAAATCCTTTCGTACTCTGGTTATGGGATATAGTTTTATGCATGTAATGGATGCTCAGTTGTATTTACATTTCAGAATTTTGTGATCTTATAGATGTGTGTGTGTCTCTAGGTACTTAGGAAATTACCCTCATGTTAGTGATATGCCAACTCAGTGCTAGTTACCAGCCCCTGGCCTATTAGAGGTGGGATTGGGGAATCAAGGCACATGCCCCACTAGGATGGGTCATGACAGAGTAGTTTCAAAGGTGGTCAGTTATACCTTAGGACCAAGAGTCAGTGAGATTTGTTTGGGGAAACAGTGTTAAGTGTTTCGAGTTTGGAGTTTATTCTAGAGACTCCATTTTTGGTGTGTCAACGAATGTATCTGTACACCAGGTCTCTGATCACCTTATTTATAACTCGGTACCTGAGAACATTGTATCTAGGGAAAACAATGGTACATGAATCATATAGAAATTGGTTGTGGCTACATGTCATTTTTGAGTAATCTCTCCATATATACTCATCGAATGTTGTATATATTGTTTATTTTAGGATTCTTATGTGAAATATGCTAGCTAGGATTCAATATTATGATCATGAGGATGATACCCTCCAGGATGAGGTGTCGATACAGGAACCAGTTCTAAAGATTTTACTTCTAGGTAGTACAACATCCATACCACCACCTGTAGAGAAGTATGTGGAACCCAAAATACCAGTGGTTAAGGTGAGCTAGAGGAGTGCACTTCAATAGTTCCATAGATATAAACCCTCAGGTTTTGAGGTGAGCCTATCCCACAAGTGGTTGAAGACTGGCTTGAAGTGGTGACCAGATTTTTCCATCAAGTCGTTACACCAGCAGATCAGATGGTGGTCCTAGAAATGAGCCTTCTTCTTGGATCTATAGGGTTATAGTGGGGATTAGTTACCCTATCTTATGAAGAGGAGAATCATTCACGGATATAGTTCAATCATCTATTTAGATATGGGTTCTCATTATCTATGTTGAGGGATATTGGTATTCATGAGCATCTTCCGTCGTAGTTGGGAACCATGATTGTATCTGAGTATTTATTGAGGTATACCAACCTCTCTAGGTACTTGATGGATATGGATTGAGATTATTTCTTTAGGGATCATAACTTTGAGCAAGATTTACATATGGATATCCAAGCCAGCATTGTCCCTCTGTGCATTCCTACCTATACTGGGGTGCCAGAGTGAGATTTGTTCGTCGAGAGTTTCTTGGCTAATCAGATAATTATAGTGGTTTTCAATTGTGGGAAATCATAAGCAGAGACCTCAGTAGTAGGGAGTCAATGTCAGTATTAGAGACCTTGATATGGGATTCATTTCAAGACGAGATCTCAAGACATAGGATCCTCAGTACAGGGCTCACATGGTGGTTCTAGTCATCCAAAAGTGAGGAGGTGCTACTCATCTGATGGTAGGGTACATCATGCTTAATATTTTCCAACCCACCATATAGTTGATAGAGAGAATGTGGAAGGACTACTGAGGTAGAGACAGTGGAAGGAGCAAATAGTAATTTGGGATGTTTGACGTAGAAGAAGAGTTGGAAGAGCAGGAGTAGGTGGTCAATGTTCAAACATGTTACCACCACCACCCCTGGGAGGTCCACACTAGGCTAAGGGGGCTTGAGGAAAGTGGAGGGGAAAACTAAAGGTAGTCAAATCATACGACATGGAGTCGGAAAGAATGATTCAAGGTATAATTGGTGCCTTTTATAATTTAGCTACAATATTGGTAGACACGAGTTCTATTAATTCCTTTCTCACCACATATCTTGTTTAGGACCTAGAGATTCTGGTAGAACCATTAACATGATCCTCACACTTAGATACGCCTACTAAGAGAAGGCTTAGTGATTATGCACTTATGATGATAGTGTGACCTGGCTCTTAGAGATGAGAGTTTTTTTTGGGTCTCTTGGTTGTAGCGTCAAAGCCTTAAGAAACCATTCTTGGTATAGATTCTTTATCTGCAATGCATGCCCAAATTGAATCTTTTATGAAAAGGGCATGTTGTGTCCATAGTGATAGAACCAGGTTCTTTTTTGTTGGTGGAAAGGAAAACTAGATAGTGTGGGATAGACTTGTGCATATGAGGGGAAATCTGATTACTCATTAGTTTTCTAGTCTAGCCCTTGGTGTAGTGGATGTTATGAGGTTCTAGTTTCCTATAGTAATGGGGTATTAGAAGGATGTATTCCTAAAAAGATATTACAGGTTTACATCTCTACCAAGAGATAGACTTCAGAATTTATCTACACCCCATGATGGCACCAAATATTGGTGCCATCATATTTATTGGCTCCTGTAGATCTTCCTGAGCTAAGGGTAAAATTGGAGGACTTATAGAGGAAGGTATTTATTTGACCCAGTGTTTCACCCCGGGTATCCCCAATTTTGTTTGAAAAGATGGTGGATGGGATCATGAGGTTGTGTTTGGACTACTGGTGCTTGATCCAGATGACCAAGAAGAATAATTATCCACTACTGACGATCGATGACCTCAATAATTAGTTGAGAGGGGTGCAATGGTTCTCGAAGATTGACCTCAAATCGGGTTATCACCAGATATGAGTATGAGGTGAGGATATACTAAATACAACATTCATATGTTTATACAGTCAATATGAGTACATGGTGATGCCCATAGGTGTAAGGAATGACCTAAAAGTGTTCATCGGACTCATTAACCAGATATTTCATCCTAACATGGACCGGTTTGTGGTAGTCTTCACTAATGATTTCTTTATGTACTTGGTGTCTGAGGATGTGCACACGAGAAACTTAAGAATACATCTGGACATACTTTAAGATCACCATCATTACAGAAATCTCTTGAAGTGTTAGTTTTGGATACATACTATCCACTTTCTGGGACATGTTATCTCTGTGAATGGAAGGGAAGTGTACCCAGTCAAGGTTGAGGAAATTTTATCTTCAGATCCACATAAGTGTGTGACAGAGGTGTAGAGATTCTTTTGGTTGGTAGGCTATTACCATGAACTCATACTTTATTTCTCTAGGATATCAACACCCAGGATAGCTTTAACTCAAAAGGGTAGCCTTTTGTGTGGAGAAAGAAGTTCCAGTAATCTTTTCAGCTGTTGAAGTAGAGTTTGAATAACACTCCCATATTGAAATTTCTAAAGGAGGGTGTTGAGTACACAGTGTTCAGTGATTCATTAGGGACTAGTATTGGTTGTGTTTGAATGAAAAGTCAAGCAGTGATTGTCTATGGTTCATGCCCATTGAGACCACATAATCAGAACTACGTGAACCATGATCTTAAGTTAGCAGTGGCGGTATTTTCATTAAATATGTGGTGACCAACCTGATGGGTGAGAATTTTATCATCTATTTTGATAACAAGAGTCTCAAGTATATCTTCTCTCAGAAAGATATTAACTTGATATAGAGGTGATGGCTATAGTTTCTCCAGGATTATGACTCCAAAATTTTAGACACTCTTAGGAATAGGAACATGGTAGTAAATGGTCTTAGTAGGAAATATTTTTTACACTTACTGAGTGATTCATAGAAGTAGTTGGCTTTATTTCAATTATACATTATGGATTTTGATGGATCATCTTACCTCTAATTGATTTTTTTCACCAATATACTCTTACAACATGTTAGGGAGGCACAACTTCGGGATACTAACTATGAGACCCTATGTGATTAGATATCTACTAGGAATTATTCTGATGGATATTTGAAAGTTGTATAGTATGTTGTTCTATTCAAAGAATGCATGGTGGTACCAATGAGATTGCGAGTGTAGGTTCTAAGAGAGTTTCCGACATCTACTTTAGTGGTACATCCATGTGTGGATAAGATGTACCCGGACCTCTGATGTCATTTTTGGTGGCCAAGGATGAAGAAAGTAGTTGCAAAGTTTGCCTCTTGATGATGTACTTTTCTGTAAGTGAAGTCTAAGAACTATGTTCTATCAGGTTTACCTCAACCCCATGAGGTTCCCGAATGGAGGTGGGATAGGATATATATGCACTTAATAACAAGATTACTATGTACACTCAAGGGACCCGATTCCATCTGGGTGATCAGATACCGAATCAACAAGTTGAACCACTTTTTAGATATACGATAGAAGGGTTCAGTAGGGAAATTAGGATGCCTCTATGTTCACGAGATAGTATGAGTCCATGGAGATCTATTAACAATTTTTTCGGATCATGATGCTCATTATATATCTCAGTCATGGAAGGGATTAAAGGAGGTATTTGGGACCTAGTTAGGCATGAGTATAGTTTTTTACCCACAAACTGACATCCAGACTGAGCATACCATTCAGGTTCTAGAGGAAATGTTGTGAGATTGCATGTTAGACTTTGTCCATAGTTGGGAGGATCATATACCACGGGTGGAGTTTGCATAAAAAAAACTACAATTCCACCATTAGTATGGATCCATTTGAGGCTTTTTATGGTAGACCTTGTATGTAATCACTTTCCTCAACTATACCATGAGAGTCCGCACTCATGGGCCCAAATTTGGTGCAACCTACAACAGAGAAGGTGTAGATCATCCAAGAGTGGATAAATACTACAAAGAGCTATCATAAATATTATGTTGACATGAAAATGATGCCTTTGGAGTTTGAGGAAGGAGACCATGTGTTCCTACATGTTTCACCTTGATGTGGATAATGGAGATTTGGCCAGGGTGGTAAGGTATCTTTGAGATTCATTGAGCCTTTCCCAATACTGAGTAGAGTTGGTAAGGTGGCATACCACTTATCTCTACTTCCACAATTAAATCATTTTCATGACATATTCCACATGTCTCAACTAAGAAGGTACATGTACGACCCATCGCATGTCATCGAATGAGGTGAGATGGTCATCAAGGATGGAGTAACCTTTGTTGAGTATCCATTGGATATCAAGGATTGACAAGAGAGGATATTTAATGGACGATATATTCATTTAGTGCATGTTTGGTGGAAGCACATGAATATGTGGGATAGTACATGGGAGTAGGAGTCCATGATTCCTACTTAGTACCCACATCTATTTTAGTAACCATTGATTTGGCTTTTTGGGACATAAATCCCCAAGTTGGGGAGAATGTAATGACTCATATTTTCTATTTATTATTTTTAAATATTATATGGATTAATTTTATAACCAGCCATTGAAACAATATGTGATTATAAGGACCTGTGTTCCTAGAAGAAATGTTTGAAATATATTAAAAATATTAAAGAGCACACTTATGCAGCTTTCCTAAAAAGGTAGAATAACATCTAAATGGGATCCTAGATCAGAAATATAAGGGAAACATTGCACTCAATACATGAGATTTACCCTAGGCATGACATAGCATTATTCAGCATGGTCTGTTTGTGGAAAATTCATTGTGGGCGCAAAAATGAATAAAATTATTTTATTTCATTTTTCGACGCAAGGGATATTTACTCTTTAAATAGACTATTATGTTAGGATTCCAAGGTTATCCGTAAAACCCAAGAACCTATGGAGGATTATTGAAGATAACCTTAGAGAATCTAATTAGGAGAAAAATGATAGATCAATGATTTATGTACCTCAGATTCGAATGATATTTCCAATGATGATGATGAATCATTCTTGGTCAGAAATAGATAATAATCAAGGTATGTAATGTGAATAAATTCTTTTATTCCTCATTATTAATTTATATCGAGAAATTAAATCAACTAATGAACATATTGATTCATGGATCATGCATATTGTGGGATGGGATTATAATTATGGGGTTTATTTGGGATATTTCTTGTGTTTTTTCTATTAATATTCATTTTTAATTCCAAAAGAAAAAAAATTAGGCCGACACGAACATCATCTGAGGTTCATTCCCCATCAATGTTCTTGGTTCTATTCTCCCTCCTTTCCTGTTCATCTCGGGTGACCCCTTTGGTCTGGGGCTCAATGAAATTCGATCAATCGATCATTGTACATAAGATTCATTTCACAAAGATCTGATATTAGATATTTGGGATTGGCTTGATGTAGAATAGGTGTTATGATGATAGTGGTGAATGGATCAGGCTGGTTTGGAAACCCCCAATTTACAATCAAGATGCATGGAAGATGATTCAGAATAATGATTCAGTTTTATAAGATAATCCTATTATAGAAATATAACAAAAAAATGGATATGATTCCCAAAAAAGGTATATCCTTGAATTCCAGCATGATTGCAGCCATATTCTAAGGAAATGATCGCACAGATGCGAGCTGGATGAAGAATTAGGGTTTCTAGAAGAACCTGATACACACGGAGTATAGACATTGGATACATGGTGTGTATCCCTCTTTGAATGACTTGAAATGTACATAAATAAGTATAGAGAGATGGTGTGGAGTACACAAGTTACCTACATATTGTATACTCCCCCACACAATAAGGTTGGATCATTTACATGTGCTACCTTGTGTACTAGTACATGGGATACCCCATGTATTGGTACACTGGAATGGGTAAAAGGTCTAACGCCATGTTCTGGCACACAGCTGGAGTACACCGACCAGACTCGGTGTATAGGGACATGGAATGTAACCCCTCCACAAGTCATGTACTCCTATATACTACATGGATATGGTTTTATGACAAAAAATATTTACACGGATAGAACCCAGGGTCAAGGGACACAGTGTGTAACCCCTTTACACATCGTGTACTCTTTCATAGATGGATTAGATATCTTGTCCTCTATATATTGGAAAAGTTTTCTTAGGGTTCATTCCCCTTATCCTTTCCCTCAAGGTTTGTATGAATCATTTACTACTCCTAGGACAACTATTAGTTCAGCGGGACTTCTTGGATAGAGTTATTCGAATCCCACAAGAGGCCCAATGTGGGATCCTCTATACATCTTCATGCTCTAGGTAGAGTTCTGGGTATGGATGTGACCAATCCTACTGCACATCAATACTCTACATAGCGTGTTAATACATATTGACTTGTTGGTATCACCCCATTTCCCATGATGTGATACTAATTTTTTGTATCATATTATCTTTGGATATATCGGTATGTATCTTTCTCATCATGAGATATGATGAGTAGTACCCCTCGGATGAACATCATCAGTGCTGTCAGACTCAGGAGCATGTTCTCCAGGATGAGTGATTCATGGAATCATTGAGATGGAATCCTAGGGATAGTATATAATAGTTTTTTCTTACCTTTAGACTGTGTTTATTTATTGATTATATCTGGATATTCTTGTTATATGTATTGTAGACATATAACTATGTAGAGCAGACTGTATTTCCTCTTGAATTATTTTTTTGGGTGTCCTAGTGATTATTTTTATACTCACCCCGGCATGGATTTTCTCACATGTGTTTCATATTGTGTAAATGATCAACCTTTTGATAGATTCCAAGGTGGACTAGGACCATACAGTACTAAGAAAGACCGAACACTCTGTGGTGTGTTCATTCAGCTTTCAGATTGTAATCCTAGTACCTTTATTTTGAGGTTAGACTTGTGTTAAAAAGTATTTGTAGTGTACTTTTATTTGTCCCAGTTTACTTTATTTACTTCCTATCATACTCTTTTTGTGTGATATAGTTCTATGCATGAATTGGATTCTAAATTTTTTTACATTTTAGTATTTTGTGGGCTTGGATATGTGTGTCTGTGTACATGTGCTTAGTCAATGCCCCCCATGTTAGTGATATGCCTAATAGGTTCTAGTCACCTGCCCATAGCCTATTGGAGGCAGGCTTGGGGAGTCTCATCACGAGCCACACTGGGATGGGTTGTGACACCCCTCCTTCCACATCTTTGTGTTGGTTTCCCTACCAATGTGGGTGGGGTAGCATATAAAATGGGAAATAATATAAATAATATCATACACAACAACACTATGGGTAATACATGTCTTTAGACTCATATTCTTCTATCATTGCATGAACCCTTAACTTCCACTACTAAGTTATATGTTATAAACAAGTAAAAAATCCTTAAATCTCTAATTAATTAATTGACAATAAATAAACATTATTGTAAGATTAACTTTTTAATCATCTTAATCCAAGTTTCATTGAGAATTTCAATTACTTTTTAATTTTCTCAAGTATAAAATCACTATTAAATATATTTAACATTTTCACCATATCTAACAAGATTTATTAAACCACATTACAAAAAATACACATTTTAAGCACATTCTCCTCAAATCATCCTGTTTACCAATCCCATGGTTTACCTTAATTAATATTAAGTATTTAACTTTACTTCCATAAAAAATACCCCATAAAATGGGTTGATTGTTTTTTCATTTAACATTCATAAATTATCCAGGAACTCTAGGACTCTTCCAAGGCAACCACATCATAACCACAAACGTCAAGTGTAGAGTCTAACTTTTTCAAGTGGTGGGAAACCAAAAAATCAAACATTCGGCCACCCAACGATCCAGAAAGTATTTAGAAATAGAAAGCATTAATGGCTTATAACTTCTCTAAACTCATCCCAACTACCCTAGTGTCCCAAAACATTGCACAAAACAAGAATTTTTTTATAGTCACATGCATCAATCCTAACTATATCTCAGGTTCCCAACCCATTTCTCATCTATGGTTCCTAAACATATCAATTTAAATGTCTGTCAAACATCGCCATGCTCCCATACCATTTCTCACCAAGTAAAACCAACCACAATAGGTTATCAAACAATAAAAAAATAATTTAAAAATTCTTATGGAACATAAATTTAAAAATTATTTTTTACATATAGGAAAAATTACTAAGGATATAGAACAAATTCATACAGGTCTTCAATAAAATGAACCATCTTTCTAATCCCTAAAGAATTTATCTTTAGAAAACCAACATTTTAATTCACATATTGAATTAAATAGTTTATTATTCATAGGTTTTCAGTAACAATAAATGTACTACTTATCATTAATCCAAATCATTGAAATAACTTAAACATGGGTTTAGTATTACTTTCATTATCCAACAAAAATAAGGAATAATGGATATCAAATTACATTCCTCTTTCATTACCCACATCATCATAATTATTGTGGATTTATTTTTTATCATATTTCTATAAAATAAAAATGCTAAGAACACCAATATTCAAAAAAAAATATTGAAAACATCCTTAGAAAAACATGAGGCATCAACATGAATAAAACAAAAATAAATCCAAAACCTAGACCATAAATTCATTTTTTGTTTAAATTCCATGTTCTTAGATTTATTAGGTTAATTCCACTACTACCCAAACTATTAAAGAATAATAATCCCACAATGTCACTTTAAATAAGATAAAGGTGAAAAATCCCCTACCTCAACATCTAGAGATACAAAGATTTCATAAATGAATATTACATCTTATTAGATGAATATTCATTACCAATCATGAAAACCTATTCCATAACCATATATTTTTAGTGTATTTTGAAACATGGATACATAAATAATAGGTACATCAAATTTTTACATCATATCCCACTTATGTATTCACAAATATGACCCTTCTTATACATATCATGAATAAAACCTTTCATCATATCATGGGAAAAAAGGAAACATAAAAAGGGTGAGCTCAGATGCTTTGAAAGAGTAAACAAGGGAGATTTTCATTATTATTTAATCATAACATGAGAATAATTGTATAAGAACATGATATTAAAATTGAAAAACCATACCCAGAAATTCATTGATCATAATAATGAGTCATGGAATAAATCTGAGTGGTTCATAAGACAAGAATCATAAAGGAGTCAAATATTATGATCCATGAGGGCATAACATTTTAATAAGATCATTTAATAAAAGTGTGTAAGAAATTTTAGCATTTCATAATCATAGAAATATTATTCCAAGGATACCCACCTATAAATTAATCACATGTTCTTATTGGGATAACCACCCATGTTCCTTCGTTGATCATGGGATAACCTCCTATATACCCTATTTTGGGATTGGTGTAACTTATAATTTACCCTCTTTTGATCTTGGGATAACCTCCCATGTACCCTATTTTAGGATTGGGATAATCTCCAAAGTATCCCATATTGAGATTGGGATAACCTATCATGTGCCCTTTGAGATCATGAAACATAAATCTTTTCCCAATTAATTAGAGTGATGTAATGAAACCACCCATAACATAATAATAATACATTCATATTTATAACATAAGATCATGAAAACAATTATCATTCCATCATAACTTAACTTTTGTAAATAAAATGGGTTTTATAAATATTTTATCATCATAACAATAAACCATTAAAAATAATAATAATAATGTCACCATGGAAACATTTCCCTAATTAATTATAACTAACATAAAAGGATGTCATCATACAGAAAAAAATTTATTTTAAATATCAATAGAACATTGCTAGAGGATAATACACATTTTACTTTGAAATCAAGTATTCAAAATCACAAAATTTCCAAAATACTAAATAAAAAATTTTATTTAAAAAGAACCATGTAAAAGTTTTTAAGTAATTTTAAAATCATTGAGCAGTTATGATGATGGGAAATTAAATTCATTTTCTAATCTTTAAAATAAATATAATATTCACACCTTTAGAAAAAGTACCTTTTTCAAAAAAAATGGAAAAAAGTTTCTTTTAATGATTTTTGTAAAAGGAAAAACATGGGTAAAAATGACTTCAAACAAACATTTTATATTAATTAAAACACTATTTATAATATTTTACAAAAAATGGATATGGAATAAAAATGGTTTCAGACCAAAGATAAAAATAAATTCATTTTTCCATAAAAATGTTATTTTGGTATCTTGAGTACATAAATAATAGAAAATGAAATCAAAATATTTACTCTCTAGAAATAACGATAGGATAATTTAAGACATAAAATTTTGGAGAGATATATTATATAATTTCACCATTGTATATTTAAGTATAATCATTCCTGGTATAAATGGTATTGTAATGTAAAACCCTTACCTCAAGTTTGAATTTCTTCGTAAGTGTTCTACTTACCAGCAATCTATTTTTTCATTTTCTAAAAAGTTGGTTTATGGGAAATTGGTAACCTAACAGACAAACCACAAACCAGAATACAAATCACCACAGTAGGAGAATTCAAAATTTGAAGAAACCAAACCCCACGCCTCGGGACACGAACCCACAAGTCGGCCTCGAATCTCGGGATCCCTCGAACCTTGCAACACCTTGAACCATGGCCAGCCTCGAAACACACCTGAGACGGCTGATATTCCACAACAACCGAGTCACCACCAAGATTCACTGGTGTCCGTCGTCGCCGTTATTGTGTAAAAAACCCTGATTAACCCTTAGGCCAGAATCAGAAACTAGGTCGTCATCATCCCCGACCAAAGTAGCCAACAAAGGAAATGAACTCCCCAACACAATCAAAAGCAGCATAATCAAAACCAAAAACAGTGAAATCAACCAGTAAAAATCAAATGAAGAATCCATCTAAAGCCTTGGATCCATGTATTCCATCAACGCAACACCTTGAAGTCAAAATCAAACAACAGAATCACAAAACACATCTCCAGACCTGCAACCAACTATCAAAACCCTTAAAGATCTAGGATCTACAGGATCAAAACCAGTCACCTTTTCCATCAACCCGAACGCCAATAAACCGGAGAGAAATCCGGCCACCCAAACACCAGCCGCACGAAAACCAGAACCAAAAACCTGTCGCTGCCAACCCGATATCTTGAGGAGACACGATTAACCACCCACACACATATCAGAGGACGATTAGAAATACCACAGAAGATAGAGGCTGGGAACTCGGCCGTTGGACCAACACCGTGCCACCAAGGAGCCCTATCCATCATACGGGAGTTGAGCGAGAGAAAAGTCGACAGTGATGTGAAACGCCAAGACAGTCGAGCCCATGAAGTCAACCAACACCACTTCAACAGGGGAACCACCACCACGAACTCATGAGAGATGGGAGGATGAGCCGATCCAACCTATGGAGGAGGGCGGTGGCGACGAGAAGGAACCCTAAGGAGGGAGAGCCCCTTACGAGCTCATTTCCATCCCATTATTTCATGGGGGTGTTCTAAATTCTTATATAAGGAATTTAAATTTATTATAATTATATAAAACAACCATATTAAAACCTATAATACCATATATGATTTAATTATAAAATCTCATCACTGGTTCATTAACAATATTTCATTATCATTATCATTTTAGGTGTTAACAGCTTCGTTTTTCATAAATGTTTTTGTTTGAAAGATCTAGTCCTTATGTTATGTAGTGGTTCAATCATCTAAAAAAATATAATCATGATATAAATATCATATATATTCATTATATACATATTTATAATCATCCATAAAATTTATAGATATAAAAATTAGTTACACCAATTATGGAGACAATAGTCCGTATGTATGCATGAACATTGTTTTCATTTTCAATTGAAAACAAATAAATAAATATAAATAATATTTTATCACTTAAAAACTATAAATTTATCATACATATAATATATAGACATTAAATCTATCATAATAACTAACCATAAATTATGGTGATGGAAAATTATATCGCTACGTGGAAGTGGTAGTCCACGCGTATGCATGTGCGATACTTTCATTTCTCATTTGATGGGAAAGATATGGAACAATGTTGGTACATAATCATAATAACATGTTATTATATTTATGATACATTATTAATAATTTTATTATGGATAAAATATTTTTATATATTGTGTAATAATAAATAAAATTGAAAGTACTCAGTTAAAAGTTATACCTCTTCATTGAGAATCGTCATTTGGCATGTACATTAAATCATAAAATATGGGTCTTATAAGAAGACTATGAAATCTAAGGTAAAGGTAATAAATATATAAAGGTATTTTAAAGTTATATTCTAATATATAAGGGTAAAAATACATGAATAATGGAGGATAGAAGGTGACCTTTTATAAGTGACGGAGAGGACATACCTAGAGTAACTTAAAATATTTAAATATAATTAGCATATTACTCAAAAAAAATATTCCAAATTTAAAAGGATATATTTAAGATAATATAGGGTATAATTATCTCAAAATTTTAATAATTATACAAGTTTAATTGGAAATATTACCCGTCTTTCTTGGTTTAACCTCCTAGTAAACTCATTTTACACTTAACTGTGGTAACACATTTGTATTGTTTTTATTATTTATTATGACAAAAAATGAAAGCGGAATAATTTTAAAGTTTTTAAATTATGAAACAAAATATGGAATCCCATTTATAAAATTCAATTTATACAATGTGAATAAATTTATTCTAAAATAAACCCACAAAAGACGATGAAAAATGGTTTTCGATAAAAATACATTTTCAATAATAAAAATGTTTTTATACCAAAATTAATCATATTGTCAATTAAAAAAATATTGGTTAGATTATGTTTAATAAAAGATAAATAATTAAATTTTAAAATAAATATAAAAAATTAGAATTTGTATATACTTGAATGGAAAAGACAGTTTTCTACAAAATCATTATTTTCATAATGTTCATTGAAAAATAATCTTCTGAGAAAAAAAAAACTTCACCTGAAGATAAATTTTATAAACTGATTTAAAAAATTATATCCTTTTTATAAAATAAAATTTATGAAGGTGTCATAAATATTTTATAATATCCTTGAAAAAAGTGTAATAAAACCATTTTTGAAGAAAACATATTTTTGAATCATAAAATGACTTTATTGAAAATAGAATGCTTATATATTATGAATTGATAAATAAATTTATATTATATAAAACAATAATATATATTTTTCATAATTTAATTAACTTTGTTCATACCCTATAATCCAATGGCTAGGTAATAAAGTTATACTATAACACATTTCATTTATACTTGGGGTTGTGTGTAAATCCAGATATTGAATAATTCAAGTTTATTTAAAAGGAAATATATATATATATATATATATATAATTTGGGTGTTACATTATACCACCCATTAAAAAGAATTAAATTCTATAATTCAGTCTCTCTGATACTAAAAATGAGGATATATAGGTTTCATCACATCCTCAAGTTCCCATGTAGTTTCTTTTAATTTTTACTTCCTCCAATGAAATTTTACTAGGTGAGTAATCTTGTTATACAAAAATTTATCTCTACGGTCAGATATTTATATCAATTATTCATAATAATAAATATCATCATCTATTGGTGAAACTTGTGAGTTTGATAAATGTGAATGATCATGTATGTACTTTTTCATGAGAGATATATAGAACACATCATAAACTTAAGAGAGGTTCGTTGAAAACTCCAAGTGATAAACTAGTTTCCCTACTCTATCAAGAATATCAAAGTCCCAAATATATATAGGGATCAAATTTCCCTTCCTTATGAATCTTATAACCTTCTTCCATGGAGAAATTCCATAGAATACCTTATCACCAACTTTGAATTTTAGATCTAACTAACTATTGTAACCATAACTATTTTATCAAATCTGATCTACCTTAATGTGCTACAGAATAGATCTAATCTTCTCTATCATTTTCTCATCTAGTTTAACTCCCAATAGCTTTCATTCCCTGACTTTATCTCACCATATCATAGTTTTATTCTTCTAAATATATAACGCTTTATAGGGATCCATCTTAATGATTGAGTGAAATCTATTATTATAAGTGATCATGACATAAGGAAGGTGTTGATCCCAAAAATCATTCTAATCTAGAGAAAAGTATCTCAACATATCCCCCAGGTTTCAAATGGTTATATTAGACTGACAATCTTTCTGAGGATGATAGACAGTACTAAAACAAAAATCTAAATCCAAATCCTTTATAAGAATTTAATATCACTTTTAGGTAAAACTTACATCTGGATTAGATAATATATAATGTTGTAGTCCATGAAATCATACCAATTACTTAATGTATATAATGGAAATATGAACAGGAGAAAAATATTCTTTAACAGTAATGAAATGTTTTGACTTTGTAAGGTGGTCGACTACAGCCCAAATACCATTTTAACCTTTTACATTTTGGGGATTATAATGATGAAATCCATCATAATGTTTTACCATTTCCATTCCAAATTGGTTTATGGTTGTAAAATCCTATTTTGATTTTGTATCTAAATCTTAAAATGATGATATACCAAACACTAAGATACATGCTCTATAAAATCTCTCTCCATATTTTCTAACTAGAAATACTCTTCTGAAACTCTATACATCTTCATACTTTTGGGATGAATTTAGAATGATGAGATATGAGATTCTTCAAATACCACATTCTTCATGTCTCGTTTTGAGGGGAAACATACTTGGTTCCTAAACCTTATCATTACATCATAATCAAGGTTGAACTGAAGAACATTTCTCACCATATTTTATAGTTATGGATCTCCCATATACAACTCTTTAGTCATTACATGGATTGAAGTTTGAAGACTCGTTTTAGGATGATAATATTTATCTCCTTCCATATATATTTTAAGCTCTATCCTTTATAAATACATAAATATTGGATATTTTGTGATCCCCATTATATATAAACCAGCATGATCCTTTCAACTCAGAGAACAAGCCACATTTTTTCCCTAGGGGGTGATTTATTAAGTTGTCATAATCGTTAATCAAATATAACCATCATCATTGGTTAATATTCATCTCTTTTTGAGTGAATATATAATTTTAAATTTTTTGATCAATATATATGTCACACTTTTCATAGTAAAGATAATTCGTTTATATCTTTAAGAAAAAAATTACCATTGCTAACTCAAAATCATGATTCAGTAAATTTTTCTCATGAACCTTCAATTGGTGTGAACCATGATCTATAATCCTATTATATGTCATGAGAATTCATCCCATTCCCATATTTGATATAACACTATAGATAAAAAACCCTTCTATATTGTAGAGTACTGCTGAACAACCTTCTCTTTAGTTCCTTGAAATTCTCCTCACACTCATTTATCCAAAGGAACTTGACACCCTTATGAGTTAACATGGTGAGTAGATTATAGGGACAAAAAAATCTTCAAAAAACATTGATAGTAGTATTCTAATCCCAGAAATCTAGGTATCTCAGTCACTATAGTTTCTTTGGGGCAATTTTCAATAACTTCTATCTTTGATAGATCCAATGATATACGCTCTCTTGAGATTATATGACCCAAAAATGAACCCTTATATTTCTAAAATTCACACTTGGTAAAATCTTCTTACAACTCGTACATCCTTAGGATTTTTGGTACAATCATCCAGTGATCTTCATGCTCTTCCTTGCTATTGAATTATATACGAATATAATTTATAAGGACTATAACAAATTGATCACGGTAATCTATAAAAACTACATTCATTATTCCCATTAAGATGTGAGGGGAATTAGTAAGATCATATGAAATCACTATAAATTTATAGTATTAATACCTCATATTGAAGGTTGTCTTGGGTATGTATTCACTTTTTTCCCTCAATTGATAGTATCCATATCAAAGATCAATCTTGGGAAAATATTGATCTCATTGCAATTGATCGATATAATCATCAATATGGGATTGAGGATACATATTCTTCATTATTATCATGTTAAGTTACCTATAATAAATATCAAATATCATTGATCTATCATGATTCTTAACAAAAAAAACTAGGTACACCACATAGTGACACACTGGGATGAATGAATCCCTTATGAAGATTATCCTAGAGTTTCTTCTTCAATACATGCAACTTCATAAGGAAATTCTTTACAGAGTCCTTGAAATAAGTGTAGTTATAGGTATGAGTCCTATTAAAATATTAACTTCATTGTTTTATGGAATACTAGGAAACTTTTAAGGGTAGACATCAACAAACTTTCGTATAATAGGTATAACATTGATTTTGAGTTTCTCCCCAATAATCAGAGATAAATACCCCTTTGAATATTAATTATGAAACCCTAACACATAGGTTTTTAATAACACGCATTTCTAATTATTTATAATTCCAATTTACTACTGTATAGTATTTCTTTGGTCAAACCCCATGGAAGTTTATTAATATGATAGTGTAAAAAAACATTTTAAAACAAGACCACTATAAAAATTATTTGAGAATATTTTTTATATATTTTCTAATGAAATAGTGTTTGATTTTAACTAGATGAGGCAAGATTGGTGATGAAAAAGTAGTTATAATAAAAATGATGAGAAAAAAGCAAAAACAAATATTGAAAAAAATGATCAAGATAAATGATTGGGGAAAAACTAATACAACTGGTTAAAACTATAGATTCTCCATAGTGACTTTATTGAAAATGCTACCTTAGAAAATGATTTTATTATACTCTCTAATAATGATACTAATAATTCAAATTAATTAATATTGGAGCATTACACTTCAATAAACATCAATCATTAATAGATTTTTTAAAAAAATTGTGGGAATTAATCTTCTCAAAATATTCCAATGTTTTTCAAAATAAAAGTTTGAATAAATTCATCCATGGTCAATTTTGCTGAATTATCATAAATATTTGAATTTATGTGTGAGAGGCATGAAACAATTTTAAAAAAATCATAATTGATATCACCAATGGAAACTGATATTTGAATAATATATTAAGTGAAGAAGGTAAAAATAAATAACGAATAGATTAAAAATCTCAGAGCACATTTGTTTATCCAATGATTATTACAATTTCAAGATTAAAATAAATTCATTTTCAGATTATAAAAATAAAATAAAAAGGATAATAGATCTCCCTTGATCAAAATCCATTCTTCTCCTTTTTCTTGGACTACCTTTTTCTCTTAGTTTCTCAATGTGAATTCCCCAAATGTGAATTATGTATGTCTTAGAAAAATCCCCCTTGGATCTCCCCAAATTCAAGAAGTTATCCTCTATTGTTTTCCAGTTCATCATAGGATTTCTTCACCAAATCAACTCAGCCTTCTTCTTATTCTTCAATTTCTAAGTGTCTATTCTCAATAAAAATGATCACCTTCAGATGATCGTTGAAGAACCCCTCTAACTGAATCCACATCATGCACTGTTTAATAAAAACTTATACTAGATCCTACCTGGGATCTAGATAATAAAAAAAATTAATAATTAATAAATTATTTAACCTTATTATAAGGATAAAAAGTTTCAAAATAATAAATAAATTATAAGTAATGTTATTATTTAAATTGTTAATGAAAATATATTAATTATTTCTAGTTGTCTGTATTATATAATATATTTACCTAAATATTTATTATAATTGTTATTATTATTAATATAATTATAAATTTATAAAATCATTTATATAAATAATTATTTTAAATATTATTATTATTATATTAATATATATATATCATTTTATTATTATTATTATTACTATTATTTATTATATTTTTTTAATTATTATTATTATAAATTCATTTTATTTTAGTTTTCTTCTAATACTACTTATTTGTAGCTTCTTTCTCCTCCTCTTCCAAGGGGGGCTCAGGATCTCAGTTCTTCATTCAATGGGACAACACAATATGGTGATATTTGGTCATCTTCCTTGGGAAACACTAGTTCATCTTCATGGGTGTCGAAACCCAAGTTTAGGTTCGGCCAAAAATGGGGAGCTTGGGATTCTGTGGCCACTTTCTCGGTCAGCAATACATCAATGGTACTGCAGATCGATGATCGGCTTAGTAGAGGTAGGCTTTAACAGATTGTAAATCAGGGTGTAGTGGTAGGCATGCCCCTTCAATAGCGACGGTATGGGTTTGGTGAGATCAATGGTCAAGGATGTACCACCATATCTAGTATCATTGGGTGCATCTGTAGCATTCATCGACGGTTTTATCTCCTTCAATCTATTTGGCCGAATCTGCTCTAGAATTGAACATCATGGGTGGCAGTAAAACTTTAGAATCCATGGAGGTTAGAATCAATGGTGGATGTTCTTCAGCTTCAATAGTGGTGGATTATTAGGCCGGTGGTGGTTTGTCTATTCCTACTATGATACTAGTGGTTTAGGCACGATTGTGGTTCATTGCTCTATTGTATTGTTGTTCATTAATCTTTGGTAGTGGGTAGAAAAATTGTGGAAGGATAGAAAAATATCGACCAAATGGTGGCACTTTTGAAGTGATTTCAGTTGTAACTGTATGCGATTTGGAAGTAGAAAAAAATTTACCACTTTATTTCTTTCCTGGTGGTGGTACATGTGAGCTGGCGGTAGTAGAATTGATAACATTAGATTTCATGCTTAGTGGTTTCACTCAATGGGGGATGTGTTTCCTTAACAATAGTGGATAATCTTCTCCAGTGTAAGATTTTTTTGCAGTAGTAGATCCCAACGATGGCACATCCGACCCCTGGGTGGTAGCATCAAAAACACAAGAAAATAAAATGAAAAACAAAAAAAATGATTCTTGAATTATAAGTTGAAATAAAAACTTAAATTCAAATAGTTTCAAAATAATTTAATCTAAATTAATTATTAATATTATAAATATTACATTAAATATTTTAAAATACAAATATTAATAATTAAATTAAAATTTCAGAAATTATAAATTAATATAATTAAAAAATAAAAAACCTAAATTAGAAATAACTTAAAATTAAAATTCTAAAACAAAATTTAAAATTAAAAATAAAAAAAATAAAGGAAACCTTAATTAATAACTAATTAAGGGACAAAATATAAAATTAAACATGAAAAGGGATAAATTTATTATTTAAACAACAAACCTACTTCAGTTCATTTATTTAACAGTTAAGGGTAAACAAATTAATTAAACCAATAAAATATAAATTAAATGAAATGAGAAAAAAATTCCAATTAAAGAACGAATCAAATTACACCATACATAATTATTTCATATCCTTATTAAATTACTAATCAATTACAATGGGAAAAAATTAACCTCAAAATTAAAAAATTGTAATGCTAAAAATAATTAATTAAGTACAAATTATTTTCCCCCATGAATCCTTTTGAGCAGAATGTATGTATTCTCTCTTAAAATAAAAAATGATTTTATTGAAACTTTTAGTAACTATTATACTAAAATTATTTCTTTTGAAATTTTTTTAATTAAATTAAACAAACATCAACTTGAATTTAACTAAGGCTTCCAAACTTATCTTTGCCTTTGGGTGAGCAGACACATATAACTACCACTCAAATAATTAGACACAACTTAACGGATTACTAGGTTTAATAAATTCATGAATTAGTAAATTACTCATCCAACCATTTTAGGTTAAAAAAATAAAATTATAAAATTGAGAAGGAAATAAAATAATCCTAGATTAGTATTTTGATTTAATATCACATTAAAATTAATGTCATATACCATTGATTCAATCAAAAAGTTTCAATTCAATTATATTTGTATAACATTATCTCAAAAAATATATCCATGAAAAACTTATTTCAAGAGGGAAGTAAAATAATTTACATAATTTAATTCAAGGGGTAATTAAGATATAACATTTTCACAGTGGAATCACAACTTTCAAAATTAAGAAAAAATTTCATCCACTAAAAGTATATTGAACCTCTCGTAACATGAAAAAACATTTCATCATTTTTTTTGGAATACTTAATGCATAAAATAAAAAGATTCCCAAAGATGGTATTAGTTGAGTGCCTTCAGAAACATGGACACAAAAACATTAGTACAAAAGTAAGCTACATAATCTCCCACTAGGTTCTTAATTAATAGCACCCTTATTAGAAACATCATACATAATACATATCTTCATAACCTGGGTAGAGGAAACATAAAAAAGGGGTGAGATAAAATGCCTAGTAAGGGTAAAAAATGGAGATACATAAGCATAATCATGAATATAAGGGTATGAGAACAAGAACAAAACATTATCATATCATACCATGCATATCAAAATCATATACATTAGACATGGAATAAATATTGATATTTCATAAGACATGAATCATGAGGGAATCAAGAGAATAATCTATGAAATCATAACATAAGAATAAGACATGGAATTGTGGCAGACATATAAACATGTAATAACCTTCTCTAGAAGTCAAGGTGAATTTCCAAAACACAATAGGGTACTTCATGGGACTACACCTACTGGGTAGGACACACCAATATCCTCATTCAAAATCTTTTCTAGATAAAGTTTTAAGTTTCCCCATATTCCCATAGTGGATCAGATTTCCCCATCTTCCAATAGTGTATCAAGTTTTCTCAACTTCTATAGTGGATCAAGTTTTTTGACATGATTCCCATAATTATCAAAAGAGATATAAATATGTACCCAATAAAATGGATGTATATATAGGCCTCATCCATATTATAATTAAACCATACATATTTGGGCCACTAAATCATAAAAATTTATCAAATCATAACCCATAAAATGAAATGGGTATCATAAACATGTAATGAAATCTTAACCTGTCGAAAATGGGACCGAATTCATAATCATTTCATCAAAGAATATCCTATCTAAAGGAAGTTGGTTTTATAATAATATAATTCATGAAAGATAAACTGGTTTTTTTAACATCTATCCATCAAAACATAAACCATTGATAGAAATAATATGAATGGAGCCTTTGGATCATTTCCCATGAAAGTCATGAGTGACACCAACGGATGTCATATTAGATAGAAAATAATTTGGAAATATAATTTAATAAAATTCGTGAGAAAATATCCTTTCATCTTTGAAATATTATTTTTAAAACATAAAAACTTTTTTAAAACCTTTTCCTTCGAAAATATATTTAAAAACATATATATGAAGCATTGAAAACATTTTGAAAACCTTTTATTTGAAAAATAACATTTAAAATGTATAAAGGAAACTTTGGAAAATTAAAAAAAATATTTTTTCCCTCAAAATGAACTTAAAATATCATTTTAGAAATATTAATGAAAACATTTTTTTAAAACATCTTTTTAATTAAACAGGTTTATGACAAATAAGTGAAAAGAGATCAAATTTTCTTAGAAACATTTTCTTGATTAAATTAAGTAAAAATTAGTGGGAAGTAGTAATAATACATTATAATATCATGATTAACCATATGGGAATAAAATTAATCATTTTATTTGAGATATGGATCATAATATTTCATTAATGAAGCATAATCATAAGCAATCCAAAAACAATGATGAGATTGTTGTAATAAACTCTTACCACTTGGTAACTTTGAATAATACTACCCATGAAAGATAATTCAATTACATAAAGCTTAAAATATCATTAAGGGAAGTAGTTTAATGATATAACATTTCAAATGAAATAATATACACCTTGTAAAAGGATATAGTCGTATAACAAAACATGTGTTGAAAAGAAGTCAATTTGAGACAAAATTACCATACTGATTTGGTAACTTTTGAACGGTAACACCCATTGAAATAGTGATCAAAAAGAGGAATTTAAATTATAATAATAATATAATACACTCATTTTCATTATATACACCACAAAAAAATTATTGGTGAATAATGCATAAGTCTCATAGAAATAAAAGTGAGATGAGAAGTATTGTTACCTTTTGTCTTAAATCTCTTCGTAATCATTAAAACAACATTTATAATATGTATAATTTTATTATAAATATAACATAGAACGAAATTAATATAGAAAATACTATATATAATTAAATTATGACTTTCTATAATCTGTTTATTAATAACTCTATGTTAAAGTTACGTTTCGGGTAATAACCGCTTTGTTATTTTGCATGTGTTTTGATTTGTTGTATTTTTGGTCCTATCATGGTTTCATAATTTCAATAATTATAAAAAAGATATAAATATATTATATATTATATATTTATTAATTTATAATAATCTATTAAATATTAAAATATAAAATGAAAAACATCGTTCATCGAGACGGTAGGTCGTACGTACACATTAATGTTCTTTTTATTTTCTTGTCATATTGAAATAAATAAGGTAAAATAAATATATGTATATAATATCATTATAGTATAATTATTATGTCATATATATCATATAATTTCACTAAACTCATTCTTAATACATTCCATGTAATGTGGGAATGAATCACATCGCTTTGAGGAGGCAGTAGTCCACACGTCCACAAACGAAGTAATCATTTTTACACAAAATGGAATGAATAAAGGTCTGTTTTAGATAATAATTACAAAATAATAAAAACATCATATATATCATATAGAAATACTATTTTCATCATAATTCCAAACCATGATAGGTGGTAATGTAAAAAGGAACAACATCATTTCCTGAGGCGATAGTCTGTCGAACGCACAAATGGAAAGATTGGTGCCCATTTAATAGAAGTGTGTATAATTTTAGGTCAAAAACATATAAAAAAATATAAATATATTCATTATACTAATTTTATTATATAATCATGTAATTAGAATATTTTAGGGGGGGTATTTGATGAAAATAAAACAAAGAGTTTTTTGAAGGATGTTACCTCTTCTCTGGGTAACTTCTCTTGGTTTGAACCAAAAGGATTCCTTGGTTAGATTTATGCCCATATAATTACTTCTAGGATGAAGTTAAGGAATTTGTGAGGATATTTTTTAAGGTTTTTTCAAAGAAAAATGGTTTGGTCGGTGTGAAGAATTAGGTGGGGGTGAGTTCCCTTTCATAGTGGAGGAGGTGTGGCATTCTTGTAAATATAAAAAGGTAAACGCTATTGAGAGGTACCCCTTACATAATTTTCAAAAAATAAATGTTAAAATTATATATAAGAAGGCCTTTTGTCTAAATATTTCTTCAAAATTTATTTTGGGCAAGTTTCTAGGTTTGTTTTCCACTTAAATTAAATTTTAACTACTAAGTAAACTAATTTTTTTACCTTAATCATTGTAATTAATTTTTATTACTTTCACTAATATTTTTTGTCAAAAACAAAGATGAACATATTATAAATTATATATCATGATTATTAAAAACATAGAATCCATTTTTATAAATTCCAATAAAATAATTTTAATAAATTAATTTAAAATCAATCATGAGGATGGGATGATATGACAGGTTTTTAAAGTTAAAAAAGTCTAAGAGTTTGATATGTTTTTATATCCAATTTCAACGTAAATTCGGTTCCAATGACATAAATTTAATTATTTTTTAAAAAAAATATCTAAATATAATTTAGATCCAAATTTAAATATAATTTTTATATATAAATAAATTAGATGAGAAAGCAGTTTTGAATTAAAATTTTGTATTTTCACTATTCATCCAAAAATGATTTTTTCAGAAAAATCTCAAACATTCACCCAAAGATAGTTTTAACATTATGAATTAAAAAACTAATTTATTTTAATAAATTAAATTTCTAAAAGTTTCTAAAATAAATATTATTATTGTTCACAAAAGAACATAAAAAGAAGTTCTTTTGATAAAATTGTATTTTCAAACATATAGAGAATTTTTCAAAAATTATATATTCCATTAAGAATATTTTTTATTTATATGAAAAAAATATAAATAATATTAGAAATTTAGTTATTACTATTTATATTTCTATTTTTAACATCTAGGTTATAATTATCTTGTTTAAATAATTATAATAATAAAATTTTGTTTCGTAGAAACTTAGTGTTTCTTATAAACTAAGCTAAGTCAATGTTGCATGTAGTGAAATATTAACTTGATGTAGAATTTAAATAATTTTTACATTCGTGTAGCTTTCAATTTAATACATCAATGAAAATTAATTTATTCAAAAAAAGTTCATGGAAACTTAGGGTGTTACATTTTACCCTCTTAAAGTGAATTTCAACTTCAAAATTCATCATTATGATATAAAAAATGAGAATAATTATACATCTTCATTTCCTCAAGTTCACACATAGATTCATATAACTAGTTATTTATTAACAAAACATTTACTACGTGAGTGGTCTTGTTTCATAAACTTTCTCTATAAAATCAATAATTTCAACAGGTATTTCCTCATAAAAAGATCTTACTCCTGCGGCGTGACCTCTAAGTTTAGACATGTGAAGGGTTAGGTATATACTTTCTTAGGAGAGATACATGGAATTCATCATGGACTAGAGAGAGATTTTGAGTAAGTTCAAAGTGATATTATAACATCACGATATGATCAACAATCTCAAAGAGACTAATATACCTTTGGCTTAGTTTCTCTCTATTTTCAAATCTCATATCCTTCTTCTGGGGAGAGATTTTTAAAAACACATTATCACCAACTTCAAACTATAGATCATTTTTATTGTTATCATTATATATTTTCATCCAACTTTGAGCTACCTTGATATTTCGTTGAATGGTTCTAACCTTCTCAACCATTTCTTCAGTGATATCAGGTACCAATAGCTTTCTTTCTCCAACTTCATCCCAACATGTTGGAGCTCTACATGTCTTCCTATTGAGGAATTCATAAAGAGTCGTCTGAATTATTGACTAAAAGATATTTTTGTAAGAAAACTCAAATAAATTAAGTCATTGATCCCAACCACCATGAAAATAAAAAGAACAATATCTCAACATATCTTCTAGGGTTTGAATTGTTTATTTAGAAAAACCATATATCTAACGATGATAAGAAGTGATGAAACTCAATTATGTATCAAGTTTTTATTGAAGAATTCACCAAAACATTACGGTAAACCTCGGATATTTATCAAACATAATAGTATGTGGTACTCCATGCAACCTTAAAACTTCCTTAATTTATATCATGGCATGATATTCTAGGGAGAAATATTCCCTCATAGAAATTATATGTACTGAATTAGTAAGGAAATAAATTACCAACCATATAGCATTAATCCCCTTAGAGGTTTTGGTGATTACAATGAAAAACTCCATAGTGATGTTCTCCCATTTCCATTTTGATATGGGTAATTGATGTAACATCCCCTTATACTTTTTTTCTTAGGCCTTAACTTTCTAACATACCATGAACTGGGATAAAAACTCTGTGATATCTATCTTCATTCCATCACACCATAAGTATTCTTTCAAGTCTCTAAGCATCTTCGTACTTCTAGGATGAATAGAGAATGAAGAAATATGAGCTTCCGATAATATCCCATTATTTAAATATGGTATATAAGGAATGCATACATGGTTCCTAAACCTTATCATTTCGTCATGATCAAGGTTAAACAGAGGAACATTTCAAACCTTGTCTTTCTATTCTACATCTTCATTTGTGCCTCTTTAATCATCACTTGGATAGAGGGTTAAACATTCCATTGAACAATATAATGTTTTTCTCCTTCCTTCAGGATTTCTAGATCCATATTTTTTAAATTTATAAATATTGGATCCTTTTTATCCTCTTCATGGAAAATCTATCATGATCCTTTCGACTGAAAGCATCGACCACCTTTTTTGCTTTTACCTTGTGTTAATGTATTGACCATTCATAATCCTTTATCAGCTCTAACCATATTCCTTGGAGCATGTTTAACTCTTTATGTGTGAATATATATTTCAAACATTTATGATCGTTATGTATATCACGCTTTTAAACATAAATATAATTCTACCATATCATTAATGAAAATATTACTACTACTAACTCCAAATCATGATTTGGGTAATTTTTCTCATAGATCTTAAACTATAGGGAGGAATAAGAGATAACCATGTTATTCTATATAACAATGCATCCAAATACCTTCTTGGATGCATAACTATATATTACAAACCCTACTCCACTATAGGGTAATATAATCACAGGTGCACTGACCAACCTTATCCGTAGTTCCTTGAAAATTTACTCACATTAATCTATCTGTATGAACTTGGAACCCCTCTAAGTTAACTTGTCTATAGGATTAGATAGTCATGATAAATTCTCTAAAAACTATCGATAATATCCATATAAACTAAGAAATATATAGATCTTAGTCATTGTAGTTGTTCTAGGACAATATTTAATAACCTTCATCTTTGACGGAACTAATCCTATAACTTATCATGAGATTATGTGTCCCAAAAATAAAACCTTTTGCATCAAAAAATCACACTATAAATTTTTTCATCTTTTTTGATTTCTTAAAAAATCTTTAGTACAATTATCACGTGGTCTTCATTCTCTTCCTTTCTCTTTGAATATATAATAATATCATCTATAAATACTACCAAAAACTAATCAAGGTAATCTCTAAAGACTCTATTCATGAAATCTATGAAGATAGAAGGGGAATTAGTAAGAACAAAAGGAATCACTACATATTCATAGTTCCCAAACCTTGTACAAACTATAGAATGAAGGTCAATCATAGAAACGTATTGAGCTCCAAAAAATTGATCAAGCATGTCATCAATACGGAGAAGTGGATATTTGATCTTGATTGTGATATTGTTCAACTCCTGATAATCAATGTATAGTCACATTGATCCATATTTATTTTTCAAAAAAAGAGAAGATTCACCCTGGGGTGACACACTTATCTAAATGAATCCCTCATCATGGTTTTCTTGGAGTTGAATCTTCAATTCCCAAAACTCAATTGGGGCCATTCTATAGGGTGTCTTTGAAATTGGTGTAGAACTAGTAATGAATTCTATAGAGGACTAAACATAATGTTTTGGTGTAATTGTAGGAAACTCTTCTGGAAAGAACTCCACACATTCTTTAATGATAGGAATATCATCAAAGTTGAATTTCTCTCCAAACATTTGACACAAAACCACCTTCATAATTTGAAGTAAGACTCATACACTAGATATAATCTCTATATGAAGTTCATACTAATCATAACACTAATATATAATCATAGGTTGGTCTTCAATTTCTAATATAACTTCCTTTTATCAAAAAATGATGTGGGATTTATGAATAGAAATCTAATCCATGCCTAAGATGAAATCATATTCAACCAAAGGAAAAATAGTAATCTTTGTAGGAAGCATATTCCCAAAAACATCAACCAGAGAGGAATCATAAACTTGAGATGAAATAATTTTACCATTAGATTTTTCCACTACCAATTCTATATATAATAATTTGGGTGGAATACTAACACCCTTATCAAATTCTTTAGATATGAAAGAGTGGGTAGATCCAAAATCAAATTAGACATTAGTAACTCTATAGTGGATTGTAAGTGTACCTGTAACCACATTGTTATCGCACCCCTCATCAGAAATAGTGATCGCATGATATTTTCCATGACCCCTTGACATAAGAGGGTACTGATGTCAATCTTCATCAATAACCCTCGAGCTAGGGTATTGGTTAGCATAATGATAATTCTTCTCACACCGGAAGCATTGAAATGTGGGAGGTTCATTTTATGTATCTTTCCCTTTATTCAGATAATTAGAAAACTTCTTCCCATCATTTTGGTAATCAATTTCATGATGACCTTCCCTTATACACTTATAACATTTATTAGACCCCATATGAAAATTTCCTCCATGCTTTTTTTCACACATAGAGAATAAAAGAAATATGATCTTCTTTTCTCCATGATTTTTATATTCTCTTTTGAACTCCATCTTCCTTTTATTATCAAAACCATGAGATTGATACGAAACTCTAGCCTCTATATAAAACTTGATTTCATTACAGAAACTTTATTCATATACACTAATGAGTCATATGGCCAATGCCCTTCTAAGACTTGGCTTTAATCAAGTGAAGAAACTACCAACTTTACCTTCGAGTTAAATGATAATACCAAAATCTTACCAGACATGTCTAGTAAAAGAAGTCTTATAGGTACTAATAGATTCATCATTATTTTTCTTTAACTCAAGGAAATATTTCTCCATATTTTTATAAAGAATTTGAGGAAAGTAATTATTGAAAAATAAGTTCTTGAACTCATCTTAATTTATGGATTCAATTTCATATTTATGCCTTGTATTCAGGATTAGATTCGACCATTGGTCCTATTTACCTTATAAATAATAAATAGCCAGAATGTATTTCTCATGTTCCAAACACTAGAGAACAAAGAATATATTATCATAGATATTAATCCATTTTTCAACCACAACTGGATCAAAATACCTACTGAAATAAGGTGGGTGTTACCTCATGAAGGACTCAATAAAATATTGTTCCATCTATTGTTCTTTTGGAAGTCCAAAATGATTAATATCTTGAGAAAGTTTTGTGATCATAGCAACAAGATTTGTTATTCCATATCCCATATAATTTAGTTTATCGGGAGGATAATCTTTATATTTTTTATCAGAATTACCATTAATGTGGATCCTTTGGGTCATATCCATTGACTAAAATAAAAAATCATAGAGTAAGAAACAATTATCATACTGAAAACCCACATAATCATGAAAAAACCACTTATATGATGTTTAAATTATGACACCTTCTTTAATCTATGGAACCTTAGCTTTATCCTTGGTTATTCATATCCAACATGAATTCAAATCCTTCAAGATGGTTCAAGAAGAGTTTTTCAATCCCCAAAGTGTATTCCCTATGACTGTCAAACTAGGTGTGCAGCAAATCCCATTGGCGTGCACCAGTTCTTGATCATGTCTAGCTCAATATGGTGTTTTGGGGATATTACCCCTATGTACAATCATGCCAAATCCACATCCACTGTTAGTATCAAGACAAAGATGTATTTCTTGGAAACCACTCACTCTATCCTTTACCAAAATTACAAGATATTTTCCTATACTTTTCCTCATCCTTAGACACATCCTTATACATGACCATAGGGTTTTTACTAAAGTTTTATAATCCTTTTAATCAAAGGTTAACTAAACTTTATAATTGATACAAAATATTGCAACCCTATCTTAACATAAAAAAATTACATTATTTTTTTGTAATATATAATACACTAAACAAACAGATGCCCAAATATAGTATTATTTTAGTGCCTCTAGAAACATGGAAGTATAAACACTAGTACATAATTGATTTACATTATCTCCCACTAGGTTATTCAGGACTAACACCCTTATTAGACACATCGTACATAATATATATCTTCATAACTTGGGGATAAGAAAGATAAAATGGAGTGAGCTCGGAAACATAAAATGGGGTGAGCTCAGATGCTCATTTAAGGTAAATAAGGGAGATATGTAAGTATAGTCACGAACATAAGGGAATGAGAAAATAAACATAACATTATAAGATCATGCCCTTCATATCAATGATAATATACCTGATTCATAGAATAAATATTGGTAGTTCATAAGACATTAATCATGAGGGAATCAAGATAATATTCTATGAAAATATAACATAGAAATAAGACATGGAATTGTGGCAGACACATAAACATGAAATATCATTCCCTATAAGTTAAGGTACATCCCAAAAACATAACATGGTACATCATGGGGACTACACCTATAGGGTGGGACACACCCCCATCCCTAGCCGTAGTCCTTTACCTAAAAGGTATCATATTTCCCCATCTTTCCATGGTGTATTTGGTTTCCCCTTGTTCCCATAGTGGATTGGGTTTCCCCATCTTCCATAGTGGATCAAGCATGCCAAATTTATTTCCATCATTATCTCATGAGATATAAAAATTACCCAATTCATTCGAAGGAGATATAGGTCTCACCCATCTGATAATGAAATCATATGTATGTATTACACTATATCATAATCATTCTTCATATCATAACTAATTAAATGAAATGGGTGTCATAAACATGTAATCATATAATAACATGTGGAAAAAGAGATAGGTTTCATAATAAATTCATAAAATCATAACTCAAGGAAATGAAGTGGGTTTCATACAAAAATAACATGAAAATAGAAACAACTTTCGTAAACATCAATCCATCAAAACATAAACCATTTGGGGAAATAATATTATTCAAGCATTTGGATAATTTCCCCAGAAATGCATGCGCAACACAACCAAATGTCATCGTAAATGTAAAATAATTTGGAAATATCCATTTTCTTATAAAATATGCTTTCTTATACCAAAAAATATTTTTGGAACATAAAACATTTTTTAAAACCATTTTCTTTTAAAATATATTTTAAAACATATAAGGGAATATTTGAAAACATTTTGAAAAAACATTCTTTAAAAAATATCTTTGAAAACAACAAAATATTTTTAGAATCCTTTTTCCTTGAAAATAAGATTAAAATATCATTTTAAAAACATTTTTGAAAACATTTTTGAAAACACAGTTTTTTGAATAAAATCGATTTCCAACAAAAAAGAAAAATTTGGTTAGATTTTCTTAAAAACATTTTATTAATTATCATAAGTATAAAAGAGTAGAAAATGGTAATAATATATGAGGATATCAG
Organism: Viscum album; assembly: GCA_963277665.1. Lineage (NCBI taxonomy): Eukaryota > Viridiplantae > Streptophyta > Magnoliopsida > Santalales > Viscaceae > Viscum > Viscum album. The sequence goes on from OY728138.1 coordinate 152,422,886, forward strand.
GAATAAATATAGGATACGAAAATTAATTAGTTTCCTTGAGTGTTTTATCATAATATTTCATCAATGAAAGCATAATCATAAGAAATACCAATAAACGATGAGATTAAAGTAATAAACTCTTACTACTTGGAAAATTTGAATCATACTCCCAATTTAAGAGAATGAAATTAAATAAAACATAAAATATCATTAAAATAAGTATATAAATGATATAAAATTACAAAAAAATTATATACACCTCTTAAAATGATATATGTTTATAACAAAACATGTGTCTCAAAGAAAGAAAATTAAGACAAAAGTACCCTATTGATTTGGTAACTTTTAAACTGTAACACCCCATGAAATAGAGATCATAAAAGGGGTTTGAAATACCCATAAATTTAATTATAAGAATAATATAATACATTCATGTTCATTATATAAACCACACAAAAGAAATTAGTGTTGAATAAAGCATAAGTCTCATAGAAATAAAATTGAGACGAGAAATACCCTTACCTTGTGTCTTAACACTCTTCATACTCATTAATAAATATTTTATAATAAGTATAGGTTTCTTTTAAATCTATAAAATAACCATATTAATATATATAATACCATATATTATTTAATTGTGACTTTAGATTACCCATTTATTTATTACTTTATGAAAACTTTATGTTTCGGGTAATAATTTTTTTTTTGCATGTGTCTTGATTTGTAATATTTTTAGTCCTATCATGATTTAATCATTTCCAAAATGAAAAAAATGATATAAATATCATATATATGTATTATATATTTATTTATGATAATCTATAAAAGATTTAAAAAAAAATTGAATACTTCTTTCATAGACACGGTAGGTCATACAAACGCATGAACGTCATTTCCATTTTCTTGTCATGTTAAAAGAAAGGAAGTAAATAAAATATATGTATATGTTTATATAATATTATTAAATTATAATTATTATTTCATATATATAATATAATTTCACTAAATATATCATAAATACATTCCATGTAAATGGTTAACGAATCACATTACATTGAGGAGGAGGTTGTCCACATGTCCACAAATGAAATTATCATTTTTCACAAAATGGAAACATTAAAGGTATGTTTTATATAATAGTTACAAGAGAAAAAATTCATCATAAATATCATATATATTTTATAAAAAAACATTATTTCTATAATAATTCCCACCCATGATAGTTGGTAAAGCAAAAATGTATAACATCTTTTTACGAGGTGGTAGTCTGTCATACACGTGAAGGGTAATTTCATTAGCCATTTGATGGACGTGTGTATAATTGTAGGTCAAAAACATAGAATAAAAATATCTCAGTATATTTAGAATACTTGTTTTTTATATAATAATTTATTAAGAATATTTTATTCAGTGTACAATGAATATTTAACATAAGAGCTCGTGGAAGGATGTTACCTCTTCTTTGGGTAATTTCTCTTGGTTTGCACCAAAGGGCTTACTTGGATGGATTTCTGCCCAAAGGGAGGACTATAGGATGAAGTTTTGGAATTTAGGATGAGATTTTGGCTTGTTTTCTTCAAGACAAAGGGATTCATATGTGTTAATATGTTAGGGGGTGACTGCCCTTTTATAGTGGAGGAGGAGTGGAATTCTTGTAAATATAAAAAGGTCAACACTATTGAGAGCCCCCCCTTACATCATGTGCCAAAAATAGTTGTCCAAATTTTATATACGAGGGTAAATTTTATAAATATTTACATCCAATGGATTTTGGAAATATTTCTAGGTTATTTGGACCCTTAAATTAATGATTAAAAACTAAGTAAACTAATTTTTTACCTTAATCATTGTAATTAATTTTAATTAATTTCACTAAAGTTTTTTTTTCAAAAACATTGTTGAACTTATTATACATTATATATGATTATGATTCCAAATATTGAGTCTATTTTTTTCAAATTTTAATCACATGATAGGAAAAAAATTAATTTAAAATTAATCTCGTGGACGGGATGAGACGATGGGTTTTTAAATTGAAAACGTCTAAAAGTTTGAAATGTTTTTATATCCAATTTCAATGTGAAGTTAGTTATGATGACCTAAAATTTATTAATTTTTGTAAAATTTATTTATTTACACTTTATTTAGAAATTAAAATATAATTTAAAATGTAAATAAGATAGACGAAAAATCTGTTTTGAATTAAAATTCTATATTTTCACTATTCATCAAAAATAAGACATTTTTCATAAAAATCTCAAAAATTAACCCTAAGATAATTTTGAAATTATGAATTCAAAAATTAATTTTATTTTAAAAAATTATTTTTCTGAAATTGTACAAAATTAACTTTATTATACTTCACAAAAGGACATGAAAATAGTTCTTTTTAGAAAATTGTATTCTCAGACATATAGAGACTTTACCAAAAAATACATATTTAATTATAAATATGTTTAATTTATATGAAACCATTATAAATAATATTTATTAATATTAATTTTCCTATGTTTAATTTTTAGGTTATAACTATCCTGTTTAAATAATTATAACAATAAAATGTTCTTTCGTAGAAACTCATTGTTGTGTGTAACATGAGTTAAGACGATGTTGTGTGTAATGCAAGATTAAATTGGTGTAACATATAATGAAAGTATAACTTGGTGTATAATTAAATGAAATACATAAAATAAAATAAAATTATTTGAAAAAAAAAGTTTATAAAAACTCAGGGTGTTATAGAATGTGATGATAAAAACCTGATAACCTCTCAATTTTAAAAATTTTAAAGGGATTTTATGATTGTATTTAAATAAAATATTAACCTAAATGATGACCTGATCCCCCTCACTTAAAAGTAAAATTTTTCCTCAAAGTTGAATTCTGATGTGGAGAAAATAAATTATACTTTTAAAGTTGTATACACATTTCAATTTCAACAATTTAATGATATATTCAAGGGTCACAATTTGTAATGTCCCGGTTCCGGAAGCTGCCCAGAGGCGCCCCGTACACAGTTGGTCACATGGCCTCATGCGTATTTCCCATAATGCCATAGGCTACCGACTAGCAGCGAGGGACTTGGATGTGATAGTGGGGAAACTATTCTCTAATTGGTAGAGTAACACAGGGGATGTAAAAACAAATACCAATAGCGGACGCAATTATAATTTCATACAACAGTAACAGCGAATGACTAAAGGAAATAAATAGTTGTAGCACATATATATAATGATTCATGATACATAAGTCTAGGAAAGCATCCAAACAAGTCACAATGCTGAAATATAGTACTAAACCAAACTACAAGAAAATAGTAAACAACTCCACAGCATCATAAGCATAAGCTTGGTCCCATGATCTCCAACTCCAAATCAGTCAAGTACCTCAAGTAGAAGGGCGCTTGCCCTTATCTATACCTGTAACAATATAATGTATTTGAGCCCAAAATCATGACCTAAATAGGGTGTGATACTAAATACCAGTAGGAAACCACCATGATATTTGTGCCTAGCAGTCCGTGAATATATATGGCAGACAATAAGCAAGTAAAAGCAGTAAACAAGGAATTACTCAATAGTAAACATTCCTACAGTTTCAATGAATTAAAATACCATATATCAGGTAAGTAGATAAACCCAAACAGGTAACCCTCTGGGATTTACTCACATCCTAATCCCCACTGGTCCTACCTATAAAACACAAGCAACCCTATGGGTATTACTCACCATCTAACCCCTTTGGTTCAGCTTTAGTATAGACTCTTTGGGGAAGCACTCACTGTAAGTTCCCCCTATAGTCTCGTATCGGTAACTAAAAGGCGCTCTGGGGAAGAACTTATGTCACATCCCCAATGTGGCCCACATCAAAGAACTACATACACTCTAAGGAAGAACTTACATCCATTCCCCATGTGGTCTCACATCGTACAATTAACAGACACTCTGGAGAATCTCTTACGTCCATTCTTTTTATAGTTTACTACCCCAGGTTCTCATGGATCGGTGTAAGTCGAATGATCATAGAAATGCAAAGAGACCAAAGTAAACCTCAAGAACTACTTAGCTAACCACTCTATAGCATAACATAAAGATAGATAACGAACACTCCATACTTACAATATAAGGAATGGGAAACCAACAACAGTATAACAGGCAGCAGGACCAAACAGTCAAAACAAGAAAACATGGTAAAAACATCCATAGCTTAGCAAGATTAACCCTATTCACAAACAATTAACCTCTATCCAAACTAAAAAGTCATATAAGGCATAACAATAGGGTTAAAACCATAAACACGCAATACCCTGTTCATGGGTATTGGGCACTCTTGCACATAAAACTCAAAGACTATCTACGGAAAGTCAAAAAGCACCTACCTCGATGTTGTAAGATCGTTATACGTGAACCTCAAGCCTTGAATATCCCAAGAAAATTATGTATCAACAAAAACTCTCAAAACGCTCAACTGAGGATAACTTGAGAAAGAGGAGGAATCAGGAAAAGATGTTCAAGAAGAAGAGAGAACTCACTGATGTGATTCCAATGCAACCAATGGAGTTCGATTCGGAGAAAGGATACTTGATCAGGGGCTTGGAAAATATCTGCACTGTACATATTCTCTCGGATGAACTAAGTCAAGAAGTAGAGACTTTTTTCCATCATATGCGACTCCAGCACATTTATTGAAAGAAAATTACACGGTGTGTACTTTAGAAGTTCACAGCGTGTACATGAATTTACCGGCCCCCGCATTAGGTAGTCTCTAGGTCACCACACACAGCTGTGTGAATGTCCGTGACATGTCCAGCACCCAGCTACCTACGGATACCAATTACATGGAATGAAATTATATATTACATGGTGTGTACTTAAGAAATATCTAGAAAACTCTTCTTTTTCCTCAAAAACACCAGAAAATGGAAATCATACCTAAAAAGAAGATCTGAGTTCTTACAAACATCCTCCGTTAAATAAATTTGTCCTTGAATTTCCCTATCAATGAGGTGTAGAAAAAGAATCCTTGAAAAACTCTAGACACTGTGATCATACATCAATCTCCCTCTCCCAAGTCACTTCCTGTACTCGGCTGTGCTACCATAGCACTCATACCAGAGTAACAGACCATCCACGGAGAACCTCCATACTGCGATCAACAATCCAGATAGGATTCTCCTCAAATGAGGTGTCCACCTCCAAATCAACCTCCTTGGGTTGAATGACATGAGACGGGTCTGAGAAGTAACGTTGAATCTGAGAAACATGAAAGACATCGTGCATAGCCCGGTACCTCTGAGGTAACTATAGCCGATAGTCAAACGCCACGACTCTCTCCAAAACCTCAAATGGACTAAGTTACCTCGGTAAAAGCTTAACCTATCTCCAAATCCTATTTTTCCCCAACCTCAGTGTGACATGCAAGAAAACCTGATCCCTGTCCTCAAACTCTAGAGGTCATCTCTGCTAATCAGCATGAGACTTCTGTCGAGACTGTGCAATAACCATACTATTTTGAATCAACAATATCTTCTCTAAGGTCTCCTAGACAAGACGAGGTCCCAGCATAGTTTCCTCTCCTATCTCCATCCAACATAAGGGTAATTGGCATGGCATACCATACAGAGCCTCATAAGGTATCAACTGAATAGTTGCTCGAAAACTATTGTTGTAGTCAAACTCCACAAGATGTATGTGTGTCTCCCAAAAACCTCTAAAATCAAGGATGCATGCACGAAGCATGTCCTCAAGAACCTAAATTGTACGCTTGGACTGGCCATCTGTCTGAGGGTGGTAAGATGTACTCAAAAGTACATGTGTTTTCAAAGCCTTCTGTATCCCCTGCCAGACCCAAGTAGTAAAATGGGTATCCCTATCTGAAACATTGGAGTGTGGAACTCCATGTAAACGTAATATCTCATGGATGTACAACCGTCCCAGCTCATCAATACTAAATGTCTCCTTGAATTGAAGGAAGTGAGAAACCTTCCTGTGTCTGTCAATGACAACCCATACAACATCATTACCTCGAGGTGACCTTGGTAAACCTATCACAAAATCCATCTCAACGTGATTCCACTTCCACTTGAGAATGGTTAACTACTACAAAAGCTATGATGGTCGCTGATGCTCCACCTTCACCTGCTGATAGTTGGAACAGCTCATGACGAACCTAGAAACATATTTCTTCATACTTGGTCACCAATACTAATGGTGTAAATCATGATACATCTTGGTGACACTAGGATGAACTGCCCAAACTGATGAATGAACCTCCCGTAACAACTCCTCACATATGTCTGTTGACACCCATACGTGCCTCTGGAAACACAAGATTGCATCCTTTCCTATAGTCCATCCAGGAATAGGTTCCCCTCTTGACATGCTCTCCCACCAGATTAGGACTTTAGAATCTGATAGCTACCTCATTCTCACTTGGTTATGAAGATTAGAGGTAACGGCTATAGAAGAATGAAACGTCTGCCCCTGTCTGTCCTGCACCTCCAAATGCATCTCAGAGATCATATCCATAAGTTTCCACTCACTACTGGCCTCCTAAACTACATGTATCTGAGTCCTCCTGCTCAGTGTATCAGCCACAATATTGCCTTTCCCAGGTGTGTAGGCAAGATCAAAGTCAAAATACAGAAGGTACTCAACCCACCTTCACAGTTTCAAATTTAGGTCCCGCTGGGTGAAGATATACTTGAGTCTTTTGTGATCGATGAAAACTACAAAATGATCTCCCATAAGATAATGTCTCCAAAATCATAAGGCATGAAAAACTTCTGCCAACTCAGGATCATGCATTGGCTAATTCCTCTCATGTGGACTCAACTGCTGAGAGTCGTACGCAATCACTCCTTCTCCCTGCATAAGCACTGCTCCGAGCCTGACACCTAAATCATCACAATAAATAGTGTAGCTCTTGCCCAACTCTGGAAATACTAGTATCAGTGCTGATTTCAACCTCCCTTTCAGCTCCTGAAAAGATGAATCGTAAGAATCTATCCACAAGTACCTCACACCCTTCTTAGTCAGGCACGCAGGGGCGCTGCTAAAAGTGAAAAGTCTTGTATGAAAAGTCTTTAGTATCTATCCATCCCTAGAAAACTTCATACCTCAAAAATGTTCTTTGCCTTCACCTAGGAAACAACATATCTCACTTTTTATAGGTCTAATAATACTCCTGTCTCTGAGATAACATGACCCACAAAAGTGAGTCTGGTCCATCCAAAAGTGGTGTTTTTAGAGATTAGCATATAACTGATGCTCTCTTAGTGTATGTAAAATGATCTCAAGATGGGTGGCATGGTCGTGTCGAGTGTGATATTACACCAATATATTGTCCATGAAAACCATCACAAAAGAATCCAAGTTTGAATGGAAAACTCTTTTCCTCAGTGAAATGAAAACAACAGGTGCATTCGTGAGACCGAACGACATAACCACAAACTCATATAGACCATACCTACCCCAAAAGGCTGTAAGAGGTATATCAGATGGTCTAATGTGAAAATGATGATAATAGAATATCACATCAATTTTTGATAACACTCGAGCGCCTAAAAGCTGATCAAAGAGATCATCAATCCTCAGTAAAGGATATCGGTTCTTGACCATCAACTGGTTTAGCTTCTGATAATCCACACAAAGTCAAAGGGTACCATCTGACTTCTTCAGAAACAGGACAAGATAACCCCAAGGAGATGTACTGGGTCATATGAAACCCTTATCCTGTAACTCCTCCAACTGCTTCTTGATCTCATATAACTCTTGTGTAGTAATCCTATAAGGAGAAATGGACTCTAGTGCCACTCCTGGCATGAGCTCAATAGAAAATTCTACCTCTCACTCTGGAGGAAAACCTAAAAAGTCCACTAGAAAGAAATCCCTGAAACGATCCACCATTAGAGTAAAATACAATGGTGAAGTCCCTCGGTCATCCAGATATATACTAGCAATCTAGGTTGTAACTCCTCCCAGCCCATGATGCTTGGGTCCCGCTCTACTCACTTCGACATCTCATTCACCCTTATGAAGAAACGATCTGCCCTATGGTGATGTGAAACTCACACTATGGTGATAGGAATCGACAATAGACTAGAATGGAACTAACAAATCCATTCCAAGAATGAAGTCATATCTTGTCATCTCTAGAACATAAAGGTCCCAAAAGAAGTGACACCTAGAAACCTCAAGAGGGAACTTCTTTCACTGACGTAAACTAGTCATTATAGCCCCCAACGGAGTGTGTAACGTCATGATATCATAAGTAGGAAAGATACAGAGGCCAAGGCTCTCCAAAATAGCAATAGATATAAATCTATGCGAAGCCCCTATATCGAATAGTGAAAAATCTAAAAATAAGGCAACTAGGATTGTACCTTGAACGGTAGAGGGTCTAGGATCCTGCTCCTATTGGGCGTACTCTGCTGCAAAATTTTGGCTTGCTCCATAGCCCTGTGACCCTACCTGGCCACCCTGAGCTGATCCACCATGATGTCGCTGAAAGCTTGGTGACTGGCTACCATGACCATGACCTCCACCTCGGCCTGAACGGCCGGAAGAACTCTAGTTCCCAGACTGGTGAGAAAATGGTGATTCTGCTGTCTAACGAGGAGTCATAGAAGAACCCCAGTCACAAGCTTCTGGTGATAAAAAATGACAGAAATGCTAAATATGGCCCATCTTGCCACATGATCGGCACTCCACTAGGTCTCTCAGGAAATGTTTCCTTGTATTCCCACTCTTCCTGCACTGGTAGCACACCACCTGGCTACTAGAGGAAGTTTCTCGCCTCCTTGGATCACCGTGCGAAGACCCCCTGCAGCGCTTCCTACTGTCAGTAGGAGGGATACTAACTCCGGATGTCGAACCACCCTACCTCACAACTCTAGAATCCCTTAGATTATACTCTATAATCGTTTCCTGGTTGACGATAGAAGTGATAGATGTCAAACTAAAGATATTCATCTGAGATTGGATGTCGTGCCTCAGACTATCCTCAAAAATACTTTCCAGGAATAACTCATCACCTCCTAATATGGGTGTAAAGCACTACAGCTCTATGAAGCGAGAATAATACTCCATAACAGAGAGAGTGCCCTACTATAGACCCATGAACTCTCGAGCTCGATCAGCCCTCAAAGTCTCTGGGTAGAAGTAGTCATAAAAGGCACACCGGAACTCGTTCCAAGCCATAACGTGTTGGTATCCCGCCTGTGAGATCACATCCCACCATCTCTTAGCGGAGTCCCGAAGCATGTACGTAGCGAGCTTGACCCTCCCCTCTAGAGGCATATCCAAATGCTCGAAAATAGATATCATGGATTCTAACCATGACTCTACAGCCAGAGTTCCTCCTTCCCCGGTGAAAGTGGGAGAATGCTGCTACTAAAAGACCCGCATCAACTCTGCTATAGACGGGGCAGGAGGAGGTACTCCATGGAAGGACTGTATGAACCTCATGAAGCCCTCTCGAAACTGTGCATCAGCACCTATGTCTGTAATGACGGCTAGTTCCAAGACTGGCACAACTGGAGGATCTGCAGGAAGTCCCTAATCAGCCATGTCCGGTGTCTAATCACAGCCATGAAACTGGCATACAACCGGAGGACGTCTTGGTGGCTTGACTCTACACAGCGTGTTCCCTTAAGTCTTTCACATTGGTGTGTACTTCTACCAAAACAGGTCGTGTAACACCCCAAACACACGGCGTGTTGTCCTAACACATGGCATGTAGTTGAATCCTATTCTCCTTCCTGAGTCCTTCTAAATGACTAAGATGCACATTTCTCCTATAACAAGACTACACGACATGTTTTTTCCAGACACGGCGTGTACTAGACATGCTTCACCGACCCGTGTTGTCAGTGACACGACCGGATACATTTTTCACACTACACGGCATGTTCCATATGGACACGGCATGTAATAAAGGATTTCACTGACCCATGTTGTTAGTTACACAGTCGGATTCAAGGGATTACACTACACAGTGTGTTCAATACTGACACGGCATGTATTGATTAAGATTGTATCCATCTGTGTCATTAGTCATATAGGCAGACACAAGGTCTAAGCACATAGCATGTACGTCCGGTACATGGCATGTCCCACCAAAATTCTCCCAACCTAGTGTCTCTTCCCACAAGGCCAATGACATGGTTAGAGACTACAAGGCATGTACATAGAGTAAACAGTGTGTACTTAAGAAAAACAGTCTCTTCCCACAAGGCTAATGACACGGTTAGAGACTAAAAGGCATGTACATAGAGTAAACGGTGTGTACTTAAGAAAAACAGTTTCTTCCTGAACAGAAGAACATATGGCATGTATTCAAAACTACACGGCATGTATTCTAGGTTTTTTCAGACAGTAAGCCTCAAAAACTACTCTAGAAGCCCAGAAAATACTGAAACGAACATTAAAGTTCCAAATTATGATCCATGAGGGCCCATATTCCCCACAAATAAAAGCTTGTCATCTCTTACATGTCATATAAAAGAAAAAACAAGGCAATGATCCACCAAATTATGATCCATAAGGGCCCATAACAACTCAAGAACCATAGTTTGGCATTCATTCAAACAAAACTTTACATAAATCGATACCCTGTCAAATAGTAGGTACTTTATCGAGGCATCTATCACAATAGCAAGCATATCTAGAACAACATCTATCAAAACAACATGCAATCACTAAAACACCCTAAATGGCATGGCCAGAATGCATGAAATGTGATTTCTAGCAAGTGCCTATATAATGCATGAGATGGTATACCCTCATATCATTGGGTTGAAAAAGAAATAAAACCTCAATAATATCAACAATAACAGCACAAAACATGTGAATCACCTGACGGGGAAATCAAATCAACCAAAAAATTACAACAAACGAGGCAATTGGATTTTCCCTATACACGGGTTAGATACTCCCAAGTACAGCTTATTACCAATACCTATTTTCATCCTATCTCTGACTATAGTCTCCAAATAGTAAGTTAAGAATAAAATAATGCCTTTGATACCACTTTCTAACGTTCTAGTTCTGGAAGCCGCCCAGAGGCGCCCCATACCCAGTTGGTCACATGGCCTCAAGCGCATTTCCCCTAACACCAGAGGTTGCCGACTAGCAGCGAGGGCCTTATGTGTGATAGTGGGGAAACTATGACCTCATTGGTCGAGTAACACAGTGGAAGTAAAAACAAATAGCAATAGTGTAAGTAGTGATAGTTTTATACAATAGTAATAGTGGAATACTAATGGAAATAAGCAGTTGTAGCACATATATATAATGATACATGATACATAAGTCTATGAAAGCATCCAACAAAGTCACAATGCTGAAATACAGTACTAAAACAAAGTACAAATTAACTGTAAATAGCTCCACATCATCACAACCCTATGATTGGTCCCATTCTCTCCAGCTCCAAAGTAGTCATGTACCTGAAGTAGAAGAGCAGTTTCCCTTATCTATACCTGCAAAAATATAATCTCTTTGGGACCAAAAGCATGACCCAAACATGGGTGTGAGACTAAATCCCAGTAGGAAACCACCAAGAGATTTGTGCCTAACAGTCAGTGAATATATATGGCATGCGATAAGCTAGTAAAAGAAGTAAACAAGGAAGTACTCAATAGTAAACATTCCGATAGTTTCAAAGCATTCAAATACCACATAACAAGAAGATAAACCCAAATATATAACCCTATGGGATGTACTCATATCTTAATCCCCTATGGTCCTACCTAGAAAACAAAAGAAACCCTCAAGGTAGTACTCAATGTCTAACCCCTCTGGTTCAGCTTTAGTGTAGGCTCTCTAGGGAAGCACTCACTGTCAATTCCCCCTACAGTCACGTATCGGTAACTAAAAGGCGCTCTGGGGAAGTACTTATGTCTCATCCCCCCTATGGATCATGTTGAGGAACTAAAGACACTCTGAGGAATCACTTACGTCAATTCCCCATGTGGTCTCGCAACGTATAATTAATAGACACTTTAGAGAAGCCCTTACATCCATTCTTTCTATGGTCTACTACACCAGGTTCTCACGGCCCAGTGTAAGTCAAACGATCATAGAAATGCAAAGCGGCCAAATTAAACCACAAGAACTACTTGTCTAACCAGTATACAGTATAACAGCAAGATAAATAAAAAACTCTCCATCCTAACAATACTAGGCATGGGAAATAAACATCAGCCTAACAGGTAATCCAAACCAAACTGTCAAAACAAGAAAAAATGGAAAAAACATCGATAGATTAGCAATATTGACCCTATTCAAAAACAATTAACCACTATGAAAACAGAAAAGGCATAGCAGGCATAATAATAGGGTTAAAACCATAAACACACAATACCCCGTTCATGGGTATTAGGAACCTTTTCACATAAAAATCAAAGACAATATACATAAAGGCACAAACCACCTACCTCGGTGTTGTAGGATCGTTATACGTAAACCTCAAGCCTTGAATCACCCAAGAACACCGTAGATCTACAAAAATGCTCAAAACTTTAAACTGGGGATAACTTGAGAAGGAGGAGGAATCAGGAAAATGTGTTTAAGAAGAAGAGATAACTCAACGATGTGATTCCAATGCAACCGACAGAGTTCGATTTGGATAAGAGATGCTCAATCGGGGGCTCGGTGAAGATCTGTGATGTACAGATGCTCTCGGACGAACTAGGTCGAGAAGAAGATCATTATGTCCATCAGACGCGACCCCGGTACATTTAATGAAAAAAATAAATTACATGGTGTGTACTTTAGAAGTACATGATGAGTACTTGCCATTATCGGCCCCCGCATTAGAAGGTCTCTACGTCACCACACACGGTTTTGTGCATGCCCATGACATGGCCAACACCCGGCTACCTGTGGTAACTGAGTACATAGCTTGTACCTATAATGTATATGGTGTCTACTTAAGAAATTTTCTGAAAACTCCCCTTTTCCTCAAAAACACCCGAAAAAGGAAAACATACCTGAAAATAAGATTCGGGTTTTTACACAATTTAGTTCAACCGGTATGATTTTTCCATAATAAATATTATAAAATAGATCAATTAAACTCATGCCTTATCATTAAGGAATTGAATTTTTTTAATAATTTTCAAAGAGTATCAAGCTAAACTTGAGTACACAATGAAGAGGGTGTTAGTAAGTTTAAATATTTGATTCAATGTGATTTTTAACAACATAGAAAATTGAATTCTAAACACCCAAGTAAGACAAGAACTTTCTCTTAAGCACTAAAATATATGTTCAATAATCCCCTACACTAAATTTCATACAGTGAATAAATTTAAAAAAATCACTATAGAATAATTTTTAGCAGTATCATGATAACAAAGAAATAATAAATAAGATCATAAAAATAAGAATTAAATAAATGAACTTCCCTAATTAATAAATCTCTCTCATTTGATTGAGGATCTATAATGAAGCTCTTACTTGATAATTAAAAGAAAATATGAAAAATATTCTCTTCTATTTACACCTCAGTAGCAATCTTATTTGTGAAAAATGATGACCAGGAAGACCAAAAAACTAAATCCAGTAGAAATATAGAATGGAAAATAGAGAAAAAACCTCTAATTATTCTCAATAAAACAAGAAAAAAACAAAAACACAGAAATACCATGAGTTGACTCCCATGGTGCACGAAAGTTAAAGTCTTTAGTTAGACTTCCCAAGAAACTAACTATAGTCACAAGGTGGGTGTGGTTTCTCATCGATGAACCACCACATCTATTTTTTCTATTTATGTTTGGGTGAAAAAAAATTATAGGCATTGATAATTCCAAATAAACCCTCCACTCTCTTATCAGTTGAATTTTTCCCGTGAAAACACCCTTCGTCATTATGGAACTACTTAGAGGAGACTTCTAGTAGAGCATTAAATTAATCATCCATATTAATTTTCTTAGTATATTAAAGGCTATTAGGTTCATGTGTAAAATAATTTACTTCAAATAAATATTCTAGTAAACTTTTAAGCTCATCATAAAAAATTAATCATAATGACCAATCATGGCATGAGAGATGTCCACTTATATAATAAACTCAGATTTAACAATTTTACAGTTTTATGAAGGTGTATAGGTGATCTATGTGCTAATAGAGGTCTGAAATTATATTCCAAGATCTTGAACTTATTCAAAATCACAACATGATCAAAATTAGGGGTGATAGGGGATGATTTATACATAACAGGTTCAATATGAGGTTTTTCAAGAGATGCATGTGCAGTTTCCAAATTAGCACTCAAAATGGGTTCCTCTTCCAATCGAATCTCAGTAACACAAAGAAGTTTAGCACCCAAGTCAATTTAGGAAGGCATAGAAAAGTAAAAAAGAGTTAATTTTTTCATATAAAAATTCATATTTAACCATATTATGAATCTCTTCCTAAAGTTTCTCATCATAAAATAAAATATTATCATCAACTAATTCTAAAAAATTACCTCAAATAAAATCATCTAATGTATGTTCTACCTCTCTTTGAAGTTCACATTCAAAAATTCCATTCTCAAAAACAATGTTTGTTGAGTGTTTCAGTTCATATTTAGGGATATAATTGTTCAATTTAGTTCCAGTAAATTCAGATTCAAGAATTTTAAGATTTAAAAATATTTCACTAGGTTTGAAAACAATATTTTCCATTTTGATAAACAAATATTCATTTTTTTAATTTGAGAACCATGAAGAACAGAAAAATTATTTGACATTTCTTTAAAGAACATTCCCACATCCTCTTTTTTAGAATTCAATTCAATGATTATTAGGTTCATATATTCAAAATTGGGAAGAAAACATTTTCAAATTATTTATAAATTACCCAAATAATTGTTTTGGAGTTTTCTGTTCTCTTATAAAATATCCAAAATTTACATTTCAGGTTCATTATCCAAAATTTCATAAAATTAGTATGAAAGGGTTTTTAACAGTTTAGTTCTCATTTTCCAATTTCTCCTCAATCTGAGCAATCAAATTCTCAAAACTTTAAAAATACTGAACTTTTTCAAAAATAGGGATCATGTAGAGAAATGTACATTCCTCATCATTCTCTTTCAGTTGTTTGTAAAAATTATCCAACTCAACTCCCTTAAATTTATTGATGGGATCATAAATGTTATATTGTTTATTCAATAAATTTTTTATTTTCACATATTATTCTCCATCAGTTTCCGATTCTTTTAAATAATATGTTTCTTTCTTAGTTTTATCTTTAATCTCTTTATCAATATCATTTCCAAATTTCCCACAATCATTTTCCTCATCACTACATTCAAGTTTTTTAATGTTTAATCTTTTTATGTGATTCCCATGATCTAGTTTTTAATTTTGTTTTAATTATATCATTGTGTACATAATAAATTTCATCAGATTTTGAAAAAAAATAATTTGTTTCAGTTTTGAATAATATTTGGTTTCAGGTTCATAATAGTCAATGTTTTCTTTATACTATTCAGTTACTTATAGAACATTACAAACACACTAATAATCATTGTTCATATAGTTTCCAAATAAACACAATAATCCTCTATTTATTGACTTCAAATATCTTGATATTCCATTTTATTTAAACTTAAATCAGAAACAACCACAACGTAATTTTCAATAAAAGAACAAAACACATTAATAAAATCACCAAAAAAATATCACACTTAAAATAATAGAATGGAGTAGAAGTAATGATTTTTAAGATCATCAACATACAAAAGGCATAAAAAATAGAAATTTATATCAAATATTAGGCTCAAATATTTTTTACACGAATTTTCATATTTTTTATACAAATATTTTTAAATTATTATTTTTGTTTTGAAAAAATAATTGGTCACACAAAGTGTTCCCCAACAATGGAAACAAAAAAATTTTCATGTAAATCATTAATAACATTCAAGTTTAACTATTTATAAGCTATATGTTCGACTATATATTATTTCATAGGTTCTAACCCAATGAAAGGCTATTAATATGGTAGAGTAAAAAAAATTCTTAAAACAAGACCACTATAAATAGTGGTTAAAAATATTTTTTAAAACAATTTTCTAATAAAGAAGTGTTGGATTTTAACTAGATGATGAACAATAGGTAATGAACAATAAGTGATAATAAAAATGATAATAAAATATTAGAAATTAATATTGAAAAAAACAATCAAGATTAATACTTGGGGAAAAGATAATACCCCTAGTTGAAAGGATAACTTCTTCATTTTAATTTTATTAAAAATGATAACTTATAAATTAATTGGATTAATCACACTTTCCAGGAGATTAATCATATAGATTAATGATTATTGTAGTTTTCCATGCTAAGAAACATCAATCTATAATAGATTTTTAAAAAATATTGTCGCTGGAATAAATCTCACCGAAATATTCCAGCATTTTTGAAATTAAAATTATGAAGAAATGAATCCAAGATCAATATCGCCGAGTGATCATGAAGTTTTGATGTCAAGTGTGAGAGGCATAAAACAATTTTGAAAAACTCAGAATCGATCTCACTGATCAATTTTTATATTTTAAGAATATATTATGTGAAGAAGGAAAAAGAAATAACTAGCTGATTAAAAATCCACGAGCACAATTTTTAGTCAATGATTATTACAATTTCAATATTAAAACAAGTTCATTTACATATTATTGAAATAAAATACAAAGGATAACATATCTTCACTAATCGTGATTTGTGCTGCTCCTTTATCTCGATCTGCCTCTTTCTCCTTATTTCTCAATGTGAATTCCCTGAATAGGAATTATGTCTATATTAGAAAAAAAAAACCCATGGATCTCCTTAAATTCAAGAATTTGTCCTCTTTTATTTTCCATATCATCACTAGAGTTCTTCACCAACTCATCTAAGTCTTCCTATTTTTCCTTAACGGTTAAGTGGCACTTCTATAGTGACCCTATCATTTTCCACATAACATTACATGATTTTAAGCATAATAAAACATCATATTACAGGAAAAGGATCATGAATTCTAGTGTCTTAGAAGACTAGGTACATAAAAATAAAAACATGGAACTAAATAAAACATTTAATTTTTTAATATTCATAAATATATCTTAACTTCCATTATTCTCAAACATCTTCATAGGGTAACCTAGGGATAATATGAATAAATGGATTATCTAAAATCCCAGTAAGGGAAAATCGTAGTAATAAAGATTTAGCACAAGGGTTAGAAAGTATGGAATAATGATATAAAAATGCACGGATCATTGGGAATCATAACATATATTCATGGGGTCATATTAACCTGGAGTCACAATAATGTGTTAGCAACATAAAACATGAATTTAGAATAATTCAAGGCTCATTGAACATAGAAGATCACATGTCAAGCTTAACCACCAAGACTGTTGCACATGGTAGTACAAGTCAAGGCTTACTGCCAGGATCGTTTCACATAACGTCTCATAAGACTCAAATTTAATTATTGAATTAGAGCACTATCTGGGCACACCCATCTTAACTTGTTCATGAATATTCTTTCCACATTAATAATCATACATAATCAATCATACATAAAAATAAGTGTACCCATGGAACGAAATGGGTAACATAATCATATCATAAAGCATGATGAATGGGAGTATCATACAAGTTACCATGAAAGAAAGGACTTAAAACATAAATTGAAATTTATAAGTTAAAATAATCATATATCATGGTATGTGATTTCAAACAAAATTTACAACATGTAAGAAGTGTATTTTGGAAATTTTAGCAATAAAAACTTTTAGTGCAGTTTTAAGGAAAATAATAATGAGCATTTAAAATAGAAAAGAGGATAATATTTTATATAAAAACAGAAGTTATAAAATAAGGTTTTAATAATAAAAAACTGGTTTTATAAATACAATGGTGTCTTAAAACATATGGTTGAGTGCCCTTGAAATTGGGTATGAATTCAATAATTTCCCTTAAAATGGGTTTGCTTATCGGGAAGTATTGAGGAGGGAATCACTTAAATGAATGTATATACCCAAAATATAATGCCCAATGGATCTGGATAAATGATTTTTTTTATATAAAAATCAATTATAATATGTACATAAATAGAATATAGGATGTCATTTGGGTAAAAATAGAGTAAGAATAACCCGAAATAAATGGAGGTTCTAGTAGAATCTCTTACCTTAAGTCAGAAGGTGTTCCACTATTGATATTAATGAACTGAATAATAAAAGTAGGTTCATTAATTCATAATTACATAACCTCATTTACATGTAATTGATTTAGTATATAATTTTTGAGTTTATTCATAACCTTTTTGATTGGTTATGAGGTTTAATTACATTGTTCGGGTCTGTTTGTTTCATGATCGGTTTACTTATACACATGAACGAACAATCATGTAAAATGAGTATAGTTGTCCATAATTAGAGTTATATTTTATTTTTTAACATACAGAATATTACATGGTTTTTAATTTAATTGGGTTACTTTGAGTGAAGTTGAATCATTATATAAAACTATAGTGATAACCTTTTGGGTTAATTTGCAGTTTTTTATCACAATGAACATATTTTGGTTTATAAATCAAAACTATGTGTAAAAAATATTACAGAACCATATATGAGACATAATACATACATAATATTCTAGTTCAACCATAATAATTTTTTTAGTACCACAATTGAGGATGGTAAGGGAAATTGAAAACACATCATCCTTGAATGTGGTAAATTAACACATCTAAGATGGTGTTTTTACTACAAGTATAAAAGAATGGTAAAGGAGAGACGATAATAAATTATTATATTATCATAACAAAATTCCAGTTAATATAAGGTACTATAGTTTTGACAACATTTGTATGAGTATTGGTAAGGATAGAAAATAAAATAATGGAACTTGAATAGAAGGTAAAGGAATTTAAAATAGGAATTTACCTCTTGAATTAATCTTCCTTGAGAGCCTCTTAAGGGGAGATTATTTAGTCTTTTGAAGAGAACAGGAATTTATAGACGTGGGGGAGGATCTAGGGGATATATTTGATCTGAATTTTGGCATGGCACAAGTCTTGAGACGAGTGAAGAGAAGAGGGGAGTGTGGGTGGTTTTTATAGTGGAGGGGAGGAGGGTTTTCTTAATATTTTAATCATTAGTTTATTATTTTTCCATAAGACAAGAAATAGTAATTATTATATGATCAAAAATAGTTATAAGTTTATGTGAGTTTAAAAATAAGGTAGATTTAAATACTCTATGACTCAAGCATGGTGCAGAAATTCAAGTTTTAGCACTTATCAAAAATTAGCGTATTTTACTATTCATAAAAAATTCAAGTATTTCAGAAAAAACCCAAAAAATCACCCTTACCATTTTTCGACATGTAGAAGCCCAAAATGAAATCCATTTTTCAAAAATAATTTTCTAAATATGATTAATTTAATTTTTAATTAAAATACTAATTTACTTGAAAAATATTGATTTAAAACTATAACTGATTTTATAATGCTTTCAAAAATTACATAAGGTCTTATAAAATTATCTTAAAACCAGAAGACATAAATTGTTAACTTATTAATACCATTTAGGAAAACACATTTTATTTTAAATTAATTAATTTATTATAATTATTTAATTATGACTTACAAATATACCAATACTTTTACTATGGTCATATTATCACTTTTAAGATTTTTTAATTTTTTTTATATATTCAAGGGTGAGGTTACTATTATTTTGGATGATTTAATATTCATAAGGGTAATATTAATATTCATAAAGGTATGTTACTATTGATAATGGTAGGTTACTATTCCCCAAAAATTAATTTTGTTCATTCAGACTCCAAACATATTATTGATCACAACTATATATATATCAGATTTTTTAAATTCAAATCACAGAAGTGACAATATTATGTTTAAAGGCCCCATAGTAGTTATTAGTTAATTTAGTTTTGATTTCATGTGATTATATGAAATAATTATAAGAAGGGAATTTCTATTGATACAACATTGGGTCGTTACATTCTTCCCCACTTATGAAATTTCACCCTTGAAATTTTGTTTTACATTCAAAGCCATAAATAAGTGCGGGTACTTTTCATTCATTGCCTCCTACAATTCTTAGGTTTCCTCTTTATACTTAAGGTTCTTCCATAGTACTTTGACCTGGTGAGTAGTCTTGTTGCATAGTACTTTATCTCTACAATCCAAGATATTCACTTGATGCTCCTTGTAAGAAAAATCATTCACTAATTGTACCACCTCTGAAGAGAGTACATGTGAAGGATATGGTTTGTACTTATTTAAGAGGGATACGTGGAAGACATCGTGTACTTTAGACATGGTAGGTGGATGTTCCAGTCGATAGGCCTCAACCCCGACATGATCAAGAATTTTTAAGGGGATGATGTACTTGGGACTTAGCTTTCCTTTCTTCCAAAATCTGATGACCTTCTTCCATGGAGATATGCGGAGGAATACCATGTCTTCAACATTGAACTCAAGGTCTCATCAAATATTGTCTGCATAACACTTCCATAAACTTTGAGATTCCTTGACATGGTGCTAAATGGTTTTCACATTCTCTACCATTTCTTCAACACTTTCAGGTCCTAGTAGCTTACGCTCACCGACTTCATCCTAACACACAAAGTTATGAACATTTTCCCATAAAGGGCTTTATAAGGTGCAATTTGAATGCTCGAGTGGAAACTACTATTGTAGGAGAGTTCAATCATTAGTAGATGTTGGTTCCATCCTCCTTTGAAGTCCATAGAACACGCTCTCAATATATCTTCCAGTGTATGAATAGTTTTCTTAGATTTTCCATCTGTTTTAGGATGATAGTCCGTAATTAAGTTTAGTTCAGTGCTTAGAGCATGTTGAATACTTTTCTAGATCTTCGAGGTGAATCTCAGATCTATATTAGATATAATAGATAGTGGTACTCCATCTAGCCTTACCACCACTTTGATATATATCCATGAAAGTTGATCTAATTATAAGTCCTCTCAAATTGAGATAAACTAAGATTTCATTGTAAGATGATCCATGATGACCCATATATCATTGTTTCTTATAGATTTCCTTGGAATTATAGTGACAAAGTCTATGGTGAAGTTCTCCCATTTCCATGTTGGTATGGGTAGTGGTTTCATCATTCCCTTAGACTTCTGTCTTTCAAACTTCACTTGTTGACATACTAGGCACTTTTATGTATACTCATTAATCTACTACTTCATATTATCCCACCAACAGTTCTCTCAGATATCTTGATACATCTTTGTGCTCCCTGAGTGAATAGAGAAGGTTGAGCTATGTGTGTCATTCAATATCTCCTTCTTTATCTATATATCGGATGGTACACATAATCAATACCCAAATATTACAACTCCTTCCTCATTAATATTTAACTCATGTAATTTACGATTTCTAATAACTTCCCCCCTTTTCTAAATTTCCACATTTTTTCTTTAAGCATCTTTTATTTTCTCCATGAGGGATGGATGAGAAATTATTTGTGAAAGGATTGATGATGTTCATCACTTAATTACTTCCATGTATATCCTCTACAAATATATGAAGATTATATCCTTTTAAATTATGATCATTGATAAAGATGTGTGATCCATTCTAATTAGAGCATCGTCCACCTTATTTTCCTTACAGGGATGGTAGTATATTGAGAATTCATAATACTTGATGAGCTCTAACCATATTCACTAGTGCATATTTATATATTTTTGGGTGAATATATATTTCAGACTCTTTTGATTCTTATATATCTCACACTTCTCCCCAGAGAGATAATCCTACTATATTTTTAACATAAAGATCACAACCGCCAACTCCAGATCTTGCGTATGATAGTTTTGCTCATGGATTTTCAGATTTCTTGAGACATAGGCTATAAAATTATCATTTTCTATCAACATACATCCTAATACCTTCTTTAAAGAATCACTGTACACCACAAATAGTTCTCCACTTATTGGGAGTGTGAGTATTGGCACAGTGATAAGCCTATTTTTTCAACTCTTAAAAGCAGTCTTCACATTCTTGAGTCTAGACGAACTTCACTCCCTTATGTGTTATCTTAGTAATTGGGTTTTACAACCTTGAGAGGTTACTTAAAAATCATCTATAATACCCATATAGACCCAAAAATTTGAGGATATCCATTACAGATGTTGGAATGGGCCACTATTCAATTGCCTTTGTCTTGGAAGGGTCCACAGATATACCTTTGTTGGTGATAACATGTTCTAATAATGATACCTCCTCCATCCAGAACACACATTTACTATACTTTTCATATAGTTTATCCCTTATCAAAGACTTTAGCACAATATTCAAATGATCCTCATGTTCCTCCCTGCTCTTGGAGTATAACATAATATCATTGATAAAGACTACCACAAATTTGTCAAAGTAATCCCTAAAGGATCTCTTCCTTAAATCCAAGAAAATTTTTGGAGTATTAGTGAGTCTGAAGGGCATAAATATGAACTCATAGGTTCCATAAATCATTCAAAATGTAATCTTGGGAATATCTTCCTTTCTTATGATTAATTGTTGATATCCTAACCGAAGGTCCACCTTAGAGAAATAATTGGCCCCATGAAGCTGATCAAAAAAGTAATCTATCTGAGGAAAGAGATACTTGTTCTTTATAGTGATTTTTTTAGCTCATGATAATAAATGCAGAGGAACATTTAACGATCCTTCTTCTTTATGAAAAGGATTGACACACCCTATGGTGAATCACTTGGGTGTATAAAACCCTTCTTCATATTCTTCCTTAAATTATTCTTTAGCTCTTATTTCTCTACGATGGCCATTCTATATAGTGTCTTTGATATGGGTAGGGATCTAGTAATAAGTTCAATTAATAAATAAACCTCTTGGTCAGGAGGAAGACTAGGAAATTCCTCAGGGAATAGATTAGTGTAATCCCTCATGATGGGCATATCTTCGAGAAGTTCCATCCCATTTGCCTCAATCATTTGATCTTGACATACATGCTTATATAAAAATAATATCCACACATGAGACAATGATTCTAAAGAAGATTCATCTTCCTCCTTACACTTTTAAAGAATTGGAGTATGCTTCAGGATGTGAAGAGTGGTCTCCCTTTTCTGATAGTTGATGTTGGATTTGTATAAAGATAGAAAATCCATACCCAAGATAACATCAAACTCCACTAAAGGAAGTATGACAAGATTTTTTGGGAGGTTCAGTCCACAAAAATTTACCGGGGAGGAATTATATACATTGGATTCAATAATTTACCCATTTTTTGTTCTCACAGATAACTTATCCTCCATGTTTTGAGGTAGTGTTTGAAAATTTCTACAAAACTTGCAAGATATGAAAGAATGCATAAAACTAGAATAAAATAGTATGTTTTCTATTCCTGAATGAATAACTAGCGTACCTATCACCACATAATTTTCTTGCTCCACCTTAGCAGTAGTGATAGAATAATCCCTTCCTTGTTTCCTTGGAGGTTGTTGTTCATTTCCTCTGAAAACCCTTTTCTTAAGGAAATTGTTTTCATAATTCCCATGATCCATAAATTTGTAACACTACACTACAGCCTGAACATTGAAACGAACCATCATTTATTTTTATACCATAGTGGGATTCTTCATATCCCTTTAATAATTCTTTTCTAGATGTCTCATCTTACCACATTTGAAGCAATTCCTGGTTCCCTTTATACGGTTCCCAGGATGATTCTGCCCACAATTTTGACATGTGGGATGTTAGATCTTCATTCCATCATGGGATTTATTTTCTGAACCACCCATATTAGGTTATATTTTTTGATTTTGTCACTGGACCCATGAGACCATTGAGAGTCTCTAATCTCCATTTCAACCATGAGGTCACAATGGATAATCTCTTCATAACTGTCAAAGTCACGAATCACCAACACTTTTTATAGACTCAAATTTAGTTCGCTAAAAAGTCATCAACCATGAATTTAGAATTCATAAATATTTTGGAGGCATATCTTGAAATCCTTATGAAGTTGGCTTCATACACCCCCCCCCCCCCCCCCCCGACGGACTCATCCTCCTTCTGCTTGAGTCTAGGGAACTCTCTTTCCATCTTGAGGTGGAGGGTTCAAGGAAAATATTTACTGAAAAAAAATATCTTGAATTCATCCTAGTCTCTGGATTCAATTTCTTATTAGGAATTCATATTCTTAAACAGTGTCCACTACTGATTAGCTTCCCCATCAAAATGATAAACCACCAGTAGTACTTTCTCTTCTTCTGAGCACTGGATGATAGAAAATATCTTTTCAATGGATTTAATTCATTATTACAAGGGGAGAGGATTGGATGATCTACTAAAAATGGGAGGCCTTTTTTCATGAAGGATTCAATAGAAAATTTCCCTCTCCTTGTAGTAGGAGGGAGTTCGACATGATTCAAGTTATTATTCATGACTTGAACCAACTGATCAATTATTGACATGATGTTTTGAGTACCTATTACAATCATATTTGGTATATCATTAGAGAAATCTTCACATTACCTATCAAATTGATTGTTGGAACATGTTCTTCTATTTTCCTTCATTAACTAATAAAAAGAACATATATTTAGAGGGGTTTAATATTTATCTATTAATCATAAGAAGGAAACTTTGAACATAAAAGGATAAACTTGTAAAGAAGAAGTATATCCTAACTTGTGATTCTATAGGTTTAAATCTATGTTATCCTTGATCTATTTCTTAACTTATATTTCTTATGGGGTATTTTTTATTCTCTTAATAATGATTTATAAAAACTCATGAACTTACCAAACCATATCCCACAGGAGTGTCAAACTAAGAGTGAAGCAAGGCATGTTATTGTGCACTAGTTCTTGTTCGAGTCTAGCTCAATGAGGTTTTTCTAGGTTTTACCCCAAGATAAATCTATGCTGGATCCTCTTATACCTATTTTTATATAGATAGGGATGTATTTTCTTGATAAACCACTTAATTTATACTTACCAAAATTAAGGGATATTTTATTATACTTAGTCTCATACTTATGGTTCTTAACTAAGTGCTCTATTCCAAATCCAAAAAAATAACTAGACCATCCTATGATACCAAACATAGTGACACTAGAATTTTAAACATAACATTACAAGATTTTAAGCATAATAAAACATCATATTACAAGCCAGGTATCGTGAATTATACTTTCTTGGAAGACTAGGTACCTAAAATTTAAAACATGGCACTAAATAAATTTTTTTTTATTTAATCTTCATAAATAGATCCTAAAATCCATTGTGCTTGGACATATTTATAAGGTAACATGGGGATAACATGAAAAAAGGGATGAATGAAAATCCCAGTAAGGGAAAAGGCATAGTAATAAAGTATTATCAAATGGGTTATAAGGCATGGCATAATGATATAAAAATGCATGGAGCATGTGAAAATCATAACATATAAACATGAGGTCATATAAACATGGATTCATAATAATGTGTAAGAAACATAAAACATGACTTTATCATGATTCAAGGATCATTTCACATAGAAGAGAACAAGTCAAGGTTAACCACCAAGACTGTTGCACATGGTATCACAAGTCAAGGATAACTGCCTAGCCTGTTGCACATAACATCTCATGAGACTGAACTTTACCCAATGAATTGGCTCACTATCCAGGCACACCCATAGTAATATTTTCATTAATATTCTTTACACATTAATAATCATATATAATCAATCATACTTGAATATAAAGGTATCCATGGAAAGAAATGGGTATCATAATCATGTCATAACGCATAATGAATGGGTATATTATATAAGTTTCCATGAAAGAAAGGAATTAAAACATATATGGACATTAATAAGTTAAAATAATGATATATCGTTGTAAGTGATTTCAAACAAAATTCAAAACATTTAAGAATAGAATTTAATATATTTTAGTAATAAAACATTTTAGTGTAGTTTTAAAAAATACTAACGAGCATTTAAAATAGAAAAGGGAAAATATTTTATATAAAACTAGAATTGATCTAAGAATATTTTCATAATAAAAACAGTGGTTTTATAAAAACAATTTGGGATTAAAACATATGGTTTAGTGCACTTGAAATTGGGCTTGAATTTGGGAAGTTCCTTTAAAACAGGTTTTCTTATCAGGAAGCATTACAGAGGGAATCACTTAAAAGCATGTATATCCCTGAAACAAAATGGATAATTTACCTAGATACATTATTTTGGACATATAAACATCAATTATAATATTTAAATAAATATAATATAGTATTTATTTTGATTAAATATAGACTAAGAATAACCAGATGGAATAATTGAGGTTCAGGTAGAATCCCTTACCTTAAGTATGAAGGTGTTCCCTTCTTGATATTAATGACCCGAATAATCAAATTAGGTTTGTTAATTAATAATTTAATAACCTTATTTACATGTAATTTATTTATTATAACCTTTTTTAGTTCATTTATACCATTTTTGATTGGTTATAAGGTTCAATTTCATTGCTCAGGCCTATTTGTTTCATGATCGGTTTACTTATATACATGATTGGAAAATCATGTAAAATGAATATAGTTTTCAATAATTGGAGTTATATTTTATTATTGAAAGTTTATAAGTTTACATGGTTTTAAATTTAATTTTCTTACTTGGAGTGAGGTTGAATCATTACATAAAACTTTAGTGATGACCTTTTGGGTTTATTGGTGGTTTTTTATCACAACAAACATATTTTGTTTTATAAATAAGAACCATGTGTAAGAAAATATTTCAGAACCATAGATGAAACATAATACATATATTATATTCATTTTAAACCATAATAATGGTTTCATTACCATAATTTAATACGGTAATGGAAATTTAAAACCCATCGTTCATGAATGTGGTAAATTAACACATCTCAGATGACGTTTTTACAACTAGTATAAAAGAAGGGTAAATGATAGATGATAATAACTTATTCCATTAAAATAAAACAATTTCAGTACATATAAGGTACTGGATATATCATAAAATTTTTATGATGATAATCAAGGATAGAAAATAAAATAATGGAACTTGAAAAGAAAGTAAAATAATTGAAAAGAGGAATGTACCTCTTGAATTAATATTTCTTGAGAGCCTCTTAAGGGGATAGGATTTGGTCTTTCTGGATACCAAGGGTTTTTTGATGTAGGGGAGGATCTTGGGGAGATATTTGAGTATAATTTAAGCAAGGAACAAGGCTTTCAAGGAGTTGAGAGAAGATGGGAGTGTGGGAGGTTTTTATAATAGAGGGGAGGAGGGTTTTCTTAATACTTTAATCATTAGATTATTATTTTTCCATAAGACAAGAAATAGTAATTATTTAATTATAATTATTATTAAAAAGTGCATTTTATAGCTAACCAATGGCCATTTACATTATCAATGACTCAAGAATTATGTAGAAATTTATGTTTTAGCACTTCTCGAAAATTATCGAATTTCACTATTCATCAAAAATTCAAGTAGTTCAGAAAAATCTAAAAAATTCACCCTAACCCTTTTTTGATGTGTATAACCAAAAATTGAAATCTATTTCAAAAATTATTTTATAAAAATTATTAATTTATTTTTAATTAAAATCATAATTTACTTGAAAAATATAGATTTTAAAATTATTACTTTTTTTATAATGATTTCAAAATTTACATAAGGTCTTATAAAATTATCTTAAAACTAGAAGACATAAAATTATTAACTTATGAACACATTTTAGGAAAATACATTTTCTTTTAAATTAATTAATTTATTGTAATTAATTATTTATGACTTACATAAATACCAATACTTTTACTATGATCATATTATCACTTATAAAATGTCTACATTTTATTTATACATTCAAGGGTGAGGTTACTATTCTTCTTGACGATGTACTATCCATAAGGGTCATTTTAATATTCATAAGGGTAGGTTTGTATTCATAAGGGTAGGTTAATACTCACAAAAAATTACGTTTGTTCCACAGAACTCCAAAAAAACATACTGATCGCAAACGTGTATGTCTGATTTTTAAAATTCAAATCACAGAAGTGACAATATTATGTTTAATGGTCACTTACGTAGTACTTATTAGTTTATTGAGTTATGATTTTATGTGATTATATGACATATTTATATGAAGGTAATTTTAATTTATAAAACATTGGGTCGTTACAACTTCTCACTGAAAATGATCACTTGCACGTGATCTTTACAGAACCCATATAACTGAATCCACAACATGATTTGTTTAACAAGAACATGGACTTGATAAAGTCTAGTTTCTTCACATTAAACACAAAAAATAATTAATAAACTATTTAATGTTATTAAAAAGATATAAATTTTACAAATAAATAATTTAATTATAAATATTCGTAGTAATAAAACTGTTACAAATAAATATATTAGTTTTTTTAGTTATCTATATTATTATATATATTTATATAAATATTGATTATATTTTTTGTTGTTATTAATATAATTATATATTTATAAAATAATTTATATAAATTATTATTTTTAATGTTATTATTATTAGATTGATATATATTATATTATTATTTATTCTATTATTTATTTATTATTATTATTATTTATTTTAAAAAATAAATATTATTATAATATTTTTTGTTTTGTTATTATTTAATCTTATCCACAGTTATTTTCTCCTCCTCCTCCAAGGGGATATTAGGATCTCGGTTCTTTCTTTAATGGGGCAGTGCACAAGGGTGAGATTCAACTACCTTCCACGGGTGACATTGGTTCATCTTCAAGAAGGGTCGAAACCCTGGTTCAAGTTTGTTCAGAAAATAGGTTGCTCAAGATTCGGCGTCCATTTTCGGGGTTAGTGTCACATCAATGTAATCACAAATCGACGATTGGATTGATGGAGGAAGGCTTCCTCTGATTGGTGGTCAGTGCATGGTTGTTGACATTTCCCTTCAATGGTGAGGAAGTGGGTTTAGTGAGCTCAGGGGGGTCAAAGACATGTCGTCGGATATGGTGGAAATGGGTGTTGCTTCGGCATTCATCTATGGTTAAATCACCTTCAACCTATTTGTCCATATCTACTCCATAATTGGAAATCATTAGTAGTGGGGAGGCTTTAAAAGGGGTTCTGGATCTGAGGTGGTGTAGATCAATGGTGGTTTCTCTTCAGCTTCATTGTTGAAAGCTGATTAGGGTGGTGGTGGTTCGACTGTGCCTATTGTTCCACTGGAGGTTTCGATATAGTGGTTGTTCATTTCTTTGTAGTCCTGTAATTGGTTCATCTCTGGCGATGGGTCGAGCGAAGGTAGAATGCATGGGAAAAAATATGCACCTGGAGATGACATCATTGAAGTTATGTTGGTTGTAGCTCTATGAGAGTCTATGGTAGCCGAAGTGCTACCACTTGATTTCTTTCCTAGCAATGTCACTCAATGGTGAATGTCCATCATTCCCAATGGTGGATCTTCTACCCCAATGTTAGATCATCTAGCAGTAGCAGAACCTAAAAGTGGCATATCTGATCCCATGGAAGTGGCATCGAAAAACATAAAAAACTAATAAAGAATAATTTAAATTAATCAAAATAATTAAACATTAAAAACATAATAATAAGATCGAATAATTATTTTGATACTTGAATAAAAATATGAATTAATAAACATTTAAAAACTAATGAATAATTAATTAAAAAAATCTGTTAATAAAAATTTAAAACTAACCTTTAATTAAAATACTAAAATTAAAATTAAAAAAAATATTTATTTTTATGCTCGAATTATAAGTTAAAATAGAAAATTAAATTCAAATAGGTTAAAAATAATTGAATCTAGACAAATTTTTAAGATTATAAATTTGAGTTTCAATATTTTAAAATACAAAGATCAAAAATTAAATTAAATTTTTAGTTGTTATAAGTTAATAGAATTAGTAAATAACAAGATAAATTTGAAATCACTTAAAATTAAAATTCTAAAATAATATTATAAATTAAAGATAAATAAAATAAATCTAGACTTAAGTAATAATTAATTAATGTAAAAAATAAAAAAAATTATCCAAGAAAAGTGATAATTTATTATTTAAACAACAAAACTACTTATGTTCATTTATTTAATAATTAATGGTAAATTAATTAATTAAATCAATATAATTTATTGAAAGATGTGAAAAAACATGCCAATTAGATACCATGTCATAGCCCCAGGCCCATTCTTCTAGATCTTGTAAAAAAAATGATGTATATTTTCTTATAAAAAGTAACTATGAAATATAAAACCCTTTTCATACCTCAGGATCTTTTCCGATGTAGGTTTTGTAGGATTATGAAAAAAATATCAAAGTTTACATAATTAATAAATAAAACATTTATTTCACTTCATTATCACTAGATCCTTAAATGATAACAAACACCATTTTAGCTTTTAAATATCCTATAAAAATCAATATTTTAAAAACATAGGGTGAGCATAAAATTTCCTAGTAGGGGGTTTCAAAACTAGTGAAAAAAATGATTTTCTTAGAAATTCTATAAAACTCTTTTCAAAAAAATCACTCAATATTAAATACAAAATATTTGATAAATAATTTTATAAAATATTAATCTAGTGTTTTCAAAAATATAAATAAGAAATACTATTTAAAAACTTTTTAAAATGCATATCATTTTGAAAACCCATTTCAAAATAAATAACTTTTTTTTGAAATAATCCTTGCATTTCTCAATCAAAATATTTTGAAAATAATAATTTTTATTGAATAAAATGATACTTTGAAAAAATTAAGGAATCCATAAGTTTAATAGCATTATAGTTATTAGTACCCCCCCCCCCCTTAATGTCATAGGATCACCCCATACCACATTAACTCATTTGATACCCAAGTTCTGAGTTTTATTTTAGGAAAAAAATTATTATTCTATCCTTTTTTCATTTATAATCCATTAAAACCATTAAATAACTTACATAAATTATTTTCAAAGAAGAAGATCATTTAAAAAAATGCTTGGATTTAAAAAAAACTTATTTATTTTACAAAAATATATAAGAATAAATTATGATAAATACATACTTTTAAAAAAATATATACAATCAAATTAAATTCCTTTAAATACCACGAAAATTAAACTGAAATCAAATTATTTTATAAATATTCATCGAATGTCATTCAAAATTATTGTTTATAGCCATGAATATTATTATTAATGACTTTAATTGAAATAAATTAACATTTGACACATAAAATGATGAAATTTAGCATTTAAAATCATCTTTGAAATAGAAAATGAAATTCCCTTTAAAAATAATATAAAAAGGGAAAATTTTAGAGATAATTGATAATAAATTCATGTTCTTCTGAATGAAATTTTTTTAGAATAAATATACCTTAAATAAGGGTTTTGAAATTAAATATAGAAATGATTTATAAAGAAAATATCCATTTTATAAAATAGTTATTCTTAAAATAAAACTTAATTATAGGATGGTATTTTAAAAAAAATAAATAGAAATTTTGAAAATATAATTTCTCTTACATAAATAAGAATTATTTTCATTATAAATTAAAAAAAATTAGTTTAATAAAAATAGTAATAATTTTATTATAGGAAATGTTGTACGAAAATAATTTCAAATGTGAAAAAATATTTCTTTGAAATCAACCTTAAACATAAATTTATCATTTTGGGAGTTTGATAAATAAATTACTTTAACTTAATTGATAGAAGGTATTATTCTTCAAGAAGATAACTGCCTCTCTCTCTCACATACACACACATTTCCACACCCACATCTATTATGATATTCATAATGTGGGAAACTCTTTATATAGTAGACTCATTGTTATTCATATATATATATATATATATATCTAATATTAATGGAAAAATTAAGTACATCAATTTTCATATTGATGTATATATATACATATATGTCTTTTATGATTCCGTTTTTAGGAGGTTTTTTCAGGTCATAACCATTGTGACATGGTGTATCTACACGAGATTCAGGTTTATATATGATGAATTTAGTTTGGTGTTTATACCGAATCAACCATGGATTTTTATCCACTATATGCATATTTTGATGGAATATATATATATATATATATATATATATATATATATATATATATATTCACCTAGTTGCTAATTATTGTGTATTAAAATAAGAAGAATATGAAGGGAATGATGCCTTTAGGGAATCATAGTCCAACTGTATAAAATGAACCGTTAATTTAGGATGATTTTTTACAAGATCATATATATATTTTTTATTACAAAATTACAAAGGATTTGAAGAAAAAGATGAAACTAATTTCTTAAATTTCAAAATCAAGTTGGACCATAGCCCATCAAGGATGGAACCCGTCATTGAAGAAGGATGAAAAATAAATTTGAGGTTTGACTGGTGTAGATTGAGGTTGAATACAATGTGAGAGATGATCAGATGACCTATCTTAAAAGTGGATTTTTTGAGTTGAGTGAACATTGACAAGAGTTCTGTGTCCCACATTGATCTTTTGGCTGGTTTTTGGGTGATTAATAAGTATTCTCGTGCCATGAACCACTCAGCCAAAACATCAGGGTCAGCTACTTGACAAACCTCAAACACTCCCCTCACCGATTGCACCTTCACATGTTGGTCCACATAAGGGCACCATATGAGCGCATTATGCATGCACCATGTGAATTATGTATGTGAACTCATGGGAGCTATGTGCCTACCCAGTGACACACCCTATCTACATGCGGTTGTCCAGTCAATGCTCTACCACTTGGTTGACCCTACGGGTCCCACATGTGGATGAGGGTGTCCTAGATGGCACATAGTTAGCCTATTTTTATACTAATAAAACTAATTTAAAATTATTTAATATAATTAGAATAAAACAATGTAATTTTTTCATTTCTTTACTTACATGTATTTATTTATCTTTCAAATTTTAATATTTGAATTATGTTACATATACCTCATTTATTAAAATTTTTACATAAACATAGTATTAAAAATTATATTTAATGTCACCATTTACATATATCATAGTACTATTTTACTTCTTATAATAAAAAATATTATTACTATGAATTATGAATATTTTATATTAAAATTATCTTATTCAAAATTAAAAAATATTATAATATTTTCAAAACTATAAATCTTCATATCAAAATAAATTTACTATTAAATAATTAATAAAAATATTTATTTTTATACAGAGTATGTTTTAAAAAATAATTTTAAGCGCATCTAACCACAAATGTACACATTTAATATTTTAATTTAAAAAACCAATTTACATATATTACTTCTATATTACTTGTAAATTTGTAACATAAATAGTATTACATACTTATTATTAAAAATAACAATATATTCAATACTTATTTTGATTAATTAAGAGCATATAAAAACATATGTTACATGGTTTTGAATTATGAAACATTTTATTTTTTAATAGTTTATTAAAAAAAATATGATTAAATTTTTGCGATTTTACATTCCCCCTTAAAGAAATTGCACCCTCACTTTTATTTCAACATACTTAAATAAATTCTAAATTTTCATCTTCATAAAACTGAAAACTAGGGTTATTATAATTTCTATAGAATTCATAAACCCCTAGATTTTAAATTCTAGATCCTTATAAGAAAATATATAAATCTTATAAATTATTCTCTAATGAAACATATTAATCTCCAAAGTTTTATAAACCTCCCTATGTTACCAATTATGATAATTTCAGACCCATACATCTAGATCCAGTATAGAAATTTGTTGTATACTTTTTATTTATAAATAGTAACTAGGAAATATATAGTCTTTTACACACACGTGGATATTTTCTGGTCTAGATTTTGAAGGATTAATAAAATTCATTATAATTTATCATAGTTTAAATAATTAGTAAATAAAACTACAATTTGGATTCACTCATGCTAGATCCTTAAATGATAACAAACACCTTTAGAGATTCTAAATATATTGTGAAAAAAATATTTTAAATACATTGGGCGAGAATAAAATTTCCCAATAAGGGGTTTTAAAACCAGTGAAAAATACTTTTCCTAGAAATACTATAAAACTCTTTTATGAACATTTCACTTAATATTAAATACAAAACATTTGATAATTTATTTTCCCAAATACGAATATAGGTCTCTCAAAAATATACATAAGAAATAGGGTTTCACAAAATTTTAAAATACATACCATTTTTAAACCCATTTCAAAATAAATAATTTTTTTAAAATAAGCCTTGTATTTCTTCTTTAAAACATTTTGAAAAAATAATTTATTTATGGATTAAAATACTACTTGGAAAAAATTAAGAAATATATTATTCCACTAATAGTATCCCTTTTAGGAGAACCTTTCCTTGAGGATATGGGATCAGCCTATACTACATCAACTCATTCGATATCCAAGTGTCGAGTTTTATTTTAGGGAACAAATATTAATAGTCCTTCTGTTCTCAATTATAAACCATTAAAACCTTTCAAAATATTACGTAAATTATATTCAAAGAAGAAAATAATTTTACATCATATTAGTTATAAAAAATCTATTTCTTTTATAAAACTATAAAAGAATAAATTAGGTGAAATATATACTTTTAAATAAATCCAAATAATGAAATTAAATTCATTTAAATACCTTGAAAATTATACTTTAATCAAATTATTTTATAAATATGCACGGAATATCACTAACAAATATTTTATATAGCCATAACTATTAATATGAATGAAATTTATTGAAATAAATGATATTTTAATGCATATAACAATTAAATTTATCATTTAAAATCATAATTGAAATAGAAAAATAAATTTCATTTAAAAAGAAATTGAAAATGGAAATTTTAAAAGATAATTGATATTAAATTCTTGTTCTTTTACATGAATGTTTTATTAAAATAATTCTCCATTAAATAAGGGTTATGAAATTAAACATGGAAATTAGATTTATAATAAAAATATCCCTTTCATAAAATAGTGATTTTAAAAATACAACTTCCATGTAGGTAGGAATTTATTTTAAACATTAAATATAAATTTTAAAAATAAAATTTCTCTTAAAAAAATAAGAATTATTCTTTTCTAAAATTATAAAATAAATAGGTTTTTAAAAACAATTTTAATTCCCTTACAATAATTTCTTTTTTGAATATAATTTTAAATGTAAATAAAATTTCTTTGAAATAAATATTAAACAAAAATATATAATTTTGGGATTTTGACAAGTAAATTATCTTAACTTAATTTATAGAATCCCTTCTTCTTCAGGCAGATGACTCCCCCCTCTTATTTTTACACCCACTTATAATATGGCATTTATACAATGGTAAGATCCTTATATAGCCAGCTCCCTACTATTCATATATATATATATATATATAATATTAATCGAGTAATATAGTATATCTATTTTTATATAGTTTTATATATATACTTATGTATCATTTATGCTTCTGTTTTTAAGAGGTTTTGTTTTTGGTTTTGATCATGGTGACAAGGTATCTCTACCTGATATTTGTGTTTATTTATGATGAATTTAGTTTGGTGTTTAAACCAAATAAACAATGGATTTGGTATCCACTATATTCATACAATGATGTAATACACACACACACACACACACATATATATATATATATTCACCTAGTCACTGCTTCTAGTGTAAGTAAAGAAGAAGGCAATGAAAGGAATGATGCCTTCAGTGAATCTTAGTTTAATTTTATTAAATGCATCGTTATTTGATTGTGAATTTTTTTCAAGATCATCCTCATAAATAAAAGGATGACAGATTATATATGTATATATTTTATTACTCAATTAAAATTTTTTTGGAGAACATGATGGCAGGGGTTTATTAAATTTCAATATTGAGTTGGACCATACCACATCAAGGATGGAACTAGTCATCTAAGAAGGAAGAAAAATAACATCAAGGTTTTGGATGGAGTGGATCATGGTTAAAGATTATGTGAGAGATGATTGGACATTTGAGATCATCTTGATTAGACAGCTTATGTTATAAGCAACATTTTTAATTCGAGTGAACAGTAAACTGAGACCTATTTCCCACATCGGCCTTTCAGATAGTTTTTAACATATAATAATTATTCTCATCCCATTAGCCTCTCATCCATGGAATCGGGTTTTTCTCTTGGACACGCCTCATACACTCGCCCCTCACCAGTTGTGCCTCCATGCACTAGCCTGCATAGGGCACCCTATGAGGGTGTTATGCATGCACCATGTGCATGATATACATGAACCAATAGGTTCTATGCGCCTTCCTAGTGACATACCCTACCACTATGCAAATGGATAATCGATACTCACCCACATGGTTGACCCTATGGGCCCAACATGTTGTTGAGGGTGTCCTGTTTGGCTACATAGTTGGCCTATTTTTATACTAATATAACTAAATTTAAATTATTTAATATAATTAAGTTACAAACTAAGATATTTTTATCATATTTTTCCATTCAAGTATTTATTTATCTTTTAAATTTTAATATTTGAATTAAGTTACCTATACCTAATTTATTAAAATTTTAACATAAAAATATTATTGGTAATTGTTTTTAATGTTACTGTTTACATATCTCATAGTAATATTTTACTTCTCATAATGTAAAATATTATTACTAAGACTTATAAATATTTTATATTAAAATTATCTTATTCAAAATTAATAATAGTATAATATTTTAAAAATTATAAATCTTCATATTAAAATAAATTTTATTTTAAATAATTAATAAAAACTTGTATATTTATACCATGTATGTTTTAAAAAATAATTTTATGTACATCTGACCATAAAGGTACACATTTAATATTTTTATTTCAAAATCATATTTACAGATATTACAACTAGATTACATTTAATTTTTTTCATAAATAGTATTATGTACATATATATATATAAATAAATAATAATATATTCAAAAATTATTTTGATTGATTAAGAGAATATAAAAAACATATTTAGTTGGTTTTGAATTATAAAAAAAATATTTAATAAACATTATTTAAACAAAGAATATGATTAAATTCATGGGATGTTATAGGAATCAAGAACCATAAAATGGATTTAATTTCTATTAGAAGTTCATATTTATCCTTGCACTGATTGAACATCATAAGTTGGTTCAGAATATCAAATGTGACTTATATTTCTTGGAAAATGATATATTATTTATTTAATGAAATTCAATCCATAACCAAAATAATAGAAAATTATAATAGAGGTATAATAATAAGTGTTTAAGGAATAAGAATCCCACAAACATCAATTAGAGAAGAATCATAGATTTGAGATGTGATTATTGTTTCATAGTGAATTTTGATTGCTAATTCATTATCTAATCATTGAGGTGGTAATGTGATACCCTTGTAATATTCTTCAAATATAAAAATTTGGTATATCAAGAATAAAATAAGACATTATCAGTTCTATAGTGGATGGTGTGTATGCCTTTCAACACATCATTTTCATACCCCACATCAGCAATAGTGATCGCATTATATTTCCCTTTGTCTCTAGGATTAAGAGGTTACTGACATAAATCATCATCATTAACCCTTGGACTCAATAAATGGTTATCATAATGCCTCTACTCTTTAGATTTGAAATACTAGAGTATGGGTGGTTTATTCCTTAGAGATTTATCTATATTCAAATCATTAGTTAACTTATTCCCATCACTTTGGAATTCAATTTATTTATGAACTTCCTTTCCACACATAAGGAATTTACTAGTCCTATTTAGTCAATTTACTCCATGTTTCCTTCCACACTTATGTAATAAAGGATGACTCATATTCTTCTCTCCATGGTTTTTATAATAATAATTTACTTTAAAATATATCTTTATTTTATTATCACAACCATGAGTTTGATAGGTAACTCCAATATCTATTTCTACCTTGGTATCATATAGAATGATTTGTTTATAAATATTGAAGTCCCTTATGGGTAAAACCCTTTAGAGACTTAGTATTAAGACACTAAATAATTGATCAATCTTAAAATATGGTTCAATTATAGTACTATAAGGGTACCACCCAAGTCTTGTAAATTTTTTCCCATAAGTATTAATGGATTCATCATCCTTATGCCTTTTCTCAAGGAATTCCTTCTCAATTTTCATATGAAGAATATGAGAAAATTATTTATTGAAATAAAAATCTTTTAAACTCATCCCAATCCATAGATTAAATTTATTCCTATTTCCTTGTTCTCTTTATGAGATTCTACCATTGATTTTATTCACCTTCCAAATGATGATCATCCAAAATAATTTTTTCAGACTCTGAACATTGGATAATAGAAAATCCTTTTTATTGATACTGATCCATAGGAGATAGTGGATCAGTAGACCCACAAAATGATAGTGGACGTTTCTTCTTGAATGACTTGACATAATTTTATTGCCTCCTATTCTCATTTGGAAGCTTAGTCTGATTCATAGATTGAGAAAAT
Source organism: Viscum album (assembly GCA_963277665.1). Lineage (NCBI taxonomy): Eukaryota > Viridiplantae > Streptophyta > Magnoliopsida > Santalales > Viscaceae > Viscum > Viscum album. The sequence continues at coordinate 152,461,380 of OY728138.1, forward strand.
AGTATAATAATAGAAATTATATTTTTTATTCTAGCTTCCATACCATTTTTTTTCTTTGAAGGAAAATTATTGAATTTTCCATCACATTTAGTGTCAACATAATTCCTTTGGGTTCCATCCATTGACTAAAACAAAAAATTATGGTGTGAGCAACAATAATCATAGTGAGAAACTATTTAATTCTGAAAAATCAATCATCAGATGCCTAAATCAAGGAACATTATTTTCAATCTATGAAACCTCAGAATTAAACTATATAATCCATTATCATCTTCTATTCAAATCCATCATAATTCTTTATAAAGAAAATATGAATTAACCCATGCATATTTCATGGGAGTATCTGTCTATATGTGTAGTATTAGGCACACTCATCAGGCATCAGTGAGGATGAAGTTAATACTTAATCTTCCGCATTAATAGTTTTTGCCCATAGGTAAATTTGTTTCATGACCATAACCATTTTCTAGTATCTATATAGTGATGTATTTTCTAATAAGATTTAACTTCTTTATTTATAATAACTTAGGATTTTATCTAATATTTAGTCTTATCCTAAGGGTTCTCACTAAATTTTCCTCATCCCATAGTCTAAAAATAACTAAATGTTTCTCTATTACCAACTATAGCGACCCAAAAATTTCATAAATAAATATTCCATCTTAGGATATGAATATTCATTATATATCATTACGATCCATGGAAGAACCATAGAGGTTTATTATATTTGGAAACTTGGATATATAAACAACTGGTACATGAATGTTCTATATCATCTCCCACTTAGTTCTTCACAACGAGAACCCTTCTTATATATATCATACCTAAAAACAATATTCATATCCTTAGTAAATTGAAACATAAAAAAAATACTGAGATCAGATACTCGATAAGGATAAGCAAGGAATATATCAATAATAATTCAAGAATCATATGAATATAAGGGTATGATAACATAATATTAACATTTGAAAACTATACCTATCAATTAATTGATCATGATCATGAGTCATAAAATAAATCTTGTAATTTAATAAGACATGGATCATAAAGTAATAAAAGAATGTGAGCTGTGAGAGTATAACATTGGCATAATATCAGGTTTTAAAAGAGTGTAATAAAGTGTAGTATAATCATAATCACATAAATATTATTTCGAGTTTATTCAAAAATACATTCATCACATTTTAGTCTTGGGATATCTACACATGTACTTCTTTTAGGCATGGGATAACCTCCCATATACCCTATTTTTTTCTTGGGATACCCTCCAGTGTACCCACTTTTAGACTAAGGATAACCTATCATATACCCTATTTTGGGATTGGAATAACCTATTATATACCCTTTGAGTTTAAAATAATATTCTTTACCCAACTCGTTGGAGGGATATAATGGACCCACCCATAACATAATCATAATCCATTCATATATATTTTACAATATCATGAAAACGTTTATAATTTCATCACAACCTAACCTGTAGAAAATAAAATTGGTTTCATCAATATTTTATCATCATAACCATAAACTATCCAAATAAATAATAAATATGGTATCATATAATTATATCCTTAGTGAATCATAATTAACATCAATGATGTTATTATAAATGAAAAAATTCTTTTAAACATCACCGAAACATTTATTGAGGAAAATACCCTTTTCATTTTGAAATAACATATTTAAAATCTCAAAAATTAAAAAATATTAATAGGAATTTTTTCTCATAAAATAAATATGGAAATTAATAAATGAAGCTTCAAAGCATTGTGCGTTCATGATGGTGATAAATTTAGTTCATGTCATTATCATTAATTCAAATATTACGTTCACACCTTTAGTAAAAATTACCTAATTAAAAAAATGAAAAGAAGATTATTTTAAAACCTTTTTATAAAAATTAAATCATCGTTAAAATGACATTAAAAATAATTATATATAAATGAAAACATTTTATAAAACAATTATATGGAAGAAAAATTGTTTTCAACTGAATAAATAAATAAAATTTGTTTTCTTTAAAAAATCTATTGGGAGCTTGAGTATATAAAGCGAGGAAATAAGAATTGAAAACATATATTCTCCATAAATAACTATAGTATAATAAAATACATAATATTTTGGATATATTTATCAAATAATTTCATCATAAGAAATTTTGACATAAAAATCTCTGTAAAAATGAGAGTGTAACGTAAAACCCCTACCTCAAGTTTGAATTGCTTTGTAAGATCTCTAAACACATGTTTACTAAATTTAGATTTATTATAAATATATAAAATAATAATTTTTATACCTATATTTCTATATATTTTTTACTTATAACATCTTATCTCCAGTTAATTAACAAGTAATCATTATCATTATCATTTCAGATGTTAACAATTTCACTTTTCATTAATGTTTTGGTCCAATGGTTTCGATACTAATAAATTGATCATAGATAAATCATATCAAGAATTTTAATCATCATATAAATATCATATATATTAATTATATAAATATTTATAATAATCTATAAATGGTAGAAAAAGAAAAATGAATTAAATTGTTCATGGAGACGGTAGTCCGTATGTACGCATGAATGATATTATAATTTTCTAACAAAAATAAAGAAAGATATATAAATAATATTTTATCATTTAGAAAACATAATTATATCATTAATATAGTATATAATAATTAAATGTAAAATAATATAAAACCATGAATGATGGTGATGGAAAATTATATCACTACGTGGAGTCGGTAATCCACATATATGCATGAACGATACTTTCATTTCTCATTTGATAGAATACAGGAGAAAAAAGGTTGTTAAATAATTATAAAAACATAATAATATATTTATTATATTGGATTAATCATTTAAGGATAGATTCAATAGGTTTAGAGAAGGTGTAAGAAGAAAAAAATTGAAATTACACAGTTTAGAGTTATACATATTCGTTGAGAAACATCATTTGGCTACACCATAATCCTCGAAATATTGGACTTAGGAGAAGACCACGAGTTCTAGGATGAGGGGAAAGAAGTTAAAACATAATAATGGTAAGTATTTTATGATCTATAGGGATAAAAATTCAGGAATAATGGATGATAGGATGTTTCTTTTTATAAGTGGTAGAGAGAACACACATGGAATTACTTAAAATAATTAAATAAAATTACTATATTACTTAGGAAAAATAATTCCAAATGAATAAGGATTCAAGGGTAAAATAATATAGGGTATAAATATATCTAAGAAATAAAAAATTATACAATTTTAATTGTAAAACCTACCCTTATATCTTTTTTTAACCCCCCCCCCCCCCCCCCATAGTGAACCATTTTTAATATTAACTATGGTAATATAATTTTAGTGTTTTTACAATTCATTATGACCAAAAATTAATAAGGTATAATTACCACATTTTTACTTGATAATTAAAAATATGTAATCAATTTTATAACATTTAATTTCTATAAGTTTTTTAAATTTATATTAATATTAAACTTATACAGCGCAACAAAAATCGATTTTCCATAAAAATACATTTGTAAGAATAAAAATGTTTTTATACCAATATTATGCATAATGTTGATTAGAATGAAATTAATTCAATTATTTTTAATAAAAAATTAACTAATGAATTTTTAAAATAAATACAAAAAAATGATATTTTTAAAAAACTTTATTGGAAAAAGAAAGTTTTCTATAAAATAGTTGTTTTCTAAATATTCACTAAAAATTTAATTTTTTCATAAAAAATCAAAAAAAATTGCATTAAGATAATTCTGATACGATTTTTAAAAAAATTATATCCTTTTATAAAATAAAATTTCTAAAATTGGTATATATTAATTATAATATCCACACACAAAATGCAATAAACCCCATCTGTTGAATAAGATATATTTTTGAAGCATGAATTGACTTTATTGATAATTGAGAACTTATTTATTATAAATTAATTAGCACATTTGAATTATATAAAAATTGTATACATTTTTATCATATTATTTTAATTCTATTAATAATCATCAATACAAAAACTATGTTATAAATTTATAACATAACATGGTTCATTTAGACTTCATGTTACGTGTAATAAAAGATATCGAATACTTCAATTATATTTAAAAGTTAATAAAAATAAAATCTTTGTGTGTTACACAATATGAAGATATCAATGTTCTATAATGAAGAACAGAACACCAATTACCAAACTCTAATTAACTCTTCTATGAAAAACCAATGATCCCTAAAACACTAGTCCAAAAAGATCCCTCTATAATTTATCTAAAGAAACCATAAGAAAATAGAATAGAACAACCTGAAATTTCATATAGAAGAAGAATAATGATAAAAAAACCATTAGATAATATTAAACTAACTCTGTGTCACCCAAGATTGATCTATTGAAGATAGCATTTTAATATGAAAAAAGGGTCATGAAAGGCCTTTAAAAATCTATCTCAGTCACCTAGTATTTGAGAGAGAAGAGATAGAATAAATGAATTCTAATGGGGAACCCCAACTTATAACTAGGATGGATAATCTGAATTCATGATGTGAAAGGATACTTAGCTTCATGAATTCCTCGAATCCCACATCTACAAAAAAATATAGTCACCTCATTGCTAAAACCCAACAGCTCATTCATGTCATGAACCACCAATTCACACCGTGAACTTATTCTAGGGAGAACCACTTAATTCCACCTTGAAACTATTCAGGTTGTACAAGAAAATTCAATTCATGAATCATAATTCACATCATTAATACTAACTTCACACCATGAATTCCTCTTGTAACCAGGTTTCCAACTTCTGACCACCTACTCCTACCTCAAGCTCGCAAAGGGAAAGACCAATAAAAAATTATTCCATTTCATTAGTTCTTCAAGATGAAAATTTCATCATGGTTATTAATTATTTAAAATATGAGATGAAGAAGAGTTGAAAAGCTACTCGAAACACAACAGAATGATGAAATTGTTGAAATAAATCATGTAATTATATTATCTTATAGTCTAGATCTCAATGGTAAAATAATTCATAAAATCGATCAATAGTAAGATAAATCTATTGATTCTTATATAGAAAACAACACTCAACTATTAAGGTATGCATTTAGAAACTCATTTACAGGTATGAGTCTAACAATGTTAAATGCATGGTTTAAGAAATATTTAGGAAATGATAAGCTTTATAGTTTAGAATAGAAATTAAATTTCTTTTAAAAACAAAATGTTATTATGTTATTAGAAGGTATTTTCTGCCACTTATGTATATTTATCTTCCAATACTTGGAATTGATTCTAACAAATTTTTAAACCCTTTTTATCAAACATGAGGTAAAAATTAGGAGGTTGAAATTTTTTCATGGAGGGTATAATGTAACACCATAATATTTTAGAATCCACATTCCTTTGAATGAATACTATATTTGATAGTGTGTACCACACACAACACAAAGACTAAACAAACCACAACATAATTATTTAAATATGCCGATTAATATAATGTTGTTGGATTAGCATGTATGAATATGGGTAACTAAAATATAAAATATATGGTGAATATTTTTCCTAACACAAATTTATTTATTTATTTGTAATAAATATGTACGCATTTCTAAATGATAATAATTATATCATAAGATGTTATAAATGGTTATAAATTAAAGAGTAATTTTTTAATAAAAGTGGGTTTTATTTTAATTTTATATGTTTCATTTAAAAACTAAATTTCTCTTTTAAAATTATTAAATTCATTTAAAAATTATTTTTTATACATGAAAACTACTTAATAATTATTTTAACATTGATTATATATTTTTTATAAGTGAGGATAAAATCATTTAATGGTAAAAAGAGACATTTTCATAAAACTATTTTCAAGTCCCAATTTATTTTAATCTTAATATATTAAATTAGTAACTAATATTAAACAATTTTTATGAAATTTATTGATAATATATTCAATAAAATAAACCAATAATCATATAAGGGGTTTTACTAGTAAAGGAATGCCAAGAAAATCATTTTATGCATCAAAAATACATCTTTTTTAAATATAGTTTTTATGTATTTTTGTATGGATATTGGTATTATTTTCTATATTTTAAAAATTTAAATTCTTTTTTATATAATAATATTAAAATTATCTTAGGGTGTTTTTTTTATATTTTTCTGAAAATATTTTTTTGGGTGAATAATGAAAAATAATTATACAAACTATATTTCCTTTAAATTAATTCAAAAACTCTCATTCTATTTTGGATTGTTTTTAAAGTAAAATTATTCAATTATTACTAAAAATAATTCAATTAATTCTATACTAATCAAATTTAAACTTATTTAGATGTTCATATTTAGGATTAAAAACATATTTTTTTAAAAAAAATTCTTCATTGCATTTTTACTTATTATTTTAAAATTAATTTCTTCCATTTATATAATTTTAATCCGGAAAAAAAAATATTTCATATATTTAATCAAGATTTAAAAATTTACTAATGATTTTAATTTCATTTTTTGTTCATAATGAATAATAACTGTGGAAATTATTATCCTCGTAGTAAAAGGTAAAATATGTCAATTAAGGTAAAAACTGTGTGATAAAGTCACAAAATCATATCATAATTATTATTAGAAGAAAGTTTTTAAACCCTTATAACCTTATATTTGAAATTTTATTTTTTTTAGTTCCACTTGACAAAGATAGTGACTTAGTATTGTTGTAAAACATTGAATAATTATAAGATTTACACTCCCCGCATTTATAATAGGGAACCTACACTCCTTTATTTTATGAAAATTTTGAGCACTCTATCTCAGCCAATACCTACCCAAATACCTTCCTAAATATCCTCACTATATCCTATATATTCTATTCTCTTCAAAATTTTATCCTAAAAGGCTTATGGTGTAAGCCAAAGGCAGCTTTCCAAAGATGTGGTATAAGTCTTAACTGAGTTCTTTGATGTTTATTTCTTCTTCTAAATCCTTCAGTACATTCACAACCATACTGTTATAATAACATTAGTATCTTAAAAATAATTAAATTTTATTATTATTATGGTATAACCCATTTTTATTTCCTTTTCTATCTTATGGAAAATGAAAACATCGCTTGCGCATACATGTAGACTACCACCACCGTGAAGTAGTGTATTTGGTTTTCCACCACCACCTCACATGAATAGTTATAAATATGAAATTAATGAACATATAAAATTTTTATGAAATTTTTATAATTTTTTAAATATAATATATTAATTACCCTATTCACCTTTATGTCTATTGGAAAATGATAATGTCACTCATGCGTATGTAGGGACTACCACCTCCACAAAACGATGTGATTCATTTTTCATTTTCGCATTACATGGATTTTAATAAGGATGTAACTAAAAAATAAATATTAAATTTATAACATATTTAGGATTCTGAAAAATCAAAAAATTATCTACGTTTTGTTTATTTTCCATCCAGTGTAAAATGAAAATTTCGTTCATGCATATCTACAAACAAGCATCTCCATAAAACGATGTGATTTATTTTTCATGATCTACTTACAAGGATTATTATAAAATTATATTTATTTATAAACATTATAATTATAACATTTTTAATATTCTATAGATAATGTAAACATGAACCCTTTGACCATGGTTAATACATTGATGTTATTTTTTTATTATAAACCAAACAGCCCAAAAAAGTCTAACATAAACTTAATTGATTTAGTAATTATATAATTCATGGTAATAAATGATATAAAAGGGATTATGATAATAGGAATAAACCGTAAAAAGGTTCCTAATCAAGTGTAAAATTAATTATATTTTATTATTTGGGAATTTGAAGTAGATATGTGGAGAGTCGGGAGATGATGTATGGGATTTCCAATCTCAATTTCCTTTTTTTGAGACTTATGACATTTTCACCATATTTTTTCTTTTGTGTGGTCTATAATATTCCATGTATATTTATTTTACCTTTTATTTAATTAAATTAAAGTGGTTTAAAAATTAATTTCATGTTCTATCCTTCAATTTAATTTTTATTCAAAACAAACTAAATTCATAAAGAATTTTTTCTTAAAATTGTATTTTAAGTGTTTTGAACTCATTTTCTTATATATAAATAATCTTTTAAATGTATCAAAAAAAATATTTATAAATAAATATTTTTAAAGGTTATTTTCAAATAATTTTAAATTTATTTATGAAGGTTTAAAAAGGAATATTTTCAGTTTTTTCTATAAAGGTCATTTTTAACTTTCTTTACAAAAGTGTAATAAAAATATTTTTTTAATGTAGGATGCATAAAAGTAATTTAAAACCATAATTAATTTTATTATTTAAGAAGTTTCTTCTATAATTTTTTATGATTTTCAAAGAATGTCCTTTTTCCTGTTCTTTTTAGATTTTTTATTTTAATATTTTTCAAAGTAAAAAATTACTTTTATCCTTATTTTTATGGAAATATAAAAATTGATTTTTCATATGTGTTAAATAGAATATTTTATGAGATAATATTATGGAACTAAAATATTTTATGAATTTTTGTCATGATATAGTTATTATAAATTTTATATGATGATAAAGTTAATGGGAAATAAGCTACTACTAAGAGATGTGTATGACAATGGGTGAGCCCGATATAGCTCTTCAATACATTGGGTAAAGTGATGGAGTTAATAATAATTAATTTACTCTTAAGGGATATTTTTTAATTAAATTTTATGGTTATTCCTTTTTTAGGGAACTTTTATGGGTGAATATAAGGATAATATCCTAGGATGCCAATATGGTTTTTCAATTTTTTCTATGGGTTTTAAAAGATTTTGATTTGATTTTATAAGGTAAGACAATTAAATCTTTATTAATGGAATATTTATGAACTTATAAATTTTACCTTATTATTTTATTGAGTTATCAAGTTTTTCTAAGTAACTTTCATGACTATGATTTTTTCTTTATGCTTTCTTACAAAATCTTTTAAAAAAACTTTGGAATTTGAAGTTGATTTCTTGAGTAAAATTTGATTATTTTGAGATATAATTTTATTATTAAAAAAATAAAATTTACCTATCAGTATTCATGAATTTTCAAAAATGACTAATGGGTTTCCTTTATTTTTTTATCCTCTATTCGGATTTTTTAATAATAAAAATAATTAAAATTATTTTATTAGTGATTTTGTATGCATAGGTATTATATTTGGGTAAATGGTGAGATATATTAAATGATGAAAAGGTTTCATGAATGAAATAAGAGTGTAAATACAAGAACCTATATTTGTGGAAGAAAATATACAATGTGTGGAAATTCCCACTATGTTATTTAATGGTTAACCAAATTCAATAAATTTCTAAAACTTCATGATCATAGAAATGTATTGAACTCATAATTATGGGTTCTTTAATACATAGGTCCTTATAATATTTTTAAATAACTTTCAAATAAAATGGAAACACACTTTGATATTTCTATGTTGGGTGATATGAACTAAATTTTTGGGATTGAATATTATAAAAAAAATATGACTTTATTTACTTATCCTAAGGGAAATATTTTACATACTTTTTTCGAAATTTGGAATTAAATATTATAAATAAATATTTATACCCATTGTTTTTTGAACCAAGATAAGCAATTATAAAATTGGAATTAGTGTGAATCATAATAAATTTAGAAAAATTGTTGACAATGTATTCTATCTAACTGAATAAGCACCTTATATTGTTTATTTTATGTCACATTTTTTAATGTTTTAGAGTTATACAAAAGATTCACATATGATTGAATCTAAAATAATCATAAGTTATATCATAGGTACTCTGACCTGTGTCATGTTTTACAGAAATAGTTCAGATTTGAATTTATAGGGATACACAGATGCTGGATGGGTAAAATATTATACTGACATAAATTCCAAATCTAATGGATTATTATTTCATAGTGAGATCTATATATTTTGGTACGGAATGAAGTAAAATTATTTACATTGAGAATATCCTAGGAATAGTATAATGAAATTGCACATTTATATTCAAAGATGCAATAGATGCAAGTAAAACTAGAATATTTGAATATCAAATTTGAGAAGCCACTAAAAATTTCCTATGATAATAAAATTAGAATTAATCTTCAAAAAATCTAGTTCAACACTTTATGTTGAAGCATATATATATCATATTTCATTTCATTTAATGAATTGTGTCAATGGTGATGTGAAATATGAATATATTTGAACCGAAGATCGTATTCTAGATTTTTTCAAAAACTAAATACCAAGAGATAGGTTAAAAGAATTGATGTTGAAACTTAATTTTTAACCCTCCCCTATAACTTGAGGATATATGTAATCACCTTCACATGGATTTAGATTATGTTGTCAAAAGGGGGAAAATTATACAACTCTTATGGGAAATATTATGGTACTCTTAATTGTTAGAGGGGGTCTTTTTTTCAAAGTTGGAGTGAGATATTTCCTTATTTATTTATAATCTAAAGTTTTAGATATTACAAAATGGGGGATAAATTAAGGTTTTAATTGTTGGGAGAACATCAAAGTTACTTAGCCAGATTTTACTTTCACATATAGATATAATTCTTCTAAAAAAAATAATGTTTCTTATAGTGTGGTGTTAAGACACATCTCATTTGATAAAGTTAGTGACTTGGTGATTTACATGATAATGGAGTATTCTTAAAATAGTTAAGTTAATTTAAAAATAGTTGATTGATATTGGAAACAAATCCAAAAGTGGTAAATTAAAGATCCCTATGGAATTTTTTACGGTTTTTATTTATTTTCAACCATGTTTGAGAATTATTAGAGGCTACTATAATTATTTTTGATCTATTTAGATTGTTTCTTATATGATATTAGAATCTATGAGATGATTTCAATAGGTTCTATGATTATTTAAATAAATATATTTTTTAATATGAGGCTGGAAAATGGATACATATGACTTCGTAAGAGTCGTATTGAGTTTGGAAGAGTCATACGGAGTGGTTGGATGAAAAATAAAAAAAATTGTATAGACTTTAAAAGATTATTTTCTGTTTTTAAGAGTCATAATCACTGGAATTATTGAAATTTTACAAAGGAATGTATTTTTATGGGAAACTCAATATGGTAGAAGAGTAATAAGATACTCCTTAAGTGTGATATGGAACTTCATAATAGTCATCAATGTGGCATAATTTGAGTAAAAGAAATGTTTAAAAGAGTAATTTGAGACTTCATAAGGGTACTCTGTGAATTTAAAAGAGTCATTATCCAATTAATAAGTGTAAAATAAATTTCAGATGAGTAACCCTATAACTTTGAAATAGAAACTATAAGACTTCATAAGGGTCATCCACTTTGTGATATTTTGAGTTTTTTGAGGAATGAAATATATGAGAATATCCAAAATAAATTTTACAAAGAATAAATTAAAAATAAATATTATTGAGCTAATATTTATTGATTAAAACATCAAATTTAAGATTGAGATTGAAGATTATTCTTGTGAGAAATTGAACGGTGATCACTACTAAAATCATTTGAATTTTTAAAATAATATTATATAAAAACTATCAATAATGATCTATTATAATTATCATAAAGGATAAAATTAAAACTTTTATTCTAATTTTTAAGTGGGATTTTTTTAATAATGTAAATTTCATCAATCACATTAAAATCTAGTTCAACACTTTATGTTGAAGCATATATATATATATCATATTTCATTTCATTTAATGAATTGTGTCAATAGTGATGTGAAACATGAATATATTTGAACCAAAGATCATATTCTAGATATTTTCACAAACTAAATATCAAGAGATAGGTTTAAAGAATTGATGTTGAAACTTCATGTTTAACCCTCCCCTATAACTTTAGGATATATGGAATCACCTTCACATGGATTTAGATTGTGTTTTCAAAAGAGGGAGAAATTATACAACTCTTATGGGAAATATTATGGTAATCTTCATTGTTAGAGGTGGTATTTTTTCTCAAAGTGGAAGTGATATATTTCTTTATTTATTTATAATCTAAAGTTTTAGATATTACAAAATGGAAGATAAATTAAGGTTTTAATTGTGGGGAGAACATCAAAGTTACTTAACCAAATTTTACTTTCACATATAGATATAATTCTTTCAAAAAAAATACATTTTCTTATATTGTGGTGTTCAGACACATCTCATTTGATAAATTTAGTGACTTTGTGATTCACATGATAATGGAGTATTCTTAAAAGAGTTAAGTTAATTTAAAAATAGTTGATTCATATTGGAAAAAAATCCAAAAGTGGTAAATTAAATATCCCTATGGAATTTTTGACGGTTTGTATTTATTTTCAACCATGTTTGAGAATTATTAGAGTCTACTAAGATTATTTTTGAGCTATTTAGAATGTTTCTTATAGGATATTAGAATCTATTATATGATTTGAATAGGTTCTGTGATTATTTAAATAAATATATTGTTTAATATGAGGCTGTAAAATGGATACTTATGACTTCGTAAGAGTCATATTGAGTTTGGAAGAGTCATACGTAGTGGTTGGATGAAAAATAAAAAAATTTGTACAGACTTTAAAAGAGTTTTTTCAGTTTTTAAGAGTCAAAATCACTAGAATTATTGAAATTTTACAAAGGAATGTATTTTCATGGGAAACTCAATATGTTTGAAGAGTAATAAGATACTCCTTAAGTGTGATATGGAACTTCATAATAGTCATAAATGTGGTATAATTTGAGTAAAGAGAAAGTTTATAAGAGTAATTTGAGACTTCATAAGGGTACTCTGTGAATTTAAAAGAGTCGTTATCCAATTAATAAGTGTAAAATAAAGTTCACATGAGTAACCCTATAACTTTGAAAGAGAAACTATAAGACTTTATAAGGGTCATCTCCTTTGTGATATTTTGAGTTTTTTTAAGAATGAAATATATGATAATATCCAAAATAAATTTTACAAAGAATAAATTAAAACTAAATATTATTGAGCTAATATTTATTGATTAAAAAATCAAATTTAAGATTGTGATTGAAGATTATTCTTGTGAGAAATTGAATGGTGATCACTACTCAAATTATTTGAATTTTTGAAATAATATTATTTGAAAACTATCAATAATGATCTATTATAATTATCATAAAGGATAAAATTCATAATATTATTCTAATTTTTAAGTGGGATTTTTTTACTAATATAAATTTCATCAGTCTCTTGACAATATAGTTCAACACTTAATGTTGAAGCATATATATATCATATTTGATTTCATTTAATGAATTGTGTCAATGTTGATGTGAAACGTGAATATATTTGAACCAAAGATCATTTTCTAGATATTTTCACAAACTAAATACCAAGAGATAGGTTTAAAGAATTAATGTTGAAACTTCATGTTTAACCCTCCCCTATATCTTGAGGATATATGGAATCACCTTCACATGGATTTAGATTATGTTGTGAAAAGGGGGATAAATTATACAACTCTTATTGGAAATATTATGGTACTCTTCATTGTTAGAGGGGGTCTTTTTTCAAAGTGGGAGTGAGATATTTCCTTATTAATTTATAATCGAAAGTTTTAGATATTATAAAATGGGGGATAAATTAAGGTTATAATTTTGGGGAGAACACAAAATTTACTTAGCCAAATTTTACTTTCAAATATAGATATAATTATTTCAAAAAAACATTTTCTTATAGTGTGGTGTTAAGACACATCTCATTTGATAAAGTTAGTGACTTGGTGATTCACATGATAATGGAGTATTCTTAAAAGAGTTAAGTTAATTTAAAAAGAGTTCATTGATATTGGAAACAAATCCGAAAGTGGTAAATTAAAGATCCCTATGGAATTTTTGACGGTTTTTATTTATTTTCAACCATGTTTGAGAATTATTAGAGGCTACTAAGATTATTTTTGAGCTATTTAGAATGTTTCTTATATGATATGAGAATCTAACAGATTATTTCAATAGTTTCTATGATTATTTAAATAAATATATTTTTTAATATGAGGCTGGAAAATGGATACGTATGACTTCGTAAGAGTCATATTGAGTTTGGAAGAGTCATAAGGAGTGGTTGGATGAAAATTAAAAAATTTGTACAGACTTTAAAAGAGTTTTTTCAGTTTTTAAGAGTCATAATCACTTGAAATTTTGAACTTTTACAAAGGAATGTATTTTTATGGGAAACTAAATATGTTAGAAGAGTAATAAGATACTCCTTAAGTGTGATATGGAACTTCATAAGAGTCATCAATGTGGTATAATTTGAGTAAAGGAAAATCTTAAAAGAGTAATTTGAGACTTCATAAGGGTACTCTGTGAATTTAAAAGAGTTTTTATCCAATTAATAAGTGTAAAATAAAGTTCATATGAGTAACCCTATAACTTTTAAATAAAAACAATAAAACTTCATAAGGGTCATCTCCTTTGTGATATTTTGAGTTTTTTGAAGAATGAAATATATGAGAATATCCAAAATAAATTTTACAAAGAATAAATTAAAAATAAATATTATTGAGCTAATATTTATTGATTAAAACATCAAATTTAATATTGTTATTAAAGATTATTCTTGTGAGAAATTGAATGGTGATCACTACTCAAATTATATGAATTTTTGAAATAATATTTTTTGAAAACTATCAATAATGATATATTATAATTATCATAAAGGATAAAATTCATAATATTATTCTAATTTTTATGTTGGATTTTTTTACTAATATAAATTTCATCAATCACATGAAAATTTATTTCAACACTTTATATTGAAGTATATATATATCATATTTGATTTCATTTAATGAATTGTGTCAATGGTGATGTGAAACTTCAATATATTTGAACCAAAGATCATATTCTAGATATTTTCACAAACTAAATACCAAGAGATAGGTTTAAAGAATTGATGTTGAAACTTAATGTTTAACCATCCCCTATAACTTGAGGATATATGCAATCACCTTCACATGGATTTAGATTATGTTGTCAAAAGGGGTAGAAAATATACAACTCGTATGGGAAATATTATGGTACCTTCATTGTTAGAGGGGGTATTTTTTTCAAAGTTGGAGTGATATATTTCCTTATTTATTTATAATATAAAGTTTTAGATATTACAAAATGGGGGATAAATTAAGGTTTTAATTATGTGGAGAACATAAAAGTTACTCAGCCAAATTTTACTTTCACATATAGATATAATTCTTTCAATAAAAATACATTTTCTTATAGTGTGGTGTTAAGACACATCTCATTTGATAAAGTTAGTGACTTGGTGATTCACATGATAATGGATTATTCTTAAAAGAGTTAAGTTAATCTAAAAATAGTTGATTGATATTGGCAAAAAATCCAAAAGTGGTAAATTAAAGATCCCTATGGAATTTTTGACGGTTTTTATTTATTTTCAACCATGTTTGAGAATTATTAGAGGCTACTAAGATTATTTTTGAGCTATTTAGAATGTTTCTTATATGATATGAGAATCTATGAGATGATTTTAATAGGTTCTATGATTATTTAAATAAATATATTTTTTAATATGAGGATGGAAAATGGATACGTATGACTTCGTAAGAGTCATATTGAGTTTGGAAGAGTCATACGGACTGGTTGGATGAAAAATAAAAAAATTAGTACAGACTTTAAAATATTTTTTTTAGTTTTTAAGAGTTATAATCACTAGAAATAGTGAACTTTTACAAAGGAATATATTTTTATGGGAAACTAAATATGTTAGAAGAGTAATGAGATACTCTTTAAGTGTGATATGGAACTTCATAAGAGTCATCAATGTGGTATTATTTGAGTAAAGGATAAGTTTAAAAGAGTAATTTGATACTTCATAAGGGTACTATGTGAATTTAAAAGAGTCGTTATCCAATTAATAAGTGTAAAATAAAGATCAGATGAGTAACCCTATAACTTTGAAAGAGAAACTATAAGACTTCATAAGGGCCATCTCTTTTGTGATATTTTGAGTTTTTTGAAGGGTGAAATATATGAGAATATCCAAAATAAATTTTACAAAGGATAAATTAAAACTAAATATTACTGAGCTAATATTTATTGATTAAAAAATCAAATTTAAGATTACGATTGAAGATTATTCTTGTGAGAAATTGAACGGTGATCACAACTCAAATTATTTGAATTTTTAAAATAATATTATTTGAAAACTATCAATAATGATCTATTATAATTATCATAAAGGATAAAACTCATAATATTATTCTAAGTTTTAAGTGTGATTTTTTTACTAATATAAATTTCATCAATCACATGAAAATCTAGTTCAACACTTTATGTTGAAGCATATATATATCTTATTTCATTTCATTTAATGAATTGTGTCAATGGTGATGTGAAACGTGAATACATTTGAACCAAAGATCATATTCTAGATATTTTCACAAACTAAATACCAAGAGATAGGTTTAAAGAATTGATGTTGAAACTTTATGTTTAACACTCCCCTATAAATTGAGGATATATGGAATCACTTTCACATGGATTTAGATTATGTTTTCAAAAGGGGGGGAAATTATACAACTCTTATGGGAAATATTATGGTACTCTTCATTGTTAGAGGGGGTCTTTTTTCAAAGTGGGAGTGAGATATTTCCTTATTTATTTATAATAAAAAGTTTTAAATATTACAAAATGAGGGATGAATTATGGTTTTAATTGTGGGGAGAACATCAAAGTTACTTAGCCAAATTTTACTTTCACATATAGATATAATTCTTTAAAAAACATTTTCTTATAGTGTGGTGTTATGACACATCTCATTTGATAAATTTAGTGACTTGGTGATTCACATGATAATGGAGTATTCTTAAAAGAGTTAAGTTAATTTAAAAATAGTTTATTGATATTTCCAACCAATCCAAAAGTGGTAAATTAAAGATCCCTATGGAATTTTTGACGGTTTGTATTTATTTTCAACCATGTTTTAGAATTATTAGAGGCTACTAAGATTATTTTTGGGATATTTAGAATGTTTCTTATATGATATGAGAATCTATGAGATGATTTGAATAGGTTCTATGATTATTTAAATAAATATTTTTTTTAATATGAGGCTGGAAAAAGGATACTTATGACTTCGTAAGAGTCATATTGAGTTTGGAAGAGTCATACAGAGTGGTTGGATGAAAAATAAAAAACAATTACAGACTTAAAAAGAGTTTTTTCAGTTTTTAAGAGTCATAATCACTAGAAATATTGAAATTTTACAAAGGAATGTATTTTTATGGGAAACTCAATATGTTAGAAGAGTGATAAGATACTCCTTAAGTGTGATATGGAACTTCATAAGAGTCATCAATGTGGTATAATTTGAGTAAAGGAAATTTTTAAAAGAGTAATTTGAGACTT
Organism: Viscum album; assembly: GCA_963277665.1. Classification (NCBI taxonomy): domain Eukaryota; kingdom Viridiplantae; phylum Streptophyta; class Magnoliopsida; order Santalales; family Viscaceae; genus Viscum; species Viscum album. The sequence continues at coordinate 152,478,799 of OY728138.1, forward strand.
CATAAGGGTAGTCTGTGAATTTAAAAGAGTCTTTATCCAATTAATAAGTGTAAAATAAAGTTTATATGAGTAACCCTATAAATTTTAAATAGAAACTATAAGACTTTATAAGGGTCATCCCTTTTGTGATATTTTGAGTTTTTTGAATAATGAAATATACACTAGTGCAGAAAACGTTTTTTACGTCACCATTTTTTACGTCGGTTATATATAACTGATGTAAAAATGTGGCGAGTAGATTTTTAACATTGGTTATTTTAATAACTGATGTTACAAATATCGCTTGTTCGGTTTTTACATCGGTTATCTTATAACCGACGTAAAAAACCAATGCGTGGGGGGTTTTTTACGTCGGTTATTTGGAAACCGACGTAAAAATCCCGATATATATGCATTTTTTACGTCGGTTATCAAATAACCGACGTAAAAAACCAAAGAGCAGGGTTTTTTACATCAGTTATTTTATAGCCGACATAAAAAACGAGATGTCTACGGGTTTTCTACATCGGTTATTTTATAACCGACGTAAAAAAACCCCCCGTGCTTTGGTTTTTTACATCGGTTATTTGATAACCGACGTAAAAAACACAGAGATATCCAATTTTTTACGTCGGTTTCCAAATAACCGACGTAACCCCCCCCCCCCCGCGCATTGGTTTTTTACGTCGGTTATCTTATAACCGACGTAAAAAATGAGATATCTACGCGTTTTTTACGTCGTTTATAAAATAACCGACGTAAAAAACCAAAGCACGGGGGGGGGGTTTACGTCGGTTATAAAATAACCGACGTAAAAAACCCGTAGATATCTCGTTTTTTACATCGGTTATAAAATAACCGATGTAAAAAACCAAAGCGCGGGAGATTTTTTACGTTGGTTTTAAAATAACCAACATTATAAATTTAAAAAATAGTTTATAATGTCGGTTATATAATAACCGAAGTTATAAAACTTTTAAAGAAATTAATGCCCCGTGGACTGTCATTTACAATTTTTCGATTGACAGTCTTCCAGCTCGTCTCTCTCGCACGGTAAACCTTAATCGGCTCGTCGATCGACCTGCGTTAAACTCATTTTGTCTTCAGTGTTTATCTTCTTCACTCCTCTCGGATCTATCATCTCAACTCGCAACATTCAAGTAAGCCCCACGAATTTATTTCGTTCATTTTTTTTCACGGATATTCTATAATTATGGTTTGCAATTTTTGTACATTTAATGTAAACAAGATGTAGTGGTTTCCAAGTATGCACCTCATTACTATTTTGATAAGATGGTGATGAGATAATCTAAGATACATATGATTCATTTATGGAAGTGATACAATTTCACATGGTGTAGGATGATTTATGGGTGGGGTGAGACCATGACATTAGCGTTGGGGTGTGAGAGGAAAACTAGTGGAGAAGTGGTATCCGAGAACCTTAATTTTAATATATATATATATATATATATATGTATAATTTTTTATACGAAAAGGTTTATTTATATGAATTATTTTGTGAGTGATCCATAGTGAGTATATGAAACTATTTTTCCTTGTTTAGGTGATGATTTAGATTCCTTTTTTTATAGGGCTTTAGTGTGCTTCCTCAACATTTTCATGAGATGTTTTAGGAAGGATCTTACTATGTATACATGTTATGCCCACCATACATAAATATAAAAAAAAATTTGGGTTTTTAAAACAATTTGTAGTTTTTTATAGATGTTAGTAGCATGGAAGTGTTGTGGAGTAGCTTTCATGAGTATATAGAGTTTATTGTTTCTTCCTAGTTTTAATTTTAGTACTAATAATCTTCTTTTTGGTTTATGTACAACAATACATGTATGAATTCATGCATAATTATCTAAATTTATTCATTTCGAACTGAGGAGGGTTACTTTTGGTGGGAGCAGATCCTAAATGATATGGTATGAATTCATTCTATCATAACCATAAATAAAATATAGTTGTATTTTATTTATCATATATATCAACTTATACTCTTCATTTTCATCACAAAACCTTTGAGAATAAAAAATCAAACTAAGGGATTTGGTATCCACATTGCCTTTTGTTATAGAATATGGGACATCAAAATCAAATGATTGAACATATTCCTCCCAAAAACACTTCCATTTATTTTTATAATTGTGTGAAAATATTTACCAAATGGATTTAGGGTCTACAGAAACCATTAATAACATGTTAAATAGGTATATTATATAATATATTAAAACATAAAAACCGCAATCAATATTAAACTATGTAGGTGTCATGGTTTTCTTTGATTCAATGAAATTTAAAACTGTTATATCTAACTATATTTTGTTTTAAAAATAATATTCAAGCATATTTTTTTAAATACCTATAGATTTGTTTTATATTTTAAATTGTTTTACATTCAAATTATGATTTTTTTCATATAAACATATATTTGTCTTATCTTAAAAATATATATTTTTTGTTGATATTTGTTATAGGTAATAATGAGTCGAAGTTGGATTACGGCACATCGAATGAGCAATGAATTTGATGAAGATGTTGATGCCATTTTGGAATTTTCAAAACGAAATGTTCCAAGTAGTGACATTTTTTTCTGTCCATGCCTGAAATGTTTGAATATGAAGAAGTTGAAAAGTAGAGAGATAAAAGATCATATGATTTGTCAGGGTTTTAATCCGAGTTATAGCCCTTGGATTTGGCATGGTGAAACTGGATGTAATGTCACTGATGATGATGATTCGCAAGATGGTAACTCCGATGGAATTGAAGAAATGATTCGCGATATTGTAGCAGAACAAATTGAGATAGAACCGACAGTTGCGCGTCTATATGGTGATGCTGAAAAACCATTATATCCTGGTTGTACAGATTTTACGGTTTTGTCGGCGGTGTTAAGATAGATTAACCTGAAGGCAAAGCATGGATGGAGTGACATAAGTTTTACAGAGCTTCTATAATCGATTAAATACATTCTTCCAAAAGATAACGATCTTCCAGATTCACATTACAAAGCCAATAAAATATTATGCCCGATGGGATTGGGATACAAGAAAATACATGCCTGTCCGAATGAATGCATTATATATAGGAAGGAATATGAATTTCTGTCAGAGTGTCCTAAATGTGGGACATCACGGTATAAGGTGAAAGAAAAATCACAGGCTAATGTAGAGATTACAAAGCTCCCTTCAAAGGTATTTTGGTATCTTCCTATAATTAATCATTTCAAACGTTTATTTGCTAATTCACATGATGCAAAAAGGTTAAGATGGCATGTTGAAGTGCGGGTATGTGATGGAAAAATATGTCATCCAGCTAATTGTCCACAATGGAAGAAAATTGATGCACAGTATTCTACATTTAGAAATGAAATTAGAAATCTTAGACTAGGGTTGTGCACAGATGGAATGAATCCATATCGAACACTCAGTAGCACACATAGTTCATGGCCTATTTTATTGGTAATTTACAACCTCTCTCCTGATTTTTTTATGAAGTGCAAATATTTCATGTTGATTACAATGATCTCTGGTCCAAAGAAACCCGGTAATGATATTGATGTTTACTTTTCACCGTTGATTGATGATTTGAAACTGTTATGGGCTGATGGTATTAGGGTGTATGATTCTTATAAAATGGAATATTTTCAACTGCATGCAGTGCTTATGTTCACTATAAATGACTTCCCAGCGTATGGAAATTTTTTTGGATACAGTGTTAAAGGGCATAAAGCATGTCCAATTTGCAAACAACAGACGTCATATTGTCAATTGCATCATGGGAGGAAAACAGTGTGCATGGGTCATCGAAAGTTTTTGCCTATGGAACACCCTTATAGAAGACTAAAAAAGGCATTCAATAGCTCACAAGAATTTGATACTGCTCCAAAACCTTTATACCCTGATCTGTATATTGAGAGGGTGAAAAACCTTGACATGACATTGGGAAAGACACAGAAATCTGGTAATGATAGACATATTTGGAAGAAAAGGTCAATTAGTTTTGAGCTACCATATTAGAGGTATCATGAAGTTAAACATAATATTGATGTCATGCACGTGGAGAAGAATATCTGTGATTCTTTGATTGGAACATTGTTAGATATTAAAGGAAATACTAAAGATGGGTTGAATGCAAGATTAGACTTACTATCAATGGGAATACGTTTAGAGTTAGCTCCCACTCCTAAAGGAAGACGAACATTTCTTCCCCCGGCTTGTCATACATTATCGAAAAGGGAAAAAATTAGCTTTTGTCAGTGTCTTCATGATACCAAAGTGCCTCAAGGTTATTCTTCTAATGTAAAAAATTTTGTCTCATTGAAGGACTTGAAGTTGATAGATATGAAATCACATGATAGTCACGTCATGATGCAACAAATTCTACCAGTTTCATTGTGTGGAATACTGCCCATTCGTGTCAGAAAGACTATAATGAAGTTTTGTTATTTTTTCAATTCAATTTGTAACAAGGCGATTGATGTGAATGCTTTGAACATTTTGGAAAAGGATGCAATATTTATACTTTGTCAATTGGAAATGTATTTTATTCCAACTTTTTTTGATATAATGGTGCATTTAATGATTCATCTGGTTCAAGAAATAAAGCTTTGTGGACCTGTATATCTTCGTTGGATGTATCCTTTTGAAAGGTATATGAAAATATTAAAGGGGTATGTTAAAAATCTATATCGACCTGAAGCCTCCATTATTGAAAAGTATATTTTTGAGGAGGTAGCAGAGTTTTGTATGAGCTACTTGGCTGCGGCACAACACATAGGTTTTCCTCCATCTCGCCATGAACGAGTTAATAATGAGGGAAAGGGGATTCGCGTCTTGAAAGTCAAATCATTGTCAGCTGAACAGATGAAGAAGTTAGAATCATACATCTTGAATGACATAACTGATGCTCAACCGTATATCCCATTGCATATTAATGAGTTGAAACAATGTCATCCAAAGAAGAAAGAAATGTGGATTTTGAATGAGCACAACAAAACTTATTTGTCATGGATTAAAAAGACATTTCTTGGTAGATCAGATGTATCAGAGACATTAAAATGGATAGTGGGTGGTCCATGTTTAAATGTGATAACATGGTCTGGTTATGACATTAATGGTTATAAATTTCATACAAAAGCTCAGGACAACAGAAGTGCAGTTCAGAATAGTGGTGTATTGGTGTTTGCAGAAGCAATGCATTTTTCGAGTGCTAAGGAAAAAAACCCAGTTTCTGCATCAAGTGCATATTATGGAGTGATTGAAGACATATGGGAGGTTGATTACTTTAAAATTAAAGTTCTCGTTTTTAACTGTAAATGGTTTAATGGTAACAACAGTGTCAGACACGATGAATTTGGAATGACACTTGTTAATCTGAATATATTGAAAGACACAGGTGATTCTTTTATAATGGAAACACATGCAAAACAAATTTTCTATGTAGTAGATCAATCAGATATGCAGTGGGCTGTTGTTTTACAAGGGAAAAAACAATATGTTGGGGAGGATGAACTTGACGAATATGCTGATTTATGTGAGATCCCTACTTCCATGGAAATATTAAAAGAACATAATGATGATCATGTTGAAGACATAGTTTGTGCCATAAGGAACGATCACGACGAAGGAATTTGGGAAAACAATCCATTTGTACATTCCTAAAATTACAGGTAACATATGTTTATTTCTTGTTTACATTTATTTTTTCCATAAATGTTAGATATTGTAAGTTTTTTATTTATTAAAAAATGTTTTAAAATAAAATAAGTATATATTTTTGTTTGTTTTAAGTTTGTTTATTTTACTTTATCCTGTTTATAACCATTACATGAATTTTAAAATGCTTATTTTTTTTCACTGACAATTTCTTTACCATGTTTACAATGTTTACCAGGTTTACCATTTTTACCATTTTTACCATATTGACCATCTTCACCATCTTTTCCATCTTTACCATTGTTTAACATGCTTACCATATTACCAATGTTTACTATTATGTAACTTAGTACACTTTTCTATTTTCTGATTACAGTAGTATTAAAATATTTGAATTTCTATATTTGTGAACTGACGTTTGTTTTTTTGATTTGAAGGATAATGACAGATCATTCAGATGATCAACCACATGATTCTGGAGAGGAGCATATTGCTGGTTATACCTCTGGGGATGAACATTCACATGCTCCTATTACGACAAAGAGTTCAAAGTTTGGTAAACATGGGTGCACACATTTACCAAAATTATCACTTGCCCATATGTAAGATCAGAGGATAGTCGTTGAGTTTTATGAGGATGATATTCCTAGAGGTCTGAATGCCAAAGATTTTAAGAGTTTTGTTGCAACTCAGGCTAAGACCAAAGTAAGCATTCTGTATGATGATTGGAGAGGTGTGGATAAAGCGATTATCTCTCAGTTGTGGGAGACGATTTTGGTAAGATCTATTGTCATTGTTTGACCATTCTTTTAATGTTTCTAGTATATATAATATGTTTAACCTCTTCTTTATTAGATGACATTTGATATTCCTGACACTGGAGGAGTCAGGAAGAAATGCTTATCGTTGGCTTCCAGGAGATGTAGGGATTTCAAATCAACCCTCTCATCTGATTTCATTTATGGTCATAGGAGTCACAACAATCCATGTCGTATATATCCTTTTATAGATGAAGACACATGGAGACAGTTTTTTGAAAGTAGAAAAAAAGAGTCATTTCTGGTAAGGGCAATGTAAACTTTTATAAACTTTCTTATATAAATGATTTTATTAATGTTTTTTTAATGATTTCTTATTCTTCAATTACATCAAACAAGGAAAGCTCATCAGGAGATCCAATCTAAAAATGTATACCCTCATATTTTATCTCGGGGAGGGTATGCATTATTGGAAGAACAAATGATGGCGAAAAAATTTCAACAACTAAGAGCTGAGTCTTCAGGCTCTGGAGAGGTGGCCCCTCCATCCCCTCCATCTAGACATGAAAAATGGAAGAGAGATCGGAAGGGAAAAAAAGGGAAATATCTTTCTGAAGAATCAAGAATCGTAGCTGAGAGGATTGTAAGATATCTATTTAATTTATTTAAGTTAACTTTTTTCTTAATATAAGTTTCAATCATTACAGAAATGTTCAATTAATTAATACAGGACTCTCTTGAGGAGCAGAGTTCAGAGGGGACATTTATAGCTACTGGGAGGGAAGATATTTTATTTGCAGCATTGGGAATGCCCGAACATCCCGGTCGTGTAAGAGGATATCCGGCAGGTGTATCGGTAAGAAAAGTGTTTCCACGTTCTTCAACTTCTAACATTGAGGGGGTTTATAAAAAAAATAGAATCCTTCGAGGCTGAAGTTCAAAATATTAATGCGAAGATGGAGGACAAGATTAGAGAGTCGGTGTAGTCTATGTTTGCAGAAATGCAAAGACAATTTCAGACTGCAGCTCCCACTCCTCCACCTCCCCCTGTAGACCCCATTATTTATCCTCCACCTCTGCCAGTAGCTCCCACTCCCCTACCTTAGCCTACGGACCCCATTTTTTATCCTACGCCTCCGCCACAGCTTCCTACATATTGCGAGTTGTATGTTGATGATTCTCAACATCATATAGTAGCATACGGGTTGGTATATTGTATAGGAGATACAGTTCATCATCAACAATTAGAGGTAGAGAATTAGAGGGTCACTATACAGGATATTATAGATAGATCATCTAGGGTACCAATACCTACATATGAGGTGGCGAAAGTTGGACAGAGTATCGGCCATTTTTTAGTTTGGCCATCCAGACTTCTTCGACTCATTACCATAGAGGTATGAATGTTATTTATTTTATTTTATTTTTTTGTTAAAGTTGTTTTATCATTTGAAAACTACTATATTTTTCAATTTTTTTCACAGGAATACTTCAAAGGTAAAGAAATACTGTATAGACAACAGGATATGATATCAAATACAGATTCCAGTGGTCTTGACAGATTGTCAAGATATTCACATTTGTTGTTGGGTTTTTATGAGTTTCCAATGGAATCTCATGTTTGTGGACGTGAAATAAGTGTGGGGATTACAAAAAATGATATCATGGATCTTGTTACTGGAGATAAGTTGGGCATCAACGTGGTGCAAATATTTTCCATGTAAGTCTTAACACCTTTTCCCTGCGTTATATTTATTAAAAATGTATACTTATGTATGTTTTGTATTAGGTTTCTTTATAAAATTTGTGAGAGGAATGAGCTGACATAAGTATATGGATTAATGGACCCGCAATTGATTTCCCCTGAAGCATGTGCATTGAATGAGGAACAAAGAATGGTTTATATTGCTGAAAGATTTGAAAAGAATATAATCACACAATATTGGATGATGCCTTTTTGTGAGAGGTATGAAACACATTTCTCTCAAAGAGTTAATTATCTTTTAACATAAAAACCACTAACATTAAATTTCCTTTTATCAGTGATCATTGGATGTTAGGGAATTTTCGCCCAAGGGAGAAAGCTCTTTATTGGATATGCTCTGTTCATGGTGACGTGCGGGAAAGTTTTAAGAATATATTGGAAAAGTAAGTTTCAATTTCTCAATAGTTTTATATATTATAATGAATTTTAAATTTACCCCATTCGTATTATTTTCTAATAGTGCATGGGTTTACTTTCGAAAAAACACTAAGAAAAGAAATGCAAAGATCAAATATGTAAATGCAAAGGTAAATTTCCATTTATAATTTGTACTTTTTGATTTATTACATAAAAATAATATATTGAATTTACACTCATTCAAACAGAATTGTCATGAACAACAAGGCATCATCGAATGCGGATATTATATGTTAAGATTTATGTATGAAATAATAACAACTAGGACAGTTGTGAATTTTGACCTGGTACGATTTCCTCTTAAACTTTTCCATAATATTTCAATTTGATTTATTCATTATACACGTTAACTATCTTCTTTTTCATTTGTAGATTTTTGATGACCCACAACCCTATACTGCTGAAGACATCAAACATGTACAAGTGGAGTGGTCAAATTATTTTAAAGGTTTGATTTAATTTTAGTTGTTTGTAATGTAAAATGTAATTTTGAATATTGTCATTTTAATTGTGTATTTGGTAGTTTTTTAGGTTGGATTTAGTTTTTTTTTGAAGTTGACAGTGTAAGTTTTGAATGTTATATAAGTGAATGTTTAATTTTTCTCTACTTCTTGTTTTGGTCTACTTTTGATGGTTTTTCTGGTATGGATTTGGGTATGTGGGGGAGGGGTTCCAAGGGTGTGGGGTGTGTTCAGTGGGGTTGGGGGGTGTCCAGCGGTCTGGGAGGGCTATCCGGTGGGGTGGGGGGACAGTCTTGGGGGGTGTCAGGGATGTCCAGGGGTGTGGGAAGGCGGTCCAGGGGTGTGGGAGTGCTGTCCAGGGGTGGGGGTGTCCAGGGGTGTTTGGGGCTGTCCAAGGGTGTGGGGGGGGGGGTTGTCAAGTGGGGTGAGGGGGTGAGGGGGTGCTGTTCAGGCGGTTGGGGGTGTCGAGGGGTGTTTGGGGGTGTCCGGGGGTCGGGGAGTAGTCCAGGAGAGTGGTGGGGGCTCCAATGGGGTGGGGGAGGGTTGTCCAAGGGGTATACATGAGGGTGGGAGCTCGAATGGGGTGGGGGAGGGCTGTCCCGGGGGTATACATGAGGGTGAGGGCTCCAACGGGGTGGGGGAGGGCTGTCCATGGGGTATAAATGAGGGTGGGGGATGTCTGGGTGGTAAGTTTTATATGTTATCTATGTACATGCTTAATTTTGATCTACTTCTGTTTTTGTGGTACGATTTCTTGATTTGTTTTCTGGTTGATTCTGGTGGAGAGAAGATGACTGCATTCTGTTTAAAAAAATTGGGTTTATCACGTCGGTTTTTAAATAACCGACATTATAAAATGCCTGGAAAATAGTTTATCAGGTCGGTTATTTAATAACCGACGTGATAAAAGGCCTGGAGAATGGTTTATCACTTCAGTTATTAAATAACCAACGTGATAAAAGGCCTGGAGAATGGTTTATCACGTCGGTTATTTAATAACCGACATGATAAATGTCCTGGAGAATGGTTTATCACGTCTGTTATTGAATAACCGACATGATAAATGGCCTGGACAATGGTTTATCACGTCGGTTATTCAATAACCGACATGATAAACCCCCCTCCCCCGGTTTTTCACGTCGTTTTTATATGAATCGACGTGATAAACCACGCTCACCCCAGTTTATCACGTCGGTTCTATATGAACCGATGTGATAAACCCCCCTCACCCCTGTTTATCACGTCGGTTGTTTAATAACCGACATGATAAACCATTTTCCAAGACTTTTATCATGTCGGTTGTTAAATAACCGACGTGATAAACCCTTCCCATTTTTTTATCACGTCGGTTATTTTATAACCGACGTGATAAACATCGCAATTTTTTGTTTTTGACGTCGGTTTTTAAGTAACCGACGTCAAAAACCTTATTTATAATGTCGCATGTATTAACGTCGGCTAGAAACCGACGTAAAAAATGAAAAATAACTGACGTAAAAAACGTTTTCTGCACTAGTGATATTAGAATATCCAAAATAAATTTTACAAAGAATAAATTAAAACTATATATTCTTGAGATAATATTTATTTATTAAAACATCAAATTTAATATTGTTATTGAAGATTATTCTTGTGAGAAATTGAATGGTGATCACTACACAAATTATTTGAATTTTTAAAATAATATTATTTGAAAACTATCAATAATGATCTATTATAATTATCATAAAGGATAAAATTCATAATATTATTCTAATTTTTAAGTGGTATTTTTTTACTAATATAAATTTCATCAATCACATGAAAATAGGTGTGTTTTGATTCAGGATGAGTAATCGAGTTCAATAATTATCAAGTGGTTGAGTTAACAAGCATTGTGGCACAATAATGAGATACTCCACACCATAAGAAGACTAAGGAAGATCTCAATTCAATCCAATCTAGTGAAATAAAGTAGGATATCACTAAAAGAACCTTATATAATCCAAAAAATCATTTATTTATGAATTATTTTAAATAGTGATCTCTGCTGAAGTTTTCATGGGTATTTTTATTTAGCATCTGGAATGAGAAGAATAGTATTATCAGAATTACATTATAGATTGTAGAAAAATAAATAAGGCAATATTTTATGATTCTGGGAACATTCCCGCATCAATAAATGATTGAGTAACTCATAGAGGATTCATTCGTATAATATGGTTGTGATAAAATTTCCCAATAACATGATATTTAACTTATTTCCTACATTAATTTTAATTCTAGAATATTGAGAATATCTAATTAAGGGAGTAGTCTGAGAGAGATACCAGAACATCACTAAGACTTTTAGATATTGAGAAACATAGATCCGGAATTTGGTGTTCTAAAGAGAGTATAAAAACTTTCAAGTGCCTAAGCATTCAGTGATTTGAGATTGAGAAGTAGAAAAACAATTAAATCTTCATGATTTTAAAAAAAATGAATGATATTATTTTATTATTTTATAATATAGGTTTAAATTCTTGAATTGGTGATAACATACTATTCAAATAATACTTGAAGGCACTAAGAGGATGATCTAAATCTATTACTAGAGCACCACAGATCTATTTATGATCTCTCCCAAACTACTTCGTCCATATTGTAACTAGTGGGTCTAATATAATATGGCAGTAGGATGCTGTGAAAAAATATACATAGAGGATGATAGCTCCCTACCCACTTATAATGAATGATTCATTATTAGTAGTTAATCTATAGACTGGGATAGAAACTGGATGAATAAAGAAGTATGTCCCCACACATGGATCGAACCTTGAAAATATTATATGCACATTGTCCTTATTTTATTTTATTTTTTATTTTGGGTAAGTATGAGATAAATAAGTGAGTGGATAAACTTCTTATAGATTTCATAGGTTTATTTCAAGAGAAATAAACTATAAAATATTTTTAGTATTGATTCATCCCCCCACCCTCTCATTGGTGCACTCATTATCTGGGCATATAAATTATAATGAATCAGTGGTCAAGTGAAAACAATTTCAAGATTACTTATTTGAGGATTTTTCGACTACTACACTCTATTATTAAATAAAATATGAGATATTTTCAATAAAATAGGGGATATCTAATTTTCATAAGTATGGGGGAAAGTTACTATGTCTATTATAATATTCCCAAAATTTTATGGAAGATGATGACTGGGGAACATTACACTTTGAGAGAGGAATGCTACCAGATATCGGATAATAGGTCAGTTAATTTACCCTCAATACTTATAAAAAGTTTTTCAGGATGTTATAGGTTATTTATAGAACTTTGGAGTGGATTTTTGTTTAGCACGAGGGAGGATAATAGTACTAGATTTCATGTATATTAGGTAGGAGGATCCATTTGTTCTTAGGGTAGTTGGGTCATCGGTGTAGATACCCTTACTCATTGTTCTTATGATAGAAAAGTTCATGTTCCTTGGTTTTGGGTAGATATATGATATACTATTCTTATTGTGGTAGAGGATATTATTATTTTTTGAGTCTTACATGTTAGGTAGGTTAGAGTGGACCAAAACAGAGTGTACAGTCAATGGGTTGCCTTTCCCACCATAGTATCTACACTAAAAATTTTAGAAGTGATGAAATCGATGACTATATAGACCTCTATTGAAGGGTGGTGTGGTAAGAGTTAGACTTGGAATTTTCTCCATCCTCTGGGATAAGGTATTAATCAAAGGTGATTATGAGTCATGTTGGAAGGATAAATAGGTAGTATATTTTTAAATGGGTAACTTAATACATTGAAAGTTGACAAGCTTGGAGGTATCAAGGCTGTATAAGGTATAATATATATCTTTTTAAATATTTCCTCTATTTTTTTGATTCTATAACATATAATTTATTTTATTCTCTTAGATCAGTAATTATTTTATATTTATCTATAGATATACTTCATCTACCACTTGAGTTATATACTCTAGTGGGAGATTGTTCACAGTTGGTTGAGATGATTAATGGGAGTGAGTTCATGGCAGGAGGTAACCATATAGAGTGGGATCTATCCTTTCTACACATTGAACCGTATAATTCCATACTTTGAATATATTGAAAATATTTTATGCAATCATTTATTTATTTCTACTGAAAGAGGGTGATTTATTTTAAATCAGATAGATATCTTATGGTGTTTTTCTAATAAAGATATCATAGAAATGGTTTGTTGTGTATTGAGCCTCAAAGTATTATAACTTAGGATATGAGTTTTTTAAATTATGTGTTTATAGTAGAGTTTAATGATATTTCAAGAGTGGAGAGGGATTTTATTGTTTTCCTCTAAGGATATTACTAGTTTGGATTTTGTTGTTTTCCACTAAGGAGTTCACTAGTTTTCTTTTAGGGAAAGAGATATATTTTTAATATAACTATACCCTAGTACACCTCTGATATAATTCTATATATATCAATTAGTGTCTACTATACATCAGATGATATGGATTCAAATTGAATATATATTATAGAGAGATTTAATTCAACCTAGTGTATCTCCTTGAGGAACCCTAGAATTTTTTTCTATGAAATATTATTGTAGTTTGAATTTTTATTGATTGAATCAAGTGATAGTGAAGAATCGATATACTCTATCAAGTATGGATGAATTTTTATCAAATGAAGGAATATTTATGGTTCTCAAAAATATACATACACTTAGGATGCCATCTAAGGAAGGTAAAGGAATAGGATATTCAAAATATTTCACTCTAGTGTTGGTGTGAAAATTTTTGAGTTCATAGTTATGGCCTTTTGAGTTACCAATGAATCCATGGTGTTCATGGTATTAAAGAATTGTGTATTAAATCCATATATATGTATATATAGTAGTAGTTTTATTGATGATGTATTCGTTTACTTGAGCTTTGAGGAAGAGAATATTGAGCATTTTTAATGGTTTAAGAGGTTCATTTTCAGCCTCTATTATATATAAAGATGTTTAAGTTTATATTTTGTGTGTGGGATTTTCATTATCTTGGGTATACTATTTCTCAACAAGGAGTAGTCTTGGATCCATCTTTGATCAAGGTGGTTATTTCTTTGGGGGTACCAAATAATATTTTGAGGTGTATAACTTTCATAGATTAACTCACTATAGGAAAAAGAATATTTCACTATGGTTTTTTAGAGGTGATTTTAAAAAAACCACAAAATACTTCATGGAACAAAAATTACAGCGGAATTTAAAAAAACATTGTGAAATTTTTTATTTAATTATTTTTATTTATTTTTTAATTTATTTTTAGTGGTTTTTTTCCAAAAACTAATGCTAAATCAAATTTTTTAATTTAATTTTTAATTTTAAACTTACTTTTAGCAATAGTTTTTAAGATACTACAACTAAATTAATGAAAAAAATATAAAATTATTAATAATTATTTATTACTTATTACTTAAAAATTTAATTAATTATTACGTGTTTATTGTTAATTATTTATAATTATCATTCTGTAATTATTTGAAAATTAGATAAATTCTAGGATAAGTTGAAAATCAAAAATCAGTATCAAATGGCCACAACTTTTGATTCGTCTATAAATTTTAGCTCCAAAACAAGTCAAATTAGTGCTTATGTAATGAAATACAATAAAATTATAAAATAGTTTTGAAATAATTAATAGAATAAAATTTATTATTGTTTTAAGATGAGTTAAAAATCAAACTTCAACTTCAAATGGCCATAAATTTTGATCTGGGTGTCAGTTTGGGCTTCGTGAGATTTTCTAATATAAGTCTATAAAGAGATCTATGACTTTTTTACTAAAACGATTGGTTATTTTTTTGTGGTAAAAAAATCCTATAAGTACTCTAAAACTGGTTTTTTTGTTTGGATACCATGATTCTTGAACCTTTCATTTGATTTCAACTTTTTTTGAGAGTTTATTAATATGATTATTGGGTTGTTTATTATTTTTTTCATGGATTTACATTCCTTGTTACATCCCAACTAGGGGTCCACATAACCCATGCCCCAATTCAGTGGGTCACAAGGCCTCCAGAGAGCCTCCCCATATGTCATAGGATACTGACTAGTAGTGAGGGTGTTAAGGTGGTACAGTGGAGAGATTATACCCTTATATCAGAGTGGTGCAATGAATTCAAACAAATAAAATAAATATAAGAATAATAATATATATATATAGAATCGATAAACTAATGTGAAAGAATGAACATATAAATAAATATGTATGTAATAGAAGATAATAAATAACTAAACAAATTATAATAATATCAAGAGCCTCAATGGCATTTTCTGATACATGAATGCAAGGAATGCTTTAATACAAAATGGAACAAGGAGATACTAGCACTCTATAAAATAATACAAAAATGAAAAAAGGAAATAAAACCACCCAACATCCAGAGCCTATGCCTAGTCCTCTACTCCTATGCTTCAACTAGGTATGTTAATAAATATCCTCTAGTAGGGATTTATCCCTTATCAATACCTGTAGAAAATATTCTTCTCGAGTACCAAAGGTATCCCGGGTAGGGTGTGAGATAGAATCTCAATAGGCCACCAGCAATAGTGTCTAGGTGTAATCTGATTAGTGCTCATAAATAAAAAGTGTGCAGGTATGAGTAGAATTATAAAACAATGCTAAAATAAATAACCAGCCAACTCAGGTTCCTATGGAACACCTGATGGGTAAACCTACTTCAGCTCATAGATCGAATAAAGTTTGAATGATTGATATATATATATATATATAGTAGTAATATATATAGTATAATTTTATATTTCATTCACCAATATGAACCAAGTGTGGGAATATTCTTAATGGACATATACCTAGAATACTAGTTTCTGGCTGAACTTGGGTGTCACTCAGACATCCATAACCAGTTTAATGGAGCCAAAAATCTCATGCAATAGGGTACATTCCCTACATCCTAAGAAGCATGAGAGTCGTCATATCACAACACTCGGTATGGAGAGTGAACCACCATGGAAACACTCTAATCATGTAATGTGAAACATAAATCCCAACACCCATATATTATCACTGGTGAGAGACTCTATGCTCAATACTCGATGTAAGGGAGTCTGATTTCCCTCCTGGCTCAATACCCCTTACCATTGTAGACAACCTCTATAAAGATGTATTATAATCATAATTGGCATAGGGAATATCCTCCCACTGATTTCTTTCATATATCTTATATACATAGAAGAGGAATAATCATTCATAATATAATACATAATTCATATCCTCTTATGCACTTCATTATCCAGGTTCAATTCCACTTAAGTCATTACATTTCATATGAATCTCCTTATAAAGAATTTCAAAAGGGCATGGCCTTACCATCCCTTAGGTTCATTCCATTTTAAAAAATTTGATTCACTTTAATAGACACAATCAATCATTCATTATCCATTTCATTTAAATCAACCCATTCAATTTTCCAAAATGTGACAATTCCATTTCTAAGTTGAAGGGGTAAATTAATAGATGAAATATTCAATAAGGTAATCACCCACTTGGTAAATTCCATCCTTAATAGGGACAAGCACCTAAGAGGTTCCTTGGTCTATATTTAATACACATGTACCAAGGGTAACATGATTTATAAGATAAGACAAAAAATATTTAGGAGTTTGGAGCATTTGATCCAATTGACCAAAAATGGACAACCTCACTTGGAACACCCACGGGGTGACCATATATGGGATGTGAAACCTCTAAACCACCAAATTAGAATCAAAGAAAATGTATCTAGGTACAATGGTTAATTAGACATGATGGAATCAATATAATTTGGATTCTTGACAAAGTTATGCATACAACATGATGGAATAAATATGAAACATCCAAAACTCAAAGGGAAAACAATGTGACCACCTACCTCAATGTCGTAGATGACTCCTCACTCAATATTAGTATCAGATTTAGAGTAGGTTAGACGAGATATGATAAATTTTCCAATTCCTTAAAAATAGGGTATATGATCCTGAACCTAAATAGAATAATGGATGGAAAATAAACTTTGATAGGAGTTGAGAGTCTAGGGGAGTATACTGAGATGGATATAATTCTTTTGACAGATTATAGAATGTACACTAGACAATGGATATAGCTCAATTCCTATCTTAAGATCTTTTGAGATAAAAAGAGGTGTAAGAACCTTGGATGGCCAATAGAGGAAGTATGGAAAAGGTAAAATAATCTTATAACTTAAAATATGGGTAAATAGTAAATTTACCCCAAAATATCAAATCACATGGTTTAAGTTCATGGTTTCCAAACTTTTCATAAATTGTGCATTGTTTCTTATAGATAAGGGTCACCCCAAACAGATACGCACAGAGTTTGAAAACTTGTTTGAAAACCATGTATAATGGATCTATCCTATATCTACAATAGCCTTCATGGTCATGAGACCTAGGTCACACGGTTGTAGAAAAATCAAGTGACCCAGTCAATTTTACCCATTTTAGAGATATGAGCTTCAAATTAGCCCCTTACATACACATGACCTCCTTATATTAATTTAACATCTTTATTAGGGTCATTTAATGTATTAAAATTAAAAAACTAATGATTTTTACCTTAATTTAAAAGATGGGTCATCAAAATATTCCCTCTTTAAAGAAACTCATCCCCGAGTTGGCCTTCTTAGGGTAAAGTGGAAACATCAGCAAAGAGTTTCATCCATTGAGAATGTATATCAACTTCCCATTCATAAGACTCATCTTGTACTCATTAGTGTTTCTATATCATCCAAACCAAAGGAAAGGACCTTCCTTAGAGTATCTTCATGATCTAATCCACTATATGCACTAGATAATCCTCTAAGGAATCATCCATATCCAATTTAGCCTCATCAGGTTGAAAGGAATTTTTTGGGTTTGGATAGTATCAGCAAAGCTGAGACACATGAAATACGTCATGCATAGACTGGTATCTCTGAGGAAGTTTCAACTCATAAGCCACTAGTCTGATCTGTTTTACAACCTCAAAGGGTCTAATGAACCTCAGTGAAATCTTATCCTACTTCCGAATACATCTATGGCCCAACCTTGGTGAGGATCACAAGAAAACCTAGTCTCTGACCTCAAAATCAAGAGGTCGTCGGTGTCTATTGGAATATGATTTCTATCTGGACTGATCTTTCAACATACACTTCCTGATTAGTTGGACCTATTCTGTATTCTCCTACAAGATACATGGTCCTAGAATAGCTGATTCCCCTACCTCTATCCATCATAGAGGTGAGTGAAAATTCTTATCATACAAGGCTTCATAAGTTGCCATCTCAATGGTATTTTGAAATATATTATTATAATAAAACTCAATGAGAGGAAGTCTATTCTCCCAATAACATCCAATGTTAAGGAAACATGCATGGAGCATGTCCTATAATACCTTATTTATATGATACATATTTCCATAGGTCTATGAGTGATAGTCCATGCATAGAAGTACCTACATACCCAAGGCCTTATCCAACCCCTTCCAAAATCATGATGTGAAATGAGCGTCTCTATCAGAAATAATAGAATGAGGAGATCTGTCAAAACAAACAACCTCTCTAACTTACAGCCTTCCTAGTTCATTTACTATGATGGTATCTCACACATGCAAGAAGTGTTAATCCTTTTTCAAATGATCAATGAAAACCCACACTTTATCATTTCCATGAGGTGATCTTGGTAAACCAATCATGAAATCCATTGAAAAGAAGTCCATTTTTCACTCAGGAATGGAAAATTGTTGTAAAATTCATGTTGGTTGCTGATGTTATGACTTCACCTTCTAAAAGGTGGAACACTGAGTGATAAACCCGGAAATCTCACATTTCATACCAGGCCGCCAATAATGGCATCATATATCTCGATACATTTTGGTGACCCCAGGGTGAACCGACCATGATGAGATATGGAATTATCATATTAAATCTTATTTGATTTATTTAGGAACCCATACACGCCCGTAGAACAATAAGGTAACATCCCTATTGACATTTCCAACCAGAAGATGTATCATCATCTGAAACACTTTCCCTTAGGACAAGGAATTAAAGATCAGATAGTTGTCTCATTCTAACCTATTCCAAAAATAGTATATTTCAATACTAAGGTTTGGAGGATATTCTTAACATGTCCATCTTGTACCACAACATGCATCTCTGAGAATAAGGCCATAATCTTCCATTCGTCACTAGACTATTGAACTTCCGGTGTCTAGGTCTTTTAGCTCAGTGCAACTGCTACTAAATTTCCCTTTATAGGTATGTAGGCATGCTCTAAATCAAATTATTGTAGGTATTCAACCCACCTATGTTTCTGAATATTGAGATCCCCTAGTGTAAATATGTACTTTAGTAATTTGTGATCAGTGAATACCAAAAAAACTCTCTCCCATTAGATAATGTCTCTAATAATGTATGGCATGCACAATAGCAATGATCTCGAGTTCATGTGTCGAGTAACTCTACTCATGATGCCTAAAATAATGAAACTCTTACATGATGACATTATCTTACTACATCATAACATCTCCAAGCCCGATACATGATGTGCCATAGTATACACTATAGATCCTTCCTGGATCTGGAAGAACCAATATTGGTGATGAATGCAGTCTTCTTTTAAGCTCTTTAAAAGATTATTCACAAGCTTTCTTCCAAAAATAATCTCACACCTTTCTTTTTCAATCTGGTGATAAGTAATGGGAAATCCTAGATGAAGAATCTTTAATATCGATCTATCCTTAAGAAACTTTTAATGTCAAATAAGTTCTTGGGATGCTCCCAGAAAACTACACCTCTCCCTTTATCTAAGTATACTAAAACTCCTGACTCTGAGATAATGTGGCCCAAGAAGTGGACCTTTTCAGTCCAAAAGTGAAATTTATTAATCTTAGCATAGAGATAATTCTCTCTCAGTGTATTTATCATGATATAAAGATGTTTTTCATTATCATATTTGGAGTTTGAAAACACCACGACACCATCAACTAACATAACTATAAATGAATCCAGATATATGTATAAAACTAAATTCATAATATCCATGAAAATAGAAGGTGTGTTGGTGAGTCTGAATGGTGTAACCAGGTACTCGTATAGACCATACTGACTCTTGAAAGCTATGTGAGGCATGTCTGAAGTCCTAACACACACCTGATGATAGCTCAACCTTAGATATATCATTAAAAACACTTTCTCTCCTCAAAGATGATCAAATAGGTCATTTATTCTAGGAAATGGATACCAGTTCATGATCATGATCTGATTTAACTCATGGTAATCCAAAAAGATTCTAATTTTACCATCTACCTTCATGAAGAAAATAACTGGTGAACTCCATGGATAAGTAATGAGGCGTATAAATCCTATAGACTCCAAATCCGACAACTATTTCTTGATCTCTAGAAGCTCCTTAGGTTCCATCCTATAAGGAGTATTGGTCACTGGTGCTTCTCTTTATGCTAAATCAATAGTGAACTCTACCTATCACCCCAGAGGTTGACTAAAGAAGTTTTTAGGAAAAAATATCAAAAATTATCCACTAAAGGAGGAAAGGTAGTGGGTTGTAACCCCCAATCATCAAGGAAAAGACTAGAGATTTGATTTTTCACACTACCCAGACTCTACTACTCGGATATTTCTCATGTCGCACTGATATCCCATTAACTATTATGCAATTTTTTACCTCCCTCTAGTGATATAAACGTCACTCTCTGATGATAGAATTCAATGTGGCGTCGATGGAGAACTAACCAGTCCATTCCGATGAATACATCAAATCTCATCATGATGAGGACATAAAGATTTCACGTGAAAATGAAACCACCTATCTCAAGGGGATAGTCTCTACAATGGGGAACACCCTCTGATCAGATACCTAATGGTGTGTTTAGAATCAAAATTTCATGATAGTTTTTGGTCTTGGGGCTCTGAATTCCCATAGTTGCCTCTGATATAAAGGATTGAGACATGCCTATGTCAAAGAAAGCATACACTAAAGTGGAGGATGATAGAATAGTACCTCATACAGTGTATGTTTTGGCACTCTACTCCTTTAGCATAGGCTAAACTTCATGTAAATGGTTGTATCATGGCCCTAAGTCACTGCTTGACTGCCCTACGAAATTCCCCTCTGTAGGCATTGAGAATCATAATTCTGACTCTCCCTTCTTCGACCACCACCTTAGCATGATCTACCAGTGGTATTACAACTACCTACCTAACATGATCCCAAAAAACCCCACTCCTAAATTAGGAGTAGCTGAAGATCCCCACTCACTAGGCACTGGAGGGAAAGCCCTATAGAAATGCTGAATATGGACCATTCTTTTGAAACCTCTGCATTCAACTGGATCCTATGTAAACTGAGACTTGATGTGTCCTAGAATCTCACATTGGTGAAAAATAAAAACGATATCGACGAGAGGAGCCTAACTACTTATACCTATGTGATTAGCCTCAAAGTTCCTCATTTGCCTAGATGAAGATCCACTGATAGCTCTAGGTGCCAAACAGCCCTGACTCACACCTTCAACATCCCTTAGGTTATGCTCTATAATTATGTCCAATTTTTGTGATTTTATAAATAGTCATTAACCTAAACACATTGACCTGCGATCAAATATCATAAACTTGCCCATCCTCTAATTTCCTAGCAGTCATAAGATCATCACCAGATAGAGCAGGAGTGAACCACTGCAACTCTATGAAATGGGTAGATTATTCAATAACTAACATTCCCCCTACTAAAGGTCCATTAATTCACTAGATCTAGAATTCCTTAGAGTTTGGGGAAATAAATATTCATGAAATATCATCTGGAATTTTGTTTATCCCATGTCTCTATGTCGGTATTCTTGGGTGATAACAACGCACCATCGCTTGGCTGAATCATAATGAATATAATTTTCTAGATTAACCCTATACACTGGAGGCATATCAAGATGTTTGAATATAGATAAGATAGACTCGATCCAAAACTTTAAATCATGTGGTCTTCCATCCCCTGAGAAGGTGGGAAGATATTGCTGTTAAAACTCATGAATCAACTCGGCCATGATCAGGATAGGTCAAACTACACCTTACAACGTCTACAACATACATAAGAAACCCTATTAAAACTAGGTGTTGGCACCGATATCAATAATTTTAATAGGTTCCACATTTGGAACTATAGGAGGTACCACCGGCAACTCAGGGCCCACCACCTTAGGTGATTGATCGTCGCCTCCTTCAGGGCATACTATAGGAGGGAGTCGCGATGACATGAACTTCAATTTCCAAACATACCCCTCATAAGAGATTTAATAAATTTATAAGATTTCATTTAAGAAACTATGATATGTTCCAAATCCTTCCAATAGAAATATCACACCTCTCTACCATCTCAAAATCTAGGTCTAGATACTATAAAGAGACCATAACAGGCTATAAGATCATAAGATATACCCACTACCCATGAATAAGGCCTAGCTTGAGTCCAGGTCTCTATGTATGACATATATAAAATGGTTGTTTTCAATTTTAAAGTCATAATCATTTTGAACTCATGCAAGTTTGAACATTTATATAACTTATAATGGTTGAATCAAATGGTCTAACATTTTCCAATCCATAATGGTCCATCCTCTTTATGAACCAAAACATTGAATCCACTTGACCCCCACCATAACATGTTTCAATTTGTGTGACTGATGTTCCACATCTCAACTTTCCATAATTGAATTCTTAAGGTGTCTGATTTAACTAATTCATGAAAACACTATTAGGTTAAGGCGGTAAATTTATGTATCAATTATGTCTTCCAATCCCTGCAATAAGTTCCCGCACAATTCTCTACATAATCAAGTCACCAACAATATGCATTGGAATTGAATGCTGAAAATTAAACATGGCATGGTATGATTCATGTCATATTAGACATATTGTGTCTATGATTATTCATGGAATGAAACACCATCATTTCATTAGTCCTAGGTAAAATCAGGATCAATACAATTATACCAATATCAATAACATCATAAAACAAGTAAGTCACTTATAGGTGAAGTTGTATCAACAGTAACAAGAAAAAGAATAACAACAACTACATTTCAGGCAACTCGGCCTTTACTTCGAACATGGGTTATTGGTGCCCAAACATGACTTATGAACAAGTTAAATGATTTACCAATCTCTAATATATTGTCTCCAAATAATAATTCAAGAAAGGAACCACTCTAATACCACTTTTTAACATCCTGACCAAGGGTCAACTTAATATATTCCCTAAGACAGTGAGTCATATGGACTTAAGAACGCCTCTACATACACTAGAGGCTTCCGACTAGTAGTGAGGGTGTAAAGGTGATACAATGGGGAGACTATACCCTCATATCAGAGTGAAATAGTGGATAAAAATAGATATAATCAATAACAGAAGAATAATCTAAACATATAGAATCAATAAACTAATGAAGAAGTGTAAAAAAATAACTGAATAAGTAAGTAATAGAGAAAATAAATAACATAACAACTAATAATCATATCAAATGTCGTAATGGAAGTTTAAAACACATGAATGCATGGCATGTTGTAATATAGAAAGGAATGGAAAGATACTAGAATGATATACAATAATACAAAAAGATAAAAAAGAAAAAACACCACCTTTCATCCTGGGCCTATGCCCGGCCCTCTGCTCCTATGCTCCAACTAGGTAAGTGAATCAATATCCTGTAGTAGGGATTTTTTCCTTTTCAATACCTATAGATATATATTCTTCTCGTGTACCAATGGTAGACTGAGTAGGGTGCATGATAATAATCTCAGTAATCCACCACCAACAGTGTCTACATGTAATTTGAGTAGTGATCATAACTAAACAGTGTGTAGGTATGAGAAGAAAGGTAAAAAAATGATTAAATAAATAACCAACTCACTTAGGTTCCTATATGACACATGGCGGGTCTACCTGCTTCAGATCATGGTTGGAATATAATTCCAAACAGTCACTACATATATTTTAGTAATATATATAGTATAATTTTATATTTCATCCACTTATATGAACCAAGTTTAGGAAGACACCTATTTTCCATATACTTGGAATACTAGTTATTGGATACATGGAGGTATAACTCAAAAATCCATAACCTGCCTAAACGAGCCTAAAATCTCATTCAATATATTACATTCCCTACATCTTAAGATGAGTGATATACGTCATGAAACGACACTCGAGATGGTGGGTGATCCGCCATGGAAACACTCTAAAAATGGAATGTGACACATAAAGCTCAATGACCCTATTGTATAGCTGGTGTTAGCCTCCATTCTCAACACCGAATGTAAAGGAGTGTGATTTTCCTCCTGGATCAACACCCCTTAACATCATACATATCCTTTATAAAGGAGTATTATAATCATAATTTTCATGGGGAATTTCTTCCCATCCATTTCTTTCATATATCCCATATACATATAAGAGTAATAATCATTCATAATAAAATATATAATGAATAACCTCTTATGAATTTCATTATCCAGGTTTAATTCCATTTAAGTTGTTACATTTCATATGAAGCACTTTAAAAATAATTACAAAGGGCATGGCCTCACCATCCCTTGGGATCATTCCATTTTAAACCATTTGATTCACTTTAAGAAAATAAATAAATCATGCATTATCCATTTCATTTAAATCAACCCATTCAATTTTAAAAAACATAACAATTCTATTTCTAAGACCAAGGGGTTACTTTGAGTATTACATATTCAATAAGGCAATTTCCCACTTGGGAGATTCCATACATAAGGGGGATAAGAACCTAACAGGTTACTTGATATACATTTAATAAACATGTATCAAGGGTAATTTCATTTAAAATCTAAGCTGGAAACTATTTAGGAGCTCTGATCATTTGATCCAATTGACCAAAAATGGCCAATTTCACTTGGCACGCCCTTGGGGTGGACATATATGGGATGTTCAACCTCTAAACCACAAAATGATAATCAAAGAACATGTATATAGGTATAAAGGTTCAATTATATATGAAGTAATCAGTATATTTGGGATGATCATAAAATTCTGACATACAACAAGATGACATAATTACAAAACATAAAAAACTCATAGAGAAAACAATGTGACCATGAACCTTAAGGCCATAGATGATTCCTCGATCAGTATCAGCCTAAAATTAAGAGTAGGTTGGAAGAGATATGAGAAATGGTCCAATGCTCTAAAAATAGGGAAAATTCCTGCACCTAAATAGCACAATGGATTGAAAGATAAACTTTCAAAAGACTTGAGATACTAGGGGAGCTTACCAAGATAGATCAAATGCTTCTGATGGATTAAAGAATAGACAACAGATGACGGATCTATCTCAATGCCTAGATTGGGAGATTTTGAGTTCAAAAGAGGTGGAAGAACATTGGTTGGCCACTGGAGGAAGGAAAAGGGAAAATATGATTATAACTTAAAATAGGGGAACATAGTAAATTCACCACAAAATGTCAAAGAGCATCGTATCCAAACAGTTCACAAACCGTGAAATTTTTTTGTTGAGAAGGGGAAACCTACATGATTAGGCTCACTATTTGACTAACCATGCACAAAATATACAAAATGGATCTTTCCCATATCTGCAATCGGCTACACAGCCATGTTCCCTGGGGTGCACGGTTGCAAATGAATCATGTAACCCTGTCTGTTTTTTTAATTTCATAGCTCTTAGTTCTGAACGAGGCTTGGACACACCGGTGAGCTCCTTGGCATGATTGGACATCTTTATTAGGGTTTTTTAATGTATTCAAATTGAAAAGATAACGATATATACCATTACTGAAAAGACAGGTCGTTATATTCCTATTTCTTTGATGGTGTTGTAATTATTTTGGTTTCCCCTCTTTTGGTGATTTATTATCTACTATATATATATATATGTACTTCAACACATTTATGTGTATTTATTTATAATTTATATATATTTATCAATATTTGTTTTAAATTATATATAATTACATCTATACAAAGATATTTATATGTATTTATGAATATTTTCTATATTTATATACATTTATAAATATTTATATGTATTTATGTTTATATATTTTTATATATTATATGGGTATATATATATATATATAAATAGATATTAATAATTAATTTGTTGATATGTATATTTATATTAATATACAATTATATATATGAGAGCATTTATATATATTTATTTAATATAAATGTGTGTTTATATATATTAATTTAAATTTCATTATTTGTATATATATTTATAGAAATTTATATCCATTTATGTATATTTATATACAATTGTGTATATTTATATACGTTGATGTATATTTATATATATGATGTTGGTATATAAATTTAAATGTATTTTGTTATATGGTGTGAGTGTGTGTGTCTTTATGCTTTTATTTATATATATTCATGTAAATTAATTTATAATTATATGTTTTTATAAGATATATATAATTTTATTTAAATATATTTATATGTAATAAAATATATATTTATTATTTATTATTCATTATTTACAATTTATTATTTATTATTTATGACTAATTACTTATTTATTTACTTATTTATATGTTTCTTATTTATTATATATTGATTTATTATTTTTTATTTATTTATTAATTTATTTATTACTTATTTAATATTCATTATATATTATTACATATTATTAATTATTTACTATTAATTTATTATTAACGTATTATTTATTATTTATTATCTATTTATTTGTTTTTTGTTTATTTATTATTAATTTATTACTTCTATTTTACATTTTATTTATTTATTATTTAACCAATATTTATTTATTATTTTTTCATTAATTTTTTATTTTTTATTTTTTATTTATTATTTATTTATTTTTTTATTTACTATTTATTTTATACTTATTAATTATTAATTAATTTTTATTATTTATTACTTAATTATTTATTATTTATTATTTATTATTTATTATTTATTACTCATTGGTTTATTATTTATTATTTATTATTATTATTTAATATTATTGTTTATGCATGGTTCATTTATATGTATTTATTTGTATATATAAAAGTGTATTAAATTATTTTTACACACTACATGAAAAGATTGCTAGAGTGGTAAAGTCTTTATAGAAGAACGTGGTTCAAATCTCACTCAACACAAATATATATACTGAATTTGTACAATGTATGGCATATGCATCCATGGTATGATAAATAAATAAAAATAATAAATAAATAATAATATGAAAACATATAGTAAATAAATAATAATAAATAATAAATGAATAATTAATAATCCGAAAGTTAATAATAATTAATAATACAAATAAAATTAAAAACCTAAAAATTATTAAAAAATTTAAAATTATCGCTAAGCATTTTATAGAGTTTTTAAAAACCGCAATGAAATCACCTTCACAAAACTTTTTGAAAATCCTTGTGAAATGTTTCACAACGTCGTTTTTCATGGTGGTTTTGAAAAACCATCACTAAATACTATTTTTCATGTAGTGACTCTATATTATCAAATATTTGTATATGATTGCACTCAAATTTTAACACCCTTATCAGCTTTGTACAAGAAGGTCCAAGATTTTATTTTGAAATCGTAGTGTCAACAAACATTTGAGTGCTTAAAGGAGAATTTAACTGGTGGCCCTATCCTTTACATACCTATAGAAGGATTTTTTTTTGTTTTTTTTATGATTAACATCATATCTTGTGTTTCATGTTAGAATAAGAGATAATGGTTATATCTTTTGTGTCAAAATAGTTTCAATATCATGAATGGAATTATGTGACATGTGATCTTGAGCTAGAAATTATGGTGATTTATATGAAGTTGTGAAGACATTATCTACTCATATAATTCTTTATATCTTTCATTGATTACAAGTTCTTATGTTATATTTTCTCATATATGGATATAAACCTTCATTATAAGTGATGGGTGGAGTTCCTCCAAGATTATGATTACAATATCACGTATACTCTGAGAAAGGATAATGTATAATCTTTCACATTAAAAATTTCTTATGGAATGTTTTCTTGAGAATAAAATGATGAATAGATGATGATTTAAAATGATCATGACATTATATAGATGAGTTTGGTGGTATATGTTGTCTGTATCAGATGAAATTAAATTATATATTTGTTTATTAGGTGATGGATTCTTAGAGAGGAAACCTAGTGGTAGAAGTGCATTGAAAATAGAGAGTTAATAGAGATGCTCTTCATGTTTGGAATAAATATGAGGAACTTCACGTTTTTTTGTGGTAATTTATATATTCATCATAATATGTTGTATTCAATTTAACATTATTTTAAAAAATCACCTTTATCAGTGCATCCAAGTATTGGGAAGATGTGTCATTATTTAAAGAATTAATTCTATTGTCAGGAGATAAATAAATTAGTGATAGTATTTGTATCAAAGTGTCTGATATATCAATAAATTAATGGTGACCATCAGGTTCTAGTTACTTTATTGAAGACCCAAAATATTCCAAAATTTAATTATTAATATTTATATATAAAAATTATTCTTATATTTACTCATTAATTGAAAAGTAATGATGTTTGTTGGGTTCTTATTAATATATTGACAACCAAAACTCATTTTTTATCAATCTGATAATCAAAATCGATGTATTTTTTGATCAGGATTACATAGATGGTGTAACGATTATTCATAGCATCCAAATAATGGTCATTTCACATTTTATCCCTTAATTTACCTCAATGATGTTAAGGGTATTTTTATAACATCATCAATATAAATACCAAACATTAAACAAAACATATATCCAAAACACCTCAAGTGTACTTCCCAAACACCTGAGGGTAGCATAAATGTTGCGGGATGATATAATCCATAAAATGGAATATTTTTTCCACAATGAAGCTAGAGTAGCCTAATTTTGTGTTGTACTAAAATTTTGGTGTTAATATTTCAAGAAAATGAAAAAATCAAAAGTAGTAACATGTTTATTATGGTAGGTTTATTTATGTTATGGATATATGTCATACCTAGACTATAATAGATAAAAGAAAATATATGAACATGCAATCCATATATACAACATTCAAAATACTTATCTAGGAATGTTTTAAGGGTACTATAATTGAAAATTATATACAAAAAATATGTAAACCAAACAGGCTTGAAGGGGTAAAAGAGGGATATCATGTTTGTGTGATAATCTATACAAAATAATTATGGATATAATTGGTTTGTTATTATCGAATTATTATTGGTAGTGGAAACAACAAAAAATGCATATTTTTATATCTCTAAGAAATAAAACATGTATAATATTATAAAAATAGAGTTTAATAGAGAATCCAGTATTCATCCTTTGCAATAACTTCCATCTTCAACTTTGATGGAGTAGATTTTCCAGAGATCACAAAGAGTAGTGGAAAATAGTACCATGCCTCTAAGGTGATAGATCGAAAAAAGGATCCTTGATCATATCAAGAGGATACCAAAACTTCTAAAGGGGTTATTGAATTATATCGATGAGATAAATGAGGTTTGGGAAAAAGAGTTTATTGTAAATGATGATCACCAAAACATTGAATGAATGTGAACCATCCACACGAGTCAATGAAGATAACTCTTCAATTTTATAGGTGAGGCCTGAGGATCCTTATTCATTATGCATAATGATCATTACTACTCTTGAGAGTAATTTATTGAACTGATTTCCTTGAATAAAAAAATATTTTAAATGAACAAACGATTTGGTTTTTAAATGATGGAACCATTCTATAGTGATCGTTTAAACTATTTTATCTTATGAAATAGTTTTAATATACAATTCATGCATATTTAATATAATATATATATATATAATATTATATGTACATTGTGTATATGTATAATATCATATATTATATATATACTTCATGCATCATATGCATGTGTACATGCGTCACATGAATATACATTTTAGTGCATATTTAAAAATCTCCCACCTCCACTAAAATGCTACCCTAAGGACTTTATGAAAAAATTCACTACTTTTTCTGAATCCATACAAATTCTGTTGGATATGATTTCAACCAACTCACTTCATCTTGAAAAAATACTTTGTCCAAAATTTTATCCCCATCCAAGGTCCAAACTATGTGACCCTGTAGCCCTTAACAATGTTGAAAACAAATATTAAATCCCTATTTTATAGATGTAAGAAAATAGAATCCTCAAAAAACCATAAGTTATAATCAAGATACTAATAGGTCTTGTGTAATCTCCATGAAACATAATCATATCTCTATATTAACATTCCCACCATAATATGTAGCATAGTAACCATATATATACCAACATAATTCCTTTAATCAAAACATCAAGTGGCCACTAGACATGAAACATTCCATTCTAGTATATCTAATTCATATTTTCTTGATTCTAGGAAAAATGATGACAAAAATAATGAATATATCATATTTCATTCATCTTATATATGAGAATATCTCAAGACAATCATGACATCCTAGCCTAACCCATCCCACAAAAGCTCCAAAATGGTACTTTTGAATTCATACCCCATGATATATGAACATTACTACTTTGGGGCCTTCCTTTTTCCAAGATTACACAAAAAAAAATATATTCCTTCTATTGGGAGGCATGTAGGGCATGATCACCTCATGCCCACAACCCCAGATTTTTTTTTTAAACTGAGGGAATACAATAGTAGCATAAAATAAAAAATGGAAGAAAATTACTTAAAAAACACATACTATAATATAAATGTCAAGATGATCAAGTAATTTTAGTATATATGTTTTATTGTAGGTATTGAATAAGCCTACTAGGAACCCATTGATACTTGAATTCATCCTCTATTGGTGTCCAATGTGAAAAAACCCGTACATCAAAGATCATGAGTGGAAACCTATACAAGTTCCCATGGCATGGCTAAGATGAATGATAGTTCCCATACTTCATAATAAAGGTTGATAACATCATGGACCAAACCACACATCCTCAAATCATATAAATAGAAGGTTGGGTATGTCATAGACCATATTGACACACTATAAGAACATCTCAATATATATATATAAGCATATCATACACCTAAGGTGCATGTACGCGGGGGTAGTAAGGGTACCCATTCTAGCCACTACCTTTCCAATAAGAACCTACACTAAAGATTAAAGATATATCCACATTTTATTTCAAAATTTATCATATTAGTCAAATTAAGAATAAAATACATTATACTCAAAAGCAACATGATAGGCATCTTATAAGAATAATAGGGATCACACAATTATTTCAAATTAATTACACGGTTCTATGAAAACAAAACATGACAGATAATATAACAATTTATTATCAATAACATGGAAATTAAATAGAGATAAATATAAGTATAAAACTTTTCACAACAAAACAAAAACTAAATTTAGTATAATTTTCAAGAAAATATTTATTATTAAAATTAAAATGTTTTTATATTCATTTTGCATCTATCTAATGCCACATTTACCCCCCCCCCCCCCCATAGACATTAATAGTATGAAAGTGGAGAAGGGGCCACCTACCAAAAATATGATAAACTTTATTCCCAATATCATAATCAATAGATGATTCCATCAATTCAAGAATATAACCAACCTATATTATGTATATTTTAGAATCACATCACTACCCCACTGATTTGAAAAAATCCAAAAACCAAAAAAGATGGTGTTACCTTAGATTATACAAGGCATAGATTTTATGAAAAATTGAGTGATGAATCTCCAAAATTTTTCTTTAGGATTGCGAAAAACATTTTAGTAATTTGAGTGATTTTCATGAGAAATAATAAGGTCTATGGAGAGAATAAGAAACTCATGCCCTATTTTCACCCAAGATTAGATCTCATAGAGGCTTAGTGTGGATCTAACTCAATGTTGAATAAGGAACCTATTAAATAAGATGAATAATGAAGGGAAGGATGAATAAGAGTGATGGGGTGATAAAAAAGTAGAGAAAAGTGAATAAGGTTTATTGTAGTTTAATATTTTGAGTAAAAAATACCATTTATTCCTCTATTAAAAAAATAAATTGACTTCCCACCAGTACTTGGTACAAGGCCAACAGGTACCCTATCATACTGAAAAAAATTCCCAAAAGAAATACCAATTCCACCTAATACCTAATATCACTCCACTGAATATCTGGTGCTATCATAATACTAACACTTATCCCTTTTCATTCCCTATTCCATTAGAATATATTTTTTTTCAAAATTAATTGAACACAAAATTAGAAAATAAGGATAAATAAATTAAATGAAATACTAATTGAACAGATAAAAGTTAATAAAAACTCCCCAAAATAAATATTATCATCTCTAAGATGCTTTAATGAGCCTATTGAGAAAACTAGAACAGCCACTGATCCTTCAATTTAGATTCTCTTTCATAAGTTTTATACTACAGTTTTTTATTTTTCCATATAATATATACTAGAGGATTGAATTTCCATTGAAAAATATTTTTAAATTAGTGATATGTATAGGTTACTCCTTATATGAATCATATATTTCTATATCTATATCATCAAATTTAATTACTTGTGCAGGGTCAAGTATGTATTTCCTTGATTGGGGAATATGGAAAATATTATGCATGGCACTAAATTTAGGGAAAAAAGAAAGACTGAAGGTCATTTCCCTAATATTCTATAATATTTTAAATGTACCAAAAAACATTGATGTTAAATTCCCTTGTTTTATGATGAAAAATTTACCTAATATAATAGATACTTGATGGAAAACATGATCACCTACTTGAAAATCTAGAGGTAGTCATCTTTAATCCGCAAAGTACTTCAGACAGATTTGAGTGCAGTTCAACTGATTTTGAATTAACATCACCCACTCTGTCATTATAATGTCTCTATTTTTTCCATGTAAGACTTTGAAATATTTTAAAGGATGTTTTCAAATCCAATCATTGGGTCTGCATGGGATTCTGGGACCCTAAGAGCCTTGATGTGGATATAATAAAAATACTAAATATATTATATCCCATACACATAGTTTTTAATAAATAATGTAATATCACCCAAATTGTGTTTTGTATGGGAAAATTGATACCACTATTGAATCTAGACTGTTCATTTTAACCAAGGTATGACATAACCTTTGTCAGTGTAAAGAGTTTGGTTGAAATATGATAGTGGGAAATTAATAAATTTATTTATTTATTTATTTTTATAGACCTATCCTATTTCTATTTAAATATAGTAATGGGAAAACCTAAGGTTATCAAAATAAACATAGGGATTTTAGTGGATATGTGGAAGACGGTGTTGAAGCATCGACAGATCGTGGTCCAATGGATTGGTACATGGATCGTATATGCCAAAAAAGTCTGTGCACCTCACCAGAGATAGTAATTTAGAATCATTCTTCATCAATGATCGATCCAAACTCAAGGTATGATGTTTTTTTGGATTTTATCCCTATTTTTTTATCCCATCTATAATGTGATCTGATATTTATAAAAAGATTTATTCACTAATCAATGGTTGATTTGTGGGTTTTTTCTATATCTTTCTGGGTTCTGGGAATTCATATCTATTGATTATTAGTTATTCATGCATTATTTAAATAGTGATGGATTGATACTAACTCAAACAATGGTAAATGTTCATTTCTCGTGTTTTTTATTTGTGCATTTCTCACATCGTTCCTCACACATTCATCGTCGGTAATTATTTTTTATGGTGGTTTGATAAATATATGGTAGGCGATCATTAAACAAATGTTATTTAGTGAAATAAATCAATATTGTGGGTAATTGATTAGGATTGATGGAACAAACATAGTGTAGTGATGACCATGGGTGATTTAAGTTTGAATTGGAGACCCTCAGTTCATGGGTTCAACATTCAAAGGTACAGTGTGATGGAGGATTCACACAGGAATTTCATGTTGATGGAATCCATCCACTGGTAACTCTTAGGAATATTCATCCATATATTCAGAAGCTATGGGTGTTTATGGTGTGAGGAAAATACATGTACAAGTCAATATTTTCCTTGAAAATCCTAAATACACGATGTGTAATCTAGAAAAACATACACTATATATTGCCCTCTATGTAGTATCTAGGGTTTCCCTTTGGATATAAATATCATACATCGTATGTACTCATATACTTCTGTATTACATGGTCACTCCTTGAGTACACATACATCATTCATTGTACATGGCCAAAATTGTACAACACACTGATCTACAGATTGACCCTTGCATGCTTTGTACCCCTAGTGGAAATGTCATGTATCAAGGGGAATACATTCCATATGAAATTATAATACATGGGTAGTTATAGACTCAAAGAGAAAAATCATGTGCATCGTGGTACATGTTTTGTACTTATTCAGGGACATTTGGAGCCCTTGATCTTCCACCTTATGTATCTCTTTCCATGAAACTTAGATTTAGTCCCTTGAGTATCATATCCTGAGTATTGTTTCATGTAGAACATGATAGTTTCCTTCATTCTAGTAATATAGATACAATGTGATGTGATTCTATCAAGATGATTACCTTAGCGACACCTAGTTGGTAGTAGTGATTGGGTGTGATCATCAGTGTGTTACTAGGGTTGGAAACCCCTTGTCACACCATGGCATGGGTCCCCCATACTCTTTATAGGGGTAGGTTTCTAAACCCCAAACACTAATTTGGGTGAAATTCCTTTATCTACAAAGTTTTAACCCTTTTGTTTGAGCTATGGAAAGGATTGGGTTCTCCACTTGATTTAGTACTCCCTCAGTAGTGGAGCATTGTGGTGAGGTGTGAGTTCACCATGCTATTTTGGGGATATTATAAATGATACTTGTATGGAGTTGTCCCCCCATTAGTTGTAGAGAATAATGGATAGGTATTAGATCTCCAGACATATTATTTGGAGGTTACCTGAGATGAATGGTAAGGATATAATTCCCCCTCGCCTATGGAGCACAGTGGTGAGGTGCAGTCCCTCTATATATATTCTCATATGGTGGATCATGATGCTGGGCATCAAAGATGGACCTTTAGAGATATATGTTTACTCATCATACTTAGATGGGTTATGGATATGTAGATCCCCTATATCTCTTCATTTGGGCTTCTTATTGAACATATATGTGTCATGAATATAGTTATTGTATCATATTATGATTAGAAAGCCTCTATGATGATGAACTGACCACTATCATAATTCATTATGTTTAGTGATTTTAGGTTGTTCTACTGGGTATTTATATACTCATTCATTCATGGTATCTACCTGTATATTTCATTTATTATAAATATGAAAAGCTATTCATTGGAGTCTTATGTGGACCAGGTTTAATTGTAGCTTATTTTGGATCTTAGTAGTGCTATCCAGACCTCAAATGGATCCTAAAGTTACTTTTAGGTTGTTATCCCCCTATTTTCAATAGTTTGGGTTCCTTTACTATTTTTGTGGGATTGTATTTGGAAATTTCTTCTTTTTATTTTACTTATTATTTTACTTTGACATGGAATAGATGTTATGGATGAATTTATAGTATGGTTTATTTACCTTTATACATTGTACTAGTGCATGAAGATGTATTTGTGTATATAGGAACTTTATGATAAGGACTCTCATGTGTGTATTATTTCTATATAGCACTGGTCACCATCCCTTGTCCTATTAGAGGTGGTGTTTGGGTGTCACGCTCAGCTTACTACTGACTAGGTCATCCCTGGTGGGTCGAGTCATGATATAGTGGTATCAGAGGAGGTTATATTAGGACTAGAGTTTGGATATTGTCTAGATGTGTGGTTTGTTTTTGGAACTAGGGAAATAGTGTTAAAAGTGTATTGGGTTCATCTTTCAGGATAGGGAACCCAATGTTGGTGTGGAAGCCACTATATCCATTCACTAGGATTTGAAAACTTTCTTGTTGACTAGGCACATTTAGGAACTCGTTGCTGGGAAAACATTGGTAAATGAATCATATATGAATGTTCTGTGGATTCCATTTCCATATTGAGTCATCTACCAAAATATTTTATTTTATTATGGTCCTGGTAGTGAGATTTCTCCATGATGACATGGTTCGTTGGTAGATCCCAATTATGGTGATGTCTGACATGATTTCATGAACTCAAGGAAGAGGGACACTTACCCCATTGATACACTTTCTTGAGATGTGATTTAA
The DNA here is from genome assembly GCA_963277665.1 of Viscum album. Classification (NCBI taxonomy): domain Eukaryota; kingdom Viridiplantae; phylum Streptophyta; class Magnoliopsida; order Santalales; family Viscaceae; genus Viscum; species Viscum album. Next base: position 152,515,058 of record OY728138.1, read on the forward strand.
AATTGTGTGGTTAAGTTGGTGACTCCCAAATAGGATAGTGTTGAGGTGTACTGGATGAGTTCCTCTGACCTTTATTTTTTAATTTATTTTGATGCGATGAGGAATTTAAGATTTTCCTAGTTGTGGTGAATTGGTGGAAAATGGAATGGATAGATTCAATTGGTAGGGGATTGTGACCTGAAGAGTTTGAGTGTTGTTTTAGGTATAACATGTGTCTTCACTTCTCCAAATGTAGTTTATCACGTATTTATAACACATATTTCTTTGAATGTAACACTTATTCAAGACATGGAGATACTAGTAGAGCCCTTTCTACTCGACCCTTATGTTTAGAGGCTCTTGTAGAGAATATTCGGTGATCACACTCTTCTACCGATAGTGTGTCTTTACTCTTTGATGAGAGAGAGACACATGTTGAACCTTTACATAGTATTAGTAAGACCCTATAATGTTTTCCTCAATATGGACTAGTTCTCTACCATCCATGCTTAGTTGAAAGTTACCGGTGAGGTTTAAAATGTATTTGGGTCATGGAATGGATTTTCTTTCATTGGTGAGAAGTAATCATAGGAATAGTAGGATGGGATCATGTATAGAAGGATACAACCAATTTCTTATCAGTTGGATAGTATAACCCTTAGAGTATCGGATGCTATGAGATTTTAGTTACTAATGATGTCAGAAAGTTATTAAGGCTTATTCTATGAGAATATACTAGGCATACCTTTGCATAAAAGGTTTTTTTATACATGGACCTACACCCAAAGACTATTTGATATATGTAGTAGCATATCGGATAACCCTGAGTGGCTACTAGAGTTGATGCTATGGTTGGGGAAATATATAGAGTGGGGACTTGTTATACTCGGTGTGTTTTCTTGGTTATCCCTATATTGTTCACCTAAAAGGAAGATTAGATCTTATGGTTAGGTGTGTATTGATTTCATCTAAAATAGGTTACTTTTAGGGTGGAGTATCCACCCCCAATAATCGATGACTTAATTTACTAATGGTTAGGGGAAAATTGGTACCAAGAGTTTAATCTTAGGAAATTTTTCACTAGATCCATGTTTGAGCGAAGAATGTACTGAATGTGGATTTCTAAATTTTATATGGTTTTTTATCTCATTTTTATACCTTTTGGAATATTGGAAGCTCTAGCATGTTATAAGAATTATGGACCGGGTCCTTCAACCCTTCTTAGATCAGATCATGGTAGTCTTCTTTAATGGAAACCTCATGTACTTGGCATAAGTAGTAGAAAACTTGATACACTAGAGGATGGTTCTAGACATGCTCCAAGAGTGCCAAATTTATGAGAATCTATCAAAGTGTTGGTTCTTGATTTAGGTGGTCTACATATTGGGATATGTCTCCTTAGACGTGGGAGTGACAGTGAACCTGAAAAAGGTTGTGCTGGTTATATATTGAGATCCACCCAAGGGTGTGGCTATAGTATCATATGCTCATGGAAAATTTTTCCATCCACTTTTGTTGAGAGGGGTGACAAAGTAGTTGGCCTCTTTGTAGTTTTCTATTGAGGGTTAGGATGGTGCAGTGCAACTATAGTAAATGGTTTTTAGCCCTAAATTTCATTAGTGATCTAGGGAAGTGAAACTTGGGGATTTCAATTGTGAGGTATTACATGAACAGATATCCATTGTACAAGTTTTTGATGGATTTTATGAAGGTGGGGAGTACATCATCCTTCCAAGGATGGATGATGACACCATTCATACTGTGAGAGAAGGTTACTATCCCTTAGAAATACATCTAGGTGTGGTGAGGATATACCAAGATCCATGGGAATAATTTTGGACATCCATGGATATTTTAGTGTGTAGTTATGTTTAAATCTTGATTTCTCACCTGCCTATAGGTGGAGAATTAGGTGACCAAATGGAAGTTGAAACCAGGTGGTACCTTTGTGGTTTTGGTGGTGGGAATTCCATGATCAGTGAGAGGTAACGACACTCTCTAAGAGATCATAGTCTACATCTCCAAGATACCCCGCTTACTAACCATCTAAGATAAGATATTAGTAAAGATTTAGGGATTCTTATAGATGCATAAGGTAGTGTGACTTCATGGAATTCCCTTGATGAATGTTTCAAATTGTGACAATCACATCACATCATGATTATGGAGAGGTTTTAGGAGATTTTTGGACTTGGTTTCAGTTTACCACAATGTTTCTACCATAGGAATATGGCTAGGTAAATCCAAAAATTCAGGTTTTGGTGAATATTCTATGGGTTTTCATGTTATTTATGGGCCGTAAATGAGATAATCATATACTATTGGTGGAGTTTTCATATATTATAAATTACCACTCAACCATTAGTGTATCAATATTTGATTCCATTTATCGTAGACCCTATAGGTTACCATTTTACTGGTCAGCGCTAGTGGTAGATAGTACTTTTGGGCCAAGATTTGGTGATTTCAATGGTTATAAAAGATTCAGTTCATCTAGCGTAGATGAGGATTGCTCAAAAATTTAAGGATTCCTTGGAGTAAAGACAATGGTGGCTTATATAGTTTTATGAGGAGATAATTATTTTCAAAAATATCTCACCTCATCAAGTATTATGGTGATTTGGATGTAATTTAAGGATATATTTTAGGTTCATGGTATCTTTTTCAGTTGCATCATTGGAATAGTGAGGTGGCATACCTCTTGATCCAATGACTGCAGTAATATGAGGTGCTTGGTGTTTTCCACACAATTGAGGAGACATGTGTGCAACTCACTATGTGATATCGACAAAGATGAGCTTGACATTGAGGATACAACTACATTTTCGAGGTTCCTATTTGTTTTTGAGATCTAGTGGGAGAAGAGACTTTGTGGGAAAGTGTTTTTTATGGGTGTGTGATAGTTGATAGCATGGGAATATCCAGGAGATATTGTTAGAGTGTATATCCTAATGAAATATTAGTATCCTCATTTATCTAATAAGGTTTTTAATTTTTAGGATGAAAATTTTTAAAGGTTGGAAGAGTGTAATGACTCTTTTTTTAGTAAGTCTTTCAAATATTTTAAGGAATATTTTGGAAGTATGGAGCTGAGTACGCATGGGATTCCAAGGCCCAAAGAGTCTCGATGTGGATATATTAAAAATTTTAAATAGATTATATCACACACACACATTATTTTATAAATAATGTAATATATCATGAGTATTATTCTATATGGAAAAATTGAGGCCTCATTTCAATATGTAATATGGGTTTTACACTAGGCACAAAAGAACCTTTGTTGGTGTTAGGTGTTTTATTGAAAAACAATGATGGAAGATTAGTATATTTATTTATTTATTTCACCAAACTGGGAATCCACCTATTGAAATTGAGTTATGGTAAAATCCTAGGGTTATCTAAATAACCCTAGGAATTTGATAGGATCAGTGGAGGAGTGTGTTACAGCATCGATGGATTCTGGTCCAACTAATCGGTACTTCTAGGATCATCTATGCTAATAGAGTTTATAGATATTAAAAACGATAGTGTCATGAAATTTTATTTCATTAATGATCTATATAAACTCAAGGTAGTATGTTTTTTCATGTATTTTATCCCAATTTTTCTATCCCATGTCAAATGCAATTCGATCCTTCTAACAAGATTAACTCGCAAATCAATGGTTGATTTGATAGTTTTTCTTTATCTTCCTAGGTTATTGGAATTTATATATTTTGATTATATGTTATTAATTCATCATTATAATGGTAATATATTGAGGAGAACCCAAAAAAATAAAATTTTACTTTCTCCTATTTTTTATTTGTGCGTCTATCATTCTTTCCACGTTCAATGTCAATAATTTTTTTGGCTTGATATTCAAAAAATACCTGGTAGGTGACCATTTTACCAATGAAATAGATTGATATTGTGGGTTGGAGATTAGTATTTATGGAATTAATTATGTGTGGTGATTACAATGGCTGATTGGGGTTCGAATCATAGATCCTCAGTTTGTGGGTTCCGCATTTCGGTGGTACAGTGCAATGGATGATCTCTATAGGCAAGTTGGGTGGCTAAAATCTGGCCACCAGTGACATTTCAGGCAAAATCAGCCATATATTTGGGATCTATAGTCATTATTTATTAAATATACATAGTAAATGGTGGAATTCGGTGAATATATGTAGAATTATATATTTTCTACGAAAATCTTAACTACATAGTGTGTACTTCAAAAGAACACATGTCGTGTAGACCCCTCTATGTGGTGGCTAGGGTTTTTTTTGTCAATATAAATATCTCATGTGTGTGGTGGAAGTAAAAACCATATGTTCCTTAGCTATTAATCTAACCGTGTATAAGGAGTACACGCCAAGGAGGCTATGTGACCCCACATGCCATGTAGTGGGATCAAAAACTGTGTAACCTTGATGGATTCGTGTGTACAAGGAGTACATATCTTAGAGACCATGTGGCCCTACACATCATGTATGGTAGGTAATGTGAAATGTACTTTGAAAATTAATCAAACATGTATAAAGTACATGGGAACACTCTGAATACATATGCATGGTTCATTGTACACAGGCAGAACTGGACCACACTCTGAGTGCTAGACTGGCCTCTACACATCATGTACCCCTAGTGCACATGCCATGTATTTGTAAGAAGACCTTTGTGTTAAATGGAGTGTCAAAAGTATTTATATACTCTTATATACATGTTTTTTACCTCATGTTACATGTAGTGTACTCATTTAGGGAAATTTTGAGCCCATGATCTTCCTCCTTTCATATCTCCTTCTTCAAAACTCATATTTGGGTTCATGTGTAGCCTATCCTGAGTAGTTTTTCACATAAAAAATAATGAAGACATTTATTTTTGTATTAGAGATACAATTTGAGATTATTCTAGAGATATTATTCTTTTATCAATGATTATCCAATACTTATGATCTTGTGTGACCATCAGATTGTTATTGTGGTCGACAACCCCTCTATCGCATCAGGGAACAGGTCCCCCATGCTTTTTAAACATATTTGGTTGGAAAACCCCATAATAAATTAGTTGTGTTTAATATATATATATGGAGTGGAAATCTCCATATTCGATCTCCATTGGGGATTTACTCCTTTACTAGAGTTATTTATCCATCAGTTTTGAAGCATAATGGAAAGTTGTTGGCTCTCCACACTATTTCTAGTGAGATTACGCGTGATAATTGGATGAAGTTTGTTCCCCATTTTTTGTTGAGAACATTAGGTAGGTGTGAGATCTATACATATATTCTTGAAATGTTATATGAGATGAATGGATTGGAGATAGTTCCCCTCATCTATGGAGAACCATGGAAATGTGCAATCCCTTCACACAGATTCTCATTTGGTTGTACATGATGCTGGGAATCGAAGATAGAACTTTAAAGATGTAGGATAACTCATCGTTATTAGCTAGGTTATGGATATGGATATACTTTTTATCTCATCATTAGGGCTTATTTTTTATCATATATGGGTTATGATTATGGTTTTTGTTACATATTCTGATTGACCTGATTTTTTGATAATTTCCTAACCTCTATCTTGATGCTTTATGTTTGGTGATTTCTATGTGTCCTATTAGGTATGTATATACTCAACCATGCATGGGATATTACCACACATGTCATGTCTTATAAATATGATAGGCCATTTTTTGGAGTCCTATGTGGACTGGGAGAAGGTGGAGCTTAATTGGGAGATTAGTTTCTCTATTCCAACCTCAGATGGATCCAATAGTTTCTTTTGGGAAGCTCCCCCTTGTTTTCAACAAGTTGGGCTCTTTTACAGTTTTGGTGGGATTTTATTTATCCCTTTATAATTTTTGTTATACTTATTATTATACTCTGATGTGGGATAAATGTTATGCATGTATTTATTATATGATGTGTTTACCTTTCTGTACTGAACTAGTGTATGGTGATGTGTGTGTTTTTATAAGTACTTTAGGATAAGGCCTCCCTTATATGTGTTATTCATACTCATCATTAGTTGATAACCCCTATCCTATTGGTGGAAGGATTGGGGCATCACACTTGGCTTACTTCAATCCAATCAATCCCCTATGGGTCGAGTCATTACAGTCATTTCTTGAATGATATTTTTCTTAATTATGGATAATTCTCCAATTTTAGTCAAATATTGATAAGAATGAAATTTCCAACCATATAGGGATGCAAGAGGAAGCATCTGAATATATGGTTGATAACTAATATTTTAAGAAAAATTTGGTAATAATAGGTTATCCTCCATAGATCCACCAAGGTGAATTATATAATCATGCAACATATCTTTTTGGATATAAATGGCCCACTTAGTCTACCCATTAATCAGGGGATAGTTACCTATACTTAGTTCATCATGAGTACCAAGATCCTTTTGTAACTAATACCAAAACTGAGTCATAAACCTAGAGTTTTGATCGAATAAAATTCTCTCTATTACCCCATTAATCATCAAGGTTTATTTAATATATATCTCTACCAATTAATCCATGGATAATGATTCCTTAAAAGGTAGGAAATTAGTTGTCTCTTTTAGTTGATCAAAAATCACCCACAATTCATTTCAAAACATTATAGATAAAGGAAAACTTCTCTAGAAACCCATCATAATTTCATCCCATTTTCAAATCGGTATATAAAGTGGTTGTAAGACACCTATAGTTTTTTGGTTCTCATATTTAATTTATTGAAAAGTGAAGCACCTAACAACAAAACCAAAAACTCTCATTTCATATTGGGACACCAAAACTATCTATGAATGTCTTTATACATCATCGAGATACCAACATAAATAATATATGTGGATGAGTGATAATATCTCATCACATCTTCCCTCATGTTAGTATGAACCACCAACATACCATTACATAACTGAAAGAATGATAATTTTCCATTGAAAATCTCTTGAATGATGATATAAACATGGTTAGATATTTAGAAGTTATTTACTCGGTCAATGATATATGATTTCAAATCTATATAACATAGGATCAAACCCTTATGATTCATTAAAACATCTTGATGGAGCTTAGACATAAGTTACATCAATCTCCACACCTCCTCGCCTCTCATACTTTCCAAGGTGGCCTCTTTTTCCAATGGAATCTATAAAAATATTTCTTTTTCTATTTACATACTAAATGTAAAAATTTAAGTAATAAAGGTATACCACCTTATGATGTTTCATCATATTCAAATCTCACTGAAAATAATATATATTTGAGATTTTTATGGTTTTTGTATACCAAAAATCATTTACCTTAAAGGTTTTTCCTCTAGTGGTTTAAAGCATACACATCAATAATTAATTTTTTATCATTATTTGGGTAGTTAATTTTATTATTTTGAAGATCCGTAGACCCCTAATCCAAAATAAGGTTGTTATGAATCAAAAAACATCATATACCTATTAATGCAGCACCAAAATAGACCTTAATTTCTTCGCCTGGATATAATAAGATCAATATAGGATTTATAGTCAATCTCTAATTCAACATTTAAAATATAACTTTCATTGATCTAGTCATATAAATGTATCTAATTTCTTTGTTAAATCGTTCATAGAAGATACAGTTATCGAATATTCCTAGATAAATAATTAGTAATATCCGAAAAGCTCCAAAATAATTTAATTTCAAAGAAATTTGAGGGAACCATGTAAGATATAGCTGCCTCTAACTTCTTTGGATCAACTAAGAATACCACTTCTAAGGCAACATGCCTAGAAAATTTAACTCCTTGAATATAAAAATAAAATTTATATAGGTTGGAATATAATGGATGCTTATGTAGGGTCTCTAAGATAGCCCATGGATATTTACCATTCTCATGACGTGATTTTAAATAAATTATGATGTCATCCATGAAAACTACTATGAAGGAATCAAGAGGATGATCAAATTTTCAGTTCATTAGAGCTATAAACATTTAATGAGTATTTTTAAACTAAAATAGAATTTTTAAATACTCATAATGGTTATATAAAATCTAAAAATCTCTCTTAAGAACATTCTTCATACTCACTCAGAGCTGATGATACCTCAAGAAAAGATTTATCTTTAAAAAATCACATTACACCCTTTAATTGATCAAATAAAATATTATTGAAAAGGGTAGTAGTTATTAATATCCACTTGACTTAACCTTTGGTATAATAAACATAACAATAGACTCCCATTGTATTTATAAGAGAATAAGAATAGATTACGCTAAGTATATGTGCTTAGTTTAATGAATTATTTCTCTTTGAGCTGCTGCAATTGAATTTTTAACACCCATAATTAATGAAAATCCATTTTATAAGATATAATAGATATTTTTTTCAATTTTTTAAAAAAATTATAGAATAATATAACACTATCTTAGGTGTAAGTCCCAATAAATCATCATGAAACATGTTAGGGAAAAATACAACCACTAGAGGTCAAATTTGTAGCTTTCCAACCTCTATTGCTCTAAGAATTACGTTAAATTTCATAGATATAATAATCTATACCTTATAATGATATATAAATTCATTAATAACATTTAATTCCCACTATCAAACAAATATATATGGAATACCTATCAGAGAAGAGAAATGAATCCACATTTAATAACAATGAATGTGATATCAGAACTAAATTAAATAGTCCTTATCCAAATTGACATCAATGTTATTCATATCCAAGATAGAAAAATAATATAAATATATGTATTACTCCACCAAAATAGTATAACATAAACACATATTACTTCTTTCAACCTACATTCATAAATGAGTGTAAATTCTTATAAACTTTGAAGACACATCCATATTTAAATTTTGGAGGGATACTAGAAGATAAAATATAAAATAATAAGAGGCCTCTATATCAAATAATTCTTAAGAATGTTTATATGATACTATAATAGTACCGCACACTATTAAATATCCCTCTTTAGTTTTATAAATGGTCTGATCAGCTACATATATTTCATATATTCCTTTATACTATCCCTAAAAGGTAATCCCTACCCAGAAAAATTTGTAGTTGACCACTAACCCGATCCACCAAGTATAACACCTTGTCCAAACCTACCATAAGGTGGATAACTACCAAAATTTTACTGAGCCTAAGATTCTTGGGTTTTTTAATCTTTTTATAAACCTTTTTGAGATGTCCCTCCCACAAAACCTTAATATATTCCCCAACTAGCCACATAAGTTCCATTTACTTTCAATATATAAAATTTTGGATTTTTTTGAACTAGACTCCCATACTGATGAAATAAAATAGGGGTCCTTCCTGATCTAGGACTAAATGGAGTACTACTTATTGGAGTACCCTGGTGAGATCCATCCCTACCTATACCTTCCCATTATTTCTTCTATCCTCTATAATACCGTTTACCATAACAATGCCCTTTAAGTGAACAACGCAATACCACACTTCCATTAGAACCTAGTTTTTCTAACATTATTATGAGGTTACTATTGTATGGGTCCTATCAATAAATATTTTAACCCAAGTTAAAATACAGTAAAATTGGTACATAGGTTGTCTCCAGATAGGGTAGGGTTATGGGTGTGTATTTCCTTTGGGATGTGGTTGTGATGTTTTCTAAAATAATTGATGAAAATATTTTTTAGAGAATATAATTAGGTTGGTTTTAAAATAAAATTTAATGATAGATTACTAAACTTTTATAATCCTATCACTCTCCTATTGAATCATTATTTAAATTAGTTCTTCTACTCTCTTCCTCCAACCAGATAAAACCTCACTGATTACCCTCCCTTAGTAGTTTTAACTTTAATAGGGTAATACAATTATCATTGTATCCCCAATATTTCCTATCCTAGTGATTGGATATTTCAAATCACCCAAGGATCATCTCACTACCCACCATAATAGCCCTTCAAAACTTATGAGGTGTCTTGTGTGAGAAAAATAGTAAATAAGAAAATAATACTTTGAAATAAGAGATAGTTAAAACCTCATATTATCTAAAACAATTAAAATAACTTCCCTAGAAATCAAGAAGAAAATATATTTATCAATAACAAATAGAATTCAACAAAATGTAATGGAGTTATTCTTCTAGGATTGACTATTAATGGACTGTTGTAACATTACTAGATAAATTATAACAAATTAAATAAATAAATAAAATAATAACAGAAACTCTATCTCAATCGAGTGATTAAACAATCGCCCCATTTCCTTGAGGTAATGATACTCCTTTTATAGAAACAGTAGAACAATTCGGATAATCCTTGCATATTTCAATGTCTTCCTCCCCGGCATGATTATCATGACCTCTTTTTCTTCTTACCTTGACTCTAGTAGAGTAAAACTCTTCTTGAAAGTTGGCTCCCACCTCCCTTATATTCAATATCTACTACATTTATAGCTTTATGGTCCAAATTCATTAGTTGAGAACACTCCAGAGACCCCCTTTAGCTTGGTACACATTCCATTATCTTTACCTTATTCATCAACTAAATGTGTTTCATGTTCAACCCAATAATTATATTTCCTAATTTGGGAAGACAGAAGAAATGAATTTTTATTCAAATTTAATCCCTATTTGGTTTGGGAATGCTAATTACCTTAACATATCAGTTCTGGAAGAATTAGTAACTTTAAATAGCTCTGTAATTCACCTTTTACACTTACATGGATCCCTTATACCTTGATGTGTAATTTCTTTACCTTGAATTAGGGTGAGGATAAACTTTATTTAGCCTATGGATTCAAAGCCTTGACCTTTTCATAGTTGCACTAATTTTGGTTCTACCTTTAAGTATCCTTCTTTTTACCTTGATGAATCACCTTTATAAACATGGAATAGTACTTATTATATGTTGATAAATTTACATATCATGTGGAATAAACATTGTATCTCGATTCATCATGTCTAGTGTGACTTTTACACTTCCACAAGCATCATATAACCTTGGTGTATCTTCTTTATGACCAATTGTACCTTTATAAATTTTTTAATTTCATTGAAATAGACTTTATAATCTATAGAGGTACAATCAATTATCTATCTCCTACAGTGGTTACCATTACATGACATATAGAATGTTCTCTTCACCTTTACACAACTAAGGGAGCACCTTGATGCAGTGCTTCTCTGGCCATTACATAGCCATAATTACCCTTATGTGGCTCTCAAAATTATATCCCTACCCTTTTGTAGCCTCTTTAGGACCATGATGTATCCCATTTTTCATGTTATGACCTTTATGTAGTATGTATAGATGAAATTATACCTTTACTTAATGAATATTAGGACCCTTAGTTGAATTCATATGATCCTAGGAAGTTATATGATAGAGCCACTAAAGTGATCAAGTCATATGATAAATTCATACATGATGATTTCAAACATAATAGAAAAACCTTTTAGGTGTATATACATTACGAATTTTATCAGATTCGATAGATCATTAAAAAAATTTCATGATGTAAATGCCATGTCTGAGGAAATTTTTCCATTTAACATTGAAAAAGAAAGGCCCAAACCAAGAGATGATCATTCCGCATTAAATTTATAATCATTTTAAATAGATTAAAATAATTAATATCTCATATTAAGATATTTATTTGACTATGTTATTGGTCATTTGGAACCATTTTCGGTCTACTGTATTATCTTAGGGAGAATCCAAAGTAAATACCCTCTAGTGGTGATCCACATGTGGTCCTTTGATCTCTAAACAATTTCGATATATTTTCATATGATAGAGTGGTAGATCGATCATCTTTAACTATTTATATTGATCACTTTGATGATTCCTTTTTACTTTAATAATTTTCCTTAAACTCTCGTTATTGAGATGGTAGTGGAGGAAAGAGAATCTCTAGAACGTTCTTCGGTCTTGAGAGAGCTCTAGAATTTTTTGTACACAAGGATTATCAAGTTTGATCAACACTAAACAATAGACACCACCATCTATTTATAGAGTTAGGGTTAAGGTTAAAATTTTATTTAATTTAACAAAAACACTTAAATAATATAATAAAACTGATCTAGAAACATGCTATATAGTATTTTTTTTATTTTTATGGTATGCAGTAAGAGGCAAAATGATATATATTATTTTACCATCTTGTAAATTAATATATATCACCGAACATGATCCTGGTCCATTTCATCATCCTCATAATTTATCAAATACCTGAATAAATATTCAATTGAATATTTATTTATTCAACAAATAAATTTATAATTAAATTTTATATGTGTAAAATTTAAAAATTACTCAAAAAATAAATATTTATTTAATTTTTTAAATCATTTAATTCTAAATAAAATTATTCATTAGTCTTGATAATAATATTTATTCCAATAATTATATTCAAATATAATATAATTAAGACCAACAAAAACACTTATTTTGTGACCCTCCAGGATTATTTCTTGTAAGAATTTAGTGGTCTTTTCTAAAGTCCAACATTACTGTCTAGAAATGGGTCAAGGTACCCATGAGAAAAAATTTAAGGTCATAATTACAATAACCACATATGAATTCTCAATATGTAATATAATCCCTTTTTTAAAATATCTTATCGTGAATGTTGCACATGGGTGTCATCAACCTATGTTCTTAATATTTCATTATTTAACTATCTAAAATAAACTCATTATTACACCATGTCCATGGAATTTAATGTGATGGTTCCATTTCAATAAAAGGGATGATATATCAACTTCTATAAATATAGAATGTACAAATCCTTCCACAACATATTAATTAGTAATACAAAGTGTGTGACTCACCTAACGTATCCTACTTTTCCATGAATTTTATCACCATGGTTTATGAAATACATAAAAGTGTGTGAGTCAAAGAATGCATTAATAATAATCTTAAAGTATAAGGTATGTAACACACACTTGTATATAAGAATATCTGATGACATATAAACATGTGTAATTCATATAGGTGTGTTTGTTCTCATAATTTACCATCTTAGATTTTACTAAATATAAAATTCATGAGATGAAGTCTCATATTCTTATGAGTACTCACACCTAAAATTAAACATTCTATGTGTCTCATCATAGAATATTATCTAACTGTAGAATTATATTTATGAATATCATCTTGAAATTTCAAGGTTTTCAGCATAGTAGGGAATTTTTGTGAACTAATCAATGTTATAGATACTCTAAAAAATTATTACATTAAAGTATAGAAAAACAATGAAAAATATGAAATAATAAGTTTTATTAATATTTAAATCATTAAATATACATGTATAATAAATTAAAAACAATTAGTTCTGGAATACAAATTCCAACAAACTCGCACTTATACAAGAGACTACTGCTTATAAATTTTAGTCTACTAGACCGCACATGATAACCATGTTTCTTTTAAGATAAGAATTTAGTTGAGGGGTATTTCATGTTACCTTTTTTGGATATTATAATCACTATGATGTTACCTATTTGATAAAAATCCCTCAATAGATAATACTTTTTATGTATGTGCTTCATCTGGTGATGTGACCTAGGCTCCTTTAAAAGATCCACCACTAGAGCTTTATCACAATAAATTGTCGTAGGGTCATTAATAATAAGCACCAATTCAAGATCATTCATGAAGTTTCATATCAAAACTAATTCTTTATCTACCTCAAAATTCATGGTATACTCAAAATCTATTGTAGAATATATGATCATAACTTTGTATGATCTCTCTCAGCTCATGTGACCTTTAGTAATAGTGAAGATGTATCCCAACTGTAATTTCAAATTTCCTTGATATTTTTCAAAAAACTAGCATGTGAATATCCTCTAATGAGTACTTCCACATATCCTCCATAGACTAGGAACATTTCCTTATTACACCTTAGATACTTAATTATAGTATTGACTTTTATCCAATGATGGGCATCTAAGTTTGCTTGATATATTTCTACCAAACGTAACGCGTAGGTGACATCTAGCCTAGTACATAACATAGCATACATGACTGGCCCAATCACCGATGTATAAGGATTCATAGTAATTATTTATCTTTCGTTATGTGTCTAAGGAGATAAAATTTCTTAAAAAGATTAATGTCATGTCACACTGGTACCAATATCCTCTTGGATTGTACCATACTGAATCTCTTCATTATCTTTTCAGTACATAACTATGACTTATTCCAAGAATACTATTGGATCTATCACAATGGATCATGATCCCAATAAGATATAATTCATCACCTAATACCTTTATGGAGAAACATGCATTTAAATTGTCTTTAATAAACTATAATACTGGTATTTCATTTCTAATAAGTAGTATGTCATTGATATAAACTATTAGGAAAATTACTGAACTCCCACTAAACCATTTATATACCTAAGGATCACATTTGTTCTTTATGAAACCAAATTACATTATGGCTTCATCAAACCAAATTTTCTATGCCCTATGTTGTAAAAGTGGGTGACTGAGACCCAATTTTATCATTAATTTTCTATTAACGTACCTTAGTACTGTGAGTTATTCATGATTTACATTTACCATTATATTGTATATATTCCTGTTTCCACTATTTAAATGGTAATTTCTATAGATTAATTTTTGTATCAAAAGGTTATAGAAGTTCGTATCCTATAATGAGAACAATGGGATAATATGACATTGATCTTAAAAATGTGTCATGTTGTCTAGATACATCATGATGACTAGAAATTATTGATGAATGACTATCTAGTGTTGGGGTATCATAAATATTAATACTTATTCTCATGAAGTTCACACTTGGTGATCTATGTTAGGTGCTATCACGAGGGGAAAACGTTAATAGGAACACCACATGTTTCAAGTATCATTGTTTGTTATTATCTATAGAAATGTGTATTGGTATCCTAACATGAGATCATTATCAATGTGTTCCATTTGATTTTTTACTTTTACTAAAGTAAAAACCATGATAATGAAGTCGTTGAGATGTCTCTTGTATTGGGTGCTTTATTATTGGTATGACATTGGTTGAATGTTCAAGATATAATTTTTAGCTTTCTGGTTGAGGAAGTAATATCTTGGGCCTAGTTGATTGGGATGGTAGTACCTTCATAATTCCTTGAACAAGGTAATCAAAGGTATGTGAATCCGATTAGATCAACAAATAATAAAGAAATAAAGGGCGATGATACAAGTGTGCATCCGACTTTATGAGATATCTAATTACAAAGATATTATATTACACAATTCATGTTCATAGGATAATTGTAATTGCTATGACGAATCCTTATCTCTTGAGGGGACTTGATGGGTTTCTAGAATCCACTCTTGGTCATTGAATACAATTCACTCTATCGAGATAAGGTCCTAGAGGTTTACACACAATATTGTATTCAAGAATCTACCCTATTTTGGTGAATAGGTATATAGGAAATGGTGGGAACCACTACGGGGTCCGAGAGTTGTCCAAGTCATCGATCGTCATCGAATAAATAAATTCATTATTATTAGAGTCTAGAATAATTTTTTTGAATTTATTTATTAAAAGTATTTATAAAGAATTTAGTGAATAGAGGAAAAATATTACATGAATGAACATTATTTTAAAATTCAAGGTTCCTTTAATATTAGCGAGAATTTTGTGTTGATATAAATAACTTGGGTTTATCACAAAATATATTAATAAAATATTAAAAGTTTTTGATAAAAATATAAATGAAAATATAACGTAGTTAGTTCATTATCATGTGTCATTTACTACTTGTTTAAAGGGAATTTTATTTCTGGGGGTTGGTGAACCCTTACCGGGTATTTTGGACTCCCACTTTATAAGTAGGAGAGAGGCACTCATTCCATGCATTCTTCATTCCAATGGAATGAGAGACTCTCTCTCCTACCACATTCTATATAGATAAAATCTATCTATGATCATCTGATCCAAGAACTCCTTCGATTGATCGATGGTATGGTATTGAGGTGATCATTATGACATCGAAGTATTCATCGAAGCTCTACACTAGAAACCAAAAATAGATAAACAGCAAGCATGGTGATTCTTGAAGCATGTTTGGAAGATCTAGAGGGATTTAGCTTTGAATACTTTGAGAAATAGTTGTCATAGAAGAGCTGCAGTGGATAACACTTCATTTCAAACAAGTAATTTATTCAGTTTTATTTTTCATCATTGATTAATTCATGTGAGATCCTCATACCTATAACAGTACTCAAATCACTGGACACGATAAGTTTCTTCACTCTAGTGATAAAAATTTATAATTCCCTTACCCAATAGATTCTAATGCATGCCCCATTACCAGTAATTGGTATCAAAGGGATCACGTGAATTTTATTAGTCAAGTAAAAATTTAATTTGCATTAAATTAACTAGAGGGTTTAAATTTTGTCCCAAAAAACACACCGTGCATCAATTCGATTTCGAAAGGCCAAGTTATGGTCATCTGAAATTTTTAATATAGATAGTTTTCAGTTTTTAGGTATTAAAATTGTAGAACAATATATATGTGTGTGTGTGTGTGTGTGTGTTCTATTTTTGTTTTGATAGATCCATTTTACAACGAATTCCAGTGAATACCAGTTTCCGTCCAAAATAGTATTTTCTGGCTAGACCCAAATTCCATTAATAATGTGGATATTGAATTATAATAATAAATTTTATTATAATAATAAAAAAAGAAATTTCTATAGCCTTTGTAAATGTGATGAAATGTGAAGATCATTAGATCAACTGTCCAGAAATGGGACTAATAAAAAAATCAGTTAGCCATTTTTTCTAAAATCTTATCTAGGTTCTTTGAAAATTTAAAAAAAAGAAAATAAGAAAAAAAAAGTGGGGGTCGTAGGTCTTTTTCTCAATGAGTAGGACACCCATGTGAGGGTCTCCATCTCACTGTTGGTTCGTGCCTCCCCCTCCCAGTTGTTGCGCCTCCCACATCCCTCCCATCCGTCCAGTCTCCCTCAACCATGTTACCATCTCGCTCACTCAAGCCAACCACCTCGAACACCGTCGATCACCACCGAAATTAGGCACCCTCCACCACCTCACTGATCCACCATCCACCGCAGCTGATCAAAACCACCGCCCACTTTCTATTGCTGCTAGTGAACCTCAGAACTACCACTCGTGACCCACCTCAAGAATAACATCCTTGGTCAGCATCCCTATTGTTTTCGCAGCCATATCTGGTTCTCCATGTCAAGATCAGGTTTCACTGCCCCTTTATCATGAGCCTCCTTTGGCGGTGCCCTCTACCCTACCATGATCTGCCCTCCCAGTAACCCCTTATTGGTTCTTTCAACCTTGTATGGGATTTCAAAGGCTTAAGTGGATCTTTCTAACCCAAAATATGTTAGGATATGACTTTCTAGCCCAAACTCCACTACACATTGTCTGCCCAACCAGAAATGGGTCTACGTGGGGTTGGCCTGATCTGAATTGTCCCTGTGTGGGGTTTCGGGACCCAGTAAGTTTTTATATAATTAATAATTAATTAACATTAAATTTTTGTTTTAAAATATAATTATTAATACTCTGGAAAAATTAATTTAACTTTACTATTCAATTAAATTAATTAATTAAATTGATTTTTGTATTTAAAATTAAATTAATATTACGACTGAATAGAATTAAATTATTTGAATTTGAATAATTCATTTAATTTAATTAAAATTGTCACAGTTAAGTTTATTTCTTTTAATTTATCATTCTTTACTTTTTACCCACTGAATGGTATTGAGCATCGATCGACCATGTATGTCTGTTATGATTTATTTAATTAATTATTTAATTACATGTGATGCGTGTAAATAATTTTTTAATAAGATCATCTACGCATTGTCATTTTTTCTCATTTAAGGTGTATAAGTGTTTATGCACCCAGATAAAAGTGAGTTATCTATATGTTTCACTACAAAGAATCCCTTACATGTGTGAGAGTATTTTTCTACTATAATGAGGATATTGTAAGTCATAGGTCAAACCAAGTCGCAGCAAAATCTAGATGATGAGTGGAAAAACTAGATGGCGGATGAGCTACATCATGAGTGAAGGCATGGATCAGGTATGATTATCCTAGGTCATGGATGACACGTGAAGTTTAAATGGATCAACCAATATTATATTTTCAAGACTAGTCAGTTATTTTTATTTCCTTAATCATTTTTATTATTTTATGAATTTTCATGATAGCAAGAAACATATATAATTATAAATAGTAAAATGCATAAAGACATGATGAATATTAATTCTATTAATTTTTTGTTGTGAGCACAACAACATAGAATGAAAATATTAAAAGAAATGGATTACATTCATCTAAAAAAATTAAAAACTCTCAAAGAAATACCAATTCATAAATGCCTTTAATCATTTTAATTTGAATAAAACCATGTGTTTAGGGTGTTCATCAGTCAAATTTGAGGGTGCCTTCTAATATCGAGGAGTTATTATGAGAATTATGGGTTTACTTAACTAATTTTTTCACCAAATAAGTATCCAAAACTATCTTATTTCCACATTAGAGGAAATCATTGAGTAAGTCAACTTTTTTATTTTAGAAGATGGGACTTCATTCAATAGATCAAGGGGAAACAAGTAAATGTAGCTAGACAATCAAATTCCTTCCTTGAACTCCCCGAGTAGTGGTGTAGAAAAATCTTGTAATCTTTGAGAAGAAGGTCAATGATCATTTCCACTAAAACACTCCAGTCATAGATTATTACAATTATAGTACAAGGGTAACTAGAGTTGGATAAAATAGTGGGAGACATTTAATGATTTAAATAATCAGTATTTTCTAATCGGAGATCAAGATAAAATTATTCTTCTTCTTGGTTTTGTTTTTTCTAGAAATGGGAAAGTAATACCACAAGTACACTTCAATTATATTGGAAAAGGAAAATATCCAAATAGGAATGAGTTTTCAATAGGTATTACACAAGCTTGTTCAAAGTACTACATAATGAAAATTCATGGTACTGGTGTCCCCAATACCTTTTGAGCCTCCAAAGGAAGTGAGGGTGAGAACAATTCTTACAGGAGACTCACGTATGGCACATATGATGATTATGTCATAGTTTTATCATCAACTTTTGATTTGAGTTGTGGATAGAACATCAGAACATGAATGATTTCACATGTTTTATCATCTCTGAGAAGATTGACATGAGAAATAGAATCATAGATTGAATGGGTGATGATTACATTGGATATGTGTAAATTTAATAGCAGATCATGAACTTTCAATGGATCCATTAATTGTATCATTTTCACCCATTTACTCCTATTTTTTTAAGATTATAAAAAAAATAGTATGTACAAAGCACTTCATTAGCTTTTAGGTATGGTTCTCCAAGAAAATAATAACTTAAAGAAGGTTTAATATTTATTTCTTATGGTGAAAAAGATTAAAGAAGATACAAAAAGGATAATGTAAATAATGACATTAAATGAACCTTTGAAACCTAATTCAAAGAAAGTGGTATTAAACATGAAGTTATTTTATTCACATATCATGAAATGAACTCTATATAAGTTAAAGGAAAAGAAATAAATTGAAGAAGCGAGTAGTCAAATTTTTTTCAGGTATATTGTTCAATTGTAAAAAAAATGTATCAGTTATACTTTTTTTGTATTCAATACAATATAACTATAATATATGTTTATTTGAATATAGTGACCAATTAAGTATAGAAACATTATAAGAAGTATGATTTTTTCTCCAAGTGGCTGAAATAGGGTGGTTCCTAAGTCAGCGGTGAGAGGCACACGACTTTTAATTTCCTAGTAAATGGTTCTAGTTTCACTTTATTTAAGTACTAACAAAACATAATCTAACCTATTCACTAGACACAAGGATACATTAGTCCATTTTTGGAATGTATGTTTTTTGTGGTATTTAATACTTAAAAAATAGTTCATAAATGCTTCAATCATTGGTAACAACTAATGAATATAAAAAGTGAGACTTATATACCCAGTTGTGAAAATATAATTATTTATCAAGTAAAAATAAAATTGGACATCAAGAATATACCCAGTATGGTACTTAGACTTAGTGGAGGTGAACATGTTATGTTTTATAAATATGTATACATATTTATTTTGGAAAAATAAACCTTTAGATAGTTAGGGGAAAGGATATATACATAGGTTTTACATCTATTTAAGAGTCTTACTCAATGTCGTGAGGTTGCACATTACTGAATTTCCATGCGGCAGACATGTGGAAAACCCAACAAATAAATCCATGACTCGGCAGAAACATGATCTTAATCATACAAGATCTAACAAGGATATTTATCATGTTGGACCTAGTGTAAGAGGGAGTGTTGTAAAAGTGGGTTTCCAAGACCCAACCTTATCATTACTTTTTGATTACCATACCATGTGTATAGTGATTTATGCATGATGTACACTTTATATCATAGTGTATATATTTATGTGTACACTATTTAAATGGTAATTTATATAGATTAATTATCATACCAAAGGGTTATAGCAGTTCCCAATCTATAATGAGAACCTCAAGATACTATGACATATCTTAAACATATGTCTTATGACTTAGATACATCATACTGACTTGACATATTTTATGTCTAACTATCAAGTGATAGGGGATCATAAGCATTGAGACTTCTTCTCATCAAGTTAGCACTTTGTGATCTATGGTAGGTGAGATCATGATGACATACCTACCAATTGGAATAGAACATGTTTCATGTGTCATTGGTTGTTCCTATCTTTGAACATGTGTATTGGTCTCCTAAATTGATATCATTATCAATGTGTTCCATTTGATCATATACTTTGATGCAAGGAAAAAACCATGAAAATGAAATAGTGGCATGGTAGCTTGTGTTGGGTACATCATTCATGGTATGACATGGGTTTAATGGTAAAGATAGAATTTTTCGCTTTTGATTTGAAGAAGTAATATCTTGAGTGTAGTATATTAGAATGGTTTTTCATTTATAAATCCTTGGACAATGTAGTCGGAGGTAAATCTATCTAGTTAGATCAAAAAATAATAAATAAATAAAGGGTGATGACATAAGTGTGTGTCTGACATTATATGATATCTAAAGATCAAGAGGATATATTATAAAATGTGTGTTCACTGGATGGTTGTTGTTATTATGACTATTCCTTATTTCTTTTAGGTCCTTGATGGGTTTCTAGACTCTGCTCTTGGTCTGTGAATACTATTCACTCCTATTGAGATAAATGGCATGGAGGGTTACACACAATAACATATTCAATAATCTTATATATTCTAGTGAATAGGTATATAGGACATGGTGGGCCCAACCATGGGGTCTGAGAGTTTTCCAATTCATCGATCACCAATAAATAAATAACTTCATTATTATTCATGTATAAAATAATTGGGGTGAAATTATTTATTAAAATCATTCACGCGGTATTTAGTGAATACATGAAAATTTTATATGAAAGAAGATTATTTTAATATTCATGATTCTTTTAATATTAGTGAGAATTAGAATTTGAGTTAAATGAATCATGTTTATCTCAAAATATAATTGTAATATCTTACAAGTATGTGATAAAAATATAAATTATAATATGACACAATTAGTTTGTCATCAAATGTCATTTACTGCTTATTTAGTGGGTGTTTTGTTTCTAGGGGTTAGGTAACCCTTATTAAGTATTCTGGAATCCCACTATATAAGCAGGATAGAGGAACTCATTTCATGCATTGTTCATTCCAATAGAATGAAATTCTCTCTCTCCTCCTTCTTTATAAAGAGATAACTCTCTCTCCGAGCAACCGATCCAAGAATACCTTCGACGGATCGAAGGCATGGGATCAAGGTGATCATAACGATACTGAATGATTAATTAGAACTCCACACTATCACTTAGAATTTAATGAATGGTGAGAGTTTATTGATTATCTAGTGGGTTTTTTCTTTGGATCATCCGAGAAATGGTCATCAGTGATGAGAAATAGTCGAGTGTGCTTCATTTCAAAAAAGGTATTTGTTAAGTTTTATTTTTATTCTTCAATTAATTCACATGAGATCCTAGAACCACTACTGGGGATCATATCACTAGAGATGGAAATCTTCATCATTCCAGTAATGAAAAGTTTTAAATACTTGGCCCACTAGTCTCTACTACGTGCCCAAGTACCAATACCGAGGATTCTTTCTTTAACCCACCAATGAATATATGTAATTTTAATAACATTTTGGCATATTTTGGAGTCACAAAACCTTTTGGTTGTGTCATATATACATATTCATGAATATTCCCATTATTTAAGGTTGTTTTTAAATCCATTTACCAAATATAAAAGTCATGGTAAGCTGCTATGCCAAGTATAATTCTGATATATTTCAATATAAAACTGATGAAAAGGTTTCATCATAATCTATGACTTGATGATGTTTGAACCCCTTTTCAACCAATCATGCATTATAAGTACTGACTTTACCATCCATATCATGTTTATTCTTAAATACCCTTTTATAAAAAATGAGCTTTACATCCACTAGAAGATCTACAAAAATCCAAACTTGGTTTTGATACATGAAACTATTTCAGAATTCATAGCTTCTTTCCATGTGGAAACATTTGTTTGAATTACTTCTTTCTTATAGGTCATAGGATCATTATTACCAACTAATGATGAGTCACCATCCATGATAACTAGAAAACCATATCTTTTAGGTTATCTAACATCTCTTGTACTCTGATGCAGTACTTGTGTCTCCATAATATCTTCTTCCATGGGGATTTTTGGAATCTATTTGTGTGCCAAATATTCTGTATCCTAAGCTAGGAATTCTTCAAAGTCTATCTCACTCTCACCATCACTTTTAGAGATTTGATCCCCTTTAAAAAATGTGGGGTTTCTATTAACCACAAATTTATTTTCTATATGGTCATATAGGAAATATACTTTGGTTTACATAGGATACCCTTTAAAGATACACTTAGTGTCTAAGGTGAATTTTTTTCCATAAATGGCCTTAATAAATTATTTACAACCCTGCACTCATATATGTGACAACATGATTTTATTTCCATAAAAAATATAATATTAAATATTGGTTTCTTATTTAGTTGACACACGGTTTTGTATTTATGTTTTTTGGTAATACATATCCTCAAAAGTATAACAGAATACTTACATGACTCACCATTGATCTCACTATGTCTAATTATGTGAGGTTCTTCCTTTAACTTTCATCATTCTACCAAGGTGTATAAAGAGAACCGAGTTGGGATAGAATCTCAAAATCCAATAAATAATCAATTATATACTGATTAATATATTATCCTCCATGTTTTGAGAAGAGTTTCTTAATATTCTTACCAATATAGTTCTCAAATTCATTATTGTATTCCTTGAATCTATTAAAGGAATATAACTTATACCTCATTAAGTAAACATATTCATATCTACTTAAATGATCATTAAATGTTATAAAGTATGAGTGACCATCCCTTTATTCAATTGGAAATGGTCCACACACATCAGTATGAACTAATTAAAGAAGCTCCTTAACCCTTTCACCATTTCCAATAAATGGGGATTTGGTTATTTTTCCTTGAAAACATGCATGACATACACCAAGTGGTTTTAGTTCAAATGAATCCAAATATCCATCTTGGTGTAATTGAGTTAAACACTTTTCATTTACATAAACTATCCAGTGATTACATAGTTGGTTCTGGTATGAGTCATGTGAACTATTTTTATTATTGATTGAAATTACATGGGTTGTGTAATATAAAACATAAATACCAATATTTAAATGTATCTTATCATATAAAATTCTATCTTTATAAAAAATAAACCTTTCTTCCAAAATTTAAAAATAAATTTATCTCTATCAAGTATGGATATAGTAATAATATTTTTGGTAACTAACATCACATAAAAACAATATTTTAAAACAAAGATCATTAAGGTCAATAATGTGAAGTGGTAGTCCCCAATAGACACTACAGAAATTCTGTATCTGTTGGATTCTTATAGGTCTACCTCAACTTGGGAAATCTTTTGGAATATATTTGGTGCTAATATTTGAATAAATATATCAGTATAACATGTTGTATATAATACCCAATTTATATAAATAGATAAATTTCACTCCATAAAAAATTCACTTGAAGCTTCCCCATAATTACTTTCATGTGTAAAATTGTTCATCCTGTGTACCTTCTTGCCACATGCAAAATAGAGAGCATCATATCCCCTTGCTTATACCATGATCATTCTATTCTTGGAAGATAATTTTAAAAAGGATTTAGATTTAGAGATATTCTCCTAGAATTTCCTATTATTCACATAAGGATAGAAGGATTTTCACAATAAATATCCTTATCAACTTGGAGAAGTAGTGTGAGAATGTTAGGAAGAGGTTTCTCTATGTTTTTTATATTGAAATTAACAAAAAATCTGGAGAATCTCTAAGGATATAATGAAAGAATGATATTGGTGTCCAGTTCTTAGGGTGCTTTGAACCCTAAAATATCTAGGTACACAATGTACCTAATGTTTTTTACTACGTGAGGCCTAGATTGTGAAAATTTTGAAAGTTTTATCTGAAAGACAACCTTGGATATCTCAATCTATTGTTATCTATTTTCTCCTATTAAAGACCATGGAGATGCTAGAGCATTCTATATACATCCATGTTTTCATGTAATTTCATGAGTTCATTATACATGGATAAAACCATTAAAAATTAATTAATAATACATAACATGAGTGTTTATAATAGACAAAAAAACTCTTCATCACTCACCACCTTTATAGACGAATCAAGCAGTGAAGATTCTATCATGTAAGATTTTCGTTCAAGGTGCAACATAGCCCGCAGGTATCTAAATCATTCCCAGAAGTTATTTCCAATTAAGACATGATATTTCATAAAAATTTATCACTAGTAAATTTGGTTGATTAACTTTACATTATTATAAAATATTAAAATATCATATTATTAGTAATTTACTTGATTACAATTTATGTGAATCATAATAATAATTTTAATTTTATTATGTATGACACTATTTTATCAAGTCTCAACATCCCTCACCAATCAACTCATAATTTCTCATCACTCAAGATATTCTAGTTGAAATGATCCATGTTTCCATTCTTTATGATCCCAAATATGTCCATGAAAACCATAACAATGTTTTTAGGTAGGCATTCTTTCCAACTACATACTGACAGCTTCTTGAACCATTGAGTGGACTCCTTGATCGAAAAATCCTAACTAGGATTTCCCCAACACCTACCTATAATTTTGTATTGAATAAAATACTCTCATTAAATTCAATAAAATTTTGGTAAATTGGACCCTCATATTAGTTAATACTCCCCAATAATTAAACTTTCCCCCAAATATGGCCTAAACTGACACTTTAACTATGGTTTCATCTTAATTTAAAAGATGAAAGGCATAATGACTTAAAATTAACTTGGTGGATTTTGTTTTATTATGAGTAAATTTTTTATTTTTTTATCCTTTACATGTATTCTTAATATTATTTGGATTTTACTTAAGTGATTATCCATTCTTGGATAAAACATTTATGCATAATACAATCATTCAAATTTCATCTTTTCATGTTAGTACATTTATTTATGTGACCATAGTCTTGCATCCATAAAATAAATCATTCATAATATAGAAATAAATAAATTAATCGATTATGATCTTATATAATGATTTATTTGTTGATAAAATAATAAATCAACCAATGAACCTAGGGTAAAACTCTTTGTGTCGGTCTTGGCATGATTTGTAGCATCCCACATTTCCACCTATGAATCACCCAAGTTAGTTTCATCTCAGTTTTGTCCTGAACCACTTCCATTATTCTTAAGATACTCATTTTATTATATATATTTATAACACACACAGGTTAGGGGAGACGAAGTGTTTGTTATGTAAAATTACATAAACAACCTTGGAAATGCAGGTCCTATATAATTAAATAAGAAGGGATGACACACGTGTCATCACATTTAATTTAATAATAAATAATTACAAAACCCATGAAATAAGTTAAATTTAATTAAACCAACACATACACAGGTCTGATAAAACCTCAACATCACTCATACACATGAAAAATATATAAAAAACTACACTAGCTATCATTCACTTTAAATCATTATTTATTATTAAGATAATACGCTTGTATTCATCAGTGGACATTGGTAGCATGGTTTAGAGAAGACAAGCCTCTCCTCCCCTAATTTTATAACTCCATTCTCTCCCAGGTGTTCTATGATCCATCACACATCTCATAAATCAATCATAAGGCCTTCCATGTGGTTCTAGCCTCATATGATGATTTCATAAAATCATGGTCCTAGAGCCTACGGTTAGTTGGAAAGTGGCATTTCAATATCTTCTGATGGTCTTTGGTGTCTCACTTCGGCCATGACTCTCCTCAAGTGGTGGTATGGTTTAAAATTTTAGTTTCCTAACCCTAACTTATAAAACTATTCTTTCCTTCTAAGTATAAGAGATACCCTATGTTCTTTCCTTTGTGTTGATGAGAATTCCCTAAAAATTCAAGATGTAGGAGTGGCAAGTATTTGTGTCAAATTAGATTTATCTCACCCACATCCCAACTTTAATTCTTATTATTTCTAGTGATGTGGTTTCATAGAGTAAACCATTCATATATCTCTCATCAATGAGGTTCTGTTTGACATACCATTTACAAGGTCACTCCATTCCTACCTGTCAAAAGTCCCATACAAAAATAGAAAATTCTTTCCCCAAGAAGCCTCTAGATTTAGACTTCCCCTAAAATCATAAGAAGATGGTATCTCTCAATAATGATCATTTCTCCTCCATGTTGATGGTTTGTGACCCCCACTCTTAGGCTCCCCCAACCCCTCATGTCCCTTACGCTCAATATCCACTAGCTCCCCCATCTACAGGAAAAGGGTAAACCTACATTGAAGAAAGGAATATGTGTACTAATGTGGTGATTTTATGCACTACTTCATTCCTCTTCCCATATATTGAATCATCACACAAGTCTATGATGGATCAGCAACTTCCCCTAGGGATGATGGACAACAACTTGGAAACTCAAAAAACCATTTTCCACAAGGGGAAGGAACCCGTTTCTTCCCTAGGTATCTCTCCCAGCAGTTCTACCCACTCATACTTCTTTCTCATTCCCCTTAAAAATGGATACAGTGTATTATCACAGGTTGATCCAGGCATGGAATTTATTTATTTTTCTCCTCCTCCAAATGGCGTCTTCACCAGAGCATAGGCCAAACAAGTGAAAGCATCCTCTTATTTTCATTCCAAGTTCTTGTCATTTTTAGGGGATCAAAGATAAACTCCTCCCACTTCTATGATCTCTTTTTTTTATTTGGAATGCCCAAGTTCTATGGGTCATGGTAAAGACGGACTATATTTATTTAGAGATTATTCCTAATAAGGTGGTGTTGGTTGCAGTCCTTGAGAATAGAAAACATCCCTAAAACATATATAGATTTTCTATCAAGTTGAGGATTCATAATTTCATGCATGGTGAACCATAAAACCAACATATATATATTTTTTGGAATAGTGTCCTCTCAGGTAAGTAGATTAATATATTCAATTATTATCTTTCTATGAATATTATGTTTGATAATTTCACTTTCTTTTTATCCATTATTTACACTAAATGTGATGTGAGGGAAAGGGAACTTCTCTGGAAGGATCTGAGTAGCTTCAACCTAGGGGATGATTCCCATATCATTGGAGGGGATTTTAATGCCATCCTATACTTATCAGAATGTAATGTAATATGGGTTTTTCTATTGAAACCAAAACAAGAATTTGTGGGTTTTGAATATCATAATGGAATCCTTAATTTAGGGTACTCTAGGAAAAATTGTACATGGTGTAATAACCAGAAAGGGAATCACTGCATGTGGATATGAATTTATTACTACTTAGATAACATTTGGTTCATTTCATCCTTCTAAATTCCAAAGTGGAGTACCTAGTTCATGTTATTTCCGACCACTACCCCCTTCTGATTTTACTTATAGATAGTATTGCACATAACGAATGTTTCATTTACTCTATCCACTGGGAGGTAGACTCCAACTATCATAATGTGGTGAATGAATCATGGGATAAATGAATGGATGAAGGCTCTTAGGTTGGATCATAGAAAAATATTATATAGATGAAATGGGGCCTACACATCCAAGATAAAAACAATCCTACTAGGTTCCTAGACTTGGATTTTCTTGAAACCAAAATTGAACATGCTGATTTGGGGATTGAATCTCAGTGGGATGATAATGTTTTCGGCAATATAGTTTTCTTGAAGAACTAGTTTTTTGAGTTAATACTTGAATGTGAAAGAGTTTCTAGGGAGATATATATGGTGACCTGGTTAAAATAAGGGGATAAAAACACCACTTTCTTATAGGATTTCATCAATTGGAGTAAGTATTTAAACTCCCCAAATATTATTCTTGAGGATTATTTCACCAAAAATCCCCATGTGGTTGGAGGTATGAAAGTGTCCCATTTGGACTCTTTACTTTTGGATACTAACCCTAGTATGAATGATGGTTATACTAGCGGTCATGATAAATTTTTTGACTCTACCCCTCATGTGATTTCCCAATATATTAATAGTTTTTTCAATAATATCCTAGATGAGTAGAGGATTTGGAGGGTTGAGATATCCTTCAAATATATAATTTCCCCTAGTTTGGATAGATTTTCAGGATCATTATATAAATATTCTTGGGAACTCATCAAGAACGATCAAGTGGGTATCATACAGGACTATTTTCGGGGAAGGACTTTGGATAGAGTGGTATGTAACACCTCATTGATTATTATTCCCAAGGTTAAAGATCTTTTATCTTTGAGATAATTCAATAAAATACTCATTTGAGATTTCCCCTATAAAATAATTTCTGTTGTGATCAACCAAAGCCTTTTAGTTCATCTCCACAATTGGATTTTGGAGGAGCATTAGGGTTTCATATATGTTAGTTACACTCAAACAACCATTTCTTTGACCAAATAAACGGTTGGTGATATTAATAAAAAATTAATAGGGTCTAACATAGACATCAATAATTATAGGGATAAATCCTATGATAGGGTTGAGTGTAGCTTCATCATTAGGGTCATGAGGTTCATGAGATTTTATAAATGGATGGATGACTTTTTCTTCAGATTTATTGGCTTTACATGGTTTTTAGTTACATTAATGGGAAAAAAACTATGGTTTATTTAAATCAACATGGGGGGTAAGGAAAGGGTATCCCTTATCCCCCAATGTTTTCATTATGATCCAATACTCTTTTATAAATTATTTGAATAGATGTAGTAGTGATGGGAGAGTTTTTCCATTCCAGTGTAGACTGAACCTCAGTGGTATTGCTCTCCTCTTTTTTTGTATGACCTTCTCCTTTTCACCAATAGAAAGAAAATGTCAATCCACGATTTTAATTAGATTCTTGATATTTATTAAAAATGGATCAAACATCTCATTAACTGTGGGAAGAGAAGCATTTATATTTATTCATTATGCTCGAAGTTAAGGGGAAAGAAAATTAAAGAAAGTCTTGGGGTCTCTAGAAGGAAGTTTTCCATATAATACTTAGGGACCCCAATCTCCTAAGGTGGGATTCGTATTCACTATTTTGATGGAATTTTTGATAATATTAAATCTCATATACTCAATTGGAAAAAACATTTTATCTCTTTTTTAGGTAATATTACCCTAGTAAACAGCTTCTTAGCCTCAATTCATTTGAATGTTTTTCTGGCTATCATTTTCCCTAATATGCTCATTTTAAATATTGGGATTATCTTGGTTAGATTTATCTAGGATGCATAGGAAGACGGGGTACCACTGGGCCTCATGGAATAGAATGTATCATGAGGCTAAAGATGCTGGAATAAAACTTCCATGTGTTACGAATACCATGACTTTCCTTTATAATAAACTGGAAATGGATTTTACATAAGGGTGTTCTCAATGGGAAAGGTTTAACACCAGTAAATATGGGGAAATTTTCTATGCTACTTTAGAAATATGCTCCAGTCTCTAGGATATTACCTACTGGAACATCCTAAATCTCCAAAATCACTCTATGTGGATTGTTGGGAATTGATCGATTATCTTATAGAATGATAATTGGGTGTGGACTATTCTAGGTTTCCCAGGATTTATGGTGATGGATATCTCTTTATTATGGACCAACATCTTCCCCACTTTCACCCAAGATATTCTCAAACCCCAGCAGAAAGAGATCCTTTGATGTATTTCAATCACCACAGAACCAGCCATATTGGTTTTCACATTATCCTTATATGGTTTGTTCTCCTTAAAGGGGTATCATCATATTTTACATTCATATTCTGGACTTGATGCATGGGGTGGTTTACTATAGTCCAATGACATCCATGGAAAGTTAAACTTCCCTATCTAGAGAATCCATAAACATCATCTTCCAATAAATAGGGATTGTGATAAAAGGGGGTTTCCATTATTTCCATAGTTTCTATGTTTTCTTTGTTTTGTTCCCCTAATGAGTTAAGGGCCTCTCAAAGATTCTTTGAAGGAAAATGGGAATCCATAATCTAGCATGAATTTAGTGTTTTCACTAGGCTGGACATGCTGGGGTTGCCTGGTAACTATTTTATCCACTCCTGGATTCACAACTCATACAATAATTCTCATGATCGTAAGGATTGATTTTGTTTGGGATAGGATGTTGGAGATTATGGACTGTACCTAACAAGTCCATACATGAAGTTATCATCAGTTCTCATATGGAAATAAAGGTTAAGGTAAGGTCTTTGGTGGTGGAGTTGGTACCTTTACTCAAGAAAATGGAGATATATTCATCCTTGTGATGTCTTATGGCTGGTAAAAGTTTGGGTTTCATGGTTCTCAGACACCCTGGTCAAGGTAAATGGGTGAGATGGATTCCTCCTGAGAGAGGAATAAAATTGAATGTTGAAGGCTCATTAATGAATGGATTCATGTGAGGAGGAGGGGTGGTTTTCTATCAGAATATATTTTTTATCTTATATTTCATTTTTTTCTTAGGATAAGCTGACTCCTTCATGGCTAAATCTAATACCATGATCAAAAAGTTAGATTAGCTCCATTATCATGGTATTTATCTTGATAGGGTGGAAACTGGCTCCTTGATTATCCTCAACTCAATCCAATATGTGATCAATAACCCTTAGGATATCAAATATATAGTTTGTAGGTGTGGTGATTTTCTAAATAGCATCATTAATCTCACCCACACATGGATATGGGGAAACATGGTTGCATACTTCATGTATTCATGCACTACTTCAGACACCCTGTGTAGGGTAAATGGGTGAGATATATTTATCCTCAGAGAGGACATAAATTGAATTTCATAGGTCCGTGAATGAATGGTTTCACTTGGGGAGGATTTGGGGAGGAATGGTGATCCACTATTAGAATGGATTTTTTATCTTTACTTCCATTGTTTTCTTATGCCAAGGTGACTCCTATATGGATGAATATACTAACATGCTCAAAGGGTTGGATTTGTTCCATTCTCATAATATTAATCTTGATAGGGTGAAAAATGAATCCTTGATTATCCTCAGTTCAATCCTAGGTGTGATAATTATCACTTATGTTATCACATATATAGTTTTTAGGTGCAGATATTCTCTCAATAGTGGAATTAATCTCACCCACACATGGAGATAAGAAAACTTTGTTGCAGACTTCTTGGTTTCTTGTGCTAATCAATATAACTCATGTGTCATATTTACAAGTATTTTATCTCTTTCCCCTTAGTGTGTTAACCTTGTATAGTCTAATTCCTTGGTTATTATCTATTATATTCCCCCATTACTTTCTTAGGCTTCATCCCCTATCCTTTTTACAATAAAAAATTCCCAACTTTTGATGGAATTATTTTTTTAATGCAACATAATTCTATTATTTATTGGGATGCTTCACAGTGCTTACTAAAAAGCTACACGATGTGTTCCATGATTATCATGTATCGATGATAAATGTCTGGGGCTTCGACATATATCTCAGATCGATTTATTAACATATACTTTTTAGATTAAAATGGTTGATGGAAATAGACAAGAGGGGGTGAATTGTCATTTCATAAATTTATTAAATCTAATAATTAATTTCTGAGATTTGTGGTTTTAAATTATTAAAAAAATTCCCAAAAGAATAATAATAGTTGATTTTTGAAGAGTGTATGCATAAAATTAAAGAAATGAACACAAGAATTTAATAGTGGTTTTTTCTAAGAAACTTATACTAGTCTTCACACCCTGGCCAGTGATGTATGGAACCTAATAAGATATGAGGGATAATTTTACATGGGAGTTATCTAAACACATAATTTTACAATGGGATGAATCCCAACATAGGATTTTTACATGGGAACAGCCCCAAACCTAACTAGCCTTTTATGAGAGAAGACAAAATCCATTATTTTCTACATGAAGCATCCCCAACTTGAGTGTTTTTCCTTTTAATCTAGTAATCATACCTAAAGAATAAATTTTAGAGGAATTATAACCTATTGTGTGAAATAATTAAGTGCAAAAAAACTCTACCCAGTCTAGAAGAAATAAATAAAACAATTAAAGAACTGTTGTAGAGATGTATAAATAATTTTGTAGATAAAATAGTTGATAAAGGCCCTTCAAATGGACTTGAAAAATGAAGTTCGAGAATTATAGAAGAGTATAGTTCATTTATTCATGGTGAATGAATTTGAAGATGAATTTTCCATTCCTTGATAGTTATTAAATATATGGAATAGTTTTTCATAGGATCAATTTCACATTCGTATATCCACACAATCACTATCATCTTTACTTCTTTATTCATGCCTCAAACTATTTAAATAGAAAACAAATAAACCCTTCTAAGTGATCATTTACGAAATTAAAAATAATAATAATAACAAAGATCCAGAATTATTTAGGAGAGAGATAGAAACAAATTATCCTTAAAATTTAATAACATTAGAATAATTAAAACTTATTTTAAATTACTCATTAAAATATTTCAAAACACTTTCCTAATAATATGTCAAGGATACCCAATAATCTCTTACTAATTTAAAAAAAAAATATTAAAAATTTGAATTTCAAAAAATATTCCATATTAAATAAGTGATAATATTAAACATAATAGATATTTCATTATAAAAAATAAAAATATTTTTTAATTTGTTTGATAATATCTAATACAAATTTAGAAACAATAGAATTAATCAAATGAATCTAAAAAAATATTTTCAAAATAATTAAGATTCATACTGTAAAAATAATCATGAAATAAAAACAAATTTAATCTTCATGAAAATATGTTTAAAACAATGTAAAAATACTTTACGTAGTTTATATATAATTATTATGCTTTTATAGAATAATTAAAAAAATTAAAACAATTGAAAAAACATGTAGTAAGGAAAATACCATGATAATCATGAAAATTTAGTAAACTTTAAATTTATATAAATTTATACATGTGTTAGGGTCATTTACATTCCATTTATATGGGTGTAATGAATTTTGAACATACTACATAATGGTTATGATAAAACCATCTAAATGTAAGACTAAAATTGAATAGGTTACATAAGGGTACTAAGAATATTGCATAAGGGTATACAGTAAACATATAAGCATGTGTAAAGGGAATAACAATATTTTGTAATGGTTGACAAGAAATTCCATGCACTAAGTAAGGGTAAGTTAGACTTGTGTAAAGGTAAATGGTATGTTGTGTAAGGGTAACAGAATAATTCAACTACTTATATAAGGGTAAGGTAGAATATATAAAAGGTTAAACAGAGAATGTAATTCCATAGCCCACATAATGGTAATAATCACATATGTGAATGTAAAAAGAATAAGACAAGGCACTTGTGAGGATAATGGAAATATATACAAGGGTAAACATAACTTACGTAAGGGAAAATAGACTTTCAAAGATTATGTAAAGGTAAATGATAACTAATTAATGATACATAAGGGTAAAAAAATATACAAATACAATTAATTTTTCAAATAATATAACCAAAGTAATTATATAGAATAATAGGAATAATAAAAATAAATGATGAAATAATTAATAAACAATTAAATTCAACAAAATTATTATTATAAATAAAAATAAAAAAATTGTAATTATCAAAACAATAAACAAATAAAGTGATCAAAAGGTGAAACTATAATATTATCCCATTTTTATAATTAAATAAGAAAATATCAATTTCAAAATTTCTCCCCCTTTTTGGAATTTATCAAAACTATTTTAAAATTTGAAACCATCATTTTCACCCCCTTTTTTAAACCAACAAGGCAACATTATGAAAATTCCATCACATTTTCTCCCACAAAATAAAATAATTGAATCATATGAATAAACTCCCCTTGAAATAAATAAATAAATAACATAGTAATAATAAAAATAAATGATGAAATAATTAATAAAAATTTAAATTCAAAAAAATTATTATTATAATTAAAAGCAATTAAATTTTTAAATATAAAAATAAAAAATAAATTAATTGTTACAAATGAGTCACTCTAATGGTACTAATAAGATACATGTTGTGTGTTCCATTTATCGTATGTTCGCATAACCCAACATTTGAGTTGACATATTCTTCAAACATGGGAACTGATGGATCACACGATGTGTATGTTGGTTACATGCCATGTGTCTCATTAATTATCTAGGATGTATGTTTCATGTAGTGTAAACCTATGTATTTGACTACATGATTATATCAAATTTCACAATAATGCTATATAGACTATATGACATGTACGCTATCTACACGTCGTGTAATTTGACAAACTATGTGCCAAAATATCTGGATAAATGTGTAGTATGTAATAAATACACCATGTGTTATTACATATGACAACCCATATATTTAATACACATTATTTAAGAATTTATTTCATAAGGATACACTTAATACAACCCCATAAGATAGTGAGGTCTATAATATTTGGGTGATTAGGTACATATCATAATAACTTGAAATAGAAATATACAGACATAAACCAAAACTCTATAACATGCCTTTAGATTTACTTAATCTTCTAAAATTGCATGGGATAACTTGGAGATGTACATAAGAAATAGGTGATATTTAAATCACAGTAAGATAATAATCAAATAATAACATAACGAAAGCAATGCATGTTAGGAAAGAGGTGTATCAAGGTGAAATAAACGCAGTGATTATCATAAACATGGTTATCGAAGCGTGATATAAGATATTAAAATTAATAAAATATAAGAATATGTAAAAAACATAAATCATTACATCATAATCATAAGTCAAGGATAACCACCAAGACATCATGACATAATGTGATTATGATAACCTCTAATTAACTTTACATGGAATCTCATTAGATAAAAACATTACACAATGCATTAGAGGGCTGTATAATTTTGGGTCCATCTGTCATAATCATTATCATGTAAATGAATAAGTGTGCCACATAGATCATACAACATAAGGATGTAGTACATGATTTTTAATCCCATGATAGAGTGTGAGTTATATAAATATAATTTACAATCAATAAAGGATATGTACATCTAATTGAATACCCTTGAGTGGAAATGGGGATGATTATTCACTGTAAAAATGTTTGGCATGGAAAAATTAAAGGTTAATTTTGAAAGTATAACGGGGGTACATATAGATTCATGGAAGGCTTTAATGATAGTGAAAGGGGCCTTTCATCACATTCAAATCATAAGGAAAATAATATGGATGTGTAACAACATATCCCAACATGAACAATTGTAAATAAAAAGGTATAATATAATTAAATCACTTGAATAAAGAGGAGGAGAGGATCCCCTACCTTGAGAGGGAGCGTTTAAAATATCAGTAACAAATTATTAATATCTTGGAGGCACATTTAGAGGTCTCTAGAGAGGTAAGGGAAGATTAAATTCGTGATGTAATGGTTTTAGTAAATAATAATTGGTGGATGGGTGAGTTTTTATAGAAAAAGAGATGAAAAATCTTTATTAATTTCTAAACATAGTTTTTGGACTCTATGTGATAAATTAATCCAAGTCACAATTCATAACATGGTTTTTCCTATGTTTTATACCAAATAGTATTTTATTTAATTATTTTATAAGTCTAAAAATCTAACTCCTTAAAATATTTTCCTTGGTGATGTGAAAGTGACTCATGTTTATAAAGAATAGATTTTAGAACCATAAAATATAATATAGTTTTTGGAGGATTCATTAAGGGTTTAAAAAATTCATCAAATAACATAAAAACACATTATTTTAAAAGGGAAACATAATTTTAGTTGTGGATAATATTTATATTATTTATTACATCACTTTTTTTCTTTTATGATGTCATAATACATACCATATAATTATATCATATTTAATTTTAACCCAAAAAAATAAATTGTCTCAGATTATTATTAAAAATTCACCTTTATATAATTTCAATGTTTATATTTAAAAAATAGTATTTATTTTATTAAAAAAATTCTCAAAATATGATAATTTACACTCTTAAATACAAAATACCCATTTATTGAAAAATATTGGTTTTTTGACAATAACAGTTTTCTTCCCCTTATAAAAATTACATTTGACTTCATAAAATTATATTATTATTTATATTAAATAAATATTATTTAATAATA
Source organism: Viscum album (assembly GCA_963277665.1). Lineage (NCBI taxonomy): Eukaryota > Viridiplantae > Streptophyta > Magnoliopsida > Santalales > Viscaceae > Viscum > Viscum album. Next base: position 152,551,761 of record OY728138.1, read on the forward strand.
ATATTTTTTTAAACTATCATTTATTTCCAAAATTATTGAATTCGTCAAAAAAATTTGTCTTGATTAAAACTATATTTTTCCAAAAAAATAAAATTTGTGTTTCATTATATCAAAATCAAATTTTTATCAAACTTATTATTTTTTAATTTACAAAGTAATAATAAAACATATATAATCACTATTTTATTAAAAATAAAAACATAAAAATTCATATTATTTGGGTCCAGATACATAATCCCTTATTACACAACCTTATTCCCTAAGGTTAAGGTGTGTGATGGTGACACTTTCTTTGGGTGATTTAGAAAACATGGTTTGGGTCTTGATATCAATAAGCTTCAAAATCACCCAAATATGGTTTCACTAATTCTTTATTTATTGAGTCTTTCCTTGGTCTTGGTCAAGAGAAAATATCAGTGATGACATCTCCCTCAAAAGCTTTGATCAATGGGATTCATAGGGTACAATCCTACTGGTTGAGGCTATTTCTTTTTTCATATTTGTCAATTGGACATTATCATAACCCTATATATATATATATAATCATATGATCAATGTATAATAGTTATAATATTATTATAATGCTTAATGATATTTTAAATATGATAGTATGAAACTTATAATGGTCCAAAATAAAGTAGTGAATGTGTTTTCTATAATTTCATTTCATAATAAGAAATTTTCTTATTTAAAAATAGAATTTCATTTATAAAAGTTCAGGACATTACAATCTCTCCCCCTTCAGAAATTTCACCCTAAAAATTTCATTTCATAACTAAAATAGATGAGGGTACTTCTATTTCATTACTTATTCTGGTTCCCATGTCACTTCCTCAAACTTGTGGTTTCACCACAACACTTTCCATAGGTAAGTTGTCTTATTTCCTAGAACCTTGTCTTTATGATCTGATAACTTCACTGGTTTATTCTCATATGAAATATTATAATCCAATAGTACCACATTTGGATTCACTACATGTGAGGGTTATGGTATGTACTTCCTCAAGATAGATACATTGAACACGTCATGTACTTGAAACAAGTTATGTGGGAGTGCTAGTTGATAGGCCACTACTCTGATGTGATCAAGGATCTCGAAGGGGCCGATGTATCTTGGACTAATTTTTCCCTTCTTCCCAAACCACATGATTTAATTTCATGGTGTTGTATGAAGGAACACTTTATCTCTGACCTCAAACTCCAGGTCTCATCGATGATCATCTTCATAGATTTTCAATCAACTTTGTGTGGATTTCATATGATTCTAAATGGTTAGAACCTTCTCTGTCATCTCTTAGAAAATATTTGGTCCCATAAACTTTTTCTCTCCAAATTTATCCAAGCATGTTGGAGTTTTGAACCTATTCCTATATAAATCCTCAAAAGATGATATTGGAATACTAGAATGGAAATGGCCATTATATGAGAACTCCACTATGGTAAATTTTTGATCCCAATATCCTTGGAAATCCATTGAACATGATCTCAGCATATCCTCTATATTTTGAATGGTTTTATCAGACTTTTCACCTATTTAAGGGTGATAACTAGTAATGAAACTTATCTTTTTACCCAATGATTGTTTAATGATTCTCCAAAACCTTGATGAAAAACTTGGATCTCAATCATATAAAATATATAGTATAGATTCGTGTAGTATTACCACTTCCCTTATGAATATCTTGGTGATTTTATCAAGAGAGTAATCTTCCTTGATAGAAATTAAATGTGATGACTTGGTAAGGTGATCAACTACCACCCAATTATAGTTATTTCTTTTAGGGGTACTGGGGAGTCCTATGATTAAATTCATGTTTACATTTTCTCATTTCCATAATGGTATCAGAAATCGTTTCAGCATACTATTAGACTTATTTCTTTTAAACTTGTCTTGTTTGCATACCATGCATCATGATACAAATTCTACAATCTACCTCTTCATGTTATCCCAGTAGAAGTTTTGATTCAAATCTCTATACATCTTATTGATTCATGGATGAATAGAGAAGTATGAGCTATGTGAATCATCCAAAATTTCCCTCCTTGGTTCTCTATTTGAACGAACACATATCTAGGTTCAAAAACATATAACTCCATCTTTATCAAAGTTAAAATTTGGAATATTTTCTTCCTTTTTTTGTACCACCTCATTATCTTTCTGAGCCTTTATGATCCTCTCAAAAATAGTTGATTGAGAATTAATTTGAGAAATGTTGTATGAATATCCTTTTATTATTCCCATTACAACCCTCTATATGTCAAAGAATATTGGATCCCTTTCAATTCTCATCATAGATAGGGTTTCAAGATCCTTTCTACTTAGAGAATCTTCCACTTTGTTTACATTCTCATGATGGGAATGGATTAAACAATAATAATAATTAATCATCTCTAACCACATTAATTGGATCATATTGATATTCTTTTGTATGAATGTACAATTAACTATTTTATGATCCATATATATGTCACACTCCTCCCCATAGAGATAATGTCACTAAATCTTCAGCATGAAGATCACTATAGTCAGTTCTAGACCATGTGCTAGGTAGTTTTTCTCATGTATCTTTAATGGGAGAGAAAAATAGGTTATCTATTTTTCATCTTTCATGATAACACAATACAAGACTTTTTTACACATCATTGTAGATAACAAATCATTCCCTGCTGGTGGGAAATGTAGGAACGTGTGCAGTGACTGACTAAAAATTTCTTTTTATTAAAAGATTAACGGGTGGCCACAACATACCACCCAACCAAGCATTCAAGGGGGGCGAAAATGATACAAACCAAGGGCATCCCTTCAAAAAAAGGACATACACTCCGCTGGCAGGGAGCCAATGCTATCGTAAACAATGAGCCTCTCCTCCTGTCTGCCTACCCGTGAAAGCGCATCAGCCACAAAGTTAGACTCCCTACAACAGTGCTTCACAATTCACCCACAATCTGTTACAACCACACATTTTCGAATGACATACACAAGGTCCCAGGGCGGTTCATAAATACATTTCACTGATCTGACCAGGACTTCTAAGTCTGAATCTACTTCATCCACCTGAAAACCCACCCTCTACAAATATTGATCCCTGTGAGAAGCGCCCGTGCTTTCGCCCCCAAGGAGTTTCCTAGGCCAAAGTATGCTCTAAAGGCCACCAACACTGATCCATATGAATCTCGCAGCATCCCACTGCCTCTCATAATCCCATTTATCAGGGACCCATCCACATTCATTTTCACACCACTCACCGGAGGTTGCCATCTAATCCATCGGCCTTCCTATATACCATGCATGTTTGCAACATTTGTCCAAGGATGTCCCTGGATATACTGGATCCCTTTTAATAGCAGGACCAACTCAAAGATAAGAGCTTTCAAACGTACCCAGAGAAAGGTAGGAGGATTCCCATCTCCCAGCCGAGAAAGGTTCTGAGCTTCCCAGATGACCCAGCATATGGAAGAGAAGATGACACACCTTACCTTACATTCCAAGGACCTTCCATCCAGATCCTGAAACCAGATTTCCAGAAAAAATTGAAGGGAGGGTAGATTCTTCTCAACGTGTGGTGTAGGAGAAAAGTGATACCAAATAAAAACCGACCAATCACTCTGACATAATAGATGCACCACAGATTCGGCATGAGGATTCCTACAGTAAAGGCAACGAGAGGCAAGTTGAACTCCCTTTCTCTAGATGAAGTCCTTCATGGGAAGCGCACTGTTGATGATGTGCCAAACCAGTAGGTTCATTTTCAGGGGGATCTCGTTGCACCAGAACTTCAACCACACATCGATAACCAGCTCCCCCTGAACTAACTACTTTTAATCCCGAACAGACAGCTTACCCGAGCTCGACCCTGCAAAACAACACCCGTCTTCTTCCTCATTAAAATAAATTTCCTCATAAAGCCTTTTCTACTCCCGGTTCAGAACTGCTTGAATAAGAAGCGGATGTTCTGATGCTTCCTTGAAGGTAATATCCGGAGTCGGGCACCCTGGGAAAAACAGTCGCTCTCCGGACCAGTTATCCTTCCAAAAATGGATGTTTCCTTTCCCAATAATCCACCTAGATGATCCCTGCAGTTCATCCATACACGAGCACATGCTCTTTGCTAGTGTCGTTAGCGGTGGCTTACGGGGATTAGAAACCCCCCTTTGTCCCCATATCAACTTCTGATGAAAGAGGCCCACAGTGAATTGTTAGCAATGATCTCCCACACCAGCTTTGCTTGAAATCGCTGTATGGTATCAGAAATGTCACGTAACCCAGCACCCCCCTCTTCAACCGGCTTTGCTAAACGAGACCAAGCCGCCCAGTGGCATCAACCTGTATGATTAACATCCCACAAAAAGGCATTAAGTATCTTCTCCAGCCTTACAATGGTCCCTTTCAGGGGTCTAAGGACCGAGAAGACGTGCATAGGGATGGCAGACAACACGATGTTAATCAAGATTATCCTTCCACCAAATGATAGCAACTTGTTCTTCCAGTAAAAATGCGCCCAAACACCCGATTAAGAGCATCCTCGAAAAAACACTTCTTGATGTGGCCACATGCCAGCGGGACTCCAAGATACAGCATAGGGAGTTGATGTTTTGGACAACCCAATATGTCTTGGATACTCCTGCATCGATTTCCCGGGCACTTGATGGAAATAAAAACATGGATCTTCCTTGAATTGATACGCTGCCCACTCAAACGACCATACCCATTGAAAATCTCCATTAAACCCCTCAAAGAACGCCTTCTGCCATTAATGAAGATCAAGATATCATCTGCGAACATCATGTGAGGCACGTCAATCCTTCCATTCTTGTCGAGAAAAGGAAACAACCTTCCATTCTCCATTCCCCTATGTAAATTCCTTGTTAAGGCCTCCTGCGCTAAGATAAAGAGATTTGGGGAAAGGGGGTCTCCCTTCCTAACTCCACGGACCAATTTGAAACAACCAAAGCACCTCCCTTTAAGAGATATAGTGAGCCATGGAGAGGAGAAGCACCTAAAACAAAGATCGCAAAACCATTCATGGAACCCAAACTGTCTCATTACTCGAATAAGAAAGCTCCATTCCACTTTGTCATACTCTTTGTTCATGTCAACCTGGAAGATGAAATTTGATCTGATTGATCTTCTATTTAGATCATAAATCATCTCACTGGCAATCGAAACCACCCCTTGGATATTTTGACCTTTAACAAACCCATGCTGCTCTCTGGACACCAACCTTGGGATGAGCCGATTCAGCCTACTCGCAATTAGGCTAGCCAGAATCTTATATGACACATTGCACAGGAAAATGGGCCTATAGTGATTGATGCTGGTAGGATCTTTAACCTTCAGAATCAGTACCACTCTAGAAGCAGCAACCCCTTGATTGAGCTCACCACCCTGAAAAAAATCCTGGATCTCCCTAACCACTTGAGGGCCAACAATACCCCATGTTGCAATATAAAAACCGCATGGGAATTTGTCTATAACAGGATCACTATACGGGGGCAAAGCAAGAACTACTCTTCTAACTTCTTCCTCACTCGGAAGAGACACTAAAAGGGTGTTTTCAATACCCTTGACCAAACAGGGTATGCTTTTCCAGAAGTCCGAGTCCACCGAGTTATCCTCCGGATCCACGTACCTAGAAGGATCTCATCCTGCCAAGAGTTCTTTGAAATGATCCAGTGCCAATCGTCCTACCACCTCTACTTTGGAAGAGAAGTCTTTGTTACCCAGGTTGATTTTGAGCCTCATATTACGTCTTTCTCTCACACATGCATGGAAAAAAGCGGTGTTGAAATCCCCCTCTTTTAGCCATTTCACCCTAGATCTCTTTTTGTAATCACGCTTGACTTACAACAGTTTTTCTACAAGAAATATGTGCTTCTCGCACAGAACCGTGAACCTATTATCGTCCCAGTTATTCTGAAGCTCCTCCTACAAGTTCTCAATGTCCTCCTGGATAGTTTTCACACACTAAAAATCATTTGGCCTATTGGCCAACCATCCCTAAATGTCTTTCTTCAGACGTTTCAAACGGTTCTCTAGACAATGCCATGTGTTATCCGTTTCCTCACGCTCCCAGGACGATCTGATGAGTTCCATGAAGCCTTCCGCCTAGTTCCAGTTATAGGAGTAGTGAAAAGCATGTCTCCCAGTACTGTCCTACCTGACTTCCACCAGCAGCGGGGCATGATCCGATAAAGAGCGGGATAAATGAGCAACTGTTGTTTTAGAAAATGAGTCAAGGCCTTGGGTGTCTATGAAGCATATGTCCAGCCGACTCCAAATATGTTGTACCCCACTACAATTATTACACCATGTGAACTGCTTTCCCTTGAACCCCAAGTCTAGCAGGCCAATCGCATTGATGAAGTTGTGGAAGTCTTGCATGGCGTCCACCGAAATGACCGCCCCACCCCTCTTCTCTTTTGGATCCACAATTGTGTTAAAATCCCCGCCCACAAACCAAGGGAGGGTGCCAGTTTGGAAGGACCCCAGAAAGCCCCAAAGTTATGTCCTCGTCTGCGCATCATTGCTAGCATACACAAAAGAGAAGATCATTTCTCCCCCCGCCCCAGAGATCTTCGTATTAATGCATTGAGACAAAATTCTCACGATCTCCATCTGCGCATCTGTTTTCCAGCAAATCCAAATGTGCGAGTTAACCAAAGAACCGTGCAAAAACAAAGAAAAACCCATCTTCTTCGCCACAGTAGGAAGATTCCAAGGAGCCATATTGACCTCAAGAATAACCACAACTGATGCCCGGTGTTTTCAAGACTCCACCACCAAGAAATCATGCTTTTCTTACGCCCCCAACCCACGAGCGTTCCAGATAATCACCGACAGAATTAACTAAGATCCCTTCTAGCCTTCGAACCAGAAGCACCATGCGGAGAAAAAGAAAGAAGCAAACCTGCCTCCCTTGATTTCGACATAGTGATGGGGCCAACGGCCCCCTGAGAGGAAGCTCCATTCCTAGCTTCCCGTGCCTTCATATTGTTCGGACTCTCCGAGACTTCCAGTAGCGAGAGACGAGACGCCGGCCTTGGAACGAGTGCCACATCCTCCTAGAGAAGAGAGGCCCTCGCATTTAGAACCTGGTTCCTCACCACAAGCGGAGATAACACCTCCTGTAGAGGTCTTAGAGGGGAGGACGACAAGCTGGGGATCAAAGAGTGCTTAATGTAATCTGGAGATAATTTCGACGAGATACGGAACTCCGACGGGGGAGACGACAAAGCCCTGGAAGGACGAAGGTGTGGAAGGACCTCGTGGACCCAGGAAACCTCTCCCTCGACCAGAGGCTTGTCGCCCACAATGAAATTAGCTTCGAGAAGCAAAGGTCGCGACATCGAAAGCAGACTGACAGGCACAGAGGGACCACCTGACAACATATCCCCCATCTTGCGGACCTCAACCGACTCCACCGGCGTGTGGGATCCACCATCGAAATTCAAAAATTCCTTTCCCACCCCAATGTGCACCTTCTCCTCTGGGGGCCCAAACGCATTCGACGGGGCGATGGTGTCACCCTGCAAGCCCGAACCGGAAGAACTCACCGAGGCTCTCTTCCTCCTGCAGACGGTCTCCGAGTGACCATGAATTCTACAAACCACACAGAAATGCAGAAAACCTTTGAAGAGAAGCCTTTGACACCAGCTCAATTCAAAATAGGTGTGTATCAATGCCTCTTTTTCATGAACCAAGTGATGATCGAGTCAAGCTCAATTCACCCTTTTAGTGTTATTATCCCTAGGTATAATTTTTATAGATCCATATCCACTTTTATTGTCCAAATAGAGATTTATTTTCTTGGAAACCAATTACACTATACATTACCAAAATTTAGGTATTTTTTCCTATGTTTATTATTATACCTAAGTATTTCACTAGGTTTTTCTAATCCTAATCTTAAAAATAACTAAACTTTTCTATGATACCAAATATGGCCATACATATCTTTCATACACATTATTTAATGATTTATTTCAAAAAGATACACTTAATAAAACCCTTTAAGATCATTATGCCTAGTGTATTTAGGTAATTAGTTACATATCATAACAACTTGAAATATAAATACAAATACATAAACTAAAACTCTATAACATTCCCTTAAATTTCCATGATCTTATAAAACAACATGGCATAACTTAGGGATGTACATAAGAAAGGGGTGATCTATAAAGAACAGTAAGATAATAATAAAAAATAACGTGATGAAAGAAGTAAATGTTAGGTAAGAGGAAAATCAGGTTACATAAAAGTTGTGATCATCATAAACATGTTCATCAAAGTATGATATAATATGTTAACATCAAGGCAACATAGGAATGCAGCAACAACATAAAACATGAAATCAAAAGCATAAGTCGAGGATAAACAATGATACATAATAACATAGGGTGCTTATGATAACCTCTCATGCACCATAAATGAAATCACATGACGTAAAAACATTACCCAATTCATTGGACGGATATATAATTCTAGGACCACCAGTCATAGTCAAATCAAGTACATGAATAATTGTGCCACATAGATCATACAACATAAGGATAACTTTCATGGATTTTAATCCAATGATAAATGGGTTTGCGTTAAATACATAGAAGTACCCAATAAATTAAGTATAACTGAATCTAGTTTAATACCCTTGATTGGAAATGGGGATGGGTATTCACTGCACAAATGTTTGGCATGGAAAAATCGTAGGATAAGTTTGGCAGCATAGCAGGGATATAAAGATTCATTTAAGGGTATAATAAAAGTGAAAAAGGAATCTCATAACATATAAATTGTATGTATAATAATATGTTTTTGTAAATAAATACCATCTTGAAAAATAGGAAATAAACATTTATAATATAAATTGTAGCAACTCGGGTTTTGGCCCTGTTAGACTTTGGAATATTCCTACGAATATTTCTAGAGCTAGGCGCGAAGACGGTGTGCGATTCTGAGGCCCGGTGTGCCCGGAATTAATTTTATAAAATGATTAAGTATTTTTTATACTATGCACATAGCGGGGGTGTGTTATCTCCTAAAAGGTAGCTCAGAATGAGAATCTGAGGGCAAGGTTGCATCTAGAACGTGTCGTTTACCCTAGGTGGGGTGTAAACCATGAAATCATGGGTCTGCTGTGAGAAAATCCTCTAGAGGTGTTTTCGTAAATAAATGGAAAAGTTTATTTACGAGATTCTGCTCAAATAACTCCTAAATGGAGTCTGAGATTAGAATTTTGAGTCTGTCGTTGCGTTCAGAATGTCATGTTTACCCTAGGGGTAACCTTATCTTCTCTACGCAGGGAGGTTTGATTTGGGGCGGGGTGTGGGTTGATTTAATTGGTTTTAAAAAAGGAAATAAATATCAATCCCCCTCCCCCTCATTCTTCCACTATTCTTCGCCGGTGATCCGCCAAATTGAGCAAACGAAGCGCCGTCGGTCTCAGATCTTGACGGAGAACGCTCTCGGATCGTGCAGCAGCAACAACAAAGAGTGCAAAGCATAGGTGTTCCAACAAAAGGTATGTGGTTTGGGTTTTAAAATACCAGACCCTGTTTATGTGTTTTTTTCTTTAAATCATCATAAGGGTTGTATAGTTCGGGTCTCGGGGTTTCTGAAACATGTTTTAGATCTGATTTTAGAGCACTAGGGTGCTCTCGGGGGTTTCTGAAAGTTTTCCAGTGGAAAACCTGGATTCTGGCGGTGGCCATGGCGGAATCCAGTAAGGGCAGCGGCAGCGTGGTGGCATGGTGGCCCGGAAAGGTCAGTGCAGGGGTCCGGTCAGTTTTCCGGCGAGCCAACAGTGGTCCGTCTAGAATATTCTGGGAGCCCTTTAAACCCCCGTAAAATGCATATCGGGAGTCCAAATCGCGAGCCATTTGCGGCGACGTGTTCCTTGCATCGAGACAGACCTTTTGGGTTTACTTTGAGAATTTTATGAGTTGTTTCATGGCTCGGGGCTACGAAACATTGAAATAATAATAATATTTTATTATTATTCAGCTTCTACCCACCATAACTCCTGCACTGAGTGTCCAAATGATGTGTCATCAATGGAATTGAGACCTTGATGGTACAATAGACTTTTCGAGATAGTTTCTGAGTGTTGGGACCGAGAACAGGGTGTGGGCCCCATGAGGCCGTGTTTCGACATTGGCGGAGAAACGTGAATTTTCTGCCGGGTGTCAGTTTTGGATGAGCGAGTAGTCAATCCCATGTTTTTTTTCAAAGGGATCGCAATGGTGTGATCCACATGATGAGTTTCAGGATCATGGTGTGGGATCCACCCAGGATGGCTTCAGTGAATAGTAACTTTTCACTGGGTGTCCATTTGGGACGATCGAGTGGTCGATTCCGCGGGTTTTTTGAGGGGATCGCAGTGGTATGATCCACTTGGTGAGTTTCAGGATCGTAGTGTGTTCCGTGTTGTGGCGGGTCACTTGGGTTAGCGACGTTTGGACCAGCACTGGTTGAGGGTACTCTCTTAGTTTATTCCTATGAGGGTTTGTGTGGCATCACAACCTTAGTATAGGTTTATGATCCTCTCAATGGGATGTTTAATCTGTTAGAGTTGTGGCATCCCTCCGGTGGGCCCGGAGCAGGATCCTCTAGCATCGTTTTCCCTAGATCAGGTTCTTGGTATTGATGTGACTGCTTATCCACGGGCGGTGATCCCCTATCTAGCAGGTTAACCCCATAGGGTTTGTGGAATCATTTAGAATATCATCCCCTACGTAGTGGGCGATGCTCAATAGGGTTGTGGCATCATTGGGTATATGATACCCTACTCAGCATGAGGATTATAGTAGGGACGCTGTATCTATGGTTATATGATCCCCTACTCAGCACGTGGTTTCTGTAAGGTTGTGGTATCATCAGTTCGATCCCCTACAGTGTGAGATGCACTAGATAGGGTTTTTGTATCGTTGTGACCGTCATGACACGAGTGACGATCCTCTATCTGAGTGAAGTGTATCTGTCGAGTGTCAAATCAGGTTGTGGTATCCCCCAGCAGATCCTAGTAGTGATCCCATATCTGTGAGATCTACGAATGCCATATCGGGTTGTGGTATCCCCCAGCGGACCCTGGGAGTGATCCCATATCTGGGAGATCTTCATATACCAGTGTGGGTTTTAGTATCCTTTAGCGGACCCTAGGAGTGATCCCCTATCCGAGGAGTTTGTTGTTCTTTCTATTTCAGTGAGGTTTCCTCAGTGACGATCTCCAATGAGTGTGATATCTCGGGTGAGCATCTGCGATGTTTGTGTGGGACCCGATGGAGTGTATCTCTCGGACGAGTGTCATCTGGGATGACTGTGATCGTGGAGTGTTCTCTCCTGATTGTGAACCATTGCCGGTGATGAGGTCGGTACCTCACGTGGCTTGGTGCGTGAGCTGAGTATATATAGATGTTGGAGGTGTGTGTATGGAAATACACCTGGTTTGAGCTGACTAGTTGTGTTTAGCCAAGGATGGTGATGAGATGGAGTTTCTCTCTCTTTTGGGTTCCCTATGGATGGGATGAGCGAACTGTTGCCTATCAGTTGGTCTCTTTTGTTTTGGTTTTTTGTCCTGCCTACTGAGTATTGTTATACTCACCCCTGCACGGGCTTTTCCCACACATGTTTGTGTCTTGTGTAGACCACAGGCCATTCGATGGAGTCCCAGGAGGACCCGAAGCAAGCTAAGCTTAGTGAGCGGGTTTGACCAGGTTGTTTACCGGATCTGTACTGAGGAGCTTACCGGTAGGTGTTTCGGCAGTGTTTTCCCTCCTTCTGAGAAGGTTGGTCATTTTTGTAGTTTTCTTTTTTTGGGCCCTGTTTTTCCCTTTTGTACTTCTGTTTCACTCTGGTTTGGGATAGTTGTGTGCATGCATTTTATTTTCGGTTTTATATATCTATACACTATTTCATGGAGGTGTATGCGGGTGCGTGGGTACAGGTACCTTGGGTTAATGCCTCCCCTTTGTGTGATATCCTACTCGGTGCTAGACGCCATCCCCTGGCCTATTGGAGGCAGGCTTGGGGAGTCGCGGCACGCGCCATGTTGGGTTAGGTCGTGACAGAGTGGTATCATAGAAGGTTCTACCTTTGGGATCTCAGAGTGTAGCTGGTCTAGCTGTGAGTTTGGTTTGGGTTGCATAGCCACAGTGTTATGATGTTTCGAGCTCGGATTTTAGGACAGAGACTCTAGTGTTCGTTTGGCGGCCGACGTATCCATACACCAAGACTCTTATAAACTACTTTTCGACTCAAGACATTTGTACACTGGTCGCAAGGGAAAAATGGTACATGCATCATATAGGACTGGGTTTTGGGTTTTTTCCTTGACCTTCTTGAGTCAGCTCCCCATATATATTGTAACGACCCAAATCCGGTGCCACATAATTGGTGCCTCGTGCCCGGTTCACCACATGACCTCAAGTGTGTTTCCCCAAATGCCAGAGGCTGCCGACTAACAGCGAGGGCCTTGGTGAGTCAGTTGGAAAACTATGCCCTCATTTGGTAAAGTATGCAGCGGAAGAATAAACATAATCAATAGCAGATGCATTAAATAGCATACAACAACAAAAAATAAAATTAGAATCAATGTTTGATAAAATAATGATGCAGAATGGTACATGTATCTATGGAAAGCAGTAAAAAAAACAACGTGCTGAAATACAACTGAAACCAAAGTACTAAAGGTAAACAACAACTCTAGCTGCATCGCGAGCCAAATCCCGGTTCCATGCTCTCCATCTCCAACCAGCAATCAAGTACTCGAGGTTTAAGGACCACAATCACTACCTACACCTGCAACCATATAATCTGTTTGGGCCGAAAATCAGGACCCAAACAGGGTGTGAGACTAATACCAGTAGGCAAACACCATAACATTTGTGCCCTACTGTCAGTGAGTAATATAGAAAAAGTAAAGGAAAATAAATACAGTAATGAACTAGGAATGGACAAGTAAATAATCCTACCAATTACCATTCACGTTTATTTAATTAAACAACCAGGAAAAAACTAGCAAAGCATTATATTCCAAGGTAAGTAAGTAACACAACAGGTAACTCAAAAGACTACCTAAACAGAAGCAGTACAAAACCCAAACTTGTTCTTTGCCTTGGTGGACTCGTCACAACCAACCATCAAAATTCACACTGACTCTCTGGGTGGCTCAAACTAGCAGACCCCAATAGTCCAGTAATCAAACAAGGCACAGACACTCTTGGAAGCTCTCAAGCCATTTCCCCTATGGTCTTGAAACGATAGCTATAGACTCTATGAGGAAGCACTTACGTCTAATTCCTCTTGTGGTCTTGATGCGCGGGTAAACTAAGAACACTCTTGGGAAGCAAACAATCCTATTCCCATAGATCCTGCGTACGAAACTAAAACCAACATACCCTCTCGGGAAGCACTTAATTGTCTATTCCCTCTTTGATCTCCCGCACCAGGTTCTCACAGCCCTGAGCAGTCCAGTCGTGCGTAATCGACTGTCAGTAGCCCTAAGTAAGTTAAACAACTACTTGGATAATAGATACCATACATCAAAAGCATTTAAACAGCATGAAACACATGAAATCAGTTATAACAAGTAAACTAGCAATGCAATACGGTTTGCCTCATAGGAAAACGGTGTCAAATAGAGATAAACAGCCAAACAGTGATAAAAAGCCAAACTGTGAGAAAACACACATGGGGTGATCCTCAAACATGAAACCAAGAATATTTTAGCAACAATTACTCATAAGATAACAAGAAATCTAAGGAAAATAAACAATAGTATCAAAATCTTAAACCCGGGATACCCGATACATGGGTATCCGGCACTTTTGCAACCAAAACTCAAAGAACTTCAACGTAGGGAAAAAAAACCACCTACCTTGATCCTAGAAGATTGATATACTTGAACCTTGGCCCGTGAAATGGCCTAGAACGGAGTATATCTGCAAAAAAATCTAAAACTTTCAACCTCAGATAACTCACATGATAGGAAGAATCATGAAATGATGCCAAGGAAGAACCAAGAACTCACCGCTGTGATTCTTCTGCAATCGACGGAGTTCGATTCAGAAAATCGGTGATGGATCGGTGGATCAGAGATAAATTGGCCTCCTCGGACATTCTGGACAGGATTAGGAGGAGAAGAAGACATTAACGATCATTAGGCACGACCCCGATCTGATTAATGAAATAAAAAAAGTACACATCGTGTACTTTTAAAGTACGTGGCGTGTAGTGGTTTTTTCTGTACTCTACCAAAATCGGCCTCCACGTCATCCCTACACACTGTGTGTGTGGCCTGTACATGGAAAACACACGGCTTCGAGCGGGAAAAGAGTACACGGCATGTAATCAGAAAGTACACGGCGTGTACTTAAAAAATTTCCAGAAACTCCATTTTTTCCAAAAACTCTAGAAAAAGGAAAAACATACCTCAACAAAGATCTGGGTTCTTACAAACTTCCCCCCTTAAAGAAATTTTTCCCTGAATTTCCCTAACGAGGTGTGGAAGAAGAAACCCCGAACAACTCTGGCCACTGTGATCGTACATCAGCCTCCCTTTCTCAAGTCTCATCTTGTATACGGTCGTGCTACCATAGCACCCGTTCCAGAGGAATAGACCAGCCACAGTGTACCTTTGCACTATGATCAACAATCCTGATAGGATGCTCCTCGAAAGATGCATCCTACTCCAGCTCAACCTCCTCGGGTTGAAAAACATAAGACGGGTTTGAGAAATACCGTCAAAGCTAGGAAACATGAAAGATGTCGTGCATGGCCTAGTACCTCAGAGGTAAATGCAACCTGTAAGGAACCAGCCCGACTCTCTGCAGAACCTCAAATGGCCCGACGTATCTCAGTGAAATCTTCCCCTGCCTCCTGATCCTCTTATGTCCAAACCTCGGGGTAACGCGTAGGAAAACCTGATCTCCGACCTTGAAATCCAGAGGTCGTCTCCCCTGATCATCATAAGATTTCTACTGAGACTGTGCGGTAGCCATCCTGTTCTTAATCAACTCTATATGCTCTGAGGTCTCCTGAATAAGACGAGGTCCCAGCAAAGCTGCCTCTCCTACCTCTAGCCAGCATAAAGGTGATCGGCATGCCCTATCGTACAAAGCCTCGTAAGGTTCCATCTAAATAATCGCCTGAAAACTGTTGTTATAGGAGAACTCCACTAGAGGTATATGCTTCTCCCAAGTACCTACAAAGTCTATAATGCAAGCTTGGATCATATCCTCAATCCCCTGGATTGTACGCTCGGACTGGCCATCGGTCTAAGGATGGTATACTGTACTCAAAAGTACATGTGTACCCAAAGCCCTCTCCAGCCCCTTCCAGAAGTGCGAAGTAAAACGTGCATCCCTGTATGAAACAATGGAGTTTAGAAATCCATGCAGATGTACAATCTCTTGGATGTACAATTGTCCCAACTCATCAACATTGGAGTTCTCCTTGATCGGAAAGAAGTGTGCAACCTACGCGAGCCTGTCCACTACAACCCAAAATGCATCATTTCCTTGAGGCGATCTCAGTAACCCTGTCATGAAGTCCATTGCGACATCATTCCATTTCCACTTAGGAATGGGTAACTGCTGTAAAAGCCCTACTGGTCACTGATGCTCTTCTTTCACTTGCTGACAAGTCGAACATCTCATAACAAAACCAGCCACATCCTTCTTCATAACTGGCCACCAATACTGATGGTGTAATTCTTGATACATCTTGGTGACACCAGGATGAACTTCCCAAGCTGAAGCAGGAAACTCCCACATCAACTCCTCACGTATGTCCATTGAAACCCATACGTGTCCATGAAAACGTAGCACTGCATCATCACCCACTGTCCACCTCGGAGTAGGGTCTCCATCTGACACACCCTCCCGTAGGACTAGGACCTCTGGGTCTGATAGCTGCCTCATTCGAACTCAGTCTAAAAAAGTAGAGGTGACCGCTACAGAAGAAATAATCGTCTGTCCCTGTCTTTCATGCACCTGTAGATGCATCTCAGAGAATATAGCCATAAGCTTCCACTCACTGTTTGCCTCCTGAAGTGCCTGCAACTAAGTCCTCCTCCTCAGTGCTTCTTCCACATCATTTCATTTTCCAGGTGTATAAGAAAGCTCGAAGTCGAAAGACTGTAGGTACTTGACCCACCTCCACTGTCTCAGATTCAATTCATGCTGCGTGAATATGTACTTGAGGCTCTTGTGGTCATTATATACAACAAAATTCTCTCCCATGCGGTAGTGCCTCCAACAACACAAATCATGAACAACAGCAGCCAACTCCAGGTTGTGCGTAGGATAGTTCTTCTCATGTGGCCTCAACTACCGAGATCCATAGGCAACAACACGATCTTCCTGCATAATCACTAATCCAAGCCCGATTCCAGATGCATCACAGAAAACTGTATAACTCTTGCCCAGCTCTGGAAGAACTAGAATTGGTGCTGAAGTCAATCTCCCCTTCAGCTCCTGGAAGGATGAGTCGCAAGCTTCTGACCAAACGTACTTCACACCCTTATTAGTCAAGCCTGTCAACGGTGCTTCTTAGCGTGAGAAGTCATGTATAAACTGCCTGTAGTAACCATCCAGTCCCAAGAAAATCCATACCTCGAAGACATTTTTCGACTGCTCCCAGGTAACTACTACTCTCACCTAATCTGGGTCTACTGATACTCCTGTCTCTGAGATGACATGGACCAGGAAGTGAATCTTGTCCATCCAGAAGTGTTACTTTGAGAGATTAGCATATAACTGATTCTCTCTCAGTGTACTCAATACGATCTCAAGATGGGCAGCATGGTCGTGTCGAGTGTGAGAGTACACCAAGATATCTTCCACAAAGACAAAGATGAAGGAGTCCATGTAAGGATGGAAAACTCAGTTCATCAGCACCATGATAACAATCGGCATGTTTGTGAGACTGAACGACATAACCAGATACTCGTACAGACCATACCTGCTTCAGAAAGCTGTGAGAGGTATATCAGATGGACTGACCCACAACTGATGATAGCCGGATCTCAAGTCGATCTTTGAGAATACCCTGGATCCTCGAAGCTAATAGAAAATATCATCAATCCTCGGAAAAGGATATCGGTTCTTGATCGTCAACTGGTTCAGCTTCCGATAGTCCACACAGAGCCGTAAGGTACCATCTTCCTTCTTCTCAAACAACACAGGAGAACCCCAAGGGGAAGTACTGGGTCAGATAAAACCCTTCACCTGCAACTCCTCCAACTGCTTCTTGAGCTCTTGCAACTCAGGCGTAGCCATCCTATAAGGAGGTATGGATACCAGTGCTGCTCCTGGCACAAGCTCAATAGAGAATTCTACCTCACGCTCCGGAGGCAACACTGAAAAGTATTCTGGAAAGACATCCAGAAAATGGTCAACTACCGGAGGGAAGTCCATATGAGAAGTCCCCTGATCATCCAGATATAAACTAGCAATCTGGGCTGTAACACTACCCAACCCATGATGCTCTGGTCCAGCACTGCTTTCCTGGACATCCCATTCACCCTTGTGAAGAAAATACCCGCCCTCTGGTGACGTGAAACTCACCCTACGATGATAACAATCAACAAAGGCCTGGAAGGGAACTAGCCAGTATATTCCGAAAATGGCATCATAACCCCTCATCTCAAGGACATAAAGATCCCACAATAAGTGACACCCACCAACCTCAAGGGGGAACTCCCTTCACTGATGCACACTAGTAGTTCTATGTCCCAAAAGAGTGTCTAGTGCCAAATTATCCTCAGAAGTAAAGATAGTAAGTCTAAGGCTCTCCATAGTGTGCACAGAAATAAAGCTATGAGAAGCTCCAGTATCGAAAAGTGAAGAAGATAAAACTAAGGCTTCTAAGATCGCACCTCGAACTGTGGAAGGTCCAGGATCCTGCTCCCAATGAATCTACTCTACCGCAAACGTTTGGCCAGTACCGCGGCCCTGTGTAGCAGCCTGATATCCCTGAGCTGGTCCTCTCTGAGCCTGACCATCGCGTCTGCGACCTCTACCCTATCCTAAATGACCTGAAGAACTCCATCCCCCAGTCTTCTACAAAACTAGTAATCCTACTCCTTTACGAGGCGTAGAAACTGATCCTCCTTCACTAGCTGGTGGAAGAAGAACCCTGCAAAAACGTTACAGATGACCCATCTTTCTGCAAGCTCAGCACTCCACTAGATCTCTTGGGCACTGAGAATTTTTATGCCTGCTCTTCCCACACTGATAGCACACCACCTGGTTTCCAGAAGGAATATCCCGTCTACTAGAAGTAATACCTCGCTTCCTCGAGTCACCTCGAGTAGACTCTTAGTGGTGTTTCCTACTGTCAGTATGTAATGAATCAGCTTTGGATACTGAACCTCCCTGGTCAAAAGCTCCAGTCTCCCTCAGATTATATTCGATGATCAGTGCTTGGTTGACTATTAGGGTAATAGAATTAAACTGGAAGACGTTCACCTGTGATCTGATCTCTGGTTTGAGGCCTTCCTCAAACTTCCTTACCAAAAACAGCTCGTCATTTCCCAGAATGGGAGCGAAACTTTGTAACTCAGTGAAATGGGAGGAATACTCCATAACTGAAAGAGTATCGTGTTACAAGTTCATGAACTCCCTGGCTCTATCGGCCCTCAGCGTCTCCAGATAGAAGTAGTCGTAGAACGTAGGCTGGAACTCATCCCAAGCCATAGTTTTCTGGTGCCCTGCCTGCGAGACTACATCCCACCATATCTTGGAAAAATCTCGTAGCATGTATGTCGCGAGCTTCAACCTTCTATCTGGGAGTGTCTCCAAATGTTCGAAGATGGAAAGCAGGGTTTCTAGCCATGACTCTACAGCCTGAGGTCCTCCATCCCCTGTGAAGGTGGGAGGATTCTGCTGCTAGAAGACTCGCGTCAGCTCTGCCATAGATGGGGAAAGATGCTGAGCTCACTGGAAGGTCTGAATGAACCTCATGAAACCAACTCTGAACTGATCGTCGGCACAAGTGACTGGAATCACTGCAGGTGCCATGTTCAGAATGATCGGCAGAACTAACGGTAGTCCCTAGTCTTCTGTATCAGGCGTACGGTCACTGGCTGGTTTCTGACGTGCAATGGTAGGATTTCTTGGTGCCATATCTCTGAGAAAACAAAATCACACTCATATTTAGGATTAATAAGGACAGAAAACACAAGGGTACAAAACGGGAACAGGAGAGAGAAACACTAAGGTTTTCAAAACACGACTACACGGTGTGTATTTAAACTACATGGCGTGTCTGTTAAAGCAATCTACATGGGCGTGTAACTCTGCCCCCCACTGGTCGTGTCATCCCAGACTACATGGAGTGTAGTCACAAAACACAGTGTGTACTTGAATTCTACTCCCCTTCCCGAGTCTCTTTACAAGGCTAACCTACACGGTCCTCCAAATCCTAAACTACACGGCGTGCGCACTGAAGACACGACGTGTACTAGACAGGTTTGGGCAACCCATGTAGCAGTTACACGACCGGATACATGGCTGACTCCTACACGGTGTGTTCCGAACAAACATGGCGTGTATAAGTATAGATCACACCGACCCGTGTTGTTTGTGACATGGCCGGGTACGCAGAATAAAACTAAACGGTGTGTTCTTATAACACATGGTGTGTACTAGACAGGCTCGGCGACCCATGTAGCAGGTTACACGGTCGGCCACACGACTAACCCCTTACACGGTGTGTTCCGAACAAACACGACATGTATAGGAGAATATAACACTGACCCGTGTTGTTCATGACATGGCCAGTTACCTAGGAGAAAACTACACGAACACGGCGTGTACTACCCGAGTTTCCCTGACCCGTGTTGTTAATGACACGGCCAAGTACATGGTTGAATACCACACGGCGTGTACTCATGGTACACGGCGTGTCCCTGAAGACCTTCCAACACCCCATGTTTTTTTTCACATAGTCAGTAACATGGTTTAAAAACTACACGGTGTGTATTAATAAAGTACACGCCATGTATTCTGGGTTTTTCCAAGCAGTAGCTCAGAAACTGCACCGAACGCTAGAAACACTAAAAAACAAACATCTATGTGCCAAATCCTGATCTGTGGGGACCCATACTCCCTGCGAATAAAATCTTGGAATCATAACAATGCATATATCAAGTAAAAGAGCATAGAAAGTATGTCCGTCATAGAAACTATCACAACAACATTCATAATTTATCACGACATCTATCACAACAGCATGAAATTCTAATTCTCCCTAGATGGAATGGTAAAATGTATGACATGTGATTTCCTACCCAGTGCCTATATGATGCATGAGATGGCACACCCTCATCTCATCAGGTTGCAACATAATAGAACCACAATCATATAAACTGTAATAGCACAGAACATGTGTATCACCCAACAGTGAAATATAATAAACTGTAACACTTGATAAAACTGAAAATTGAAATTACGAGGTAATATAGCTTTTCCATGTACACGGGTTAATTACTCCCGGGCACAGTTAAGTACTAACTACCCATTTCTTCCTATCCATGTCTATTGTCGCAAAATATTAAGGCAATAGAAAAGAAGAAAAAATCTTTGATACCACTTTGTAACGACCTGAATTCAGGGCCACATAACTGGTGCCCCATGCCTGGTTCACCACATGACCTCAAGCGCGTTTCCCCAAACTCCAGAGGCTGCCAACTAGCAGCAAGGGCCTTGGTGAGTCTGTGGGGAAAATATGCCCTCATTTGGTAAAGTATGTAGCAGAAGAATAAACATAATCAATAGCGGAAGCATAAAATATCATACAACAAAAAAACTAAAAGTAGAAGCAATGTATGATAAAATAATGATGCAGAATGGTACATGTATCTATGGAAAGCAATAAACAAAACAACATGCTGAAATACAACTGAAACCAAAGCACTAAATGTAAACAGCAACTCTAGTAGCATCATGAGCCAAAGCCCGATCCCATGCTCTCTATCTCCAACCAGTAATCAAGTACCCGAGGTAGAAGGACCACAATATCTACCTACACCTGCAACCATATAATCTATTTGGGCCAAAAAGCACGACCCAAACAGGGTGTGAGACTAATCCCAGTAGGAAACCACCACAAGATTTGTTCCATACTGTCAGTGAGTAATATAGCAAAAGTAAAGGCAAGTAAATGAAGTAATGAACTAGGAATACACTAGTAAATAATCCTACCAATTACCATTCACATTTATTTAATTAAACAACCTGGGAAAAACTAGAAAAGAATTCTATTCCAAGGTAAGTAAGTAACACAGCAGGTAACTCAAAAGACTACATAAACACAAGAAGTACAAACCCCAAGCTTGTTCTTTGGCTTGGTGGACTCGTCACAACCAACCATCAAAATTCACACTGACTCTGTGGGTGGCTCAAACTAGGATACCCCTATAGTCCAGTAATCAAACAAGGCACAAACACTCTGGGAAGCTCTCACATCAATTCCCTTATGGTCTTGCAACGATAGCTACAGACTCTCTGAGGAAGCACTTACGTCTAATTCCTATTGTGGTCTCGATGAATGGGTAAACTAAGAACACTCTTGGGAAGCACAAATTACTATTCCCGTAGGTCCTGCGTATGAAACTAAAACCAACAAACCCTCTAGGGAAGCACTTAATTGTCTATTCCCTCTTTGATCTCTCGCACCAGGTTCTCACAGCCCTGAGCAGTCCAGTCATGCATAATTGACTGTCAGTAGCCCTAAGTAAGTTAAACAACTACTTTTCTAATATCTAATATACATCAAAAGCATTTAAACAGCAGGAAACACATGAAATCAGTTATAACAAGTAAACTAGCAATGCAATAGGGTTTGCCTCACAGGAAAATGGTGTCGAACGGCGATAAACAGCCGAACAGGGAGAAAACACCCATGGGGTGATCCTGAAACATGAAACCAAGCATATATTAGCAACAATTACTCATAAGCTAACAAGAAATCTTGGGAAAATAAACAATATGATCAAAATCCTAAACCCGGGATACCTGATACATGGGTATCCAGAACTTTTGCAACCAAAACTCAAAGAACTTCAACGTAGGGCAACAAACCACCTACCTTGATCCTTGAAGATCAATATACGTGAACCGTGGCCCATGAAGCGTCTTAGAATAGAGTAGATCTACAAAAACGTCTAAAACATTCAACCTCAGATAACTCACACAATAAGAAGAATCAGGAAATGAGTCCAAGGAAGAACCAAGAACTCATTGCTACAATTCTTCTGCAATCGACAGAGTTTGATTCGGACAACCGGTGACGGATCGGCGGCTCGGAGAAGAATCGGACTCCTCAGACATTCTAGATGGGATTAGATGGAGAAGAAGACATTAATGATCCTTAGGTGTGACCCCGGTCTGATTAATGAAATAAAAAAAAGGGCACTGCGTGTAATTTTAAAGTACACGGCATGTAGTGGGTTTTTCCGTACTCCGCCAAAATTGGCCTCCACGTCATCCCTACACACCGTGTGTGTGTCCCAGACATGGACAACACATGGCTTCGAGCAGGAAAAGAGTTCACGGCGTGTACTCAGAAAGTACACAGTGTGTACTTCCAAAATTTCCAGAAACACCATTTTTACCAAAAACTCCAGAAAAAGGAAAAACATACCTCAATGAAGATTTGGGTTCTTACATATACTCTTTGACTATGGAGCGTCTTGATTTTATTTCAGGATGCCTCCATGACGACAGCCATTGAGGGTTCTGCAGCGGGGTTGTGGTGACGATCCTCCATGTAGTGTTTGTAAACCAAGGCGCAGGTTTTGAGGCTGAACCTCCAGGTGGTCTGCCAGTTGAGCCACCACCTGTCGAGCAGTTGGTTGTGCGGGGAGTGCATGATGAGGTTGCACACATGCTGGGAGCATTGCGGGAGTTCTAGTGGCAGCGACCTCTAAGGTTCTGGGGTGATCCATACCCTCAGGCAGCTGATGACTGGCTTGAAGTAGTCACCCTGGTTTTCCTCATGGTGAGGAAACCCCCAGATCAGATGGTGGTCCTAGCGGCGAGCCTTCTGCATGGTTCAGCTGGGCGATGGTGGAGTTTGGGGATGCAGTCCCATGATGAGGAGATGCTCACGTGGGCAGAGTTTTAGCGCCTCTTCAGGGAAGATTTCTATCCAGTGACTATGAGTTCAGTGCGGATCCAGGAGCTTCTACAGCTTTGGAAGGAGGCCATGACCGTGTTGGAGTAATCCACAGGGTTTACAGACTTGTCACGCTACTCGCTGGGTATGGTTTGAGACCTGTTCTTTAGGGCTCATACCTTCGAGCATGGCCTACGTAGAGACATCAAGGCAAGTGTGGTTTCCTTGTGTTTTCCCACCTATATGGAGTGTTGGAGCGAGCCTTGGTGGTGGAGAGCTTTCTGGGCGAGCAAATTCTTCCCGTTAATGTTGGGCTCATGGCAGCAGAGATGTCGGCAACTGGTAGCTGGCGGTAGGCGCAAGGGTCTGGATGTGGCTGACATTTCAGGAGGCTACCCCATGATTGAGGATCTGAGGCTTAGGGCTCACAGGGCTCGCATGCCAGTTTTGGTCAACCATAGGAGAGGCAGTGTTACGCTTGTGATGGTCAGGGACATCTCACTAGAGATTGTCTGACCCTTCGTGCTGCTAAGAGGGAGTCGGTGGATAGACCGCCTTGGCAGAGGTAGCGTCTCGAGTATGGCGGTCTGCAGGGCGGCGGACGAGGTGACGGAGCGGGTATAGTAACAGGAGGTGGTATGAAGTATCAGGTGCCACCACCCCCACCCCCAGGCAGTCTACGACAAGCTCAGGGAGCTAGGGGACGAGGGCGAGGTCAGCTGCATGCCGTAGAGGCTGATGAACTAGAGGCTCCGCTGATTGATAGAGGTACACCTTGTGTCATTTCAACTTTCTGTAGTAGTTTTGATTGACACTGTTTAGCGGTACTCTTTTATTTCCATTGCTTTCTCGAGTTTTGTTAATGGAATTGGTAAGACCCTATGTGGGTGTTTTCAGAATGCTAATAATCCATGAGGAAGAGGGATCCTTCCCCCACTGAGATACGTGTTTGTGACATGATCAAAACCATGCGGGTGAGTCAGTGTCGCCCAAAGTGGATAGTGTTGAGGTGTGGTGGATGAGTCCCTCTGACTTATGTGTTCGGGAAGAGGAGTTTATTAGCGAACTCATTGGCGTGGGAGACCGAGTTGAGAGTCTAGTTGCTTTCCTTGTGCTTAGGGATTTTTGGGGACGAAAATTTCTAAGCTGGGGAGGATGTAGTGACTCGTTTTTTGGCTCTATCAAACTTTGGAATATTCCTACGAATAATTCCAGAGCTAGGTGTGAAGACGGCGTTCAATTCAGAGGATTAGTGTTCCAGGAATTAATTTTATAAAAATATTAAGTATTTTTTAAGCTATTCACGTGGCGGGGGTTTGTTATCTCCTAAACAGTAGCTTGGAATGGGAATATGAGGGCACAGTTGCGTCTGGAACGTGTCGTTTACCCTAGGCGGGGTGTAAACTTTCCTGGCATGGGCCTGTTGTGAGAAAAGTCACCAGGGGCATTTTCATTAATAAAGGGAAAAGTTTAGTTAGGAGTGTCAGCTCAAAAATCATCTGAACGGAGTCACAGATCGCAATTCTAAGTCCATCTTTGCATTCATAATGTCGTGTTTACCCTAGGGGTGACCTTATCTTCTCTGCACCATGAGGTTTGGTCTGGGGCGGGGTGTGGGTTGATTTAATTGGTAAAAAAAGGAAATAAATATCAACCCCCCCTCCCCCTCCTTCCTCTATTCACAAAAAAACCCCTCCTCCTTCCTCCGTTATTCGCCGGCGATCCACCAAATAGAGCAAACGAAGCGTCGTCGTTCTAAGATCTTAACGGCGAATGCTCTCCGATCGTTCAGTAGCAGCAACAAAGCATGCACAGTGTCGGTGTTCCACCAAAAGGTAGGTGGTTTGAGTTTTAAAATCCCAAACCCCTTTTATGTGTTTCTTTTTTAAATAGTCATAAGGGTTGTATAGTTCAGGTACCAAGGTTTCCGAAACTTGTTTCAGATCTGATTTTGGAGCACCGGGGTGCTCCCTGGGTTTCTCGAAAGTTTTCCGGAGGAAAACCGGGATTCCGGCTGCGGCCATGGAAGAATACGGAGAGAGCGGAGGCAGCGCAGCGGAGGCGCAGAGGAACCCGTCAGGTGGCACGACGACGTGGCGGTCCGGTATGGTCGGTGGGGTGGTCTGGTCAGTTTTCCGGCGAGCCAGCGGTGGTCCAGCCAGAATATTCTGGGAGCTCTTTAAACCCCCATAAAATGCATATCGAGAGTCCAAATCGTGATCCGTTTGCAGCAACACATTACTTTCATAGATACGGACTATTTGGGAGTTTTATGAGTCGGGTTCGTTGCCCGGGTCTACGAAACGTTGAAATAATAATAATAATTTATTATTATTCAGCTTCGACCCACCATAACTCCTGCACGGAATGTCCAAATGACCTGTCGTCAGTGGTGTTGAGACCCTGGTGGTAAAAAGGAATTTTCGAGATAGTTTCCTGGTGTTAGGACCAAGAAAATGGTGTGGTCTCCACAAGGATGGGTTTCGGTGTTTGCGGAGAAACGTGACTTTTTCGCCAGGTGTCCGTTTTTGGACGTACAAGTAGTCGATCCCATGTCTTTTTCTGAGGGGATCATAATAGTTTGATCCACTTGACGAGTTTCGGCATTGTGGTGTGGGCCCCACCCGAGCTGGTTTCGGTGAATAGTTCCTTTTTCACCGAGTGTCTGTTTGGGATGATCGAGTAGTTGATTCCACGTGTTTTTCTGAGGGGATCATAGTGGTATGATCCACTTAATAAGTTTTGGGATCATAGTGGGGGACCCATATGGGATAGCTAGGTGAATATTTCCTTTTCACTGGTTGGCCGTTTCATACGAGTAAACAGTCTATCCTGCGTTTTTTTCGACGTGGATCACGATGGTGGCCTCGGTGTCGGCCTTGGAGGTGCGTGGTGTAGCATTGTGGCGTGTCACTCAGGTTATCGATGTTTGGACCAGCGGTGGTTGAGTGTACTCCCTTGGTTCATTCAAATGAGGGTTCACGTGGCATCACAACCTTAGAATAGGTTTGTGATCCTCTCGATGGGATGTTTAATATGTTAGAGTTGTGGCATCCCTCCGATGGGCCCGGAGCGGGACCCTCTAGCATCATTTTCCCTAGATCTGGTTCTCGGTATCGTTGTGACTGCTTGTCCATGGGCGGAGATCCTCTATCTAGCAGGTTAAACCCATAGGGTTTGTGGCGTCATTGGGAATATGATCCCCTACGCAGTGGGCCATGCTTAGTAGGGTTGTGGCATTGTTGGGTATACGATCCCCTACTCAGCATGAGGATTGTAGTAGGGTCACGGTATCGATGGTTATGTGATCCCCTACTCAGCATGTGGTTTCTGTAGGGTTGTGGTATCGTCAGTTTGATCCCCTATAACGCGAGATGTACCAGATAGGGTTTTGGTATCCTTGTGACCATCGTGCCATGAGTGACGATCCTCTATCTGAGTGACGTATTTCTGTCGAGTGCAAGATCGGGTTGTGGTATCCCCCAACGGATCCTGGGAGTGATCCCCTATCTGTGAGATCTATGAATGCCAGATCGGGTAGTGTTATCCCCCAACGAACCCTAGTAGTCATCCCCTATCTATGAGATCTTCGTATACCGGTGTGGGTTTTAGTATCCCCTAGTGGACCCTAGGAGAGATCCCCTATCCGAGGAGTTTGTTTTTCTTTCTGTTTCAGTGAGGTTTCCTCGGTGACGATATCCGATGAGCATGATCTCCCGGGTGAGCATCTGGGATGTTTGTGTGGGACCTGATGGAGTGTATCTCTCGGATGAGTGTCATCTGGGATGACGGTGATCCTGGAGTGTTCTCTCCTCATTGTGAATTGTTTCATGTGATGAGGTAATTACCTCATGTGGCTTGGTGCGTGAGTTGAGTATATCTGGATGTTCGAGGTGTATATATGAGAATACACCTGGTTTTAGCTGACTAGTTATGTTTAGCCGAGGATGGTCATGAGATGAAGTTTCTCTCTCATCTGGTTTCCCTCTGGCTGGGATGAGCGGACTGTTTCCTTTCACTTTCTCTCTTTTGTTTTGGGTTTTTGGGGTGCCTTCTGAGTATTGTTATACTCACCCCTGCACGGGCATTGCCCACACATGTTTGTGTCTTGTAAAAACCAAAGGCCTTTCAACGGATTCCCAAGAGGACCCAGAGCAGGCAGAGCTTAGTGAGTGGGTTTGAACGGGGTGTTTACCGGAGTTATGCCTAGGAGCTTACCGGCAGGTGTTTTGGCAGTGTTTTCCCTCCTTCTGAGTAGGTTGGACACTTTTGTAGTTTTCTTTAGGTGGGCCCTGTTTTGACCTTTTGTACTTCTGTTGCACTCTAGTTTGGGATGGTTGTGTGCATGCATTTTATTTTTAGTTTTATATATCTCTGCACTGTTTCATGGAGGTGTATGTGGGTGCATGTGTACAGGTACCTTGGGCTAATGCCTCCCCTGTGTGTGATAGCCTACTCGGTACTAGACGCCAGCCCCTGGCCTATTGGAGGTGGGCTTCGGGAGTCGCGGCAAGAGCCTCATTGGTTTAGGTCATGACAGAGTGGTATCAAAGGAGGTTCCACCTTTGGGATCTCAGAGCGTAGCTGGTCTAGCTGTAAGTTTGGTTTGGGTTTCATAGTGGTAGTGTTATGATGTTTCGAGCTCAACTTTCAGTCCAGAGACTCCAGTATTGGTGCGGTTGCCGACGTATCCATACAATAGGACTCTGATAACCTGCCTTTCGACTTGGTACATTCGTACACTGGTCTCAGGTGAAAAACGTTACATGCATCATATAGGACTGGGTTTTGGGTTTTTTCCTTGTCCTTCTTGAGTCAGCTCCCCAGATATACTCTTTGACTATGGAGCGTCTTGATTGTATTTCGGGATGAACCCATGACGAAAGCCTGCAAGGGTTCCGTAGTGAGGTTGTGGTGATGATCTTCCCCGTGTAGAGGCTTTAGACTAGGGATCATATTTTGAGGCTACACCTCCAGGTGGTCTGCCAGTTGAGCCACCACCTGTCGAGTAGTTGGTTGTGCCGGGAGTGTAGGATAAGTTTGCGCACAGGATGGGTGTGCTGTGCAAGTTCCAGAGCCAATGAACTCTGAGGTTCCAGGGTGATCCAAACCCTCAGGCATCTGATGACTGGCTCAAAGTAGTCACCCGAGTTTTCCGCCTGGTGAGGACACCCCCAGATCCGATGGTGGTCCTAGTGGTGAGCCTTCTGCATGGTTCTGCCTAGAGATGGTGGAGTTTGGTGATGAAGTCCCACGATGAGGAGACACTCACGTGGGAAGAGTTTGAGCGGCTCTTTAGTGAATAGTTCTATCCAGTGACGCTTAGGTCAGTGCGGATCTAGGAACTTCTGTAGCTTAGGTAGGAGGGCATGACCGTGTCGGAGTACTCTGTGGGGTTTACAGACTTGTTGCACTACTCCCTGGATATGGTTCGAGACCTGTTCTTTAGGGCTCAGACCTTTTAGAAGGGCCTACATAGAGACATCCGGGCAGGTGTGGTTTCCTTATGTTTTCCCACCTATGCTAGAGTACTGGAGAGAGCCTTGGTGGTGGAGAGCTTTCTGGCTGAGCAGATTCAGCCCGCTAGTGTAGGGCGCATGGTAGGTGAGACATCGGCAACTGGTATCTGGCGACAGGCGCAAGGGTCTAGATTTGGCTGACGTTTCAGGACGTGACCCCAAGATAGAGGATCTGAGGCTAAGGGCTCACAGGGCTCGCAGGCTAGTTTTCGTCAGCCGTAGGAGAGGCTGTGTTACACTTGCGACGGTTAGGGACATCTCGCTAGAGATTTTCTAACCCACTGTGCTACTGAGAGGGAGTCGGTTGTCAGAGCACCTTAGCAGAGTCAGCGTCTCGAGTATATCGGTTCACAGGGCAGTGGACGAGGCGACGGAGCGGGTGCAGCAGTGGGAGGTGGTAGGCAGTATCATGTGACACCACCCCCACCCCTAGATGGTCCACACCAAGCTCAGGGAGATGGGGGATGAGGACGGGGTCAGCTACATGCCCTAGAGGCTACTGACCCAGAGGCTCCGCGGATGGACAGAGGTATTCCTTGTGTCCTTTCTAATTTCTGTAATAGTTTTGATAGATACTATTTAGAGGTACTCTTTCCTTTCTGATGCTTGATCGAGTTTTGTTCAGGGTATTGATAAGACCTTGTGTGGGTGTTGTTCGATGTGCTTCGAATGCGTGAGGAAGAGGGATCCTTCCCCCAACGAGACGTGGTTTTGTGACATGATCAAAACAGTACGGGCGAGTCAGTGCCACCCAAAGTGGATAGTGTTAAGTTGTGGGGGATGATTCCCTCTGACTTATGTGTTTGGGAAGGGGTGTTTGTTGGAGAACTTTTTGGCGTGGGAGACCCAGTTGAGAGTCCAATTTCTTTCCTTGTGCTTAGGGTTTTTTAGGGACGAAACTTTTTAAGGTGGGGAGGATATAGCGACTCGGGTTTTGGCCCTATCAGATTTGGAATATTCCTACGAATAAATTCAGAGCTAGGCACGAAGACGGTGTGCGATTCTGAGGCCTGGTGTGCCCGGAATTAATTTTATAAAAATATTAAGTATTTTTTATGCTATGCACATGGCGGGGGTGTGGTATCTCCTAAACGGTAGCTCAGAATGGGAATCTGAGGTCACGGTTGTGTCCATAACATGCCATTTACCCTAGGCGGGGTGTAAACTTTGTGGGCACAGTCCTGCTTTGAGAAAAACCACCAGAGGCGTTTTTTTAAATAAATTGAAAAGTTTATTTATGAGCATAAGCTCAAATAACTCCTGAATGGAGTCTCAGATCGCAATTATGAGTCCACTTTTGCGTTCAGAATGCCATGTTTACCTTAGGGGTGACCTTATCTTCTCTACGACGGGAGGTTTGGTCTGGGGCGGGGTGTAGGTTGATTTAATTGGTTTAAAAAAAGGAAATAAATATCAATCCCCCCTCCCCCTCCTTCCTCTATTCACAAACGAACCACCTCCTCCTTCCTCTATTCTTCGTCAGCGATCCACCAAATCAAGAAAACGAAGTGTCATCGGTCACAGATCTTGACGGTGAACGCTCTCGGATCGTGCAACAGCAGCAACGAAGCATGCAAAGCATCGACGTTCTGAAAAAAGGTAGGAAGTTTGAGTTTTAAAATCCCAGACCTCGTTTATGTGTTGTTTTTATTCAAATCTTCATAAGGGTTGTATAGTTCAGGTCCCAAGGTTTCAGAAACATGTTTCAGATCTGATTTCGGAGCATCGGGGTGCTCCCGGGGGTTCTCGGAAGTTTTCCAGTAGAAAACCTAGATTATGGCGGCGGCCATGGCGGAATCAGGTGAGGGCGGTGGCGGCATGGTGGAATCCGGCAAGCGGCGCAACGGCGTGCCGGTCTGGAAAGGTCGGTGCGGTGGTCCGGTCATTTTTCCGGCGAGCCAGCGGTGGTCCGGCCAGAATATTTCGGGAGCTCTTTAAACCCCCATAAAATGCATATCGAGAGTCCAAATCGCGATCTGTTAGCGGCGATGCATTCCATGCATCGAGTAGGACCTTTTGGGTTTACTTTGGGAATTTTACGAGTCGGGTTCGTGGCCCGGGGTTACGAAACGTTGAAATAATAATAATATTTTATTATTATTCAGCTTCGACCCACCATAACTCCTGCACGGAGTGTCCAAATGACGTGTCGTCAGTGGCGTTGAGACTCTGATGGTACAACGGACTTTTCAAAATAGTTTCCAGGTGTTGGGACTGAGAATAGGGTGTAAGCCCCATGAGGCCGGGTTCCGGCGTTTGCAGAGAAACGTGACTTTTTTGCCAGGTGTCCGTTTTGGACGAGCAAGTAGTCGATCACATGTGTTTTTTCGAGGGAATCGCAATGGTGTGATCTGCTTAAAGAGTTTCGAGATCGTGGTGTGGGCCCCACCCGGGCTGGCTTCAGTGAATAGGACCTTTTTCACTGGGTGTCCGTTTGGGACGATCGAGTAATCGATTCCGTGTGTTTTTCCAAGGGGATCACAGTGGTATGATCCACTTGATGAGTTTCGGGATCGTATTGTGGGCTCTGCACGGGCTAGCTACGGTGAATAGTGCCTTTTTCACTGGTTGTCCATTTCTGGTGAGTAAATAGCCTATCCTATGTGTTTTTCTACGTGGATCGCGATGGTGGCCTCGGTATTGGCCTTGGAGGTGCATGGGGTGGTGTTATGGTGGGTCGCTCAGGTTAATGACATTTGGACCAGCAGTGGTTGAGGGTACTCCCTTGGTTCTTTCCTACGAGGGTTCACGCGACATCCCAACTTTAGTATAGTTTTGTGATCCTCTCGATGGGATGTTTAATCTGTTAGAGTTGTGGCATCTCTCCAGTGGGCCCGGAGAAAGATCATCTAGCATTGTTTTTCCTAGATCGGGTTCTTGGTATCATTGTGACCGCTTATCCATGGGTGGCGATCCCCTATCTAGTAGGTTAACCCCGTAGGGTTTTTCGGATCATTGGGAATATGATTCCCTATATAGTGGGTCGTGCTCAGTAGGGTTGTGGCATCATCGGGTATATGATCCCTTACTCAGCATGAAGATTATAGTAGGGCCATAGTATCAATGGTTATACGATCCCCTACTCAGCACGTGGTTTCTATAGAGTTGTGGTATCATCAGTTCGACCCCCTACATCACGAGATGTACCAGATAGGGTTTTGGTATCGTTGTGACCGTCGTGACACTAGTGACGATCCTATATCTGAGTGATGTGTTTTTGTCGAGTGCCAGATCGGGTTGTGGTAAATCCCAGTGGATCCTGGGAGTGATCCCTTATCTGTGAGATCTACGAATGCCAGACCGGTTGTGGTATCCCCCAGCGGACCCTGGGAGTGATCCCCTATCTGTGAGATCTTCGTATACCAGTGTGATTTTTAGTATCCCCTAGCGGACCCAAGGAGCGATCCCCTATCCGAGGAGTTTTTTATTCTTGCTGTTTCAGCGAGGTTTCCTCAGTGACGATCTCCGACGAGCGTGATCTCTTGGGTGAGCATCTAGGATGTTTGTGTGCTACCCGATGGAGTGTATCTCTCAGAAGAGTGTCATCTGGGATGACCATGATCATGGAGTGTGCTATCCTTGTTGTGAATCGTTGTTGGTGATGAGGTCGGTACCTCATGTGGCTTGGTGCGTGAACTGAGTATATCTGGATATTCGAGGTGTATGTATGGGAATACACCTAGTTTGAGCCGACTAGTTGTGTTTAGCCGATGATAGTCATGAGATGGAGTTTCTCTCTTGTCTGGGTTCCCTATGGCTGGGATGAGTGGACTATTGCCTTTCAATTGCTCTCTTTTGTTTTGGGTTTTTGGGGTGCCTACTGAGTATTGTTATACTCACCCTTGCACGGGCTTTGCCCACACATGTTTGTGTCTTTTGCAGACCACAGACTTTTCGACAGAGTCCCAGGAGGACCTGAAGCAGGCCGAGCTTAGTGAGCGGGTTTGACCGGGGTGTTTACCGAAGCTGTGCTGAGCAGCTTACCGATAGGTGTTTTGGTAGTGTTTTCCCTCCTTCTGAGCAGGTTGGATGCTTTTGTAGTTTTCTTTTGGTGGGACCTGTTTTTTCCTTTTGTATTTCTGTTGCAGTCTAGTTTGGGATAGTTTTGTGCGTGAATTTTCTTTTTAGTTTTATATATCTTTGCACTGTTTCATGGAGGTTTATATGGGTGCGTGTGTACAGGTACCTTGGACTAATTCCTCCCCTACGCGTGATATCCTACTCGGCGCTAGACACCAGCCCTTAGCATATTGGAGGTAGGCTTGGGGAGTCGTGGTATAAGCC
This sequence comes from Viscum album, assembly GCA_963277665.1. NCBI lineage: Eukaryota > Viridiplantae > Streptophyta > Magnoliopsida > Santalales > Viscaceae > Viscum > Viscum album. The sequence goes on from OY728138.1 coordinate 152,584,683, forward strand.
CCATTGGGTCGGTTCATGACATAAATAAGGTTATTTAAAAAAAGTGATGGAGAGGATCCCTTACCTTCGGAAGGGGTTCTTAAAATCTTGGTAGAAGATTCTTAATAGATTCGGGCAACCTTTAGAGGGATTTATAAAGGTAATTTCAGATTAAATTCGTGATATAATGGTTTTGAGTAAAGAGGAATGGGAGGTTGGGTGGATTCTTATAGAAAAAGAGATTAGAATTCTTTATTAATTTCTAAACATATGTTTGGGACACTATATTATAAATTAATCCCAAACACAAAAAATATCATGGTTTCTTCCATTTTTTTAAAATAGGTGTGTATTTATTTATTTTACATTTATAATAACCTAAATCCTTAAAATAATACCTTTGGTGATGTGAAATTGATCCATGTTTATAAATAATAGATTTTAAACCCTTAAAATATAATATAGGTTTTGGAGGATTCATTAAGGGTTTATAAAAATAATCAAATAAATTAAAAACACATTATTTTTAATTTTAAACATAATTCTATTCTAGGATACTCTTTATAGAATTTATTACATCACTTTTGGTCTTTTATGATCTCATAATACATACCACATAATTATATTGAATTTCATTCTTACCCAAAATTTTGAATGTCTCAAAAATTTATTAAAAAATCACCATTGGATAATTTAAACATTGTGATTTAAAAAATAATATTTATTTTATCAAAATAATTCTATAAATATGATAATTTACAATTTTAAATCAAAAATACCCATTTATTGAAAAAATACTTGTTTTTTTACAAAAACTGATTTCTAACCCTTATAAAAATTACATTTGGCTTCATAAAATTATATTATAATTTATATTTAATAAATATTATTTAATAATAATATTTTTTTAAAATATAATTATTTCAAAAAAATGAATTCATCAAAAAGAGTGTCTTGATTGAAACTATATATTTCCAAAAAAGATACTTTGTGTTTCATCGTATCAAAAAATATTTTTTATCAAACTTATTATTTAATAATTTATAAAGTAAAAATAAAAAATATATAATAACAATTTTATTGAAAAAAATAGAAAAAAATAATATGGTTATGGTCTATTTACATAACCCCTTATTGAATAGTTTTATGCCCTAAGTATAATGTGTGCTATGGTGACACTTTCTTAGAGTGGTTCGGCAAACATGGTTTGGGTTGTGATCTTGAATAGATTAAAATTCTCCCATAAACAATTTCAATCATTGTTTAGTTATTAAATATCATATTGTGATTGGTCAAGTGAAAATCCTAGTGATTCCAACTCCCTCGAATGTTTTGAAAAATGGGCTTTGTAGGGTACAATCCTACTGGTTGAGGCCATCGCTTCAACCATCCATGTCAATTGTATGTTATCATAACCCTATATATATTAATCATAAAATTACTATATAATTTAAACATTATCAATGACTATGATTCTTAATGGTCTTTTAAATATGACATGATACAACTTATAATGGTCCAAAATAACCATAGTAGTGAATGTGTTTTATATAATTTTATTTATTAAGAATGAATTTACTAATTTTAAGAGGGAATTTCAATTATAAAAGTTCTAGTAGTTATGTTAATACTTGTCACATAATGTATCCCATAACATTTCTAGGTGTGGTGCACTTAGGTACATGATGTGTACTCTGACTGCATGTCGTGCAACCCATTCTACAATCCAGAATACTTAGCACCTCCCAATGGCATATCTGATCATTCTTCATTTTTTCTTATTACTTTAATAAAAAATAAAACTTTTAAAAAAGATAATTAATATATTTAAATCATTTTAATTAAAATTAATATTAAATAATGAATTAAATAGAAATGAGAATCTAACCACAATTGCACATAATTGATCAAAAATCAAATAAATAATTATAAATTTAAATGTGAATGCTCTAATACCACTTGATGGTTTCGAATGAAATTGAAGTTTCTTTTGGTAATATATCCATTATGGATTTTTTTCAAATTTTATGGATCATTCTAAAATGTTTCAATACATAAATGTTATGATCAGTTTAATTTTTCTATCTAATATTGACAAAAAAATACCAGATCTGAGAGAGGATATTTTCATGTTAAATTTTTAATTTATGTAAATATATTTTATGAAGGAATACCTCATCTTAGTAATTTTATTTGATTATTTTTTAGATCTTTTAAAACCTTTTTTGATCTACCATCACTGTGTAGGGAGTACCCAAAGTATATCCCCTCTAATGGTAATCCACATGTGGTCCTTTTATCTTTGAACAATTCCAATTGATTGTTGGGTGATAGCATGATTGATTAGCCATATTTTGGTTTTCATCTTGATCCCTTAGATGATTTATTAAAACTTGAAGAATCATCCTTTCACTCTCATTATTAAGGGGACATAGGAGGAAATTGAATCTCAATAGAATTATTCAGTCTCGAGATATCTATAGAATTCATTATATACAATGATTCTCAAATTCAATCAACCCTACCTAATAAAGATATCCATTTATTTATATAGTTAGAGTTAATGTTAAAATATTATTTAATTTCACAATAACATTTGAATAATATAATAAACTTTATATGACCCCATGCTATATTATATTTTTATTTTTATTTTTATGGTGTATGCTAACTGGTGCCATGATAAATATTAGTTTATCATCTTTTAGATTAATATTTGTTGTTAGACATGGTATTGGTTCATTTCATCATAATTAAAATTTATCAATAAACTGAATAAATATTTAGTTAAATATTTATTTATCCAATAAATAAATAAATAAATTACATATCCACATAATTTATTAATTACCTTAAGAATAATTTTTTACTTAATTTATGTGATTATTTAATCTGGAATAAAATTATTCCTCATTATTCAAAATAATATTTATTCCAATAATAAAATTTTCATATAATTTAATTCAGATCAACAGAAACACTTAGTGTGCATCCCTATAGTCTTTTTTCTCATTATAATTAGGAAGCCTTGCCTAAATTCAGATATTAATATCAAGAAACAAGTTAAGGAACCCAAGAGAAAGAAGGTAATGTCACAAAAATAATAAACACATATGAATACTCACTATCTAATATAATCCATTTTTCTAAATATCTCATCAAGTAGGTTGAACACATTTTTCATAAACCTATGTGCTTGAAATGTCTTTTTTTAAATATATAAAATAAACTCATCGTTACACCATGTCCATAAAATTTAATGCGGCGGTTCCATTTTAATCTAAGGGATAAGATGTCAACTTTTATAAAGATGAAAGGTACAAATACTTCCCCAACTTATTAATTAATAACAGATCACTCATGAAACACCCATTGTATACAACTTCACCATTAATTATATCATCATGGTTTACAAAATACATCATATTACATGAATCATGACATATATTAATAATAATATTAATGTCTATGAACCATGAAAAATTCTCACAGATAGGAATATCTGATGACACATAAACATGTGGAATTCCTATAGGTGGTTCAGTTCTCATAATCTCCCATCATGGAGATTACCAAATATGAGCTTCATGGAAAGAAGTATCATATGATTATGAGTACTAAAAACTCACAATCATCATTTTAAGTGTGTGAGTCCTGACATTCATTTATAATAATATTAGATTCTAAGGACTATTACAAATGCTCACATATAAGAATATCCAATGATACATAAACATTTCTAATTCTCACAGGTGAGTCTATTCTCATGATCTTCAGTCTTAGAGATTAATAAATGTGAGCTTTATGTGAATAGGTTTCATCTACTTATGAGTACTCACACTTGAAAGTAAATATTCTATTAATCTTATCATAGAATGTTATCTAAACATAGAACTAAATTTAATAATATCATCATGGAGTTTCAAGGTTATAAACAAAGGAAGTAACTATTATGACATTATCAATGTGATAGAAACTATATGATATTATTATGTTAATGTTTATAAGAACAATGAACAATATGTAATAAGTTATTTTATTAATTTTCAAATATTTTAATATACATGTAATCCAAAGTAGATATAGTTGGTTCTAGAACACCAACTCTAACAGTATGCTCGATAGTAAATTTTGATGCATGGGCCAAATTCATATGATGACTAGTGATGTATTGTGAGGGAGTTATATGAGGAAGTCATACACTTTTTGGCCAAAGTATTATGATGTGATAAAAGTATTATGATCTAGTGTAAGTTGTATTCCCTGCTGTATAGTCATATTATCATCTACTTAAATCCTTATGATTCATCCCTTTTTAATTTTCCCTAGTTTATAACATGAAAACTATTAAAATACATTTTTAGTGCAGGATTTTTCCCATATTAATTCAAAATTGTAATAAAATATGAAAATTAGATTAAAATTCCTTTAAAAAACCATGTTCAATAATTCAAGTTCAATGTATGGACTCCCAATTTAATTAAAAAAATTAGTAAATAACAAAAAAAACAGGATTTAATCCATTAGATAATTAAGTTATAGATTTTCACAAGTAAAAAAAATGGGTTTCTTACTCGAGTTTTTTTCTAAATTATGGATTTAATTCCCTTATATTTTTTTGTGAAAATTTGGGAAATATTGGATCTTATCCATCATCCAAACTTATACTATTGAACTCTTGGGAAATATAATGAATTCTATTTATTTTTAAAAACAATTCATCCTACCTGGTCGTAAATATATAATCTATAAAATAATAAAATCATGGATTCATTCATTGTTACAATTATTATGCCTCCTATATGAATTTAAACCATTTCCCTCTCTTCAATTATTGAAAAATTCATAGTTCCAGGTTTTTAAATAGAATAAATATTAGTGGAATTAATATTTTAACAAGGTGTACTTTTGTAAATCCATATCCCCTAACTTTCCTTGTACCCATTATTTTTCATGGTTATTTGATACTTCCTAAATGGTGTGTATATATATCATCTTCCCCTTCTTCATCCAAGATCAATATTCCCCAAATATTTTAATCCCCTTTGTCTATATCACTTATTAAATTTTTCCCTACCATGCATGTGATAATCACTTATTGGGTGAGTGTAGCCAAACATGAAACCAAACTATCTAGAGATAGTAGGTATCCCCTAAGACTAATTATAATAGTCAAAGAATATAATAAAAACTTGGGAAGATAAATATAAATTAAATCTAAGTCTTATTTGATGGAAAACACACACACATATACATGTTCTTATATTGACTTATGAAGATTTCTGGTTAAGTTCTCATTTTCTTATTTTATTCCAGTTCATATGAGTTAAAAAAATTATTTTAGAGAGGATCCCTGAGGTGTTCATCAAACAAAAAATTAGAGTCATTATTAATAATTTTAGTCAAGAAAAAATCAATTTGGTTTAATATTTAATAAATATCCTATAAAATTTGGCATGGCCTAAAAATGATCTAATATGTATCACATTGGTGGAGTAAGGAAGTGTGGAAATGATGTAAACCTTTTCTTTATCTACCTTAATTCCATCCTTAAAAATTATGTGTCTCAAAACATTTCCCCTTTCAACCATGAAATGATATTTATAAAATTTTTCAAATATTTTTTTCTCAATTTATTTCTTTAAAAAAATTCTAAATATTCAAGATAAGTTTCCAGTCATGTACTATAAATGATAAAATAATCAACAAATACCTCAAAGTAGTTATCAATCAGATCCTAAAAGATACTTATCATGTAGTTTTTAAAATTAAACAGGGCACTACATTACCCAAAGGGCATCATACTATAAGGAAACATACCAATGGTGTATGTGAATGTTATTTTTTCCTAGTCCTCTAAGGCTATGGTAACCTAAAAATACCTAGAGAATCCATCATGAAAATAGTAACAAACTTTCTTAACTATTATATATAATATTTTGTCTACAAAATGAAGTGGAATATGGTCCTTCATGTTCAAGTTATTTAATAATCAATAGTCAAGGTAGACACTCAAACTATTCAAAATCTTAGTGGACACTAACTCATTATTGTCATTTTTCAAAATGGTTAATCCAATTTTCTTGGGTACAATCTGAATGGGACTCACCCATTGGTAGTTGGATATGGGGTATAAAATTTGATCTCTTATAATTATTTCAATTTCCGTTTTTACAACATCTATAAGGGTTGGTTTAAGCCTGCATTTCGGTTTCCTCATAGGTTTAGATTCATTTTCCCACAAAATCTTTTGCACACTGGTTTTAGGCACAATCCTTGGGATGCCTCCTAAAAAAACTTAATGACCTATTATTTTATTTCATAATTTCTAGATATTAATGTTATTTATAGGTTTCCAATTTATTTGAAATTATAACATGAATTTATTTCATTTTTTCTATAAAATTATATTTTACGTTTATGGGTAGTAAATTCATTTCCAATTTAGGGAGTGTTTGAAAGATGGTTTTAAGTCAATATTATCTATATTTGTAACCTAAACATGTAAGTTAAAAGTTTTAGTGGAATATTTGAGTAAATAATAAAAATACATTTCATCTAGTTCTATAAATTTCTCAACACACAAAACTGATTCCAGATTTAAATGATTTTCAAAAGTCGATTTATCCAAAAAATCAGGTAATTCCAAGGCTTCTCCTTGTCAAATTATTTCATAAAATATTTCAATGTCATAATTATAACAAAAAGTAATTCTTTTATGGTTTAGTGTAAAAAATTATCATCATGGGGGTATTTCATTGAATATAAAATATTAAAATTCACTCTCTTCCACAAAATCAATTTATTGTGTTTATGGTTTTTGTATCCTTAAGAAATAAACTACCTAAGATATTGGGGGAATGAAATTCACCTCTTTATTATTGCATGTTTATGATTTAAAAATCATTATGGAATAATAGTCATTTTACTCTTACTAATATTTCTTCCAAGACTCCCACTAGGTAGGTAGTGGTTTGGTTAGAAATCTGAACAACCACTCTGGTTGATTTGAGTTCTCCTACTATCAAGGAATAATAAAAAAAGTAAAGTATAAAATTAATTAATTCTCCTAAATCAAATAATGAATTTGTAAAATTTATCTCTCCTTTTGTAAAATGGATAGTTAAAGTACCTTGTCCTTGACATTTATTAATTAATTATAGAGTTAAAAGAGTAAATACATTTTATATAAACTTAACTTCTATGTCCTTGAAGTCTCCTATTCTTGGTGCTTATCTCCTTGAGAAACCTTGCATACCTTGAGATTTGGTGGATGGACTCTAAAAAGAGATGTCTATTACCACTACTTTGAAAGTATCCAAGACCTCTTATTGTAATTCTTCTTCATCAATTTTTTTAGGTGGTTTAATTCTTGTAGGGAAGGGAGGTTGGGGATGATATAGGTATTGCATCTTTTCCCTTTCCTTATATTTATTCACTGGGGGTGTTTCCACAACCACTTCCTCTTTAGGATTCTTTTTAAGGATAGATTCTTCATGTTTCTTGGGCTATTAATTTCCAAATTTGATATCCTATGGTGATTCTTCACTAATTTTCACCCACTTTACACTCTCTAAAAAAATATAACTATGATTTCCCTTAGGGTTATGGATTTTTTGAGCATGGATATTACCTAATCCTTGATTTAATAAGTTTTTAGGGTAGAAACAAACTGTATAAACTATCATTTAAGCTCATTTAGCTTTAATCCATGAGTTGTGAGATTATTTTACTATTTGGTTCGAGACTCCAAAATTTATTTCAGTAGGACCTTCATTAAGGGTTAGTTGGATTTTCCTTTTTGAAAGTTTTTATAAGGTTTATAAGTGTGTCTATAGAATAATAGTGGTTGGAAAGACTATTGAAATGCATGATGGAAAGGTGGCCTCAAATCTTGCTAGTTCGCAACTCAATATTGAATGTTTGAGTATTATTTTAATCCTTGGCTATTGGTGGATTGTTTGTTTTTCCTTTGGTACGTAGAATTACAACCCTCTTAAATATAAGGTCATCCATGAGTGTAATTATATCGATAATGGAATAGGTGGAACACTCTAGGAGGAGTGGACGATGAGACTTCCTAAACCTTTTTTAAATCTAATAGTTTCACAAGAGAGTTTGGTTATTTCAGTATAATTTCAAGTAAAAGAGAGTTATAAATATTTACCTCACGAAATCCTATATTTGTGGTTCTTATACACAATTATGCTGATTTTGGAAAATACACCATATAAACTCTTTGAATTTAGGTGGTGAATTTTTTATCAGTGATACTTCATAAGAATAATCTAGTACGTTTCTATATTTTTCTATTAATCCTTGGTAAATGAACACCATTAAATGATGGTATTCAAATGACTGATGTTTGTAGGATTATGTTAACCACTTAAATATCTACCAAAACTCATGGGGAGTTACTTATCTATAATGACCCAGATTTTTCTCTAAATTATTTTAAAAAATTAATTGGAAAAATACTAAGACTAATCACTAAGACGGCATGAGATTCTGGTGCCCAGTGTGCCTGAAATAAAACTTTAAATGATGTTCTGCTTTTAATTAAAAGCACCTGAGTGGATATCTTTGAACCTTAATATCTTCAAAATAGGTGCCTGAATCAAAAATATGAGGGCATTGTTGCGTCTATAATAGTGAATTTATATTAGGTAGGTCCAAACATCATTTAGAGTGGGATAGATAAAAAAGTTAGATTTTGGAAAGAACCGTCATTAAAATATATTAGATAAAAATATTTTTGATGCAAAAAAGATATTCCTTTTAAAAAAATATTTTTTAGAGATCCAGGGTTATCACCATAACCATGGAGTTTCCCTGAGACAAAGATGATTGGCTTCCTCGATGAAAAAAGCCAACGAATCAGGAACGAAGATGCAGATTAAGATCGTTCTTCAATGGACCATCAATGAAAATGAATCAACGATAGTGAATGATATAATACCAAGTAGGGAATGTGATTTTATTGGGTTTCATTACCCGTTCTCTTTTATTTCCCCTAGGAATAATGTGAATAAATTGATGAACGGATTGATTCACATATCATGCATAGTGTGGGATGAGATTTATGTTGTAAGGTTTGAATTGGGGTTTAACCATCATTATAATTGATCCATGTTTAGAATATTTGATCTTTTCCCTATTTCAAATTCAAACATGGATAGATCAAGGAAGGAAGGAACAAGGCCCAAATCCATCCACATTTGTGCATTCTTGTGTTACGCCCCCTCTTTCCCAAAATCCATTCTCGTTATTCATGGGTGCAATGATCTGAAGCGGGATCCAAGACTGTGATGGTAGCAACAGGCGGAGATCAGAGGTGGTGGATTTGGCCTTTCTCGGAAGAGTGCACCAAGATGATGCTACCAACTCTATGGCTTGTGGTGGGATCCCATAGTGGTGGTATCGTTGGGTGGTGTGTGGGAGCCATGGCTAGGTGGGTCACATTAGGAGGCCGTAGTGGAGAAACGCAGCTCGCGGGAGCCGCGTCGGACGGGGGAGCCCGCGACGACATCGACTGGGGGTGACAGTGACAAGCCATAACAGGAGGTTGCAAAGGCGGAGGGAAGTGGCTCCACAAGCATCTTTGGACAGAGGACCTATAGGTGTGAGCTGGTCATGTGGACCGGTTGCGTTGACCCGAGGTACGGCTAGCCGGGCCGCGTCCGGTGCTGGTGAACTGGCCCGCATGCGGTGGTTCGAGATAGAGATGGTGTAATGGGCCAGCCACGGGCTAGTCTGGAAGAACGATTTAGGACAATCTGGGGTGGTTTGAATTTGGCGGCATGACAGACGTTGGTTCAGGTTGGGTCGGTTTGACTGGGTCGGACCGAACTTGAACCCCACCAGCACCATTTTACTAAAAGACCCATAACATTCAAACCATAACTCTATTTGATGAGTAGTTTACATATTTGGAAAACTCATGATGAGGTGTTATTTTTGAGATGGATTCATGGGTTTTTAGTGAGGACTAACATAGGTATGAATCTTCCCCTTAGTTGTATCCTCGAGGGTTCGGTATGACATTGTGTCAACATTACTAGGCAGCAATCCCCTTGAGAGGATAGAGTCCCGAATATAGTTGTGGCATCCTCCTTGGGACTAGAGTGATACTCTATCACCCCTGATATAGTTTCTTGGGTATTTACATGACCTATGAGCATAGTTCATTAATCCTCTATCTAATGAACTATATCGATAGGGTTCATGGTATTCTATGATGAGAATCCCCTATGTTACGAGTCACATCGGCATGTTTAGTGGTATTCTCTAAGAATAATCCCCTACGTTGAAGGTTAATAAATAATGGGTTCATGGTATTCTTAGAGGATAATACACTATCAGTGTATCATGAGGTTTGACCAGCTTCTTCTCTTTGAGTGGGGCCCAAATTAGCAGTACTTTTTGTAAGAGTCCCTGATGAAATCAAGGATTGATGAGTGAATTCTCTCAAAAAAAGAATGACTCAAGTGGAATCTTGTGGCTAATGATTGTCTATTACTTGTCCTCTCTTTCTTTGTGGATGTTAATGAGTATATATGGATGTTTCTTGGTATATGTATGGGAATATACCTATGTAGAGATGACTGTAATTTATTTTGTACTTTTTCCTTTTGATTTTGGGGTGTCCTACTGAGTATTGTTTTACTCACCCTTGCATGGGATTTTACCACATGTGTCATGTGTTTTGAAGATGACTGATACTTTTATGGAGTCCTAGGTGGATCAGTACTAGGATTAATACTAGATGGTGTCTTGGGAGATCATACGGGATGAGGTGTTTATGGTAGCTTTCTATAGCATCTTTAGTTCCCTTGTTTGCAGGTTGGAATTTGTAGTTATCCTTTTTTTGGTGGTCTAGTATTCTGGCCCGGTTTACCTTCCTATACTTTAATTTATTTTTGTACTCTATGTTTGTTTATTAATGTATGCATGCATGGTGGTTGGTGTTAACTCTTTTTAGCTTTGTGGGTGTGGATATGTGTGTGTGCGCGCAGGTACTTAGAAAAATGTCTCACATTTGTGAGATATGCCTACTCAGCGCTAGTCGCAATCCCCTAGCCTATTGGAGGTGGGCTTGGGGTAGTCGTTACATGGGACCCACTAGGATCGGTTTTGATAGAGTGGTATCATAGCGGTCGGTTCCACATTAGGACCGGGAGCCTGTGATATTGGTTTGGGGCAATGGTGTTAAGTGTTTCGAGTTTCGCTTTCAAGCCAAGGACTCTAGTGTTGGTGTGGCAATCGATGTATCCATACACCAGGACTTTAGACACCTACTTTTTGACTTTGTACATGAAAAACTATGGTTGAAAGGAAATTAATGGTAAATGCATCATATATGAATGGGTTGTGTTTTCCATGTCCTTATTGAGTCAGCTCTCTAGATATAATCTACTGACCATGGTTTATCTTGATCTGTTTCAGGATGCCTCCATGCAGACAACCATCCAGGATTCTGATGCATGGTCATGAGGAGGATCCACCTAGTGATGAGGCATCAGTACAGGGGCCTATTCCAAACATGGAACCTTTGGGTGGTTTTCCTGCTATAGTGCCACTTGTTGAGCAGTAGTTCTTTCCAACACTACCAGTATAGGATGCACGCAGGTTTTGCATGAGTTCCATTGGCAGCGACCTCCCAGGTTTAGGGTTGAGACAGACCCATAGGTATATGAGGATTTGATGGAGGTGGTTAAACATGTCCTCTGCCTTGTGAAGACACCTACTGATAAGATGGCAGTCCAACCCGTGAGTCTTCTTTAGGGCTCAATGGGGTGATGGTGGAGTTTAGTGATCTAGACACATGGCGAGATGACTCTCTCTTGGGGTTGAATTTGAGTGCCTCTTCAGGGAAGAGTTCTTTCCATTTAATTTTATCTTAATACATATGCAGGAGCTCCTGCATCTACAGAAGGGCATCCATACAATAGTGGAGTACTCAAGGAGGTTTGCCGAGCTTTCTCTCTACTCCACAGATATGGTGTAAGACCCAATCTTCAGGGATCAGGATTTTGAGAAGGTTCTACATTGGTATATCATTGAGTCCATGGTATCTCTCAACATCCCTACTTAGTAAGGGGTATTGGAGAGATCCCTTCTCATGGAGTGCTTTCTGGTGGACCAGATGCCAGTAGTGGGAGCTACCACCAGGCACCAGGTAGCTGAGCCTTTGGTGGTGGAAAGCCAACAACAGATGAAGGGGACTAAGTGGTCTAGGTTCTTCAGGATACATCTACAGGATACTGGATTAGTGGTTCGAGGATCCTAGGGTAGATAGGGACATACAAGGGACATATTATGTTTCACATACGGTGTTCAGGGACACATAGCTCGTGATTTCCCAACACGTCGTATGGACAATCAGCAGATGGTCAATGGTCCGCTGAGGTAGAGGCAGAAGTTCGATCAGGGTGGTGCGTAGAGCGGTGGATGTGGAAGGGGAGAAGGTAGAGTATTAGGTGGTGGATGGAGGTTTGAGGTACTATCACCACCACCACCAGGTGGTCCACCCCGGGCTCCAGGAGCCGGTGGGTAGGGGTGGGGCCAGCTTCAGGCGATATAGTCTTACAACCCTGGTGCTCCAGAGATGATTAGAAGTACGATATGTGTCTTTTCCACCCTATATATGGTTCTTATAGACACAGGTTCTAGCCACTAATTCCTTTCTACAGACCTTATTTAGAGATTGGAGATTCCAGTGGATCAGTTGGATTTATCCATACATTGAGAGACTCTTACAAGAGGGGATTCAATGATCACACATTGGTTTCAGCAGTGTGAGATTACACTTAGAGGAAAGAGACTCGGTTGGGATATCCTAGTAGTGGTGTCTATGCCTTACAACATCATTCTGGGTATGGACTAGTTATCCACAGTTCATGCTCAGATTGACTGTTTTAGGAACTGAGTGTGGTGTGTCCGTGGAGAAGGATCCAGGCTTTCCTTTACTAGAGAATTGGAAATTCATGCAGTGTAGGATGGACTTTCTCAAATGAGGGTGTTGCTGATCACTCAATTGTTGGATAGCCTCACCCTTGGTATGGTGGAGGAGAGGAGTCCCTAGTTTCCAACAATTGTGGATGGATATCATGACGTCTTCACCGATGGCGTTCCAAGAATACCTCCTTACCGAGAGGTTGACTTCTACATTGATCTATAGTCCAGGACGACATTGATATCCACACCTACATATCGTATGGATCCTATGGATCTTCGTGAGTTAAGCATATAGCTAGAGTACTTTCAGAGGAAGGGCTTCGTGAGACCCAATGTTTCACCCTTGGCAACCCCATTATTGTCTGCTAAGAAGGCATATGGGAGCTTAAGGTTGTGTGTGGACTTCCAATGCCTGAATCAGGTAATAATAAAGAATAATTATCCACTAACAAGGATTTATTACCTCTTAAATCATTTAAAGGTAGTGAGATGATTCTCTAAGATAGACCTCATGTCAAGCTATCACCAACTTTGGGTGTGGGATGAGAATATTCCGCAGATGGTTTTCAGATGTAAATATGGACACTATGAGTACTTAGTGATGTTGTTTGGTGCGAAAAATTCCCTAGAAGTGTTCATGGGACTCATGAATAGGATCTTTCATCCTTACCTAGACTGTTTATAGTGATCTTTATTGATGACATCCTGGTGTACTCGACGTCTGAGGAGGAGCACACGATACACTTGAGGATGGTCCTGGACTTACTCTGAGAGAACCAGCTTTAAAAGAAACTCTCAAAGTGACAGTTCTAGAAATGATAGGTCCAATTTCTAGGACATGTCATTTCAGATGATGTAGTTGCAGTGGATCCGGTGAATATATAGGTGGTATTTTCCTGGGATCCACCCAAGAGTGTGCCTGAGGTGAGGAGTTTCTTGGGTTTGGTTGGGTACTATCAGAGGTTTGTGCCCGAATTTTCTAGGGTACTATCACCCTTAACAGATTTGACATTGAAGGGAAAGCCCTTTGTGTGGATAGAGAAGTGCCAGAAGTGTTTTCACGAGTTGAGATGGAGGTTGAGAAGTGATCCCATCTTGAGACTACCAGATGAGGGTGTCAGGTAAGTTGTATTCTGAAATGCATTAGAGAATGAACTCAGATGTGTCCAGATGCAGGGGAAATAGGTGATTACCTATGGATCATGCCAGTTGAGACAGCATGAGAAAAACTATATGACCCATGATCTTTATCTGGTAGTAGTGGTCTTTGCACTAAATATGTGGCAACATTACTTGATGGGGGAGCAATTTACCGTCTACTCAGACAACAAGATCCTCAAGTATATCTTTTCTCAGAGGGACCCGAACTAGTGATAGTGTTAGTGGATAGAGTTCCTCTAGGATTATGACTTCTAGATTTTTTATACTCCTGGGAAGGGGAACATGGTAGAATATGCACTCAGTAAGAGATCCCACTTACAGTTTCTGAGTGAGGTGTTGGAGCAGCTTGTTGCACTGCAGATATCCTTCATAGAAGATGGTGGAGAAGCTTATCTCTAGTCGATGGTTTTCACCCCTCCTCTCTTGTAAGGATTCATGGAGGCACATCTTGGGGATTTCAAATACAAGTCTCGAAGTGCTTAGTTATCCACAGGGCAGTCCCTTGATAGATATTTGATAGGTAGGGAAAAAATTGTTCTCTTCAGAGGGAGCATGGTTGTACCAGTGGCATCGCGAAAGGAGGATTTGAGGGAGTTATAAACATCCCACATGGAGTTACATCAAGGCAAGGAGAATATGTACCAGGACCTTTGACATTAGTTCTGGTGTCTAGGGATGAAGAAGGAAGTGGCAGAGTCTGTTTCTCGATGCCTCACTTGTCGTTATGTGAAGGCAGAGCACCAGGTTCCAGTAGGCTTGACTCAGCCACTCGATCTTCCAGAGTAGAAGTGGGATGGGATATCAAAGAAATACATGATAGTTTTTCCACACATGACCAGGGGACATGATACCATCTGGGTGATCATTGACCGACTCACCAAGTATGCCCACTTCCTACCCATCCAGGAGTAGAGTTCCATAGAGAGATTGAGATGCCTCTACACACAAGAGATAGTTTAACTATATGGATTACTATCTACTACAGTCTCAGATTGTGATGCATTCTTTACTTTCTGATTGTGGAAGGGATTTCAAGAGGCATTTGGGACTCACCTATGCATTAGCATAGCTGTCCACCCAAAGACAGATAGTCAAATGGAGTGGACCATTCAGGTCCTAGAGTACATGATATGTGCCTGCATAATTTATTTTTCCCATTTTTAGGGGGATCACCCATCCCTGGTGGAGTTTTTGTAAAATAACACCTACCACTCCATCATTAGTATGGAACCATTTTAGGCCTTGTACGAGTGACCCTGAAGGTTGCCACTTTGCCGGACTGGCCCCGTAGAGTCATAGCTCATGGGCTTGAATTTGGTGTAGGCTACTATAGAGAAGTTACAGGTCATCCTAGAATAGGTGGAGACTACACAGATCTATCAGAAGTCCTATTCTAGTAGGATACATAGACCCTTGGAGTTCTAGGAGGGAGACCATCTGTTCCTTCAGGTCTCTTCTCAATGTGGGATATTGAGATTTGGTAGGGGCTGAAAGTTATCTCTGAGGTTCATAAGACATTTTCTAATACTGCTAGAGTGGTTGGGGTGGCATACCACTTGGCTCTACCTCCACAGTAAGAGTGGGTGCACAATGTCTTTCATATATCCCGGTGAGGAGATATGTACACGACCCATCATGTGTTATCAACTGGGGAAAGATGGACATTAACGATGGGGAAATATTTGCAGAGTACCCAGTGGAGATAGAGGATAGATAGGAGAGGACCCTTCATGGTTGTTCAATCCCTCTCATTCACATTTAGTGGTATCATGAGATCTTCAAGGAGAACACCTAGGATTGGGAGGCTCAGATGTCTCATATTTTTATTAGGTAGCCCTTGTTTTGGCTTTCGGGGTCATCAAGACCTAAGGTTGGGAAAATGTAATGACTCAAATTTTTATCCTGTTTATTTTAATAAATTAATTTGGAAAATACTAAGACCATGTGATGAAACGACACGCGATTTTAGGGCCTAGTTTTCCCAGAATAAACCTTTGAATAAAGTTCTGTTTTTAATAAAAAGTGCTCGGGTGGATAACTTTGAACCTTAATATCTACTAAACGGGTTCCCAGGTCAAATATTTGAGGGTATTATTTCATGTGGAACAAATAATTTACCATATTTAGGTCCTAACATAGTTTGGTGTGGTCTAGATAAAAAAATTGGATTTTTGACGTGACCATCATTAAAATATATTAAATAAAAAATGATGCAACCAAGATCGTCCTTTTTATAAAAAATCTTCATCATAGTTCCATGGTTATCACCATAAACCTATAGTTTCCCTGAGACATATAGGATAGGCCCCCTCGATGAAAAATGTTTGCGAATCATGATCAGAGATGTCGATCGAGATTGCTCTTCAACGAGTCATCAATGACAACGAATCCATGGTAGTGAACGATCCAATCCCAAGTAGGGAATGTAATTTTATTTGGTTTCATTCCCCATTCTCTATTATTTTCCCTATAATGAACACAAATCAATTGAAAAATTTATTTATTAACAGATTTTTTTAGTGTGGTGTTGGGATTTATGTTGCAGGGTTTGAATTGGGGTTTAACCATAATTAGAGTTGATTTATGTTTGGAATTTTTGATCTTTTCCCTATTTTTATATCTAATGTGGATGGATCAATTACAACATGAACAAGTCCTATATCCATCCAAATTTTTCTATTCTTTTGTTACTCCCCCCTATTTCCCAAAATATGTTATCATTCTTTGTGGGTGAAATGATTCAGAACGGGATCTCAGACCGCGGTGGTGCATGGTGGCGGCAGTAAGAGGCGGTGGTCAGAGGTGGTGGATCCTACCATTCCTAGTGGAGAGCGGTGATATGAGGTCATTGGTTTGATGGCCGATAGCTGGAGATGGTAGTAGGAGCCTATAGAAGCATTGGGTGTCATATGTGATCCACAACCAGGCAGGTCGTGGCAGCGGCGGACGACCGTGGCGGAGGGATGTGACTCACCAGAGCTGCGTCTGATGG
The DNA here is from genome assembly GCA_963277665.1 of Viscum album. NCBI lineage: Eukaryota > Viridiplantae > Streptophyta > Magnoliopsida > Santalales > Viscaceae > Viscum > Viscum album. Next base: position 152,601,772 of record OY728138.1, read on the forward strand.
GGGAGCCTGTGGTGATGACAAGCTACAGTAAGAGGATATGGTGACATAGGGACATGGCTCCCTAATCCACATTGAACAGAAGACCCATGGCTAAGCCGTGAGTTCGAGGTGATCACGTGGACGAGCCACGTTGACCAGGGGCGTAGCCAGTCGGGCCACGTCCGGTGCTAGTGAACCAGCCTGAAAGTTGTGGGTTAGGCATGAGATGGAGGATTAGGATGGCAGTGGGTATGGCTAGTATAATAGGATGGGCTCAACTAGGGCAGGTTGGGCCTATCAGGTTGGGTTAGACCAGACCCGGACCCAACCATCCCCTTTTTACTAAAAGACCCATAACTTTTAAACAATAATATAGTTTGATGAGCCATTTGTGGAGTTGAGACCCTCACAATGAGGAAATACTTTTAAGATGTATTATTAGGTTTTTAGTGAAGAACAAATTAGGTGAAAAGATTCCCCTTGGTTCTTTTCTATAGGATTCAGTACGATATTGCGTCCACATCACTTGATTGAAATCCCCTCGAGAGGATAGAGTCCCGTATAGAGTTGTGACATAATCCTTGGGACTGGAGTGATACTATATCACCATGATGGAGTTTCTTGGGTATTCACATGACCTCCAAGTGTAGGGTGTTAACCCCCCATCTAGTGGTTCGTATCAATAAGGTTCTCGGTATTCTCTGAGGAGAATCCCCTACGTTATGAGCCGCATCGGTAGGGTTCATGGTATTCTCTGAGAAGAATCCCTTGTGTTGCGGGTTAATATAGATTGGGTTCATAGTATTCTCTAAGAATAATCCTCTATCTATATATCATGATCTTTTAATTTCTTAATCTCTTTGGTTAGGTCCCAAATTAGCGGGACCTCTTGTAAGAGTTCCTGATGACATCAAAGCTCGAGGAGTGGGTTCTCCCAGAACAAGTGTGCCTTGACTAGAATCCTTTGGCTGATGATTATTTTTGACTTATATTTTCATTATTTATGGTTGTTAATGATTATATCTGAATTTTTCTTGGTATATTTATGGTAATATACCTATATAGAGATTATTATGAATTCTTTTGTGGATTTTCCTTTTTGGTTTTTGGGTTTCCTACTAAGTATTGTTTTACTCACCCCTGTACGGGCTTTGCCTGCATGCTTCATGTCTTTTGAAGATGACCAACACTTCAATGTATTCATAGGCAGAGTAGGACCAGGACTAGGACTAGATGGTCATTATGAGATCATATGGGCCGAGGTGTTTTCAGCATCTTTCTATAGCAGCTTCAGTACACTTATTTACAGGTTGGAATTTTTAGTTATATTTCTTTTAGTGGTATTTTATTCTAGCCCAATTTAACTTCCTTTACTTTACTTTTTTATTGTACTATGTGGTTGGTTATTATTTTATGCATGCATAGTGATTGGTGTTATATATTTTTATTTTTTTGGGTGTTTAGATGTGTGTGTGCGTACAGGTACTTAGGAAAATGCCTCCCATATGCGAGATATACCTACTCGGTGCTAGTTTCTATCCCCTGGCCTATTAGAGGTGGGATTTTGGTAGTCATGGAATGGGACCCACTGGGATGGGTCATGACATCCCTTACATTTTTTATTCTATAAATCTATTTTCTCAGCTGGGCACTACTTGGAGAAAGGAAAAACTTCTAGAGAAAGTCCTTCTATATTTCATCCTAGGTGGTGACTTATCTAGAATGAATTTTGTAAATCCATTATTTGTTTGACCCATCAGGGGAGAATGGAAAAACCTTCTAGCTAATCCAATCCTTTGAGATTTCTATGGGTGTGAAATTACTATAAAAACTACCAAACACTCTCAAGTGTTAGCTAGGATCCTCTCATTACAAGCCATGAAACATAGGCAAGAGTTGGATCATTAAATTTTTTAGTTCAAAAAAATTTTATTATTTGGTTATTAAAGATGATTATAATTATTGAAATTAGGTTCAAATAATTATCTTAAAATTATATTCAATTGAGCTAGATTGTCTTCCATTTTTTCCAATACTACAGTAACACTAGTAGAAAAAGAAAATAAGGATGTGAAAATTTTCAATGGTACTATGAAAAACTCATTTTCCTCTTGTTAAATGATCCTTAGAGTCCTAATTTTTTATAGTATAGTTATTTCAACCTCTAGGTAAAAAACAATAAGGTGAGCTGAACAAGATCTAGTCTTATATCAAACATAATTTAAATGAAACAATACAAAAAAAACACAATATTGGCCTTCATCCCTAGTTATGGTACTAGGTTGATGAGGTTTATATTATAAGGATTTGATCAAGAAATATTTAAACCCGGGTATAGTAGAAGTAAAAATTAGTTTTTCACTAGAGACAAAGTTTTATGGATGTGTTTTTACATTATAATGTGGGTTCAGTGTGTGCTAAAATAATTGATTGCATTGTTTTTTAGAGAAGGAAGTAAGTTTGGTTTTAAAATATGTTTCAAATATAAATTTCTAAACTCATTAATCCCCTAACTCCCTTGTTGAATCATTATTAAAATTATTTATCCTTTTATCTTTCTCTAACTAGATAAAACCTCCCAGATTTAACTCCCCTACATTTTTGGCTTGAATAAGGAAATATAATTATTATTGTATCCCCCAATATTATCTATACTAGTGATAAAATATCTACAATAACCCCTATATTATCCCACTTACCATTATCATAGTTATTAAAGACTTACTAGGTGTCATGTGTGCACAAACTAGTGAATAAGGGAAGATGAATTTGAATATAGAGATAATGAAAACCATACACTATGTAAAACAATCAAAATAACTTCTAGGAAAAAAGCAGAAATATATTTATCATTAATGAATATAATTCAATGATAAAGAATGGGGAGATTATATTAGGCTCAATCATTGATGCCCTAGTGTGATATCACTAGATACATTACAATAATAGCTGCAACTCAAAATTAATCAAGTGATTTAGTGACTGCCCCCCCCCCCCTCTTTGAGTGAATACTCCTCTTCTTATAGATTTAGTGGAATGATTGGGGGAATCTCTATGTGCTTCAATATATTCCTCCCCCACATGAGCAACATGACCTCTTCTTCTTCCTCCCTCAACTGCAGTACCTTCAAAATATTCTTTAAGGTTAGTTCCCATCTGCCACATCTTCAATCAATTCCAATTTTATAGTCTAAGGGTCTATTTTATTGAGTTGAGAACACACTCAAATATTCCATTTATATTGGTACACTTCCCATAATCTTCACCATCTTCAATAACTGGATAGATTCCACATGGAGATTATGAATTTATTTTCATGATTTAAGAAAATAGATAAACTAAAATTTTATTTGAGGTTGAGCCCTATTTGATTTAGGAATGTTGATTACCTTTATATACTAGTTCTTGCTAATTTGATGCCTTTACATGGATCTAGAATACATCTATTACCCTTATGTTTCTATTTTATTTCATGATTCATTAATGGTTTACCTTGACATAGGGTGATGATGACCTTTATGTGGCCTTAGGATTCATAGGATTAACCTTTACATAACAGCACGTATTTCAGTTATACCTTTACATAGCCTTCATGTGACCTTGATGCATCGCCTTCATTACCTTGAGGCATCTCATGTTATGTGGTGATACCTTTATATATCATATGGTGCATACATTTTAAATTTATGCAGCATGTATGACATAGCTTATACCCTTCCACAGGAAGCTAGTTAATTTTTCACATCTTCCTTAAGACTAGAATCAACTTTACACAGGTCTGGATTACCTTAATATATGGAGGTGCCTATACGTATCACTCACCCACAACGGTTTCCTTGAGATAAAATATATAATGCACCATTTACCTTTACACAGCTACATGAGTACCTTGATATAGAAATTTTCTTACCTTTACACATCCCTCATTACCATAATGTATCTCTCAGCATATGTCGTCTACCCATTCATAGCCTCAAGAAGACCTTGACATAGCCCCTTGTCCACATGATGAGCTTTACACCATGGATATGAGTACCATAGATTTATTTCATATGATTTTGGTAATTTATATGATGGAGCCACTAAAGTGATGAAGTTTTACTATGAAGAAATATTTTCGGAATAAAATGTATGATGTTGAGGTTGAAGTCATTATCTGACTAGTGAAGTCTTATCGTAGAGTCATATGATGAATTTGTATACTTTCTGGCTAAAATTTGATAATGGGATAAAATTATTATGATCTTTTGTAGGTCGTGTTATCTATTGAAAATGCATACACTCTTCTATTTAAAGTCATATGATGCATCCCCTTTTCGTTTTACCCAATTTCAAACTGTAAATAATAAAAATACAACTTTCAGTGTAGGCTTTATCCCAAATTAATTTAGAATTATTATAAAACATGAAAATCATATTAAAAAATCCTTCAAATATCCAAGATATAGAATTCAAGATAAAATTATGTATTTTTAATTTAATCTAAAAAAATTAATAAAAAACTAATACTTAATATTTAATCAATTAGATAATTTAGTTCCCTATTTCCGAAAAGTATCAAATATTATAGGTGATTACCCAAGTTTTTTCTAAGTTATTGGGTTAATTTAATTTTAAAAAAATATCTAAAAATTTGGGATATATTGTCTCTCATCATCTTGTATTCTTGAAAAAAAAATAAAAAAAAACATAGAAAGGATAAACATAATTGCCTATGTCTGCAACAATTCTCACACACTCATCTCAAACTGCCTCACTTTAGCTTTTTTCTTTTACTAAAAATATTTTTTTTTTATTTTCCAAAAAACACTTTATGGTTGAGTAAGAACCACAAAAAAGTCACACTTAAGGCAGTGAAAAGATATGAACCTGAGTTTATAACAAAAAATAATCATCATACATACCTTCAGAAATATCCTGCTCCCTCTGAGAGTCAACTATATAGTCATGATAATCTTGAAAATATAAGGGATGTAATCCTACAACTCTTTAGATTTTTAAGGATACAAATCACCTATAAAGGTAAGGGGATGTAATTGAAAATCCCTCATCACATATGCTATCAAGGGCTATAATTGTGGAAATTCATTCCCTATAGTTTGAAGTAACTAGGATAATCCATCAAGAAATTTAGGATCAAAGGGAAGTATATAAGGCAGAGTATGTTCATATGATCCTTTTAGAAGAGATTCCAAATTTTGGCACAGAGGTATCCTCTACATTTAAGTAAAGATCATATTAGATTCTAATTCCAATGATATACACTAATAATTTTTCATAATAGAGATATAATCAAGTAAATACCCTGTCCCCTCTCTTATTCACTTCCATTTTATCAAGTCATTTTATATTTCTGAAACATATTTTAAACATTTTTAATGCATAATTTAGTAATAAACAGGAAAAATTTAGCTAACTTTAATAACAAGGAAGTTATACAAAGTAAATGAATCAATAGAATAATTTTTACTAACAAAAACATCACTAATAAATAAATATAAAACCACTATTTATTTATTGTTGATGTATTAATACAAATCTTTTTTTTTATTCTAAAAAAATTAATTATCACTGGAAAGAACACAAAATGTTATGTCATCCCTTTAAATTCATACCTATAGATGTGTTCTCATGATATATGAGACTTAAAGGATTAAAAATAACTCAAGGAGGAAATCAAATCAAAACTATAATACCCATAGTAACTTAATATTTGACCATAATTAAATTATCCATGTAACAACCTAGACTTTTATATATGAAATTTTCCTTTTAAATTAATTTGTGTAATATTTAATAAATCGCATGCACTAGATAAGTCGTAATTGCCTAAAAAATATTTTCTAGTAAAAGAAATATTGTTTCACAATGTCTGTTATATTATAAAAGTAGATAGAAATACTATTACATTTCATAGTAACATTATACATAATGAAATAATATTTTCTATAATAGAAAATAATATTATAGGGAGATAAATGAAAACGAATAATGCACGCACTAATGTATACTACATAGGCCTGAATTCTTCTATAAAGATCATTCCTACCATAAAGACTGTAGAAAATAAAGAGAAGTGTCAGTAATAAGATAGAAATTATCAAAGGAGGTGTGAAACCTTTGTAAGTAAAGTAGTGAATGAAGTGGAATGAGAATGGTGGGGTATATATAGGATGTAAAGTATAATATGATTGTTGGGATCTGACCGCTACCTGACCATTGCAATGTAACCACTATATAACCATTTGAATATTAATATTACCCACTATAATATTAAAATAATAGTTTAAAACTATTTTCAAAATTATTATATAAAATAATATAATTTTATTCAATACGTATGTTATTATATTGAAATTAGAATTATTTATGGTGAATAGATAATGTGTTTTCCTTTGAAAAATAATATTGTAGAAAAATGTGTACTTTTTATTTAAAATTGTTATTTCTAATAATTATACATTTATTTTGATAAAATAAACATGATATTTGAAACCAATACTTCGAAATTAGGTTAGGGTGAAATTTTGAAAATTTTCTAAAATACAATTTTTTTCTAGAATAGTAAAAATATAGTTTCATGTTTTTTATATGTTTTATAACTTCATAAATATTTAATAATGATGTAATAAATAATATAAGAGAATCCATGAGAAAAAATATATTTCCTAATTAATCTGTTTTATTTTAATTAACTAAAATTATTTTCCAAATCTATAAATAACTTTCCAAAGTTGAAAATAGAAATTAATACTTTTAAAACAATATTTTGTGGAAATAATACTCTCTCATTCCCAAAGTAATATTAAAAATTTGATTTTGGTTATCCAATGTATAAAAGTAAAAGCCCATGCCTTAAATGTCCAAAACCATGAGCTAAATCCATGTATAATCCAATGGTTTTCTATTTTCCAAAACCTAGATTTCCAAGGGATATATTTAGAAATTAATAAACAAATATCCTAGTTTTTATATAAATAACCACCTATAAATCACATTTCATTAACTCCCATGATCTTTATCACATCCCACCCTCTATTATTATCTTATTAATCCCTTCATAAAATCACTGAAGCTCTCATGGAATCACCCCTCTAAGATTACAAACTGATATTTAAGTTAAGGGTGTTCTCCCTTATATTTTCAATCAAAGCATTTTACTTATTTGAAGACTTTTGATTTCCAAGTGGATATAATATAATGTGCTCATACTAATCCCTTATTATCCAAATGATTCCTTATTAATGAGATTCTTTCCTTATCTATCATTAATCCCTTCCATGACATTTTTTACACCTGTTCTGCTGGAGAAATTATTCTTTGATTTTCCATGCAACACCCTTATGTTGTGAAAACCCAAATCTATTTTCATTTAAGGGTATTAAACTATATATAGATATCCTTCATTGATTGGGTACCTCCATATATAGAACCCACATTCATTACTCATGACATTAAAATGATGAAACATATTCTAATATTATATTATCAATATAACCAATGAAAAGTTAGAAAATATGATGGGTACACCCTGATAGTACTCCAATGCATTGTATAATGTTTGCATATCATGAGATAACATGTATGGTGCATCGGTGGTTAGTCTAAGAATATTATGTTATGATTTATTAGTGGTTAGCTTTAAATTATTCTTATGATGTTATGTTTTATGTTTTTCCACATTCCAATAATACCATGATTTTATGATTCCATTTTATCATATTATGCCCATGTGTGAGTATGTATGATTCTCAACTATTTATATTATCATGATATGCCTATTCACTCATGTATTATTTATCATCATGTTATGATTTCAATTTAATTTACTGGAATTTATATCTCACCCCTTCATTTTTTACTTCATTGGGTTATCCTGTGAAGTATTAAGAGTTAAAATGAGACTTGGAGAAAATTATGGAGTTTTAAATAATTATTTTGTATTTTATTTTAAATTAATGGTTTATTTATATAATATCACAATATAATTAGGTCTATTAATCATCTGGGATTATATTATATGGATATTTATGTTAAAAAACATGTAATAAAATGTATTAGAAATATGGGTTGTTATAGTTGGTATCAAATGAAGTTATGTTTATTTTTTGGGATCCAGATTATAGAACATTAATAAAATTCATATGGTTATCGTCACCTAAATCATAAAAAATAGTCCTAACTGGACACCTAATTTGACACTCCTATGGGATATGCTTCAGATAATTCATTTTCACTTTGAAACCCATTATAAAGAATTGAATAAAATGGTAGGTTAATGAACTTAATAAGAAATAGACCATGAATAATCGAGATAGAAACTTATAGATCCATAAGTTATAGCATATATTGAATTCATTATAAGTTAAGTTATATCAATTTTATATTCTTATTTAATCATTTATCCCCATCCAAAACGTTATTTTAGAAAATGGATGGAATATAAGGACTTGTTTCAAAAATATATGTGATGGTAAATGTGATGATTTTCCTAATGAAATTCCTAATATGATGAGACTAGGAGTCAATAACTTCATGGATATACTAGAAAAACTAACTCCAATTATGAGTAATAATATTACACCCCTACTTGAATCACTAGGTCTAGGTCAGAGTTCTACAGGACCTCAAGTGAACCTCCCCATATTCTAGAGGTTTCCGGTTAGCGGTGATGGCCTATAATAATATTGGAGGGACTATGTCATTATATCGAGGACTAAAATGGTTATGGAAACAACTAAACAATGGTAATTTTCAATAATCAACAAAGTACATAGTAAAATAACTAAACATAATTCTATATTAATTAATGTTTTCACACAAAAATACTACATGTTTCACACTAGGTCGACCATATATAAAAATTAAAATAAAAAAATACAAGGAGGATCTCTTGCAACCCCAAGCCTCATTCTAATATCATTCCCTGTATACCCATCGAGAAACATAATTCTGATCTTCTATACATCTCATTCTTTGACATGAAAAAAATACATAAGGTTTGTATACATACCAAGATTCATATGCAGGGTATGAGAATAAACTAATCTGTAGGAAATCACTAAGAACCGCTAATATATGTCATTATGTGTGTGTGTGTGTGAGGAAGATAAAGGCATAAATAAATATTCATGTTGAGTCATCATGTGCTAACCAGGCCACCATGACACTTGACAAGATACAAATACCCATCTGGTCATTAGTTGCTAACCCAGACACCCCGACACCTAACCATACCTACTTTAGTTCCATACAAAAAATAAATTTAGAAGTATTTGTTTCATGAATTGTATCATATTGTATGGTACACACATAGGTTCGATAGATTCATCAAACTATTTAATAATTTCATTTCACCTTTAAGGGAAAATCGTAGTGTCTAAATTTCAACCCAATTCATGGCTCTAGGAAAATACACACAACCATGTCTTGACCCAATATCTGGCTATAGGGTAATCCACATTCAGAAATATCTACTCAATATCCGGATTTGGGTAAAGCCACACTACCACATTCCATCTTTGATGGTGAAATCACAACCTTCCAAATCCAATGATGTCACTCCCCATCAAGGGGTCCAACTGGTCAAGCTATATGAACCTAGTACCATGAAACCAATCATAGAGGATCCATACCAGCATCCAGACATAATCCATTGTAAGAACCTAGGTTTTTTGGAACTGGTCAAAATCCCAACCCTGTTTGAATTTTGACTCTCTTCTAAGAAAACTAGAGAAATTGGACAATATTGGGTTAATCTTTTGAAGTTGGGGAGGTTGTGCAGGTGCGCACGGTTGGCGCACGGTCTGTACAAACCATGAAAAAAAACCGTGCGAAGTCTCTGGGTGAGACTGTGGGCTCTGTACGAGCGACACACGGGCGACGCACGGTTTTCCAAACCGTGCGATTTGGTCATGCGAAGTCTCTGGGTGAGACAGTGGGCTCCGCATGGGCAATGCACGGTTTTTCAAACCATGTGGGTTGGCCATGCAAAGTTCTTGGGTGAGGCAGTGGAAACCGCACGGTTGGCGCACAGTTTTCTAAACCGTGAGGGTTAACCGTGAGACCACTTAAATTTAAGGTTTTTAAATTCCGGGCCACCTGAGAATTCCCATTCTCCTTTTTTTCTTCCTTCCACTCGGGTCTTATGTGGGGAGAGCTGGATAGACCTTCAAATCCCTCCCAGATCTTTTTACGAACTCAGTTTTGATCACCGTTTGATCCGTTGGAACCCCCTTGGTAAATCCTCGATTCTTCCTGGGCTATTTTTATTGATTTCTGTTCTAGAATGAGTTTTTAGGGTTTGATCGGTTTTGATTCTTTTGTAGATCTACCACATTCTAGACCTAATTTAAGGCAGATATCGAAGTAGTAGCATCATACTAGTATGAGGTAGGTGGTGCATAGCTTCTTTCATGTTTTCATGGACATTTTTTTGGCGCATCCTATGGTGCGTTTTAGGGTATTTTGAGATAGACCCTAATTTATTTTCTATTGCATTTTATTTTGTTTATTACACCTATGGGACACCTTTGGGTATGCCCTTTGTCCTGTCTTAATTGAGCAGGTTCGGGCAAGAGGTCGTTGTTCACATGGGGCATTTTGGCCGGGGGTTCCAAAATGATAATACTTGAAATGTATTGGTTTAAACTGTTAGGTTTAGTTATTTAAACCTTAAAACGAATTGTTGGAGACCTTAGAAACTTTAGTGCTGGTATGGGGCAGCACTTGCTTAGTGAAATTCATCTGTTTAGATGGTTTTGTATGTTATGTGTTCTGTTAAAATGCGATTATATATGTGATGTGTGGTTTTGAATATGCTGGAACCTTCGGGTTGTGATGGGTATGGCCCGAGTTACTTGGGTGGTTTTGACCACAAGATTGGGCTTCATGGACGTCAGCTTGAGGCAGTATGACTGTTAGGATGGGATTGGCCCAAGGTTACTTTGGGTGGTTTTATCCACGGGATTGGGTATCATGGATGTCATCTTGAGGCAGTACGACTGTCAGGTTGGGCATGGCCCAGGTTACTTGGATGGCTAGGCCATCAGACTTGAGCGGCATGGTCACAGAGACACAAGGTGTCAGATGTGTGTTGGATTAGGTATTATTTTGGTGATTACTGCTAACCCAAAACTTTGAGTAGTGTGCACACATAGATACTCTGTGATGAGGTGGTTTTGACCACTCGTGTTGGTATAGGCCCCTGTAGATGTGGTTTAGGTACTTTGTTGGGGGTGCTTGACATAGAAAGCCACGTGGAAGGTGAGGATCCTCTAGGGGATAGCTTGAGGTTATCATGTTGGGGGATGAGACTCACCATGATTTTAGGGCAGGTATTGTTGTCCCTTTAGTTATTTATTTGAGGGAAGGTATCGATGTCCCTCTAGTTACTTATTTTAGGGTAGATATCTCCATCCCTCGGGTTACTTTATTTGAGGGCAGACATCGTTGTCCCTCCGGTTATTTATTTGTGGACAGGCATCGTTGTTCCTTCTGGTTACTTCTTGGGCGTGCCTTTAGGGCGTCGGTACTTGAGGCACAAGGTGTCAGTAGGCACAAGGTTCCGGGTTACTATTCTCGGGAATGCCTTCGGGATGTCGGTACTTGAGACACGCAGTGTCGGGGGGAACATGGTGCCGGGTTACACGATAGAGATTCCGGCATTGGCTGAAGCAGGTGACACTCCATGGTGGATGCTGAGCACCAGTGGATTTTGTGTTTATTTGTGCATCACATTGTTACTTTTTCCCTTATAAATGCATTCCTTCTTAAACAATTATATTAGGTACGCACCGTTGGGTGGTATTCTACTGAGATTTGTCTCACAACCTGCACGGGCCCTTCGGGACACGTGAAAAATTTATGGATTTACCTGCAGGAAAGAGGCCAGCTTCAAGAGTTGGGCTATGTTAGTTGTTTCATGGAGATTGTATGGAACTTGAGGTCTTACCGATATGGAGTTTATCTTGTTTTGTTTCCCCTCCTGTATTAACATGCTTACTTGTTGTAGCTGTTGTTGTTTAGCCATTGGCACCCATTTTGTATTCAGATATGTCTGACCTACTTTTAATGCACGTTTTATTGTCCAGTGGTATTTACCTGTGTTCAGCATGCTGTTGTATTTATTTCCGTTTCTATTGTTATATTTATTACTTCCGCTATTTATCTATATTGATTCTGCTTCCACCCTGTGGGTCTGGTTCGAGTCTGCTGAGTCTTTTATTCCACTGCATCCTTACTGTTATACTTGGACCAGTGCCGTTATTATTATCCTCTGAGAGGGTATAGCCTCCCGACTATAACTATTATACCCTCGCTGCTAGTCGGAAGCCTTTGGCGTTCAGGGAGGTGCGCCTAAGGTAGTAACACCTGACCCGTTTAGCACTGTTTGTGTGGTTGTTCGGGTCTCGGTCATGAAAATGTGGTATCAGAGGAGTTCTTGAAAGGGATTTAGTAGCGGTGCCTTGCTAACTACTAATGAGTTTTAGAATTCTCTTTTTATTTTTGCTGTTTTTACTATTTGGGATATGGTAGACTGGAGATAGTTTGTTACTGGAACTGGGTTTCTAACTTGTTCTTGGGTGCCTGCAACCCCAAGTAAGAGGGATGAACCAAGTTTCCATGGGTGGAAATTGTTGTATGCTTTTGGTCAGATTACAGTTAATATGATTTCCACCTCGGTGGATCACATGGTGTGTGATGTTATTGATTGTGATATGTGACCCTTGACCCAGTGTGGTAAGGGAGAATTGGACCTTGGCCGGTATGGCGAGGCTTGTTTTCTTGGATTTTGATAGGCACATTTTAGGGTATTTCAATTTCATAATTGCACGTATGCTTTGTGAAGTGATAATTCCATGTGAATAAAATCAATTTCCATGCTTAGTATTCATGAACTATAAAAAGGTGAAACTCCTGAAAGAATTTCTTGTTTATTGCAATTTTTTATTTCAAGATTTGTATATTTGTAGAATTTCATGTGGAAGGATATTTGGGTCTGGCTCTTATGAGAGTAGGAAGGTACTATCAGTTGAGGTGATTTTGATTACCAGGATTGGGTGACTCGGTCGTCGGTTTGAGGCAATGTTGGTTGTCAGGACGGGCATGGCCCAAGGTAATTTTGATACTTGGCTCTGTTAAGGGCGGGTGAGGAGGCCGTGAGGCCAGGGATGTCTTGGGGCATGGGTTGCAGTGGGGGATATTAAGGGTAGTAGTTATGCACTGCATTTTACTGCTTTCCTTATCTACGTAGAATATATACTGATATATATATACATGTATGGGATGTCTGACCATTTATGGTATTCGGCGGGTTCCTCCTACACGTCTCGATGGAGCATCAGGAAAGTGAGGATACAGTGCCGTAGGTGCAGGATCAGGTTCAGGATTCAGTACAGGCAGAGTAGGAGCCGCAGGTACAGGCTCAGGGACAAGATCAGTTTTAGGATCCAGTGCAGGCAGGACAGCAGCCGGGTTTGGCAGTGTTCAGGCCATGGCTCGACGAGCAGCTCCGAGTTAGCCTAGTGTGTTTCTTTTAGGGGATCAATATAGGTTCGCAGGGTACAGAGCCATCTATGGCGTACCTTATGAAAGAGTTCCATTCACAGCACCCGCTGCTTTTTCAGGGTGAGGGTGGTCCATAGGCAGCTGAGAACTGGATAGAGAGCATGAAGATGATCTTCGAGCAGCTCGAGATGCCTCTAGGGCGGAGGGTCAAGTTGGAAACGTACATGCTGCGAGGACTGGAAAAGCGTTGGTGGGATGTGAAGGTTCAGGCTCGCAGGCACAAGGGAATTTCATAGAAGGACTTCGAGGACAGGTTCTTCGAGCACTTTTACCAAGAGACACTGAGAGTAGAGAGAGATTGGGAGTTCTTGAGCCTTCAGTAGGGAGACATGTCCGTCAAGGACTATGAAGCTACATTCACTGAGTTGTCTCTCTTTTCACCTGGTATGGTAAGCGATGACGCAGCTAGGGTGAGGCTCTTCAAGGATAGATTACAACACACCATTCGGGTTCAGGTAAATATCTTTCGGCTAGGTTCTTTCTTAGTGGCGGTGAATTAGGCGCTCATAGCGAAGGGAAACAAGCGGTATAGGCCCCATATTGGCCGGACGACAACTTCAGTTGAGGGTTCAGATAGTAGGAAGCGAGGACGAGATGAGTTCTAGCAGGGCGGTTAGGCCAATGACTCATCTAGACCACCTCGTAGCAGTTCTTATGTGGTTTGATTTCATTATGGAAAACTAGGACATGTTCAGACTCAGTGTGATAGGCCTCCGAAAGACTGTTGGGCATTTGGATAGGTCGGGCATCTAGATAGGTTCTGTAGGCAGCCTTCTCAGATAGTCAGCTGGAAGGGACCTAGACAGATGGTGGCATCTAGAGTTGGTTCAGGTTCGGTGCTAGGATAGGGTAGCCTAGGTTCATTTTCACACGATGGAAATGACAGAGACAGAAGGAACTAGAAGAGGGGTTAGTGGCCAGTGACTGGAGCAGCACCACAGGGAGGCCAGGCATCAAGCATCTGTACTTCAGGCCAGGTGCACGCCGTGGAGCTTCCAGAGGCTGAGCAGACTGGTGAGCCGACGACCGTTAGAGGTACACCATGGGTGTGGCCATGTTTTCTATGTTCTCTTTTGGCATGACCTGTAGAGGCATGTCCGTTTTGAGTGCACTAGGTGCACATGATTTATGTAGACTAACTAGATGTTGTTTAGTGGGTTTGACAGCATCTCAAGTGCGTGATATATTAATATATATAAGAATGATGTTCCATGGGCATTGGGGCATCGAGGATGCGGGTTACTTGAGGTACCTTGGGCATCGGGGTATCGAGGATGCGGGTTACTCGAGGTGTCGCGGTCATCGGGGCATCAATGATGCGAGTTACTTGAGGTGCTAGGCACCAGGTTCGTTTTGAGCATCCATGGGATGCAGGACCTCATGGAGGCGGACATCGATGCGGTGCGAGATACGTTTGGGTGTCGGAAAGTACATGGGAGCTCCAATGAGGGGCAGGGGTGACGATGAGTCACGGGAGGACCTTGAGTCTGGAACATAGGTTTGTGAACCTTTGCTTGTTCTGAGTTTTTTCGGGTTGAGACCGAGTTAGGTGATTCCTAAGGTGGGGATCCCTTTGAGGAATTTGGCCAGAAACTTGTGACTGGGGAAGTCCGGGTTGCTTTGATCGGGGTTGTATGTTCGGTGCCATCCCAGGGTTTCATTTTATAGCTCGAGGAATAGCTATGTTAAGGTGGGGATATTGTAAGAACCCTGGTTTTTTTGGAATGGTTAAAAATCCCGACCCTGTTTGAATTTTGACTCACTTATGAGAAAACTAGATAAATTGGACAATTCTAGGTTAAAATTTTGAAGTTTGAGAGGTTGTACTGGTGTGAACGGTTGGTGCACGGTCTATACAGACCATGCAGACAAACCATGTGAAGTCTCTGGGTGAGACAGTGGGCTCCACATAGGCAACGCACGGTTTTCCAAACCCTACGGGTTGGTCATGCGAAGTATCTGGGTGAGACAGTGGGTTTCGCACGGGCGACACACGATTTTCCAAACCGTGCGGGTTGGCCATGCAAAGTTCTTGGGTGAGGCAGTGGCAATTTCACAGTTGGCGCACGGTTTTCTAAACCATGCATGTTAATCATGTGACCACTTAAATTTAGGGTTTTTAAGTTCCGTGCCACCTGGGAATTCCCATTCCCCTTTTTTTCTTCCTTCTACTTGGGACTTACGCGAGGAGAGCCAGCCGGACCTTCAAATCCCTCCCTAATATTCATCCAAACTTCGTTTCGATCATCGTTTGATCCGTTGGAACCCCCTTGGTAAAGCCTTGATTCTTCTTGTGCCATTTTTCTTGATTTTAGTTCTAGAACAAGTTGTTGGGGTTTGAACGTTTTTTATTCTTTTGTAGATCTACCATGTTCTAGACCAAATTGGAGACTGATATCAAAGGAGTAGCATCGTACTAGTACGAGGTAGGTGGTGCATACCTTCTTTTGTGTTTTCGTGGAAATTTGTGTGGTGCATCCTATGGCACATTTTAGGGTATTTTGATAGAGACCCTAATTTATCTGCTATTGCATTTTAAGTTGTTTATTACACCTATGGGACACCTTTGGCTATGCCCTTTGTCCTATCTTAATTGATCAGGGCTGGGAAAGAGGTCGTTGCTCACATGGGGCATTTTGGCTGGGGGTGAAAAAATGATAAAACTTGAAATGTATTGGTTTAAACTATTAGTTTTAGTTATTTAAACCTTTAAATGAATTGTTGGAGACCTTAGAAACTTGAGTGATGGTATAGGGTGGAAATTTCTTAGTGAAATTCATCTGTTTAGATGGTTTTTTCTATTATGTGTTTTGTTAAAATGTGATTATATATGTGATGTGTGATTTGGAATATGCTGGAACCTTCAGGTTGTGATGGGTATGGCCTGAGTTACTTGGGTGGTTTTGACCACAGGATTGGGCGTCATGGACGTCGTCTTGAGGTAGTACGACTATCAGGTTGGGCTTGGCCCGAGGTTACTTTGGGTGGTTTTAAGCATGGTATTGGGCATCATGGATGTCAGAATGAGGCAATATGACTGTCAGGTTGGTCATGGCCTAGTTTACTTGGATGGCAAGGCCATCAGACTTGAGCGACATGGTCGTAGGGACACGAGGTTTCAGAATTGTGGTGGTTGAGGTACTATTTTGGTGATTACTGCTCACCTAGAACTTTGAGTAGTGTGCACACATAGATACTCCATGATGAGGTGGTTTTGACCGCTCGTGTGGGTATAGGCCCCTATAGATTTAGTTTAGGTACTTGGTTGGGGGTGCTTGCCGTAGAAAGCCACATGGAAGGTGAGGAGCCTCTAGAGGATAGCTTGAGGCTATCGGGTTGGGGGATGAGGCTCATCGTGATTTGAGGGTAGGTATCGCTATCCCTTTGGTTATTTATTTGATGGCAGGTATTGTTGTCCTTCTGGTTACTTATTTGAGGGTGGATATCACCGTCCCTCCGGTTACTTTATTTTAGGGCAGACATCGCTGTCCCTCCGGTTATTTATTTGAGGATAGGCATCATTGTTCCTCCGGGTTACTTCTTGGGCGTGCCTTTGGGATGTCGGTACTTGAGGCATGAGGTGTCAGGAGGTACAAGGTGTTGGGTTACTATTCTTGGGTGTGCCTTCTGGACATCAGTACTTTAGATATGCGGTGTTAGGGGGCACATGGTGCTGGGTAACACGATAGAGATTTCGGCATTGGCCGAAGCAGGTGACACTCCATTGTGGCTGCTGAGCACCAGTGGAGTTTTTGTTTATTTGTGCATTGTATTGTTACTGTTTTCCTTATAAATTCATGTCTTCTTAAACACTTATATTAGGTACGCACCGTTTGGTGGTATCCTACTGAGATTTGTCTCACACCTTGCACGGGCCCTTCAGGACATGTGCAGACTTTATGGATTTACATGCAGGAAAGAGGCCAAATTCAGGATCTGGACTACGTTAGTTTTTTCATGGAGATGGTATGGACCTTGAGGTCTTACCAAGTCGAATTTTATCTTTTTTCCCTCCTGTATTAGCATGCTTACATGTTGTATTTACTATTGGTTATCCATTTGTTCCCTTTTTGTATTCAGATATGTATGACCTGCTTTGAATGTATGTTTTATTTTTCAGTGGTAGTTACATGTGTTAATCATGCTGTTTTATTTATTTCTGTTGTTGTTGTTGTTATATTTATTGCTTCCGCTATTTATCTATATTGATTTTTCTTCCGCTCTGCAGGTCTGGTTTGAGTCTGCTAAGTCTTTTATTATGATGCATCCTTACTATTATACTCAGACTAGTATCGTTATTATTATCCTCTGAGAGGGTATTGCCTCCCCACCATACCAATTATACCCTCTCTGTTAGTCGTCAACCTTTTGCGTCAGGGAGGTGCGCCTAAGGTAGTACCACCCGACCTGTTTAGCACTGTTCGGGTGGTTGTTCGGGTCTGGGTCGTTACATCCATGGTATACCAAGTAATAATAATTTCATAATAAGCATGGTATTATGGGTAACACACACAAAAACAAATGTAAATCACATCAAATAAGGGTCACATGGTCTAAACATGCACACACATGTGAATCATTCCATACAATTCCATATAAAGGCCCCAAAAAGGTAAAAACTTCTTGTGTTGACCCCACAGCTTAAAGGATCGCCTTGATGATAACCTCAGGAGGAAGGGTCTAGGACCTACCCAAAATCACCCTAGAATTCCAATACTAAGTCTGTAACCAATTATCATGACCCAAGATAGGGTATCATCTCGCATCTCTTAAGGAGACAATGTAACACTCAGCCAAAAACCTCTTATTCTTACCTAAGAGGCTCTTGGTAAAACATCATGTAAATCTATACAACCCATCTCATGTCTTGAGACCTCTCAACATCTCTCACTTTCATAATAATCAAAATCACACCTTGGTTATATAATTGTTGAATAAATCTAAACATCCCAATTTCTTCCAAGAACTTATCACAGGATCAGGGCATAATAATACCCAAAAATCGAACATAAGGATCTCTCGGTACTCAGCTGCTCTACCCAATCCCAAGAAAAATGCACACACATGAACACACATTCATAAACATACATATGGTTTTGTATGAAATGGTCCACCTACCTCAAATGGAGTTACCATCCTTACTGAACTCTGTCAAGACTCTGTCCAACCCGACCACGCCTTATCCGAGCTTGTACCCCCACTCAATCTTTTTCTTTAGAACACATGTCATAAATAATTAATGATAAACAATTTTAATTATTCATTTAATTTAATAAAATGTGGTATAATAGTTAAAAAGCCCATTGAGCACCACTATTATGTCAAAACCTTGACCAACCTCACTCAGAGGGTCTGTGGAATGCCCTTGACACCATCCCATGAAAAATCTATATCGTTCAAAACCTGGAAAATATTTAATTATATCAAATTTCAAATAAACCTCAAACAATTTTAGTGTTGTGACTTACATCCCCCAAAAATATGATGGAAAGTTTATAGATATCATCTTGGAGTATCCACCATGATCCAGAGGAATCGCCACTAAATCCTAAAATAAAAATGAGGGAAATAATAGGGTAGTGGAGGGAGGTTCAATAAAAGAAGAAAATAGAAAATCTTATCTTAGAACTTAATCGAATGAACCCGAATTCTCTTATAGTAAAATAGGATTAAAATAGAGGAGTGAGAGGGAAAATTGGATAAGAAATGGTCTTTCTCAAACCCATACCAAACTAAATCCTAATATCTCTGGCATGAAAAAAGAAAAATAATCACTAAATTAAAACAAGATCAACCTAAACCAATTAGCTAGCCGATAAGCACAGTAGGGGCATTGGCACATTGGTTATCACACCAACTAGATAGTTGTTATTTAGTTGTTTCTGTATCCATAGGGATACCTCATACCTTATTCAGTTTCCTACAAAACACCTAAGGTCTCCCATGAGTTTTAAACTATGTATAAAGACACTAGTTTAGGACTTATAAACATTCATATTTGCAACCTAAACCTCAGTTGTCAAAATGGACTACCCACAAAATAGAAAAGTTTAAATATCCATAGTACTTTCCAACCAATAATGACACTTATCATTATAAACTACCCACCATAATTATTGTCATCCTCAAGAAGTCATGGTATTCATCTAACCATGTCTCTCGATCTTCCAAAGAAACAATCTCACTGAAAACTGATCGCATTCCATCTTTGAATGCCAAATGCACTACCACAATGCATATATAAAACCAACATAAACCATTCACCAGAATTCAAGACACCTTATTATTGATAAAAAACACTAATACAATGCTCATTACATCTATATTTTATGACACATCTCAATGTCTTCTATCGGTTCTTCCCAAAGATTATGGTACTCCCCATCAAAAGTATCCACTCAAGACCGCCAATTTCAATATATAGTGCTCCCCACCAAAAGAATCCCCTAAAAAACACACCTCCAATGGTACTCTAACCCTTCAATTATTTCCAAACAGTGATTCCAATGAGGTTTCTATTTCACTTCATTCAGTTCTCACAACAACACTAATCAGAACTATTTTTATCAACCTTTCCAAAACACTTATTTTCACCTGTCAACACACCACTAAACTAACTAATCTTGTTGCCTCAACTCCCGGTGTATTTTTTTATCTTTAATCACACACATCAAAGTTTAAACTCTACACTTGGTGTAATTCCATGATTGGACCACTAACCACATTCTATAACCTTATTTATCTTACTCAAACCACTGGAAAACCCCCAATATGACTCAGTTTTGGATCATGACAAATACAACCTACATCTAATGTTGAAATATAGAATCCACCAAATAATGAATTCAAATTTTTATTTTGGTATTTACCTTGGAACCAAATAACATCATTTATACTTCACTTTGACACTATGGTGTCACCTCAACCATTCACTAATCAGTTTTTTCACCACCTCTATAATCCTCCTAACATGAAAGTTTTCTTTCAATGATTGATAGGATTATCCCTACCATTGGAGTATCATTATTTTCACCAGCCAAACCCAAACACACTTTCCAAGGCCTATGCTCAACCTATCACCACACATAATGGATGGACATGGTTATATTTCTTATACTTGATTAGAAACTTCAAAAATTGATTAATGTCTTTTCCTAACTCACCAGGAATGTCTTTCTCAAAATTTAAAAAATTTATCCAAAACAAGAGTTAAATACCCCCAACCATCTTCTGGTGAACTCTAAACCATAAAACTTCCCTTAAATTTCCCTACAATCACTAACCACACTAGGTCCCAACATCACATGTGTACCACTATTTCCAAGACAAACTCTCCCAACCATGAAAACCATAGAACTATATCAAGGTTAACTCTGGATCATCCATTCCACTAAACCTGATCTTCTACTAATATAACCTATTATTTTAGGGAAATTTCAAATTATTATCAATAAATACCATTCCATTATCCCTGCATGAATCTTAAAAATAAATTGGTGACCTTACCAAAGTATTATCTCCATAGTTTTACCACTAACAAAAATCACCATAACAATATTATAATAGTGATTATGGGGTGAATCCATGAGCCAAAAAAATTCTCAACATATCCATAAAAGTCTCGATAGTCTATTTGAAACAAATTCAAGAACCGCACATACCCATCACACACCTTCCCTCACACACTGATACTTTTCTTAAAAATCATTCTTGACATCCACTATACTTCATCCAGGGTAGAGTGACCAACCAAGAACTTTCCCACATTTCATCACTCAAGATCCTACCCAGTATCACCTAATCCCAATGGTTTCCCATTCCCATGAAACCTAATCGCATAATATGACTCTTACTCTAATGATTCATGTATCATCAAACCTAGGCTTGCACGCATAACCCACTGATCATGCTCCCACTCATGTCATATTTGTCCAACTAGGAGAACCCCAACTTTCATATTCAAAATTAGAACCTTATTGATGAAAACATTCTCCACACACCACCCACCACATGGGTTTTTATTCAAAACTAATGATAATCTTCCTATACTCTATCCCTCTTAGGTCTGACTAACTAGGATACTCACTCTCTATCCAATAAGAACTAAATCCAAAAACCAATACATCAAGAATCCTCTAATCCCACCCTTGATTTCCTAAACCCAATTCCAAAAGAACCCATGCACTCCACAATAGGATCCTAAGTTATATTTCTCATACCTTTCTATACAACCCACTTGGGGTTTCCAAATCCTCACAGAAACCTATTCACATCCTTAGATCATTGCTCAGGAATCCAATGCCTATATTAACCCATCAAGGTTCCATTATTGAGGAATAAAATGCCCCTAATGACCAACTAAGGATCTCTAAGAATACATGGATAAAGGTTCTTTATTCCACCACTAAAGACCAGCCTTCACCGGGATTCAGATGAATATCCCTTGGAGAAAAATTAGTAAAATCACACACAAGTAGGCACTTCTCATGTGAGTAATATGTTCCTAGTATAATGCATGAACATGGGTCAGTTTTCAAAATAAAAATATCCAAAACCATAATAATATCTCTGATAAACCTATAATATTCAATAAAAATATTATAAATAAGGGTGAAAAGGAAGAACAACAGTCTCATACCCCTATTAACCATGACTTCCCACTAGATAAGTGTTGAAAAATCACCAGTCCAAGGTCCATAAAATGTTTCAACACATTACTAGGAAACCTTTCTACTAAATCCACAAATAATAAAACAAAAAACCTCTAATTCCACTTTGTAACACCCTAAATTGGATCATTGGGTTCGAGTTGAAGTTCCATATGACCTCAGGAGGACCTCCCTATTTTCCAAAATATTACGACTGGTGGTTAGGGCCTAGAATAATAGTGGGGAGACTATTACTTCATATCAAGGTATAAAATATAAATGAAAACATCTAAAAATGGTAATCCTTAATAATCATCAAAGTATATAGTAAAATCACTAAACATAATGTTATATCAATTAATGTTATCATACAAACATAAAACTAGTCATCCACTGAGATGACCATATATAATGATAAAAAAAATATGTAAAAGGGGTGTCTTCTAAAACCTCAATCCTTATCCCAATCCCAGTAACAACATACTCATTAAGAAATGCAAGACTAATCCACTACACATCTGAAGATTTAACCAAAAAAACAAGCATAATGTTTGGATACATACCGAGATTCCCATGAAAGGTGTGAGCATAAAGTTAGTAGGGTCTCACCAATCACCCATAATATATTTCATCATATGTGTGAGTATACACAAGTTAAATAATTTCATAAATAAACATTATCACCGAGCCATCGTGTGCTAACTAGGACACCATGAAAATGAGATGCACATGCTCGTTGGGTCATCAGGTGCTCACCAGGCCACCCTGGAAACCAACTGAACTTTTTTTCACACTATACCTAAAGGAAAGTTAAAAATCGAATTTTTATGACCTAGATAATGTTGTATGGTCCACATATCAAATCATGTAATTTAACCAACTATTAAATAACCACATTCCACCTTTAATGAATAATTCTACACCCACCTTTAAGGGAAAATCATGATGTATACATGTTGACCCAATTCATGGCTTTGGGGAAAGCCACAAAACCAAATTTTGACCCAATATTTAAATCTGAGTTAATCCATATTCACAAATATCAACCCAATATCCTACTATGAGGTAATCCCCACAACCATAATCCATCCATGAAGGTAAAATCACAACCTTATAACCACAATGGCATAAATATCTCTCAAAGTGGCCAACTAGTCAATCTAGATCAACCTAGTACCTTAAAACCAATCATAGAGGATCCATATATATATCTAGACACAATTCATAGTGAATAATGTAATAATCATGTCATAATAAGAAAGGTATCATAGTCCACACATACACCACAATTTGAATAATATCAAGTAAGGGTCGTATGGGATACACACACCCGCATGTGAATAATAAAATACAATTCCATAAAAAAGTCCCCAAAAAGGTAAAAACTTTTTATGGTGGTTTCATAGCCAAAAGTCTCACATTGGATCTAGCCTTTGTATGTAGGGTCCAATTCCTTCCCAAAAATCATAGGAAATTCCAATACCAAGTCTTTAACTGATTCCTACAACCTAATATAGGGTCTCATATCATGCCTTTCAAGGAGAATATGTAGAACTCGGCCACAACCCATGTATCTCACCCAAAAGGATCTAGTGAAATACCTAGTATATATTTTAAACCCATACCATGTCCTCATACCTCACAAGATATCTCATGATCACACAAAGCACTATCTCCCCTTGGTGACATAGTTTCTCGACAAATATGAATATCATAAGTGTTTCTATACACTTATCCCAGGTCTAAGGAAAAATGATTCCCCTAATGTATAACTTATGTTTCTCTCAATACTCTACCACTCTACTTGATCCCATACAAAATACACACACACAAGCACACTCATTCATGAAAATATATATGGTTTTGTATGAAAGTGCGAACCTACATCAAATTGAGTTTCTATTCTCAACAAGCTCCACTGAGACTTTTCCTAGACCAATCGTGCCTCATCTGAGCCCACACCACCACTCAAGCTCCTTTACATCACACATTAAAAAAATTATAGCTAATTATTTAATTTAATACAATGTGTTATAATATCCAAAATTATCATTGAGTACCATCATCATACCATAGCATCGAGCAACCACACCTAGAGGATTCAAGACACACCCTTGGTACCATACAACATGAAATACCTATTATTTGACACCTGAAAACCATTAATTTCATCCAATTTCAAAAAAAACCTTAAATGAATTCAAGGAGTTAGCATACCTACATAAAAATTATGATGGATGAAATACAAATAACATCCTGGGATGTACTCTATGTAAGCTAAGAAAAATCCTTATCATTCCCAGTCGATTCCATAATTCTCCTATTAAATCGACATTAAATACCAAAATAAAAATTATTAAATTAAGATGTATGTTAAGGGAGTTTCAAGAATGGAAGAAAATAAATGATATTAACTTAGATATTCATTGCAATTCACATAGATTATATCTTAGTCTAATAGTATTAAAGTAGAGGTATAAGAGGGAAAACTCATCAAAAATGATATTTCTAGAGCCCCCTGCCCAACTAAATCCAAAGAGTACCAACATGAAAAAATAAAAAAAATACCCCAATTAAAATACACCTGGCCTGACCCCATCGGCTAGCTATTGAATCTCACCAGCATATCGGTGGCCCACCAGGTAGTTGGTTCTCCTAGTAAGGGACCTAGTCTATAGGCCATCTCATCATCTATGTAATGAATCTTGTTTTTATCCAAGGTATAATCCTAAGGGAATTTTAATTTTGGAGTTTGGTGGACGGGTCATTCTTTGAACCAAGATTCAAAACGTAATACCAAGATTTGGAACACTCAAAATTTTTGTTTCTAGACTTTGTTAAAGGACCAATAGTTTCCTCAGGTGTTCTATCTAGTTTGAGCAGTTTTAGGCTCTAAAAAACTCAAAAATAGTAAGAACAATTTAGGTTGTATAGTTTGTCTGAAACTGTGAATCCCATTAGAGTAAACCATACAACTCTTTCAGTAGAGTTGTAGGTATCACACAAGTTAATCTAGTCATGCAAGTGGAACTGCATGGTCATGTTCCTTACTATAGTTTCTTGATATTGGGATTTTTCATGGGTTGTGTGTGGTTAGACAATCCGTGTGTCTAGACCACGTGAGGGGGTTCTTAGGGGGTTCCTTAAGAAAAGTTGGTGCACGGTTTATCCAACCGTATGGAAAAAGTATGTTCCCCTTTAAATTTTAGTAAATATATGAATTTTCCTATAATGAACATAAAATCTAAACCCCCTTTCCTTTTCCCATTTCCCATAGATGAGTGCCCCTACTCCCACCTATGATAGATCTCCCTCTCCCATGGCTAGGCTTTGATGTCGTTTTATTATATAGAATCCAAATAAAACACCATGGAAAGGGTTGGATAGTTAGAGATAAGCTCCCAAATCCTTTTTTCTTCCTATATTTTTTTCTCTTCCTAACTATTTTGATATTTTGGTGCGAGCTCATTCACCCTATTTTTAGGTCGAATGTTCATTCCTTATATTTCTCTCGAACTATACTAAATTAAGCCTTGATAATTGGAAGAGTGAAGTGTCATTGGTATAAGGTAGGAGGTTTGTAGAAGTTCCCACAAGATTCATCATTTTATAAAATATCCATGTTGTGTTGCACATCAGACTTACCTAATGTCACTTCTAAATTATCATTTTCCTTAAATTTAAATGAATAGACCTCCTTATTATGTATTTTGGACTCCTACTTATATGTTTAGAGGTTAAAAACTCAACCCAAAACACCCCTTTAGGGTGGGTTCATTAAATAGATTATGTCAAACATTGTCTTCTTAAGACACCCCATTTGAGTGTGTCATTTATATATATATATTGAATTGGGTTGATACATACTTTAAAAACATTGTTGTAGTGGGTTACTTTATTCCTTTTTATGAAATTTAATATTATAAATTAAATGAAATTAATTTTCTGATAACAATTTCATGTTTTTTAATAAAACCCATATGTTGACATGTGTGATCTTATAATACAAAAAGAATATGTTTTTTATTTTTTTATTTCTTAGATATGTGGCCTGATCAGTTAATGGAATCCCCTATTTTATAACTGAAATGGTAATTTGGGCATGACCCTTAGTGTACCTACTTGATTTGTGTGAGGCATGTTCATATATACATGGATGCATTGGTAATTAAATTTAAAATGGAAATAATGAATTATGAACGTCATGAGAGATACTCGGGTTCCATCCATGGAACACCAAGGATGGGTTCATCATGTGTGTAATAAACTCCCCTAATAGATTGTATATGTCAGGGGAGATACCGATATTCCAGGATAGGTACACCATGTGTCTTTATTACCCCATAATGAGTGACACTGGTTCCCTAGGGGATACACCTTGGACAGACTTGGTGGCTAGATGGTTACACCAAGCCATGAGTGAGACTTTGTCCCCTATGTGAGATACTAGGTATGGGATTAGTGTATATTGCATCATAATAGGCCAGGAGTTATATTTGTGAGGCCTTCTATGGGTCACATTGGATGAACTCTGATTAAAGTGATATTTTATAGCGCTCTTGGTGTGATACATGGGTTCCTTCATAAGGTTCACCTTAGATGGGGACAGGATGCTACTTATTTAATTTTGGTAGATCTTTTTATTTATAGTAAAGGTTGTAGATGCTTTTTTTATTTGAGGGAAGTGTCCATCAATCAAAATAACATTCTTGGGATCATACCATCTCATGATACCTATTTTATAACTTTTGTTATAACTTAACCCTTATCAAATTTGAACAGGTTTCCCATTGTTCATATATTTCCATCTTAGGCTAAAGATGGTATGGTTGAGCCAAGTTTCCATGAGGAACATAAGCCTGACTTGGTTATTTGTTTATTTTTAATTACTAATTTACTCATTTTATACATGTACACTACTTATTATATATGCATGAACTGTATTATGCTATAGACACTATTGGCAGTGGCCTACTGAGTATTTATCACACCCTGTTTGGGCTACCATTGCACTGGGCTACCCAAACAGACCTCATTGGTTGTAGGAGCAGGTTCTTTGACTTATTTCTTATGTTTTCATGCTTGTACCTGGAAGTCAGGATCACAGTACTAAGCTGGTACTTTGGATGCTTTTGGAGACCACCCTATAGGTTTTTGAACTGTCTTTTATTATTTTGTTTTATCGCACTGTACTGTCTACTATGTGTTTTTTATTTTATTTTTATAGAATCTTGTGGAAATGAATGAATAGTTGTATACCTTTAGAATTTGGAAATGTTGTTTAGATATTATATTTATCTTCTGCTAACCTATCTTGTTTTATTATTATTAATTATGTTGTTGTCTATTGAATATTTATCTCTTATACCATTGTGTTTCTTTAATCATGAGGTTATAGTCTCCCCATTATATCATATTTAGACCCTCGCTTTTAGTTAGTAGCCTTTCATATATGGGGATACATTCTTGAGGCCATGTGGTGATCGGTATGTCTATTGGTTTTGTAGTCAGTTGGGTTGGGACGTTACAAAGTGGTATCAAAGCATTATTTTTCCTTTTTCTTACTATTTTGGGCTAGTAGAAAGGAGAATAGGAACATTTTGTTTCTTGGTAAATAGTCATGCTTTGGAATAATCAACAAACATATGAGGAAAAGTCCAAGTGTCTAGGGATGGGATTATTTTTTGTGTTTTTCATTATTATATTTGATTAAGATTTCAACTTGAATGATTGGATTAATTTCGTCTTCTTACTAATTTATGAGATTTTCATATTTACCCTTGTCCTGATATGGTAAGGAGGTAGTTTTAAATGCATCATTATAGGCACATAGGGATTCACATTCCATTCATATTCCATTCCATGTAGATTGAATTGCTAGGATTTTTGAAATTATTGATGTGCCTTGTGTGTTATTTTTCAACCTATTGTCTACCATGTTAGTAAATTATAATAAAATGTTTTATTTTTACCTACTTAGGTATTTTATTATCATACATGTTTGTATAATACGGTCTATTTTTAATTAATCACATTTTTTAGTACATCCTGATTCTATGATTTAATTAATATTCTTTCTTTTATATTCAATGCTTGGGTGTTTTCCCCTACTTGTATAGTGGATTTTTATTCTTTAGTTATTATTTATAATGTTTACTTTTATTTAATTCTTTTGATAGAATTCCATTAAAATTATAATTTAAAGTTGTATTAAATAAAATGCCAATATCAATCTAAATGGTGTTTTCGTACATAGATTGATGGTGAAATTCTATTAGACAAACCAATCATGGTGTGTATGATCCATGAACCATTGGTTTCATGGGATGAAACAGACTATTTGCGATTAAATGGGATCCAATTTGAAATTTCTAAAGTATATGGGAACTTTATAAATTCTAAAATGGTAAACCCTAAAATAGAACCATTGCCTATAAATTTAAAATACCTTAAAACTTTTATAAATATATATGTTGTTAAACTTTAAAAAAAATATGAATTAGTTACCTTTATAAGGGTTTTCACCTTTATTACTTAGGCATGATGACCTGTATGACTAGATTTCTAAATGCAAAAATGGATCCAAGTAGGTTAGTTGGGGAATGTTTATTAAGAAATGAACCATTAAGGTTGTTTTATATTTCAATATTTAAAATGTTTAGGTTGCTATTAGTCAAAATTAAAATGAATTAACGGGACCCTAGTAGGTCACCTTTTCTTTGATATGCCTTAGTGCTTAAACCCATGGGGTATACTTATTCTATGTTATCATGGTTATTTAATGTATCCATGACCATTTATATGGTTTTACACATAAGTGTATGTTAACATGTTACTTGACTATTTCCCTATTTGGTTAATAAAAGAACTATTTTTTTCCTTGAGCTATATTAAGATGATCCCTTGGTTAATTAAAATTCCAATTACCTTCTAAAAGGTGTTTTCCTATATAGATTGTAGTTAAAATTTTCTTTAACTAAGCTAATTGTGAACATTTATAAATAAATGAATGATGTTGAAAAAGGGGTTTCTAAAATTAATGGAAAAATTATTATGGGAATTCAATTAAATAATTAATGATTAAAATAAAGCTTAATATATCTTTCATATTATGTTTTGTGACCTTAGATAAATAAATTACCAAATTCCTTTTTCCTTCTTATTGGTATTAGTTTTTATTTAAAAAATAAACCTTGAAATTGTTAAGGAATTAATTTTTTTTGGTTTAATTCCCTAAAAATAAACCCTTAATAGGATTTCCTAGTGCTAAACATCGCATAAGGGTAGTTTTAATCTTTATTGACAGTTTCCTCGAAGTGGGAACGTGATCATTACCCATAGTATTCTTATTTTATAGCTCATAGGCCCTTAATCCTAGTGATCATTTACAATAATGGCCCCCTAGTAACTTCAACACTTTCTATTTGGGTAAGGGGCTGGACCTGGAAAGGTAGTTCCCTCATAACATTTAATGATTTTCCAAATTCTCTGGTTAGTTCTTTGACGAGTGGTACCCTTCGGGTGCCACTATCCTGTATAGTACATTTAGAGTCCAAAATGGAACATTTGTATTGATGAGTGATCATGTAGTATTTTGAACTTTTTTAAAGGAATGATCATTAGGTAATGCTCAGTTCAGTGGGTTAGACAAGTCTAGGGAGTAGTTAGTTACTTAGTGGGCCGTGTGACCCTTCTCCTCTTCCTCTTCAATGACGGACAACTTGGTATATTGTCATCCTTCCTTCCAAGTCTCATAGGATGGCATGCATGTAGGATATTTCTTTTACTATAAATGTGATACTAAGATGTGTATCTACAGAGTGACTATGGATAGTTTCAAGGGTGTCTTATTTTCTTTTGAAACCTCAGGGTCATATTCATTGATATTTGAGGTAACCATCGAGTTGTTTAATCATGAAGTGGAATGTTTGAGTTTGTTGGTAATTATTTAAGATTTGAGCTGTTATACTTAGATCGTTAGTCATATACAGAGTATAGTAACCTAGGAATTATAGAATTTAAACTCTCCCCAGTGCTTGAGATGATTTTTTAAATAGGATCGTGTGTTTTAGTACACTGGTCAGTTGTTTGGACATTACGCCTAATTACATGATGTATGGGAGTATGAATCAGAGGAGAATTACACATAATCCTAGAGAAAATTTGTTCAAGCGTGCTATTAAACAGCTGGTTTCTTTCTCTTTTGGGTTAATTCTTGGTAAAATCATTTTATCCACGTCCAAGACCCTCAGATAGTGGTTGATGGATCATGTGTCATGGGATGAGTACCTTTTTAGTAATTCCAACAATAAGGAACCTCCTAATGTGGGGAGTGTAACATCAATCTGGGAAATGTGTGCCCTTCCATGTTAAAGGAAATACACCTAAAGGGACCATCTAGAAATGTTCAGTACCAATTTTGAAATCCTGTAAGAGATGGTGATTTTTTATTCATGTCAGTGCCTGTGAGGCAGTGTGACAGTGAAATGGTTGGATGTGTATGCAACCTTTGTAAACACTATTAGTTAGGGGTGGACATCGATGGTTATGATTAAGCATGAGAGTGGTAAAGAAATCATGGTCAGTTTTTTATGGTGAGTATGTTGGTATAACCAATATTTTCCATAAGAAATCAACCATTGGTGGTTCAACTGATCTTCCTTTCAAACTGTTTGGTATGGTTGGGTGGAAACCCTACCGAGAACCTCATCCTGAGTGTAGTGGGTGTATATTTAGTCTTTTTGGTAACTATTAATTCCATATTAGTTTAATATTATTTGATATGATCACATAACCTATCTTGAAATCATCTAGGATACACTGAGAGATTGTTGGTTATTGAACACACCATGAGTCACTTTTTTATTTCACCCTTACACCACTGTATTAAATTGATTTTTTATTGTAAACTAAAATTATTATAATAAATTTAATTTAAGATTAATTAAATTATTTTGTTTTTATCACTTTTAAAGGGGTAAATTTTCCCTTTTTGATGTTTTCATTGTAGTTTGAGGTGATTTGGAGGGCCCAGGATAAAGTTGAAGAAAAATGGGTCAGAGAGTGCAATATTCCAAGAGCACTTGTGGACTAAAATTGAAACAGAAACTAAAAAGTTCATTTAATTGGGATGATATTTTGTTTTCTAATCCAAAATTTAGTTTTATGAAACTATTATTAAGATACCCAATCCCAATTCATCTATCAAAGGGCCCAATAAAACCAATTTTTCCAAGAAAAATATTCTTCATGAAGTCAAAAGTGGTGTTCTATATTTTGTTCATATCTGGATCTTTCAGCCTCCAAATGATACCAAATTTTCATTGTATATTTTAAATAGGTGAGGTAAAAGTTTTTTAATTTTTTTAAAATTGATATAATACTTTTTGGATTCTAAAAAAATATTATCCCGGTGGTTTTATGAAATCTAGGTGCCCAAAACCATCTTCCACTTTGCCTATAAATTGGCACCTTGGGGACAACATTTGAAAGTTAGAACATAAGGAAAGGAGATGAAAATTTTGAGTCCTAAAGGAGTACTATACTCATCCTATAATTTTTTTAGTCCCCTATCCTCAAAATGGGGTCATGGATGAAGAAGGAGATCCACCTGAGCTTCCTCATCTCAATGATGGGATAAACTATGGGTGATCGTTGTGAGGGAGCTAAACACATGTTAAGGGAGTTTTGATGATTATATTAGCTACAATTTTGGATTAATTTTGGTTTTAAAAAAATTTCATTCCATTTATCTTACATTATTTAATATTTTAATTCTTGTTTTGATGCATGTGGTTGATGTGATCTTAATTTATAACTGATTGGTGTGAGGTTTTGAGTGTGCGACTTGTGTTTTTCCGACTAAAAAACACAAGAATCCTTTTATTAACCACATTATTTAGATTTCAATATTATTTTTAAGATATTATTCCATTAATATGTGATTGAACTTATCAATAATATTGTTATTTCAAGGTTTTTTTCTTTAAACATTGATATAAAATCTTAGGAATTAATCAGGATTCCAATTAATTTGAACCATAGAATTATTCCAAACCTGAATGAATCTATAGGAAATAATGAACTTGATATGTGTTTAGTTAAATAAAAAAGAACCCATCATCTCATATTTTTCAAAATTCAATTGGTTTTTCAACTATTAAAATCTTTAAATTAA
Source organism: Viscum album (assembly GCA_963277665.1). Taxonomy (NCBI): domain Eukaryota; kingdom Viridiplantae; phylum Streptophyta; class Magnoliopsida; order Santalales; family Viscaceae; genus Viscum; species Viscum album. The sequence goes on from OY728138.1 coordinate 152,634,145, forward strand.
GTTATTTTTTTTAAACAGTGTTCAAAATCACCATCCTCTTTTAGTACTTTTTATTAAAAATTAACACTCTAAACTTATCAATTATCCTCAAGAGAAGACCTAGGGACTACCCTATACTATAAAATCATCATTATAATTATTATCAATTTGACATTTCATGACAACATGGTCAAATTTTGGCACCGTTTCTGGGGATCTATTTTGTTTTTAGTATCTATTTTTATAAAAAAACATTGTGCATTTTGTAATTATTTGTTCGCTTCTTTTCTTAATTTTTTTATGTTTATTTCTAAAATATTCCTTTTTAAGCCTTTTTTTTATTTTATCTTCATTAGGGGAACTAATTTATTTTGAACACTAACCAGATAGGATATTTCATCATTGAAACCAAGAAGCACCAAACGATCTTTTGAAGGAGGACACAGAAAACATCAACACTCTTCTTGATCCTTCTTCTTCATTCGAAACAAAAATAAAGACTAAAATAAACATGAATAACATGGCAGAAAATAAATAAAAAATAAAATAAAAAACCTCACTTTATGTAGATATTCATCCCACATACATTAAAATACAATTCAAGGCGCCCAATTTTGAACATAAATCCAGTTTAATTCACTAATTACTAATATTCCATGGACTTTCTAGAGATTATTCACATAGGTATATAAAAAAATTCATCTTATTTTTTCTACATTAAAACCTGATAATGTGTATGAAGAACAATTAAATCTTTGGTGATTCCCTTTTTTCATTAGAAGACACTACAAAATATTAGTTGTATTATGTTAATTTACCTATTATAGGATAGGTGGACATAAAATTCCTTTTTCTTGAAAAATACTCCCCATCCACTTGAACTGCAACAACAAGGAAATAAATTTTTGGGATAATATAATAATAAGTGAAAACACTTCATGAATACTATAAAATATTTAAAATTCTTTGTTCATGTTGCCCACACCACTAAATAAATGATCAACTTTTAATCAATAATTTTTTTGAATGTTTAATTCATGTTAATCAAAACATGATTGATGTTGTTTTAGGTGGTATGCTAGTTTATAAAACCCCAATCGTTACAATGTCCCTCATTGATAACATGGTTCATAATACTCAATAATTCGGTTTGAGGTCCTGTGTACCCATTCGAGGTGTCCATAAGGTGAAGAGTCCTAAGTATGATAAGGTGGACATGAAGCTTGAAGAGGTAAGTACCCTTCTACGACAAATTTCTCTTTCCCAAGGGAAATACAAATCTCATCCTCCCATCCATTTTGGTATTTTTTTTCTTCTAACGCCCATTATTCTGATCAATTCCATCAACTGAAAGAATCTTCTGAGATTTTTTAGGCAATTTTTTCTCGTATTCCCCTATAACCAACCAATTAGGAAAAAACCATACTATCCATCCAACCCTAGGTAGAAAGACAACCAAGCCTATAGGCAAGGGGGTATTCAAACTAACCTCAATAACAATGGAACCAATCAGAACAGAGTATCTATACACCACCACCATCCATAAATCCTCAACCACTACAAAGGACTTTCTAAAAACCCCCTCTAAAACATGATTCTAACCTAGAATACATGATGAAAATAATGGATAAAAGTAATATTCAATTCAAGAAACATCCCAATAATCCATACAAGACCTAAAAATCCAATTATTCCAACTCTCCAACTCTGTGGGGGTAAATTCAAAGTTGTGGGTCGGGTAAACTACCCTATAAACCACTAGTCAACTATAGGGATAAAATAAATTACAGTTCCACCCCCTAGTAGTGTAAAAAACATAAAATAAAAATAAAATCTTAATTAGAATCATCCCCACCCAAGTAAACCACCATTCCAATGTCTAAAAATGGTCCAAATAAGGAAAAAACCATGTCCTAAGAGAATCTCTAGTAAAGAAAATAGAGTTACATTTGATGAAACACCATGAAAACACATTCCTCTTCCATTTACCTGAAGTTACACCCAACCAAGTATATAAAAAGACACCAAACTTGATAAATAAATCTAGGAAACTTTAAAAAAAGGGTTAGAATTCCATTAATTGATTCCATAAAATAAATTCCATGATACACTAAGTTTTTAATGGATTTGTGTACACAATGAATGAAACATCATGATGATGAAAATGTGAGATTGGGGAGGAATGTCTTGGCATTGATAGAGACATCACTTCCCACTAAGTGCAATGATCCGAGAAAATTATTGATTCCATGTACCATTGGGAGTGTTTATTTTCTAATGCTATTATTGATTTAGATTCCTCTATAAATATGATTCCTCACTCTATTTTCTCTTCATTATAGTTTTGTGTACTGAATACCACTGGAATTGTTGTGAAACTATAAAATTGGATTATATCACACCCCACTGATGTGTTAGAGGATGTTCTTGTGATAGTGAAAATTTTAATTTTTCCTATTGATTTTTATGTGCTTAAAATGGAATATGATAGGATGAATGGACACACCCCAATTATATTAGGGAGGTATTTCTTAAAAACTACCAAAAACATAATTAATGTCTACAATAGTACATTATCTATGGAGTTTTGGGGTGAAATTATCCACCCCAACATCCTTGATTCCATGAGGAACCCCTTAGAAGAACATTCCACACTTTCAGTTAATTATAGTGATGTAATTTATTCCCCTAAAAAAATTAATTTATTTCTTTTAATCCCATTTTTTAGTTTTCTACATTGATATAAATGTTACGTATTAAGTCATGCATTTAATGTCTTATTGGTCTATAAAAATTTCATGCATGGTTGTTAATTGATAATTTCCTGAGCACTAAGGATCCCATAACCATCGATGATATGACTAAGCTTGTATAAGCTTATTTATCATCTATGTATGTTACCATTGATCAGTTATATGAGATCATTGACCACCCACTTTAACATTCACTCTGATAAATCCAAAATCCACCTAAATTAGAACTTAAACAACTACCTAAAAATTAAAATATTTCTATCTTGAGAATGGAAACAAGATGCCTATAATCTTTTATAGTTCACTCCCTCCAGATCATGAATTGAAACTAATTGAACTTTTGAGGGATTATAAAATGATTTGGGATGGAAACTTACTAAAATTCCTGATATTAGACCATCAATTTTCACACATCATATATTGTTAAATGATGAGTCTAAACTATTGAGGCATACACAACATCAAATGAACCCAAACCTCCTAGATGTTTTTAAAAAGGAGGTAATGAAATTATTGGATACTATAATCATTTAACTCATATCTGATAGCCAATGGGTCAGTCCAATGAAAGTGGTTCCTAAAAAAATTGGTCTTACGGTAATTAAAAAAGAAAACAATGAATTGGTTCCAACTAGTGTGTAGAATAGTTAGCGTGTATGTATAGACTATCATCGACTAAACCAATAGACTAGGAATGACCATTTTCTATTACCCTTCGTTAACCATATGCTAGAGAGGATAGTAGAGAATTCCTAATATTGTTTCCTTGAGGGGTATTCTGGATTCTTTCAGATCCATATTTCCCCTGAGTATCTGGAAAAGACATCCTCCACTTACCCTTTAGTACATTTTCATATAGGAAGATTTCATTTGGTTTATGCAATTATCCATGTACTTTCTAGTGATACATGGTTAGTATTTTTTTAGATTAACTGGAGGATTTTATAGAAGTATTCATTGATGATTTCATAGTTTATTTCTTCTCTTTTGATGAATGTTTAAGTAGAATTGGTTCTTTCCTACATCTCTATATTGATAATAATATCATATTAAATTATGAGAAATTACATTTCATGGGGAGACAAGGTATGGTACTTGGAAATGTCATTTCTGGGGATAGTATCCAAGTATATAAATCAAAAGTAGGATTCATTTCTTCCCTACCATTCCCAAAAAATGTGCATGATGTGCGGTTTTTCTTAGTTCATACTATATTTTACCACCATTTCATTCATGAATTTAGTAATATTTCACTCCCCCTATCATTTTTACTCCAAAAAACAAAAGAATTGGTTTTTATAAGGAATGTGAGGAAGATTTTAATAAATTTAAATGGAGTCTCATATCACCCCCGGTAATCCAACCACCTTGGTGGGATTTTCTATTTCACCTCATGTGTAACACATCTACATATGAAGTTGGGGAAGTCTTATCACAAAGGGTTGATTGAGATCCACATTTCATAGCCTATACCTCATTCACACTGGACTCTACCCAAGAAAACTACACCACAACTGAAAAATATTTTCTTTTCCATTGTTTTCCTTGGATAAATTCAGGTCATAACTTTTATGGTCCAAAGTTATCATGTTCTCAGATCATGAAACCCTCCAGTATATCCTTAAGAAAATGTAATCCAAACCACATCTCATTCTCTGGATTCTCCTAATTCAAGAATTTAATCTAGAAATTAGGGAAAAAACAGAGAAGAAAATGTGATGGTTGACCATATCAGTAGGATCCTCCCATCCTCTGACATTGAATAATCCCCCTGTATTCCCATAAATGACATGTTTCCTGATGAGAAATTATACCACATGCAAGATTGGGAATCGAGTTTCTACTGCATATCACCCATAAAGAAATGGTCAAGATGAGGTGTAAAATAAATATGTAAAACAAATTATCAAGAAAATTATTCAACCTAATATAAAATATTGGATTCTTAGACTCAATGATTCATTATGGTCTTATTGTACTTTCTTTAAAACTCCCATTGGAATATCAGCCTATCATCTTATTTTTTGAAAGATTTGTCACCTCCCTATTGATATTGAGCATCGGACCTACAGGGCCATTAAACAATTAAATTATAATCTTTTTGGTGTAATTTCTAAAAGGGAGATATATATTTAAGAGATGTAGTATATGAGAAGAGATTCATATGGTAACCCTTAGATTTATAAGGAGAGAACCAAGGCTACCCACGACCACCTTATCCTTCATCGTCTGTTCCATATTGGAAAAAAGGTCATTCTTTTCGATGAAAGGATAAAGTTACATCTATTTAAGCTTCATTCTTGTTGTTTTGGCATGTACACTATTACTAATGTTTATCGATTTGGTATTTTTCAAGTTCAAAATGAAGAAACAAAATAGACCTTCACTATCAATGGGAAATGGCTGAAGCACTTTCATGAATCCATTATGAATTCCCTGATGGAGGAACTCCAAGTTCAAGAAGAAACCTATTAATGACACCCACCATGTTTTATCCTTACTTCCCACATTCTCTTTTATTATAGTGAGGAAAATTTACACACAAGGTGTCAGGGATATGGGTACATTCCTAGGTTAGTTAGGATTTGTTATCATCTTTCTTCCTTTTTCCCTTTTTCTCTTATTGTATTGTATTTTTAATTTTCCCCACATTCCTATGTTTATTAGGATTTTTATCATATTTCTTATTTTTCTCCTTTTTACTTTGTTTATTTTATTGTTACCTCCCACCCCCAATTTTTCCCTCACCTTTCATCCTAAATTTTCATCTTTGATTCCCACTTAATCATGGTAGGTATTGAAAATGAATGAGGAATTTCCCTATTTTATATTGTTTTAACATTTTCAAAAAAGGTTTAAATGATGGAATGTGTATTTTATCATGAATTTAACATCAAGGTGTGACTTTTTATTGAAAATTGGTTGTTTTTTGATGATATAGATGGTTGTGTCACTTTGAAACCTTTGAGAACAATATTACATTTTGTGTGATTGGTTTATATAATAAAATGTGTCAGTTAATATCTCTACAAAATATTTTCACCCAACCATGAAGTGTTAATTCTTCTTAATTAATATAATGTAAATATAAGTTATGTTAATATTTATCAGCTTAACAAAATGATTTTTTCCTATATTTATTCCTTATCTTATCTTTTTCATTGTTGTACTAGATTGACCTATGTGTGTGTACCAGTTATCTGACTGTTGTATTTCCTATAAAAATTTAAAATCAACAAAAAAAAAAGAAAAAAACATGGTTTTTATCTTGGGTAGTTAAAAAACCACTCCTCCTTAACCTTTGATCTTGTTATAACTATTACAATTAGTGTTATGAGGAGATCAAACAAGGGATGAGTGATGAGTATGAGATTTGTTCCAAGTTCAACTTTTGAAAAAAAAAGTAATAATAAATGATGGAGTGATGAACTGTAAAACATATGTTGATATCTAGGTTAAGATATTAAAGTTGTATTATGGAAATTCTTAAGTGAGTGGGTATTGAAATTTGATTGCGAAGGATGTAGGGTAGGTTCGGTGGACAGAATCATTTAATAAAAAACTTAAAATAACCTATATTTACTGGATATAAAGTGGCAATAGTAGAATGAAATGGTTTTCACACACACACATGGAGAGTTACTGAAATTTTTGAATTCTTAATTATTTTCTATTTTTTTTTCATTAATCCCCTTGAATTTTCTTTCGATACAATTTTTGAGACATCTTTTTCCATGATCACTGAGAATAACTCCTTGGTGTGATTCTTTATTTAATCACATTCCTATAAATAATTAAATTTTTAATTGAATATTAAATCTTCATGATGTTGGGAATATCTCCATGAATCATTTTTTTGAAATTTTACTTTTCCCATGATTTCAAATTTTTAGGTGCGGTTGTGTGGTCGCACCACGATTCACTGTTTTATTTCACCCCAACACCACTGTATTAAACTGATTTTTCATTATAAATTCAATTTTTTATACTATATTTCACTTTAATTTTGATTAAATTATTATTTTTATATCTATTAAAAAGGTATGTTTCACTTTTTTTATGTTTTCATTTTAGTTGGAGGTGATTTGGAGGGCACGGGATGAAGATGGTGAAAAATGGGCCAAAATGTTCAAGATTCCAAGCACACTAGTGGACTCAAATGGAAACCGAAACTACAAATTTCATCCAATTGGGATGATATTTTTATAATGATCATAAATTTAGTGTGATACAAAGTTTTTGAAGATACCCAATCCCAATTCATCCATTAATGGGACCAACCAAACCGATCTATCCACGAAAAATATTCAGCACGAAGTCAAAAGTGGTGATCTATATTTCATCCATATCTCAAGGTTTCAGACTCCAAATGATTACAAATTGTTGGTGCAGTTATTAAATATATGTGATAACAATTTTTTATTTTTTCCAAAAGTGAGATAATACTGTGTAGATGCCAAAAAATATGGTCCAACTAGTTTTTACGAAATCCGGGTTCCCAAAACCACCTTCCACTTTGCCTATAAATTGGGACCTTGGGCACCCCATTTTTAAGTTAGAACGGGAAGAAAATTGATACTATTTTAGATTCCTATAGGATTCCTCTCCTCCTCCTAGATGTTCTGGACGCCCCTATCCTCATTTGGAGATCAATGATGAAGAAGGAGATCCACTCGAGCTTCATCCTCCTCTCGATGTCAGGCTAAACGGTGGGTGATCATTGTGAGGGAGCTATACACAGGTAAAGGGAGTTACAATTCATATATTAGCTATTATTTTGGAGTAATTTTGGTGTAAAACATTTCATTCTATGCATATTAAAATATTTTATATTTTAATTCTTTTTTTGATGCATGTGATTGATATGCTCTTAATTTCTAACCGATCGGTGTGATGTTTTAAGTGCATGAATTTTGTTTTTATGATTATAAAACACAAGAATATTTTTCTTACCCAATTTATTGGGATTTAATTTTAATTTTTAAGCTTCTATTCCATGCATATTTGTTGGAACATGGCAATATGATTCTTATGTAAAGGTTTTGTTCTTCAAGCATTGATATAAAAACTTAGGAATTAATCAAGATTTAAATTAATTTCAACCAAAGAATTACTCAAAACCTGAATGAATCTATAATAACAATGAACTTTAAATGTGTGTAGTGAAATAAAAATGACCCCTTCATCTCATATTTTTCAAAAAACAATAGGTTTTTCAACTATTAAACTCTTTAAATTATGTTATTTTTTTAAACTATTTTCAAAAACACCCCCATTTTTAGTACTTTTTATTACAAATTCACAATATAAACCCATAAAATCTTGTTGAGATATGACCTATGGTCTACCCTATTCTATAAAATCGTACTTAAAAATATAATCAGTTTCACATGCCATGAAAATGTGGTTAGTTATACGTCGTGCTAAATGTAAAATTTGTTGGTCTTGTAAAGATGTCTCAATTAGAGTTGTGATATGGAGTCGTGGTTGTTCTCAGAGGCATGGTTGGTCATGAGTGATAACTAAATTTCCATGTAGGAATTCCTTGGATGGATTGATGGATGAAAACTATTTATTTTGACCTGATTTCCCAGTGCATGTCACTTGGGCTCGGTCAGTGTTCTTGATATGTAAATGTTTCAACCTTGTATCAATGTATCTGTTATAAGTGTCGAAGTGTGGACTACCTGGGATTATCTCCTTGTACTAAAATTTATGATTTGTAGGTTACCCTAGACTTTAGTCAAGCTTAGATGATACTTCTAAAGGGTAACTATCCAAGTGTGATGGATTGAGTATACACCCTCATTTATGGTGAGGCATAACAACTTAAATGGATGTTAGCCTTAAAACGCCACCGGAAGTTAGAAATAATTTTCAGTAAAAGTTATAAAGGGTAATGTGAGATGCCTTGTAATAAGTCATCATGTTCGGATTGTAATATTTCAGTCATCTAAGATGAGCATGTTCATGAAAGTTCAGACATTAGTGGCTCGACTTGTTTCCTTTTTTCTTAAGGAATACATTCGGAGAAGCGCCATTTTTGGCATGTTGTTAGGTGGAGACAAATGCAGTATGCGTCGAATGGGGATTTTTAGGAAAATTCAATTTGACCTGGATAAATGAGTTTGGTATTGAATTGACCATTTGAACAATTCAAAATCATTCTAGGAGCATTGTTATAATTCTTAAGGTGTGATTTATAGGAAATTTCAATGGTGGAGGTAGCATGGATCAGAATTGGAACCTTTTTATGTTAAAACCAATGGTGGAGAGAACTATTAACTAGAAGTTTAAAGAGATGAATATGTGACCATTCCCTATCTAGATAGGCTTGGGTAAGATCTATCATTATGTATCAGGTTTGGAGAACGAGTGTTGGCTCGGGATTTGACAGTTTGAGTGCCATGCACTTAAGTAATTCTTGGAGGTGAATTGGGAATTTGGGAATGCAATGTAACTATTTAAATTAGGTTTCATGGCCCTTGTAGGTCAGATGATGTTTTTTTGGTTTTCCCAAGGCTTCTCGGCAATGAGAAGTTCTAAGGTGGATAGGTTGTAATGACGTGTGTTTTGAGCTAAGGTAGAATCTCAAGGTAATTTGAATTTTTTCAATAGGTGGATGGGTTATTCCTTGAAACGATCTTAGGAATGTAATTTTGAGAGTTTTAACACTCAAAAGAATTGTTTTTAAACTTGTTTAAAGGGCCAATAGGTTCCTTAGGGGTTCTATTGAGTTTCGGGATCATCGATATCTAAAAACTCAAAAACATGAAAGACTAGTCATGGTGCATGGTTTTTTTTGGAAACCATGAAACCCACCAAAGGGAACTATGCAGTTATTTAATAATATTTTTGGGTCTCTCGTGATTTAATATAACCATGTGAGTGGGAACACATGGTCATGTTCCATGTTAAAGGTTCTTGACAGAGTTATTTTTCATGGGTTGTGCACTGTTATCAAAACTGTGCGACCTGCCCGTGCAAGGGAGTTCTTGGGTAGTTCCTTCAGCATGGTTAGAACACTGTTTGTCCAACTGTGTGGCCAACTGTGTTCCCAAAATATTAACCCCTTTAATGTTGGGTAAATTTATGAAGTTTCCCTTAATGAACTTAAAATCTAAACCCCCTTTCCTTTTTCCCATTTCATGCAGATGAGAACCCCTCTTCTCTCCTATGAGAGCTCTCCCTCTCCCATGGTTAGGATTTAATGTTGATTTCTCATCTAGACTCTAAATAAAACTTTGTCAAAAGAATTGTATTGCTAGAGGTAAGCTATCGAGTCCTATTTTTTCCTATATCAACTACTCTTCCTAACTATTTCACTATTTTGGTGTGAGCTCATTCACCCTATTTTCAGGGTGGATGTCTATTTCTTCTATTTATTTCGAACCCGAATGAATCAAGCCTTGATATTTAGATGATTGAAGTATCCTTGGTATAAGTTATGTGGTCTATAGATTTACCATCAAGTTTCATCATTTTATAAAACAGCCCCATTGTGTTGTGTGCTAGGCTTACTTGGTGTTGCTTATAAATTATCTTTTTCCTTAAATTGAAATGCATATACCTCATTGTTATATATTTTAGACTCCTTATATGGTTGGAGGTTATGAACTCAACTCAAACCACCCCTTATGGTGGGTTCGTTAAAAATATCATGTTAAATGTTTCATTCCTTATGTATAAGCCACCCCTTTAGGTGTGTTGTTTATATATATATATATATACATATATACATATATATATACATATATACATATATTTAATTGAGTTTATTCCTAATTTAAACCACCATTATAGTGGGTTTTGTTATTCCTTGTGATGAAATCGATTAGTTTAAATTAAATTAACTAAATTGTGATGACAATGTTATGTTTTCTAATAAAACCCATCTGTTGAGGTGCTCTATATTCTAATCCAAAAACAAATATGTATGTGGTTTTTCATTTCTTATCTATGTGGCATGCTTAGTGCATGGCCTCCCCTATTTTATAATTGAAATGGTAATTTTGGTGTGGTTCTTTTTGTACTCGCTTGACATGTGTGAAGCATGTTAATATAAACATTTCTTCTTTAGTAATTAAATTTAAAACGGAAATAATGAATTATGAACGTCATGAGTGTTACTCGGGTTCCTTCCATGGAACACCAATTATGGGATAATCATGTGTGTAATCAGCTTCTTTGATGGATTATGTATGCTAGGGGAAATACTGGTATTCCAGGACAGGCCCACCATGTGTCTTTCTTGACTCGGTATGGGTGACATCAGTTACCTAGGGGATACACCTTGGACGGACTCTGTGTCTAAATGATTACACCAGTCCATGAGTGAGACTTGGTCCCCTACATGAGATATCTGGTACGGGTTCATAGTTTATTGTCTCACAATAGGCTATAACTAATACTTGTGAGGCCTTCCATAGGTCTCATTAGACATACTCTGATGACAATGAGCTTTTAGAGGGATCCTAGTGCAATACATGGGGTTCTTATTAAGGTTCTCCTTAGATGGGATCAGGATGCTACTTATTTAATTTTAATTGATCTTTTTTTATATTAAAAGTTAGAGATTCGTGTTTGTTAACTGAGGGACATGTCTACCAATTCAAATCACATGCTTGGGGTCATTCCATCTTATGATAATTTTTTCTGACTTTTGTAACTTATCCCTTGTCAAATTTGAATAGGTTTACCATGTTTTAGGAATTTATAGACTAGGAAGTAGTAGGTATGGTGAGGTCATGTGTTCTTTAGGAACATAATCTCAACTCGGTTATTTGTTTATTTTTTATTACTACTTTACTTATTTTATACATGAACACTGCTTATTTTATATGCACGAATTGGATTATTCTTTAGACACCATTTGTGGTGGCCTACTGAGTATATCACATACCCTGTTTGAGTTACCATTGCACTGTGATACCTAAACATACCTCATTGGTTTCATAATCAGGTTCCCTGATTTATTGAATATGTTGTAATTCTTATACATAGGAGTTAGGATAAAATGACTGAGTTGGTACTATGGATGCTTTTGGAGACTACCCTCAGGGATTTTGATCAATATTTTATTATTATTATTTTTATCATACTATATTTTCAGCTATGGGTTTCCTAATTTACTTTTTTATAATATCATGGACATGAATTCATAGTTGTATACCTTTATAATTTGTCCATGTCATTTAGTTGTTATATTTATCTTCCACTACCCTATCTTGTCTTAATATTTTTTCTTTTGATGTTTTCTATTGATTATTTATCTCTTATATTGTTGTGTTAATCTGATCATGAGGGTTTAGTCTCCCAATCGTACCATATTTAGACCCTAACTACTAGTTGAAACCCTTTAGTGTATGAGGAGGTGTGATTGAAGCCATTTTTTGACCTATACAACTACTAGTTGTGTAGTCATTCAGGCTGGGATATTACAAGTTATTTGGTGGCTACTAAAGACAATGAGATACCCCTACCCTTCTCCAGATTCCTCACAAACACCCAGGATCTACCCCAATATTTAAACCATGTCCTAAAACACTATTTTAATATGTTAAAACCTTATAACACCCTCATTCACCTAAGAAAGATAAAGTTTTAGTTTATTCCTTTATTCAACAAATGCCTCTAACTTTTATTGGATATTATGATCCTATTATTATAGATTAATGGATTAACTCCATTGAGAAAATATTTATTATCCACTAGTGATCTGAAATAGATAACATCATATAGGCTTTTTATCATCTAGATATATAATTAATTTGGTGGTAGACACTGATTATGAACAGAAATCCCAAGAAATATGTTAAATCTATGGAATGGGAAGGATTCAAGAATATATTTTTCACTAAATATTTTCCTCATACTTTCCATCTTAAAATGGATAGGTAATTCCTTGAACTAATGAAAAATTAGGATGATTCTATTTGAGAATATGAATAAATCATACAAGTCTTTCCTGACATATCTTTGGATTTGTTATTGACACTAAAATTAATATTATCCACTTCTTTAGTGGACTGAAGCTAATTCTTCAAAAAGCATTAAAAATTTATGAATTTGTTAATTATGATAAAATAGTCCCTTGTTACTTCAAATTCAATATGAATATTTTTATTCTTAGTGGTCCTAGGGAACTAGAGATAAGAAGATAATAATAGAGATTAACTCTAGAGGGTCATCAAATAATCCATATGGAATAAAGTGAATACAACTGCTCACATTTCATAAGTTTGGTAAGAAGCATCCAAGAAACAATCTCAAGGGAAAAAGGAATTATTTTGAGTGTGGAATTTAAGTTTATCAAGATAATTAATATTGAAAGAAGATGAATAATTCCGCTAATAAAATAGAGGAAAGGAAGGTTTTGATCAATCCTCGGCCTATGGTCTAATTTATTAACTATAAAAAACATGGAAACATTTCAAACAATTTCTTAAAGATAAGTATTTTCAAGGAAAAACAACAAAAACAACCACCAAGGCCAAGGGGGTAACGATGAGAATCTGCCACTACAACTATTGAGGTGGATCCTAATAACAAAGTAGTGACAAGTACTTTGGTTATTCATTCAATAATAGTAAACATGTTATTTGATTCTAATTCTATTCATTCATTTATATAATGAATTGTTTTTAGAAATTTTAAAACATAACCTCAAAATATGAAGGTTTATTTATCAGTGAAAAAAATAGACATATAAAATATTGCATCATAATAATATAACTCCTCCCCCATTAAAATTATTGGGTAGAATCTCCCAAAAACATTTTTACACTCCCTTTAGTATAATTTCATGCTATAATAGTCATGGATTGGTTGTCCTTTTATAGAGATCATATAAATTTTCATGAAAAGGAAATCGCTTTGTATGTCCTGAATCATCCTCTAATTATATACAAGTTCAAGTAGGAGGATGAATATCCTTTTTAAACTTATTCTTAAGAATTATAATGTTTCCTTATGATAAATCATATCAAGCTCAAATGATTAAGTCAAATGAGGGGAAAACTCTTGGATACATTCCCATTATAAGGGGTTATACTGATGTATTCCATAGAGAGTTGCATGGACTTCCTCCTAATCATGAGGTTGAGTTCTCAATTGAACTCATACTTGGAACTCTTCCAATATTTAAAACTCCTAATATAATTTCCACCATTGAACTATAAAAACAAAAGAAGTATCTATAATAGAATCTGGGAAAGGTTTTTGTATGCCCATATGCTTCACCATGGGGATCATTGGTCCTCTTTGTCAAGAAGAAGGATAGTTTGATGCGCCTCTGTATTGATTATCATGAACTCAATAAAATCTTGATAAAGAACAAGTACCCCTGCCATGGATTGAAGACCTATTTGATCAGATTCATGGATCCTAGTACTTTTCTAAAGTATACCTCTAATCAATATATCATTAAATAAAGGTGGGGAAGGAGGATATAACCAATAATTAATTTTGTACAAGGTACAAAAACTATGAGTTCATAGTAATTCCCTTCAAACTCGCCAAATATCCATAAATATTCATGGACTTGATGAATAGAGACTTTAGAGATTATTGTGAAAAATTCAAGGAAGTAATTATATATGATATTATATTATACACCAAAATAATGTATGAACAAGAGGATAATTTGAGTACTTTTCTAAATACATTGATAAAAAATAAATGATATGAAAATTTTAGAAATTGTGAATTTTAGCTATAAAAAGTATCCCTCTATTGTAATATAATCATAAGTGATGGTATTTTAGTGGATCCTTCAAAAAAATTGTTGTTGAAGAATGGAACAAAATAAATTTATAATAAATATCCATAGTTACCTCATATTAGCTGGTTACTATCGATGATTTGTGAGAAACTTTTCATGATTGTGAAACCTGCAATCCAAGATAACTCAGAAGAATATAAGGTTTCTTTGGATTGATGAGTGTGAAGAGATATTCAAGTAGTTGAATAATAGGATAATAACTACACCTGTACTCACACTACCCACCCATTGTAAAGTATTTATGATCGAAATGGATTCTTTAAATAAAGTATTAGGATGTTTCCTCATGAAAAATAATAAAGTGATAGCATATTCCTCTCAATAGTTATAGGTGCATGAGCAGAATTATATAACACATGATATGTAGTTGGATGAAGTAATATTAAAATTTATTATTTGGAATAATCATATATACAGATATAAGTGTGACATATATATGGATTATAAGAGTCACAAGTATACATTCACATATAAGGATCTCAATATGCACCAATGAATGTGGTTAGAACTAATCAAGGATTACAATTTCTAAATCCACTACCATCCTAAGAAGTAGAATAAAGTGGTGTATTCTCTAAGTAGAAATAATATTGTAATATTATACATTATGGGTATTTATAAGTATCCAATAATGTTATAAATAAAAAGTCTGAAAAAGGTAATTGAAAAGTAAGGAACACCATCCTACCTTTCTCAAATGATTTCTAAACTATCCATTCTAGAGAAGATTATGGAAGATCAAAGGATTGATATAGAGATTTATAATATGGTGGTTGATATAATGAAGGGAAAAAATTTAGTGTTTCATATTGATAAAAATGTACTTTTATGATTTGGTTCATGACTATGCATACCGTCAAACCCTGTGATAAAGAATGATCTATTGATTGACGCTCATAGATCAACATTCATTATCCAACCATGGAGCACAATTATGTACAAAGATCTCAAAGAGAACTATTGGTGGGACAATATTAATAATAAGATTGTAGAATTTACATCAAGGTTATTTTTTTTGTTGGAGTTAAGGAAAAATGAAAAAATCCCAAGGGGATGATGCAACCATTAACCATACCTTCATAGATATAGGAGAACTCAACAAGGATTTTCCAAAGGTCTTCTAAATAAAACCAATGGGAAAAATTATATATGGGTTTTGGTAGAACATATTATAATATTTTCTCATTTTATTTCCATTCAAGAGTAAATATCACTCAATCAACATATATGGATATACATTAAAAAATTAGTGTGACTTCATTAAACACCACTATTGATTGTATCCAATCCAGATCTGAGATTTAACTCAAAAATATGGAAAATTATTTCCCATTATCTAATAATAGAGTTGAAATTTAGTATAGACTATCACAATTATACTGATGGATAATCTCAGTGGAAAATTCATATTCTTAAGGATATGCTATGAGATTTCCTAATGGATTTCAAAGTATTCTAGGATCAATATCATCCATTGGTCAATTTATTATACAACAATGGATTTCACTCAAAAATTAAGATGGATCATTATGAAGAATACTATGGAAATAAATGTAGAACTTAAACATGTTCGGATAAATTTATTGAATATAAGTTATTGGTACTTGAACTGGTATAAAAAATGACTGAGAAGGTCAAGACCATTCAATAATATATCAAAGTTGTGCAAGGTCAAACAAAGAGATATTTTGATAACAGGTGATGGGATATGAATTTCAAGTTTAGAGAAAATGTTTTCCTTAATGTCACTCCCTATAAAATATTTATTATTTTTGGAAAAGGGGAAAATCTTAGTCATATGTACATTGGATCATCACATCAGAGCTATGTCTAATTAACCTGTACTCCCACTAAATTTATCTCAAGTTCATAATGCATTCCATGTATGTATCTTAAGGAATTACATACCATATCCATACCATGTACTAAATACAAATGTGGTACAATTGTAGAATGTTATCTCTTATGAATAGAATCTAAAAAAGATCTTGGACCACATATAAAAAGTTCTATGCAATAAGGAAAATCACATTTTCAAAGTTCTTAATAAGAACCTTAAATTCAAGGAGGAATCATGGGAACCAAAGGAAGTTATGAAATATAATTACCCTCATTTTTTTCTTAATATATGAAATTAAATTTCAATGGTAAAAATTCTACAGGGGGAATAATTTAATGATACATACTTTTATATATTAAATTCCCTTTCAAAATTAATTTTCTTTATATTTAATGAAACACATGAACTAGATAATATGTAATGGGTCAAAAATTATTTCCTAATAAAAGAAAAAATGTTTAAGAATGGATATTTTATTATATAAGCACATAGAAAGACTATTACATTTAATAAGAACATTTCACATCATGAGATAATATTTTCTATAAGAGAAAATAATGGTATAGGGAGATAAGTGAAAAATAATAATGCACACAATAATGTAAACTCCATAGGCCAAAATTACCCCATGAAGATTTATCCTACTATAAAGACTGGAAAAAGAAATATAAGAGTTAGGATTATGATATACATATCAGGGGAAGTCTGAAATATTTTAAATTGAAGTATTGAAAGATGGGGAATGAGAATGTTGGATTATATATGGTGTAAAAGGAAATATGACTATTGGGATCTGAATGTTACATAACTGTTGCAATGTGACCATTACATAACCATTTGAATAGTAAAAATTACTAATAGAATAGTAAAATACTAGTTTAGAAGTATTTCTAAATGTAAAATAAATAAATTTTAATTAATGTGTATGATATCGTAAAAAAAATTAGAATTCTTTAAGGTGAATAAATAATGTGTTTTTCTTTGAAAAATAATTTTATAACAAATATCTAATTTTTTTTAAATTAATTATTTATCATACTTATAAATTTATTTTGATAAAATAAACTTGATATTTGAAACTATAATGTCGAAATTAGGTTAGGTTAAAATTTTAAGAATTTTCTAAAATACTTTTTTTAGTGAATAGTAAAAAATGCAATTTGGTGTTTTTGGTATGTTTTATGACTTAATAAATATAAAATGATAGTTTAATAATTAATATAATATAATACACGATATAAAATAAATTAATTTTTTAATATAATGTATTTTAATGAATTAAAATGATTTACCAAACCCCGAAATATCTTTCTAAAGACTAAAATGGAAATTAAGATATTTAAAATAATATTTTTTGGAAATATTACTCTCACATTCCAAAAGTAATATTAAAAACTATATTTTAGTTCTCTCTTGGATAAAAGTAAAAAACATGCCTTAAATGTCCAAAACAATGAGCTAAAACCATGTGCAAGACAATGGTTTTCCATTTTCCACAACCTATATTTCAAAGGCCTATATTTAAAAATTAATAAACAATTCTCCACATTTTTATATAAATTTCCTCCTCATCACCCAATTTCATTCACTCCCAAGATATTTTGAACATAACACTCACTCTTATTCACTCATCATGACCTTTATTTATCCCCCAAATCTCTCTAGGAATCACCCCTCTATGCTTCTGAAGCAGAATTTAAGGTAAGGGTTCTCTCCCTCATCTTTTTAATTCAAGCACTTTCCTTGTTATTAAATTTTTTATATACATGTGGTTATGTTATCACATATTTATAATTATCTATTAATATCTAAATGATTACCTATTAATGATATACTACACTTCTCTATCATTAATCCCTTCCATGAACTTTTATGTACACCCATCATGTTGTTGAAATTATCCCTTTATTTTCCTTATCATACCCTTATATTGTGAATATCTAGCCCTATTTGAATTTATGGGTATTAACCTAGATATAAATATCCCTCATTCATTAGGGAACTCCATGTATTAAGCCCAAATTTATTACTTGTGGTATTGAAATTATGAAACATGTTCTTATGTTATATGATCGATGTGGTATAAATAAAGTTAGACAAAATAAAGGGTGCTACCTGATAGCACTCCAATGAATTAGGTAATGTTTACATATCATGATATTCTATGTATGGTGTGTGGGTGGTTACCTTAAAATCTCTATGATTTGATGTCTTGATGTTTAGAATTAACATATTCTTGTGAAGTAACATTTTATGTTGTTGTCGCATTCCTATGATACCATGATTTTATGATGTCATATTCTCATCCCATTCCTTGATGTGAGTATGTATGATTATCTCCTTTTATCATGATATGCATATTGACTCACATGTATTATTTATCATCATGATATGATTTTATTATTCCTTTACTAGTCTTTATGGCACACCCCTTCCTTTTATATGTCCCCAGGTTATCCTGTGCAATATTAAGAGTTCAAAGTAAACTGAGAGTACAATATAGAGTTTTAAATAATGATATTGTATTTAATTTTAAGTCAATGGTTTATGTATCTGATTTCATATTTACACAAGGTCTATTTATCTTTTAGGATTGTATTATATGAATATTTATGTTATAAACATGAAATTAAATGTATTAAAAATATGGTTTCTTATAATCTAATCATATTTATGAGATGCTTTCCAAGTTCCAATGATCCTATCTCATGTCTAGTATTATACCCCATAGTATTTAGTGGGATCTGATGCCATTTTATAATATCTCTAATCCAAATACCCAAACAATAACCAAATTTAGTTTCCATAATACCTCTAGTGCACTTCCCAACTATTAAATATTAGTGTAAACACCAAGGGATGATATAAGTCATCAATAGGTAATGGGTTTCCCTATTTGAAGCTAAATTATGCCAATTATGAGTCATGTTGAACTTTTGACATGAACTTTAAAAGCACGTGATAAAATGGAAAATAAAAACTTATTCATCATGGGAGGTACATGTACGCCAAGTATACATGTCATACCTATACTATAATAGATAAAATAAACTATATGAGAATGAATTCCATACATACATACATTAATATATATATATATATATATATATTCATAGTAAAAATAAGTATACTCGACATGAAATTAATATATAAGAATTATATAAACCAAATGGAACCTAACGTGTGAAAAGGGGATGTACCATGTATGGGATAATACATAAATAACTTCCATGGGTAGCCATTACATATCAATTTGGATCATCCATAAAAAGATCCAAAATGGTCCTCGTAACTTCATACCCTATGCTCTATGTGCATCCCTTATCTAGGGATTTCTCTTTTCCAATATCACACAAAATAAGTTCTACACGCATACCAATAAGACTTGTGTATGGTTTGAGTACCCCACACCTAGTAGGTATCCACTGCCCAACCCATATAACCTATCATAAAACTAGGTGAATGTAATAACAACATAAAGTAAATAGTGGAATAAAGGGACATAAAAACCCACATATAAAGTAAAAATTGATATTCTCAAGTTAGTCTATGATATATGATTGATTCTAGGAGTTGAAAACCCACCTAGTAACCCATTAGTACCTACCTCATTCCTTGCAATGAGTAAAGAGTGAATAAACCATACATCATACAACACTATTGGAAACCTATATAATTTTAAATATCATGGATAATATGAAGGAAAGTGGAATATTATATAATAAATATTAGGCATGTTGTGGCCCAAAAAATAAATCATCAAAATATATAAAAGGTGTATAGGTAAAAACATGACCCATACTAGAAAACCATGGCCATATCTCAAAACACACACACACAAGTATAATGGGATGTTATGTTGTGTATGTCCATGGGTAGTTTGGTTACTCATTCCAAACACCACCTCACTAAGGACCTACAACAAATATTAAGAAAATATCCCCTTTATATTTTATATTTTTCATATTATTCATATTATACCTCAAATACATGATACTCAAGAACAATATGATAGGTATCCTATAATCATAACAGGAATCACAATGTTCTTTCACATCAATTTTATGGTTTCATGCTAACTAAGAATACTAGGTAATATAATAGTAAAATAGAAATCATGAATAATTTAAATAGGGATAGATATTATCAAAACACTTTTCATAATCAAATTAAAACCAAATTCAATTTAAATTTCAAGAAACATATATTATTAAGGTTAAAATAGTATTAGATTCATTTTTACTAAACCACATGTCATTGATACCCCATACACTTCAATTTTATGATATTAACAAAGGGGTAACCAACCAAAACTTTGTTTCACTTGATTCCTAGGCTCATAAAAGAAGTATTAAGCCATTTATTAAAGAATATAACTAACCTAGATGATGTATATTTAAGGATATTATCACTACCCTTCAATTAGAACAAATAAAAAAAATGTTACCTTATATTAGACTAGCCTTACCTTCAATGAGAACTTCTGTAAAGAAAACAACAAATAATTTAATGATTTATCAAAACTTGGGAATATGAGATTGGGAATTTGAGTGGATATACAAGAAAGTTCATATAGATAAGGGGAAAATACTACCTTAGTATCACCTAAGAGTTGATCGCATTGATTCTTGGCATTTATCCTACTCAAGTTCAAAGGATGAACCTATTAAAGAATATGAAGAATGAATTATGGTATAAATGGGAGGGTACATGGTGGTAAATGTGGATACAAACCTGACTAATAGTTATTAATGTTTAATATTTTGAGTTAAAATGACCATTTAAACCTTTATTAAAAAACTAGTATATTTTCTATTGTGTTCCTATTACAAAGCTACTAAGAACCTAGTGTAGCTGACAAAAACACTAGAATAAACAAAGTATCTATTGGGTACTTGGTACCACTCCATAGGGTAACCAATGTTATCATGGCGCCAATATTCATCTTATTTACTTACCCCTTCCTTCCACTATCCTCCCTTATTCTAAAAAAAAATTAATGCAATTTTAACAATTAAGGAAAATTAAATTAATAGAAAATATTAACCAAGAAGATTGGGAATTATGATTTTAATATTCCATTGGTACCTAGTTATGACTTATCACTACATTACACCCACAAATGGATGGAAAAAACAAATCAAAATTTTTAGATTTTGGAGGATATATTAAGGACATAGATCATGGAATTTGGTTTATCATGGGATAATACTTATCCATTGATTGATACCATTTTATTTTAAGGTTATTAACAATGTGTTTTTCAGTGTTTCAAACCATCATGTGTAGTATATTTTTTTTGGATTTAAATATTTAACGAAGGTTTTTAGAACCTTTTAGGCATTTTAATGTATGGTTTAGGTAGTGTATTAGTAAGAAATTTCATTTATAGTGATGTGAGTTCATTATTTATTCCATTTATTAGAAATTTGGAGGTATATTCATGAGTATTACCATGTTATTGATTGCTGTGAACTTGATATGGATAAAAACAAGGATTTTATCAAACTGTTGGTAGAAATTAAATATTTTCAAGAGAAGGTGATATATGGATGAGTCATTCCTTTGTTACATGTTCTATATCACCATGGTGTATTGGATAAATGTACTTTGGAGTTTTATTTTTTATAAAAAAATCATTACTTTGAGTTGTTTTGAACCTTTTTCCTTTTAACCTAAACCATAATTTTTAATTTGAGTTTAAAATATGGTTTGTATTTTTAAGGTATGGGAAACATTTTAGAGGTATATAGTATGATATCTTTTTTTTTGGTGATTTTATTATTGTTTTAATAGTAATATTTTTTGGTATTTTTTAGGATGAAAATAATTTTAGAGGTATTTAATATAGATTAATATAATTTATGTATTTTTACATGGTGTGTTTTATTAGTATTGGAGAATAAAGAGGAAGATAAAAAGTTGAATTTGGGGAGAAATTCAACATTACATGAAAAACATACTATATTATATTAAAAACTCATCATTGTTAGTTACGATGATAGATTATTACAATAAAGTGTTTGTGGTTAAAATGAAGTGTATATTTATAAAGTAGTTAGATGACACAATATAATGAACACATTTTGGTTGGTTTATACACATTAATATTTAGATAAAAAATTCATAGTCCTTAGGCATGGTTTGAAGAGTATATTATAGAATCTACTAGAAATTTTAACGTACATAACACAACATTCTTTATTTAAAGTTATTCATAATGAATTCTAAGGTGATATTTAGGATTAAATTAGTTTACATGGGAAATTATATATTTCATGTATTCTTGTCATTGTTTTTGGGAATGATTATAAAATGAATATTATTTTATAAAAAAACATCATGTTGGTTCTTGTATATGAGTGAATTTAATTGGGGGTTTTAAGATTTCATATAAATAGTGTCTTTAGTTATGGATCATATATTTATTGGTAAAAAACATCATATATTAGGGTGACATACCTGTTGGCGCCAAAATATGGCACGAAAGGAAGGGACGAAAAAGAAGGCTGGCATGCTGCCTCGCGAAGCACCAACGCGAAGCACCCCGAGCATCGCGGTCTCGCGAAGCTCCAGAGGTGGTAATGCTCCACGAATGCATTTGACGTTCGCGAGCCCGCCGCGAAGCTCCAGAGGCGGTAACGCTCCGCGAACACATTTGATGTTCGCGAGCCCTCCGCGAAGCTCCAGAGGCGGTAACTCTCCGCGAACGCATTTGACATTCGCGAGCCCGCCGTGAAGCTCCAGAGGAGGTAACGCTCCGCGAACGCATTTGACGTTCGCGAGCCCGACGCGAAGCTCCAGAGGCGGTAAATTTCCGCGAATGCATTTGACGTTAGCAAGCGCGCCGCGAAGCACCTGAGGCGGCGCGCGAGTTCTACTTCGCGGCGCCCCTTCCCTATAAATACTGGACTCCCCCTGAGTCCCCAAGGACGAACAATCCGACCTTTCGGCTTCTCCTCTCCCGAATTGCGAAGAACTATTTGCCCCGGGAATCATGAGCTCCGCGAGGTACTTCTACTTCGCGAGACGTCTTTGCTTTGTCTCGTTTTGAGCCCCTCTTCCGAGAGGGAAGCCCTTCGCGAAGCTCAAGGGAATTCGTGAAGGAAGGGGATTCCCAAGGGAACCCGGGCAGCCGCGGAGCGTTTATGCTCCACGAAACACCCAACCCGTACTAGTGATCTCTATGCTAAGGCAGGATCGCTACACATCGCGAAGCACACTACTTCGCAGGACCCTGCTTCGTGAGGCACCTCTTCTTCGCGAGGCAGTGCTCTGCGAACACTGTTCCACTTCGCGAAGCACCTTCCACTCACACCTATTCCCCATGCTAAGGCCAAGGCACTCCACTTCGCGAAGCACACTCCTTTGCTTAGAAATTCCTCTTCCCGTGCGACCCTCCAGGTTTGCACGATGTGATTTCAAAGTCCCATGGACAATACCACCTTTAGCGTTGCTTCACCTAATGCTTCTTCGCATAGGCATGCTAACGGCTATTGCTTCTTCGCATAGCTACGCTAATGTGGACCCCTTGATGGTTCGCTCCACAACCCCCCTTGACCATGGCCTTATTGGTACCTTCCCTTCCCCAAGGACCAGAGGGTACCAGTTATGTAAGTCCTAGGGGTGCGGAGTGAACCCACCTCGTCTGAGCTGTAGGACGTTAAACTGCCAAGCACCACGTCCTCAACACATGACGTTAAACTGTGACCCGACCTCGTGCCTCTCACGAAGGGTCCCCCCAGCTCGAACATTTTTTATGCCACTCATCTCCACAGAGGTGGAATCACCCATCCACAAGGGATGATATCCTCCTTATTGGAGTGGCGTATGTTCTCAGGAGAAGGGCGACCCTAGTTCCCCAACGGATAGTTGCACCCCTGCATCTCCGTACTTCCCCACTACCAAGGTCAGTGGATGGCGTGATAAGGAACGAGGCACCTCACATCATTGGTCCCGAGTCCCTCTTTCGCCACGCTTTGTCACACTCCGGGCTTCCATCCTGGAGTAAGTCCCAGCACCATGGGACACCTAACGCGTAAGCCCCTCTTCGCTTATCACGGAAGCGTCCTTCGCGACATGATCATCAGGTCCTGGAAACCTCTTGTTTCTCACACCGAGCATGACTCACGTGGGCTTAGAGTGAGAACCGACCCTGACCCCCACCCAAAGCGAACTACGAGGTCTTTGATCCATGTCAAGGAATGGTACGTAGGAAGCCTCTATGAGGTTCAAGCCACATTGCTCGGTCGTTCATTCACGTCGAGTTTCGCCCTCGTCCAGCATGACGTTAAACTGTATGCCCCTTGTCCCGCATGACATTAAAATTCACACCCATTTGAACTACGAGGTATTTGATCCGTGTCAAGGCGTGGTATGTAAGAAGCCTTCTTGAGGTTCAAGCCCACCCATCATCCAATTCACGTCAAGTTATACCTTCGTCCAGCATGACTTTAAACTGCATTCCAGTCCAACGGCAAGCCGTTGTGACTAACCCAAACTACGAGGTCTTTGATCCATGTCAAGGCGTGGTACGTAGGAAGCCTCTACGAGGTTCAAACCCACCATCCGATCGTTCTGACCTCATTCACGTCGGTTCACCCCCGTCCCGCATGAAGTTAAACTGTATTCCACAACCCGAACTACGATGACTTTGATCCGTGTCAAGGCATGGTACGTAGGAAGCCTCCCCGAGGTTCAGGCCCAACAATCATTGGCCCAGACCGTCTCCTTGTCGGTGTGCCAAGACCCCCCCCCCATTTTCACCCGAACTATGAGGACTTTGATCCATGTCAAGGCATGGTATGTAGGAATCCTCCCAGAGGATCAAGCCCATCTCCCATCGGACTAAGGTCCATCATTTACGTCAGTTCACCGACACCCACCGCCCGTCGTTTATTCACGTCAGGGTTCACTATCGTCCTGCATGACGTTAAACTATATTCCACCAATCCTTTGAACTACAAGGACTTTAATCCATGTTAAGGCATGGTACGTAGGAAACCTTCCCAAGGTTCAAGCCCACCACTAGTGGACCCACGAGTCTACTTTCACGTCGGTTCACCGATGAAACCCTTTTAACTATGAGGTCTTTGATCCATGTCAAGGAATGGTATGTAGGAAGCCTCCCCGAGGTTCAATCCCATCTCTCATCGGACCAAGGTCCACCTTCACGTCGGTTCGCTGACGATTCCCATCGGACCAAGGTCCACCTTCACGTTGGTTCGATGACAAAATTCATCGGGCCAAGGTCCACCTTCACGTCGGTTCACCGGCACCATCCCAAACTACGCGGACTTTGATTCCCTACCATAGGGATATGTAGGAAGCCTCTTCAAGGCTCAAGCCCAACTTCACTGTCGCTCTTGCGATGGTCCCATTTCATTCCCCCTCCACTCCATTCATCCACCTATCACCCATCCTGATTCTCACCTGGACCTTCATATCTCGGTGAGACCATGTCGATACGCTCCTCTTTACAGCTGCCTATGGGCTGGTCCCGGTATCGGCATCCCTTCAAGGGAAATCCCTCAATCCGATCTATTCTAGCTAATGCTCCGATCGGGCTGATCTGTCTCCGCTGGACGTTAAACTCGCAACGTACCCTGTGTTAAACACGGGAAGCTGAGGAAAACCTCAGATATGTGTCTATGACATATAATTCCCCGTGATCGATGTGGGATTCCTCGGGCTTCCACGCCCTCGAGAAGCCCTGTGACCAGGGATAATAGACAGACATGCCAGGTTCCCCAGCATCCAAACACGCTACTGATGCCTCAACGTGACTACTCCCCCGACTGAAGGTTGCTACCCTGACCGGACCCTTTGGAATGTCCCGACAGAAGCAGTGTAATTAACAGGCGTCCATGGAAACATGGCACTGGGAAGAGTTTCACGAACTACGTATTAAATCTATGAGGGAGACCCGGACTAGGTGACGAGTTCTGAGGAGGAATCCACAGAAGGAAGAACCGACATCCCATCATCCCGTTTCGATCAAGGATCAGACGTCCCTGAATAAGGAGCGAATGTCACCCGCCTTTGGAAAGCTGGAACGCGGGGCAATAAGCGCAGCGCGTCCTCCCCCGCGGACGGACGGATGCCTGCGCCCCGGAGAAAGCATCAGAAACAGAAATGGTGAACCTGATGTGAAATTATTCTCCTAAATATGGAGATTAGTAGCGTTCGAGACACCAGTATATTGACGTGTCACCAGACCCAGATATCTGGTGCCTGGTCCTGTCAAGCAAATAGCAGGCCTGTCGTGAAACTCACCGGAAGTCGGGGCAGTAGAACGTGGGGCACTCTATTCTGCAGCGTGTTGGCGTGGATCCTTCTTGCAGACATGGAGAATAGAAGGATGTTGGGGCACTGGCTGTCAATCCTTTCCCTCTCAGTGCTGATGAGTTGATCCCTTCATTTCTCAGGAACCGGGTTGCTATTACAGAGACGCGATCACCGCACGCTAGCCTACGAAGAGGGTAGGGGAAACATCACCACAGCCACCCCACATGGCGCCGCTACCACCACGACGACTGCCACATCGCGGAATACGGGGCGCCCATGTCCCCTTTCCCCATTAGAGGTCATCCAGCGAAGGGTGATCAACAACCTCGTGCGCAGGTACGAGGAGGAAGGGGTCATCCCAACTCGGGATATGGCCCGCCTAGACCTAGAGGCATCCAGGCCCCGCCGTCAATGCCGCCCTAATAGGCAGTGCAAGGATCCCCTCCTCCCCACCCCAACGTTCAACCGTTTCAGGATCCTATCCCCGAAATGACTTTACGACTCCTCGCCTTACGCTGATGAGGCAGGCGTCGTCCGACTCAGCCCACTCAGGGTCCCGACCCAAGGGCTCCAGGAAAGAGCTCCCACTCGGCCGTGTCAGCGCCGTCGTCTGACTCCGTAGGAAGAGCAGGAAGGCCATGCCCCTGCACCACCTGCACCCGCTCTCCTGACCCGACGTCAGCACTGGGCCCGGGCTAAGGACGCTCGCCCAGGTGCGTCGACGTCAACAGCTACAGTGGCCGGCGCCACTGCCAATGTGCATCATGAAGTCCCTGCATACACAGAGCAGGGGCACTCCTTCACCGAACCAGGATCAAGACCCCAACCGCCCCACGGGCGGGCTGGGTTGACTCTCTGGGTTGCAGGCCCAAGTGGTGATCGCCGTGAACTAACCCGCGGTGATGTCACCCCGTATGGAGGCCCTCCCCGTACCGCTACTCCATAGAGCGAGGGCCTTCCCCGCTACGAAGTTCGTCATGGAGGTATGCCTCATGCTACCCCCATCCCGAAGGAAGACCTGCCCCATGGCAGTGAAGCTTGGCGCGGGAACCTTTCCCGCGACCACAATACAAGGTATGGAGTCCATCCTCCTACCCCTGACCGAAGATCTGAAGGCACTGCACATCCAGTCCTTCTCCAACGTGGGGGCCCTCCCTACGTCCTCTCTGCAACTGGCGAAGGTCCTCCTCGCCCCAGAAACTCAAAAAGTGAAGGTCAGCCTCACTCCACCCGCATAGACCATGGAGTTCCTCCCCATGCTCCTGCCGATTCCAACAGAGGCTCCACCCACATAGGTGCTATCCATGGAGGTCCTCCCCATGTACCCTTCGACATTTGCCCTGGTGCCCCTCGCACCTCGGCTATCTCGAGTGGGGCCCCTCTCTGCCATGGTGCCAGCGCCGCCCCGAGACTGCATGATAGGGATCAACCCTGTCCTGAAGAGCCACCCCAGGGCAGGAGATCAGGTTGTCGCCGCCACATGAAGAATCTTGGGAAGGCCCGGGTGGAGATCAAACCTGCCCGCTTCTCTGACTCTGAAGAGAAATGCGACTCAGCGATGGAACCTTCTCCCCGCTTCTCCGTATCAAGGACTGGGGCAGGAACCAGACGCGTTAGCCTCATTCTCCCGGAGTATGAGGTCCACCAGATTCCCATCTCTCTCCGCAGGTACATCCAGGAGTAAGAAATCTTGGGAATTCCGTAGGTCTCGACCGCGCAATCACTGCCATCGTCACCAGAATCGCCCTCTACCTCTACCAGAGATCACAGAGAGCTATTCTGGGGGACAACGGCGGTAGAGCGACGACATGACCTGTCACCGGTAGTCGCGAATCTTGTGCTGGAAGTTGTGGCTATCAGCCCATCATATCGTGACATTATTGCCAGGTCACCTTACTCTTCGGAGGATGGCCTGGAATTTGGAGGCCAATCATCTCGTTCACCGTATTCTCCACCGCTGAGTTTGCTATCCTAGAGGTCCTCCTCGGAACCGCTACCGGTCCCTCAACCGCCCCCGGTTGATGAGTGGGGCTATACAGGGCCAGACCCTGAGTCTGAACCCAGGAGCTTCTGGAGTATTCTTGTAGTGGATTACTTCCCGGAGAAGTTCTGGCCGACGGCGGCGCTGAATTTTCGCGCACCAGAGTTCCTTACCCCTGAAGAAGTGGGATGCTTTTGTCGAACCCTATGGGCGACACACTTCCGCCTTCGTTACGAACGGGTCGTGTACCCCAGAAGTCGAGAGCACTTAGAAGAAATCGGAGAGCAGTGCTGTCTGATCGATTCAGCCGTACTCCTTGTGGCCCAGCACCCCGAGTCGCCAGGCCGTCAGATCCCCCTTCAACGGAAATTTGTTCAGAGTTTTAAAGCACTCCACAGAATCATCAGGGAAGCTACCCCCCATGTGCAAGTTCGTGGTTGGGGACTCTATGCCGCTCTCCTCTTCGACCCTATCCGACGGTAGCCTGATTCTCTATGTGACATCGAGGACATGCCCTCGAGAGGGGTCGCGGTCCACATGGCTGACGTAGTGTACAAGGAAGATGAGCTTGAATTCCTTGATGGAGACTTACCCCCCGAGGGCGTACCTCCACTGCTGGACCCATCAGGGAGGGTTACCCGTCAGTAGAGGAACCTGCTAGGCCTCCCCGTACCCACCGGGTCACCAGTACTCGGTCGAAATACCGGCAAGGGTAAGGAGCACGTCGGAACTGTCAAGCACTCCGACCCGTCCGCCTCTGTGTAGAAAACGGACGAAGATCCCTAGAAGGCCACGTTATGCCAACAGCTTGCTGAGCAAAAGAGGCTGGCCGACGAACTCTTGGCTGAGCGAGCCGTAGAGCGGCGACCCGACTATGGTAATCCCAGGCCGGGGCAGCAGGGGCAGGAACAATTTCCCCCTGGTGAGATGCCTCTGGGCAACCCTGATCATGCTACTGCCGTAGACAGGGCAGAAGCCGGAACTTACGGCAAGAGGGCATGATACATCTCGCCAAACCCCCCCGAACGACGAGGCAATCTGAAGAATCCAGTCCGGGTTCCCCCAGTCGCCCTGTAGGTCATTCCACCAGTTGATCCACGAGCTGTCGAAGCCATTTACCGTGTTGAAGAACCTGGCAATGCACTTGTGGTTAGGGATCCCCGTCAAGACAGGGACCCCCACCCGAATGATCTTATTACGGCACTCACAGCCCACCTCGAAGCGTTGAAAACGCGGCAGGTGGCGGTCCCACCGGATGGCAAGACTTATCCCGCGTGGGTGGATGATATTCCCGCACCTCCGGGTTTTGGGAACCCCACTTTCTCGCCCTTCAACGGGACAGGGGACCCGCCAAAACACTTGGCACATTTTTATTCCAGGTGTGGCCCCATGCTGGGGACCCCGGCTCAGCAAGAAGCCGCCAAACTCCAGTGTTTCGTACATACATTGGAAGGTCCAGCATTCGTCTGGTACAGCCAGCTCCCTATCTGATCAGTGACCGGTTGGGAGGACATCCGCCGGCAGTTCCTGTACCAGTTCAGCTCCACCACATGGAAAACCAGCATTGCAGACCTCTTCAAGTGCAAGAAAAGGCCTGATGAGCGGGTTGCAGATTTCATCGCCCGGTGGAAGGGACTAACGTATTCCCTCGATATGCCACTGACTCAGGAGAAATTACTGACGATGTGTGTGGGGAACGTCAAAACGGAGCTGGTACCCTCCCTGATTACCCAGAACTACCTTGGAGGGTTCAAAGATTTTTCAGATAAGGCTTAGCGCCTTGAGGAAGCCCTGCAATAGGCTAGTCAGGCACGTTTGTTGCCCCTATGATCCCAGCCAGGAGGACCGCCAGGGCTGAACCTACCGCGGTGGCCCAAATAGAAGCCCCTAGGCAGCTGTAATTACTACCAGCAGCACCATCCCAGAGACCCTGCAGAGGTCCTCCACCTCAAGCACAGGCTCCTGCCCAGCAGCGACCGCCTCAGAACCAACAGGTTCCCCCGCAGAATGCGCCACCCGCCACCCAGGCAAGATAATCAGGCGCCGCCTCCTCGGCAGGCCCCTCCGGCCCCTCGTCAGGGCCAGTCCCCCAGGGCCCCCTATCCGGAGAGAAGGCACCAGACTTATTCATTCAACAACAATCAGGTCCCTGGCTACTTTCGAAGTGCTCTAGAGCAAGGGATTGTGCGCCTGCCCGAGTGCAGAAGGCCAGCAGATGTGAATCTCACCAATCACCACAACTACTGCCCTTATCATCAGATTCTGGGGCACACCCTCAAGCAATGCTATGTGTTTAAAGACTGGATTCAAGACCAGGTCAACAACAACAACATAGTAAATTTGGGCCCGGCACCAGCACAAGTGGCGGGTTTCTTTGCAGGATCAGAGATCGGCAGCGACAGCGAAGGTGAGTGGCAGTAGGTTCCCAGTCGCGGATCCCGGAAATACAACGACTGGATGGCTTGAAAACCCATCTTCCATGCCCATGGTATCATCCGGGCACGCTTGAAGCAGCCGGAACCTTCATAAGAAGTAGCCGGTACCTCCGCACCGTCTTCACAGTCGACCTCTTCCCAAAAGGGCAAGCAGTGGCGACGCAAGAAGAAGCAACGCGCACCGCCGTTTCCATCGTCATCCCGCACTCTCGGTGACTTTATGCCCCCTGAAATGGGGATTCCTCCCAGAATCCACCCAGCCGCGGATGACTCCTTGAGAGATAGTCAGGGGTACGCTTCGGTCAATACCGTGGAGCTGGTAAAGCCCTATATGAACCCCGACGAGGGGTAACGCCAGGCGGACCTCCCCAATGTTTCCAGCCGACGTCAACGTCAGCGGAATCGCAACCGCTCCGGTCATCGAGGTACGTCAGCGGGCACTTTCAGCCAAGTCGTGCACTCTACTGAGACCAGACAGCAGGCTCAGTGCATAGCTCAGCATGCGCAACCCCATCTAACGCTCTCGACTCTACCTCCACCGCCGTTTGTGCTACTAGATCAGGGAGAGCTACCTCGCTCATATCACAGTCAGTCTTTCCTAGCTACAAGACAGCCTCCGATGTCCAATCCTAGTCTAGAGACTACTCTCCAGGCTTCAACTAGCACGCAGTAGGATGTACCCAGTACTATCCGATCACTGGTTCAACCAGTAAGACCCGCTATGCCTCCAAATGTCGAGTGACCTCCTGTAAGCAGAGTTTCGCGTTTGGAACGAAATTATGATGTCCTGAAGCACCTGGCCGGCATTCTGGTGAGGCTTTCTATCCTTGAGTCCCTTCGCCTATCATCCGAAATGCGCGAGGCACTTGCCGAGGCCCTAAGGAGCCCCCTCCAGTTTGAGACGGAGGTAGCAGCTGCAGAAGCCTTCCATACCGAGACGATTGAAAATGCCGAATGTCAGGCGGTTATCTCGTTCTCCGGTGAAGATGAGGACCCTCCTATATAGGGGCACATTCGCCCACTGTACATCACTGGCCACTTCAATGGTGTGGAAGTCC
Source organism: Viscum album (assembly GCA_963277665.1). Lineage (NCBI taxonomy): Eukaryota > Viridiplantae > Streptophyta > Magnoliopsida > Santalales > Viscaceae > Viscum > Viscum album. The sequence goes on from OY728138.1 coordinate 152,666,260, forward strand.
TTCGTTGCCTCATTGACACAGGTTTCAGAATCAACCTAATTCAAACTCAGACGTTGCGGAAGCTGGGTCTTTCTGAAGGTGATTTAACTCCCTCTGACCTCCGAATCCAGGGGTACGACAGGACCGAGCAAACCCCGGTCGGCAAGATCCGCCTGAAGACTCAGTTCAGTGGCTTAATTTCCAGCACCGAGTCCATGGTCGTCTCTTAGGACACCGCCTACAATGCGTTGATGGGTAGGCCATGGATCCATCTGCATGCAGCGGTCCCTTTATCGTATCACCAGTTCCTCAAATACTCACTCAACGGTCGAGTAGGCATGCTCCAAGGAGATGCGTCCCCTTTTTCTTCTTGTGAGGCCCTCTATCGGGATGCGGTTTATTACAAAAGTAAGGATAAGAAAATCCTAGTAAGTGAGGATGAAACCGCCCCGGTCACAAGTGATCCCTGGGCAAGCATGGATGATGCCTACGTCCTCCCAATCCACCGATTGGAGGCCACGACCCCCGACATGGGGCAATGTTTTATTGTTTCGGGTACGCAAGGAAGGCATGTTCCCGTGTCCAAGCGACGGCGGAAAATCACCTCGTACTCCTACATCAACCAGGCTCAGGTGATCCCAGAACCTCCTACCCCTGTACGGTACCGGGACGTCAAGCTTATGACAATGGCGGTATGCCATACGTGTCTCTTTCACCGGTTTGGAATCCACTGACTCAGGCCGACACATCACCACTACTTTGATATTATCAAACGTGGCCCCTTAGGCCGAAGGCCAAATGGGATAGGATCGACTACCTTCATTGCTATGGTCTCAATGGCGAGTGAGTCTCCTGATATGATGACCACTGCTGCCCAAGCCGGCACTAGTTTCCCCACAGGTTTTGATAGCCCAGAAGTATCTCCCGTCGCGGGAAATTCCCCCACAGGTGTGGAGGAAGACCTGGAGGATGCTCCCCCCACCTTTGAAGAAGGCGTCTCTACCACATTTGATGAACTGGTACAGGTGAACCTTGGTAGCGAGACAGATCCGAAACCCATGTTGATCAGTGCAGCCATGTCCCCTGAGGAGCGACAGCAGTACGTAGACTTCCTCAAACAACACCGTGACGTGTTTGCCTGGAGTTACAACGAGATTCCAGGGCTAGATCCCCAGGTATCTGTTCACCGTCTGGGCCTCCCGGCAAAACACCTTGGGTTTAAACAGCCCCCCAAGAAAATGCACCCTTCTCATGGTGCTATGGTTGAGGCCGAAGTTGACAAGATTATCAAATCCAACTTCATTAAGGAAGTCCAGTACCCCAAGTGGCTTGCCAACATTGTACTAGTTAGGAAGAAGAATGGGCATATCAGAGTCTGCATCGACTTCCGTGATCTTAATCGCCACTGCCCAAAGGATGACTTCCCACTCCTGGTGACGGAGTTATTGATTGACGCCACGGCCGGGTTCCAAGCCCTCTATTTCATGGATGGGTATTCCGGGTACAACCAGATCCGGATGGCCCCCGAAGATGAGGATTCCACTACCTTCAGGGCTCCCCAAGGTAACTTTTGCTACCAGGTTATGCCATTCGGTTTGAAAAATGCAGGTGCCACTTATCAGAGGGCCATGCATCGCATATTCAAACCGATTCTCGGGACATTGGTGGAATGCTATGTGGATGACCTCGTAGTCAAATCATGTCAGCGCCAGGACCATCTCAAAGACCTCGAGAAAGTGTTTGGTTCCCTCCATTCCCGTCACCTAAAGATGAACCCGTTGAAGTGTGCCTTCGGGGTCACCTCTGGGAAGTTTCTGGGCTTTATTGTCAGATATCGAGGTATCGAGATCGACCCGGAGAAGATCAAGGCCATCATCCAAATGCCTCCCCCGAGCAACATTCGGGAACTTCGAGGCCTCCAAGGCCACTTAGCCTATATACGCTGATTCATCGTGAATCTGGCCGGAAAGTGTAAGCCCTTTTCCTAGCTCATGAAGAAGGGTGCCCGCCTACGAATGGGATGAGGAGTGTCGGACTGCCTTCGAGGAAATCAAGCAGTATCTACTCCAACCTCTGGTCTTGATGCCACCCGTCTCTGGAAAGCCGCTGTTCCTTTACATGACCGCCCTGGAAAGATCCCTCGGTGCGCTGCTCGCCCAGAAGAATAACGAGGGTACTGAGAACAACCTCTATTATCTCAGCTGCATGCTTCTCGATACGGAGGTCAGATACTCCCCTATCGAAAAGAGCTGCCTTGCGCTCGTCTTCGCCGTGCAGAAGTTGCGACATTACTTGCAACACCATGAGGTGCAATTGGTCTCCCGGGTAGACCCACTGAAGTAAATTCTGAACTACCCCATGCTGACTGGCCGACTAGCACGGTGGGCAGTGATTCTCCAGCAGTTTGATATCAGGTTCGTACCTCAGAAGGTCATTAAGGGACAGGCGTTGGAAGACTTTTTAGCTGCCCATCCAACCTCCGCGGATCAATCCCTAGACCTGGATTTCCCTGATGAGACGATCCTCTCAGTCGATCATGCCGTCCTGTGTTGGCAAATGCATTTTGACGGCGCCTCCCGGAGCCCCACCAGTAGGAGGCTCAATGATCCCAAGCTCAACAGAGTGGGCCTGGGTATTGTCTTCATTACCCCGGCGCAAGCTGTCCTGCCATACTCGTTCCTGTTGTCAGAAGGTTGTACGAACAATGAGGCAGAGTACCGTGCTCTCATCACCGGCCTCGAGTTGGCCCTTGAGATCCATGTGCCCCATCTACATGTAAAGGGAGATTCTGAGCTGGTAATAAAACAGGTTAATGGTGACTACGTCGTCAGGAAGCCGGAGCTTGCACCGTTTCTAGAGTACACCCTCCGCCTGATGACCCAGTTCTCTTCTCGACCAGAGGTTACCCATGTCCCACGATCACAGAACAGTCAAGCAGACGCCTTGGCTGGCTTGGCCGCATTGCTCACAGAACCCGAGCAAGATGATTTAATCATACATGTGGCACACCAGAGAGTCATTTCCCCCGTCACCCAAGAGGACAATGATGGCCTGCGGGTAGGTCATCTCACCGCCGGACCCTCCACGTCAGGGGTCCCGTGTTTGTCAGGAACAGTGGTTGAAGCCACTCCCGACTGGAGGGTGCCTTTTGTCGAGTACCTCCAAAATGGTTGCCTCCCGGACGACCACGCCGAGCGTGAGTGAATCCGACGCTGTGCGCTGCAATTCACCCTCCAGAGCGGCCCCAGTCTTGAAAAGATCCTTTATAAGCGGAGTTTCGATGGTGTCCTCCTTCGTTGCATCCAAGGAGTAGAGATACCTCAAGTTATGCAAGAGGTTCACGCCAGTTCCTGTGGCACCCATCAAGCTGGGCCGAAGCTGTCCCATCAAATCCGGAGGTTGGGGTACTTTTGGCCCTCTATGATCCATGATTGTATTGGGTATGCCAAGAGATGACATGCGTGCCAAGTTCACTCCAACTTCCTGCATCGGCCGCCGGAGCCCCTCCACCCCACCAAGTACTCTTGTCCATTTGCGGTATGGGGACTTGATGTAGTGGGACCATATCCACCGGCAACAGCCTGCCAGTGTAGGTTCATCCTGACTGCTACAGATTTCTTCTCCAAGTGGGTAGAGGCAGTTTCGCTCAAAGAGGTCAAGGCTCGTTCCATCGTTGACTTTGTGAGCTCCAACATTATCCACCGGTTTGGGGTCCATCACGCCGTCCTCACCGATAACGGAACCAACTTCTGATCAGCTAAATTAAAAAAATTGTACGCCAAGTACGACATCTGGTCAAACCATACCTCCTGCTACTACGCGCAGGTAAATGGACAGATCGAGGCATTTAACAAAACCCTCTCTAACATTCTGCAGAAGATGGTTGGTCAGAACAAGAGAAGTTGTCCGGACAAGCTCCCCTACGCCCTCTGGGCTTACCGGACGACGACTCGCAACTCTACCCAGGTGACCCCATATTCCCTGGTGTATGGAGCTGAGGTCGTCCTACCCATTAAGATCCATCATCCATCATTACGCACTGCAGTCTATGATCACCAGACATCAGATGAGGTAGCCGAGATCCGTCTAGCTGAATTAGAATCACTGGACGAGAACTGGCTTCGTTCCCTACACAATCTGGAAAGGCATCAGGATAAGATAGTGAGGGCCTTCAATAAGAAGGTTTGTCTCTGTTCTTTCCTACAAGGCGACCTAGTACTGCACCTTAGAGCGCCAATGATTCCCGGTAGGAAATCGCCCTAATTAGAACCCAAATGGGAAGGGCCTTATATCATCCATAAGGTTTACCCCAATGGAGCATACTCCTTGGTGACCACGAATGGAGAGCGTATAACCCCTCCCACCAATGCCAAGTTCCTTAAGCGATACATTGCCTAGGGCAAAAGGGTCCTGCACGACCCTAAACTGCAAGTTGGTCCTGCACAACCTTAAACTGCATCTTCATCCTGCAAGACGATAAACTATGAAATGGTCCCGCATGACCTTAAACTGCATCTTCGTCCTACAAGACGATAAACTGTGAAATGGTCCCGCACGACCTTAAACTGCATCTTCGTCCTGTAAGATGATAAACTGTGAAATAGTCCCGCATGACCTTAAACTGCACGTTATGGTCCAACACGACCCTAAACTGTAAAGTCCTGCATGACCTTAAACTACATCTTCATCCTGCAAGACGATAAACTACAAAATGGTCCGAGCTCTATGACTTTAAACTAAGATCTCCCCCCATCCTTACTGCAAGACGTTAAATTGCAAGCCAGTCAGGCCTTCCTGACCGAGGCCCATCCTCAGGCCCCTTGGCCTCCTCGGGCCCCAAGGCCCCCCGTCCTTACTGCAAGACGTTAAACTGCAAGCCAGTCAGGCCTTCCTGACCGAGGCCCAGCCTCAGGCCCCTTGGCCTCCTCGGGTCCCAAGGCCCCCCGTCCTTACTGCAAGACGTTAAACTGAAAGCCAGTCAGGCCTTCCTGACCGAGGCTCAGCCTCATGACCCTTGGCCTCCTCGGGCCCCTGGCCCCCCGTCTTCACCGCGAGACGTTAAACCGCAAGCTGGTCAGGTCCCCCTGACCACGGTCCGACCTCAGGCCCCTTGGTTTTCCCCGACTTACCCCCTCGCGGGATTGTACGGTATGGTGTGGGACTACTTCCTCATTCACGTCAGATTTCTTGACGTACCTTAAATATCCCCAAATGAGATGATCCTAATCCCGCATGACGTTAAACTACATTTCAAGAACTACGTGTGTCTTGATTCCCATCTTCATGGGATACATAGGAACGCTCGGACACCTCGTCTTGAGCCCATCCCCAAGATTTTCTCTTCCACTATTCCCCCTGGGAATAGTTTCCTCGGAGGCTCCTTGTGTAGCGAGGGGAAGTCTTTCTTAGCCCTGCTCATACAACCCCACTCGCACAAGGATTGTAAGGGTCGCACCATGTTCCCACTCTCGTTCTTCTATCCCCCCACGTCCTCACTACATGATGCTAAACTGCATGGCCTTCAAGAACTATGTATGGCTTGATTCCTGTCCTAATGGGATACGTAGGAACGCCCGGGCATTTCGTCCGTTGGCCCAGCAAAAAAGCCAAAATCTTCCCCTCGGGTCAAGATATGGCAGGGTGCACACTTTTGCCCCAACACACATTGAGAAAGCCTTGACCCAGCTACACATCCCCCCTGGAGATGTTTGCCTCTTTCGTGGATGGATACAGCTATGCTTCACCCACTCCTTGACTGGGATTCCATCATTTTTGCACACCTAGAGGGACCCCCAAGAACAGCCTGGATACTACACCCAAGGGCTCTCCTACCGATACGGGCCAACACCCCTGAGGGTTTTCAAGAAACAAGCTGATACAAGTCCCGCGTTGCGAATTTGGTCAGCGGTCGATGCTCATTTGTTGCTCCCATATCGGGTCACCATAGGAATTCTGTATTTCGAACATGGTCAATAGTGTCCTGGATCTTCGGGTCCACCCCGAGATGTCCCAGACATCGAGTGAAGTGATTCATTCTGCCCCATCCCGAAGTGACAAACATCCCCCAGGGTGGTGCTAGCAATCGGGCCCACGACCCTGATTCCCCATAGGGGTGTACGGTGTGGTGTGGGACTACATCCTCATTCACGCAGGGATCATGTACCATGTCGTACGCCACCTCTTACGAGGCCCAGCCTCAGGCCCCTTGGCCTTCTTGGGTCCCCAACCCCCGTCCTCATGTAAGACGTTAAACTGCAGGCTCGTCATGCCTTCCTGACTGATGCCTGACCTTAGGCCCATTGGACTTCTCGAGCCCCCCGGCCCAGGTCCCCTCTTACCCAGGGTGTACGGTGCGGTGTAGGACTATGTCCTAATTTACGTACGGATCATGTACCCTGTCGTACGCCTTCCCTTATGAGCCCCTTGTCCTTCTTGGGTCCCCGACCCTCATCCTCATTGCAAGACGTTAAACTGCAAGCAGGTCAGGCCTTCCTGACCAATGCCTAACCATCAGGCCCCTTGGCCTTTCCGGGCCATGGCCCAGGTCCTCCCTTATAGGAGTGTATGGTGTGGTGTGAGGTTATTTTCTCATTCACATCGATCTCGTAATGACCACGCCATGTACCTCTCCCTCCTGATCTATTTCGTCAATCCCTTTTCGGTTGTTCACCGATGTGCCTAAGAGTACTCTGGTTTATTACCTGGAATGCCAAGCTTTACTCGGACACGTCCGCACCCACTTTCCAGGCTTTTTGTATCCCTGCATCAGGGATTTCATCATCTTTCACACCTGGAGGGACCCCCAAGAATGGCCTGGATACTATGCCCAAGGGCTCTCCTACCGTTACGGGCCAACGCCCCCGAGGGTTTTGGACAACAAATCGATAAAATCCCGCGTTGTGAATATGGTCAGGGGTTGATGCTCATTTGTTGTTCCCACCTCAGGCTAACGCAATATGGATGTTGCGTCTCCACCATGGTTAACAGTTTTCCTCTATCGCCACGCCAACCCATTAGGCCCAAAATGTCGGGTGCACAATTCACACCCTTCATCACTTCACCATGTCCAAGTGGAGTCTCGGAACTTTTGGCACTTTTCCTCCATGCACGTCCGCGCGTTGGGGGAATAAGCTATGTCAAAGGTGTCCTTCGGGGCTCTCTACCAACTCCTATTTGACTCGCCCCAAGTATTGTGATGAGGGTACCCCCCTTGTTTCCCACACCGAGTTTAACTCACGTGGGCTTAGGAATCGGGTTGACATCTGTGCTTACTCAGGAAGTTGTCACCATTCACGGTCTGAGCTCTAAGACCATAAACTAAGATTCTCATATGGAACTATGTTCAGCTTGATTCCTATCTTGATAGGATACGTAGGAACTCCCAGACCCCTTGTCTTTGGGTCCAGCTTGAGTTCATCAAATTCACCTCTCTGGTCCTGCCTTCAGGACCCCGACTACGGGACCGCGTGGCGTAGTGCGGGATTATGTCCTCATTCACATCGGGTTTGCAATGGCTGCACCACGCACACCCCCGTTCTAAGAGTTATCCCTCCTATTCCTTGTCCAGCATGACATTAAAAGGCACCCTTCAGAACTACGTGTGGCTTGATTCCCATCCTCATGGGATACGTAGGACCGCCCGGACGCCCTGTCTTCAGGTATAACCCATTTAGGGAACCAGTCTCTCCCCCTGTTTCACCTGTTACCTCTATATAGGCCCCTCGGCCTAAGGTCTCCCTCTCCGATTGGCGTACAATGTGATGTGGGATGATGTCTCCGTCAATTGTGTTTTATAACACTGCGCACATTTCCCGCCTAGCATCGTCTCTGCTACGTCTGCACTGCATGACGATAAAATGCATGCTTGGTCCTATCATACGACCCTAAACTGTGACATTATCGTCCTGGCCGCATGACGAAAAACGGCACTGCATTGTGATGACCTCGTTGTAGATGACATCACGTTGGGTATTGGTCACGTGACATGCCATTTGTCAACGCCTATCATGGCTTGATCCTTGTGTCGACACCACGACCTACTACTCTAGGCCTATCGCTTCACAAAAAAAATCCACTCACCTTAAAGAACAAAAAATATTTATCAAATTCCGCTTCTTTTAGTGCAAGGGCCACGCCCGCAATCCCCTTTTCCCCTGGCACTGGTACCTTACCATGTCACCTTTCAAGAACTACGTGAGGTTTGATTCTCATCCTTATGAGATACGTAGGAGCACCCGGGCACTTCCCCCTGGGCCCAGCCTAACTGCCACTTTTGGTCCCTTGACCAAAAAACCTCTCCTGAGGGGGTCGTGCGGTGTGATATGGGATTGTGTCCTCATTCACGTCGGGTTGTTCATCGCACCGCACACACCCCCTATTCCCATTCACACCAGGTGTTTGAGTAACTCCACCATGTGCCTCTTATGTCTCCTCCCATCCATGGTCCGAATTCTACGACCCTAAACTAAGATCTCCCTATGGGAAAGGAATCTGCTCCCTCTATCTAATACGTCTCGTTGTCGTATTCAGATGTGTTTTGACAAAGAGCCCAAAGTGTGGGATTTTCACAGGGACATCCCCCTCATCCCATGACCATGCTTCGTAATCTCGCTATTTGGATCCTCATCCTCTTCCACGTCCAAAAGGACCCTCGGACGACATGGATACTAGGCTTAAGGGATCTCCATGAATGCTGGACCTAAGGGCCCTCCAATCGTTTCGGGCCAACATCCCTACGGATATCTGACAATATTTGTGACATGGTCCCATGTTTCAAACATAGTCAACGATCAACCCTCATTTGTTTTTCCCCATTCTAGGCTAACGCGATATGGATGTTGGGTTTCTGCCACAGTCAACAGTTATCCTCCATCGTCACGCCACCATCATCGTGATCTGAATCCCGAGCTCCATGATTCACACATTTCCACTTCCTCATGTTCAAGTGGAATTCCATCATACTCGGCTCTTTCTCTTCGCGCATCTAGGTGCGCTAAATGATCGTGTTAGTGTCATTGGGCCCGTATTCACTGAGCGTCCCTTTGCCCTAACCTGCCCCTTTTTGTGTTGGGAAATTCCCACCACTACTGCTTGTTTCCCACACCAAGCACGACTCACGTGGGCTTAGTAGTTTTGGCAGGATGTGTACCAACACGGCCAGGATTCTCATTATCCCGCATGACGTTAAACTGCTCTTCCAGAATTACATATGGCTTGATTCCCATCCTCATGGGGTACGTAGGAACGCCTGAACACTCTGCTTCGGGCCCAGCCCAATCCTCACTCTTGGTCCCTCGACCTAAAGAGTTTCCTCTGAGGGTACGTGGTGTGATTTGGACTCCAAGTCCTCATTCACGGCGGTTTCATATCTACCGCACCGCACGCTCCCTGGGATCTTCCCTTTTATTCCACGTCCTATCGTATGATGTTAAACTACAGGAGTCCATGTGTCCTCAACGCATGGCACTAAACTGCGGTTCTACCCTGAACAAGTTCAGGATTCCCTAAGATCCCATTGGGAAGTGACAGATCCCCTCGCTAGAGAGGCCTTGTCTGAAAGAAGAAATGATCCATGATCAAACCAATGCGCCCATATGGTGTACTCCCACCACGGTGGTGTAACTACCTAAGTGTTGGATTCTGTTCGGACAAACCATCACTCCATATTCCACGCTTTATGTGCCCCTTATTCGGACCCTCGTCCCCTTTAATGTCTCATGGGACCCCCTAACGGCCTGGTCTCATGCCGCATCGGCTCACCTACCATCCTAGGCCAATGTTCCGGAAGACGGGTCATGTTTGGAAGGACCCCCTAATAGTATGGATGTTTGACCTATGGTCCGCCAACTGTCCTGGGCCAACGTCCCGAAGGATTGATTGACAACATTTGTGACATGGTCCCGTGTTTCGAACATGGTCAATGGTGGACCCTCATTTGTTGTCCCCATTACAGGCTAACGCAGTAAGGATACCGCTTCTCCTCCAAGGTTAACAGTTGTCCCTTATTGTCACGCCATCCCCACAGTGTTCCGAATCTTGGGTATCGTGATTCACACTTCCCATTTTCATCTATATGGACCAATTTCAGCGCCCCTGGCGTTTCCCCATTCATGCATAAGAGAACGCTGAAGAAAAGGTAATTCGGCTATCCTAAAAGTTCCTTCTCCGATCAAGCCTCTCCCGTCTTTCAGAAATCCGGACTGGTAATCTGAATCCCAGATGCCCGGAGCATGGTCCCACTCCTATGTTAGGTGGGATGAGAGGGAAAATATCTCCTGTTTCTCACATCAGGCTCGACCCACGTGGGCTTGGGGAATTATCGCCGAACATCCCGCAAACATTGTAGGGATGTAACAAGGCGATTCAAACAGTGGAAATCGTGCGCGCTACAGAATTCAAAGCAAAGAAAGGAAAAAATTGAGGCAAAAAAGTACTAATAAAAGGTTTTTGGGTTTGTTACAATACTCGGGGGGTCGACTCCCCCCATGGACGGGTTGACCCCATCAAAATAGAGTTGCAGCTCCGCCACCCGTTGGCTTGTGGCGTCCAAGGCTTGTTGCCGCTGACTTAGCTCCCGCTCCTACTCACCAGCGGCGGGGCGCAGTTCGTCAGTCCTGGCTTTGCCCCTCTCTACGCCATCTTGAACGACATCCATCTTTCCAGAGTTCTGCCTCATATGCTCTTCTGCCTCTGCCAGCTGGGCCTTCAACTGTGAGACCAGCTCAGATTGTGCATTAAGAGAGGTTGAAAGCTCATCTGCCCGGGTCTGCATCTGTTGGACCTCACCTTCAGCCTCCTGGAGCATCTTGATGTTGGTCGCCTTCCTCCGCTGCCAGCCCACGTTGATCCCACGATCATGCTCCCGGATCTTCTCAGCCATAAGATCTCGGATGAGTGCGTGAGGACGTTGGGCATCTACCCCCCAGCGCACAGTTCGCACAACCGCGAGCGGAGTCTATCCATTTCGGCCAGCCATTGCGCTTGGGGGGTGTCCTTGATGAAGCGTGTGATCAACTTCCATGACCGGCGGCAGACTATGCTACTGTCTTCCTCGTCGGAGGTCGTTTCATCCCAGTCTGCACGATTGGCGGGCTCGTACGTGGGATACACATGCAAGAAATCCTCGGTAGGATCTACATATGGTGTTGAATCCAGTACGACACCTGGCGCCGAAGCAGGCGTGACAGGACTGGGACCGACCGGCTGATCCTCTTTATCGGAGTCCACCTCGATGACCTCAGGCGCGACCCTGCTGGTGGTCCTTCCAGTGATGATGTGCATCGCAGCTCGAGGATATGGGGGGACTATCGCCACCATCACCGGCATGCCCCTAGGAGGGACGCCACCAGACATCCCAATCAGTCTTTCCATAGCATCCCACGCCAATTGGAGAACTGTACGACAGAGAGGGACATAAACGTTAGTTGGCGGGCATAGTCTACATATGACGACAGGGGAACCGGTAGAGGAGACTTACGAAGATCGACCTCCTGGCGCTGCTCTTGAGAAGGTACTGACGGGACCCCGAGGCGAGGCCCTCCGTATACTGTTGGAAGGTCTGGAGATTCTGGAGGAGCCACCTCGGGTGCTCTGGTCCCACCAGATGCGGAACTGGACGCAGCCATAGGTGCGGGTTCTGAAGGTCCCTCATCATCACCCGCTGAGGGGCGAGAACGAGGCCTGTGAAAAAGTTCCTCCTGCATGTCTCAAACATCGGTGAGATTTTCATAGTGACCCAAGAACGGATCGTAAGGAAAGAAGTTCAGAATGATATCTCGAGAGCCTCTGCGAATTCGTCGGAATTTGAGCCTCAGTCTCAGACCTCACCCTCCTCCAACGGGCTCCCTCCTCCAGCCTCATCCTCCCGATAGGAGTCCTTTGATTCATCCGGCAGGGGGAAGAGCTCCCTCAGATCAGCAGCCGATAACTGTGGGGGGACCGTCTGATTCAACAGTACCCTCACCCGATCTGTCATTGGGTGAGGGACACCACTGGAGTGGACATAATCCTCCAGCTCGTCCAGGTACTGTTCTTCCTCCGCCGGAGACACCATGAATCCATCCCGGACTGGGCCTATGCCCGGTAATTCCATCCTGAGGCTATTCAGGTGGGCCCATATCTCATGTGGGCTGAGGAACTGCCGGTTGACATCTCAAATGTCCCAAGCTTCCGGGAAGATGGCATCCTCTGCCATGTCAATATGACGCAGGCGCATCCCCAGATCCTGAGTAGATATCCTATGAAATCCCCTCGGTGTTTGCCCCTCTGGATGGCCCTGCTCTTCCGGAATCACCAGATCCACCGCTGCTGCCATACCCTCGGCTGGTGTGGGTCTCGCCGCCATGGCAGCCCCGCTACCGCGAGCGGCCCTAGCTTCCCTCCGACCCCGACCTCGAGATAGAGGAGGCCCACCGTCACCGACCTGAATAGTTGGTTGCTTCAGCATCTCCCCTCAGTAAGCAACCTCCCAACTAATGGCATACTCCCTCACTAATCCGAAAGAGGAGATGGATGGAGGCAATGCAATCTCTATCTTCCCATATTCCCGTGTGAACATTAGCCACAACTGCCTCATCACACATGGGTGCTCCTCATGACGCACCTCCCAGTAGACATGCTGGGTCAGCCACTGGAGGCACCAGAACTGCCTCGCAAACCGATGCGGGGTGTAAGGTTCGCAGAGTGGCTCACGATCTATCCGTGCCACCAAAACTACACCTCAAAAGGCCAGGAGGTAAGCCCGATGTTCTTCCATTCCCTGCCCGTCATCAGTAAGTATCCCCATCGACAATGGGATGGGGTGGAAATTAAACTCATCCTCCCTCCACACCCAATTCAGCACCATCGAAACGGCTAGTTTGAATGGGAAGCTCCCGACCGTGTTCAGGATGGAGGGGCGGAAGTTCGATCCCGGTGGCGAAATGGGGTTTGGATACTCGTAAATCCCCCTGATATGCGCTGCGATCCACCCATACAGGAGGTGGAAGGGCTCGCATATCCTTGACGTCTTCTTGACCTCGCTAATGTGCCGCAGCATTCTGTACAGTTTGGTGAGCATCGGAATCCCCAGATTGATCCGCTGCCCCATGTCCAACATCGACGCCATAATAAACGAGTTGGGCCGCACCCCCATGCTGGTATCCCTCACTGGTAGGATCCAACCACAGATGAGAGCCGCGATGAATGTCGCCATCCTGACTATCGGCTGTTGTTCAGTGTTGACACTGAAACCCCAAGTCTTCCATTGGCTGTCCTCCAAGACCCACCAATACGAGTGCCCCTTGCCCCGTTGGGCTGCCCTTGGACAAGTTCGAGGCCTCGGAGGGAACTCTCGATTCTCTGGGAAATTCAGGAAGCATTTGAACCATCTCCTAAAGTGGACATCCCTCAATGCCTCCTTGTCCTCTCCAGGGATGAGCGCCATCAGCGCTGACGCCAGTCGCGGAATTTGCTCTGTATCCTCCCATGTGCTGATGACAGGGAGGAACTCTTCATACATGGCCCCCAATATCGGAACCCCAGAAATCTGGTGGACATCCCATAGGCTGATGCCCACCTCCCCGTGATGTAGGTGAAAGGTATTGGTCCTAGACGACCATCTTCTCAGCAATTCAGGCATCAGTTGCTTTGGTTGGTAAATGTGTATTTGGGAGGCCCATTCCGCCTCATACAACCACACTCTCCTTAGCTCGGCCCCAAACTCCTCGCATGAGGCGCCTACCTAGTAGGCCTAGGCCCAGTCGTCAGCAAAGTTGTCTTCCTGGCGCAGGTCCCACTCATCGGACCATCCCTTCTTCGAATCCTGCAAAGCCGCCTTCAGCATGGTATGGTAGAGAGGAGGGGACGTCTCCGGTTTCAATGGCCTCCTGTTAATATCGTTCAAATGGTTGTAGAGACAGTCAGTGGTGACGGGTGTGAAGTCCTCCTGTGCGAGACCATCGTCCACCCTGAACCATTGGTGATGGCATGGTGTACTCCTGAACCAGCAAGCTGGTTCGTCCCTACTCTCCTCAGGGATGAAGACGTCATCCCTCATCCTGAAGCTGTACAATGGCAGCTTCTTACACTGCGGATAATTCTTCTGACCCTCCGATAGCAGATCTGTCAAAGAAGCGTGGTCCGAATGGCTTCGGACCATCTACCCAAGGCCTGGACAGTTGTCCATCTCATCCCGACGGGCAGCATCTGCAAGCACCCCCAATACAGCCTCTTGATGGGCCATTTCGATTCCGGCCCTCAGAAAAGAATTTTTTCAGCTAGATCGCGAAGCTGGATCGTGAAGCTGAATCGTGAAGGTCGGTCACGAGACCAAGCCACGAAGTCTGGCCGAGGCCAACAAGCAGAAGTTCGCTTGGCGCGGACGCGGAGTCGGAGACCCGCGGTTCTCTGCGAAGCTCGATTCGCGGAGGGCTGTTGCGGAGTACGCGGAGCTTCGCGAAGTCAAGAGCACAAAAAGATAAGAAAGTCGTGTGAAGACAAAAGAGTTCGACACCCCTATTTATAGGCGGCGACCCCAGAGCATCGCGGCGCGCCACACCCGCGCGGAGCATCGCAACGCGTCCGGATCCGTGCCCCCGGTTAGCACCGTGGGCCCCCTTCGCGTAGCTGCATCATGAACCACCGACAATTTTGGCGATTTTCCCTCATACTTCGACCCTTCACCCTCTGTGGCTCCAAGTCTGAGGGGGGTCATTTGTTGGTGCCAAAATAAGGCACGAAAGGAAGGGACGAAAAAGAAGGCTGGCACGCTGCCTCGCGAAGCACCAACGCGAAGCACCGCCACGAAGCACCCCGAGCATCACGGTCTCACGAAGCTCCAGAGGCGGTAACGCTCCGAGAACGCATTTGACGTTCGCGAGCCCGCCGCGAAGCTCCAAAGGTGGTAATGCTCCGCGAACGCATTTGACATTCGCGAGCCCACCGCGAAGCTCCAGAGACGGTAACTCTCCGTGAACGCATTTGACATTCGCGAGCCCGCCGTGAAGCTCCAGAGGCGGTAACGCTCCGCGAACGCATTTGATGTTCGCGAGCCTTCCGCGAAGCTCCAGAGGCGGTAACTCTCCGCGAATGCATTTGACGTTCGTGAGCGCGCCGCGAAGCACCTGAGTCGGTGCGCGAGTTCTGCTTCACGGCGCCCCTTCCCTATAAATACTGGACTCCCCCTGAGTCCCCAAGGATGGACAATCTGACCTTTTGGCTTCTCCTCTGCCGAATCGTGAGGCACTCTTTGACCCGGGAATCATGAGCTCCGCGAGGTAATTCTACATCGTGAGATGCCTTTGCTTTGTCTCATTTTGAGCCCCTCTTCCAAGAGGGATGCCCTTCGTGAAGCTCAAGGGAATTCGCGAAGGAAGGGGATTACCAAGGGAACCCAGGCAGCCGCGGAGCATTTATGCTTCGCGAAACACTCAACCCATACTAGTGATCTCTATGCTAAGGCAGGATTGCTACACATCGCAAAGCACACTGCTTCGCAGAACCCTGCTTCGCGAGGCACCTCTTCTTCGTGAGGCAGTGCTCCGCGAACACTGTTCCACTTTGCGAAGTACCTTCCACTCACACCTATGCCCCATGCTAAGGCCAAGGCACTCCACTTCGCGAAGCACACTCCTTTGCTTAGTAATTCCTCTTCCCGTGCAACCCTCCAGGTTTTCATGATGTGATTTCAAAGTCCCATGGACAATACCACCCGCAGCGTTGCTTTGCCTAATGCTTCTTCGCATAGGCACGCTAACGGCTATTGCTTCTTCACATAACCATGCTAACGTGGACCCCTTGATGGATCGATCCACAACCCCCCTTGACTATGGCCTTACTGGTACCTTCCCTTCCCCAAGGACCAGAGGGTACCGGTTATGTAAGTCCTAGGGGTGCGGAGTGAACCCACCTCGTCCGAGCTGCAGGACGTTAAACTGCCAAGCACCACGTCCTCAACACATGACGTTAAACTGTGACCCGACCTCGTGCCTCTCACGAAGGGTCCCCCCAGCTCGAACATTTTTTACGCCACTCATCTCCACGGGGGTGGAATCACCCATCCCCAAGGGATGATATCCTCCTTATTGTAGTGGCGTATGTTCTCAGGAGAAGGGCGACCCTAGTTCCCCAACGGATGGCTGCACCCCTGCATCTCCATACTTCCCCACTACCAAGGTCAGTGGAGGGCGTGATAAGGAACGAGGCACCTCCCATCATTGGTCCTGATTCCCTCTTTCGCCGCACTTTGTCGCACTCCGGGATTCCATCCTGGAGTAAGTCCCATCACCATGGGCCGCCTAACGCGTAAGCCCCTCTTCGCTTCTCACAGAGGCATCCTTCGTGACGTGATCGTCAGGTCCTTGCAACCTCTTGTTTCTCACACCGAGCATGACTCACGTGGGCTTAGAGTGAGCACCGACCTTGACCCCCACCCATATAGAACTACGAGGTCTTTGATCCATGTCAAGGCATGGTACATAGGAAGCCTCCATGAGGTTCAAGCCACATTGCTCGGTCGTTCATTCACGTCGAGTTTTGCCCTCGTCCAGCATGATGTTAAACTGTATGCCCCTTGTCCCGTATGACATTAAACTGCACACCCATTTGAACTAAGAGGCCTTTGATCCATGTCAAGGCGTGGTACGTAGGGAGCCTTCCTGAGGTTCAAGCCCACCCATCATCCAATTCACGTCGAGTTCTACCTTCGTCCAGCATGACATTAAACTGCATTCCAGTCCGACGGCAAGCCGTTGTGACTAACCCGAACTACGAGGTCTTTGATCCATGTCAAGGCGTGGTACGTAGGAAGCCTCTACGAGGTTCAAACCAACCATCTGGTCGTTCCGAACTCATTCACATCGGTTCACCCCTGTCCCGCATGATGTTAAACTGTATTCCACAATCCGAACTATGAGGACTTTGATTTGTGTCAAGGCATGGTATGTAGGAAGCCTCCACGAGGTTCAGGCCCAACAATAATTGGTCCAGGCCGTCTCCTTGTCGGTGTGCCAAGACCCCCCCCCATTTTCACCCGAACTACGAGGAATTTGATCCATGTCAAGGCATGGTACATAGGAATCCACCCAGAGGTTCAAACCCATCTCCCATCGGACCAAGGTCCCTCATTTATGTCGGTTCACCGACACCCACCGCCCGTCGTTTATTCACGTCAGGGTTCACTATCATCCCGCATGACTTTAAACTGTATTCCATCAATCCTTTGAACTACAAGGACTTTGATCCATGTCAAGGCATGGTACGTAGGAAACCTTCCCAAGGTTCAAGCCCACCACTAGTGGACCCACGGGTCTACTTTCATGTTAGTTCACCGATGAAACCCTTTTAATTACGAGGTCTTTGATCCATGTCAGGGCATGGTACGTAGGAAGCCTCCCCGAGGTTCAAGCCCATCTCTCATCGGACCAACGTCCACCTTCACGTCGGTTCGCTGACGATGCCCATCGGACCAAGGTCCACCTTCACGTCGGTATGCTGATGATGCCCATCGGACCAAGGTCCACCTTCACGTTGGTTCACTGACGACATTCATCGGGCCAAGTTCCACCTTCACGTCGGTTCACCGGCACCATCCCGAACTACGCGGACTTTGATTCCCTGCCACAGGGATACGTAGGAAGCCTCTTCAAGGCTCAATCCTAACTTCACTGTTGCCCTTGCGATGGTCGCATTTCATTCCCCCTCCACTCCATTCATCCACCTATCACCCATCCCGATTCTCGCCCGGACTGTCATATCTCGGTGAGACCATGTCGATACGCTCCTCTTCACAGCCGCCTATGGGCTGGTCTCGGTATCGGCATCCCTTCAAGGGAAATCCCTCAATCCGATCTATTCTAGCTAATGCTCTGATCGGGCTGATCTGTCTCCGCTGGACGTTAAACTCACGGCGTACCCTGTGTTAAACACGGTAAGCTGAGGAAAACCTCAGATATGTGTCTATGACATATAATTCCCCACGCTCAATGTGGGATGCCTTGGGCTTCCACGCCCTCGATAAGCCCTGTGACCAGGGATAGTAGACCGACATGCCAGGTTCCCCAACATCCAGACATGCTACTGATGCCTCAACGTGACTACTCCCCCGACTGAAGGTTTCTGCCCTGACCGGACCCTTTGGAATGTCCCGACAGAAGCAGTGTAATTAACCAGTGTCCATGGAAACATGGCAGTGGGAAGAGTTTCACGAACTACGTATTAAATCTATGAGGGAGACCTGGACTAGGTGACGAGTTCTGAGGAGGAATCCACAGAAAGAAGAACCGACATCCCATCATCCCGTTTCGATCAAGGAGTAGACGTCCCTGAATAAGGAGTGAATGTCGCCCGCCTTTGGAAAGCGGGAACGCGGGGCAACAAGCGCAGCGCGTCCTCCCCCGCAGACGGACGGATGCGCGCGCCCCGGAGAAAGCGTCGGAAACAATACCATTATATTTTATGAGGAAACTTAAAAGTATTTGAAAACTTCTTAAACCATGTGATTTTATCTTAAAACATCTTTACAACCTTGGTATAGACTAAGGAAAATTAGGGATATATTTCTAAGGATTATTGGAATCTATTGATATGTTTATTAATTTTATTGATTAAATTAAATCTTAAATTAATAGTGAGTAGAGTGCTAGATATATTTATTATAAAGGCTTATTGAAATCTTTTTTATATCTATTTCTCTAAAGGTTGGTATTTTTTAATGATTGGATGATGGGATTGTTATTGTAAGTAGATAATTTAGGATTCAAGAATATTGTTGATGAATATTCAATTAAATTATCATACTTTTATGGTTTAGGGTATTCTAAAATATCATTTATGTATGTTTAGTGAATTCATATAGTTTGTATGATTCGGTGGTGGGTAATTTCAATAAATCACATGTAATTAAGGATAGATAACCATAATCGATGTGAAATTATTAGTAGTGGAAATTTATTTGGAATAGAATAATAATTTAAAATAGAAATATAGTGATTCTAGTGATCATGGTAAGATTAAATGGTACAGGGTAATTATGAAAATAATAGCGTAAGAAAAGAGTTATTTGATATAATAGAGAAGAAATAGAATTTATTTCCTAATAATATTAACTATGATGTTTTTTTTAGATGATGATTCTCTCTATTGGTGTTTGTTATTGTGTGCTTTTATAGCTGCCATCTTATGTTATAATGGTAATAATGATGTGATAGAAGTTATAGTGGTGTAGGGATATGGAGAATTTTGGGTATAATTTATTTGATGGAGTGTTTTATAGGTGGATATCCTAGGGAAAAGTTGATTTTATTATAGATATGGAGATAAATAAATTAGGTATATATTAATTTGATAAGGTTTATGTGTTTAAATTCTTATAATGTTTTTAATTTTGGTTATATATAATGTGTGTGGTTGTAATTTCTTATATTTTTTCATTTTTTTTATAATGATTCTTATGATGTGAATTGTTTTATTGATGTTTTATTATTTTATGAAGTGTATTTTTGGAGTTTAAGGGTTTATAAGGATCAAAAAATACTTCTTAAAAGTAGATAAATATATTATAAAACTCATTACCAAGATCACCATATTGTGTATAAGTGAAATCATATATAAACAAAATAAATTATATATACCTTTCACTAAAAATAGATATTGATCCTATCTTAAATCAAATTGGTTTGATGAAGATCGATGAGAAATAGCTAAAGGAATATCCCCTCTTGGTTGTATCCAAAAATAAACTAAATCACTCATTGCTTGGATGAGGTCCTCATTGAAAATATAATGTGATAGTATCTCTCAAATGTCGGGAGAAAAAGAGGTAGAGAGCTCCGAAGAATTAGAAATAGGATTAGACTGGCTCAAATCACTATCATAATGGGTACTACTAAGTTATATATTACTCTAGGATTCTTCTTAAGTGTCCATGAATTTACTCATGAATATTAAAACATATGAGTAAATGGCATCTATTACAACCCATAAAACCTTTAGAAGCTTTGTATTCTCCCAAATGTTTCATTGAATGAAATATTACATAATAATTATATACATGCAAGGAATATTTATAAATGTTATAAAATTTAGATGCCTCATCCATAATAATATGAATATTGGCCTACAACTCACAATTCATTATAATATGGCCCATCGTACAGTGTGATTTTCTTAAGGATAGGCTATAGGATGTCTCTATATTGTATTAAATATTATACCCAAAGATACAAAAAATTCCTTTTATACCATTTATGTCATACCATATTACATTATCATATCATACACTATGATATAGCCTTAGAAACATCAAATTTATGTAAGTATTTAGGAAATATCTCCATCAATATCCAACTTACACTAAAGCCACATAGAATTTATTCCATTTCACCTTATATTATACCATATAAAATAACTTGTGAAGATATATCTAAAACTCATTTTGGATATTTACAAAATATTTTTTACAAATATACAATCAAATTAACCATGTATCACATCATATGAAATATCTTGTGGAAATACATCCAAAACCCTTTTGGATAAAGCCTAAAACACTTTTGAAGAATCTCTCTGAGTTTTGTAAAACATAATCTCCAATTACTCAACCACAAAGTGTGACCCTACGGGACTTTATTAAATTGAAAAAAATGAATTGTCAAATTTATAAATGTGATATAGGATTGGACTCTAGAAAATATTAATTCCAATAAATTCCTAGATTTTATACTTTTCACACAAGATAAAAAATCTCATCTTGGGTATAACTTAACTAATGAAATTATTAGCTACATACCCAATGATACCTAATTAGATAAAACTCAATGATTTTATAAGAAAGGTATTAAAGTATGAAGGTTCTCATACCCAGTATCTTTCTAACCTCGGGTATGGGGAAATAACAATATGAAGAATTAACCCCTAAAATACTAACAAAAAAGTGTATGCCACTCCATGTGGTATACTTGGTTGGTCATAGAGAACATGAAACTCATTTTATAACTCATGATTATATTCTGAGTCTCTATATCGAACCCTATTCCTTCATTCCTTAAAATTTTATCACAGCCTATAATACTCTATGAATAACATTGGTTATGGATAACTCATAATTATATATTGAGAGTTCAATAATATTTTCACTTCATATAATATTTTTAACCAACATAAAATAATTAAAAGGTTTAGTCTTTATTTCTCTATAAAATGATACATTTTATATTCTTAAACTATTTTAAGAATATTAAAATAATAATAAATAAGTTTCCTTATAATCATATCCTATGTGATAGACTACCAAAGGGGGGTTATATTTTCTAAAATTTTAGGGTTTTTTAAACTCTTTACATATATCTACAATTCCTAACTTGACTTTATGTGACCATATAATAAAACATTCATGATAAATTATTTTAGTATGTAACATATATGAAGTAATTTAGTTTGAATAATATTGAGTCCTGGGAATAATATTATCGATGTTCAACTCTTTGAACATAGTATATAAACTCCTTTAATTCACAACATAAAATGTTATGATGTTAATAGCTTTCATTTTATTCTTAGTACTAATTATAGGTTTATCATCATCATTATTATTAGAACTTTTCCATCAAATTTTTTCTTTAAGATCATTTTGATAGATAATATAATTTTTTATATTATTCTTTACCAACACATCCTAAAGTATTTAGGATATAAATTGATATTAACTATGTTGTGCTAATTAAATATAACTTCTATATTTTTCTTTAATGGAATGCCCTAAAATATTTTAGGATATTAAGTGATACTCACATTGAATTTGGACTGGTATAATCCTTTATTTATTAATATTAAACTTATCTATATCTAAACAGACAACCACTAACCTATAAGAAACTATATTACATTCATAATATCTTATAAGGATACATAAACTATTTTATGTTTGAAAATAATTCTTATTTCCTTTCATAGGGGATATCTAAAAAATAAACTATTAATAACCCTATATTATATAGTGTTCTAGGTGTTTAGAGATTATTCTAAAAATAATATTTTACTATTTAAAATATTCCATTAGAGGGTGGTGGGATCTAATCCCTAATATTTTAATAAATATCTCGGATAAACTATTTATCTAGGATAAAAAAATTTATATCCTCTTTTCAAAAACATGTTATAGATACTGATGAATCATAAACTATGTACACTAAAACAATCATCTCATGTTATTCATAATATATCTTTTTTAACAAAAAAAACTTCTATTATCATATAAGGGAAATTAGATAACACTAAACATCCTTTATTTAAACTTATCTGAGATTAAAACAATAATTTTTATTCAACTCCAAGATTCAGAAACACTTTTCTTCATCATTTGAATAAAAACTATAATATTTGTTAATTATTTCATTGATTTTTAACTTATGTACACTTAAAATATATGTAAGGTATAAATTTGGTATCATATACCCTTAATAATTAAATAATTGATTTAATAACATTAATACCTGAAGTGGACTCTATAAATTTTCTCAAATCCCATTCAGGTATCCTAGAAAATTTCTATCTTATAGAAACATTTCACCTACTTGCTAAGACAACATTTAGGTTTTAATTACCTTGTCTAGCTAATAAAAGAATAATTGTAATATTTCCCAACTAACTTTTCTTCTTCTGGTGTAATATATTACCTGTTTTTATTATCAGTACAACACAAGAAGCTAAATATCACAGTCCTTGGTTCGTCTTAAAGGATATGTTCAAAAAAACTCAATATATATATCTATATATGATATATGATTACTTATGTCATAATATATGGTATATGAATGTTTTATGGTAAAACAAACTTGTTTTAAATTTCATGTTCTTTCCTTTATGGGTATATCATATCTTATGGTATGATGATATCATAAAGCATGTCTTATCAATAAAATCATAGTGTTGATTAGGTCATATTGTATTGTAGTGTTATATGAATAATTTTATTATACAATTTACACTAACACTCTATGATTTATATAGTAATTTTAACATCAAGTACTAATGTTCAATATCTTCTATGTGTGGTTTTCATTAATTATGTACATTTTATATTATGAAATATTGGGAGAATGTATTTAATTGACATAATCATAAGGAGTTGTAACCATAGAATTACTTTAAAATTTCATAACATTTGATGAAATTCTATGAATAATTAGGGAGAATCATAAAAGGACTTATAAGGAGTAAAATCTAATAATATGGGGTTCTTAAAAGTTTTTCTAAGCCTCGTATCAATTCTATCACTCTCTGTTGAAGTTATCTTCTCTATCCCCCTTTCCCACTATAAGGTTATATCATACTATGGAAGATATGGAGGATCCTACCCAAATGTTGGTTGGTTCATCCAATTCATAGATAAACCTAAAATGGATGAATCTTTTGGTTATTCCTTAGTAATATTCATCAATAACAGTTATTGGAGAACAAATATAAGATAATATCATTAGTGTATTGTATGTTTTCTTCATTTAGATTTAAATAGTTTTAGTTTTGAAAAGCATGGTGATATTAGAAATTTATGGTTTTTAATGTCTTATATTACATATAAAAAGAGTTTTTGAATTACTATAAACCTAAATATGTTATTAGAGAAAAGGTTAAAGAGTTAACTAATTCATGGTAACTCTCACACATAAATGGTGATGAAGGCTCTCCACTCAGGAACTCCATTATAGATACAAAGAGTTTCATATCCCGAATAGTTGGGGAAGGTTCATATAGATGTCACGTTATACATGTTCATATTAATGATTTGATCTCACACTTAAATGGTATCTGAGCCTTTCCATGCTTCTTTATTCTTGAAATCATGTAGTAAATTAAGTATATGGATATCAATATGTATACTATTATGTATATCATAAAAAATATGTAGAAAATTAACTGTGCATTATTTTATGATTTGTGATATTGTAATACATATAAAATTTTTATTATATGGTGTTCTATATGATATGAGATATCATAAGAAATGATAGGATCACACCATATGATATTGGATAGAATTGAAAACAATACAATATTTTTTGTTTTCTCTATGTCATAACATGTGATGTAGGGTATCATCTTAGATGATAGCACCAAGAAGTGTTATTTTATTGTTAAAAAATTGAGTGACATGTAGTAATAATGATTATTGTACTTATCATAAAACACAATTTAGAATATCATATAGGTTTTATGATATTCACTGAGTTAATATTACATAGTCCATAGTTTCCCTCTATCATAAAAAATTACATGGTTTCAATAATAAGATAATATTACACAATACATTGTGATATTTATGGGTTTATAATGATAATAATAACATTTATTATATCAATAATAATTGAATAAAACCCTTTTCTAAATATATCTCATGCAAGATAAATGAAAACATGATAACCATAAATGAATAACTTTTGTAAACATGTGTACATTATTCCAAAGATCCACTGCTATATCTTTATCTTCATATGCATTTGATGAATATAATATAAGGGTAGCTAAAAGAAATCCCCTCTCCTTGGTGTATCCACAAGATGATCAAATCATCCAATGTTTTAATGGAATATATTCTACCTCTATGACATGTTGGTCCCTCAAACACAAATGAGAAGAATAAAGAGAGTTTTTTAGGTACCAAGGAGTTTTGACCAAGCATCATAAAATCCCACCTACATAACCATCATATAGATATATTAATTATACTCCTTGAGTATTCTCCATTAGTATTTACATTTATTTATAAATTATAGTGTATGAATAAATGTTATGGTCGGTGCATTCATCATGTGAATTTTCCTCCTCCTTTTCATTATATCTCATATAATTCTTTATTAAATGACGGCCAATGTAAATGATTGATCGAAGTTGTAAGTAGCATGAAATGATACACCAATAAGGCATGTAAATATTAATTTTCATGCAAACTAATACATATTATATATATCATATACATATTAATAATTAGTGAATATCTCCTTAAATACACCACATTCACTAAAGCCTAATAGATTTTTTTCATTTCACTTTATATTGTATCATATATAATAAATTGTGAAATCATGTCCAAAAATTACTTTGGATATCTTATAAAAATATTTTGTAAATACATCATCAACATCACCTTATATCACATCATATTTAATACCTTGTGAATACTCATCCAAAACATTTTGGGATTAAATATAAAACACTTTTAGAGTGAATCTATATGTAAAAATCAATCCCCATTCATTCAACCATAATGTGTAACCCCAATATCCTTTATATCATTGAAAACTAATATAAATATTTGGATCCATATATATAATCAAATAGCAGCCTCTAATAAAGCACCAATGCTACTCGAACTATAAAGGGATTTGGCATGATCTTAATCAAACACATGTATCACTATACATATTTCCACCAGTCTACATCATATAAAAATTACATTCTAATATTTTTCCTTTGTCCAATACATCAAGTGGCCATGTGAAATAGATTATGTCAAATACACATAGCCAACTCATTTGTTCTCAATTATCAGAGTATAGACATGTTTGATTGATGAATTCATCACATTTCATTGATACTTATGGATAAAAACGTCACATTTCAGTTATCCAAATAAATATACTATATATTGGTGCAACCAAACACTCTCATGTTCGATCTTAATTAAGGTAACATATTTCATACTCATCATGTGAGAGAAAAAATCTCAAATTAATTAAGCTCCAGTTGATGACATGACTAACAACATACCCAACCACCACTATGTTAGATAAATCAATATATAGACATATGTAATTAGGGTATCAAATTATGAATGTTATCATTCTAAGTATTGTACCAACATCAGGTAATGGGGACTCAAATATGATCCACACACCCCTAGTATACCAAAGACATCAGTATGACACTCCATGTGGTATTATTTATAGGTCATCCAACACACACAAATAATATTATTCTTTTTTGTACCTTATAAGAATATTTCATACCTCCATACAAGAATCCTACTCATTTTACCTTAAAATTTCATCATAAACTATAATAATCCAAAAAAATAGTGGTTAGGGATAAACTCAAATTCATGATTTTAGAGGAAAATTATCATTACACTTTATGAAATTTATATCTATATATACATCCATGTATCCTATATTAAATAATTATAAAAATATAGGTATATTTTAATATGATACATTTTCATATTCTTAAACTCTTTAAGAATATTTGACAAAAACAACATAAGAACCAATTTATCATATCATAGATGATAAATTGTCGTATCAGTCTTATGTGTGTTAGGCTTTATTGGTTTTGTTAACTAATTAAATCATATGTAATTTATGTCACATCTCTACATGACCATATAATAAAATCATCCCACTAAAACTTTTAGTGAGAAACATCTATGAAGATATCTTGTTTGAATAATGGTGAGACTTAGGAATCATATTCCAAATTGTTTAACTACTCGAACATATTCAAACCTCTTAACTTCACAACATTAAATTTTATGGTGTTGACTTTTATTGTCTACTTATAACTCTTTCTATGTTTATCATGATCATCCTAGAAACCTTATTCCATCAAAATAAATACTTAAATTATTATTACCAGCATATCTTAAACTCTTAGGATAAAGTAATATTCACTTTTTTGTGGTAACTAATGTAACTCTTTACATTTTTATTTACCACCATATCCTAAAACATTTTTTAGGATATTAAGTGAAATAAAATTAATTTAAAATTGGTATAATCCTATATTTTATAACTTTGAACTTATTTAAGTATAAACATACTCTCAGTATCTTATTAGACATTATACTCCTTTCATAATATCTTTCTCGGATATACAAACTCATTTGTGTTTTATAAATAATACTAATTTACTTTTGATGGAAATATTTTATAAATAGACTATTTTTTCCATATCATATGTGGTATTAAATGTGTTTGGAACAATTTTATTTTAAAATAACACTTTATTAGAATATACTACCATTTTGGAGGAAGAAACACATTCCCTTATATTTTAAAAAACATCTAGATAAACACATTATCCTACATAAACACTATTATTAATATCTTCTTCTTGGGTCATGTTATAGTAATTAATGAATCATAAAACATGTGTATACACTTAATAATATCATAATTTTTAAAAAAAAATCTTTTTTATCAGAAAAAATATTTTGTTATAAAAGATAAATGAGATAAAGATACACATATTTTACTTAGATTCATCTTATCTTGATAAAATACATTACAATCAAATCTTTGATTTAGTAACTTCTTACATAATAACATGAATATAAACTACATTCTATATAAATTATTCCTTTAATTTTGAACTCCTATATATTTACAAAACTTTATAAATTATACATTTAGTATCACATACCTTTCAAAATCAAAGAATTAATTTCTATAACATCTATACCTGAAATGAACATTCTGAGGATTTTCAAAACTTATTTTGGTGTATCTTAAATAATATAATCATATTGAATTATTACTATTCCTTCCTAACAAACCTTAGGTTTCAATGACCTTGATTAACATCTTGAAGAAACATTGTGGAACTTTTCAACCAATTATTATTCTTCCAGTTTGAACTTTTACCTACTTGTACAATTTATACATTACTTTATAACCTAGAAATAATATTCCTAGTTCATATATATTCCCAACACTTTGATAATATAAAGTAAATTTCCTTTGAATTCAATCATATTTTTATAACATTTCCATGTATGAGAATAGGATAAATCCCCTAACCAGAGCAAGAAATTTTTAGTCTCCCATTAAAGAATGTTATAAAATTAAACAAATCATAAACCATGTGTATTAAAAACACCCACCTAATTTCGATTAAATAATTATTGTACATATTCTCTTATTAAGAGATAAATGAGATAAAAATAAACATCTTATTACAATTTTATCCAAGATTAAAGTATCCTATATATCAATATAGAAAATCCATTTCCATTTTACTTTAAAGAAAAATTCAAGCTTCAATTCTCTTCATATTTTAAACTTATGAATATTTATAAAAATTGTTAAATATATAGTTGATATCATATATCTGTCAAAATAATATAATTTATTTCTATAACCAATCAATATTTAAGGAAACCTTTAGCCTCATTAACATAGTGAATCATATTAAATATCATGTGGAATACCCAATTATATTGATTACATGTGTGGAGACTAATATTTATTTTTTAAATTTTCCATCTAATTCCTTTAAAATTATAAATGAATCACTCTTCTTCCATAAGAATCAAGATTCACTTGTTGGAATATTTTGATAATTGGTTACTCAGGAAGGAACTCTTCAAACATATATAATTTTTATTAAGAACATTTCTTAAATCACTAATCTTGATTTAATAACTTTTCTTAAGTTACATATATTAAGAGTGGATAACATTAATATTATCCTTCAAGGATTAATTTCAAAATTTATTTTGATGACAATGATTCTATTTATCTATAATAAAATTTCTAATCATATGAATATCATGAATTATAACCATTTAATATGGACTCCAACTAAAAGGGATCCCACTAAAATAATGTCCCCTTATAAAAAAATTATAGCCATTAGTGGTCCAACATCTATATTTTATAATGAATTACACCAAGTATCACACAAATAATCTTTGAATATATCTGGTAGACAAAAATTGTTAATCATATCAAATATTAATCTTGGATAGTTTAGTGGAAAAATATTTCTCCAATCCATAAAATGGATAACCCAAACTCTATTCCTCTATTATCCTAACCGTTAGGGTTTACTAGCCAAGTGTAACCCAAATAAAATGACAAGAATAAGCCAATGGAGTATAATCAAGGATAATCATGTTGATCTCAACAAAACCTTAAAGATAATCCAAAGTCACTTATAACTTTCATTTATTATACAAGATAATCCAGGGGTACCTGTGTTGAGATTGAAAATACTCATATGAATGATTAAGGTATTAATAAATGCTTCTTTGGAAGGAATCTAATACTTAGTAATAAAGGGTATTTAATCTCACCATCTTATCTCATGTTATTAATTTTATATGAATTCTTTTTGTAATTTAGTTTGAAATTTTATTTCCTCCACAAAACCAATATATTCAAACCATATTGATGTGTAAGTCTTTACACAACCCACAAGTTTGTGTTACTCACCTAAAAATAATAGTCAAGTATATTCATACATATCTGAATTAATTATATGAATAAGGTATGTGAACTCTTCATGTAAATGCAAAGTGTTTTATAAGATTGATAATATTTGGATGAGTAATCCTAGAGCAACAGATAGCCAACCTTATCCACTAGCCTAGATAGGGCATAAGCATCCATGTAGGTGTGTAGTCTAACCACAAGTCCCTCTACTTAGGTATAATTTACTCAAGAGATAATTAGATTCATCATAACGCTATAACCTAATATATATATAAACTATATTAAACAAATAAATTCAAGTTTATAACTTCAATTAAAAACCAAGGTCAAGGTAGATGAAAAAAATATATTCATTATAGATTCTTTCATATAATCTAATGTGAGGTTTTATCCTAGAATTAGTTTAACATTTAAACTAAAGCACATACCATTCATCATATAAACATTATATAACTATGAATAAAACAAGGAATAACTTTTAAATAAATGAATAATTCATATATTTAAACATGAGATAAACATTTATGAGTAATTTATAAATAAAATATAATTATAAACATTTTATAATTTTTATTTTTAACATTAGACATTCTATAATCTTTAATATATACCATTTATATTCATTTCAATATGAATTATTTTATAGTCAACATTATATGGAATTTCTATTTCAAATCTATGATATTTTATGAACTGTTCATAATTAAAACTTCAATTTATATTATGTAAATAGTATCTAATATCATATACCTGACATTATTTAAACCATGATAAAATCATTCATCAAAAAACTTTTGATGTGGCTTAAATATATACAAATAAATCTCCTTTAATTTTAATAATTCAAATAAATTATTTATGAAAAATTCATAATTTAAATATAAATATTTTATATTTTTATCTTATTTAATAATTTATAACCCTTTATAAATTATTTCTTAATATTTATGAATAAAAACTTTTATTTTTATATTATAACAAATTCCATAAAAAATTTTAAACAGTATTTAAAATATTAAAATTTAATATTTCAAGAATATTTAATAATAAATGTTTCATAAATATATATTCATTAATTAGAAAAACTTTATAATTAATTAATTAATTAACAATTAATTAATTAATTAATATCCCCAAAATACATTTTATAATGATTTATAAACATTTTATAAACTATTTAAATTGTTTTATATCTTTAAAAAAATTAAAAAAATTAAAAAAATTATGTTTTCCCTTAGGAAGAATCCCTATTATGCATAAGGGTGACCTCATTCTACCCTTACGTAGGTCTTCTAGAACCCTCACATCAAGGTAGAATCGATTTTTTTAATAAAGTGTAAGGGTATACCTCTAGTTGTGTTAACATAATGCATCAGTTACCTTCATGCAAGCCTTTAAAACTTGTCTCTACCATTATGTACACAATTTATGTCAAGGTAAGAGCTATAATTCCTTTAAACAACACAAAAAAAACATGAATACCCTTAATGAACACTTTCATGTAAAGGTGAGGCCCCAGTTACCTTCACAAATTTTAAAGAAAACTTTGATTATCCTTACATGAACCCCTTCTTACAAAGGTAAGTCGCAGGTTACATTTACATGGTCAATCAAGTATAAGTATCACCTTATGTACCTTTACATGTATAGGTATCAATCATTTTATGTTATCTATGTATAAGTAATTAAGTTATGACCTTTATATATCCCCTTACGTAAATTTAAATCATTTTAAACTAAATTTCTAGAACTTATGAAACCTGATGCTTTGTTTTTGTTTCTTCTTCATTTTAACATAAGTTTTATCATATATAAATCATGGGAAGCTCTCATACCATTTATGTGTTTCTAATGATACTAATAACAATTATTACATCAAGATGAAACAATTAAAACCCTTGTTTAAGGATCTCCCATGAATAATAAATGAAAACTCGATAAACATAAATGAATAATTATTGTAAGCATGTGTACCTTACACAAAAGAGTCACTACTATATCTTCATATTTATATGTGTTTGATGAGGATCACATGAGGGAAGTCAAAATACATCCCCTCTCTATGGTGTATTCATGCGCTGAGTGAAACATATGACATTCATATGGGATATACTATACCTTTTGTCACACCTCAACCAATCTAATTAATTTAATTTATAATTTCCTTTGGTTTTTAATTTTTTTTTGGGGTTCGGGTTGAGTCCCAAAATTTTTTTTTTATTTTTTTCAAAAAGTGCACATTTTTTAGTTGATATCATTGAGCGCACGGGTACACCACATTTTGGAAACCCTGCGCGGCTTCGCCCAAGCATCAGCATGATCTGCCTGTCTTTAGAAATTTAAAATGAGAAAATTTTGTAATTGATTGTGTTATTTAAATTTTTAATTTTTGTTAATGATTTTTTTATTATTATTAAATTGAACTGGGTATTCTTATTATTTATATTTGTATTGGTATGATAATTAATGTTCTTATTAGTATTATTATTAATAAATCATTATTATTATTATTATTATTATTATTAAGAAATTATTATTATTATTATTACCACTATTGATATTTGGGCTGTTGTGCGGGCTTATTAAAGAATTTTTATTATTAAAATTATTATTTTTATCATTTTAGTTTATTATTAAAGTTTTTTTTATTATTAGGTGTATTTTTATTTTTATTATTAATATTAATATTAATATTATTAATATAGATTGAAGTTATTATTAATAATAATACTATTTTTGTTACTTTTGTTTACTTTTTTTTTATTTTTTTCTCTCTAAACTTGTCTCCCCTAGGGTTTTTCCCTTCGTCCCTGTAGCCCCCTTACGTGTTGCACCCACCATTCCCTTTCTACTTCCACATGATACCTGCACCCACCGACCTCCCTTATAGAGCTCTCCTAGCCAGCACCCTTGGCTTCTCTCCTCTCCCACCATCCCGCCGCCTTGCATCGGATGCCCACACCACCCTCGGCCCGCCTCCCTGCACTACATGCCCAACCCTCCTATTGGCTCCCTACACCGTGCACCTCATCTCCCTCCAAATATTCCACCTCCTGCACTCACCGTGCCACCGAATTATCTACACTGCACCAGCCGCAACGCCGATCTCCTTAACCTATCACACCTCTAGGGCCCTTCTCTGTTTCGTCTGTCCACTAGCCAAGTAGGTCGTTACCCTTATTTTGTAATGGCCCAACCCCAGAAGCCCAAATTTAGTGTATTATTATGTATCATTAGCATGATCACAAAATATCAAGTCTCAAAATATCGCTTAGTTTAGTAGCCTTGGAAGTTCTAGATACATTCATAAGGATTACATTACATCATGAAATGAAAAAATACAACAACATTGTTTCCATAGACAACACTGAGATCCCATAGACTATCCCTGCAGGTCAGACATAATATACTTCTTTGCATCCTGGAAAAAATAAAACATAGAAATGGGTATGCTCAGATGCTCAGTAAGGATAACAATATAGCATAAACTTTCATAAATAAGCATAAACAATAAAGGCAATGTATAAGACTAAAACAAAATCCTTTTAAACTTGAATTTCAACATAATATGGAAAAGATAAAAATAAAGTAATTCCATTTACTTATTCACATAGATATTCTACTAGTAAAATAATCACATGCAATATCAATAGCCACTTTCATAGTGATGGAATGCATAATTCAAGACATTCATAACCACATAGTCAAGGCCTTGGGCCAAGACTACAAATAAGATTTTTTTCAAGGCCTTGTGTCAAGACACTAGTTTGTCTCATGATACCTACCAATGAATCGAGGAGCTATAGCGGGCTCCACCTGTCACTTACTAAGTCCAATGCATTCCTCATATGAAAAGGTTTAAACATAACATAAACATTCATATTAAAACTGTCATATGAAATGTCAATACTTTATCCATAAACCATGAAGGGTATGAAATAACACATCCACCTTCAAAAATATCACAAAACATTCAATACAATATGGATGTTTTGTATCATAATAAATCATCTTCAAATAATCATAAAATCCATCAAAGTATGTTAACATAGATGAAATCAAAACCTTTTTTAGAGAAGTATATCTTTCTATTTTGAAATAATTTAAAATTCATATAACTATAAAAGAAAACATTTATTTTTAAAATATTATTATAATCTTTTAAGGGAAGATTTGACGATCTTATAATAGTGGAAAATGGCCACACCCTCCATATAAGTTTAAAAAACCATTCTTACCTTAATTTTTTTCTAAAAGTTCAAAAGGTACCTTGTTTGGAAAATGACAGAAAGATTCCATTCTAAACATTTTATAAAAATTCAAACAAGGATATAAATTAATTTAACCCATAGTCTAGTAAATAGTAAAAATGTTTTGGAATAAATTTTTAAGAAACATGGATGTGTATGACAAAGAGGTCCTAGTAGATAATTACGTAAAAACAACCTTAGATAATAAAGAGATTGTAAAATTAACCCTTACCTTGTACTTTTCCTTGGTAGAGGGTAAGTTGACCTCTTATATAATGGTGAAATAATTTTTATTAAATTATACAATAATCATATACATTAATATGATATCATATATGATCTTTTAACATTGATTTTTTAATAATATCTTAGTATTATCGTCGTTTCTGGTGTTAATTGATTTATTTTACTTTATATGATTTGTAATGTAAGTAATGTTTATTATGGATAGGATGTATCTTATTCATATTAAGAATTATATTAAGTATTTAGACATTATTTTTAATCATCTAATGAAAATTATTCTTGAATGGATATGATGTGGAATGAATCTCATCACGTCCGTGGAGATGGTAATACGTATGTATGCACGAGCGACAATATCATTCTTTTGAAATTAAAATAATATATAATTGGATGGTATATCATATATATAGAATCATTATAATATTATATTTATTATTTAAATCAATTACACATCATTATTATGCCCATCGAAATAATAATGTATTGAATAACAATTACACCACGACGTGGAGACGGTAAGCCGTACGTATGCACGTATGGTGACATGTCATTCAAAGGATGGATATAATAATGAATATTGTTGTAACATATTTATAATAACATCAAAGTACATAGAAGATACTGGAGTTATTATTTTATAATGGAAACAACAATGAAAGAGGAAGTGGAAGAATAAAGGAACTTGAAAGAGGTGATTAAATATTTACCTCTTCTTCAGGTTTTTCCTTTTAATTTGATCAAAAGGGCACCTTAAGTTAGATTTCTGACTAAAGTAAGGACTTTAGGATTAAGGTATTATAGTTTAGAGGGTATTTGGGTAGGGTTTTTCCGATCCAAATTCCATTGAAGGTGTGAATTAGAGAGAAGGGAGAGTGCCCTTTTATAAGAGGGGTGAAGAGAACCTTAGGAAAAGCTAGAAATATTATTTTATAATAAAATCATTTTAGGATTCTAATGGCACAAAATTGGATTATTTAAAGGATAAGGTAGGTATGGGTCAAAAACCACTCAACCAATAGGTTTTATATAGGTTTGGGTCACTATATTAACTTTATCTTTTAGATTTAACTCTTAGTTAAATAGTTTGACATTTACTATATATCTTTGTATTTTTATATTATATGGTTAATAAACTTACTATATACTTTCAAGAGAACACAAAGTGGTTCATTAATGATACACCTATCATTATATACGTCCTTTTCCAAAACCTTATATTTTTAGGAATAGAATATCAATTAATAATATAATATTTGTTTTAAAAACTCTTTTATGTCAATTTTGACACTATTTGGTATTTTGTTTTTGCTAAATTAATAACAGCATTATTAATTCTAAAAAAATCATCTAAACTACCCTAACATGTCATATTAACCTATAAAATTAGTTTAATTCATAAAAAGTCTCAAATTACATTTATTTTGATATTTATAATATCAATTATTTTAATATTTCATTAATTAGGTAATTACTGCATCATCATTGTGTCATAAATAAATTAAATTATTTAAGGTATAAAAAATATAAATAAAATACAATTATGTATGAAATATTTTTATCTTTCTGATTAATATTTATATTCGAATTTATCTTATGTATAACCCTATATTAAAAATGTTTTAGTTATTAAACATTGATTTTAACTCTTTTAACTCTTCTTTAAATAGAATAATAATAAGTGTCCCAATCTAATACAAGTGGACCAATTAGGTTCATATTTTATTGATAAGGTTTTTTTTGGTCGAATTATACTTATCCAATATCATTAGAACATGTGTTAGGGTAATAATAATATCATTTTTACCCTTAATTACCTTATTTACTTTTAACCGTGGTAAATAAAAGTAAAAAGTTACTATTCACCAAAAATTATTTTCAACTTATTGAACAACATTTAACATACTGATATCAACCATGTATCTTGTAATTTTGAAATTCAACTCACAAAAGTGGTAAAATTATGTTTTATGTAAATTTGCAAATGCTCCTAGGAGGTGGGTAAAAGCCGGTAAAAAGTTCAATAAAATTTTTATATATCTAAAATTATTATAAAATGAATCCAATGAATTAAATTGATTTTATATTGGTATTATGTATCTATTTTTACCTAAAATAAATTTAAATAAAATAAATAATTATTTAAATAAAAATTCGGTTTTAAACTATAAGTCAATGTTTTTCACTGTTCATCAAAAATTGAAAGTTTTCAGAAAAATACCAAATATTCACCCTAAGCTAATTTTGATATTCCAAAACCTAAAATAAAGTCCATTTTGAATGATTGAATTTAAAAAATTTCAAAAAGTGGGTATTACTATTCATAACTACTAGTTTGAGTGGTTGTGGTGTGTTATAACTCGAAGTTGCGTACAACACACACTACTGTATTATTGAAAGAGAATTGTACCATTGAAGCTTGGGGTGTTACATTCTCCCATCCTTCAAGTAATTTCAACCTTGAAATTTCTAGAGTATTATTGTGTAAAAAGACTCGGGTGATTCTTCATCATAAGTTCATCGGGTTCCTATGTTGCCTCTTCCATCTTATGGTTTCTCCATAGAACTTTTACCAGACGAGTCTTCCAGTTTATCAACACTTGTTGTCTTGTATCAAGAACCTTGAAAAGCTCTTCGAAATAAGACAGATCGGGTTCCAGTTCTAATTCCTTATATGTGAGTACATGCATTGAGTCATGCATGTATTTTCTCAACAGTGATACATGGAAGACATCGTGAACTTTGAAGAGACTTGGCGGCATTGCCAAACGGTAAGCTACAGCCCCAATTTGTTTAAGAGTTTTGAAAGGTCCAATGTACCTGGGACTCAATTTCCCCTTATTAAAAAAATGTATAACACCCTTCCATGGAGATACCTTCAAGAAAACATGATCTCCTACCTGAAATTCCAAATCCTTCCTTCGGTTGTCAGTATAGATCTTCTGCCTACTTTGAGATGCCTTGATGTGGTTTTGGATTACCTTCAAATTTTCCATCATTTCCTCCACAAGTTCTGGGCCTACGAGTTTTCTTTCACTAACACCATCCCAACAGGTTGGTGTGTGATATCTCTTTCTCTATAACGTTTCATATGGTTCCATCTGAATACTTGAATGGAATCTATTATTATAGGAAAATTATACCAGAGGTAAATATTGATCCCGCATACCTTGAAAGTCAAGTGAGCATGATCTCAACATGTCTTCTAAGGTTTGAATAGTCCGTTCTGATTGTCCATCAGTTTGGGGGTGGTAGGAAGTTCTCAAACGAAGTTCAGTATCCAGGTATTTCTGAAGACTTTTCCAAAAATCTTGATGTAAAATAGGGATCATGATCAGAAACAATCAATAGTGTTAATCCATGAATTCTTACAACTTCATTAATATATAGTATTTCTAAATGTTCAAGTGGTAAATCTTCCCTTATAGCAAGAAAATGTGCTGACTTAGTAAGATGATCAACAATTACCCATATTACATCATTCCTTCTAGGAGTCTTTGGTAGTCTCATGACAGAGTCCATCATAATATTATCCCATTTCCACTCAGGTATGGGAAGAGGTTGCAAGACTCCTCCAAGTTATTGCCTTCCAGATTTCACTTGTTGACAAACCATACATCTTGACAGAAAATCAGTAATCTCCCTCTTCATGTTGTCCCGCCAAAAATGTTCCTTCAAATCTCTATACATTTTGGTTCTCCCATGGTGTATAGAGAAATTGGAGCTATGTGCATCATCCAACAATTATATTTTTAGATCAGGTATATCAAGAACACAAAGTCTCTTCCCAAATTTCAAAATTCCATCTTCATATATGAAGTCACTCAATCTCCCGTTATTCACAGCTTTAATATTCTTTTGAAACTCCTCATCATTAACCTGAGAAATTTTTATCCTTTCTAGTAAATATGGTTTGGAAACCATTTCAAAAACCATTGATATTTCACATTCCATGGTTATTCCCATATCCATCTTTACTAGATCCACGTATATAGGATCCTTTTCAACTCTCATCTTGTTCAAAACTCCATGATCTTTTTTTCTCAAATCATCTGCCACCTTATTTGCCTTCCCTGGGTGGTATTGTATCATGCAATCCTAATCCTTGAGTAGTTCAAGTCATCTCCTTTTCCTCGTGTTGAGTTCTTTCTATGAGAAAATATACTTCAAAATCTTGTGATCAGTATAAATATCACATTTTTCACCATAAAGATAATGTCTCCATATATTCAAAGAAAAGATTACAGCAGCTAACACAAGATAATGAGTAGGATAGTTTTAATCATTAATTTTCAGCTGTCGTGATACATAGGCAATAACTCTATCATTCTGCATAAGGACACAACCAAGTCATTTCTTTGATACATCACTATAAATAACAAACCCATCATTCCCCAATGATAGAGTCAATATAGGATAATTTACTAATCTTATCTTTAGTTCATCAAAAAGTTCTTCACACTCTTTTTTCCAAAAAAACTTAACCCCTTTTCGTGTGTGAAATTTGTTAATGGGTTAGCCAACCGGGCACAATTTTGGACAAAACGTCAATAATAACCTGCTAAACTAATAAACCTGCATACCTTAGTTATACTCATCGGTGCTGGACATTCTTGGATTGCCTTGGTCTCAGAAGGATCAATAGAGATTCCATCCTTAGAGACAATATGGCCAAGAAAAGAAATCTCTTGAAGCTAGAATTCACACTTGCTAAACTTCCCATATAATTTATTTATTCTAAGACTCTTTAGGATAATGCGTAAGTGATTTTCATGATCATCATATCTTTTGGAGTATACCAAGATATCATCAATAAATACCAATAAAAATTCATTAATATATTCCTCGAAAAACCTATTCATTATATCCATGAAGACAGAGGGTGCATTAGTCAATCCAAAAGGAATTACTGTAAACTCGTAATGCCCATACCTGGTTCGAAATACTATCTTCAGAATGTCTTCCTTCTTCACACACAACTGATGATATCCAGATCAAAGGTCAATCTTTGAATAGTATTGAGCTCTATGAATTTAGTCAAATAAATCATCAATAAGAGGTAGTGGATACTTATTCTTTTTTGTTATAGCATTGATCTCCCTGTAGTCAATGCACAACCTCATAGATCCATCTTTTTTCTTAACAAAAAGGACAGGGGATCCCCATGGAGAAACACTAGGGCGAATAAATCCCTTATTACTAAATTCCTATAGTTGTTTCTTTAGTTCCACTAATTCCACAATGGACATTCTATAAGGGGTCTTCAATATGGTCCTTGATCTAGGAATTAAATCAATGGAAAACACAATTTCTCATTCCAGAGGATGTCCAGGTAAATATTCTGGAAACACATCAATATATTCTTTCACAATAGGTACATCCTCTATTTGAACATTATTTTCCTCACCCACAATTATTTCATTCAATTTCTCCCCAATAATTGAATTTAGTTGAGCTACTGGGGGTGGATCTAGATAAGAATTAGATGGTGGTGATCCTTCTCTAAATATATGGTGTTCTTTATCATCATCATCAAAAATTGTAACCTACTTATTCTTACAATAAATATTCACATCATGGTCCAAAATCCAATCCATACCAAGTATTATATCAAATTAAATCATGGTTATGAGGATGAGATCAGTAGATAAAGAACATTTATATTCCCCAATGGAGACTGATTCACAAAACTTTGTTGCAATGATACTTCCCTTAGGAGTTTTGACTGACAACTCCTTTGTTAAATCAAATTGGAAATATCTAGTTTTCATAGAAAACTGGGAAGATATGAAACAATACGATGATCCATAATAAAATAAAACATTTTCTAAACTTGAGGAAACCATTAAATTACCTGCCACTACGTCTTTTGGAGCTTCAACATCAGCAATAGTGATAGCATAAGCTTGGACTTGATCCCTTGGACTTTTCTGAGGTAAGTTCCCCTGATGCTTAGGACATTCATTTTCATAATTCCCCCTTTCTCTATAATTGTAGCATTCAACATCATCAGCCTCTTTCTTCCCCTTTAAATCACGAGTTTGGTGGCCTTTTTCACCAAACTTGTAACAGTATCCCATTTCATTCAAGCAAGTACCAAGATGTTTCTTCCCACAATTACCACCGGATGGATATTCAGATTTTCCCTTATTCCCCTTATTTCCATTTCTAGAGTGTTCAGTAGATCTCTTCTTCTCTTTCTTTGCTTTAAAGTCGTAAGACTTGGAGAATTATTTTTCTGTCTTGATAGAAAATGAAACAATATCTTCGTATGACAAGAAGGATTGTGAGAATAATGATCGATGGAGAAATGGTTTTAAACCATGAAAGAAACGATCAATATTACTTCTTGGGTTACATATATAATCTGTATAATGCCTCTATAACCTTGTAAAGTTAGCCTCATACTTTGCGACATTCTCATACTCCTTTTTCCACAGACTCAGAAATTGCCTTTCCAAATCCACTTGATGGTCATGAGGAAATCATTTTTCAAATAAAAGCTCTTTAAACTCCCTCCATTCCATATTTTATACTTCATCATCTTCCTTTTTGTTTTGAATCAATGAACACCATTGATCAGCATCTCTAGTGAGGTGGTAAACTTCCATGACAACTTTTTCCATTTCACTACTCCCCAAGGCTTGGAATATTTTCTCTAAGGAATTTATCCAATGCTCAGCTACTAATATATTTTTACCCCCATTGAATGTTGGTGTTTTTTTCCTAATTAAGTGATCTAACATTGATCCTCCATGTTATGGATCAAGGTGCTCCATACGGGTAAAGTTATTATTCATAACCTGAGTGAGTTTTCCCAGTATGGTGATTAGCTGATTAGAACCAGCTATATCACCAGCTCCACTATAATTATCTTGAGCAGGAGGGAAATCCATACATGGAGTGTGTGCATTAGTTCGGTTTCCATTCCCTCCTTGAGGCTCCATTTGTAAACAATGGCATAAACTAGATTAGTTTATAAATCAAAATACATAATTTCAAACTTGTAAAACACTTAACAAGAATTGAACAGTTTATGGATATCATCCATAATCATAAAAATGTTTTCTTTGAGGAAGTATATACTCATAAACCCTTAATAATGGTTTGTAAATAAAATGAGAATTATCCTAAGCATATCCCCTGGGAGTGTCTTAACCAAGAGTGCAGCAAGGCCCGTTGTCATGCACCAGTTCCCATTCGAGTCTAGATCAAAGCAGTGTTTTCGGATTTTACCCCTAGGTATATCTGTTCTAGAGCCTCCTCTACCTGCTCGTATCCAGATAGGGATTTATTTCTTGGAAAACTCACAAAATCTCTACAATACCAAAATTCTAGGAAGTTATTCTATACTAATTTTCAAAGTCTATCTTAGGGCTATGTGCTCTAATCAGAGTTTATCTAAATCTAGTTTCCAAGGTTTATAATAAACTTCCTCCGATACCAACTGTAACGCCCCATCCCCAGAAGCCCAGAGTCGGTGCATTATTACGTATCATTGGAATGATCACAAAAGATAAAGTCTCAAAAGATTGATTAGTTTATTAGCCTTGGAAATGCTAGATACATTCATAAGGTTTACATTACATCATGAAATGGCAAACAAAAACAACATTGTTTCCATTTAAAACACTAAGATCCCATAGACTATCCCTATAGGTCAGTCATAATAAACTTCTTGACATACTGGGAAAAATAAAACATAGAAAGGGGTGAGATCAGATGCTCAGTAAGGATAACAATATAGTAGAAACTTTCATAAATAAGTATAAACATTTAAGGCAATGTATAAGAATAAAACAAAATACATTTAAACTTGAAGTTCAGTATAATATGGAAAAGATAAAAATAAAATAATTCCAATTACTTATTCACATGGATATTCTACTAGTCGAATAATCACATGTAATATCAATAGCCACTTTCATAATGATGGAATGAATAATGCCAGACTTTCATAACCACATAGTCAAGGCCTTGTTCCAAGACACTATTTTGTCTCATGAGACCTACCAATGCATCTAGGATCTATAGCGGGATCCACCCGTCACTTACTAAGTCCAATACATTCCTCATATGAAAAGGTCTAAACATAATATAAACATTCGTATTAAAACTGGCATACAAAATGTCAATACTTTATCCATAAACCATGAATGGTATAAAATAACACACCCATAGTCAAACATGTCACAAAACCTTCAATGCAATATGGATTTTTTGTATCATAATAAATCATCTGCAAATAAGCTTAAAATCCATCAAAGGATGTTGACATAGATGAAATCAAAACCTTTTTTAGAGAAATATATCTTTATATTTTGAAATCATTTAGAATTCATATAATTATAAAAGAAAACATTTATTTTGAAAATATTATTATAATCTTTTAAGGGAAGATTTGACGATGTTATAAAAGCGGAAAATAGCCGCACCTGCCGTATAAGTTAAAAAAAACATTCTTACCTTAATTTTTTCGAAAAGTTCATAAGGTAACTTGTTTGGAAAATGACAAAAAGATTACATTCTAACCATTTTATAAAAATTCAAACAAGGATATAGATAAATTTAACCCATAGTCTAGTAAATAGTAAAAATGTTTTGGAATACATTTTTAAGAAACATGGATGTGGATGACAAAGATTTCCCAGTAGATAATTATGTAAAAACAACCTCGGATAATAAAGAGATTGTGAAATTAACCATTACCTTGTACTTTTCCTTGGTCGAGGGTAGGTTAAACTCATATATAATGGTGAAATTATTGTTATTAAATTATAAAATAATCATATACATTAATATGATATCATATATGATCTTCTAACATTGCTTTGTTAATAATATCTTAGTATCATCATTGTTTTGGGTATTAATTGATTTGTTGTCCTTTTTATGCTTTGTTACATAAGTAGTGTTTTTTATGGATAGGATGTATCTTATTCATATTCATAATGATATTAAGTCTTTAAATATTATTTTTAATCATCTAATGAAAATTAGTCTTGAATGGATACGATGTGGAATGAATCTCATCGCGTTCGTGGAGACGGTAATCCGTACGTACGCACGAGCGACAATATCATTATTTTGATATTAAAATAATATATAATTGGATGGTATATCATATAAAAAAATCATTATCATGTTATATTTATTATTTACATCAATTACACATCATTATTATACTCATCCAAATAATAATGTATTGAATAACAATTACACCACGACATGGAGACGGTAAGTCTTACGTACGCACGTATGGTGACATGTCATTCAAAGGATGGATAGAAAAATGAATATGGTTGTACCATATTTATAATAACATAAAATTCTATAGAATACACTGGAGTTATTATTTTATAATGGAAACCACAATGAAAGAGGAAGTGGAAGAAGAAATGAACTTGAAAGAGGTGATTAAATATTTACCTCTTTTTCAGGTTCTTCCTATTGATTTGATCAAAAGGGATCCATAGGTTGGATTTATGACTAAAGGAAGGCCTCTAGAATTAATTTAGGACAGTTGAGAGGGTATTGGGGTAGGTGTTGGCTGAGCCAAATGGCTTTTAAGGTGTGAATTAGAGAGAAGGGGGAGTGCCCTTTTATAAGAGGGGTGAGGGGAACCTTAGGAAAAGCTAGAAATATTATTTTATAATAAAATAATTTGCTGTTTCTAATGGCTCCAAAGTTGATTATTTAAAGTATAAGGTGGTTATGGGTCGAAATACACTCAAACAATAGGTTTTAGATAGGTTTGGGTCACTATATTAACTTTATCTTTTAGATTTAACTCTTAGTTAAATAGTTTGACATTTACCATGTCTCTTTGTATTTTTATATTATATGGTTAATAAACTTACTATATACTTCCAATCGAACACCAAGTGGTTAATTAATGATACAAATATCATTATATAATTCTTTTGGACGAACCTTATATTTTTAGAAATATAATATCAATCAATAATATAATTTTTTTTTAAACTATTTTATGTCAATTTTGACACTATTTGGTATTTTGTTTTTTCAAAATTTATAACAGCATTATTACATCAAAATAAATTCATATAACCAATCCTAACATGTCATATTAAAATATAAAATTAGTTTAATTCATAAAAAGTCTCAAATTACATTTATTTGGATATTTATAATATCAATTATTATAATATTTCATCAATTATCTAATTATTGCATCATCATTGTGTCATAAATAAATTAAATTATTTAATGTATAAAAAATATAAATAAAATACCATTATGTAGGAAATATTTTAAGGTTTTTAATGAATATTTATATTTTAATTTATCTTATTTATAACCCTATATTAAAAAAAATTAGTTATTAAACTTTGATTTTAACTCTTTTAACTCTTCTTCAAATAAAATCATAATAAGTGTACTAATCTAATCCAAGTGGACCAAAGAGGTTCATATTTTATTCCTAAGGTTGTTTTTGGTCTAATTATACTTATACAATAGAATTGGGACATGTTTTAGGGTAATAATAATATCATTTTTACCCTTAATTGCCATATTTACTTTTAACCGTGGTAAATAAAAGAAAAAGTTACTATTCACCAAAAATTATTTTCATCTTATTGAACAACATTTTACTTACTGATATCAACCGTGTCAGTAAAATTAAGTTTTATGTAAATTTTCAAATGCTCCTAGGAGGTGGGTAAAAGACGGTAAAAAGTTCAATAAAATTTTTATATATCTAAAATTATTATAAACTAACTCTAATGAATTAAATTGAACATATATAGGTATTATGAATCTATTTTGACATAAGATAAATTTAAATAAAATAAATAATTATTTAAATAAAAATTTCGTTTTAAACTATACGTCAATGTTTTTCACTATTCATCAAAAATTGAAAGTTTTCAGAAAAATACCGAAAATTCACCCTAATCTAACTTCGATATTC
This sequence comes from Viscum album, assembly GCA_963277665.1. Lineage (NCBI taxonomy): Eukaryota > Viridiplantae > Streptophyta > Magnoliopsida > Santalales > Viscaceae > Viscum > Viscum album. The sequence goes on from OY728138.1 coordinate 152,710,851, forward strand.
CGAATCCAAAAATGAAGTCCATTTTGAAAGATAAAATTTATAAAATTTCAAAAATTGGGTATTACTATTCATAATGGCTAGTTTGACTGGTTGTGGTATGTTAGAACTCGAAGTTGCGTACAACACACACTACTGTATTATTCAAAGAGAAGCATACCATGGAATCTTGGGGTGTTACACCTTTACCCTTCCTTACAACCACCGTCCAATAGGCCTCCCGACTGATTCCTTGTCTGCGCACCCTCCGGTGCTGCCCCGCACCCAGTCGGCACTTACCGTCCAACCCTCCACCGATCTCCCAATGTGCCTCCCGTACACCTCCTGCACTGGTCGTGCTCCGAAAGCCCCTCCTCTGACCATCAGTGAGTCTTCTGTGCAACCATGCCTTTCTTCGGATCACTTTTCGGTCGCCGCATGCATCTCCATCCAGATGTGCCTCCGTCTCGGCAGTGAGTCACCTGGCGGACCTGTTGTCTAGTCGCACAGTCCCTACGCGACCCCTTTGTTGTTCCCCGGTCATTGCATGGTGTCCCATGACCCCCTTGTTGCACTTTCTAGTAGCCATTGAATGCCCCCTTTTTGAGTTGTCGGTGTCTTCCCCACTTCACTGCTCCATCCAGCCCCCACCGGTGCATCATACACTCTTTTCCATCCGACGGCAGTCCCTGCTGGTGTGCGCCGCCCCTTTACGATAGTCCCGCAACCCCGCTGGTCGAGCACGTCTCCTCATCGAGGTGAGGTTTGTGTTGTTATTTCTTGAGTATTAGATAATTACATTAGCAAGTGTTGTGTTTAATTAAATTTGGGTGAATTTAGTTTTTTTAAATAATTGAGTTTGTTTAATTAGATGGTGGGAGTTGTGTTTTAAAAACATATTGAGGTGGTTATTTTGCACTGGTTGTTCATTTGGATTATTTTAAGTCCATGTTTATGTGTTTTTAGTTGTTGTGTGGTTGCTAATGTGTACTAGCAGGGATAGTCCGTGATACTGCGGTCAGTAGGTTTCACGTACTTGTGTTCCAGTGTGATACGTGTCATTTTGGGAGTGAGTTCCAAATCAAGGTAGGTCCCCCACTTCACTTTCCCTTGAATTTAGAATTTATTTATTTCTTGTCATTTCATTGATTTTTGTTAAATGTGAAATAATATTAAATAATTATTTTCAGAATAATGATTTGCTGTAAATGAGACTCTATATTGTTATGCATCCCACTAGAATTATTTTGTTAATGAATTGTCGCACAATAGTGAAACATGCATGTTTTTCCTTTGAACATAATTTGTGGATTTTCAAGTGTGGTTATGGTTTGATGATAAATGTTTTCTTTTGACGCATGAGCAAGTGTTTTGGTTTCTCTTGATAAATGATGCTTTTCTTTAAAGTTGGTTAAGGCTCGTTTAGTACTTTAATAAAAATAAATTATTTTGAAAACCCTCTTTTGGAGTGACTCGGGGGTGACCTTGTTGTGCATGTCAATTTTGTGGGTTATTGTTCATGATGTTTGTGCATTGGAATTGGTTTCTTGTTTGACATTGTTAACTCACCACCTTTTTATTACATGTGTTGACATAAGAACCTAGTATACTAAGGGAATCTTCTGAGAATGATTACTACACTAGTTTAGAATACGCACTGGCAAGTGGCCCTTAGTACGGACTTCACTCTTCTAGAGGATTGGGCCCCTCGGTTAGGCCAGGTAGGACAACACTGAGCATTTGGGAATTATGAAGTCAACAAGAGTAGGCATGCCTTCAGGATAAGTCACACGTATAGTATGTTTTGGATTGTTCGTTATCTCCTAGGTTCGACCCATGTTTTCTTTAGTACTTATTTGGATGCAGCAGACGATTGAGAGGCCTATTTTGGTTGATGGTCCCCATTTTCTACTTTCCCATTTCCCTTATTGTGTGTTGTGTGTGTTGTGTGGTCTTCCTCCTGACTAACAACTAAACTTTTATATTTTAAATTGTTCACTAAAAAGGTTTTAAAATGTAATGCACCTTTTTTCTTCAAACATTAAACCTGTTTTTAAATTAAAAAGGGTAGTGGACCATTATTTTTTTAGAAATGAAATTGTGTGTGGAAACCCATATTTTATATAATTTAGTTCAAACCTAGAATTATTAAATTTTTTATTTAAAGGTAGTGCTTTGGGGATAGTTTGTTGGTCATGCCTACTGAGTTTTAGTACTCACTCCTATAGTGTTTTCCTATTTTTAGTTTATATTGCAGGTTCGAATCCAACTTGTTCATTGTGGGCGAGTGTTAGTTGTGGTTTGGTGAGTGACTCTCGAGGTCACTAGGAGTTTTTGTTTGAGATCAGTTTAGTGTGTTGATGTTGGTCGTTCTTTCTTTTCTATGTCATTTATTTACTTTGTGGTGTTTTATTTTATTCTTACTTCTTAGTTTATTTTCATTGGGTGAAATTGTTCCCTTGTTGTTCTCTATTGATGCCAAAGTGCTTATCGCCAGCCTTGGAGGATCGAGAATGCCTCTCAGGCCTTGTCGTGGATCGGATCAGGTGACTAGTTTAGCGTCGACCTGGGTTGGTTTGTGACACATTTTTGGCATGCTAGTGCCTCAAACGTAAAAGAGAAGAATAAAGGGAGTTTTCTAGGTACCATAGAGTTTCATCAGAGCATCATACAATCCCACCTCCACAACCATCATATGGTTTTATTATTTATAAGTCTCAAGGAAGCTCCTTAGTTTGTTGAATTTATTAATGAATGATAACACATGAATAAATGTTACGATTGGTGTATTCATCATATTAATGCTTCTCTGACATTAACGTATTTCTCATATAATTCCTTATTAAATTATTCCCAACATAGATGATTGGTCAAAGTTGTAGGCATCCTGAAATGATATACCCATAATGCATGTAAATCATAATTTTCATTCAAAGAAATACATAGTGTGTATATATATATAATGTATATATTAAGATTTAGGTAATATCTCCTTAAAATATATTGTAAACAATGATGTCCAGGCACTGAAGGTCACATCAAAACCAAGAATTATCAATCATAAAATAAAATTGACAATGAACCATGTTTCACCTTACGATATACAATATATTGTAGAATATGATATATATGAAGAAAATTTTATTTTTCTTATTTCTAATTATGAATTTGATTTTATAATTTATAAATTATTTATAAATTATGGGAAAATGTGATTTAGGATATTGATTTAATTTATAAATGTGTTTATAAATTATTTATTTATAAAATGTTTATAATTAATTAAAAGTTAATGAAACATTTATTAAATAAATATCCATAATATTAAATGTTAAAATTAAATAACTCTTAGATTTATATAACTTGGGTTATATTTTAGAAATAAAGTGTTTATATATAAATTCTAGGTGTAATTTAAAAATTTATATAAATTAAAAAATATGGCTAAATTCAATGGAGTTTATAATTAATTGTTACTTTTTTATAATTTTTTATTTTAATTATTCAAATTAAAACTTCTAATTTGTGGAATTATTTAAAACATATCAAAATTAGTTTTTATAATTGAAATGATTAAGGTTTAAATGATATTAAATATGTGATATTCATAATTTTTACATAATATATGAATCATTCATATATATAATGTTTATATTTCAAATATCATATATTTAAAGAAAATTACACATAAATAATAATATGAATTTTTCATATTGGATATAAATATAAATTGTTTACATTTATCTAATTATTAAATATCCATAATGTGTGGAGAAATTATAAAGTGTTTATAAATAACTTTATTTATGAATTTTTCGTAGTTTTTTTCTCATGTTTAAATATATGAATTATTTATTTAATTAGTTTGTTCCCTAATTTATTTATGAATATATTAATTACATTATAAATGGTTTTATACATTAGTTTAAATTTTTCGACAGTTTATATAAATTTTAATTCATGCATATAAAGTGTTACAAGTTAGGTATGATAATTGATTTAGTTTTCTTCTAAATTGAATTTGTCTTATAGTAAGTTATGAGATTGAATTAAGAAGTTAATTGTAGTTTATACACATTATGTTTTATAATTATGATGTAATTGTGGTCTTTCTTGAGTAATGTGACCTTTAGTAAATGGTCTTTGGATCAGACTGATTACTAGCCTAGAGGCTTATGCCTTGCATAGAAAACTATAAGTTCTTTATCTATTTCTCCAAGATTACTCTTTTAGGGATTATTGATTTCATATTATTTTAAACCTTTACATGAAAGGGTTTTATATACCTTATGCATAAGATGAATTTTGATATGTATAGATGTATTGGTTTTTAATTCGAGCTAGTAACAAAATCTATTAGTTGTCTAAAGAGTTACACATCAATATGGTTTGAAAATATTTATTTGGTGAAAGGAATAAGGATTCAAAACTAAATCATCAAAATCATGCATACATGTAAAGTTAATAACATTAGATAATATGGTGAGATTAAATCCCCTTCAAAACAAATAAGTGTTAGAATCTTTTTAAATAATAAACTTTTCAAGACCTTAATCAGTCAAATGGGTAGTTTCATGCTAATGTTAGGAGCCCCTGGATAATCTTGTGTCAATAAATAAAGTAATGAGGTGAACCTAAGAGTTGGGTTTCTTTATTTTGATGTTTTATTTGGGCTACACTTAATTAGGAAACCCATAGGAAGGATACTAAAGGAATTTTGTTCAGTTTATCCATACGATGGATTAGAAAAATAATTGTATTCTCAATCATCAAAGAGTTGTATATGATATGATTAGTATGATGGACTACCTAAATAGATATTTTGAAAGATTAAAACTCAAGTGGAATCATTGTTTAGGGAAATACAGATATTTTCCCAATAATAGATATGGTAAATTTTAGAATTGGTCATCATTTTTATGGGATCATATTGAATAAAAGTCCTTATTAAATGATTAAAAAATATGATAATCATCTAATAAAATCTTATGTTGTAGATAAATTACTTCATCATCGTCCAACTTGACTTTAATATAAATATAGAGAAAGGAAAATATTTATGGAATTAATTTCCTAACACAGATATTGAAACTTAAGAATTGTTTGTAAGTAAGAAAGTTCTATGTGTTAGATCTACCCCTTAATATGTAACCAAATGTTGAAATTATTTAACCCCTGAATCTATATTCTTATTAGAATCATAAAATGATTCACATAAGGTTTTAAAGTCATTAAATGTGAGATAACTAAAGGAAATTAAGTCTTTACTCATATGATCAATGTAATTGAGTATGCTAATGACTTCGAGAGACTAATGGTTTTCTTTTAATTATTGTTCTAAATTTGAATTAATTTTTTAAATCGTCACTATAAATTTTCAAACAATGTGAATGGGTTTAATTATTTTTCACCTATTTTTCAAAGAGTTTAGAAGCCATGAACTAGGGAATGTGATGTCTAGTTTTTCTGTAATATTTACAGGACAAACGTGTAAAATTTTAAATCATAAGAAGAAATGTTAGTTGGAAAGTACAAAATTGTTTCATCAAAATAACCAGTCAAATTCATTGAAACCTAAAGGTGGTGTTAGGAAGAAATTAAGTCATTTACATGGGATGTAATTTTATAGGATTCCTGGATAGGTTTAAGAAACTCCATGGAAAGAATATTTTTGGTATCAATTTTATAATAATAAATTATTTGATTTTGAAGGGTATAAAATACCAAATGTATATTTTATAAATATTTTAAATATACATGACTTAAAATCAATGATAATTATTGATAGAGATTATAGTTTGTAATCAGATGATGAAACAAAGGGTTTCTGAATCATGCAGTTGAATACAAATTAATTTTTCAAGCTTGTATGGATCTAAATAATGGATGAGTATAGTTATATCATTTATCTTATGTGATAAGATAATTAATTTAAAAATAAGTAGTTGTTATGAATAATATTAAATGATTATTTAATACACATGGTTTATGATTCATTAAATTATATAACATAGTTGGGAAGAAGATAATGATAAAAAATAATTATTTAGGATATATCAGTTTGTATGAAATATTTGTTAAATATGACGGATATGATCCCACCACCCTTTAGTGATATATTTTAAAGAATAAAATTTTATTTTTAGAATAATGATCTAAACACATAGAAAACCATATAATATATGGATATAATAATTTTTTTAAAAGTATCCTTACAAAATGAACTAAGTTTTATTTCCTAACACAAAAGAGTTTGTGCATATTTACAAGATATTATAAAGATAATATAAGTTTCTAATAGGCTATTGAGAGAATATTTGGACTTATAGAAGTTTGTGTACAAAAAATAAAATATTATTCCAGTCAAAATTTAAAATGAACATCACTTAATATCCTAAATGATATTAGGGTATATCAGTAAATAGAAATGTAAAAAAGTTTCATTTTAATACCATAACAAATTAAAAATAACTTTATATCCTAAAAGAGTTTAGGATATTTTGGTAAAAATATAATAAACGTAAATACTTAAATTAGTTACCAAAATGGTCTTAAGGAGAAAGTTTTATGAAAAAGTTCCAATAATTCTGATGATAGTGAACTTAGAGAGAGTTATAAGTAAGAAACAAAAGTTATTAACATATTGACATTATATTTTGTGAATTAAAGGAGTTTTAATACATTTCTCAAAGATTTGAACATTAATAATATGATTCCTAAGTATCTCAATTATTAAAACATTATTTCTTCATAGATTATACTCACTAAGGGAATTTAGTGGGAGGTTTTTATTATGTGGTCACACAGATATGTGGTTGGGATTACATAGAGAAGTAATAAGTTCAACAAAACCATAAAAGTGTAGCAAACATAAGGCTTATCTGTTGGTATATTACATGTGATATGATTAGATGATCACTTATGTGTGTGTTTTAGTATTATGAAAAGAGTTTAAGAATATAAAATGAATCATGTTATACAAAAAGGAATAATTCACTATGTCATTCTTTCACATTGGTTGTATAATTTATTTGAAGTGAAATAATGATTATTCTCTCAAAGTATGACTTTAAGTTATCCTTAATCAATGTTTATTATAAATTATTATAGTTTGTGATGAGAATTTAATAATAGAACAAGTAATATTTTTTTAGAGATAAAAAATATGCTCATAAGTAACAAACGGAGTTTTTTTTACTGGATACCCCCCTCCCCCCAAGTATACCAGATGGAGTGTCATACACTATTCCATTTATATGATAGGGGTGATTGTTTCATATTTTGGATTTACCCAAAACCTAAGGTTGGAAATATACCTAGCATAATAACCTTTATAATTTGTTAAATTTCGTACACAATCCTTGATGATAGGATAATTATGGGGTGGTTGCGTATATTATTGATCATGTCATTAGTTGAGGCTCAACCAAGATAGGATTTTTTTTCTTCTTTCCTACTATGAGTATGAAATATGATCCCTTGATTTGGATAGACTAAAGGGGTGTATGGTTGTACCTTGATTATATATGTGACATTATTATCTATTTGATTATGTTCTTATCCATAAGGGTGAATGACATGTTATGTATTCATCAACCTAGTCAGTTTATTCTCATATAAATAAGAACTTGTGAGTGGTTATAAGTGTAACATCCCAAGTAAATAATGAATAAAACATTTTCATATTTATTAATATTTATGAATTAAATATTAATTTTACTTTAAAGGGGTGTCTATGTTCGATAGAGTACCTGATACACAACAAAGAGTTTCTTTGAAATCTTACGTTGCACACTAGTAATAAAATAATATTATTTTAAATGGTAGTTAACACGTAGCCGTTATATTGGTGGGAATGAATAGAAATAACTAAAATGTGATTATATATGTTTTTTTATATTTTTCTACTTTTATCCAATAAAATATAAAGTCTTAAAATATGAAAAGAATTCAATTTTAGGCATATATACTCTAACATTCACAAAAGGTCGACTTATCACCTTTTGATGGCGAACCATAATTAAATATAGTTTTGGTCACTCTTATACATTCTATTGGACCAAATAAAATTCTTCTTTAGAATCAGGACATCAAAATTTACTTTGTGTAAATTTTTGGTATTTTTCCGATAAAGTTCATTTTTTAATGAATAGTGAAAATGTGTATTTTAATTCAAAACCTCTTTTTAATATAATTTATTTATATGATTAGATTATCTTTCAAATTGGTTTTAAAGTGAAATTATAATATATTTTTACCATTTAATCCAATTTTGGTCATTGGAATTAATTTCACTATGAAATCAGACTTAAACTAGTGTCAATCTTTTAATACTTTTTGTTTCATAAAAACATGCTACTTGTTTTGACAGCGGGAATTAATTATTAAATTAATTAATGAAACTTATATGTTTTGAATTTTTTAAAATAGACATCATTTTTGAATTCAGAATATCAAATATATCTTAGGGTGAATTTTTGGTATTTTTCTGAAAAACTTCAATTTTTGATGAATAGTGAAACCACTAAGTGGTACTTAAAAAACTGATTTTTTGTTTAAATGAAATTTTACCACTTCTGTGTTTTTAATTTCAAAAATCCTACATACATGGTTGTCATTAAGAAGTAAAATGTGGTTCAATGGGATTAAAATAATTTTTTGGTGAATAGTAACTTTAATGTTTATTAATCACAATTAGAGGTAATTAGTGTAGTTTAAGGTAAAAATAATGTTTTAATAATATGAAATGAACTAGAAACATGTTCTACCCTTATTGGATGTGTCATGGACAACCAAGATAATCCATCGGTCAACTTGGGGACCCCATGGAGCCACTTTGGTATGAAAATGACATTAATATCTTTTTATTTAAAGTTAAAATTAAAATGTCACAAACATGAGTTGTTTTACTAAACCAATTTTTAAATGGGGTTATACAAGTTATATTTTTGACTATAGATATTCATTAGAAATATAAAATTTTTTCCTACATCATGATATTTTTTTTATAATTTTTAGACATTAAATAAATTAAATTATTTATGACACCATGATGATGCAGCGATTACCTCATTATTTAACGATTTAAATAAAATGAAAATATAATGTAAACTATAAGAACTACACTTGTCAAAAACCTAGTGGATGGGTATATTTCGAACCCTTATCACCTTATCCTTGAATTATATCACTGTGGGACCTTTTAAATCCGAAACTCATTTTAAAATAAAGTAACATTTCTTTACTTTCTAAGAGTGCCCATCCTCTCCTCTTATAAAAGGCCCCCACCTCTACCTCCTTACCCACACTTCCAAAGCCTTTGGCTCGGTCAACCCCTGCCCATTTTGTCTCTCCACATCCCTCTATTACTCCTAGTAGCCTCACTTTGGTCAGAAGTCTTCCCACGGAAGCCTTTGAGGTCAAATCTAAGAGAGTTACCCGATTTTAAGGTAATGTCTTCACTTGTGTTCTTTTGTTTTATTTTGCTTATCCAACCCCCTAAAATCTTTTTATTCATTTATTTTGTAACAACTCCAGTATATTCAATATACTAGGATGTTTCTATAAGAATAATTCGAGCTACACTTACACACACCTACATCTAATGGTTAAAGAACATACTACTTCTGTGGATGGAGAATTTCTGCCTCACGAAACGATGATGGTTCAATATTCATTCAACACCTTCAAAGGTGGCCATTAAGATGTCACTATATTTATATATGATATATAATATGTTTATTTCTTCCTTAAGCTTCTGTATTTTTCATTTATGGAATATCTTTATGGCTTCCATTATGGGTATACACGATATCTTCATTTTAGGAAGTGCGGACTGCCACCCCCTCAAAGTGATTTGATTCGTTAATACCATATGTGGGACGTATAAAGGATGGATTTAAAGTTATTATATATGACGTATGTTATATATAAATGATGAATATAATTCTGGAATTAAAATATACATACCTCTCATTTAGTTTTAATTCCATTAATATGACATTGAAATGAAAGTAGCGTTCATGCGTACGTACGGCCTACCGTCTCCATGAACGGTGCATTTCATTTTTTACCTCTAAATGATTATGTAATATTATAAATACATGTATATGATGGATATATGTGATATATATGATATCCAAATCATGAATATCATTCTGGATATAATGAATATTTGACCACACGAACAACATGTAATTGTAAGAAGTCCACTTTCGACTTAAGAACAAAGTATCGACAAAACAAACATTATTAACATAAATGATTACATAATGTTTATAACATGGAAATTAGTGATATAAAAGGAATAATGAACTTTAAAAAGGTTCTTAAGAAAGTATAAATTAACTCAAGTTTATTATTCAGGATGTTAAAGAACGATCGAGTCAAGTCAGACCTGAGGTAAGGGACTTCGTCTCAATCTCCATTCATTGAGGCATATTTCATTTTATACACAACATTCTTTTATATGGTGTATAAACCCCTTTGAATTTTACTTTTATACGAAAGGAATCTTTTTCTATGAAGCGTTTTACTAAACGACAAAAAACAATGTTTCTTTTAACGTACGCGGTGACAAAGACCTTTTCCACCGCCGCGAGTATTATTTGGTCTTTGGCTTCCTCAACAAGCCATAATGTTTTTTTAAAATTAAATAAATACCATATACTATTTTATGTATTTTGGTATTGAAAAGGGGTTTTTATAATGAATTTGTTATGTCAATATATTTAAGTGATATATTGTGATCAAATTGTGGAAATTTTTTCTTTCCATTATATTTGTTTTATGTCTTGTGATTTTATAATGGTACTTGAACATTTGACGGGTTGTTACATGATAAACCATATGACGGGTGGTGCCGTGAATACCAGGACGGGTGTTTACGTTATAACATCCAATGCATTGGGTATGGAAGTCGACCGTATGGCTATTCTATTCAGTGATATGTGTGGAAGTTGACTGTATGGTTATTCCATTTAAGTATGTTTGTCCCAAGTTACCTTTATATGTTATGTGTTCTTTATATGGGTTTTATGGTAATATTTTGGTTACAAAAGGGAAAGTAATGATCTTTTATTCAGTTAAGAGTTTTTGCTACTTCATAAAGGTAAAGTTATTACTTTGATAAAGTATACATGGTTTAATTTTTGTTTGAAAAACTAACAGTTTTCATTCTTTTTGCATCCCTTACTGAGCTTTTTATGCTCACCCCAAGTTTTTTTGAAATGTTTTTCACAGGACTTAATGTGGAATAGGGTCAAGGATGGGATCAAGGGAAATTCATGCTATCTAAAACAATAAACTAGACATTTTTTTTAAGAGTTTTTATTTTATGGAAACTTAGTAGAAGTGTCTACTTTGTAATCTTCTGAGATGTAATTTTTATGATCTAATTCTCTAAAACTCTAAACCTGAAAAGATCCTCAATGGGAACTATTCATTTAATTCGATATTAAGTAAGGTTTAAGTCTGGGGCCTTATAGTTGGTATCAGAGGTCGGTTTAGAGAACTTTAGGAGTTAGAAAAGTGTTAAATTATAAGTTATTTATGGTATGATTGAAATGATATAGCATTTAAAGATTACCATATTGCTTCACCTAAGATATTGTTGTGTTCAGAATGTATTTCCGTAGAGGAAACAAAGTAGCTATGTTGGGACGATATCAGGAGGAAGACAACCTTCTAAATCAGAAACCTGAGATGGTCGGAATTGGAACTGAATAGTTTGTTGCAGTGATGGCACAGTTGACTCAGGGTATAAATGGTGGTGGTATCCATGCAAGAGATCAGCCAGATCAACCGCAAAGGAACATGTCAATGGTGGAACATTTCATGAGGCAACATACCCATCATTCAGAGGATCATCTGACCCAGTGCTAGCTAAAGGGTGGATTAAATAGCTGGAGAATATTTTTGATGTCATGGGGTGTTCAGGACATCAAAAGGTTAGTCTTGTTGTTTTCCGTTTTGAAGGTGAAGCTGATCAGTGGTGGTCGATGGTGAAAAATATCAGGGATAGTGATGAGATTGATGATCTTCACTGGGAAGAATTCAAAGGTATGTTTCTTGAGAAATATTTTCCTAAGGTGGTTCGTCTTAGGATGGAAAAGCAATTCCTAGAATTGAGGCAGGAGGATGACTCAGTGGATGCTTATGAAGCAAAGTTCACTCGACTGGCAAGGTATGATCCAAACTTCATACGAGATCTTGATAGTAAAATCAACCATTTTTACTTAGGGTTAAATCCAAAGTATCGAATGGATTTAGTTTCTCATGAGTTCAAAAGTTATTAAAAACTTGTTCGATGTGAGGAGAAGGTGTAAATGGAGTTTGCCGATGATTAGGTGTTCTTTGAAAAACAACAGACTAAGAGGTCCAGTTGGCAGGCAAAGGGGAAGAATTCGTCAAAGAAGTAGGAGGTAAGAAAACCAAATATCCATCCTGTGAGAAGTGTGGTAAAATGCATCCTGGAGAATGTTTATACAAGTCTAGAAAGTTCTTTCGGTGTGGTAAGTCTATTCATATTGCTCGTAACTGTAAGGAACATGATCAAGTAGGCAATGAAAAGTCAGTGGTAAAATGTTTTAAGTGTAATGAAATGGGTCATTATGAAAATGAGTTTCTAACAAAGAAATCAACTGGGGGAAAGCAGCCAGATTACAAGCAGAAAGGGGTGGTGAAATCCTTTGCAACTACTTTAGCAGATGTTGGGCCATCAAATGAAGTAGTATCAGGTACACTCTTTGTTTGTTCAGATTATGCCAATGTGTTTGATTCAGGGTCTACACATTCTTTCATTTCTGAGAAGTTTTCTAGTAAATTGGAAATTCCATCTCAAGATATGAATCCTGAACTTATGGTAAAAACACCCGGAGGGAACGTTGAGACAAAAAGGAATTATAAGAACCTTACTATCCTTGTGTGCAGAAATAATCTACCAGAAAACCTTATTATTTTGCCTCTAGTGGAGTTTAATGTTATTTTGGGAATGGATTGGATTTCTGTTTATCATGCTAAGATTGACTGCAGAGCTAAAATGGTTTCTTTTCAGAAATATTTTCAGTTTGTGTACAAGAATAAACCAATGATTTTGATAACATATCAGTAATTTGAGAAACTAGTAAAAGATAAAAATGAATGTTACCTTGCACATATTGTTGAAAATAAATGAACTATTCAGATTAATGATGTGCCAGTGGTAAATGAGTATCTTGATGTTTTTTCTAATGAGTTGCCTGGTATTATTCATGATCGTGAAGTTTAATTTACTGTTGACTTAGTTACTAATTCTAAGATAATTTCAAAACCCCTTATCGAATGGCTCAAGTTGAACTTTTAGAGTTAAAGAAGCAATTGCAGGAGTTATTAGATAAAGGTTTCATTCGACCTATCACATCACTACGGGGTACTCCTGTCTTGTTTGTTGAAAAGAAAGATGGCTCAATGAGACTTTGCATTGATTATAGAGCCTTAAATAACATTACTGTTAAGAACAAGTATCCTTTGCCTCATATCGATGATTTGTTTGATCATCACCAGGGAGCTCAGTATTTTTTGAAGATTGACTTGAGGTCGGGGTACCATCAGTTGAAAGTAAAAGAAGTAGACATTCCGAAGACTGCGTTTCGTACTAGATATGGCCATTATGAATTTGTAGTTATGCCTTTTGGGTTAACCAATGCACCTTCTGTATTCATGGGCCTTAGGTATAGAATTTTCCATGAGTTCTTGGATAAGTTTTTGGTTGTTTTCATTGATGATATTTTTGTGTTTTCTAAAAGTAAAGAGGAGCATGAAAGTCATTTAAGGGTTATATTTCAAACCTTAAAAGAAAATAAACTGTATGGAAAGTTCAGCAAGTGTGAGTTTTGGTTAACACAAATTTCTTTCCTAGGTCACATTGTTTCCAAAGATGGCATAATTGTTGATCCTGCTAAAACAAAAGTTGTTGAAGAATGGCCAAGACCCACAAATGTAACCGAGATCCATAGTTTTATTGGTTTGGCAGGTTACTACTGAAGGTTTGTTGAAACTTTTTCACGGTTATCTAGTCCAATGACTAAGATAACTCGGAAGGGTGTTAAGTTTATCTAGACAAAAGAATGTGATGATTGTTTTCAGGAGTTGAAAAGAAGATTGGTGAATGCTCCAGTTTTGGCACTTCCTTCCAGGAATGGTGAGTTTGTTATCTACAGTGATGCTTCATTGAAAGGAATTGGTTGTGTCCTTATGCAGAATGATCAGGTAATTGCTTATGCTTCACGCCAGTTGAAAATTCATGAGGTAAATTACCCTACAAATGATTTGGAATTAGCTGTTGTTTTTTTTGGTTTAAAAATTTGGAGGCATCATTTTTATGGACTAAAGTGTGAAATATATATTGATCACAAAAGTTTAAAGTATATATTAACTCAGAAAGAGTTGAACATGAGACAGAGGAGATGGATGGAATTAATCAACGATTATGATTGTACAATTCATTACCATCTGGGAAAATAAACTAAAGTGGGTGATTCTTTGAGTCAAAAAATTAATGCTTCATTAACAATGTTGCGTTTGGAACGTGATCCTTTGGTTAAGGATTTGATGAAATTTGGCATAGAAGTTTTTGGTGCAGGATGTTCTTCTGTTTTGTTTCAGGTATCAGTGAAATCTTCTCTATTAGACAGAATCAAGAAAGTACAGAAGCAAGATAGTGAGTTGCATAAAAAGGTAGATCTGGTTTAGAAGGATAAGTTGCCTGAATTCAACATTGATAATGATTGTGTTTTGAGGTTTGGGAAGAGATTATGTGTGCCTTGTGATTCACAGTTGAAGAATGAGTTGTTATGTGAGGCTCATAGTTCCCCTTTTTCAGTTCATCCTGGCAGTACTAAGATGTACAGAGATCTGCGGGAGTATTACTGGTGGGATGGAATGAAAACAGATATTGCTAATTTTACTATGAAGTGTTTGACTTGTCAGCAGGTTAAAGCAGAGCGGAAGTTACCTAAAGGGGTCCTTCAGCCATTACCAGTGCCAAAGTGGAAATGGTAAAATATATCCATGGACTTTGTTGTGTGATTACCAAGGACATCTCGAGGTAATAATGCAATCTGGGTTATTGTTGATCGATTGACTAAATCTGCTCATTTCCTTCCTATTCGAGATACATTCTCTCTAGATCAACTTTCTCGATTGTATCTTAAAGAGATAGTCAGGTTGCATGAATTTCCCCTCTCCATTGTATCTGATCATGATCCCAGGTTTACTTCTAACTTTTGGAAAGGTCTTCAGAAGTCTTTGGGTACTAAATTAAATTTCAATACAGCTTTTCATCCGCAATCAGATGGGCAATCAGAACAAACAATTCAGACCTTGGAGGATATGCTACGAGCTTGCTCTATGGATTATCAGGGAAGTTGGGACCAACATCTTTCTTTGGTTGAGTTTTCTTATAATAACAATTTTCATTCCAGTATACAGATGGCACCATTTGAGGCATTATATGGGAAGCAGTGTCGAACTCCAGCTTTTTGGGATAAAGTAGGTGAAAGGAAGCTGATGAGACCAGAATTGGTAGAAGAGATGGCAGAAAAAGTTCAGTTGATTCAGAAACACATGAGAACAGCTCAAAGCAGACAGAAAAGTTATGCGGATAACCGGAGGAAGGATCTATCTTTCGAGGTAGATGATCATGTTTTTCTCAAAGTTTCACCACAGAAAAGTGTGATGTGATTTGGTAAGAAAGGAAATATGAGTCCAAGGATCATTGGAACATATGAAATTCTGGAGAGAGTTGGATCAGTTGCATACAGAGTGGCATTACCTCCGAGTTTATCTCAGGTACACATTGTTTTTCATGTTTCGATGTTAAGAAAGTATATGCCAGATTCATCTCATGTTTTGAGCCTAGAGGTAGTTCAGTTGGAAGAGAATCTCTCTTATGAAGAACAACCAGTTCAGATTCTTGACCGAAGAGAGCAAGTGTTGTGAAATAAGGTAATTCACAAGGTAATGGTTTTGTGGAAAAACCATATGGTTGAAGAGGTAACATGGGAATCTGAAAATGTTATGAGGGATAAATACCCCCACTTATTTTGATAAGTGAATAAAATTGCGAGGACGCAATTCCCAAAAGGGGGGAAGGATGTAACATCCCAGGTAAATAATGAATAAAACATTTTGATATTTATTAATATTTATGAAAAATATATTAATTTTACTTTAAAGGGGTTTCTATGTTCGATAGCGTACCCGATACGCAACAAAGAGTTTCTTTGAAACCTTACGTTGCACACTAGTAATAAAATAATATTATTTTAAATAGTAGTTAACACGTAGCCTTTATATTAGAGGGAATGAATATAAATAACTAAAATGTTATTATATATGTTTTTTTAAATATTTCTACATTTATCCAATAAAAGATAAAGGCTTAAAATACGAAAATAATTCAATTTTAGGCATATATACTCTAACATTCACAAAAGGTCGACTTATCACCTTTTGATGGAGAACCTTCATTAAATATAGTTTTGGTCACTCTTATACATTCTATTGGACCAAATATTATTCTTCTTTATAATCGGGACATCAAAATTTATTTTGTGTAAATTTTTGGTATTTTTCCGATAAAGTTCATTTTTTAATGAATAGTGAAAAATGTTTTATTTTAATTCAAAACCTATTTTTAATCTAATTTATTTGTATGATTATATTATCTTTTGAATTTCTTTTAAAGTTAAATTAGAATATATTTTTACCATTTAATCCAATTGTGGTCATTGGAATTAATTTCACTTTGAAATCGGACTTAAACTAGTGTCAATCTTTTGATACTTTTTGTTTCATAAAAACACGCTATTTGTTTTGACAGCGGGAATTAATTATTAAATAAATTAATGCAAATTGTATGTTTTTAATTTTGTAAAATAGACAAAATTTTTGAATTCGGAATATCAAATATAGCTTAGGGTGAATTTTTTTTATTTTTCTGAAAAACTTCAATTTTTGATGAATAGTGAAACCACTAAGTGGTACTTAAAAAACTGATTTTTCGTTTAAATGAAATTTTACCACTTCTGTGTTTTGAATTTCAAAAATCCGACATACATGGTTTTCATTAAGAAGTAAAATGTGGTTCAATGGGATTAAAATAATTTTTTAGTGAATAGTAACTTTTATGTTTATTAATCGCAATTAGAGGTAATTAGTGTAGTTTAAGATAAAAATAATGTTTTAATAATATTAAATGACCTAGAAACATGTCCTACCCTTATTGGATGTGTCATGTCCGACCAAGACAATCCATGGGTCAACATGGGGACCCCATGGAGCCACTTTGGTAGGAAAATGACAACAATATCTTTTTATTTAAAGTTAAAATTAAAATGTCACAAACATGAGTTGTTTTACTAAACCAATTTTTAAATGGGGTTATATAAGTCATATTTTTGACTATAGATATTCATTAGAAATATAAAAAGTTTTCCTACATCATGATATTTGTTTTATAATTTGTATACATTAAATAAATTAAATTATTTATGACACCATGATGATGCAGCGATTACCTCATTATTTAACGATTTAAATAAAATGAAAATATAATGTAAAATATAAGAACTAAACTTGTCAAAAACCTATTGGATGGGTATATTTCTAACCCTTATCACATTATCCTTGAATTATATCAATGTGGGACCATTTAAATCCGAAACTCATTTTACAATAAAGTAACATTTCTTTACTTTCCAAGAGTGCCCCTCCTCTCCTCTTATAAAAGTCCCCCACCTCTACCTCCTTACCCACACTTCCAAAGCATTTGGCTCGGCCAAAACCTGCCCATTTGGTCTCTCCACATCCCTCTCTTACTCCTAGAAGCCTCACATTGGGAAGACGTCTTCACAAGGAAGCCTTTGAGCTCAAATCTAAGAGAGTTACCCGATTTTAAGGTAATGTCTTCACTTGTGTTCTTTTGTTTTATTTTGCTTCTCCAACCCCCTAAACTCTTTTTATTAATTTATTTTGTAACAAATCCATTATCTTCAATATACTAGGATTTTTTTATAAGAATAATTAGAGCTACACTTACACACATCTACATATAATGGTTAAAGAACATACTGTTTCTGTGGATGGCGAATTTCTGCCTCACGAAACGATGATTGTTCAATATTCTTCCAACACCTTCAAAGGTGGCCATTAAGATGTCACTATATTTATATATGATATATAATATGTTTATGTATTCCTTAAGCTTCTGTATTTTTCATTTATGTAATACCTTTATGGCTTCCTTTATGGGTATACGTGATATCTTCATTTTAGGAAGTGCGGACTACCGCCCCCTCAAAGTGATTTGATTCGTTAATGCCATATGTGGGATGTATAAAGGATGGATTTAAAGTTATTATATATGATTTATGTTAAATCTAAATTATGAATATAATTCTGGAATTAAAATATACGTACCTCTCATTTAGTTTTAATCCCATTAATATGACATAGAAATGAAAGTAGCGTTCATGCGTACGTACAGCTTACCGTCTCCATGAACGGTGCATTTCATTTCTTACCTCTAAATGATTATGTAATATTATAAATACATGTATATTATGGATATATATGATATATATTATATCCAAATTATGAATATCATTCTGGATATAATTAATATTTGACCACACGAACAATATGTAATTGTAAGAAGTCCACTTTCGACTTAAGAACCAAGTAACGACAAAACAAACATTATTAACATAAATGATTACATAATGTTTTTAACATGGAAATAAGTGATATAAAAGGAATAATGAACTTGAAAAATGTTATTAATCAAGTATAAATTAACTCAAGTTTATTATTCAGGATGTTAAATAACAATCGAGTCAAGTTGGACCCGAGGTAAGGGACTTCGTCTCAATCTCCTTTCATTGAGGCATATTTCATTTTATACACAACATTATTTTATATGGTGTATAAACCCCTTTTACTTTTACTTTTATACAAAAGGAATCTTTTTCTATGAAGCGTTTTACTAAATGAAAAAAAGGAATGTTTCTTTTAACGTACGCGGTGACAACGACCTTTTCCGCCGCCGCGAGTATTATTTGGTCTTTGGCTTCCTCAACAAGCCGTAATGTTTTTTTAAAATTAAATAAATACCATATACTGTTTTATGTATTTTGGTATTGAAAAGGGTTTTTTATAATGGATTTGTTATGTCAATATATTTAAGTGATATATTGTGATCAAAGTGTGGAAATGTTTTCTTTCCATTATATTTGTTTTATGTCTTATGATTTTATAATAGTACTTGGACATTTTATGGGTGGTTACATGATAAACCATATGAAGGGTGGGGCCGTGAATACCAGGACAGGTGGTTACATTATAACCTCCAATGCATTGGGTATGGAAGTCGGCCGTATGGTTATTCCATTAAGTGATATGTGTGGAAGTCGGTCGTATTGTTATTCCATTTAAGTATGTTTATGTCCCAAGTTACCTTTATATGTTATGTGTTATTTATATGGGTTTTATGGTAATCTTTTTGTTACAAAAGGGTAAGTAATGATCTTTTATTCAGTTAAGAGTTTTTACTACTTCATAAAGGTGAAGGTATTACTTTGATAAAGTATACATGGTTTACTTGTTGTTTGAAAAACAAACAGTTTTCATTATTTTTGTATCCCTTACTGAGCTTTTTATGCTCACCCCAAGTTTTTTTGAAATGTTTTTCACAGGACTTAATGTGGAATAGGGTCAAGGATGGGATCAAGGGAAAGTCATGCTATCTAAAACATGGAACTAGACATGTTTCTTTTTAAGATTTTTTATTTTATGGAAACTTAGTAGAAGTGTCTACTAGTTAATCTTTTTAGATGTAATAGTTATGATCTAATTCTCTAAAACTCTAAACCTGAAAAGATCCTCAATGGGAATTATTCATTTAATTCGATATTAAGTAAGGTTTAAGGCTGGGCCTTATAGTTGGTATCAGAGGTCAGTTTAGACAACTTTAGGAGTTAGAAAAGTGTAAAATTATAAGTTAATTTATGGTATGATTGAAATGATATAGCATTTAAAGATTATCATGTTGCTTCGCCTAAGATATTTCTGTGTTCAGAATGGTTTTCCGCAGAGGAAACAAAGTAGCTATGTTGGGACGACATCAGGAGGACGACAACCTTCCAAATCAGCAACCTCAGATGGTCGGAATTGGAACTGAACAGTTTGTTGCGGTGATGGAACAGTTGACTCAGGCTATAAATGGTGGTGGTATCCATGCACGAGATCATCCAGATCAACCGCAAAGGAACATGTCAGTGGTGGAACATTTCATGAGGCAACATCTCCCATCATTCAGAGGATCATCTGACCCTGTGCTAGCTGAAGGGTGGATTAAAGTGTTGGAGAAGATTTTTGATGTCATGGGGTGTTCATAACATCAAAAGGTTAGTCTTTCTATTTACCGTTTTGAAGGTAAAGATGATCAGTGTTGTTCTATGGTAAAAAATATCAGGGATAGTGATGAGATTGATGATATTCACTGGGAAGAATTCAAAGGTATGTTTCTTGAGAAATATTTTCCTAAGGTGGTTCTTCTTAGGATGTAAAAACAATTCCTAGAATTGAGGCAGGAGGATGACTCAGTGGATGCTTATGAAGAAAAGTTCACTCGACTGGCAAGGTATGCTCCAAACTTTATACGAGATCTTGATAGTAAAATCAACCGTTTTTACTCAGGGTTAAATTCAAAGTATCGAATGGATTTAGCTTCTCGTGATTTCAAAAGTTATGAAAAACTTGTTCGATGTGCGGAGAAGGTGGAAATGGAGTTTGCCGATGATCAGGTGTTCTTTGAAAAACAACAGAATAAGAGGTCCAGTTGGCAGGCAAAGGGGAAGAATTCATCAAAGAATCAAGGAGTTAAGAAAACCAAATATCCATCCTGTGATAAGTATGGTAAAATGCATCCTGGATAATGTTTATCCAAATCTGGAAAGTGCTTTCGGTGTGGTAAGTCTGGTCATATTGCTCGTAACTGTAGGGAAGATGTTCAAGCAGGCAATGAAAAGTCAGTAGTAAGATGTTTTAAGTGTAATTAAATGGGTCATTGTGGAAATGAGTGTCTAACGAAGAACTCAACTAGGGGAAAGCAGCCAGATTACAAGCAGAAAGGGGTGGTGAAATCCTTTGCAACTACTTCAGCAGATGTTGGGTCGTCGAATGAAGTAGTATCAGGTACCCTGTTTGTTTTTTCAGATTATGCCAATGTGTTGTTTGATTCAGGGTCTACACATCCTTTCATTTCTGAGAAGTTTTCTAGTAAATTTGAAATTCCATCTCAAGATATGAATCTTGAAATTATGGTAAAAACACCCGGAGGGAACGTTGAGACAAAAAGGAATTATAAGAACCTTCCTATCCTTGTGTGCGGAAATAATCTACCATCAAACCTTATTGTTTTTCCTCTTGTGGAGTTTGATGTTATTTTGGGCATGGATTGGATTTATATTTATCATGCTAAGATTGACTGCAGAACTAAAATGGTTTCTTTTTAGAAATATTTTCAGTTTGTGTACAAGAATGAACCCTTGATTTTAATAACATATCAGGAAGTTGAGAAACTAGTAAAAGATGGAAATGAATGTTACCTTGCACATATTGTTGAAAATAAAGGAACTGTTCAGATTAATGATGTGCCAGTGGTAAATGAGTATCTTGATGTTTTTTCTGATGAGTTTCCGGGTATTATTCATGATCGGGAAGTTGAATTTACTGTTGACTTAGTTCCTGATTCTAAGCCAATTTCAAAACCCCCTTATCGAATGGCTCAATTTGAACTTTTAGAGTTAAAGAAGCAATTGTAGGAGTTATTAGATAAAGTTTTAATTTGAAATAGCACATCACCATGGGGTGCTCCTGTCTTGCATGTTAAAAATAAAGATGTCTCAATGAGACTTTGCATTGATTATAGAGCCTTAAATAACATTACTGTTAAGAACAAGTATCTTTTTCCTCATATCGATGATTTGTTTGATCACCTCTAGGGAGCTCAGTATTTTTCGAAGATTGACTTGAGGTCGGGGTACCATCAGTTGAAATTAAAAGAAGCAGACATTCCGAAGACTGTGTTCCATACTAGATATGGCCATTATGAATTTGTAGTTATGCCTTTTGGGTTAACCAATGCACCTGCTGTATTCATGGACCTTATGAATAGAATTTTCCATGAGTTCTTGGATAAGTTTTTGGTTGTTTTCATTGATGATATTTTGGTGTTTTCTAAAAGTAAAGAGGAGCATAAAAGTCATTTAAGGGTTATGTTTCAAACCTTAAAAGAAAAGAAACTGTATGGAAAGTTCAGCAAGTGTGAGTTTTGGTTACAACAAATTTCTTTCCTGGGTCACATTGTTTCAAAAGATGGAATTACCGTTGATCCTGCAAAAACAAAATTTGTTGAAGAATGGCCAAGACCCACAAATGTAACTGAGATCCGTAGTTTTCTTGGTTTGGCAGGTAACTACTGAAGGTTTGTTGAAAATTTTTCACGGTTATCTAGTCCAATGACTAAGCTAACTCGGAAGGGTGTTAAGTTTATCTGGACAAAATAATGTGATGATTTTTTTCAGGAGTTGAAAAGAAGATTGGTGAATGCTCCAGTTTTGGCACTTCCTTCCAGGAATGTTGAGTTTGTTATCTACAGTGATGCTTAATTGAAAGGACTTGGTTATGTCCTTATGCATAATGATCAGTTAATTTCTTATACTTCACGCCAGTTGAAAATTCATGAGGTAAATTACCCTACACATGATTTGTAATTAGCTGCTGTTGTTTTTTCTTTAAAAATTTGGAGGCATCATTTGTATGGAGTAAAGTGTGAAATATATACTGATCAAAAAAGTTTAAAGTATATATTCACTCAGAAAGAGTTGAACATGAGACAGAGGAGATGGCTGGAATTAATCAAGGATTATGATTGTACAATTCATTACCATCCGAGAAAAGCAAATAAAGTGGTTGATGCTTTGAGTCGAAAAAGTAATGATTTATTAACAATGTTATGTTTAGAACATGATCCTTTGGTTAAGGATTTGATGAACTTTGGAATAGAAGTTTTTGGTGCAGGATGTTCTTCTGTTTTGTTTTAGGTATCAGTGAAATCTTCTCTATCAGACAGAATTAAGCAAGCACAGAAGAAAGACAGTGAGTTGCAGAAAAAGGTAGAGCTGGTTCAGAAGGGTAAGTTGCCTGAATTCAACATTGATAATGATTTTGTTTTGAGTTTTGGGAAGAGATTATGTGTGCCTTGTGATTCACAGTTGAAGAATGAGTTGTTATGTGAGGCTCATAGTTCCCCGTTTTTAGTTCATCCTGGCAGTACTAAGATGTACAGAGATCTGCGGGAGTATTACTGGTGGGATGGAATGAAAAGAGATATTGATGATTTTACTGTGAAGTGTTTGAATTTTCAACAGGTTAAAGAAGAGCGGCAGTTACCGAAAAGGATGCTTCAGCCATTACCAGTGCCAGAGTGGATATGGGAAAATATATATATGGACTTTATTGTGGGATTACCGAGGACATCTCGAGGTAATAATGCAATCTGTGTTATTGTTGATTGATTGACTAAATCTTCTCATTTCCTTCCTATTCGATATACATTCTCTCTAGATCAACTTTCTCGATTGTATATTAAAGAGATAGTCTGGTTGCATGAAGTTCCCCTCTCCATTGTATCTGATCGTGATCCCAGGTTTACTTTAACTTTTGGAAATGCCTTCAGAAGTCTTTGGGTACTGAATTAAATTTTAGTACAGCTTTTCATCTGCAATCAGATGGGCAGTCAAAACGAACAATTCAGACCTTATAGGATATGCTACGAGATTGCTCTATAGATTATCAGGGAAGTTGGGACCAACATCTTTCTTTGGTTGAGTTTTCTTTTAATAACAGTTTTCATTCCAGTATACAGATGGCACCATTTGAGGCATTATATGGGAAGTGGTGTCGAAATCTAGCTTTTTGGGATGAAGTAGGTAAAATGAAACTGATGGGACCAGAATTGGTAGAAGAGATGGCAGAAAAAGTTCAGTTGATTCAGAAACACATGAGAACAGCTCAGAGCAGACAGAAACATTATGCGGATAACCGGAGGAAGGATCTATCTTTCGAGGTAGGTGATCATGTTTTTCTCAAAGTTTCACCATGGAAAAGTGTGATGCGATTTGGTAAGAAAGGAAATCTGAGTCCAAGGATCATTGGACCATATGAAATTCTGGAGAGAGTTGGATCAGTTGTATACAGAGTGGAATTACCTCCGAGTTTATCTCAGGTACACAATGTTTTTCATGTTTCGATGTTGAGAAAGTATATGCCAGATCCATCTCATGTTTTCAGCCTAGAGGTAGTTCAGTTGGAAGAGAATCTCTCTTATGAAGAGCAATTAGTCCAGATTCTTGACTGAAGAGAGCAAGTGTTGCGAAATAAGCTAATTCACAAGGTAATGGTTTTGTGGAAAAACCATATGGTTGAAGAGTTAACATGGGAATCTGAAAATGTTATGAGGGATAAATACCCCCACTTATTTTGATAAGTGAATAAAATTGTGAGGACGCAATTCCCAAAAGGGGGAAAGGATGTAACATCCTAGGTAAATAATGAATAAAACATTTTCATATTTATTAATATTTACAAATTAAAAATTAATTTTACTTTAAAGGGGTTTCTATGTTCAATAGCGTACCCGATACGCAACAAAGAGTTTCTTTAAAATCTTACGTTGCACACTAGTAATAAAATAATATTATTTTAAACGGTAGTTAACACGTAGCCGTTATATTGGCGGGAATTAATTGAAATAACTAAAATGTGATTATATATGTTTTTTTAAATGTTTCTACATTTATCCAATAAAATATAAAGGCTTAAATTACGAAAAGAATTCAATTTTAGGCATATATACTCTAACATTCACAAAAGGTCAACTTATCACCTTTTGATGGAGAACCTTCATTAAATATAGTTTGGTTACTCTTATACATTATATTGGACCAAATAAAATTCTTCTTTAGAATCGGGACATCAAAATTTACTTTGTGTAAATTTTTGGTATTTTTCCGATAAAGTTCATTTTTTAATGAATAGTGAAAAATGTTGTATTTTAATTCAAAACCACTTTTTAATCTAATTTATTTATATGATTAGATTATCTTTTGAATTGGTTTTAAAGTGAAATTATAATATAATTTTACCATTTAATCCAACTGTGGTCATTGGAATTAATTTCACTTTGAAATCGGACTTAAACTAGTGTCAATCTTTTGATACTTTTTGTTTCATAAAAACACGCTATTTGTTTTGACAGCAGGAATTAATTATTAAATTAATTAATGAAACTTATATGTTTTGAATTTTGTAAAATAGACATCATTTTTGAATTCGGAATATCAAATATAGTTTCGGGTGAATTTTTGGTATTTTTCTGAAAAACTTCAATTTTTTGTGAATAGTGAAACCACTAAGTGGTACTTAAAAAACTGATTTTTCATTTAAACGAAATTTTACCACTTCTGTGTTTTGAATTTCAAAAATCCGACATACATGGTTGTCATTAAGAATTAAAATGTGGTTCAATGGGATTAAAATAATTTTTTTGGTGAATAGTAACTTTTATGTTTATTAATCGCAATTAGTGGTAATTAGTGTAGTTTAAGATAAAAATAATATTTTAATAATATGAAATGACCTATAAACATGTCCTACCCTTATTGGATGTGTCATGGACAACCAAGAAATTCCATGGGTCAACTTGGGGACCCCATGGAGCCACTTTGGTAGGAAAATGACATTAATATCTTTTTATTTAAAGTTAAAATTAAAATGTCACAAACATGAGTTGTTTTACTAAACCAATTTTTAAATGGGATTTTACAAGTCATATTTTTTACTATAGATATTAATTAAAAGTCTAAAAAGTTTTCCTACATCATGATATATTTTTTGTAATTTTTAGACATTAAATAAATTAAATTATTTATGACACCATGATGATGCAGCGATTAACTCATTATTTAACGATTTAAATAAAATGAAAATATAAGGTAAAATATAAGAACTACACTTGTCAAAAACCTATTGGATGGGTATATTTCAAAACCTTATCACCTTATCCTTGAATTATATCAATATGGGACCTTTTAAATCCGAAACTCATTTTAAAATAAAGTAACATTTCTTTACTTTCCAAGAGTGCCCCTCCTCTCCTCTTATAAAAGGACCCCACCTCTACCTCCTTACCCACACTTCCAGAGCCTTTGGATCGGCCAAACCCTGCCCATTTTTTTCTCTCCACATCCATATCTTACTCCTATAAGCCTCACTTTGGGCATAAGTCTTCCCAACGAAGCCTTTGAGCTCAAATCTAAGAGAGTTACCCGATTTTAAGGTAATGTCTTCACTTGTGTTCTTTTGTTTTATTTTGCTTCTCCAGCCCCATAAACTCTTTTTATTCATTTATTTTGTAACAAATACAGTATCTTAAATATACTAGGATGTTGTTATAAGAATAATTCGAGCTACACTTACACACACCTACATCTAATGGTTAAAGAACATACTGTTTCTGTGGATGGCGAATTTCTGCCTCACGAAACGATGATTGTTCAATATTCTTCCAAAACCTTCAAAGGTGGCCATTAAGATGTCACTATATTTATATATGATATATAATATGTTTATGACTTCCTTAATCTTCTGTATTTTTTATTTATGGCATACCTTTATGGCTTCCATTATGGGTATACGCGATATCTTCATTTTAGGAAGTGCGGACTACCGCCCCCTCAAAGTGATTTGATTCGTTAATTCCATATGTGAGACGTATAAAGGATGGATTTAAAGTTATTATATATGATTTATGTTACATATAAATGATGAATATAATTTTGGAATTAAAATATATGTACCTCTCATTTAGTTTTAATTCCATTAATATGACATAGAAATGAAAGTAGCGTTCATGCGTACGTACGGCTTACCATCTCCGTGAATGGTGCATTTCATTTCTTACCTCTAAATGATTATGTAATATTATAAATACATGTATATGATGGATATGTATGATATATATGATATCCAAATCATGAATATCATTCTGTATATAATGAATATTTGATCACACGAACAACATGTAATTGTAAGAAGTCCACTTTCGACTTAAGAACCAAGTATCGACAAAACAAACATTATTAACATAAATGAGTACATAATGTTTATAACATGGAAATAAGTGATATAAAAATAATAATGAACTTGAAAAGGTTTTTAAGAAATTATAAATTAACTCAAGTTTATTATTTAGGACGTTAAAAAATGATCGAGTCAAGTCGGACCTGAGTTAAGGGACTTCGTCTCAATCTCCTTTCATTAAGGCATATTTCATTTTATACACAAAATTATTTTATACGATGTATAAACCCCTTTTACTTTTACATTTATACAAAAGGAATCTTTTTCTACGAAGTGTTTTGCTAAACGACAAAAAAGAATGTTTCTTTTAATGTACGCGGTGACAACGACCTTTTCTGCCGCCGTGAGTATTATTTGGTCTTTGGCTTCCTCAACAAGCCGCAATGTTTTTTTAAAATTAAATAAATACCATATACTATTTTATGTATTTTGGTATTGAAAAGGGTTTTTTATAATGGATTTGTTATGTCAATATATTTAAGTGATATATTGTGATCAAAGTGTGGAAATGTTTTCTTTCCATTATATTTGTTTTATGTCTTATGATTTTATAATGGTACTTGGACATTTGACGGGTGGTGCCGTGAATACCAGGATGGGTGGTTACATTATAACCTCCAATGCCTTGGTTATAGAAGTCGGTCATATGGATATTCTATTAAGTGATATGTGTGGAAGTCGGCCGTATGGTTATTCCATTTAAGTATGTTTATGTCCCAAGTTACCTTTATATGTTATGTGTTCTTTATATGGATTTTATGGTAATATTTTGGTTACAAAAGGGTAAGTAATGATCTTTTATTCAGTTAAGAGTTTTTACTACTTCATAAAGGTGAAGGTATTACTTTGATAAAGTATACATGGTTTAATTGTTGTTTGAAAAACTCACAGTTTTCATTGTTTTTTCATCCCTTAATGAGATTTTTATGCTCACCCCAAGTTTTTTTTGAAATGTTTTTCACAGGACTTAATGTAGAATAGGGTCAAGTATGGGATCAAGGGAAAGTCATGCTATCTAAAACATGGAACTAGACATGTTTCTTTTTAAGAGTTTTTTATTTTATGGAAACTTAGTAGAAGTGTCTACTTTGTAATCTTTTGAGATGTAATAGATATGATCTAATTCTCTAAAACTCTAAACCTGAAAAGATCCTCAATGGGAATTATTCATTTAATTTGATATTAAGTAAGGTTTAAGGCTGGGGCCTTATATTAAGGATTTACCTACTCTGTGTCACATGGTTACTCGATGTCTTGGATAGAGAGGTCTATGAAAATGCATGCTTGTAAATGGTATAGGTTGTGGAAACATGTATATAGATATATGTGTTTGATGGATATAACACCATATTTCTTTGTATCTTTATCTATACTAATGATTTTCTATAGGGTGATCTTTGTTTACATTTATGAATTTGGGAATTCATATTTTTCACCAACACTACAGATACCCATTGGGTCCCACTTTTTGGTCAACCTAATGGGGATTAAGATTTACAGAAATCATAGAGCTGCTCTAAAAGTGTTTTATAATTTATCCAAAATGGTTTTTGGATTAATATTCACATTTTATTTCATATGATGTTATACACATTTAATTTTATGATAACTTCCCAAAAATGTTTTGGAATTATCCAAAAAGGATTTTTAGATATGTTTTCACAAATTATTTTATATGATACAATATAATGTAAAGTGGCACAAAGTATATAAGGCTTTATTTAAATTGATTGATTAAAGGATATATGCCATAAAGAATAAGTTATATTTTATATATGCTATCCTATATCATACTATATTATATAGTGATGTCATATGGTATGACATACTTGTTGTAAAATGAATTTTATTTCCTTTATGGGTATATCATATCTTATAGTATAATGGAATCATAAATCACTCATTCCCAATCCATTCACAATGTATAATTGAGTTATATTATATAGTAGTGTTTTATGAAGAATCATGTTATTTTATTTACACAAACACTATATGATTTTTATGGTAATTTTAATGTTAAGTGTTAAAATTCATGATCTTTCATGTGTGGCTATAATCAATTATATACATTTCATATTATGAGATTTTGGGAGAATGTATTTATCTAAAAGGGTTACAAGGAGTTATAACCATGTCATTATTAGAATGTTTCATAATGTTTGATTAAATGATATAAATACTCAAGGAACTTACCCAAAGGATATATAAGGAGTATAAGTTTTTAAGATAGTTTTCATTTAAGATTTCCAAAGGCTCCTGTTTATTATTTCACTCACTTTTAAATCCCCATTCTCTTTTTACCTTTTCCATTGGGAAGTACTAGAATACCATGGAAGATATGGAGGATCCCACCATAATATTGGGGGATGTATTTGATATGTGGATACACCTCTAGGGGAAGAGTCTTTCAATTGTTCCTCATTGATGTTTATCAAACATGGTGATTGAAGAACAAGGATAAGAGGATATAATTGATGAAAGGTACGTGATCTTAATTTATCTTTACATGGTTTTTATTATTCAAGGAATTGTGATTTTGGTAAATTTTTTTTCTAATGTATTCTACTTATTATAAAAAGTTTTATTCGATCCCTATAAGACTAAAACTCCTATCCTTGACACTTTTATAAAATAGGGTAAAAATTTCTTGAACATATTCACATTGTTAGAATATTTCCAATAATGATTTTTGAATTAATTCAATAGCTAGATTGTACCTAAAAAGATATTTTTAGTCTCACCAAGTTATTAAAACACTCAATAACATTGAGTATGTGAGTGAAGACTAGATTTCCAAGGTCATTTTTTATATAATGAATTTTAAACCTTAAATTAATTCATTTATTAGTATTATAAGAATTTAGATTCACCTATTGAACAACATCAACATTTTTTTACATGGGAATGGTTTTCTCTAACCCATGGAATTTTACTTCTTCCTAAAGAATGGAGCTTAAGTTTTAGTACCAGTATAAAGATTGATTCCACTAAACTTATCTTTTAAAGAATTGATCTTCTTATCAAGTTTAATGATGATTATGTTATATATATATATATATATATTTAACATAAGATTTTATCATATGATTATCATGTTTTACATTCATTTATTAAAGAATTTAATTAAATGGTTACATCATATCTATTAGTGGACCAAGATCCATATTTCACTAAGTATGGAGTCCACTTTATTGTTCCTATCATCACTTAGATATTTAGGTAGTCCATAATTCCAATAAAATCATATATTTCTCTTATATGGTTGAGTAGAATAAAATTTCCCAACCTATCATAAGGATAAACTCAATATTATTCATCTAGTATCATATCTCATAGTATTTCCTAGCTAATTGTAACCTAAATAAAATATCAAAAATGAAGAACCTAACTATTAAGGTCATATAATTACTTACTTTTATTACACAAGATAATTTATGGGCACCTAGATTTAGCATGAACCTACCTAATTGGATGATCATGGTCTTGAAAATTGTTTCCTTTAGAAATAACCTAACACTTAGTATCTTTAAATTGATTCAACCTCACCGTCTTATATCAAGTGTTAACTTTATATATATGCATGGTTATAATGTTTTAGATTAGAAAACCAATTCCTTAAACTGAATCAATATGTTTAAACCATATTGATATGTAACTCTTTACACAATCTGTAACTTGCATTACCAACCCAAATTAGAATCCAACTATATTTACAAATATCCATATGAATCCAATGAATAAGGAACGTAAAATCATTTCATGTAAAGGTTTGTAATCATATGAAATAAAAAAACCCACAAGAGTAAGCTCAGAGTGACATATAACCAACCCCACTTTTCTAGACAAGGCATAATCCTTCAGGCCAATGAGTAGTCTCACCCACAGTCCCTCTATCCTAAGTAACTTTACCCAAGAGATGCCTCAATTCCATCACAATCCTAACACCTTATATGTATAAACTATAATAAACCCTTTAAATTTAAGTGCAAAACCCAGTGCAAGAAAAATTTAAGGTATAAAAAATAAATCAATTATTATACCAAGCATGTAACTCTTTATATGAATGTAAAAAAATTGTAGAAGAACTTTTAAAACGTTAAACAAACCATACATCCATTAATAATATAAAAATTATATTTATGGATAAAATTGGGAATAAACTAAATAAGTAAATTATTTATATATTTAAACATGAGATAAACATTTATAAATAATCTATAATAAACAATTACAAACACTTTATAATTTAACCATGCATTTTGTTTATTTAATAATCCAAAAAATATAAAAACATTATATATATTTAAAACATGAACTCTTTCATATATAAATTTATATGGCGTTCTTCTTAAATATATAATATAAAAAATATAAGAATAATATATATAAACTATTCATATATTATCTAAATTTTCATAATTTCACACATTTAATATTATTTAAACCTTGATCATATTAATTATCAAAACTCAATTTGACATGTTTTAATTAATTTATCAAATAAAGAATGTTAATTTAAAATTTTAAAATTAATTATTATAAAAAATTAATAATATTAAATATAAAATCTTTTATGTTTTTTCTTTTTTTTTTAATTTATAAACACTTTATAAATTACTCTTATAATTTCCAAAAAATTATATCCAAATTATAAGTCATGCAATATAAATTTGAAATGTATTTAATATTATGAATATTTATTAAATAAATATTTTATTAACATTTAATAATTAATTATAAAAAATCTATAATTAATTAATTTATAGATACTTTATAAATTAAATAAATATCATAAAATAAATATTTCCATAATTTATAAGAAATTTATAAATTATATAATAAATTCATAATTGAGAAATTAGAAAAAAAATCATGTATATCATATTTTTTAGTATCTAATGTATCATAATCCATAGTATAATCTATTAACATTTATACTTAATGAAAGATAATCTCCATCTACGATAACTCCTTTAATGCTTGGGTGGTAATAATTTACAATATATCCTATATCATAATGATGACATAATAATCTATTTTTCCAACTTATGTAAGATAAAATCATTCCATCATATTATGTGATTACCAATATCATACACTATGATATATCATAAACCAATAGATTTACACTGGAACATACATTAAGATATCATAAATCATACAATATGGTCCTATCAATGCTTACGATATCTCATATCATAAGACATGCCAGAAAATAATTTTAATATCATATTTATGGAACAAATTATGATATCCATTTTCAATAGAAAATCTATATTTTAGCTTATGATATCCATTACGACATACATTGTTTCTTCATGTTCAATATGATTCTGAGATTCAAGAATCATGTTAAAGATTTAATACCACATAAGGGTTTCTAAGGATCGATCAATACTTGTTCAAAGTAGCAGAATACATTGGAAATCACATTACCAAGATCATCGTGCTTTGTAAAACTGAAATAATGTATTCGAATAATAAAGAACATGTACCTTTCAATAATGATGTATACTATTCTTATCTTTAATAATAGTGGTTTGATGAAGATAATTGAGTAATAACAAAAGTAATATTACCTATGAGGTGTATCCAAATATCGAATGAATCACCCAATGCTTGGGTGAGATCCTCCTCACACCCATGATATGATATCATTTCTCAGAAACTGTGGAAGGAAGATATAGAGAGATCGAGAGAATCTGAAAAAGTATTAGGTGGTCTCAAAAACATCATCATAATGTGTAATTTCTCCTTATATAGTCTTATTGGATACTCACTAAGTGTCCATGAATTTACTCATATGTTATAAAACATATGTGTAAATTGAAACCATCAAAACCCCTTTAACCTTTGATTGATTTGTATTCTCCATAACATTTCATCAAATGAAACTGAACTAACTAATGATAGACATTCATAGAATATTCTTAAATGTTATAGTGTTTTTCTACCTCATAAATCATTATATGAATCATACATTATGATTCACAATGTTTTATGATATGGGTATCATATAGTATGATTGGATTAGGTAGAGGATATATGATATAGATATATCATGTTAAATAATATACCCTAAGACACTTAAAATTAATTTTATATCATGGATATTGTACAATATGATATCATCATATTATAAATTATGATATATACTAAAACACATCTTATGTATCTATGAATATAAGAAATATCTCTATCAGGAGGGTTATGGTATTCCTTTATATTAATGTGGTGTAAGAGATGTGGTATTAATAGATGATGATGAGGATAAGGGATGTCACATCACCAACATAGGTAAATTCATTATTATTATAGTCGCACTATCATTCAGTTTTTATAGTAGTAGTTCTTGTTGTTGTATATTCATTGTCTGTATTTATTGAAAGTAGTTTTGGTTGTAGTAATATTGTCATTAAAGGTGAAGACAATAAGAGGTGGTAGTTGTTGTTGTTATATTTGGTGCTCTAGAACCAACTAACTTTGTTATTTAAATTATTTATATATTCAAAGTCGTGAATATTAATAAATATATTATCACATTTTGAGTATTGTTCTATGTAAAATTAATGTTATAATGTCCTTAAAGTATTTGTCTCATCGAAAGGTTATAGTAGTTCCTCATTATAATGTGAACCTATAAATTTCATAACAATAGTCTTAAATAGATTTCATATGGTCGGGATTTAATCTATCTAACAGGACATGTGTGATGTTTTTACTGTTATGTGTTAGATGCTCATTATCATATGATGGTTCTTTTGATTAAGATTCCCACTTAGCAATATCTATGAGAGAAGGTTATGAGGACAAACCCATCAATAGTAATTTCACATGTTATACGCATCATTTTATATTACTATCAATGGATGTTTGTATTATTACTTATACTTGAGACTATATATATCATGAATTAGAAACATTAATGTGTTGATAAAAAGTATGATGACATATTCTCACATTGAGGTAGGATATGTTGGTTGTGTTATAAGTGCTATGACATTGATGAAAAAGTCAATAAAGGATTTTTTCCCCCATAAAAATTAACGGAAGTAGATATATTAAACCCTTTTATTAGAATGTAATTATCTGATTATCTCCATATATATTGTAATTTATTGATGAGTTTATTTTAGGAAGTCAAATAAAAATAAATCAATCATATAGGTTAATGATATAAGGACTCGGCATTAAAATTTTCATAATCTTGAGTTTTTAGTCAAGAATTTATTTAATTACATACCCAAGGATCTTTACAGTTTATATTTTTAGATAATTATTCCATTTCTATTATATAAATAAATATTACATCACAAAGTGGACACTTCCACTTAGAATCCATTTTTTCTACAAAAAAAAACTTTTATGATGTAATAAGTTTTATTCTCCAGACATGTATTCACAATATTTATCTTGACATCATCATTGTCTTTAATAATCCTTAAACTCCTATGAAAAACACATTAAAATAAAGGATGACCACAAAAATCTCAATAAGGGACACAAAAATAAATAAAGAAATAGTTATTTTATGACTACTTATAAAAAATTCCCCTTTTCCAAAATAAACATTGGGTTCAAAATAAATATTTTCATACCCAAGAAATATTATTATCTACATATAGTTTATCATAAAACATTTCATAATAAATCTTAAATTCAAAAAATAAAACTTATAAAGTTTACTTTGTAATCATGAAAATCACATGAATTGTTTTTAAAAAAATTATACTTTACACCCCTTAGAAGTTGAAAATACTTTTTCTTTAAATATAATCTCATTATCATACCTTGATAAATAATAACATTTTCATAAAACACCTATAAATCATAAATAAATCATATAGGTAATAAGAGATAAAATTTTAATGTATCTTTTACATATGGAATAAACTTCATGGTAACAAATGGAATAACCTTCACAGTTACTAATGCAATAACTTTCATGGTTACAAATGGAATAACCTTCACGACCCGTCCCCAGGGCACATGTCGTGACTACCCCAAGACCTCCTCCCGAAGGCCAAGGGCTGGCAACTAGCACTGAAGGAATCAACCTGCAAGTGGGAGGCATTTTCCTGAATACATGTACGCACACACACACCAAACCACATCCCAACACACCGAAAGGGGGGAAAAGAAAACCACTAAAACAAAGTTTTGTGCAAGTACATCGGAAAGTAAGTGGGTTAGAATAAAAACCCAACAAAGAACTGAAAACAACAAAACACAAAAGGGAACTCTGATGGCCATCCCTAAAAAACCCCACCTGATCATGAGAGTAGTGAAGCTACTAGAATATGAAGTAGTATTTAATGTTTTCCCAGTCCTACTAGTCCCCGCCTGGTCCAGGGCCACCAAGTCCACCGACGTAGTGTCCGTTAGTCACGTCTCCCTGAGCACCTCTGTCAAAACATCGGTCGTCAACACCAGAAATGACATGTGCAATGGAAGCCTATGCAGGGGTGAGTAACACAGTACTTAGTAGGGACCCCAAAACAAAAATGAAAGACCACACAACAATTTCTCTAGGTAAAGCATGAAACACAAGACATCTCACACCAGGTATATTCAAGGGTAGAAATAGTATCATCATCAGTCACATCATCGAACACCTAAGCTACTAGATAACTCCTCCTGTAGCGAGTACAGTGGGTCTACCAAGTCACGAAGAGTTACTTACCACTAACCTTGGAAGACTTAGGTATTCTTCCCCCATCGCATATTGTGGACCTGCAAAGTCACAGAGAGGTGCTTCCTACAGTCATGACCAACTGAGGTACTCATACTAATCATGTACTGTGGGCCTAAAAACTCTCATAGAGTTTCTTCCCACCATGGGCCTACCAAGTCATAGAGAGGTACTTCCCACTGGGCCAAAATTCAGTAGTCTTCAGATCTCATCCATCCGTAGGGTTTTGTACGTAGTGCGCTTGGGAGAACCACTCCTCAATCCCTTAGTCGCAACTCAAATATCAATAAAGTCTCCACATAACAATCCAAAAGATCTTCCTCATCGAGAGGGTCCCAATTCCATAAACGAATTGTAAATCAGACACGTGGTTTGCAAGATACGGGCGTTTTAGTATCCAGGGGGGTGGTTATGACAGGGCCCGATCCGACCCGGTCAGACCCACCCAACTGACCCGACCTGGGGGTCCCACATACCCTATTTCATTAAGATAGACTCAAGTCAACCTGGTGTTGTTCGAGGTCGGTCTACTCCAGTCAGGCCAGTGGGTAGGCCTAATAGGCCTCATTGGACCCAGCCCGATTGGTTGAGGGTCCAAATAGTCGAGCCGCCCGACGACCCGATCTAGTTCGGCTCGGCCTGAAGGGGGTGCAGGTCTAGTATTCTGGTGCAAGTCTAGCCCGCTGGGTGCGAGTCTGGTCTATCGGCAAGGGTCTGGCCCACTGGCGTGGTCCAGCTCATTGGGCTTAGGTCTGGCCCATCGGTGTGGTCTAGCCCGCTGGACCCAAGTCTGGCCCGCTAGTGTGGTCCATCCTACTGGGCCCAAGTCTGGCCCGCTGGGTAGCGGGACTGGCCCGACTCGTTGGGCAGTGGGACCGGCCTGACCTGCTGGGGGCTCGGCCCGCTATTTAGAGATTGGTAGTGTGGTGTGGCTGGTGTGAGCACCTAGGATGCCATAGCCATCAGTGTCTCATCCCTGTCTGAATGCGGCCCGCAATAGGCGGGTCGCACCTCCTGCGCATTGCCCACCTGGCGTCACATCTAACTCCGGCCATGGTCGATGGGTCACGGCCTCCCATTTTCCTCGTAGATGCATGAGGCTCGTCAGCCTTTTGCGGTCATGGACCGTGGATTCCATCTTGTCCAGATGACTTGGACACGGGTCGTCCCTCCATGCGATGCCCCGCCTAGTGTCGCGTCCTCTAGCACACCACCATGGCTAACGAGCCGCAGTCTCCTGATCAATGTGGCCCGCCTTTGTGGCTTCCTCCTTCATATGGACAATGTGGCCGACTGCCAGTGTTGTCACCGCCGGCACCAACAAAATGTTTAGCAGACCGCCGGACACGTTCTGGTGGTCCGTCCTCTGATTCATCTCCGTCTATGGCCTTCAGGGAGCACCCTCTTCACTGTGAGGATCCCAAACCTTCCTTGCCACCATTTAGAGGGTACGAGCACCAAGAACATACATGCAGAGGCACTCGATCTTTGTTCTTGTCGGCCTGAAGCCTTTACGTTAGAGGTTTAAAGACGGGCGAGGTTTTCGGATTTTTCGTTCAATCATTCCATGCCAATATTTGGACCCCGAATATAACACTCTTCTTCATAACGTACAAATCACAGATCAAACTATTGGTGGGTTAACCAGTGTTATTTATTTTTAGAAAATTATGGGGAGGAACATCAAATCAAAAACACCTACCTCTTATGATGTTTGATGTCGTGGCGTTCGTCCTTGAAGAATTAAGACGTCAACGTCGCATCCCGGCTCTGTTCTTTGAAAGCCATCGAAGATAATGAAGCTCCAATGGTGTTTATCCTTCTTCGCTGGGGTGGAAGTCCATCAGAGGTTCACCATATAATCCTCCAAATTTTTAATCCTTATTTTTTCAGCGCGTCGAACTATAAATAGGAGCGCTTCGCTGTATCTCCAGTATGATACGACATTGCATCGTTACACTATTTTATTTAAGAAACAACATCACTGTTACATGTCATTAAAGCATCATTATAATGCGGGTTAACTAGCCATTAATGAGAATCATTAATTCACATCTTCTTTTCCTTGTCACTGCCTCGCAGCATTGCCATCCACCACTCAAAGGTGAGAAAATAAATAAAATAATTATTTTAAATTATTTTATTATTATTTTGAAAATTCTGAAAAATAACTTTTTTGTTCGGCCCCTTCCGGCCAAATTTAAGTCATTTATAGGTGAATCCCAACATTCTAAATTCAACGGTTCCCTCATATTTTTTAATCCAAGCACCAGTTCAAAAGATAAAAAATCATTCTCTCACATTTACTGAATGTACCTTAAAAAAGTTTGAAAAAATTAACCATCACCCTCGACCTATACCGGTCAATGTTAGGTTATAACTAATGGGAATAGGCCCCCATGAGTTCAACAGTACTCTCATATTTTCAATCTGAGTTACCATTTATAAGTTATAAGGATTTTAAAATAAAATAATTGTTACTTAATTATTTTATTCACGGCCAAAAACTAACTTCCACTGTTGGTCCGCGGCAGCCAATGTTAGGATCTTCCTAATCAACGAATACCCTCACGAGTTCGGAAGTGGTCTTAGATTTTTAATCTGAATCACTTTTTGTGAGTAATAATAATTTTAAAAATAAAATAATTTAATTTAATTATTTTATTTACGGTTATACCATTTTTGGGCTTTCTTACTGGAGGCGTGCACCGACTAAACATAAGTCGCGCCTAGGGTAAACCCTCCATCCTAAATGAAAGGGTGCCCTCAGATTTAGGATCTGAGAAACCATTTATAAGTTATTCTACTTTTTCAAAAAAAAATTACTCATGAGTGCTATTTAAAGCTTAACATTTTTTGATGGATCATTTCGGGCACTCCGGGCCACGGAATCATGTGCCGTCAAATTTTTCAGTCTTGAAATAATTTCATAAAAATAAAAAAAATACACATAAAATTTGGGACATTACACTCTCCTCACCTTAGGTATTTACATCCCCGAAATCCAAAACAAAACTAGTCAAACAGATGGGGGGTACTGACCATGAATATGAGCCTCTCGCTCCAATGTTCTCTCCTAGAGATTATTGTGCTACCACTGAACGTGCGCCAGAGGAGTCGACCACCCCTGTAGGACCCACTCCTATCGATCCTCTATCTCC
The DNA here is from genome assembly GCA_963277665.1 of Viscum album. Taxonomy (NCBI): domain Eukaryota; kingdom Viridiplantae; phylum Streptophyta; class Magnoliopsida; order Santalales; family Viscaceae; genus Viscum; species Viscum album. The sequence goes on from OY728138.1 coordinate 152,749,923, forward strand.
ATAGAGATCTTCGAAAACATCTCCCTTTCATTAATGTCCAGCTCTCCCCAGTCGATGATGTGCGATGGATCATGCACGTATTTCCTCAACTGCAACATGTGGAAAACATCATGCACCCAGTGAATTTGTGGGGGAAGAGCTAGGTGGTACGCCACCACTCCAACTCTGCTCAGGACTTGGGAGGATCTGATGAACCTTGGAGATAGCTTGCTTCCCTGGACAAATCTCCTCAATCCCCATTGGGGTGAGATCTAAAGGAAAACATGGTCTCCCTCCCCAAACTCCAAAGGTCTTTGTATCCTGGACACTAGTATTGATGTCAGAGGTCCTGGTGTATCTTCACCACACCAGGATGTACCACCAAAGGGGATGTATGTAATTCTCGCAACACCTCCTCATGTAACGCCATTGGTACTACAGTGTGTCCTCTGAAAAGGATGATGTTCTCCCCACCTATCAAAAATCCATCAGGATCTTGTCCTGAGGATAACTGAGCATGTCAGACCTCATAGTCTACATCTGCAAAATATTCTTCCATGACTCGCTGTAAGAGTGGGGGAGTGATGGTCATTGACTAAAGGTAAGCTACTTCTTAATCATTCAGGAAGGATATCTACATCGTAGTTATAGTATCTGTTTCCCCACTCAGCAATTGTAAACCCTACCTACTGAGCATGTCTGCCACCACGTTCCCCTTCCCAAGAGTATAGATTATCTCAGAGTCAAAGTCCTGAAGGAACTCTAGTCCTCGCCAATATCTCAACTGATGAAAAGATTATGAGAACCTTTAAATACATGCGAAAGGCTATCCCTTTTAACTAATTGATGTGCCCATCGATCCTTTGGTATTGGTTACTCATTCTCTATAGCCACTTGATTAATGTTATGGATTTACACACATAACCTCGAACATGGTCTTACTAATACCTTCCTCTGCAAGTCCCCCACATATTCCCCCTACTTGTGAAGCTCTATGAAATCCCTCTAATATACTGATGTTGATATTGGTTCCTTATCGGGGTGTAGAATGATACTGAAGTCCCTCCCCTTGAGGGGAGGTAACCTTGGAAACATCTTTTGAAGGGATGTTCCCACACTCCACCTCTACTATTGGGAAATGAAAACTCAAAACATCTACTGCCACGAGGGTATGATTGTCTGACTCAAGAGTGATCGAATGCACCCTCTTATACATGAGTTCATCATGTGCTACCTAGGTTTCCCCTTGTTTTTCACCGACCAAGGAAAAATCTTTTCCAACACTATGGATATACCATATCCTTTTTTACTAAAAAAGTAAATCTACACATCAAAAGTGGATGACCAGTCCATACCCAAACTAACAAAGTAATGCCTCGACACTACCACCAATATATTCCAAATGAAACTCTCACCTTAAGGTTCATATCACACCATCTTCATAAACGTGATTATCGAGACTCCTCCTATAGGTATCTCCAGATGTAAGGATTAAGTCAACGGTTTAACCAGAAACTCTAGGTCTTGAACAATATTCGTGATAGGAAGGAATGATTAGAACATATGTCTGTTAATATGGAAGCCAGTAGTGGACACAAACCATACCTTGAATCATTCATAGAGCCCTCGGGTCATACTCCTTGATCGCATGCAGCAACTCCCGTCCCCTATCATCCAACTACACCCTCAATCCACAAAGCTCTATGGGATCCATTTGATATGCCAGTGTGGATATTGGTGTCATCTCAGGGTAGAGATCAAGGTAGAATTTTAACTCTCAACGGAGAGGTAATCATGGAACATCTTCAAGGGAAACTTCCTTATACTCTACTTTCACTAAGGAAGTTGAGGACTCATTACATTCATTGAACTAAGGGTTGAACTATCCAACTAAATAGGATTTGGATATACCCTCCTCTGCCTAAGTTTATCAAGAGCTGCAAGGATTTCCCCTCTACCGATAAAGAGAAATCCAGTTCCATCTCTACAGATGAACCATATCCTTTTCCTAATACATTCAATCATGGCATTAACGGTACAAGTCCATACTAAGAATGATGTCATAAAGCCTCGACACTACTACCAAGAGATCTCATCTGATACTCTTGCCTCCAAGAGTCAAGTCACACTATCGGCACCATTTTGTGGTCATTGGGTCTCCTCTAGTAGGAGTCTCTAAATGTGAGGGTCAAGTCAATGGTCTTAACCAAAACCTCTTGGTATCAAACAATAAGAAGTGGAAGGAAATGGAAATAACTAGTACAAGTGTCTATCAATACTGCAGCTAAAGTAGAAAGACACGCATTGTACCTTGATTCATCCCTAGAGTCCTGGGTTCATAAGCCTCGATAGTCTGCAATTGTATCCTCTCCTGCCCTATAACATTAATAGTGGGACAATCTCACACGAGATATCCCTTTTTAGGAAAATCATAGCAAAGCCTTCCCTTCTGGTAACTTGCACGCTCCCTCCTCTAAACCCTCTGGTTCCACGGCATACTCTGCACACTGGCAATCCGTAGGTCATTTTGACCCTGCATCTCTGGTGATCATTGTCTCTGATGCCTGTGACACACATTAGAACCCTTTGCCTCATCTCTAAGTGCCAAAAGAGTCATCTGCAACTTGTTTTGGCAAGCTGCATCCACCTAAACCACCAGAGGTGGGCCTGTTAGCTGATCAACAGGTGGTGGTAACACTGGTATACCACCTAGTGGGGCCATCTCTAGCATTGGTCCCTAAATTGATGCCTTGTCTCTAGGCGGACTATCCTCACAACCTCGTATCAGGATCCTGGTTGGTCATCCATGTGGAGGTATCCTGAGATAGATCAAGATGTACCATGATTAGAAGGTTATACCTAGTGAGATGACTCTTATTCAAAATAAGGATACACTTAAGCAACCATTGTTTTCATGTATTGAGCTGAAAATAGAATTCAAGGTCCTATTCTATGAATATGTCAGCCGCTACACCAACACTAGACTCCCTGAATCTGAAATTCGAACTCACAACACATAACACTATTGTCCCAAAACAAAAACAATAGACTCTCAGTCTTTGTGGTAGGACCGACCACCCTCTAATCACACTTTTTCACAACCCATCCCTCAGGGCCCGTGTTGTGACTATCCCAAGCCTACCTCCTGAAGGCCAAGGGCTGGTGACTAGCACTAAAGGCATCAACCTAAAAGTGGGAGGCATTTTCCTGATTACATGTACACACACACACACCCAACCGCATCCCAACACACCGAAAGGGGGGAAAGAGAACCACTAAAACAAAGTTGTGTGCAACTACATCTGAATGTAAGTGGGCCAGAATACAAACCCAACAAAGAATTAAAAACAACAAAACAAAAAAGGAAACTCTGATGGCCATCCATAGAAAAAACCACCTGATCATGAGAGTAGTGAAGCTACTAGAATCCGAAGTAGTATGTCTTGTATGACCAGTCCTACTGGGCCCCACCTGGTCTTGGGCCACTAAGTCCACCGTTGTAGCATCTGTTAGTCTCATCTCCCTGAGCACCTCTGTCGAAACGTCGACCGTATGCACCAAACATGGCATGTGCGAGCAAAGACCTTGGTGGGGTGAGTAACACAGTACGTAGTAGGGACCCCAATACAAAAATGAAATAACACACAATAACTCCTCAAGTAAATAATGAAATAAAAGACAGATCATACCAGGTATATTATAGGGTAGTAAAAGTAGCATAATTAGTCACATCGTCAAACACCTCAGCTGCTTGAGAACTCCCCTTATAGCAAGTACAGTGGGCCTTCCAAGTCATGAAGAGGTGCTTCCCTCTAACCTTGGACTGCATAGGTACTCCTCCCCCATCGTGTATCGTGGGCCTGCAAAGTCATAGAGAGGTGCTTCCCACTAGTCATGACCAAGTGAGGTACTCATCCTAATCATGTATTATGGTCCTGAAAACTCTCAGAGAGTATCTTCCCACCATGGGCCTACCAATTCACAGAGAGCTACTTCCCACTAGGCCAAAAGTCCATAGTCTTTAGATCTCATCCAGTCGTAGGGTTTTGTACGTAGTGCGCTTGGTAGAACCTCTCCTCAAGCCCTTCATCACAACTTAACTATCACGAAAGTCTATGCAGAGAATGAAAAAATATCTACCTCATCGAGAGGGTCCCAATGCCACAAATGGCTCGTCAATCGGACACGTGGTTTACAAGATATGGGTGTTTTAGTAATGAGGGGGCCGGTTACGATGGGGCCCAATCCGACCCAGTCAGACCCACCTGACCAACCCGACCCGGGGGTACCACATACCCTGGTTCATTAAGATGGACTCGACCCAACTTGGTGCTGGTTGAGGTCAGTCTGGTCCAATCAGGACAGTGGGCTAGGCCCAATAGGCCTCGCTAGACCCGGCCTGGTTGGCCGAGGGTCTAAACCGCTGGTTCACCCGATGACCCGATCTAGTCGGTCCGGCCCGAAGGGGGTGTGGGTCTGGTCTTCCTGTGTGAGTCTTGACCGCTGGGTGCAAGTTTGGACTACCAGCAAGGGTCCAGCCCGCCAGCATGGTCCAGCCTATTGGGCCCAGGTCCGGCCCGCCAGCGTGGTCAGCCCGCTGGGCCCAGGTCCAGCCCATCGGTGTGGTCCAACCCGCTGGGCCGATGTCTAGCCCACTGGGTAGGGGGACCGTCTCGACCCGCTGGGGGCTCATCCCTCTAGCTAGAGACCAGCCGCATGGTATGGCTAGTGTGAGCACCTAGGACACGACACCCAACAATGTCCCCTCCCTATCTGAATGTGGCCCACAAGAGGCGATTCGCACCTCTTACGCATTGCCCGCCTAGCAACGTGTCTAGATCCTTCTATGGTGGATGGGCCATTGCCTCCCATCTACCTCACAGATGTGTGAGGCTTTTTATCCTACCACGGTGAAGGACCATGACTTCCATATCATCTGGACATCCCAGACACAGGTCGTCCCTCCACGCAGCGCCCCACCTAGCATCGCGTCCTCTAGTGCGTTGTCACACCTGACGAGTCGTTGTCTCCTGATCAACACATCCCATCAGTGCAGACTTCCTCCACATGACTACTGTGGCCGAATGATAGTGTTGTTGCCACCGGCACCAACAGAATGTTTAGCAAACCATCGGACACGCTCCAGTGGTCCATCCTCTGAGTCATATGCGTCTGTGGCCTCTGGGGAGTGCCCTCTTCACCGCGAGGATCCCAAACCTACCTTTCCGCCATTTAGAGGGTATAACCACCAAGAAATCATAGGCGGAGCCACTTGGGATTTGTTTGTGTCAGCTCAAATCCTCCGCATTAGAGGTTTAAAGATGGGCAAGGTTCAGGGATTTTCTGTTCAATCATTCGATGCCAGGATTTGGACCCCAAATAAAATAACCCCAAGAACAAAACACTCTCCTACATAACGCATGAATCACATATCAACCTGTCCGTGGGTTGATCTATGTTCTTAATTTTTATAAAAGGATGGGGAAGAACATCAAATCAAAACACCTACCTCTTATGATGTCTAATGTCACAACGTTTTTCCTCGAGGAATTCAGACGTCAATGTTGCTTCCCAACTCTGTTCTTTGAAAGGTGTCGAAGATGACGAAGTTCCACCAGCGTTCATTGTTCTTATCTGGGGTGGAAGTACATCATAGGTTCACCAGAGAATCCTCCAAATTTTTAATCCTCATTTCCCCAGTGCGTCAAAATATAAATACGATCATGTCGTAGTGTCTCCATTATGATGCGACATCGCGTCGTTACTCTGTTTTATTTAAGAAACATTGTCACTGTTACGTGTCAATAAAACGTCATTACGTTGCAGGTTAACAAGACATTAATGAGACTCATTAACGCGCATCTTCACCACCTCATCGCTGCCCCGCAACATCGTCTTCCACCTCTCAAAGGTGAGAAAAGAAATAAAATAATTATTTTAAATTATTTTATTATTATTTTTAAAAGTATGAAAAATAAATTTTTCGTTCAGCCCTTTCCATCCAAAGTTAAGTCATTTCTAGGTGAATCCCAATGTTCTAAATTCAACGGTGCCCTCAGATTTTTAATTTGATCACTAGTTAAAAAGATATAAAATATCACTCACACATTTACTGAATGTTATTTAAAAAATTTTGACAGGGCGATGTGGGTGGGGATGGGATCCCCTGTTGTTATACCTTGGGTCTATGTGATTTATCTGCTTATATCACGAATTGGGGTGGGATTATCTGTTGTTGGGAAACTGTTGGCTCCTATAGTTTGGGAACATGGGGCTATATCTTGGGGTTTTATTTGGTTCCAGTACTTCTAGGGATCTCACTTATCCCTTTGTTGTTGTGACTTTACAATAGAACTGGGTGTGAATGCTTAAATTGTTGTTGGTTGTAAATTTTTCCCTTACTTTGTGCTTATTCTATTAGTTGACCAGTAGTGTAGAAACTTATTTAAACGTTATCACTGAACATGAAAGCAAAGATGGGACGTGGGATTTTAGTTAGTGTGAGTTGTGAATTGGGCATGGGTGTTGTTCTCTTCTCTTATGAATGAATAATGAGGATAGTGTTATTTATCCTGGATGAAGAAAAACCTAGATTGGGTGAGTGCTTGTTACCTATAAATATACTTTTAGTTTTGTGTTTCTTATTAGCGCCCCACCCAAGTTAGGCACTTAGTGCCGAACACCCCCATTTCAAGGGGGAGGGTGTTTTTCCCAACACTTCTATTAGTGGCTGGTTATTAGCTCCTTTCTGCTCCCTTTCCCAGATAGCCCAAGTACCTTCAGGTAGGCTGTGATGGCCTGAAGTCCATTATTAACCCAAGAATCTTCGGGCAGGGTAGTGTGGTGGTTGGCCCAGGTGTGTGCAGGCATGTTATTTCCCAAGTGTCTCCGGGATGAGGCCCAGGTGTCTTCGGGCATGGCAATGGTTGTTCGGACCCAGGTGTTTGCAGGTCTGGTTATGTGTGGCGGTTGTTCCCTAGGTGTCTGTGGGAGGGACGTGCGGTTGTGGCCTAGGCATGTGCGAGCGAGGTTTGGTTGTGGTACTATGGTGAGGATATGGCCCAGGTGTGTGTGGGTGGGGTGTGGCAGTGGGACTGTGGTGGAAATGGTGGGATTGGTTCGATGTATAGGATGTCTTCAATAACCAGTGTGAAAGTGGCGCAGGGTACCCAAACATCAATGTGATATTACTATACACTACTTGACTTGCATTATTTGGGGAGTGTGCCTTGGTGGGGATTGGGTGGTTAGTTTCCTTACTAGGTTCTTGGTTGTCTCTTTTCTCATAGGGCATTAGAATGCCTCCCCACTTGTGCACGAGAGTCTTTAGTTTTCCCTACTGGGTATACTTATATACTCACCCTACATATATAACTGCTTTCAGGTTTCTATGAGGATTTCAGGGATCATGCAGGGCTGTATTAGCTCAAGTGTCAGACAGTTGTAGTTGCTGTTTTTCCTTTCTTTTGGTATTTTACCTTATAGTCCCTTGTACTTTGTGACATTTACTTTTGTAACATGCATTGGGAATGGTTATTGGATTTTCTTTTACTTTCAATTTTGGTGTTGTGGGATTCACTATCTTATCTCCCGATCCTATTAAAAGAAAAAGGGTAATGCCTTCCATTTAGTGTGTGATTTCATGCCCTTGGTGCTGGTCACCACTCCAGGACCTACTGAAGGCAGGTATCGGGGGTCATTATCTCTCCTTCATCTTAAATAAGGAAGGGCATGGAAATCTGCTAACCCTTCCCTCCTTTTGGTGAAGGCGGGTCATGACAGAATGGTATCAGAGGTGAGGTTGAGAGATAGGATGGAGTCTGAAGTTAGGAATAGTGAGGATTTCATGGGATGGTAGGGAAACGGTGTTGGGTGACCTTGGTGCATAAATTAGGCCATGGAAGACCAGCTAGGACACAGGATTTTAGGGCCCCCGTGATCCGATGCAAGGACTCTGGACATTCCAAACGACCAAGTGAGGTTACACTGATTGCAGGGTAGAGACCCTAGGAAAGGTACATGCATCATAATGACTTATGTTCTCGTGTTTCTAGGTGTTTTGGGGATTCAAAAAAAAATAAGTCAAATAAAATGTAAGAAAAATATTATGCACTACTTGGGATTAGGCATCCCTTGTTTACCTTGCAGCTATGGCACCCGGGAGACGACCATGAGTTGTACGGGAGATCGAGGCCTATGAGGTTGACTTGGCTGATCGGCAGAGGGATAATCGAGAGGAGGAGGATGACCAGTGGTAGAAGACGCTTCTAACCTTCCAGCGATATACCCTTGAGAAGTATGAGGGCAGCATCTCTGACATGAAGACGGAGGGCTGGCTAGAGGATCTGGTGATAGACTTTGGCTTGATTCGGGCCCCGACTGAGTACTGGGTTCCTCTGGCCGTCAACTAGATGCGGGGAGTAGTGCGTCAGTGGTGGACGCTCTACCTGGGAGAGAGGAGAGAGGCTAAGGTGGCATGGGCTGATTTCGAGAAGTAGTTCCAGGTGGAATTCCTCTCTTCTACGATGAAGGAAGAGAAGAGGCAAGAGCTACTCTCCCTCCAGTAGGGGAGTATGTCGGTAAGGGAGCTGGGGATCAAGTTCAAGGATCTCCTCCACTTTTCTCCGGATCTCTTTCCGAACGAGGAGTCTCAGGAGAGACGTTTAGAGGAGGTGCTCTGACCCTCCCTCCAGTGTGTCGTTACCCCCTTCACCTTGCCGACATACTTGGAGGTCCAAAAGAATGCAGAGGTGGTGGATAGGATGCACACGCTGGGTGGTGTGTCACGAGAAGGGATTCAGCTAAGCCCATCAAAGGGAAAGGCCATCAGCACCAGACCTCTAGCATCGGGACCCTCTAGGTTTTGACCAGCAGGGAGCAGGTCACACCAATTTCAGTTCTGGTCCCCCAGTCCTCTCCCTTTCCCTTCAGGCCCAGGACCGAGGTGCTTCATCTATGGGAGCCATGGACATCTCTGGAATCAGTGTCCGGACCGAGTTCAGTACGAGAGTGGCAGACAGACCCAGCACCCGTCTCAGCAGAAGCTTCTAGCTAGGCCCTTTCAGCAGTAGTAGGGGCAGCGAGCTCCCACGCCTCCGAGGGCAGACGTTGCAGGGGGAGGCCAACCTCAGGGTGCTCCTCAGGGACCTTGACCGGGGCTTGGTCGGGGAGGCGACCGAAAACCGAGAGGCAGAGGAGCTGGGCATGGGTAGTTGCACGCCGCAGAGGAAGTAGTTCCAGCAGGACCGGAGGTTGTTCGATGTACGATCGGTTTGTTCAGTACCCTTGCTTACGCCTTGTTCGATACCGGATCTTCGCACTCCTTTGTTGCACCCGGTCTGGACCGTGCTCTGGGTCTAGATGCTGAGAGACTTACAATTCCCCTAGTGTTGAGTACACCAGTTGGAGGTTAGACCGACTTGTTATATGTTTGTCAAGGATACAGACTGATGATAGGGCCACATCAGTCAGTCAAAGATCTCCTACTGTTGTAGATATAGCCATACGATGTCATTCTATGCATCGACTGGATATTCTCTGTGTGTCCTGTCATCGACTGCTTCTAAGGAAGAGTTGTGTTCTCAGACTTTGGTGGCCGATGTGTTACTTTCACCGGTGAGCGGAGTGGCCAGAAGGCCAGCAAGCGAGAGGTACCCCTCCTCTCCTTGTTAGTCGAGCTGTCAGTAGAGTCAGTGGATGCTGAGATGGTGGAAGTACCAGGGATTGTTAGTGAGTTTATGGAAATCTTCCCTGAGGAGGTGACGACTCTACCCTCTCGACGTGATATCGAGTTTGGGATAGACTTGCAGCCTAGTGATCGTCCGATTTCAATGTATCCCTACCGGATGGCGCCTTCGGAGCTACGGGAGTTTCGAATTAAGATCGACGATCTGATGAAGAAGGGTTTTCTTTGACCAAGTGTGTCACTGTGGGGTGCTCCAATCTTGTTCTCAAAGAAGGCAGATGGTGGTATCAAGTTTTTCATAGACTACAGGAGGCTAAATCAGGTGACGATCAAGAATCTCTACCCTCTTCCAAGAATAGACGATCTCTTTGACCAGATTAAGGGGGCAGGGTGGTTCTCAAAAATCAACCTATGGTCTGGATATCACCAGTTGAGGGTGAAGGATGCCAACATCTCGAAGACAGCCTTCATGTGCAGATATGGGCACTTCGAGTTTGTGGTCATGACTTTCGGCGTTGCGAACTCCTCGACTGTGTTCATGGGGATTGCGAACTCCATCTTCCGGGAGTACCTGGATCGATTCGTATTTGTGTTCATCGACGACATCCTGGTCTTTTCAAGATCAGAGGAGGACCACACGGAGCATCTGAGGATGGTTTTAGAGGTCCTCCGGTAGCACCAGATCTATGGTAAGTTGTCGAAATGCATGTTCTGGATGTGATAAGTGCACTTCCTTGGGTACGTAGTTTCCGATCAAGGGGTAGTGGTGGACCCATCAAAGATTGAGGCGGTTTTTTCTTGGGCAGCACCCAAGAATGTGGCAGAGGTTCACAGTTTCCTTGGGCTGGCAGGTTACTATTGGAGGTTCGTACCCAACTTCTCCCGAGTTGTGGCCCCTTTGACAGCCTTGACCAAGAAGGACCAGGTTTTCGTGTGGAGTGAGCAGTGCGAGGAAACCTTCATCTATCTAAAGGAGAAATTGGTTAGTACCCCAGTGCAGAGACTACCAGAAGAAGGGGCAGCGTATGAGGTGTTCTACGATGCTTTAGGGCAAGGCCTCAGATGTGTGTTGATGCAGTGACAAGGGGTGATCTCTTATGGGTCTAGGCAGCTATGCCCTCATGAGCGTAATTATGCCACCCACGATCTGGAACTTGCAGCGGTCGTTTTCGCACTGAAGTTATGGTGGCATTACCTTATCAGAGAACACTTTGTGGTCTTCACGGATCACAAAATCTTGAGGTATATCTTCTCCTAGTGGGACCTAAACTTACGACATCGAAGGTGGATGGAGTTCCTCCAGGATTACGATTTTCAGATTTTCTACACCTTAGGGAAAGGAAACGTGGTGGCTAATTACTCGAGCAGGAAGTCACAGAGGGATGCGGTCTGAGAGTCGACGGACACTTGGAGGGCGATGGAGGAGTTGGCTGCCCTACACCTAGATACGAGGATGGATAGTGGAAGGGGTCGCTTGTATCAGATGACAGTACAGTTCTCTCTGTTACTCTAGGTGGAGGATTCTCAGTGGGGAGACCCAGATTGTGAAGTAATGTGTGACCGAGTTGACCAGGGAAATGCTCTGGAAGGCTGGATGGAGGATGGTCAGAACCAGATGCTTTTCTGAGGAAATTTTTTTTTCCAGTGGTGATGTGTGGTAAGGTTCTTAGTGAGTCTCACAACTCACCCCTATCAGTGCACCCGGGAGTTTCCAAGATGTACCAGGGTCTGAAGAAACAGTTTTGGTGGCCCGGAGTAAAATGAGAAGTGGCAGAGTTTGTGGCCAAGTTCCTAGTGTGTCAGCAGGTAAAGGTTGAACACCATGTTCCAGGCAGGTTGTTGCAACCTTTAGATGTCCCCGAGTGGAAGTGGGACGACATCTCGATGGATTTCATCATGGGACTACCCAAAGTGCAAGGAGGGTGCGATGCCATCTGGGTAGTGGTGGACCACTTGACGAAGTCAGCTCACTTTTTGGCGATCAAGGATTCGAGTACAGTGGATGATCTAGCATGGAGATATGTGGACGAGGTAGTGTGGTTACATGGAGTTCTGAGTTCCATAGTCTCGGATAGGGACGCACGATTTAACTCACGAGTCTGGAGGGGTTTGCAGCATGCTTTTGGCACCCAACTGCGTCTTAGCACTGCTTTCCACTCCCAGACGGATGGGCAGATAGAGCGCACCATCCAGAACCTGGAGGACATGTTGTGGGAATGTGTTCTGGACTCAGGAGGATCATGGGTGCGACACTTGCCTCTGGTAGAGTTCACCTATAATAATATCCATCACTATACCATTGGCATGGCTCCATTTAAATCCCTATATGGAAGGCCATGTCGCTCACCCATGTGTTGGACTGAGGTTGGGGAAGTATGTTTTCTTGGCCCAAAGGTGGTGCAGAGCATGACAGAGAAGGTTCAGCTTATACAAGAAAGGATGAAGGCGGCTCAGGACCGGCAGAAGTCATATGCCGATGATAGGAAGAGACCATTGGAGTTCAAGGTCGGGGACCACGTGTTCTTGATGGTCTCCCCTCATCGTGGACAGTGGAGGTTTGGCAGATGGATTAAGCTTTCTCCCGAGTTCATCAGGCCCTTAGAAGTGTTGCGACGAGTCGGTGAAGTGGCTTACCAGCTAGTGCTACCACCACCGCTACTGAGGATACACGATGTATTTCATGTGTCCCAGCTCCGACGATATCTGCATGACGATTCACACATCCTCGACTGGGGAGGGATAGATATCAAAGACGATGAAACCTTCGTGGAGCGACCAGTGATGATAGAGGGTCGTGAGGAAAAGGTGCTTCGTGGGTGAACCATTCCCTTGGTTTATGTGTTATGGAGACATGGTGGGCTTGAAGAAAGTACCTGGGATAGGGAAGCACAGATACGTGCCCAGTACCTGGAGTTGTTTTTAGTTTTATCCTATTGGGTCAGTACTTGTTTACTATTTAATGATTTACCTTGTTGACTATGGATGTGCAGTTCCTTTTTTTGTGGATGTGTGTGTGAAGTGTCCTAAAGAATGGGGAGGGGAGGACTAGAATCCTAGTTAGGATGCATTAAAATAGATGTGCCTGAACCTGTGCGGGCGAGTCAGTGCTGCCCAAAGTAGATAGTATCATGACATGGAGGAAGGGAAACCCATCTCCCACCTAGCTGGACGGTTTAGCCCTTTTTTTTTGCGTGGTTGCAAGGGGGGAGGAGCACTAGGGCGTTTGTGTTTGTTTAGAAGATGAGATGTCCCTATGTCGGATAGGTTCACTCCTAAGAGGTATCTTCCAGGGTGGTTGTTCAGATCCCCCCCTCCTCTCTCCAGGTCTGGTTTTGATTCTCAAGGGCGATAATGGTTTCAGAGGTATCTGATGTAATGACCCAGACCCTCATGACCCCTTCCTTTGCCAATTATCGGCACGACCAATCAGTGAGACCGTTAGGAGAGACCGATCGGTGAGACCGATCGGCGAGACCGATCGGGGTGACTGATCGATGAGACCAATCGGCGATACTGATCAGGGCGATTGATCGATGAGACTGATCGGCGAGACTGATCGGCGAGACAGATCGGCACAGCCGATCGATGTCACCCAGCCTTGGTGGGATTTTCTTCTGCAGCCTTCCCCGTAACCCCACTTTTGGGCCTTTTAACCCTTTGAGGCATTTCAAGGCCGTTTTAAGCCATAATTAATATCTAAAAATCTCGAGAAACCTCCCTATTAAATAACAAATAATCTAGTCATGTGTAACCACCCAATCGTGTGGAAGAACCATGATCCGACTTCCAAGGTGTTCAAATTTCTTATCCCGTAAAATTGGGATCTCATCTATTTATCACTCTGGATTTTATTCTCCTTCATTTTGGCTAGTCTCCTATTCCTTATGAGTTGAATTCATTTGTTCCCGAGGCAAGTGGTGCACCTGTGTAGGATCCCTGCAAGTCATGCATCCCCTGTTCCTAGGGCGTCGAGAAAAACTTCGATCGTTGATCAATCAAGTAGGGGTTTCAGCTTCGTCTCTCCTTTATGTGTATCTTGTGGGGTGGGTACACTACTGTTACTGTAGAATTGGGTGAACCATACTTTAATAAAGATAATAAACGGATTATAAAGAATTAAGGGGATGGGTGTGATCGATGATGATGCTCTGTTTTTCTCCTCTTTCATGATTAATGATTTTTGAATTGTTTGGGCTTTCGCCTACTGAAAATCATGGATGTTGGTGGACTTTATCTGTTCACTAATAAACCCTTACCCCTTGTGATGTTTAAATGGATTGTATTTTGGTTGTGAACCCCTTACTGTGTAAAGGGAATTAGTTAATTACGTATATTCGGCTAAACAAATTGGAATCAACGGGATCAACTCCTTTTCTATGATAACCCCGGTTTAAGCCCAGTGGAATTAAAACCATGGAGTTTGTTAAATCTTTTAAATCTAAAAATACCTGCATAGTCCTTCCTTATGTTGGTGGTAGTGGTTTTGTAGTTTTCCTTTATGAGCCGTTTGTGGGTGGCCTTATGGTTTTCTTGGATGGGGGCTTAGTTTGACGGGGCGATGTGGTTGGAGATGGGATCCCCTGTTGTTATACCTTGGGGCTGTGTGATTTCTCTGCTTATATCACGAATTGGGGTGGGATCCTCTGTTGTTGGGAAACTGTTGGCTCCTGGAGTTTGGGAACATGGGGCTGTATCTTGGGGTTTTCTTTGGTTCTAGTACTTCGAGGGATCTCACTTATCCCTTTGTTGTTGTGACTTTACAAGAGAACTGGGTGTGAATGATTAAATTGTTGTTGGCTGTAACTTTTTCCCTTGGTTTGTGCTTATGTTGTTTGTTTCCCAGTAGTGCAGAAACTTATTTAAACATTATCACTGAACATGAAAGCAAAGATGGGACATGGGGTTTTGGTTGGTGTGAGTTGTGACTTGGGCATGGGTGTTGTTCTCTTCTCTTATGAATGAATAGTGAGGATAGTGTTCTTTAGGCTGGCTGAAGAGAAACCTAGATTGGTTGAGTGCTTGTTGCCTATACATATACTTGTAGTTTTTTGTTTCTTAGTCATGCCCCACCCAAGTTAGTCACTTAGTCTCCAACACCCCCATTTCATGGGGGAGGGTGTTTTCCCCAACACTTATATTAGTGGTTGGTTATTAGCTCCTTTCTGCTCCCTTTACCGGATAGCCCAAGTACCTTCGGACAGGCTGTGACGGCCTGAAGTCCATTATTATCCCAAGAATCTTTAGGAAGGGTAGTGTGGTGGTTCGCCCAGGTGTGTGCGAGCAGGTTATTTCCAAAGTTTCTTCAGGATGAGGCCCAGGTGTCTTCGGGCATGGCTGTGGTTATTCTGACCCAGGTGTTTGTGGGTATAGTTACGTGTGATGGTTGTGGCCCAGGTGTCTATGGTCGGGACGTGCGTTTGTGGCCCAGGTGTGTGCCGTCAAGGTTTGGCAGTGGGACTGCGGTGAGGATATGGCCTAGGTGTGTGCGAGCAGGGTGTGGCAGTGGGACTACGGTGGAAATGGTGGGATTGGTTCGATACGTAGTATGACTTCAATAACCAGCGGGAAAGTGGCGCGGGGTACCCAAACATTGATGTGTTATTACTATACACTACTTGACTTGTGTTATTTTGGGAGTGTGCCTTGGTGAGGCTTGGGTGGTTAGTTTCCTTGCTAGGTTCTTGGTTGTCTCTTTTCTCGCATGGCATTAGAATGTCTCCCCACTTTTGCACGAGAGTCTTTGGTTTTCCCTACTGGGTATACTTGTATACTCACCCTACATATATAACTGCTTTCAGGTTTCCAGGAGGACTTCAGGGATCGTACAGGGCCGTATTAACTCAGGTGTCAGACAGTTACAGTTGCTTATTTTGCTTTCTTTTGGTATTTTACCTTGTAGTCCCTTGTACTTTGTGACATTTACTTTTGTAACCTTCATTGGGAATGATTCTTGTCTTTGCTTTTACTTTCAGTTTTGGTGTTGTGGGATTCATTATCTTATCTCCCGATCTTATTAAAAGAAAAAGGGCAATGCCTTCAATTTAGTGTGTGATTTCATTCCCTTGGTGCTAGTCGCCACTCCGGGACCTACTGAAGGCGGGTTTCGGGGGTCATTATCTCTCCTTCAACTTAAAGAAGAAAGGGCCTAGAAATCTGATGACCCTTCCCTCCTTTTGGTGAAGGCAGGTCATGATAGTACACATGAGTTGCGTTTCAATTTTTTAATAATAATTACAGGAAGAAGGTAAGTATTATTTTATTCTTATAGATTAATATTAATATCATAAATAATATAATATTTCTTTAAATATAATTATATTTATAATCTATGTGATGTGGTGATGAAAAATGAAACACATCTCTTTGTGGAGGTAGTAGTTCACATGTACACACAAAGGATATTATAATTCTTCATTGAATGAAAATTTAAGAACATAAATGATATATTAATTATGTAGAATGATAAATATGGCATGAATATCACATATATAAATTAAATACATCATTATATCCATAAATTAGATGTGGTTATGGAAAATGAATAGCATTGGTTCGTGCGGTGGTAGTCCACCATACAAAAATGATGGTTTCATTTCTGATTTTTTTAATAATGTTTTAAGTACATAGAAGAATAAATAAAATTGAGATGATGGATTAAGAAATATACCTCTTCTTCAGACAACCTCTTTAGGTTTACACCAAACTATTTCCTATGTTATTTTTATCATAAAAAAGGATTCTTGGAAGTGGTTAGGGATAGAAGTGATTTGGGTAGGTATTTAAGAAACCAAAATGTTTTTTAATTATTAATAAAATAGTAGAGGAGGTTCCCTTTTATAATATAAGGGAGGGGAATTCTTGGAATTTATTAAAGTATTAAATTAATATAAATTAATTTCTATATTCAAATGGAACCAAATTGATAATATTCAAAGATAATATGAGGATGATTTTAAATTCTATCATCCAAAAAAATTTTACAAGTTTAGGTGATTTTTTCACCATTATATTTTTGTTTTAACCTGTGTTAACCCCCTATGACAATTACCACAGTATTAAAAATTTTACTCATTAGGGGTCAAGAAATTTATTATAAAAGCAAAAGAGGACTATAAATGAACCATGGTTGATATTATAAAAAATATAAAATTCACTTGGGTGAAGATAATATTTTTAGTAATTTTAAATCATTTAATAAAACATTTTTTATTATAAAATATCATTAATTTCATTTTTGACGTTATTCATTTAATTTGACATTAAAAATATCAATAGAGCGATGGATTTGGAATATAAACCTTTAAAACTCACAAAATATGTAATGATTATCTAAAAAAATTATAGAACACAATAATTAATTAATATTATATTAATTTTAATATTTTTAAAATCATTTATTATATTTTATTTTTAATTAAATAAATATTGTGTCGGTGTTGCGTAAGCATTTAAGTTAATTATAAAATTACTAAAAAATATAAATAAATTAAAATCATGAAAATAAATTCATTATTCTAGAAATAACCATTGATATTCATTAAAAACCTCATTTTTTCCTTTTGTGAACACATAACATATATTTGAAAGCAAGAGGGTGACATTTTTTCCTTTTCCTTGATTAAAATATTATATAGGTCCCTTTCAGGGACAAGTTTCCCATAAATAAATAAATATAAAGAATAAGGTGATAAGGGTTTAAATTAATTCATCCAATAATATTTAATATGAAAATGGTGGCCTTATCACATAGTTTTAACCTAAGTTAGCCTCATTTTCTCTTTTACCATTCTAAAAAATGCTTAATGTTTTTACTATTCGTTATGAACAAAAATTAAGTTAAATTTATAAAATAATATTAATTATACTAATTCCGAATATGGAAAACATTTTACTAAATTAAATCTCTAAAGGATTAAGAAATTCATTTTATAAGTATCTCGTAAAGTGTGGCGATTAACATTTTTCTAGAAAAGAAAATCCTTTTTAAGTCTAAAAGTATTTTTACTCGAAGATCGCATATAATGTTGATTATTATGTAATTAATTATATTATTTATAACTAAGTTTTAATTCTATTAATTTAGGATCAAATTTAAAATATTATGGTCCTTTTTCAAAGAAATTAAATGACAATTTAACTAAATATATATCTTTCACTATTCACTAAAAATCAATATTTTTAGAAAACTCCAAAAAATTAATATTAGGATAATTTTGAATTTATGATTTCAAAAATTATGTAATTTTTATAAATTAAAATTTCTAAAATTTCTAGAAGGTAATTATAATATTTTATCATAAAAAAACTAAAAACCATTTTTAAAGAAAACATATTTTTGAAGAATAAAATGACTTTACTAAAATTTGAGTGGTTATTTACTAAGATTTTATCAATACATTTATATTTAGTAGTAAATTTATATATATTTCATAAATTATTAAATCCTATTTATACCCACCAATTTAACGACTATGTCACAATGGTCATGTTTAAATAATTATATTTCATGGTTTGTTTAGGATTAGTGTTGCGTGTCGTATACACTATCGAACACAATTTTATTATTTAAAATATTAGGGTTTTATAGTTTAAATGAGTATGAAACCTTATTAAATAATACATCAAGAAAAAGGGATTATATTACATATTAAGTGTTTGTATGAGGTGTTTTCATTATGGCATTAACATATTTCACTATGGGTGTTTTGATGTGTTGATAAACACCAATCTAGGTCTCTGGGAAATTTTTCATAATGTCACCAAGAAAGAGGCCTATAGGGTCACACACTAAGTGTATTCATAATATCAATTAAATTCTTTTTTAATTTAATATTATAAATAAATATTATTCACAGTTCGTTGAATAATAACTATTCATGTTAAGTTGATCACATAAATTCAATCATCAGTTATTCAAAAGAATATATGTGAATTGAATATTGAATAAATATTATTTTTGATTTATAAAATATTTAATATTTAGTTATCTCTTGTTTATTATTCTCATGGAAATAAATAAATATTTCATATAAATATTTATTTAGTCACATGAATATTAAAATTAAGATTTTTTAAAAAGTTTAGTGAATAAAATATTTATTTATTTATTGAATAAATAATATAATGAAATTTATTTAGAATAAATATTTATTATTTAGGGATTTATAAATGTATAGGATTATTGATAGGTAGAGCTAATGGCCCGATGTAAATGATATAGTTTATTTAATATCATTTCAATAAATATTGATTGATTTATTTAAAAAATGATATTTATATATCCATGAGTTAGCAAAAATAATGAAATATAATAATAATAATATTATTATTATTATTTGAAATGATGTTTACTTAGAATAATCAAAATTATAAAGGTATAATGAGAAATTAATAATTATTTAACCCTTAGTATATAATCCGGATTATATCATTTCTAAGTGTTATGTGAGAATTAGAATGCACAACATATCATATTAAGACAATTCTCTCAAGATCAAGTGAACCTCTCAAGAACAATATAAAGAATGAGCGAAAATAATACTCCTCCCTCTTAAGACTAAGAGAACAAAATAAATAATTATTTAAACTTGAGATAATTCTTATTGTGATCAATAGTGAATAACATAAAGTGTTTTATACCTCTATTCTAGCATCCTATAATACCAAAGTCAAAGTTTTGAGATTTATGGCGCAGATGTGGATACTATTATAGAAATTATACCTTATATTATTCACTAAAATGATGATATTATTAAAGAGTAATCCTAATTGGTCATCATAAAATAAAGAATTTTCAATCTGAGATAATTTTTATTCTAAATTAAATATAAATTATATCTGAATAAAATCCTCTTTATAAAGAAAATAGTGTTGTGTTCATCTAGTTATTCATTTTTATTCAAAGAAACTGATGAGAAGCATTGTTGGGAATGAGCCTAACCACTTCCAATGAACCCCAGAACCCTCATATGTTCTAATCAGAGAGTTTTGGTTATGATGATGTGGATAAGGTTGTGGATGACATGAAGTTGAGTTTTCTATATTGATATTTCTCATGTTTCTTGTGAATAATTGGCTAATATTTGTATATGTCATTCACTAAGGTTTTATTATGCCTATTCACTTGAACCATGTGTAGTTAGAGGTGAAACCTATTGTGTATAATTATATACTAACCCTATTATTATGTGTTTTTTTTTTTGAATTACCAGATCATGTTGATGGTGTTTTCGGATAATGCTAGTTTGGGCATGGGATGATTTAGCTGAGAATAAGATGAAGATTTTTTTGGTGTTATTTTTAATGACAGTGTTTTGTCTTAGTTCTATGTGTGAAATTACTCATTTATATGTTCATTTTATATATTGTGTTGGGTTTATTTTTTATTATATATGTGGTTATTTTTTACATAAAATAAGGGTAATTTCATCCATATTTTTGAATTTATACCCTTGGTTCTAGTCGCCACCCCTTTGCCTATCAAAAACTGTATTTGGAGTTCACTCTCAAATCTCTTTTCCAACTAAACTGAGGTCCTGGTGGGTTTAGGATGTGGAACCATTTACTTTGATGATGATTCCTATTCATGATAAAATACTAATTTAATAAAAATAGATAAAACCTAATATTCTTGATTGAACTATAATTTTATGATGTAAAAAGGTTTCAATTAAATAAAGATGACATTTAAAAGGTTATTTTCATCATATAATTTATAAATATGATGTTTAATATGATTTTTTGAGTCTTATATAACCCATATTGATTTATTAAAGATTACATAGGATTTAATATGATTAAAGTTAAATTATAAATAAGTATTTACATATTTGAATCAATGTGATTAAATATTGGTATTAGTGTTGTGGTAATTAAATATGTTACTTGGTGGATTAAAGGTGCTTGAGTAGTGTGATGTGTCATAAATGACTAAATGGGCTTCAATGAATGTATTGAATTATTTTTATCATTGATATTATATTATGATAATTGGATTGATCATATATTATGACTAGGATGATGTTTGAAAATGAGATATGTTATGCATTGGTCCAAGATGTGATGAGTTGTGAGTATTTTCATGGGTTTGGATATATTATAATATGAGATGTGATGAGATATAGTTATTTCCATGACCTAGGCTATGATATGATATATAATGTAGGTTTGAGATATATATTATTATTCTAGTGTTGAATATTTACTAGGAACTTGTTGAAGTTAGGTAAATATAAATTTTTTAGTATTTAAGTATGCAGAAAAAAATTTGAAATATTTATAGTTTTATATTTTTTAAAGTTTTTTTCATAATATTGCTCCTCCAAATTCATAAAATTGTATTTCATTATATATATGTGAACATGTTAAATCTCATGAAATGTTTGGGGTCATTTTGGTTCCATCCTTAAAAGTATTTTTCTCACACATTACATATACACTCCTTGTGTTCATACATATTTCATTCATCATGATGTTGTTAAGAGAAAGGGACCTATGTAGATGATAGATTTATAGATGAGTTTGATCATAAACCTATGGTGATTAGGGAGTTCACTTGAGTGTATTTTGTGTTTCATCACAATAACATGGTAATTTAGGGGTGGGACATTAAAACAACAGTCAATGAACTCTTTCCCCTGTAAGTAATCCACCAATTGATGGAATTATGAATTATATTCCTGGGACTTATATTTTCTCAATAACATGTTAGTAACTCATAATAAAAGGAGAAATATATAAGATAAATTATTTAACATTAAGAGTTTTAACACCATAGGATATTTTTTATGAATCCTTGGTCCAACTTTTATACCTCATATTCCATAAATGAAGGAGATTCCAATGGAACAGGATGTTAATTTAACATTGATAATTTAATTAAATATCCCAAGTGAAGAATGTATTTGTTGTCAATAATGAATTTTTTTTATTTTTATGTTGATATATTAATATTTTTTGGTAATTTTTAGAGTGATGAGTGAGTTATTATCATCATAATTAGTGAAGGAACTTGTGGCTACAGCTTGAAGGCCTTAGATGGACAACACCAAGTCGCAGCACATGTATATGATGATTGATGAACTGATATTCAAGTAAACTAATGAAAAGTACCAAATATATAGAGGTGGTATTATTAATAATATCATTAAATAGAAGTTTGAACAGTCATCATAAGGGGAGATTGAATTTGGAATTTAATGACACGGTGGAGCATGTTGAGATACTCTAAGTTGAGTGTACATGTTTCAAATCACTTTGGGAATGGTTCTAAATAAGTATGGAGTTATTATGATAATTCAAAAAAAATTGAGATTATTTTAAGTGATTAAAAAAGATATTATATGGACCAAATTATTTCTAGAATGATTTAATGGAAGTCTGGAATTTAGAGATATAGGAAATTGGCTATGTTCTTGAATTTGTAAGATTCATTTCAGAACAAGAAATTATCTACATATAAGTCATTCAAAGACATACCTATTACCATGTACAAGTCATTTTTTAATGTGTATATTCCATACTGACATTTTTATGAGTAAATTAAGTGATAATTGTCATGGAGAAACTATATATGAGTCATTTATGTGACTCCATACGAGTCATCTGTGGGTTATAGAGCTGTATATGAGTGATTCCAGATCTGCATATGAGTGAATTCATATCTATTTATGTGTTATTAATAACTTCATATGAGTCATATTTATATATTTTATTCACATATGTGATACTCACTTGAAATATATAATTTTAAAAGAAATGAAATGAGAGACACAATGAGTTCTTTTTAAAGCCATCAATTAAAAAATAGTTTGAGGAGAATTTTCAAAATAAAATATTCAGAAGAAACAAATTATTTAGATTATCTTATTGTAATTTTATTAAATTAAATAAGAATAAAAATATGATTTTTTTATTATACTAATTTTGAATAATATCCAATAAATAAATGAATTTGGATATGAGTGGAGTTCCACACCGAAAGAAATAGTGCCATGTCACAATGTATAAGTCCAGGCACACATGGATGGATATTTCAAAAGAATTTAAAAAATTTATATAGTATATATTTATGTAAGGAAACTATGTGAGTATTAAGGTAAGTTTAAATGTGTAACTTCCTGGACCCGGGTGCCATGCAACGGGTGCCCGGAGCCCGGTTTGCCACGTGACCTCAAGCACATTTCCCCAAACACCAGAGGTTGCCGACTAGCAGCGAGGGCCCAGGTCTGATAGTGGGGAAACTATGCCCTCATTTGTCAAAGTGTAGCGCAACGGAATTGAAATAAAACATACAACAAACAACGGAAGCAGTAAACATACACAACTGATATAAACTACAGCAGTGGATATAAACAACAGTATATAAATGATGATGCTACATGTTTCATGTTCTAAGAAAGTATCCAGAACATGTTATACATCAATACAGTACAACAAAATACAGAGTAAAGCAAACAAGAAAAACATCTCGCAGCGGCATCGCGAGCCTAGGCTCGGTCCCATGCCCTCCTACTCCACAGCAACAGTCAAGTACTTGTATAGGGACTCTTTCCCCTATCCACAACTACAGAAACGTAATCTGTTTGAGCCGAAAAGCATGACCCAAACAGGGTGTGAGAAATATATCTCAGTAGGCACCCACGAAAGGCCCGTGCCCAACTGCGTGTAAGCATGCAACAAGTGTGTAACAGTAAAATGCAATAAACTAAGTAGTAATCAAAAGTAACTAACTTAACAGTTAAATTTCCATTTTATTATTCATTTAATCCATTTAAATTAGTAACATTTTTGTGCTCAACAGCACCAAGCCCTCAGGCCAACCAGAACCGTGCCCTCAGGCTAAAATAGTAAACCACACCCTCATGCTTTCCCTCATGCCATATAGAATCCAACCCGCAGGTATTGCCCTCAGAAGTAACAGAATTCTCGCCCTCAGGCATATGAAGTGTCACCCTCAGGCACAGAAGTCAAGCCCTCAGGCATGAAAGGTTGCCCTTAGGTGGAATAATGACAGCCCTCGGGCTAAAATAGTCACGCCCTCAGGCCAATCACAACAGCTCCCTCAAGCTAAACAAGTAATCGAGCCATGACCAACATCTCAAAATGCAGTAAACAAGAAATTCCTCTCAAGGAAATTCTATAGTTACTACATTTAATTCATACCCTCGGTTATCCTGGCCAAATGGCTAAACAGTGGAACACACCCCAGGGGTGGTTCTGGATCCAAGAAATGATCCCAACCAACATTTTATGATCATAGTTTAATCACCTATGCAATTCTAGGCATCAAACATAGCAACGGCCTCAGCCACACGACACCCCAAAATGGGTTCGTGGCATGAAAAATGCACAAAAATGCACGAATGTTGGAAAATAAACAAGAAGCCACCTACCTTATATGCCAACGAGCATTATACACAAACATCGGTTCCCGAAACGCCCTCGAACGGTGTAGATCTGACGAAGAACAAAACCAATTCAAATGTAAATAACTTACGTTAGGAGAAGAATTGTTAAGAACAGTACCAGGAGAGGAGAGGTCTTACCCGTGCGGTTCCAACGAGATCGTCCAAAGCTGAATCGGATTCCAGATGAACTCCCGGCAGATCTTCAAAGATCTAGCCTACACCTTTGGCTCCAAAATGGCTGAAACGCCTCCTCTGCCAAATGAGGAGGCTACTGCCTGTTTTAAGCCGAAAAAACAAAGTACACGGCTTGTGGATAAAGTACACAGCGTGTAGTTCCAAAATTTAGGATTTTTCCCCATTTTCCATATTTTCTCAAAAACACTTAAGGAAAAGGAAAAAGAAGAAGCCCGTACCTCAAAAATAAGAACCGGGTTCTTACAAACTTCCCCCCTTATAGAAATTCGTCCCCAAATTGCCCTTCCAAGGGTGATGAAGATAAAGCTCAGAACAGCTCTGGCCACTAAGCACGTACGTCGGCCTCCCGCTCCCAGGTCTCGTCCTGCACTCGGCCATGCTGCCATAGCACCCGTACGAGAGGAACTGACCGGCCTCGGAGAACCTTCGTGCTCCTGTCAACAACACGGATCGGATGGTCCTCAAAGGACGCATCCTGCTGAAGCTCAACCTCCTCTGGATGAAAGTTGTGAGATGGGTCTGAATGGTAGTGATGCAACTGAGACACGTGGAAGACGTTGTGCCTGGCTCGGTACCGCTGCAGTAACTGCAACTGATAGGCAACCAGCCTGACTCTCTCCAGAATCTCAAATGGTCCCACATACCTCAGTGAAAGCTTACCCTATCTCCTAATCTGTTTGTGTCCCAGCATCGGTGAAACATGCAAGAAAACCTGATCCCCGACCACGAACTCCAAAGGTCATCTACGGTGATCATCATAAGACTTCTGACGAGACTGTGCGGTAGCCATCCGCTTCTGAATCAACTGGACCTGCTCAGATGTCTCCTGCATGAGTTGTGGCCCCAGTAAAACTGCCTCACCTGCCTCTAACCAGCACAAGGGTGATCTGCATGGCCTACCATATAAAGCCTCGTATGGTTCCATCTCAATAGTTGCCTGAAAACTATTGTTATAGGCAAACTCGACTAAGGGTATATGCTTCTCCCACGATCCCCCAACGTCTACGATGCATGCTTGTATCATGTCCTCTAGCACCTGTATCGTCCGCTCTGACTGGCCATCTGTCTGAGGGTGATATGTTGTACTCAGAGGCACCTGTGTATCCAGCACCCTCTGAAAACTCTGCCAGAAATGAGACGTAAAGCGGGCGTCCCTATCTAAAATGATAGAATGAGGGACCCCATGAAGACGTACGATCTCTCGGATATATAGCCTTTCGATCTCGTACACACCGAAGGTCTCCTTGATCGGAAAGAAGTGAGCTACCATCGTGAGTCTGTCCAGAGCAACCCACATGGTGTCATTGCCTTGAGGTGACCTCAGCAAACTCGTCACAAAATCCATCGCAACATTATCCCATTTCCACTATGGAATGGGTAACTGTTGTAACAGTCCAGATGGTCTTTGATGCCCTGCCTTCACCTGCTGACAGGTGGAACATCTCGTAACAAACCCAGCTATCTCTCTCTTCATACCCGGCCACCAGTACTGACGTCTCAAGTCTCGGTACATCTTGGTAACCCCGGGATGAACTTCCCAAGCTGAAGCATGAAACTCTCGCATCAGCTCCTCGCTTATATCCCCTGGAACCCATACTCGTCCATGGAAATGAAAAACCTCGTCATCGCCTATCGTCCAACCGGGAGGAGGGTCCTCACTTGCCACCAACTCCCGTAGGACTAGGACTTCTGAAACCGATAGCTGCCTCATCCTCACTCTATCCAGGAGGGTATAAGTCACAGCTATCGAGGAAAGATAAATATGCCCCTGACTGTCATGAACCTCCAGATGCATCTCAGAGAACAAAGCCATGAGATCCCACTCACCACTGGCCTCTTGAACTGCCTGTATCTGAGTCTTCCTGCTCAATGCATCAGCTACTGAATTACCTTTACTAGGTGTATAGGCAAGCTCAAAATCTAAGGACTGTAGGTACTCAACCCACCTCCTCTACCTCAGATTTAGGTCAAGATGAGTAAAGATATACTTGAGGCTTTTGTGGTTGGTAAAAACCAAAAAATTCTATCCCAATAGGTAATGTCTCCAACAGCGCAACGCATGCACAACTGAAGTCAACTCGAGATCATGCGTCGGGTAATTCCTCTCATGTGGCCTCAGATGCCGAGACCCGTACGCAACAACTCGATCACCTTGCATCAAAACGGCCCCCAGCCCAATCCCTGATGCATCACAGTAAACTATATAGATCTTCCCCTGCTCTGGGTGTATCAGGATCGGTGCTGATGTCAACCTTCCCTTCAGGTCCTGAAAAGATGCCTCGCAAGATTCCGACCAAATGAACTTCACACCCTTCTTAGTCAGACCTGTCAATGGTGCTTCTAAGCAGGATAAGTCTTGTATGAAGCACCTGTAGTAACCAACCAGTCCTAAGAAACTCTGTATCTCAAACACATTCTTAGGATACTCCCAAGAAACTACTGCTCTCACCTTCTCTGGGTCTACTGCAACTCCTGCCTCTGAGATAATATGACCCCGGAAGTGAATTTGTTCCATCAAAAAGTGGCACTTAGAGAGCTTAGCATAGAGTCGATGCTCCCTTAGTGTACTCAATACTATCTCAAGATGGGTGGCATGGTCATGTCGAGTGTGAGAGTACACCAAGATGTCGTCCACGAATACTACCACAAAAGAATCAAGATACGGATGGAACACATGATTCATCAGAGCCATGAAAACTACTGGTGTGTTCGTGAGTCCGAACGGTATAATCGTTTACTCATATATACCATACCTACTCCTGAAAGCTGTGATAGGTGTATCAGATGGTCTAATGCGCAGCTGATGATATCCAAATCTCAATTCAATTTTCGAGAACACTCGTTCTCCACGAAGCTAATCAAACAGATCATATATCCTCAGCAAGGGATATCGGTTCTTAACCGTCAACTGGTTCAGCTTCCGATAATCCACGCAAAGTCTGAAGGTACCATCTTCCTTCTTCGCAAAAAGTACTGGAGAACCCCAAGGAGAAGTACTGGGTCGAATAAATCCCTTTTCCTATAACTCCTATAACTGCCTCTTGAGCTCCTGCAACTCAGGTGTGGCCATCCTATAAGGAGGAATGGACAGCAGTGCTGCTCTTGGCACTAGCTCGATAGATAAATCCACCTCACGCACCGGAGGTAGACCTGAAAATTCATTCGGGAAGACATCCCTGAAACGATCGACAACTAGAGGGAAATATGTTTGACAAGTCCCCTGATCATCCAGATATAAGCTCGCAATCTGGGTTGTGACTCCACCTCACCCATGATGCTCTGGTCTAGCTCGACTCGCCTGAATATCTCATTCTCCCATGTATAGAAACTCTTCACCCTCTGGTGACGTGAAATGCACCCTACGACGATATCAGTCTACAAAGGCTCGATAGGGAACCAACCAGTCCATCCCAAGAATGACGTCATAGCTCATCATCTCCAAGACATAGAGGTCCCAAAGGAAGTGACACCCACCAACCTCAAGAGGGAACTCCTTGCATTGACACACACCAGTCGTTCTAGTCCCCAATGGAGTGTCTAGCGTCATGATATCAGAAGAAGAAGAAACACCAAGCCCAAGGATCTCCACAACGGGGACAGATATGAAACTATGCATATCACCCGTATCAAAAAGTACTAAAGACAAGATAGAAGCTACTAGAATAGTACCTCTGACTGTAGAAGGTATGGGATCCTGCTCCTGCTGGGTCTGTTGCACTGCATATTCCTACCCAGTGTCGCGGCCCTAAGACACAGCCTGGCTACCCTGAGCTATCCCGCCCTGCTGCCTCTATGATCCTGGTGTCTGGCTGCCATGGCCACGACCACCATCTCTGCCTGCACGCCCTGACGTATTCCAGTTCCCTGACTGGTAAGAAGCCACTGGTCCTACTCCCGCACGCGGAGTCTACACAGAACCCCTCTCACTAGCCACTGGTGGAAACTCCCTACAAAAGCGTTGTAGATGACCCATCTTGGCGCCAGCTCAGCACTCCACTGGGTCTCGTGGACACTGCTGTCTCTTGTGCCCCTCTCTGCCACACTGGTAGCACCTGATCGGAACACCTGAAGAGACTGTCTGGCTGGTACTGCCACCCTGAGAGAAGTTCATCAGTTTATTCCTCTTTCCAGTAGAAATAGTACCAGTAACTGGTGCTGAACCGCCCTGGCACACACCACTAGATTCCTGCAGGTTCCTCTATATAATCAGCGCCTGATTCACAATCGTGTGTACAGTAGGCAACCTGAAAACATTCACCAGCACTCAGATGTCATACCGAAGACCATCCTCAAAACGTCTGGATCTCAACGTCTCATCACCCACTAGTACGGGTGAAAAGCGCTGAAGCTCCGTAAAACAAGCAGAATAGTCCATCACCAACATAGCGACCTGCTACAGATTCATGAACTCTCGAGCTTTATTTTCCCTCAGCGTCTCGGGAAAGAAGAAGTCATAGAAGACTGCCTGAAAATCTACCCATGCCATGTCTCTGTGATGCTCTGACTAGGTGGTAACATCCCACCACCTCTTGGAAGAATCACGCAGCATGTAAGTTGCGAGCTTGACCCTCCACCCTGGAGGCGTCGCAAGATGATCAAAAATAGTCTGCATCAATCCTAGCCAATACTACGCAGCCTGTGGTCCGCCATCCCTTGAAAACGTAGGCATATGCTTCTGCTGAAAGATACGCGTCAGCTCGGCCATAGATGTGGCAGCCTGTGGTGCTCCCTGAAAGGTCTGCATGAACCACAATAAGCCTTCACGGAACTGCGCCTCCGCACCTGTGTCCAGTATAACACCTAGGGACGCATCTGGCTCTGCTGGAGGATCAACTGGTAGCCCATGGCCCACCATCTCTAGAGTATAATCTTCACTGCTCTCCTGGCGAACAACTCATGGTCGTCTAGGAGGCATGACACTACAAGGTTAAAAGCACGCCTCGGATTCAAGATTATTAAGACCTAAAGGCGAAGGAACCACAAGGGAAACAAGAGGGAGAAGGCATTCAAAACTTTCAAAACAAGACTACACGGCATGTACACTAACTACATGGCGTTTACTTGACTTCACTTCCCCTGTCCGGGTCCTTCTACATGGCTAAGCCACACATCTTCAATCCAACAAAACTACACAGCATGTATAATATCTACACGGCGTGTACGGTGTTATTTTCCAACTTCCCGTGTCGTCTGGGACACGACCGACTACTCAGCTTGACCCTACACGGCGTGTTACACCCGCACACGGCATGTACACCACCCTATTTCCCAGCCACACGGCTAACTCCACACGGTCTGTCCTCAGACAAGACTACACGGCGTGTCCCACAAGTACACGGCGTGTTCAGGGAGAGGTGACATCGGTCCCTGTTGTTAGCTACACGGCCGAGTCCCCAGGTCATACTACACGGCGTGTCCAGCATTGACACGACGTGGTCTATACAGGAGTTCACCGACCCGTGTTGTTAGTTACATGACCGGACTCTGGGTCACAATACACGGCATGTCCATTCGGTACATGGCGTGTTTTACCCAAGGCCTTCCCTACCCCGTGTTGCCGCCCACACGGTTTGGGACACGGGAAGAGACTACACAGCATGTACTCAAAAAGTTCATTTTTCTTCCCAAATAGAAGAACATACACGGCGTGTATAAAAATACTACATGGCGTGTATACTGGGTTTCCAGACAGTATGCCTCAGAAACTTCTCCAGAACCCATAAAATACTGAAAAAAACACCTAAGTTTCAAATTCCGACCCTTGAGGGCCCATACTCCCCATGAATCAAATTTTGACATCTTTTATGTGTTATAACCCATAAACAGTCAATGATCCACAAAATTCCGGTCAATGAGGGCCCATACTCTCCAAAAACCAATGTTTGGCGTCCATTCTATAAACAAGCTCAAACAAAAAATACCATATCACAAGGCAGGTATTTATCAAGCAGCTATCAAAACAGAATGCTTTTCTAGCACAACAACTATCACAACAACATGCGAATTTCTAATGCACCTACATGGCATGGAAACTATGCATGGAATGTGATATCTATCATGTACCTATATGATGCATAAGACGGAATACCCTTATCTCATCGGGTTGCAACTAAATATAACCCACAGATAAAATATAAACATCACAATCCAAGTGCGTCACCCAACGGTGAAAAC
Organism: Viscum album; assembly: GCA_963277665.1. Taxonomy (NCBI): domain Eukaryota; kingdom Viridiplantae; phylum Streptophyta; class Magnoliopsida; order Santalales; family Viscaceae; genus Viscum; species Viscum album. The sequence goes on from OY728138.1 coordinate 152,780,364, forward strand.
ATATCAACCGTAAAATTTGAAAAATCAAAAGAATGCAAAATACGAGGTAGACTGGCTTTTCCCTGTACATGGGTTAGCTATGCCTGGGCACAGCTTATTACTAACTACCGTTCTATCCTATCCCTGACGACAGCTCCAAATAGTAAGTCAAAGAAAATAAATCCTCTGATACCACTTTGTAACGTCCCGGACCCGGGCGCCACGCAATGGGTGCCTCGAGCCCGGTTCTCCACGTGACCTCAAGTGCATTTCCCCAAATTCTAGAGGTTTCCGACTAGCAGCGAGGGCTCATGTTTGATAGTGGGGAAACTATGCCCTCATTTTTCATAGTGTAGCGCAGCGGAATTGAAATAAAACATACAACAAACAACAGAAGCAATAAACATACACAACTGAAATAAACTACAATAGTGGATATAACCAACAATATATAAATGATGATTCTACATGTTTCAAGTTCTAAGAAAGCAACCAGAACATGTTATACATCAATACAGTACAACAAAATACAGAGTACAGCAAACAAGAAAAATAGCTGGCAGCGGCATCGCGAGCCTAGGCTCGGTCCCATGCCCTCCTACTCCACAACAACAGTCAAGTACCTGTATAGGGACTCTTTCCCCTATCCACACCTGCAGAAACGTAATATTTTTGTGCCGAAAATCATGACCCAAAAAGGGTGTGAGAAATATATCTCAGTAGGCACCCACCAAAGGCCCGTGCCCAACTACGTGTAAGCATGCAACAAGTTTGAAACAGTAAAATTCAATAAACTAAGTAGTACTCAAAAGTAACTAACTTAACAGTTATATTTCCATTTTATTATTCATTTAATCCATTTAATTTAGTAACATTTTTGTGCTCAACAGCACCAATCCCTCAGGCCAACCAGAATCGTGCCCTCAGGCTAAAATAGTAAACCACGCCCGCAGGCTTGCCCTCAGGACATACAGAATCCAACCCGCAGGTATTGCCCTCAGGCGTAACAGAATTCTCGCCCTCATGCATACGAAGTGTCGCCCTCAGGCCCAGAATTCAAGCCCTTAGGCACGAAAGGTTTCCCTCAGGAGTAATAACGACATCCCTCGGGATAAAACGGTCACGGCCTCAGGCCAATCACAACAACGCCCTCAGGCTAAACAGGTAATCGGGCCATTCCCAACATTGAAAAATGCAGTAAACAAGAAATTCCTCTCAAGTCAATTCTATAGTTACTACATTTAAGGCATACCCTCGGGTATCCTAGCCAAACGGATAAACAGTAGAACACACCCCGGGGGTGGTTCCGGATCCAAGCAATGATCCCAACCAACATTTTATAATCAAAGTTTAATCACCTATGCAATTCTAGGCATCAAATATAGCAACGGCCTCAGACACACGACACCCCAACATGGGTTCGTGGCACGAAAAATGCACAAAAACGCATCACATTTGGAAAATAAACAAAAGACCACCTACCTTATATGCCAACAAGCGTTATACACGAACTTCGGTTCCCGAAACGCCCTCGAACAGCGTAGATCTGACGAACAAAACCCATTCAAACGTAAATAACTAACGTTAGGAGAAGAATTGGTAAGAATGGTACCAGGAGAAGAGAGGGCTTACCCGTGCGGTTCCAACGAGATCATCTGAATCCGAATCAGATTCCAGACGAACTCCCGGAGGATCTTCAAATATCGGGCCTCCTCCTTTGGCTCCAAAATGGCTCAAACGCCTCCTCTGCCAAATGAGGAGGCTAATTCCTGTTTTAAGCCAAAAAAACAAAGTACACGATGTGTGGATAAAGTACATGGTGTGTAGTTCCAAAATTTAGGATTTTTTCCCATTTTACATATTTTCTCAAAAACACTTAAGGAAAAGGAAAAAGAAGAAGCCCATACCTTAAAAATAAGAACCGGGTTCTTACAAAATGAATCCCTTGACTCAATTTTAATGAGTTTGAATGAGAATATCTTCTGATGTCATGAGTTAAGGAGTTTCCAAATTAAATATGGAAAAAAATTTAGGATTATATGAATATAGAAAAAGAATGAGGATAAGATCATGATGATTCTTAGAAACTAAAATTACTCAAGAGATACTAATATTCAAATAAGAATAAGTAGGCCCTAATACTTCTGTGATCAAAAGACCATCCTAATATTAAGGAAGAATAAGGAGAAGAAGAAGGATTCTTATAATACAATTATATCATAGAAGGTGATCAATTGAGGTCTGCTAAATAAGACTAAGAGGAGGATAAAGGTTAGCATGTTCCATATTTTTTTTAAAGGTTGGGGCCAAAGCCTAATTTTTATTATTAAATCAAAGACCACTTTATGACTAGGTAGATGGAGACCCATTACATAGCCTGAAGGCCCAAGACCAAGTGGTCTGAATATAAGGCATGAAATCTCATTTTTGGCCCAAATAGACCTTTGGTGAATAGTACTGCTACAATACCCAGTCTTCTATAGTACCCTCCACCGCTATAGTGTTGCTACTACTATAGTTCCACCACTTCTATAGTACTTCTATAGTACTCAGGAATTCCTCCCCAACCTGGATTTGATCCTGGGTCTTTTGGATACCTAGTAGGGGCCTCTATCACTTGGGTATAGGCTCGTTGGTGGCTTGTTCTGCATGAAGTAAAGGGAGAAATTAAAGACTAAATCAATGGTTAATTGGAAGTATCCATTAAAGGGATGGGTGAGGTGGTAGAGACTATGAATAAGGATTGAACTATGTGAGGTAGTGAAAAACTAGTGGGATATTGGGAACTATGTGATATAGTATAAAAACCCTTCGGTGGGATGTTGGATCACATGATGGGATATCATGTAAGCATGGTGTGAGACTATTTTATTATGACATATTATGTTAATATTTAATGAATTTATGGTTGGTTTGTCTAACCAATCATATAATGGAGAAAGCTTTCATGGTCAAACCTTATAAAAAACCTTGTGTTCCTGTGCCTTTTATTTCCTACATAATTCAGGTAAGGTTTAGAGATAAGTAGAAATTTTATTGAGATTTTAACAGGTCAATGACGATGAAATGAAAAGTAAAATTAGTAAAAATTGATAATTGATTCACCCCCCCCCCCCCCACCCACCCCTAATAATCTATCAAACCTAAGAACTTAAATTAGTATCAAATCTGACCAAGTATCATCTAGTTGGATCAAATTTTTCAAGATATTTTAATAGCTCTATATAAAGTGTTGATTTTAGGAAGATGTTTAGATTCATCATATGAAGAAATCAATCAATATTTCAATTGAAGTGGTTGTCTCAACCAAAACCCTAAAGGATGTGAAGAAAAAGAAGGTAGATAAATTGAGGAAGATGTTAATTGAAAAGAAGGATCTATCACTATGTGAAGTTTCTCAATGTGATAATTTTTCATCTATCAAATCTGTTGAGATTTATCCTTTTCAAGAAGAAATTTCATGTTGGGGGGAGTATAAGGAATTCCAGAAAGATAATTTAAGATCTATCATCTAAAGTCAAAATTAATTTTAATAAAGTTCCCAAATAATTAGCCACTGGTATATTTGGTTTTATCAAGGAACTTCTTGATAAAAAGAAACATCTATAAGAGGAAGTTGAAGAAATAGATAATTTAATAACTAAGAAGTTTTGAAAGTTAATTTCTATCTCAAACCTTGTATAAAAAATAATAATTGATATCACTTCATGAAAAATATTTTCCCTGGTTGAATAATAATTTAATAGGTATGTTTTGGTGTCTAAAATTATATTTTTGGCAGTTATCCATGCACTTGAAAAATAATGCAAAATCTTCATCAATATTAAAGATTATCAATTAGTGGTTAACACAAGGAGAATAAAATATCTTGATAAATATTTAAAATAATTAAGAAATATTATTGAAGAAAAATCCATATAGTAAATAGGGATTAAGAAGATAGCCTGAAATTGGTTGAGGATTCAAATAACTCCCTCAATATGAAGTGTCTTGAGCTTGAGGTCATACTAAGAAATTTGAAACCAGCACAAGTAGAAACTTCCTATATTAATAAAAAAAATATTTCCAAAAAAATTTAATGAGAGTAATTTATTCAAGAAGAATCATATAAATGGAAAGAATATCTTTGAATCATACTCTAATTAAACTATAATAATATTCAATAAGAAATAAACCCATAACCCAATTATTTTTGTTTGTACTGATGTTGTTTCAAATGATAGTTTGGGATTATTTTCTAAATATAGGAAAATTTTCATAGTGGAAAATGATGAAAATCCACCACCACATTTATGGTGAATGTTACAACATATAGGAAAAGAATTCCCCTAGAAGACTCCAAAAGGGTGGTGTTTCCACTCAAAAAATAAAGTAAATAAATATAGTAAAACTACATCTATAAGAAAAAGGATGAGGTTTATTGGATATTTATGGTGCCACTGGAGGTTTGGGAACATATAAATTAAGTTTTGGAAAAAAAATCACTATTTGAAGAATATATAAGGTCAAGTAAGGGGGAGAAAATCTAAATGAAGGAGAAGTTCTACTAAAAAGTATCAAACTTTATAGAAAAGAAAAATATGTTCACAAAGAATATATTCAAAAGTTTTGAAACTTTATATGATTATTGAAACATGTTTTTACACAATTATGAAAATTTATAGTATGTATAAAGCGATAACAATTAATATAATTATAGAAAATGTAAATACACAATAGAGACAAAATAAGGTTATAAATAAAGATGAATTTTCTTTGTGAGAAAATAAAGTGAAGAATGGTGTTCAGAAAAATAAAAAAGTGATAAAGGAACTCCCAATAAGTTTAAAAGTAAAATTGAAAAGAATTTCAATCCCAAATATAGGTTCCACTATTGTGAGAAAAAGTTTCACACCATGGATCACTGAAAATAAGCCTTGGTGATCCAAATTAAAGGAAGTAAGCTGAATCTGAAAAGGGAATCAGTTCATGAGAGAAATAAGAAGATTGTATTAAATAAGGACACTACAGATAAAGTGAGTAATGTGTTTATTTAAAGGGGTAATGCATAATTTATTAATAAACCATATGAAAAAATCTAATAAATATGATTTTGTCAATAAGGTTTTCCTAAATATTTTTTCAGGTCAGTTGTAAATGGATAGTTAGATGGAGAAAACATAAACAAAGACTAGTGATAAAAGGAATTGGGTGATTTCACATGAATATATTAAATTTCAAGAGATTTTTTCCAAATTTGATGACATAAATACTCAATTGATTCTATATATAAGTTTTGAATAAGATGTAAATGGTATGAAATATTGTATAACCTTTCTACAAACTCAAAATGAATTCATTTAGAAAATGATGAAAACACTATGTAATAAATTTTCCCTAATGGATAATGTTAATAATGAAATTTTACATAAAGATAAAGATAAAAGGGAAGAAAATAACCATGCTACCAAAGGAATTTTAAAGTAAGTAAAACAAAAGTGGGTCTATCATGAAGATCTATCACAATGCCAAAGGTATAAAGAATATAATATATTGGTTGATAGATAGATCTCAACCTTTATGTTATTACTAATGAGAAAGTAAAATTTCATACTTATTACATTTACTTCTTGTTTTTTTACTTACATGAGGGTAATTGAAGGATAAAATATAAATATGGAGCTAGTATATGTTTTAATCACTATATACAGCAATAAAAATAAGTCAATAATAAAGTTTTCAAACATTCATGATAAAAAATAAATGAGTGCATCCCTTAATGGGTTGATCATATAAAGAGGACCTTCCAAGAGGTTTATTATTTCTTATAAATTTGAACTCTATATAGCAACTAGAGAAAAGTTAGATCTGAGGTATCCCAATCACACTTTCTACCCCTAATTTATTCTTATCAAAGTTGTTAGGTTGAGGAGGTGTTGGTTGATGGAAATCTAAGAGAAAGGCAGTTTCTAACATTCATTTTAATTATTTTTATATATTTTTTGAGATGAATGAAAAATATATATTTATTAATAATCCTATTTTTAACAAACCCAAAATGATAAATTGAGAATGTTATCACATGAAGAATTAATTTATGGATACCCTTGATGTCTTGGTTAAATCTATCTTTATTTATACATCAATCCAGTCTATATAGTCTTAGAGTTGACAAACTAAAGTCACATTTTTATGAAATGGGTGGTTCCATCCTTCTCTAAAAAATTAAATCATGTTATAACTCTGAGTAAAATATAGAGAAAATGAGTGTGGTCTATACCCCCTAGATTCATTTTCATTTATTATCGATAAGGGGGATAAGAAAATATTTCCTTAAATCACACATATTAATCAAGAGGTTTAATGGTATTTCTAACAAATTGAAAATGGTAGAATAAAGATACCTAGTTAATATTGTATTTTTTGTCAATAATAAAGGTAGTTATTTTTTTTAGGATCTGCTAATATGTGTTGATAATTTGTGAAGAATGAGTGATTTGGTTCCATCATAATTGGAAAAATAATTTTAGGTTTTTTCTAAAAGACCTTTGCTAGAAATATTCAAGGAGAAACACTTGTATGTGAGGATTTATGGGATAAAATTTAAATAAACTATTGAAAATAACTGGTGATTAAGAAGTGGTAATTTCTATAATATCCTTCAAGATAAGTTTTAATAGTTGGTAAAAAAGTATATAAAAGATGGAATTAAATGAGGCAGTGGAGCTTGTCGAGATACTCAAAGTTGAGTGTATATTCTATAAATCACTTTGGGAATGGATTTAAAGAAGTATGGAGTTATTTGGATAGTTCCAAAAGTTTTTTAAGATGATTTTAAGTCAGTAAAATCCTCTGATATGGATCAAAGTACTTCTAAAATGATTTGAAGGAAGTATGGAATTTAGAGATATAGGAAATTGGCTAAATTATAGACCTTGTTTGATTTATTTCAGAACAAGGGATAATATATATATGAGTCACTTGAAGACACACCAATGACCATGTATGAGTCCTTTTCACTATGTATTCTTCATTATGACCAACATATGAGTCAATGAAGCAAAAATTGGAAAATTAAGAACCGTGTATGAGCCATTTCCATGACTCTGTATGAATCATCTATTAATTCTAGACATATATACAAGTGATTCCAGGTCTGTGTGTGAGTGAATCCATATCTGTATATGTATCATGAATAACTTCATATGATTCATCTATGTAGGTTTCATTTACAAAAATATTACTTACTTGAAGTAAAAAAAATTAGAAAAGGTAAGTAAATGAGAGACTCCATACGATACATTTTAAATCCATCAATTGGAAAATAATTTGAGGAGAGTTTTTATAATACAATATTCTCTAGAAACACATTATTTATATGATGCTATTGAAATATTATTAAATGAAATAAACATTGAAATGTAATATTTTGATTCATGTTGGGATTCAAGAACTATCTAAGAAATGTAGGTGGATATGAGTAGAGTTCTATGCTGCAAGCCATAGTTCCATGTCATGATGCATGATTCCATGCACATGTGGATGGAGATTTTAGAATAATTTAAAGTGCATATATTATATAGATTTAAATAAAAAAAATTTGAGACTTAATGGAAGCTAAAATGAATCCATTAACTCAATTTGAATCGGTTTTAATGTGAAGATTGGTTGATTACATGAGTTGAGAAGTTACCAAACTAAATATGGAAACAAGATATTCACAATTATATGAATATAAAAATATAATTATGAGAAAAAGATCAAGATTATTTGACACTACAATTACTATATAGATATTAACAGTTGATGAAGAAGGCATATATCTCAATATTTTTATGATCAGAAGACCATAATAGTATCGAGGAAGAAGGAGGAGGAGGAGGAGGAGGAGATTTTAAAGTGTCAAACATTGCATTAGAACCTATTGGCTTATAGAAAACTCATCTTTTGTCATTTTTAATGAATAATATAACATTTATTTGATGATAAATGTCATGAACAGTGAATTAAATCCAATGAGCATTGAAAAAGATTGTCAAAACCAAGAGATATAATTTAATTAAAATAATTACCTCAGTCTTGATAATTATTTATTTGAAGAAGTTAATGATAATTTGAACCTCTGATTGATGGTACTATATTTGTGTCAGAATTTTAAAGTAAAATCCCTCTAGATATGATCCATACACACTCTTATGATCTCGATACATTGTCGATGTTACGTTATGTGCAAGCATAGTGGTATCGATTATCTTTCATTTCTACCTTTGATTTCCATAAAATCATTTTAAGGATTAATTTATGTTCTCTCATTCTTGTGAGGAGGAGGGTAGGAGAATCTCTTGGTTCTTGAGAGAGTTCTATAAATTTTTCTCTCAATGATTTATAGAATCTCTATAGGGGATTCTTTGTGTGTAAGAATGTACAACTCTAGGAAATGATATAACCAAGTATTTATAGATGTAGGTTAGAGAATAAATAATTACTAATCCCTTTATTATTCTCATAATCCCAACATAACTCCATGTCTAAATATTTTTGTTGTTTTTTTTTATTATTTTAATTATTTACTTAACAAGCACTAAAATCACAGATAAAATAAATATATAAATATTTATTTAAATTATATTAAATATATCATTTCTACTATACTTGAAAGATTGGTCTTCACTTAATCTATATTTATCAAACCTTGAATAATAAATATTATTCATTTGATAAATAAATTAAAATTTATAATATTCATGGTCTTGTGAATAAATATTTATTTTAATATTCAAATCACACATAAATATGTTGACTGAATATTTTTTTATCAATAATTCCCAAATAAATATTATTCCATAGTCAATATAATAATATTTAGTTTAATAATTAAATTATAAATATAATTTAATTGAAATCAATATAAATGAAAAATGTGTGACCAATTAGTCTTCTTCCATAGTGGTAATATGTGGTTTTACCTAAATCCCAATATTAGAGTCTAGAAATCCATAAAGGCACCCCAAAAGTATGAATTTAGCATCGCAACATTGATAACCACAAACGAATTATCACTATTTAATATAATCTCTTTTCACCCATATCTCATCACACATGTTTTATACTCATGTCATCAACCTATATTCTTGATACATCTTTCTTTGACTTCTTGAAATTAAATCATCAATACACCATAGATAAGTAATTTAGTTTCAGTAGTTTCATTCATATCAAAGGGTTGAGATATCAACTTACATAAATATGGAAAGTAAATTACTTTCTTAATTTATTTATTTATTCCATATCATTTATGAAACACCCAATGTACCCTACCTTTACATGAGTATTTTTCATCTTGATTTTAATCAATACATCAAAGTATGTGACTTGTGATATGAATTAATAATAATATCAAGTATAAGGATCATTACACATGTTCATAGATAGGAATATCTAATGACATGTAACATGTGTAATTCCTACTGGTGGGTTTTCCTTCATAATCTTCCATCTTGGATATTAATAAGTTTTAACTTCATGAGATGGAATGTCATCTTCTTAAAAGTACTCGCACATGATAGTTTTCATCATTTGTGTCCCATTGAATGACATCATATAACCATAGGACTATGTTTAATAATATCATCATAACATTTCAAGTTTCTTATCATAGCTAGTAACTTCTTATAACCTTTTCAATTTGATGGGTACTCTAAGGAATTATCACATTAAATTTACACTGAAGAAAAATCCATATATGATAACAGTTTTATAAAAATTCAATTATATGAATATATAGGAAATCTAAAGTACCAAGACTTTGATCTAGGACACAAAATCCAAATGAATCCCACTTGGAGTAGAGATAACTACTAATTTATTTTAGTTTTATATATCTCGCATGATGTTCATGCTCTATTGAGAAAGGGATTTAGTCAATGGTTCCACTATGTTTTCTTCCATGGAAACTATGCATACTGCAATGTCACCTCTATGAGAAAAAACCCTCAAGAGATTATATTTTTAGAGTATTTTATTCATTTTCTGATGTGACCTTAGATCCTTTTTAAGAGCCACCACTATTGTATTATAACAGTATATTATGATAGGGTCATTACTATTAGACACCGTGCCAATATCTTATATAAAATTGTATATTCAAATCACTTATTTAGTTACATCATAAGCCAAAATATACTCAAATTTCATTTTAAAATTGGATAATATGGATTTATTTGATCTCTTCTAAATCACATCACCTTTATTGAGAGTGAATATGTATTTTGATTGTGATTTCAAATTATCTTGATCTATTTTGAAACTAGAATATATATATCTCCTGATGAATAGTTCCTCATATCTTCTATAAACCATAAACATATCCTTAGTAATCCTATGATACTTAAGGATGGTATTGAATTCCATCCAATGGTTGTCACTTGGGTCATCTTGATATGTAGGAAACATCTATCCTAGTAAATAGTACGATATACATGATTGGCCTAATCATTGATGCATATGGAACCCTTTTCATCCTCTATCTCTCCTCATGTGTCTATGGACACATTTTCTTATAAATATGAATGTAATGTGACATTGTAAATAATTCCCTATTATATTGTTCCATAATAAATCTCTTTAGTATCTTTTTAATGTATGTACCTTGACTTAGTCCAATCATCCTCTTGGATTTATCATGATGGATCTTGGCCCCAAGAATATATGTTGTTTTACCTAAGTATTTAATGGATAATCATGTGTATAACTAAGTTTTAATAGACTGTAATATTGGTATTTCATTTTCAATCAGTAATATGTCATCAACATATACTGTCAAGAAAATGATTTCACTCCAAATAAACCATTTATAGATATAAGGCTCACATTCCTTCTTTATGAAACTAAATTCAATTTTTCATTCATAAAATAGAATATTCCATGACCTAGATGCTTTATTAAACCCATAAATTGATATATACAACTTTTATACCATATTGGATTTATTTGGATTTACAAGTACTTATGGTTGTTTCATATAGACATCTTCTTGAAGGTTCTAATTCAAGAAAATCTATTTTGATATCCATTTTCCAAATCGCATAGTCCTGGTTATTAGGGTTTAAATTTGGTTTTTAATTTTTGTTTTATTAATTAAAACTCTTCTAATTTATTTGGTAAATAGATTTATTTAATTTAATACTTCTTCATTTATTATTATTATTCTATATTATTATTTTGGGTTAAACCTTGTGAAAAATTATTTTTATAAGTATTTTATTTACCCATACATAGCTTTGAAGTACCCTTAATTAGATTTAATATACCCTTACATATCATTCATTTACCCTTACATATCTTTGAATTACTATTACACAAGTTGTCTTTACCTTTAAGTAATTTTCCTATACCTTTATGTAAGATTACATACCCTTATGCAATGTTTATAAATTATATTCTACCCTTACATATGTTTATTAAACTTCATATTTCCTTTACAAAAGCCTTATAAATAAAGGGTTACCTTTACACAAGTATCTAGTAAACCTTATGCAAGTATCATAATACCTTTATGATGGTATTGGAAAACCCAAACTACACTTATGTGATATTCATAATACCTTTACATGGGCTTAAAGAATTTCATTTTACCTTTACATAGCATATATTATAACTTTATATAGCACATTTTTTACCTTTACATAGTGCATAGTAAACTTTCTAAATACATATAAAACAAAATATACTTTTAGATAACCTGTATAATTTAGTACTTACCCTTATGTAAGGGTGTTCACTTACACTTATGTAACCTAAAGCTTACCATTGTGAATGAATTTGAAATTTGATCTTACCTTTATGAAACTCATGTAAAATCCTATTTACCATTGTTTATTTATTTATTCAACCATTACGCAACACAAGGAATACATATCTTACCCTTACACACAAGGAAAATAATCTCTACTTAAATGATCGATCTTGTACTGTATCACTTTGTTCTATCAATAACAACCATCTTATTCTAATTATATAAACACCTTACCTTCTATAGGTAGAACCACATACCTAACAGTATTACCTCTTCTAGTGGTAGAAACACTTAAATATTAATGGTAGTAGTGCTTAAATTGTAATGGTAGCACACTAGTATCATATCATTATGCTAATAGTATCATGTGCTAGTTCATTTATTCTAGTGATAGAACATTATATTCTTTACCAGTTGCACTTGTGACTACTAATGATAGCATATTAGAAATGGTAGCTCTGTTATTAATAGTGAAATCTTATTCTAGTGGTAGCACCCCTTTTTTCTTCTCAACGGTAGTGAAAGCAGGACCTGGATAGTAGCATAGATTTACTTCATGTGGCCAAATATATGTAACTAAACTTCCCACATAGATAAATCACATAGGTGGATATGCTATGTATGTGTTTTGGGTAGAACCATGTAGTTGATTATGAAACATATCCAAATTTCTACGTATATTAATTAAATCATGTAGCTGATTGTATGACATAGTCGATTTTATGAAGACATGGAAATTTTGGATAAATTTTTGATTTAATGTGATTTTATTTGATATATTAATAATTATTTTATTAATTGTAAAATACATATTTTTGTTAACAATCATATTTTAAGTGTTTTGAATCCATTTCATGTTGGAATAAAATAAAATGAGAATTATTTGATGATGAGTGTGATTATTCAAATTACAGGTAAAAGGTATTGTTTGAAGTGTTATTATTCTCTAACCCATGAAATAATTTGATTTTTTATTTAGATAATTATTCATACTCAAGAAGATCTTGGATTTAATCATGTGGTGTTATCTTTTAGAATGAGATAAATGGGGAAAGTGATTAAATAAGCTTGACACAATTTATTAAATAGAGACATACATAAAAATATGATATTCATATGAGGATTTTGAAGTGGTGAATCCCTGATGAAACTGCGGTTTCATTGGTACGATCACAAAGGACTTTATTTTTTGGTCATCTATTATTGAAGTGATTGAAGTTCTAAAGCTGTATTGACATTCATCGTCATCTTCTCTACTATTATTCTTAATTTATTTTGGGTTTTCATTTCTGTATTATCTTAATATTATGTTTGTTTCTTTAGAGTTGTTTTAATCTTTTCCCATCCTACATTTTTCCTCCCAGGTTATTCCTCCTATTCAAAAAGAAGTTAGGGTTTCTACTCCCAAACCAAATTCATGTTGTTTGTGGTTTGTGACTCCAATAAAATTTAGTTTTTCTATACCACTTGGTGAGAAAAAGGTATGTTTTTAACTAGGTTATCACTCCCGAACAAAAGTGAGTTTCTTAGTGAATTTTAGTATTCTCATCGAGTAAAGAATATTGAAGAGTAAAGTATGATCTTAATGATCCAAACTACTATAAAAATATGGTGTTCTCTTTTTCTTTACACTATTTATTTTCATCATTACACTATTTATTACTTTAATAATTATAATTTTATCATATTTTTAAAAAGAACTATTTACCACCCTCTAGTCCATCTTACCAACTCAAACAGACCTAAAAATTGGTATCATAGTGTGGTTAATTTTATGTAATTGGTTGTTGATTATTTTTTTTCTAAGGACCTGACCCCAGAATACCCAGAGTCGGTGCCTTCATAACATGATGTGCAATTTTTAACAAAAACATGCACTGATAAATCACACATCATGTCCCATATAGAGGATTGAATTCGGTTCAGGTTTTGGGAAACCTGGCACTTCTATCAAGCTTCTTCAACTGAAAACTGATACCTGAAAATTTTATTTAGAAACATAGGGTGAGCATATGAATGCCCAGTAAGGGGTTTTAAAACATAATAAACTAATTACAAATTTGGAAATTATTCTTTTAAAATCTTCTATAAAACATTTCTTAATAAATTCTATAACACATGTATCATAACCTAACCATTAAAAGAGCACAATTCAAAGAATACTAACAGAGTTAAAAGGGTAACATGATTCAATTATATGCACGCTCATACAGGGTAAGAAGTAAAATACATTCCCTGTGAAAATGAAAGTAAAAAATTAAGTACTAAGAGTATTTCATGATCAGAGTTGCGCTTAAATAAAAACTTCAATTCCATGAGAAACATACACTGTCTAAAGACTTTGAGTACTTCATAAATACATTTCCATAACTTTTACTTCTTATGATTTTTATGTACATAAGCAATTTAACCAATAATATTATACTAAATGAATATTCTTCTGGTTAATTAAATTTCATAACCATAATGAGGAAAGTGCATATGCTGGAAATCATAACCATACTGTCTAGGCCTCGTTCCAGGACCATAAATAATAATTTTTTCAAGGCCTTGTGCCAAGATTGTAGTTTGTATCATGAGACCTACCGATGCATAGAGGGGATATAGTGGCCCCCACCCATCACAAAAAAAGTCCAATGCATTCCTCGTCTCTCTAAATCAAAGTGCACATACCACTCTAATTTAGTAAATTACTTATTACTTACCATTTTAAATGTCACATATTTCATGTTTCCTTATTTCACATTATTCAAAGTGTCTCATACCACCTTGAATAATTTAATTTAACATTTTATATTATTCAAAGTGTCTCATACCACCTTGAATAATTTAATTTATTCCATATTTGTTCATAGTAGTTAAATTTCATCCTTTAACATTTACATATATATATAAGTGATTCATGAAAGAATAGATTAATAACAAAACTATCAACTACATGACTTTGTCATTGAATGGTGAATATAGAAAGCAGACTATGGCATATGTGATGACAACCATGGTACTAAAAGAAATACTAGTTTTGTAAAATGAAATAGTAACCTTAAAATTCTAAAACCTTATTATTCATAATTCATATCGGAATTTATTCTGGATGCATAATTACTTAAAGACAAACCATGAATTTCATGTGGGGTTTCAAGCTTGTAGATGCTCAAACATTTATTGCTAATATGCTTTTGTAGAACACATTATAATCTCAAAAATAGAAATCATGTATTCCAACCATAACCAATACCATGTAAGACAATAAGTGACTCATACATGTTAATATAGAAGTTTCAAACTCCAAATATAATACTCATGAACTAAACACAACAAAAGTATAGTATTAGGAATATCCAAACTTAGGGAGGAGGGTTTGTGTAAATTTATTTATAAACTAGGGTATATATAAAGATTAGTGATGGGTAAATATATTTTGAAAACACATGTTTAATATTTCCTTTGAAAACCTTGGAAATTTCTAAATAAAATTAAGGAACAAAGTTTATGTGTACACCCATATTTTCACAAATCCGAAAAAATATCATGTATAAAAGAGGTTAAACCCAAAAATCCATGACACCCATATGACTTTGATATTTTAGTCGCATTAATTAACTAAAGTTCACAAATCATAAAAATAAGATTTTAATGGTTTATTTATTTAACAAATTTATAAAAGTTTATACCTCAATCACACATATAACTTATGTGAATAATCAGGTATACATAGGGGTTTTACACCAAAATCAAATGACACATACATGTTTATAAAAATGTTAGTAGAATCATTGAATTCTATTATTGAGGGACTTTAAACTAGTCCATAAGGTGGGTTATACATACTATACAATTATATAAGTCTATGTATACAATATATAAACATATATGAAAATATAATTTCATATGTTTAAAACAAAATTCAACCTCATTTTTGAAACTCAAAGTGTAGGGGACTTGAAACTGAAACATCATTGTGGTTCATTTTAAACCATATGGTTATATATAAAAATATGTGTACATATATAATTAGATATAAACATTACATGAGGAAAGAAAATATTCCTTCAAGTTTAAAAGATTGCATAACTAAAAATCCTTAAGACGTAGGGTTGGGTGTTTGAGGGTTTTCACCCAAAACTGCATGTTCATACATGTACTTATATATATACTGAAAGTACAAACAACCGTATATATATACATAAATCAAATATTTAAGTTTTTTATGTATTATCTAAACCCTTAAGTTCATAAAACTTCTTGGAATCAAAAACCGAAAACATAGGGTCGGGTATTTGTGGTTTTCAACTAAACCTAAAGGATGTATGCTTATATATATCAGTATACATATATATTTTCATAAGCTGAGTATATAACATGTAAAAACATATTATTACACAAGGGAGAAAAAATGTAATTGAACTCTTACATCCATTATATTACTTGAACGTGAAAACCCGAAGGCCTAGGTTCGGCACAGAAGAACTTTTAAACCAAACCGAAAAGTTATAAATATATTTTTATGAGAATATGTATGTATATACTCTCAAAAAAAGACAAGTAAAATTTAAAACCCTTACATTAGTTCGAGGAGGGAGGAGAGGGCTCGGGAAGAGTTCGGAGGTTCTTGAAGAAAGCGCTAGAGGATGAGGAAAAGCCGAGGATTGCTTGGGGTGAAACCAAGTGGTTTAAGAACTATAATATGTATAAAATAAATAGAACATTTGATTCCACCATTGGAATTTGGTGTATTAATGGGCCGGTAAAGACTTTCTGAGAAAAAGGAGGGCAAGGAGGGTCCACCAGTTGTCATGGGAGAATAAAAAATGGTGCAAGTAGGAGGTATAGGGGTTATTGGTGCAGCGCATGTGAATGAGAGGAAGAAGACGTCACGGGAAGAGAAATCAGGAAATAAATGGATGTCCAGGATCTAATCTGGCCTTTATCCGATGGTTGAGGTTCGTCTATGAGATTTAAAAGAATGGGCGGCTTGAATTAGATCTGTGGCTTGATTGGATGGATCGGGTTCAATGGGGTGTTTTAAAAATCTCGGACGGCTGAGATTAGATCTATATTGGACCGAATGGTGTAAAAAAACATGGAGGTATCCCGCAGTTGTTGAGGGTCGAGCACTGGATCAAAATCAATGGCCTAGATCGTGCGTGACGTGATCCAATGGTTCGGATTTGATCCGAGGCGATTTTTTCCATCCCACATCAAAACGGTAAGAAGTTTTGCGGCTCTTTATAAGCCTGAGACACTGAACAACAGCTTATAAAAAACACAACACACACACAAGGGAGACTTATACATGGGCTCCCACCCCTCACAGGCCTCGGCCTACCTCTACCTCAATGTGGCCTCATGCCCATGGAGGCTCACTTTGATCCTTCATGTGCTTCTGTGTCCCTCGGGGAAACTATGCCCACTCTCGGTCTGACCTGAGCTAAGGCTAAGGGATAGGCTTATCCACCTAGCATGAGCTACCTCCCTCGGCCTGGCTTAAGGGCTGGCCCTAAAGGGCTTATTTTTTTATAAAATCTGGCTTTCAAATTTACTAATTCATAAGAAAATTAATACATTCATTCTAAATATATAGAGAATAACTCAAATTTTATAAAACATGACTTTTTATTTAAACTTTGAAAGATTAAAGGATTCAATTTAAATTATAATTTGTTTTTACTAAAATTATTTATAAACACCATAGTTTTAAAATAAAAAGTTATAAATTTAAATTTAATGTATCCATGTGAAAACTTTTATACCAGTATTATAGAAATACAAAACATAGTTTGGTTTTATGTTTTAAGAAGGAGAACATTTACTAGATATTTAAAATATTTATAAGAAGTTTGAAATCCTAATCTCATTAAAATTACGTAAGTGTAAATATTAAATCATTTTCCTTTAAAAACTAATATTAATAGGTTTTGTTACATTTTCATAACTTAAATTTTTTTGAAAGACTACATTAGATATTTTTTATTAAACCACTAAAGAGACCAACGACCATAATTATAGTCATTAGAACTCAACGGTTACATACATATCCAATGGTTACCCAAGGGGTAATGGTTGGGTAGATCTCTTATAAAACCAAACATTAGGGTGTTCCAAAGTTCAAGATAAAAGAAGAAGATGGTTCTTGTTATACCATTGATGGTCAGTGTGGTTTTCATGATTGTTGTGGTGATGTTCTTCGTTATGACTATCCCAAGGGAGCTTCTCTATTTACCGGGTCTTGTTGTTGCTTTAGGGGGCCTTTCAATTGATCTAATAGGGTTTTTTGTAGGTATTTTTGGTTAACATAATTTCATTTTGATCTTGTTGTAATGTAAACACTTCGGTGTTCTTATTTAAATAAAAATCTTTGTGTCCATTTTGTATGTTTTATTCAGTTTGCATAAAAATAAAATAAATTAAAACCATATTATTATTATTATAAGAGAAATAAACTTCAGGGCATCATAGTTTCATTATTTTTTATATTAACCATTTTCCTAGAACTAACAATATAAGGAAATATCCACTAGTTTTTAATGAAAATTCAAGAATTTGAGTTGTTAAATCCCACAAGATCAACTCATTTCAATGAAATTTATTATGTATACAAAAAAGATCAGATATAGGTATTTAAAAGAAAATATAGGTCTTGAATTTTGGGTTATCATGTTAAACCCTTATAAATTAATTAAGGTAGACTTAGAAACTTTAACCAGATTTGATGCTATAAAATGCATTCTAAACTAAAAAGTTATGAATTGCATGTATTTTTATTAAATTAGAAATATTTATATCCATATTTCATCATGTGAAACAACATATGACATATGTAGGATCTTAAAATCCACTCTTCAAGGAATTGATAGGTTATAGATAACCAAGTTGGGCATTCATAGGGTTCATTTTCAAGAATTCATAATGAATAATCAAGAGAACATTTAATATATGTACAAAATATTCACTAAAATTTTAAATTGAATGGTTTTACTTATGGAAACCATGAATAATTAAATTCTTATTCAAATAATATCTTAATATCTACCAAAAAGGGGGGCACTCAAAGAAGGTTTTGATTGAAAAAAGTAAATTTTTTACTCAGTATTCAATGGATGAACTGATAGGATCACTTTTTCAATATGATATGGAGTTAAATAATAATAATTATGAAGAACATGAAAAAAATGAAATGTAATAGTAATAAATATAATGTTTCAAAATTAATATACTATGAGTTTAATAAAAAGATACATATCAAATCAAATTGTCCAAAATTGAAACAAGAAGGAAAAGACAAGAAATATAGAAGGAGTAAAAGATTAATATCATGGTGGATGTAGTTATATATAGGATTCAAACTAAATTAGTAATTATTATAATATTGTAAAATAATAAATCAATCTATTCTTGATGAAAACAATAATTAATATGGTAGAAACTGATTTTGATTCTAGTTTATATTATGAGTCTGATATTGAAACTAAAGCTAAAAAATTAACTGAACAAAATGAAAAGTTTTAAAATTATATTTTTTGAATGGAAAAACTATATAGATAATTTAAGATAAAATAATAAAATTAAAGAAGAAAATAAAAATTTAAAATTTTCTTCTTCAATCAATGTATGAGAGAAAAGGGTTACAAATTCTAAACTGATAAAGTCAAATATGAGAATGAAATAATTAAAGATTTCATTTCAAAAACTGGTGCAGATAAATATAAGAGAATTAATTTATTTTTGAATGATTTATAAAAAAATGAAAAGAAATATAAGAATATAAAATAATAAAAAGAGAAATTTAGAATTTCAGGATCATGTTTAAATGGGAAACATGTGATGGTCCAGATAAATTGTTCAAAAATAGAATGAAAATATTAAAAGGGAAATTACTAGATTAAAATAACCCTTATTTTTTTTTGTTCAAGGAAAATAAAAAATTTGATAAAATGATGGCTATGAACAAACCTAATAAAGATAAAACTGGATTTGGTTATAATATTAAAATTCATAATATGTTAAAGACTAATTTTGTTAAAATAATTAAAGGGAATGTCTCAAGATTTACATGATTTAGATGTAATTTAAAAGGTAATTATAAGAACCATTTTATATTAAGATTTACTCGGTCATTAGGTAATACCAATAATTCTATTTCTAGGAATCAATCTTCTAAACCCCCTATAATAAATGTCTTGAATCAGTATGGGTGCCTAAAAAGTTTATCCCTAATCCAATTGGACCCAAAATAGCTAGGGTAACAAAAAAAACTATCTCCTTAATCTATTTTATAGGAAATCTCCCTAAAGAGTTATATATGTACATAGTATATGGACATATGGTGTTCTAGTCACATTAACAATGATATTTATAAGTTTTTATCTTTTAATTCATGTGATGCAGGCACTATCACTTTCGGTGATAACTCTAAAAGAAAGTTTAGAGGTTTTAGAGAAGGAGGAATATTAAAATCTATTATAATTTATAAAGTACAACATGTAGAGGGATTAAAACACAATTTAATTTCTATATTTTAGATTTTTGATGATAAAATGAGTTTAATGTTTGAATATAACAAATATCCTGTTTATAAAGATAATACTATTTAATTTTATGATAATAGAAAAGAAAATATCTACTTTGTAGATTTTTCAGAACTAACCTAGCAAAATTAAAAGTGTTTAAATTTAATATAAATAAAGCATATTATTTAGCATATAAGGTTGGGAAATGTTTACCTTTGATAATTATACAAGTTGGGAAAACATGGATAGGTTCTGGAACTTCAAAAATTCAAAGAAAGTAATTATTTTGTGTTTCATTCTTGTCTAAAGGGTAAGAAACATAAAGAGACATTTAGATCTGTTAACAATATTAATAAAATAAGATGTCTATAAATACTTCATATTGATTTATTTAGAACCATGGGAACTATTTGATTAGGTAGTAAGAAATATTTTTTTATAATTGTAGACGATTTTAATATATTTTCATAGACTCGTTTCCTATTTCATAAAAGTGAAACCCAAAATAAGTTTGTTTATTTTTGTACACATATTAGCAATAAAAAATTTATTTTAATAAAATTAGTTTAAATTGATAATGGAAGATAATTTTTTAACATATATTTTGAGAAATTTTGTAAAGATAATGGATACTTTCATAATTTTTATGTTCTTAGAATGCCGTAATAAAATGGTGGTGTAGAGAGGAAATATATAACTATTAAAGAAATGGAGAGAACTATGCTAAATGAATTCAATTTACCAAAATGTCTTTTGGATAAATTAGTTAATACTTCCCACTATATCTTAAATAGAGTTTATGTAACGCCCCAACCCCGGTTACCAATAGTCGGTGAATTATTTTAATACATTGGCATGATTACAGGGAATCAAGTCCCCAAAGACCGATCAGTTTAACAGTCTTGGAAAATAGATTACATACATGAATGTTACATTACACATTAGAAAATAAAACACAAAATCAATGATCCTTTGAAAATGCCATTAATCCCCTATCTTAACCTTTCTTATCAATCATAATACACTTCTTGGAATCTTGGGAAAATAAAAATAAGAAAGGGGTGATCTCAAATGCTTAGTAAGGATAATAATATTGTGGAAACTTTCATAAATAAGCATAAACATTTAAGGCAATGTATAAGACTAAAATATAAGCCTTTTAAACATAAAATTCAGTATAATATGGCCAATATAAATCAAATAATTCCATTTACTTATTCACATGAATATTATACTAGTCGAATAATCACATGCAATATCAATAGCCAATTTCATAATGATGGAATGCATAACGCCAGACTTCATAACCACATAGTCAAGGTCTTGTCCCAAGACTATAAATAATATTTTTTCAAGGCTTTGTTCCAAGACACTAGTTTGTCTCATGAGACCTCCCGATGCATCGAGGATCTATAGCAGGCTCCACTGGTCACTTATTAATTCTAATTCTTTCCTCATAAGAAAGTTTGAAACATAAAATAAACATTCATATTAAAACTAGCAAACTAAATGTCAATAATTTATCCATAAAGAATGAATGGTATAAAAATAACACATTCATAGTCAAACATATAACAAAACATTCAATACAATATGGAATATTTTTATCATAATAAATCAACATCAAACAAGTTTAAAATCCATCAAATGATGTTGACATAGATGAAAATGATCAGTAAAATGCTTTGAGAGAAATACCCCTTTTTCATGAAATTGTTTAAAAGTCTCACAATTTATAATTTAATTTCGAAGATATTTTTGAATCAAAGTGTCCCATACCACTTTGAAACTTTTGAAAAGAATTATCATTTCAAAACATTCATGTCCATATAAATAAATCCTTAAAATCATTTTGAAAACATGAACATTAATAAAAAGTGTTTAGAAAGATAAATTTTTAAAACATTTAAATTGATGATATAGTTAAATAAACCATCCCATAAAACCATAAAATATTCCTTTTGAAAACATTTTTAGGAAATATGGGTATCGATGATAATTATTTCCCGGTAAATACTTACACGTAAACAATCTCGGATAATAATGAGATTGAGAAAATAACCCTTACCTTGCACTTTACTTTGGTCAAGGGTACGTTTAACCTCATATATAATTATAATAGTATGTTATTAAATTATACCAGAACCATATTCATATTTATTATATCATACATGATTCATTTATGACATTATACTACCCATTTAATAATGATTTCCGTGTTAAATTAACATTTCGGGTAATAATCGCTTTCTTTATCGTACGTGTTTTAACTTGTTATTCTTGATCGTATCATTTAGGTCATGATTTAAATACTTACAGAATATAAAACATGATTTATATATAATATATATTTAAAATATAAATATGTATAATACATTGATATATGAAATGGAAAATACTGTTTATGGAGACGGTAGGCTGTACGTATGCATAAACGTTGTTTCTGTTTTTATATCCTATTGAATGAAAGTAAGTGAATGAGATAAATATATATATATATATATATATATCCATTAGAATTATTATTTCATAGATTACATATTTATTAATAATATGTATTTTTATAATCATCGTTGAATGGTAAACGTGGAAATGAATCTCATCGTGTCATGGTGACTGTAAGTTGTACGTACGCATGAGTGACAATATCATTCTTTTGATGGTGAAATAATATATAATTTGATGGTATATTATATATAAAGAATCATTAACATGTTATATTTATTATTTACATCTATTATAATCATTATTATACCCATCCAAATAATGAAGTGTTTGAATAACAAACTACATCATGACATGGAGACGGTAAGCCGTATGTACACGTGTATGGTGACTTTTTCATTTATAGGATGGATAGATTAATTAATATTGTTGTACCTTATTTATAATAACATCTCAGTATGTAGAAGGTACTGGAGTTATTATTTTGGAATGGAAACAATAATGAAAGAGGAAGTGGAAGAAGAAAACAACTTGAAAGAGGTGATGAAATATTTACCTCTTCTTTAGTTTTTTCCTTTTGATTTGATAAAAAATGCCTCCTTAGGTTGGATTTATGACCAAGACAAGTTTGGCAGAGACAAATGGCTTTGGAGGTGTGAATCTAAGAGAAGGGGAAGTTCCCTTTTATAAGAGAGGTGAGAGTCACTTTAGGAAAAGATTAATGTATTAATTTATTATACAATCAGATTCAGTTTATAATGGCTACAAATGAATTTATTTAGATCCTTAGGTGGTTATGGGTTGAAATAATCTCAACCAATAAGTTTTATACAAGTTTAGGTCACAATTTTAACCTTATATTTTAGATTTAACTCTCAGTTAAATAATTTAACTTTTACCGTGTCTTCTTGTATTCTTAAACTATATGGTTAATAAACTTACTCTAAACTTCCAAGAGAACCTCTAGTGATTAATTAATGAAATATATAACATTATTTAATCCCTTTTTCCGAACCTTAGATTTTTAGGAATATTATGTCAACCAATAATATAGTATTTCTTTTAAAAACTATTTTATGTCAATTTTGAAACTATTTTGTATTTTTTTTGTTAAAATCATAACTGCATAATTACTTTAAAAAATTATTAAATCTACCCTAAAATGTCATATTAACCTATAAAATTAGTTTAATTCATCAAAAGTCTCAAATTAAATTTATTTGGGTATTTATAACATCAATTATTTTATTCTTTTATTGATAAGGTAATTTCTGCGTCATCATTGAGTCACAAATAAATTTAATTATTTAATGTCTAAAAATTATAAATAAAATATAATTATGTAGGAAATATTTTTATATTTATAATGAATATTTATAGTCTAATTTATATTATGTATAAACCTATATTAAAAATGTTTTAGTTAGGAAAACTTGAATTTAACACTTTTAACTCTTCTTTAAATTAAATAATAATAAATCTCCTAATCTAATACAAGTGGACCTAAAGGATAATATTTTATTCCTAAGGTTGTTTTTGGTCGAATTACACTTATCCAATATAATTAGGACATGTGTTAGGGTAAATATAATATCATTTTTAAACTTAATTACCCTATTTACTTTTAACCATGGTAAATAAAAGTCATAAGTTACTATTCACAAAAAAAATTATTTTCATCTTATTGAACCACACTTTACTTACTGAGATTAATATTTTCTCTCATAGTTTTGAAATTCAACTCATAGAAGCAGTAAAATTAAGTTTTATGCAAATTTTCAAATGCTCTTATATGGTGGGTAAAAGACGGTAAAAAGTTCAATAAAATTTTATATATCTAAACTTATTATAAAATGACTCCAATGAATTAACTTGAAAATATATAGGTATTATGTATCTATTTTTACCTAAAATAAATTAAAATAAAATAAATAATTACTTTAATAAAAAGTCGGTTTTAAACAACAACGCCTTGTTTTTCACTATTAATCAAAAATTGAAAGTTCTCAGAAAAATACCAAAAATTTATCAAAACTAAATTTTTATGTCCTGATTCTAAATAAGAAGTTTATTTTCTAAAATTGAATATATAAAAGTGTCAACTATTGGTTTTAAAAAGTGTTTTCCTATTAAAAGGCGGTAAAATTGCATTTTTGAAAAATACTTCTTTTATCTGAAAAATGAATTTGTTCTCATATTATGTCTACGAAATACATAATATGGATTCTAAAATTTTATAGAGTATATAAAATTCAAAATTCAGTTAACACTATTCATAACCGCTTTTTGAACGACTGGTTTGGTAAGTTGTGGTGTGCTAAAACTCAGTGTTGTGTGTTGAGCAAGTTCTTTAATTACTTTGAAGAGATAACGTACTATGAAATCTTGGGGTGTTAAATTCTTCCCTCCTTAAATAAATTTCACCCTCATAATTTGAAATTTTTCTTTGAAAATAAAAGGTTAAAAATAGAAAATACCATTGTAGAATACCCACATCGAAAATTGGGTTAATAAAATTTAGTCTTAATAAGAGGGGAAGGGAAATGAATAGTCATCACAAAATTATGATCTCAATTAGGAGAAAATTGGTGGAAATTAGAGACACATAATTAGAGGAAAAATGTAAATATTTATAAGGAGTGATTGAGGTCATCAATCACAAACAAGTGTAAAATTGAGGGGCCCAAATCCATCAATCTATGATGACTTAAAATATCATTGGTTCAACAAAACATAAGGTATTAGTATAACACATTTTTTGTTTTAAGATCCCTTCCCAAAAGATTAAGAATTAATTTATTCATATAATAAGAGGAAAAATATATAATTGACAAGTATGGTATCATCCTTCAACTAATTCCAACCACAAACTCATCTTTCACTCCAAAAGATAATAGAATTCAAAAATATTCTATTTATGGTTATCGTATAGGGTTCCAAAAATAATGAATTTATAATTAATTTGTCATACTATTTAAAAAACTACATTATATAAAATTGGACATCAAGTAGGTTAGTGGTAGGTGAAGCACCCTTGTCTCCATTCGGTTGTGGTTTCAAGTCTCGTGGCCTTGCCGGACGCGACGGGTTGTTGCCCAACCTCTGGGTTGTCCTTTTTTATGACAATCCAAAAATAATCTCAAGAAATGATTTAACCTTAACAATAGTATACAATTTCAAGCTTAATAAATTTAAACCCTTAGACTTATCAAAAATACTTCTGTCCAAAATCACAATCCAAAATTTATAAGGTAAACACAATGAATATCCTTTTTTCCATGTAATAACATGTGAATGCCTTCATCATGTATTCTTTTAAAACACAGAAACACCCTGAATTACCATAAAACCTTATTGATTAAATTCATGCTCTCTTATTCCTTATAGAATACTAGATACACTCCTTATATCCAAAAATGTTGTAAACTCAAACAATGATGGAATATACAAACCATTAATCAGTTCCAAGGCAGTCAAGAATATCCAATATAATTTATCCAAATCAACCATCTCTTATTCCCAAATCACTACCTCAGTATCAGGAACATATTAAGTTTTATCTTTCCTTCAACCATGTATTTTCCAAAAAAAATTAACTTGTTATTGAGTCACTTTTCTTAATCTCAAATCCTCAATCAAATAATACTGTAGTACAATCCTTATTTATTAATATAACCAGTACATCTTTGATACAAAACTCATATGAAATAATTATTTAATAACAACGTAACAACACTAGTCATTCCTCTTCATCTGTAGTATTATCATAACTTGATTATTATCTAATAGCATCATTTAGGGCATACTCTGATGATTTGTAAATTGATTCGTGTAGTGTCCTAACTCCTTTAGATGAAGCATTATACCTTTCAAAACCTTTTTCTTACCCTTGCAATCATGTACTTGGTGTCCTTTTTCTTCACACTTATAAAAAACTCCTATTCCCTTAAATCATTTACCAAGGTGATTATTTCCACAATTATCACATATGGTAAAATCCTTCTTTACCCTCTTCCCTTTATCCATATTTCTCTCTACCTTCCTTTTCTTCTCTTGCTTCCCTTCAAAGATATAGGACTCGGATAATTCTTTACTTATCTTATTAACACATGATATTATTTCTTCATATGATGATAATACATGGGAGACTATTTCCTTTCTAAATGTTATCTTAATACCATGAAATATATGATCCTTCTTACTCTTTGGATCATGCGTATTGCTGGAGTTCTCATTCCATATCCTGGGCACCATTTCTAAACAATGGCATACACTATGTTAGTTTTATGAATCGCAATGCATAATTCCAAACTTCTAAAATACCTAACATAAATTGAAAATATTATGCATATAATCTATAATCATAAAAAAAATTCTTTGAGAAATTATTTACTCATAAATCCTTCATAATGGCTTATAATGAAAATGTAAATTATCCTAATTATATCCCCTAGGAGTGTCATAACCAAGAGTGCAGCAAGGCCTATTGTCGTGCACCAGTTCCCCTTCAAGTCTAGATCAAAGTGGTGTTTTCAGGTTTTACCCCTAGGTACATCTATGCCAGAGTCACCTCTACCTACTCATATCCATACAAGGATGTATTGCTTGGAAAACTCACAAAATCTCTACAGTACCAAAAATCTAGGAAGTTCTTCTATACTAATCCTCAAAGTTTATCTTAAGGTAATGTTCTCTAATCATAGTTTATCTAAATCTATTTCCAAGGTTGTTTCTAAACTTCCTATAATACCAACTATAATACCCTGACCCTAGTTACCCATATTCGGTGCATTATTTTAATACATTGGAATGATTACAAGGAATCAAGTCCCAAAAGACCGATTAGTTTAGTAGTCTTGGAAAATCTATTACATACATGAATGTTACATTACACATTAGAAAATAAAACACAACATCAATGATTCTTTGGGAATGCAATTAATCCCCTGTCTTAACCCTAATTTTCAATCATAATACACTTCTTGGAATCCTGGGAAAATAAAACATAAGAAAGGGGTGAGCTCATATGCTCAGTAAGGATAACAATATAGTGGAAACTTTCATAAATAATCATAAACATTTAAGGCAATGTATAAGACTAAAATATAATACTTTTAAACTTAAAATTAAGTATAATAGGGATAATATAAATCAAATAATTCCATTTACTTATTCAAATGGATGTTCTACTAGTAGAATAATCACATGTAATATCAATAGCCAATTTCATAATGATGGAATGTATAATGTCACACTTCATAACTAGATAGTCAAGGCCTTGTTCCAAGACTACAAATAAGATTTTCTCAAGGCCTTGTGCCAAGACACTAGTTTGTCTCATGAGACCTATTGATGCATCAAGGAGCTATAGTGGGATTCATCCATCACTTACTAAGTCCAATGCATTCCTCATATGAAAGGTTAAAACATAACATAAACATTTTTATTAAAACTAGCATACGAAATGTCAATAATTTATCCATAAAGAATGAATGGTATAAAAATAAAACATCCATATTCAAGAATATCACAAGACCTTCAATACAATATGGAATATTTGTATCATAATAAATCAACTTCAAACAAGTTTAAAATCCATCAAAGGATTTTGACATAGATGAAAATGATCAGTAAAATGCTTTCAGAGAAATACCCCTTTTTAATGAAATAGTTTAAAAGTCTCACAATTTATAAAGGAAGTAATTTAGAATATATTTTTTAATAAAATTGTCTCATACCACTTTGAAACTTTTGAAAATAATTATCATTTCAAAACATTAATGTCCATATAAATAAATCCTTATAATCATTTTGAAAACATGGACATTAATTAAAAGGGTTTAGAAAGATAAATCTTTAAAACATTTAAAATGGTGATATAGTTAAATATAACCTCCCATAAAACCATAAAATATTACTTTTGAAAACATTGCTATGAAATATGGGTATCTATGATAAGTATGACCCACTAAATACTTACACATAAACAATATCGGATAATAATGAGATTGAGGAAATAACCCTTACCTTGCACTTTCCTTTGGTCAATGGTACGTTTAACCTCCTGTATAATTACCTTAGTATGTTATTATATTATAACAGAACCATATTCATATTTATTATATCATACATGATTATTTTATGACTTTATACTACCCATTTAATAATTATTTCCATGTTAAATTAACATTTCGGGTAATGATCGGTTTCTTTATCGTACGTGTTTTAACTTGTTCATCTTGATCGTATCATTTAGATCACGATTTAAATAATTCAAGAAAATAAAACATTATTTATATATAATATATATTTAGAATATAAATATGTATAATAGACAGATATTTGAAATGGAAAACACCGTTTATTGAGACGATAGGTCATACGTACGCATAAACGTTGTTTTAGTTTTCATACCGTATTGAATGGAAGTAAGTGAATGAGATAAATGTAAATAAATACATAAATACATACATATATATATATATATATATTTCCATTATAATTATTATTTCATATATTACATTCTTATTAATAATATGTATTTTTATAATCATCTTTGAATGGAGAACGTGGAAATGAATCTCATCGTGGCGTGGAGACGGTAATCTGTGCGTACGCACGAACGGCAATATCATTCTTTTGATGGTGAAATCGTATATAATTGGATGGTATATCATATTAAAAAAATCCGTAACATGTAATATTTATTATTTACATCAGTTATAATCATTATTATAACCATTCAAATAATGAAGTGTTTGAATAACAAACTACACCACGATGTGGAGACGGTAATCTGTATGTACGCATGTATGGTGACTTTTTCATTTATAGGATGGATAGAGTAACGAATATGGTTATACATTATTTATAATAACATCTCAGTATGTATGAGGTAGTGGAGTTATTATTTTGATATTTAATCAACAATGAAAGAGGAAGTGGAAGAAGAAAAGAACTTGAAAAAGGTGATAAAATATTTACCTCTTTTTCGGGTTCTTTCTTTTGATTTGATCAAAATAGCTCCTTATATTAGATTTATGACCAAATTTATGAATCTAGAATTAATTTAGGATAGTTTAGAGGATATTTGGGTAGGTTTTGGCCAAGCCAAATGGATTTGGAGGTGTGAATTTGAGAGAAGGGGAAGTTCCATTTTATAAGAGAGGTGAGGGTCACTTTAGGAAAAGATTAAAGTATTAATTTATTATACAATAATATTCGGTTTATAATGGATAAAAATGAATTTATTTAAATACTTATGTGTTTATGGGTCTAAATCCTCTTAACCAATAGGTTTTATACAAGTTTAGGTTACCATTTTAACCTTTTCTTTTAGATTTAACTCTTAGTTAAATAATTTAACTTTTACCGTGTCTTCTTGTATTCTTACACTATATGGTTAATAAACTTACTCTAAACTTCAAAGAGAACCTAAATTGGTTCATTAATTACATATATAATATTATTTAATCCATTTGGATGAACCTTATATTTTTAGGAATATTATATCAACCAACAATATAGTATTTGTTTTATAAACTATTTTATGTCAATTTTGACACTATTTGGTATTTGTTTTTTTGTTAAAATCATAAAAGCATAATTACTTCCAAAAAAATTGATTGAATCAACTATAAAATTTCATATTAACCTATAAAATTATTTTAATTCATCAAAAGTCTCAAATTATATTTATTTGGGTATTTATAATATCAATTATTTTAATCATTTATTAATAAGGTAATTTATGCATCATCATTGTGTCACAAATAAATTTAATTATTTAATGTATAAAAATTATAAATAAACTAAAATTATGTATGAAACCTTTTTATCTTTCTAATGAATATTTATAGTTGAATTTATCTTATGTATAACCCTATATTAAAAATGTTTTAGTTATGAAAACATGAATTTAACACTTTTAACTCTTCTTTAAATTAAATAATAATAAATGTACTAATCTAATAAAAGTGTACCTAAATGATCATATTTTATTAATAAGGTTTTGTTTGGTCTAATTAAAGTTATCCAATAGAATTAGGACATGTTTTAGGGTAATTATAATATCATTTTTACCCTTAATTACCCTATTTACTTTTAACTGTGGTAAATAAAAGTCAAAAGTTATTATTCACCAAAAATTATTTTCATCTTATTGAACCACATTTTAATTACTAAGATTAATATTTTCTCTAAGATTTTTGAAATTCAACTCAAAGAAGTGGTAAAATTATGTTTTATGTAAATTTTCAAATGCACCTAGAAGGTGGGTAAAATACGGTAAAAAGTTCAATAAAATTTTATATATCTAAAATTATTATAAAATTACTCCAATGGATTAAATTGAACATATATAGGTATTATGTATCTATTTTGGCCTAAAATAAATTAAAATAAAATAACTAATTACTTAAATAAATAGTCGGTTTTAAACAATAACGCGGTGTTTTTCACTATTCATCAAAAACCGAAAGTTTACAGAAAAATACCAAAAATTTATCGAAACTAAATTTTTTATGTCCTAATTCTAAAGAAGAAGTTTATTTGGTAAAATTGAATATATAAAAGTGTCAACTATTGTATTTAAAAATGGTTCTCCTATTAAAAGGTGGTCAAATTGCATTTTTGAAAAATACTTCTTTTATTTAAAAAATGAATTTGTTCTCATATTATTTCTAAGAAACACATAATATGGATTCTAAAATTTTATAGAGTATAAAAAATTCAAAATTCAGTTAACACTATTCATAACCACTTTTTGAATGGCTAGTTTGGTAAGTTGTGGTGCGCTCAAACTCAGTGTTTCCTGTTGCGTAAGTTATTGAATTAATTTGAAGAGGTAATGTACTATGAAATATTGGGGTGTTACATTCTATCCTCCTTCAATAAATTGAATCCTCACAATTTTAAATTTTTATTTGAAAATAAAAGGTTAAAAATATAAAATACCTTTGTGGAAAACCCACATCAGAAATTAGGTTAATAAAATTTAGTCTTAATAAGAGGGAAAGGGAAATGAAAAGTCACCACCAAATTATGATCTCAATTAGGAGAACATTGGTGGAAGTTAGAGACACATAATTAGAGGTAAAACATAAATATTTATAGGGATTGATTGAGGTCACCAATCACAAACAATTTCAAAATTGAGGGCCTTCAAGCCAAAAATCTATGATGATTTAAAATATCATCGGTTCAACAAAACATAAGGTATTAGGATAACACATTTTTGGTTTTAAGATACCTTCCCTAAAGTTTAAGAATTAATTTATTCATAGAATAAGAGGAAAAAATATATAATTTACAAGTAGGGTATCATCCTTCAATTAATTCCTACCACAAACTCATCTGTCACTCCAAAATATGATAGAATTCAAAAATATTCTATTTATCGTAATCATATAGGGTTCCAAAAATAATGAATTTATAATTCATTTTTCATACTATTTAAAAAAACAATATTACACAAACCATGACATCACGTAGGCCAGTGGTAGGTGATGCACCCTTGTCGCACTTCGGTAGCGGGTTCAAGTCTCATGGCCTTGACGGACGTGATGGGTTGTCGCCCGAACTCCGGGTTGTCCTTTTTTATGAAAACCCAAAAATAATCTCATGAAATGATTTAACCCTAACAATAGTATCCAATGTCAAGCTTAATCGATTCCAACCTTTAGACTTATCAAAAATACTTCTGTCCAAACTCACAGTCCAAAATTTATAAGGAAGGTAAACACAATGAAGATCATTTTTTCCACGTAATAACATGTGAATACCGTCATCATGTATTATTTTAAAACACAGTAACACCCTAAATTACCATAAAACCTTATTGATAACATTCATGCTCCCTTATTCCTTATAGAATACTGGATATACTTCTTATATCCAAAAAAATTGTAAACTCCAACAATGATAGAATATAAAAACCATTAATCAGTTCCAAGGCAGTCAAGAATATCCAGTGTAATTTATCCAAATCAACCATCTCTTATTCCCAAATCACTACCTCGGTATCTGGACCATATTAAGGTTTATCTTTCCTTCAACCATTTGTTTTCCAAAAAGTTTAACTTATTGTTGAGTCACTTTTCTTAATCTCAAATCCTCAATCCAATAGTATTACAGTACAATCCTTATTTATTAATATAACTAGTACATTGTTGATAAAACACTCAAATGAAATAATTATTTAATAACAATGTAATAACACTAGTCATTCCTCTTCATCTTTGGTAGTATTATAACTTGATTATTATCAAATAGCATCATTTGGGGCATAATCTGATGATTTGGACATTGATTCACATAGTGTCCCAACTCCTTGCAGATGAAGTATTGTAACTTTGAAACCTTTTTCTTACCCATGCAATCACATACTTGGTGTCCTTTTTCTTCACACTTAAAACATACTCTAATTCCCTTTAAGAATTTACCAAGGTGATTATTTCCAAAATTATCACATATGGGAAAATCTTTCTGTCCCCTCTTCCCTTTATCCATATTTCTCTTTACCTTCCTTTTATTCTCTGGCTTCCCTTCAAATCCATAGGACTCAGAGAATTCTTTACTTATCTTATTAACACATGATATTATTTCTTCATATGATGATAATACATGGGAGACTATTTGATTTATAAATGTGTTCTTAATACCATAAAACATATGATCCTTCTTACTCTATGGATCATGTGTATTACTGGAGTTCTCATTCCATCTAATGGGTGCCATTTCTAAACAATGGCATACACTAGGTTAGTTTTATGAATCACATTGCATAATTCCAAACTTGTAAAATACTAACGTAAATTGAAAAGATTATGCATATAATCTATAATAATAAAATGTTTTCTTTGAGAAAGTATTTATTCCTAGATCCTTCATAATGGATTGTAATGAGAATTTGAATTATCCTAAGCATATCCCCTGGGAGTGTCATAACCAAGAGTGCAACAAGGATCATTGTCATGCACCAGTTCCAGTTCAAGTCTAGCTCAAAGGGGTGTTTTCAGGTTTTACCCTTAGGTACATCTTTGCTAAAGTCTCCTCTACCTACTCGTATCCAGACAGGGATGTATTGCTTGGAAAACTCAAAAAATCCCTACAGTACCAAAATTCTATGAAGTTCTTTTATACTAATCCTCAAATTTTATCTTAGGGTAATGTTCTCTAATCAGATTTTATCTAAATATATTTCCAAGGTTGTTTCTAAAATTCCTCTAATACCAACTATAATGCCCGGACCCCAGGTACCCATAGTTGGTTCATTATTTTAATACATTGGAATGATTACAAGGAATCAAGTCCCGAAATACCGGTTTAGCAATCTTGGAAAATATATTACACACATGAATGTTACATTACACATTAGAAAATAAAACACAAAATCAATGATCCTTCGATAAATCCATTAATCCCCTAGCTTAACCCTACTTATCAATCATAATAAATTTCTTGGAATACTGGTAAAATAAAACATAAGAAAGGGGTGATATCAGATGTTCAGTAAGGATAACAATATAGAGGAAACTTTCATAAATAAGCATAAATATTTAAGGCAATGTATAAGACTATAACATAAGCCTTTTAAACTTAAACTTTATCATAATATGGCCAATATAAACCAAATAATTCCATTTACTTATTCACATGGATATTCTACTAGTCCAATAATCACATGCAATATCAATAGCCAATTTCATAATGATGTAATGCATAATGCCAGACTTCATAACCACATAGTCAAGGCCTTGTGCCAAGACTAAAAATATATTTTTTCAAGGCCTTGTGTGAAACACTAGTTTTTCTCATGAGACCTATCGATTCATCTATGAGATATAGCAGTCTCCACCGGTCACTTACTAATTCCAATTAATTCCTCATATGAAAGGTTGAAACATAATATAAACATTTGTTTTAAACTAGCATACGAAATGTCAATAATTTATCCATAAATCATGAATGGCATAAAAATAACACATCCACAGTCAAACATATCACAAAACCTTCAATACAATATGGAAGATTTGTATCATAATAAATCAACTTCAAATAAGTTTAAAATCCATCAAAGGATGTTGACCTAGATGAAAATGATCAGTAAAATGCTTTGAGAGAAATACCTATTTTTTATGAAATCGTTTAAAAGTCTCACAATTTATAAAGGAAGTCATTTAGAAGATATTTTTGAATCAAATTTTCCCATACCACTTTGAAACTTTTGAAAATAATTATCATTTCAAAACATTAATGTCCATATAAATAAATCCTTAAAATCATTTCGAAAACATGGACATTAATTAAAAAGGTTTAGAAAGATAAATCTTTAAAACATTTAAAATGATGATATAGTTAAATAGACCCTACCATAACACCTTAAAATATTACTTTTGAAAACAATTTTCTGAAATATTGGTATCGATGATAATTATGTCCCATTAAATACTTACACATAAACAATCTCGGAAAATAATGAGATTGAGGACATAACCCTTACCTTGCACATTCCTTTGGTCGAGGGTACGTTTAACCTCATGTATAATGACCATAGTATGTTATTAAATTATAAAAGAACCATATTCATATTTATTATATCATGCATGATTCATTTATGACTTTATACTACCCATTTAATAATGATTTCCATGTTAAATTAACATTTCGGGTAATAATCGATTTCTTTATCGTACGTGTTTTAACTTGTTATTATTTATCGTATAATTTAGATAATAATTTAAATACTTCCAGAAAATAAAACATTATTTATATATAATATATATTTAGAATATAAATATGTATAATATATAGATATATGAAATGGAAAACACCGTTTATGGAGATAGTAGGTCGTACGTACGCATAAATGTTGTTTTTGTTTTCATATCGTATTGAATAGTAGTGAATGAGATAAATGTGTATATATATATATATATTCTATTAGAATTATTATTTCATATATTACATACTTATTAATAATATGTATTTTTATAATCATCATTGAATGGTGAACATGGAAATGAATCTCATCGTGTTGTGGATACGATAAGCCGTACGTACGCATGACCGATAATATCATTCTTTTGATGGTGAAATAGTATATAATTGGATGTTATATCATATATAAAGAATCATTAACAAGTTATATTTATTATTTAAATCAGTTATAATCATTATTATACCCATCCAAATAATGAAATGTTTGAATAACAAACAACACCATGACGTGAGGACGATAAGCCGTACGTACGCACGTATGGTGACTTTTTAATTTATAGGATGGATAGAATAATGAATATGGATGTAACTTATTTATAATAACATCTCATTATGTATAAGGAAATGGATTTATTATTTTGGTATGGAAACAACAATGAAAGAGGATGTGGAAGAAGAAAAGAACTTGAAAGCGGTGATGAAATATTTTCCTCTTCTTCAGGTTCTTCCTTTTTATTTGATCAAAAGGGATACTTAGGTTGGATTTATGACCAAAGGAAGGCCTATAGGATGAAGGTAGGATAGTTTAGAGGATATTTGGGTAGGTTTTGGATGATAAAAATTGCTTTGGAGGTGTGAATTTGAGAGAAGGGGAAGTGACCTTTTATAAGAGAGGTGAGGGTCGCTTTAGGAAAAGATTAAAGTATTAATTTATTATACAAGAATATTCGGTTTATAATAAATAAAAATGAATTTATTTTGAGAATTAGGTGTTTATGGGTCTAAATTCTCTCAACCAATAGGTTTTATACAAGTTTAGGTTACCATTTTAACCTTATCTTTTAGATTTAACTCTCAGTTAAATAATTTAACTTTTACCGTGTCTTCTTGTATTCTTACAGTATATGGTTAATAAACTTACTCTAAACTTCCAAGAGAAACTAAAGTGGTTCATTAATGACATATATAATATTATTTAATCCCTTTTTAGGAAAATTATATTTCTAGGAATATTATATCAACCAACAATATATTATTTAATTTAAAAACTATTTTATTTGAATTTTGACACTATTTGGTATTTGTTTTTTTGTTAAAATCATAATAGCATAATTACTTCAAAAAAATTGATTGAATCAACCCTAACATGTCATATTAACCTATAAAATTATTTTAATTTATCAAAAGACTAAAATTACATTTATTTGGGTATTTATAATATCAATTATTTTAATATTTTATTAATAAGGTAATTTCTGCATCATCATTGTGTCACAAATAAATTTAATTATTTAATGTCTAAAATTATAAATAAAATACCATTATGTAGGAAATATTTTTATATTTCTAATTAATATTTAAAGTTTAATTTATATTATGTATAACTCTATATTAAAAATGTTTTAGTTATGAAAATTTGAATTTAACACTTTTAACTCTTCTTTAAATTAAATAATAATAAATGTCCTAATTTAATCCAAGTGGACCTAAAGGATCATATTTTATTCCTAAGGTTGTTTTTTGTCTAATTAAGCTTATCCAATAAAATTAGGATATGTTTTCAGGTAATTATAATATCATGTTTACCCTTAATTACCCTATTTACTTTTAACGGTGGTAAATAAAAGTCAAAAGTTACTATTCACCAAAAATTATTTTCATCTTATTGAACCAAATTTTACTTAAAGAGGTTAATTGTGTCTATTGGATTTTTTAAATTCGACTCATAGAAGCGATAAAATTAAGTTTTATGCAAATTTTCAAATGCTTCTATAAGGTGGGTAAAAGACGGTAAAAAGTTCAATAAAATTTTATATATCTAAACTTATTATAAAATGACTCAAATGAATTAAATTGAACATATATAGGTATTATATATATTTTTTTACCAAAAATAAATTAAAATAAAATAACTAATTACTTAAATAAAAAGTCAGTTTTAAACAATAACGCGGTGTTTTTCACTATTCATTAAAAATTCAAAGTTTTCAGAAAAATACCAAAAATTTATCGAAACTAAATTTTTATATCCTTATTCTAAAGAAGAAGTTTTTTTGTCAAATTGAATATATAAAAGTGTCAACTATTGGATTTAAAAAGGGTTCTCCTATTAAAAGGTGGTAAAATTGCATTTTTGAAAAATACTTCTTTTATCTAAAAAAATGAATTTGTTCTCATATTATGTCTAAGAAACACATAATATAGATTCTAAAATTTTATATAGTATATAAAATTTAAAATTCAGTTAATACTATTCATAACCGCTTTTTGAACGGCTATTTTGGTAAGTTGTGGTGCGCTCAAACTCGGTGTTGCGTGTTGCGCAAGTTATTGAATTACTTTGAAGAGGTAACGTGTTATGAAATATTGTGGTGTTACAGTTTACATTATACCCATTTTAAATAAAACTTCTTTTGAACTATTTAAATAAAAAAACCAAATATTGGTCACATTAAATTTTTTGGTTGTAGAGTTTATATTTTAAATACTAAATGTAATTTGGAAAAGTTTGATTCTAATAGTGATGAAATTATTTTTCAAGGATATTCAAATAATAGTAAATATTATAGATTAGATAATAAGAGAACCATGTCATTGGTGGAATCTATGCATGTAATGTTCATTGAAAATAATGAAAAATAGAATGCATATTCTGATAATCCTGATGAAGTATTTAAAGAGTTCGATTTTGGTAAATATAAACATGAAAATGATAATGCATTATTTGATAGGGAGATCATATCATATTTAATATGATCCTTTAAATTAGAAAACTTATAGAGATCATTTCTTAAAAAATGTAATCATAAATATTGAATCTGGAATAAGAACTAGAAAATTATCTTTTAATTTTTTTACATATTATTAATTTGTTACTAATTTTGTGCCTATTAATGTTAAATAAGAATTGAATTATTCAAATTGTATAATTATATGCATGATAAACTTAACCAATTTAAAAGAAATAATGTTCGGGATTTGGTTGAGTTTCCTGAAGACAAAAAATCCATTGGAACCAAATGAATTTTTCAAAATAAAATGGGTCAGTTTGGTAATATAGAAAGAAATAAAGATAGACTAGTTACGTAAGGATATTTATTAGAATAAGGTGTTGATTTTTAATATTCATTTTCACTAGTTTCTAGGATATAATCCATTAAAATTCTTTTAGATTTTGATTATAATCAAAATTTTAAATTTTTTCAAATGGATATAAAAAGTACATTTTTAAATGGTGTAATTTCTGAAGAGGTGTTTTTAATAAACCACCTAGTTTCAAAAATTATGAACTTCCAAATCATGTTTTCAAACTATCTAAATTTTTTGTATATTCTAAATTAATCTCCAAGTTCTTGGTAAGATATGCTAACTATATTTTTATTATAAAATGTTTTTAATAAAAGAAAGTTGATCCAAATTTATTTATAAAGAAATTTTATAATGATATTTTAATTGTACAAATATATATTGATGATATTGTATTTGGATATAAAAATGATATCATTAGTACTGAATTTTTGAAAATAATGACAAATAAATTTGATATCAGCTAAATATATGAATTAAAATTTTTCCTTGTTATTCAAATTTTACAAATAAAAGATGGAATATTTCTAAATATAAGAAAATATATTTAATATTTGGTTGAAAATTTAAATCTTGATTCAAGAAAAAATATGTGAAACCTAATGATAACTAACTCTAAACTGGATATGGATGAATCTAGAAAAATCATTAAATGATAGAATTTATAGAGGAATGATTGGAATCCCACTTTATTTGATTGCATCAAGGCTTGATATTATGTTTTCATTCTGCATGTGTGAAATATATCTGTCTAATCCAAAATAAATTCATTTTAAATAATTTAAAATAATAATTATATATGTTAAATTAATTGTTAACACTAATCTGTTTTACTCCGATCCGAATTTTTTCAAATTTTTATCATATCTTAACTCTTATCTTATAGGTTGTAAAACTGACAGAAAAAGCACATCTTGTAAGTGTCAATTACTCAACAATTTTTTAATATCATGGATTTCTAAAAAAAATTGTTCCATTATCCATATCTGAGGATGAGTATAGTTTTTTTGAAAATCTTTATGCTCAAATACTTTTATAAAATAAACTCTATCTGGTTTCATTGTTTATTTAGAAAAAATTTCAATATATTGTGAGAATATTTCTATTATCTCAATATCTAAAAATTACTTAAAATGTTATAGGAAAAAATATATTGATATTAGATTTCATTATTTTAAGATATTGTGTTAATAAAGGTGATATCATTCTTGAATTTATCCCAATAGAAAAACAACTTCAAAATATCTTTTCTAAACCAGTAGATTATGTGAGGTTTGAGAAATTGAAGTTTGAACTGGGGTTGATGGATATTTAGCTTATGTGAGAATGCCAATTATCTATTTTAATGTTCTTATATATATATTAAAAAAGTTTGAATTTAGGTGGAGTTATCTTGATAATTATTTTTAAATGTGATTTTAACATTATAAGAATGTGTGGTTCCTATTTTGATTAACAACTTTTTGATTATTTATGAAGGAGAATTTTTTCCTTAATAATTTTTTTTCTTTTTGATAAATCTTCAAAAGGGGGATAATTTTTTGATTTTGAATACATGTTTAAATAAATTTTTGGTTTTTTAATTTATAAAAATGAATAGATTGTTAGTTTATGAATTTTTTTTATAAATTGTTTTTATTAATTACAACTCCTATCATTTATTTTTAAATACTTTTATTGAATTTAATTGTTCTTCATTTATTCTTATTATTTTTATTATTATATATGATTATTTTTTAACCTTATGAAAATTTATTTTTCTAAGTATTTTATTTACCCTTATGTAGCTTTAAAGTACCATTATATAGCTTTAAAGTACCCATGAAAAGCATTCACATGCCCTTACGTACCTTGGATTTACACTTACATAGATTTGAAGTACCCTTACGCAATCTTGTTATACCATTATATAAGTTTTCCTATAACTTTATGTAAGCTTTCATGTACCTTTACATAAAGTTTATAAATTCTATTTTACCCTTACGTATGTTTCTTAAACTTCATATTACTATTATGAAATACTTAGAAACAGTAGGTTACCTTTATAAAAATATCAGGTTACCCTTACGCGAGTATCAGAATACCTTTATGTGGGTATTGGAAAACCTAAAATAACCTTATGTGAGATTTATAATACCTTTACATGGGATTAATGAATTTCATTTTACCTTTACACAGCGTACATTCTACCTTTACACAACTTGTGATTTACATTTACATGGCACATAGTTACAATTATGCATATGTAAAAAATTGGTCTACCTTTACATAACTGATATAATTTAGTACTTACCCTTGCGTAAGTGTTTTCACTTACCCTTATGTAGACTGTATAACTTGAAGCCTACCTTTATGCATAAATTTTAAAGTTAATCTTACTTTTACACGACTCATTTAAACTCTTATTTACCTTTACACATAGATTCTTTCTACCTATACACAATACAAGGAATACATATCTTACCCATGAACATAAGAAAAATGATCTCAAATTCAATGCTCAGTATTTCACTATAACACGCTATTCTAGCGGTTGTAATGTCCTGACTCAGGATCCAAAAAATAGTGCCCTGATTTTTTTGGTTATTTGGACTCAAGAACACCTCCTCATATAATAGAGGCTGCCAAAAAATTGAGGGTCTAATGATGGTACAGTGGGAAGACTATACCCTCTAGGTCAGTGATAAATACAGCCGAAGCATAATGAAATAAAATTAAGAGTGATGGGAGATAATAATAATAAATAAAAATAATTAATAAATTGATAAAATGATAGATAACTCAACCAATGCCAAATATACATCCATGCATGAACATGTTGAGTCATAAT
Organism: Viscum album; assembly: GCA_963277665.1. Classification (NCBI taxonomy): domain Eukaryota; kingdom Viridiplantae; phylum Streptophyta; class Magnoliopsida; order Santalales; family Viscaceae; genus Viscum; species Viscum album. Next base: position 152,821,927 of record OY728138.1, read on the forward strand.
GCAAGGAGACATCACCCAAAATATACATACAATAGAGATATAGTAATAAGGATAAATAAATAAGTAAAATGATCTAACTCTAGAAGGAAACTCGGGTACACGCTCAGCTACTAATCTAAATCCCCCTATGTCCAATCTTAGTCCACAAATAAAAACAACCCATAGAATAGTCAAATTCCTAACTTGAAACCATGATTTGTGTCGGTGTACCAAATGGTGGCCTGAATAGGGTTTGAGAAAAACTTAGTAGGCCACCACTAATGGTGTCTAATGCATATCCAGTCAGTGAATATAAAATAAGAAGTGTACAGGTATATCATAAGTAAAGAAATGCAGTAAATGTGGACCCATTTCACACTTTGGTTTCACAAGGAATACATGGATGACTATAACTCCTTCAGCCTAAGTCAGAATATCTCTGAACATTCCATCATATATATATATATAGACACACACACACACACACACTAGAAAGGACTTGAGGCTTAAAACCCAGGCATCTATAAAGGGTTATCATCTAAGTCTCATACTTTAATTAATGGATTCCATGCCCAAAGATCTTAGATAAAAGGTAAGTAATGTTATTCCCAATAACTTTATATGAAATATAAAGGTAAGATTCATTAGGGCCAATCCTCTCAATTATTTTAATGTGAAACACCATGTCTAAAGGATTTAATAAGTAATGAGGAAAGTCAGGTCCAATGATCTTAATCAATAACATGGAATACCATGTACAATGATCTCAAATAGTAATGTGAAACACCCTATCCAATGATTTAAATATATGAAAAGGGAATCTCTACCCGGTAACAAGGAACCCCATGTCCAGTAATTTCTATTAAGTGATTGGGAAGTCTATTTCCAACATCACCTTACCATTTATAATCATTCAAATTACACTACCACATATTTGGTCAAGGGATGTATCGGGTTTCATTAGTGATAAGCAAAAAAGCGCAGATAAAAGGGGGCCTTTATCAGTGCTAGCTAAAAGTGCTGATAAATCAGCCCTTTATTATCACTAACAAAGAGTTGATTTATCACTTCTATTATGATCACTGATAAAAGTTTTTAATAAAAAATATTATTAATTTATATAAAATTATTATATTTATATTCAAAAATAATGTTTATTTGTATACATTAAATAAAAATGCATGTTTATAATTAATATATATTTTTAATAGTTCAAATATATATATATAATGTTTAAAAAAGTATTTATAGGATTATAATTAAAGAAATGTATATTTAAATAATTATAAGATTATAATAAATTTCATTAAATAATAAATATATTTATTATATTTATTATATTTATTATATTTATAATTATATATAAATACCTTTTAAATATATATATATATATATAATTATATATATGTTTGTGTGTGTTTCCAATGAATTTGATCAATAAATATACTGATGCGTGAATATAATTAATGTTCATATGTTATGTATTCATCATGAATGTTCATTTACACATTACACCCTCATTACTATTCATGTTGTCCATATATATGTAATGACTCATTTTTTATGATCTATACTTTACTAGGTATATATTTAAATATATTTATAATTATATACAAATATTTATAAAGATATTTATAATTATAAATATATATGTATGTAAATAATTATAAAATTATAATAAATATATTTATTATACTTATAAATTTATAAATATATATAATTAAATATATATATGTATATAAATATATGTTTTTTTTCTCACTTTCATTAAAGAAAGTATCTTCATTTCATGTTTCAAAGGTGTTTAATCACTAATTGGACTTTTAAATGGTTTTTACATTTAATGGAAAAAGTTTAATTCCATATATATGATGTGATTTGGTTGCATTATTATTTTTCTAAAATAGAAAACTATTATATTGTAATGTATTTCAATATATTTATTTATAGTTATAATTATAAATAAATATATATATATATATGTAAATAATTATAAAATTATAATAAATATATTTATTATACTTACAAAGTTATAAATATATATAATTAAATAAATATATGTATAAATGTATACAAACATTTTTAAATAAATAAAAATATTTATAATTATAATTCTAAATAAATATAAATATATTTAAATAATTATAAAATTATAATAAATATATTAATTATATATATTTATAAAATTATAAATGTAATAAATATACTTTTTATAATTTTATAATTATTTAAATAAATAAATATTTATATTTATATTTATAATTATAACTATAAATAAATATTTATTTATTATAACTATAAATAAATATATATAAATTTATAGTTATGAAATAATTATAAAATTATAATAAATATTTAAAAATATTTAAAATTATAATTCTAAATAAATAAAGATATATTTAAATAATTGTAAAATTATAATAAATATATTAATTATATATAATTATAAATACAATAAATATATTTATTATAAATTTATAATTTTAAATAAATAAATATTTATTTTATATATATATATATATATAATTATTTATTTATTTATAGTTATTATTATAAATAAATATTTATTTATTTATTATAAATTTAATTATATATATATATAATTTATCATCATTATAGTTTTATCAGCGCTTTTTTAGCGCTTATAAAGATACGCCTTTATTAGTGCTTTTTTGGCACTGATAAATGTATATCTTTATCAATGCTAAAAAAGTACTAATAACGACATGTTTTATCAGTGCTTTCTTTTTAACTAGCCCTGATACAAATTTTACCCGCTTTTATAAATAAACTCTAATAGTCTCCTCATTCTATCGCACACCTCAAGCTCTCATGGAAGTCGACCCCTACCACCTCCTCCTCCTCCTATGTTGCTGACTCCTGATCCTCCTCCACTGCCTTGAATCCATCCTCTGCCACCGTGAATCCATCCTTCACCGCCACAAATCCATCCTTTGTTGTCGTGAATCCCTCCTTTTTCATGAACCTCATCTCTACCGCTGAACCCTACCTTTTCTATGAACCACACCTCCAATGCATACCCCACCTCCACCACGTGCAGAACCCCACCTCCACCCTGAACCCCTCCTATGTTGCAAACCCACCTCATATGCATACCTCACCACCACCATTGAATTCCACCTCTACTGCGAATCCCTCCTCCTTTATGAACCCACCTCCACTAAAAACCCCACCTCCACTGTGAACCCCTCTACAACCCCCGCTTTTGTCACTACCTACCCCAACTCTGCCACCACCGGAGTAACAACAACAATAGTCTAAGGTACATATTTATAGTTTCTTCATTTCTAGTATATGCATGTTTCATTTATGTAGAACCATGAGTTTTAGGTATGTAGCCTTTTTTATTCCTTTTTATGTGTTTAAAGTGCTTGGGATAAGTTGGGAAGAGTTTGGGAGAGTTTGGACTGGTTTTGAATAAGTTTGGAGGCCTTTTCAAGGCCACACAGTTTGAGCATGGTTAGAGGAAACCGTGTGAGATGAATAGTATAAGAAGTGGGACAATGCATGGCTTGTTCATGGTTTGTCTAAACGTGCGAGGAGGTCATGCAAGACTCCCCTTTGTGGCATCAACAGGCACATGGTTAGCACACGGTTTGTCGAACCCTGCGAGCTAACTGTGTGGCCCGTAAAAATGGGTTTTTAAAAATCCGAGATTAGTCGGGATTTCCAAAAAGACACCCAAACTTCCTATCATTCGATCCTCACTTGGGATTTCTTATTCTCAAGGGTTAGTGGTGCTCTCCCACTCATTTTGGAATCAAATCGAAGGGTTTTTTCGTGTGGTTAAGCCGATTCTTCTTCGGTAAGTCTCCTCGCTTAGTTATTTGTGGTTTTCTCTAGATCTTCTCTTCCCTCTCTCTAGGTTTTCAAAATATACACCTGTTGTGTGTATATCTAGGGTTATTGTTCCCTTGGGTGTTGATTTTAAGGATTTTTTATGATAGTGAAGGAGATCTAGAGCAGTTTTAGTGGATCATTTTCCTGGATTGGGGTGCAGTTGCTTGTGGATCAATTTTTCAAAAACCCTAAAGGTGGGTGGCTTCTCTCTCAACTCTACCTAGTTAGAACTAGTGGTTTTGTTTGCAAGTAATTTTTTTGCATGAAATTAATTGTTATAATGATGTGTGAATCTTGTTGGAAATCCATTGGGTGATGATTTGGGGGATTTTGGGGAAAGTGGGTTATTATTGAAAAAAGGGGCTTTGTTGTGTGATTTTAAAATGTTTATTTTAAAATCATTTATGGTTGATTATTAAAAATGATTTGTGAAAGATGGTTTTCAATAAATATGTTTTTTATTGAAATCTGGTCGGGCATGGAAAGTTTGTTAAAGGGTGCTTTCAATAAATGTGTGATTTATTGAAGTGAATTGGAATGTTTTGGAAATGATGGTTTGCTTATTGTGTGGCCTTGGTGCTTTGTGCTTGTTGCTTGATTAGGTGTTATGGATTTTGTGGATTGTGTGGATGTGGGTAGGGATTCTCACTATAAAAGTTGATGGATATTGGATGGAAGAGCCACTATTATAGATAGTGGTAATGAAGCACCACCAGTTGGAAATGTAGTGAATGGGTTGGATGGAAGCTCCACCGTTTTGGTTTCCTTATTGTGTGTTTCTTTTCAAGATATAATTTTTCTGCTAATGTGAAATGGTGAAATGGATTTTGGCATGGTTGTTAGGATTTCCCAAGTGTTGTGGGCATTTGGGTTAAATGGATTGGTAAGGAGTGTTTGGCTTGTTCTAAGTTGTTGAACTATTTAGTGTTTTATATAAAATGTTTTATATAAAATGTTTTATATAAATGTGTTAACAGTTTTATCCTAGTGGCACTTTGTTGATTTTGCAGATGTTGTATTCCAGGATAGAGGTAAGAGTAAAGTATCTCATTTTGCTAGCAGTTCATCATGATGATATGGTGATGTTGTGGTTCTTGGAGCGTGGAGCTTGGTGTGGATCTGTGGATGTTGTCTTAGTTCTTTGGGGTCTTATTGTGTAGTATTCCTATTGGTACTCTGATTTTGGTTTAGTTGTATTGTAATTTGGGATTTGTTATGGAACAAATTGGTTGTCTTTTGGCGGTTTGGGTTGCTATGTTAACATATATCATGTAGTTTTGTTAGTAATGGCTTGTTGGGTTGGATGATTTTATCTCAAGGGAAAATTATTTCCAAATTTATTCTTGAAGCCCTCAGCATTTATTTCCAGCCTTTGGCACCTTGGGAACATCGCTTAAGGACAAGTAGCATCCCTACACCCTCTCAACACAACTAGAAAAAAGGGCTATTGCCATGGTTCAAAACCGTGGAAATAGGCCCAAAAACCGTGGCCTTCGGCTATGGCCACAATTTTGTCCAACCGTGGCCATTATCATCATGGCAGTAGGTCCCAGCCTATTGCCACGGTTTTGAAAACTGTGGAAATAGGCCTCCAAACTGGCCACCATGGTGATTAACCTATAGCCACGGTTTAAACCGTGGTTATAGGTGGCCATTGACATGGTTTTAACCGTGGCTCTTTCCATGGTTTTAACCATGGATATAGCCTAAGAAAACCGTGGAAATAGCCTAAATCAAAAATTCCATTGGTGGGTTTCGATCCATGTACCTCCACTTTCCAATACAGCGCCCTAACCACTACACATCACCCCAATTCGGGTGTATATATATATATATATATATATATATATTGATATATATATTAATAAAAATCATGGGAATATTATCAAAACTATAGCAGTAGGTCTTCTCACCAAATTTTTTGTAGGAATTTGTGATCCCACGGAAGCGCGAGAACCCTATAGCTATGGTTTTGGAGAACCGTAGCTATAGGGCTTCGAAAAAATTTTCCTATAGACACAGTTTTGCAAACTGTGGCCATAGGCTAAAAAACCTTGGCAATAGCCATGGGCTATTTCCGCAGTTCTAAAAATCGTGGCTATAGGCCATGGAAAATAAGCCTACAGCCACAGTTTTAAAATCGTGGCTATAAGCCATAGAACTGTGGCTATAGCCACCTATATCCACAATTTTAAAACTATGGCTATATGTCCATGGAAGTAGCTCCATTTTCTAGTTGTTCAAGACAATGGGATGGGGAGGGATGTTATAAATGGTATCAGTTTGTTTGGTCCTTGGATTTCATGTGATAGCAGTTGTTCGGTCCTTTGGCGTTGATTGTTGGTTATAGTGTTGACATTCGTTCTTGGACTATTCCTTAAGTCGGGATGGTAGTAAGACGTAGGATTGTCAGAACTTGGAATATATAGAATAAAAGGATGTAGCTAACCCTTTTATTCTAAACTTCAAGTTACCAGTGAGTTGGGTACAAAAGTATTTGGAGACACTTATAGGCATTGGATATCTCATTGTCGTGGGTGTAGCCAATGAGATGAGCATGGAATGCATATTAGAAATGAATTCCCTCTGGGATGAATATTTCATTAGGGTATAATGATTTATGGTGTGATATGAATGTGTGGATTTTGAAAATCTGAATTGGATTTCAAAATAGAAGTAATTGAAACATGGGAACTAGTGGTATTTTGAAAATGGGTTGATTTTCAAAACATGGTGGATTTTTCAGAATAGTGAAAAATGGGAAATGTGAACATGTGGAAATATTGGTTTTGATAGTTACAATGTATTGAATTTTGAAATTTTATACCATTCCTTACTAAGGGAGTGGTACTTATGGTTGTTTTTGTGTTAACAGAAATGGCATTGGGTAGGCATCATAGAGACCAACTAGAAGAATCTGCTAAAAAGGTGGTTACACCTGAGCCTTAGGTGAACAAGCAGATAGTGTAGAGTATAGTGCAATATTTCTAAGTAGTTTAAAGTGAGATTAGAGGGGATGAACAAAAGCATGTGGATCATGCAGTTTAGTTTCAAAGGAAGAATCCACCCATGTTTAGGGGTGATTCGAAGCCAGAAAGGGATGAAGCATGGATGAATAGAATGAATAGGATATTTTAATTCTTGGTAACACCATCAGAGATGAAAGTGAATCTATCCACGTATATGTTGGAAGATATTTCCCTTCAATGGTGGGAGCTAGTGGTCCAAGATGGGACGGACCAAGGTATGACATGAGAAGGTTTTGAGGAATTGTTTAATAAAAAATTCTACCCTCATAAGTTTAGAATTCAATGTACAACAGATTTATTCATTTTAAAAAAAGGTAACATGGAGGTAATGGAATATTTGGCTAATTTTATAAACTTAGTGTGGTTTGGACCTGAGGTGGTGGGTAGTACGTCATTGAAGGCATGAATTTTTGAAGTTGGGTTGAGGTATGAAACTCATTCCAAGATAACAGTGCCGTGTATAAATGATTACATGAAAATGGTGAATAGATATATGGTAGATGAGTGGAATATTTTGGGGGATAAAAGTGGGGAAAGTATGTTGGTACCCAAGGGAAATAATGGGAACTCAAACGCTAGGTTCAAGCAAAAGAGGGACACCTATTTCCAGGGTGGGAGTATGACTCAAAATCCAACAGTAGGATTGGTGAATCTTCCTCCAAAGCCTCAGAGTAAGCCAGGATGTTTCTAGTGTGGCTCTATAGGACACATCAAGCAGGATTGTATGGTAAAACCTCGATCATGTCATAACTATAAGCAGATTGGGAATCTTCAGTGATATTTTCATAATGCTCTGAGGTCGGGTGTCTGTGACACTCCTCAGGGGTCTCAGGGGTATTATGCCCCAATGGGACGGGGGGTAGCAGCATACCTCTCAGCAGCAGAGTAAATTTGGTCATGGGGATTTTGGAAATACGATGACATCTCATTAGGGAAATAAAGAGCAGAGTGTTGCAAGCAATCAGTTGTTTGGAACTGATCAGGTTGTGATGGATGATCAGTCGGGACCATCCACGGTGCGAGGTATGATTCTTTTAAATTCCATATTGATGCAATCTTTTTTTGATATGGTTGATTTTCCATCTTCTATTTTTTCTCACATCGTTGATTTTTTGGGTTTATATGTGGAAATGATGCCTTCTGTTTTGAAACTACAAACTCCTCTAAGTCAAAGAGAGTGTTGAGCCTTCCTATGTAGAGTGTGTTTCTTAGTTGTGGACGGAATTGAATTTATGTGGGATTTATTAGTGGTTGATATAGATTATTATGATATAATCCTATGAATGGATTGGTTGGTGATTTTTAAGGACCACATCTATTTCTATGTGTGAACGGTTAGTTTTTCAATGGAGGATGGCATTAAACACCTCTTTAGGGGGGAGAAGAGTGAGAATAAGGGTGCAACATGCTTGTTAGCACCAGTGGTTGGCACAATATCATATTAGTTAGTAGCCTTTTCATTAGAATTAGTGGAAGGTGTTGAGCAGAGTGTTCTTTCAGTAGTAGTGGATTAGTTTATGGATTTCTTTCCCAAATAATTCTCAAGGTTTTCACCTGTGAGAGTAGTGGAGTTTACGATTGATCTCCTTCTGGAATCAGAAGTAGATTTAGACATTACAAGTATGTGGTTATGCCCTTTGGTCTAAAAAATGCACCAGCGGTGTTTAAGGAATTGATGAATCGGATATTTTAGATATATTTGGATTCTTTTTTGGTGGTATTTGTGGATTATATACTAGTGTATTCGAGGAAAAGGGTATAGCATGAGTAGAACTTGGTGATAGTGTTGTGGATATTGAGGTAGCATCAGTTGTATGAAAATTTGTCAAAGTGTTAATTCTGGATATAGGAGGTTAATTTCCTTGGCCATGTTATTTCTGAGAGAGGTGTTATCATTGATCCAAAAAAGATAGAGGTTGTTATATCAATGAAACCACCAAAGAATGTTCTCGAGATACAGATCTTCCTTGGTCTAGCTAGGTATTATCGAATATTTGTTCATGATTTCTCATGATTGGATTCACCAATGACGTCTTTGAAAAGGAAGAATATTCCATTTCAATGGGATGATCAGTGTCATAAATTATTTGAAGATCTAAAGGGTCACCTTATATCACCACAAATATTCGTTTTTCCTGAACCAGGGAAAGGGTACGTGGTGTATTATAATGCATCATAATCAGGTTTGGGGTGTGTTCTCATGCAGGTAGATCAGGTGGTTGTGTATGGCTCACAGAAGTTGAGGTTTCATTAGAAAAACTACCCAACACATGATTTGGAGTTGGCGGTAGTGGTTCATGCTTTAAAAATGGGGCGTCGTTGTCTCTTCGGTGAGATATTCATGGTGTTTACTGATCACAAGAGATTAAAGCATATTTTCTCATAGATATATTTGAACTTGAGGAAAAAGATATGGATGGAATATCTCTGTATGTTTGATTTTGACTTAACGTACACACTGGTTAAGGAGAATTTGGTGGAGAATGCATTAAGTAGAAAATAATATGCTCAAGTGGTGAAACAGGCATCAGATCAGTGGTAGTTGATATCGGTCAAAGGAAAAATGCAGTTGCAATGTGAGGAATAGGGTGGAAGAGCGTTCTTCTTTCTAGTTTCTTTGGTTCATGACTTGGTTAGTTTTGTTAAAGAGTCACAGGAATATGATTTCGAGTGTATGGCGATGAGGTCGAAATTCAAATGTGGGGAGACCATTGATGGTTGGGAACTGAATGGAAATTCAGTCTTGTGTTTTCAGAATCATATGGAGGTACTAGTGTCTTGTTAGGAGGAAATTCTCAGGGATTATCAACATTTAGGTGGTCTATCCATCTTGGAATTCATAAGATTTATAATTCATTGAAAGTGTAGTTTGAGTGGGCTGGTATGAAAAGGAAAGTGGAAGATTTTGTTTCGAGCTGCTTGGCTTGTCAGCAAGTCAAGGAATAGCATCAGCGGCCAGTATGCATGTTGTCATCTTTACCTATCCTAGTGTGTAAATGGGAGAATATATCAATGGATTTTGTGATATGTATTCCAAGAATGGTCAGAAAACACAATTCCATATGGGTGATTTTGGATTATCTCACAAAGTCGTCCCATTTCATCCCGATTCGTGAATCTCATATGGTGGAAGATCTATCCAAAATCTATATCTGGGAGGTAGTAAAGAGGCATGGTGTTCTATTTTCGATTTTATTAGATAGAGATCTAAGGTTCACATCTCGTTTTTGGAAATCCTTATAGCATGCCCTTGGGACACAGTTGATGATGAGCACGATGTATCATCCTCATATGGATGGCCAATCCGAGAGGACGATGCAAACATTGGAGGATATATAAAGTGATTGTGTGATGGATTTTGATGGTTTATGGGAGTAACACTTACCATTGGTGGATTTCTATTATAATAATAGTTATCAGGATTCAATATATATGGATATGTTTGAGTCATTGTATGGGCATCAGTGTCATTCTTCACTATGTTGGGTGGAAACGGGTGAGACTTGATGATTGGACTAAGACTTGTCCAAGAGACTACATAGAAAATAAATTTTATCATAAAGAGGATAGAAACGGCTCAAAGTCATCATAAGTCATATGCGTACCATCATCAATGACAGTTGTCATTCGAGGGGGTGATCATGTGTTTTTTAAGATCTCCCCTAGGTTGGGACATCGTCGATTTGGGAAGCAGGGTAAGTTTTCTCTAAGGTATATTGGCCCTTTTGAGATACCAGAGAGAATTGTAGAGGTGGCTTATTGGTTGTCTTTTCCACCATGGTTTAGTGTGGTGCACAATGTGTTTCATGTATCACAGTTGAAAAAGTATCAACCAGGTCATGACCATGTGATTCGTTGGGATCATGTTGAGAAAGAAACGGATGCTTCCTTGGTTCACATGCCAGTGTAGAATGTGGATCAGTAGGAGAAAGTCTTTCATGGTAAAATAATTAGTCTACTTCAGTTTTTGTGGCAGCATGGTTAGATTTAGGAGGAGACTTGGGAGTGGGAAAAAGAGATGGTCGCACAATGGTCCGAGATCTTTGGACAACGAGATGGTTCTCTACTTTCTAAGGATAGAAAGTCTAATGGTGGGGAGAATATATAACCCACAGTTTGAGTTATGTATCCTTTTTCATTCCTTTTTATGTGTTTAAAATGCTTGGGATGAGTTGGAAAGAGGTTGGGAGAGTTTGGAATGGTTTTGAATAAGTTTGGAGGCCTTTTCAAGGCCGCACAATTTGAGCACGGTTAGAGGAAACCATATGAGATGAACCATGCGGGAAGTGGGGTTACGCACATCTTTCACACATTTTTTATAACCATGCAAGGAGTTCATACAAGACTCCTCTTTGAGGCATCAACAGGCGCATGGTTAGTGCACTGTTTTTCTAACTGTGCAAGATAACCATGCGGCCCATAAAAATGGGTTTTTAAAAATCCGAGATTATTTGGGATTCCCCTAAAGACACCCAAAAATACTCTCATTCGAGCCTCACTTTGTATTTCCTCTTCTCAAGGGTTAAGAGTTCTCTCCCACTCGTTTTGGAAGCAAAACAAGGGGTTTTCTTTATGTGGTTGAGCTGATTCTTCTCCAGTAAGTCTCATCGCTTAGTTCTTTGTGATATTCTCTAGATCTTCTCTTCCCTCTCTCTTGGTTTTCTAGATCTACACTCCTTTTGTGTAGATATAGGGTTTTTTTCCTTAGATTTTGATTTTAAGGCTTGTTTATGATAGGGAAGGAGATCTAGAGCGGTTTTAGTAGAGCATTTTCCCGGATTGGGGTGTGGTTGCTTGTGGGTCAATTTCGTCGGAACCTTAAAGGTAGGTGGCCTCTATATCGACTCCACTTGGTTAGAACTAGTGGTTTTGGTTGCAAGTAATTTGTTTTTATTGAAATTAATTGTGATAATGATGTGCGAATCTTTTTGAAAATCCATTGGGTGATGATTCGGGGGATTTTGGGGAAAATGGGTTATTGTTGGAAAGCGGGGCTTTGTTGTGTGATTTTAAAATGTTTATTTTAAAATCGTTTTTGGTTGATTATGATTTTTTTTTTAAATATAGTTTTCAATAAATATGTTTTTTATGGAAATTTGGTCGGGCATGGAAAGTTGGTTAAATGGTGTTTTCAATAAATCAATGATTTATTGAAGTAAATTAGCATATGTTGGAAATGATGGTGTTCTTATTGTGTGGCCTTGGTTATTTGTGCTTGTTGGTTGATTGAGTGTTATGGATTTTTTGGATTATGTGGAATTTTTCAGGAAGTCTCACTATAAAAGGTGATGGATAGTGGATGGAAGATCCACCATTATGGATAGTGGTCAGGAAGCATCACCAGTTGGAAATGTAGTGCACGGGTTGGACGGAAGCTCCACTGTTTTGGTTGCCTTGTTGTGTGTTGCTTTAAAAGATGAAATTTTTTGTGATAATGTGAAATATTGAAATTTATTGTGGCATGGTTCTTAGGATTTCCCATGTGTTGTGGGAATTTGGGTTAAATGGCTTGGTATGTAGTGTTTATCTTGTTGTAAGTTGTTTCACTATTTAGTGTTTTATATAAACTATTTTATATATATATTCTAATAGTTTTATCCTAGTGTTGTGTGCATGGTAATCGTTTAGGGAAAACCTATTGAGTATTTGTACTCATCCCCTAATTTTGCACTTGTGTGCTTTTTTAGATGTTGCATTCTGGGACACAGGTAAGAGTTAAGCATCTTATTTTTCTAGTGGTTCAGCATGATGCTATGGTGATGTTGTGGTGCTTGGAGTTTGGATCTTGGTGTAGAGTTATAGATGGTGTCCTAGTTATTTGGGGTTTTGTTGTGTAGTATTCCTCTTGGTACTCTGATTTTGGTTTAGTTGTACTGGTCTTTAGTATTTTTTATGGAACAAATTTGTTGTCTTTTGGCAATGTATGGTTTGGGTTGCTATATTAACATGCATCATGTAGTTTTGTTAGTAATGACTTGTTGGGTTGGTTGATTTTATCTCAAGGTAAAATTATTACCCAATTTATTCTCGAAGCCCTTGGAATTTATTGCTAGCCTTTGGTGCCTTGGGAATGTTTCTTAAGGCCAAGTAGAATCTTTCCACCCTCTCAATCCAATGGGATGGGGCGGGATGTTACAATTTATCTATCATAATGACCTTTATTTTTGGAATCTTTTCATTGTATCTAAAAAGTGTTTTTAGATCATTATAAACATATAAAATTCAACTTCATATATATTTGGATCCATTTGTATTCATAAAATATTCATATGAACTTCTTTTAAATATAGTGTATCAACTTCTTATACATTTTTGGTTGAGCTTCTTTTAGTGGATCTGATGAATCTGGTTGTTCAACTCATTTGAATTGGGTGGATTGACTCATCTATATATTTTTTAATGTCTTAATTTTGTATATTACCTCTCCTTACATAATTATTTTTTTATGTATATGGTGAATTATAAAAATCTTTTGGATGGGTTTTCAATTGATGGATTATCTTCATTAGAATCAAATGGATTGACTTCTCAACATATGTAATCTTAAATTTTTGTCTGCAGATAACCTAGAAGAATAAAATCCTTAAATAATATTATGGTGAAATATTCATCTTCTTCTGGTTCAATAATCTTCTATTTTCAAAAACTTATATAATTATATGTGTATGTAACCTTATATAATCATCTACCAGGAACTTTGAATAATTAAATCCTTTAATAATCATCTGGTTTATTAACCATATTTTGGATTGGTTTTATTGAGGTCATGGAATAATGATTTTTTTGTAACTTTTTATGAATTCACAACCATAATAAAATAATTTGGATTCTCAATTATTGGATATTGTAATTTTTTCATGACTTGTTCATTTAATATGATACCATGATAATAAACCAGGATACCTCGGTTTTAAAAAATATGTTAGGTTTTCAAATTATTTCTTTGTTTAACATGCATGATATAATTCAAGTGATTACCAAAGAACTATATAGATGGGGTATTACCCAATCTTAAAACATTAATAATAAGAGTAATTATTTTGAGATAAAGCATCATAGTATTCCTGGAGTTATTTTGAATGATGATTCTATAGACAAAATTGGATACCAAGAAAAGTAATTTGGTATTAAACTATTAAATAGAGTAAAAAATTGGAATTTGAGATTGAGGATTGCTTATATTAATAAATTATATAAAAACACTTCATTATTTTATCAAAAAGATATTATTAGATGGAGGAATAACCATATTTCAAGGCTAAAGGTTGATAATGGTATGTGGGTTGATACAAATAAAGGAATTGAGAATTTAATAACATAGTTTTATCAAATCATATTCTCTTATAAGAATATTTTTATATGTAAATATATAAATTATTATTTTATTAAAACTTTAAAAAAAATATATGAATTAATTTTTAACTATTTATATTCAATGTTATGAAGTGGTTGGGGCATTTAGGTTGATGCATCCATAAAAGGTACCTAACTTATATTTTCTTCATGAAATTTTCTTTAAAAGGTTCTATACTATTTTGGGACTTGATTTTTTCACCTCATGAATGAGTTTTGTAGAGGTAATAATTCTCTTGAGACTTATAAGGATACTCTCATCACTTTGATTCTAGAGGTTACTGATATGAGTTCAGTTAAGTATTTTAGAATGACTAGTCTTTTTAATTTCATTTATAAAGTCTTTTTTAAGATTTTAGGAAATACACTATGGAAAATCATACCATCTATTAGTTTAGTATAGTAGATATTTTCTTATTTTGACTTGAGACATGATGTACATAAAAGGATTAGGAAAAAACATGTTTTCTTCTAGTGATGTGTGGCATATGGAAATTCTTTGTATGAAAGGAATGACACTTGTGAAATTTTTTCTTATGTAATGGGTTAATCCTTATAGATTTTATTAGGTATATTTATATAGGAAATAACCAATAGTACTTCATGTGAGATACATATACATTTTTATTGGGTTGTACAACCAATTGAAATTATTATTACACCAGTCTTTAGAATAATGTGATGGAATCATACTACACTAATTGATTTGGGATGAATCAGGGTGTTTTCTATGTATGGTTTTCTAATATATATTTGAAATTTTTTCATGTTTAATTATGGTTTTTTATGTGTAAGTGGATGATTTAATGGATGTTATACCATGTAGGCATGATAAACCTTTTATAGAATTATATTTTATAAAATGTTGGTTATTTTTTATTCATGTGTCTTTTATAAAGTGTCTCTCTTGAGATTTATGTCTTTCTGAAAATTTATAAGTGGATCTTTTAAAATGATTCAACTGTTTTGAAATGTTTAATAAAAAATTATATGTGTTCAACATACCCTTTTTTAAATAGCTTTAAAATTATTTAAACACTTGGAATGGAATTAGGTTGCATGCCAACTATTTTTCAACTCACCCAATTGTCTTTCATAAAGGTATGTTAATTTATTGAAAGTGTATTTAATTCTGGTTTCATTTTAACAAGGGGTGTGTAAAGTTTTAGATGAAAATTTGTAAAATATAGATGGTTTTATCTCATTTTAAATGATTAATATTTTTGGGTCATGAAGTTATTTTGGATGTTTTAAAAAAAAGGAAGTGTGGTTTTGTGAAAGAGTGTTTGGAACTTATTGGTTTATTTTAAAAAGGTTATGTTATTTTAAAGTGTAATTTGTGTAAATGGTTGGCTTTTTTAATGGGACTTCAAGTGTGAATTTATAAATAGTTTTCAAAAGAAATATGAAATTTAGTTTTTCCATAATATTTTAAGTTTATATGTTTATAGAATTAGGAAAACCATTACATTATATAGGGAATACAAGTAGATTGATAATAACACCACGGAAAGGGAATCACACTAATTCTATTCAACGCATAGGATATCCATCATAACCTCTCCCCCAAAAATATGAATTAATGTTTAACCCCATTGAAAATCCTAAACCTAATTTGCATCCAAAATCACCTGCATGGTTTAAATTAGGGTAGTCCTATACAGTCACATCTTCTTTCTTGTTTGGTGTTAGATTATAAGGGGATGAGTCCTAGGAAACAAAATAAAATAATAACTATCATTCCAATTTTTAGTTACCCTTATTTGAAAGACCAATTTTGTGTATTTATTTTGTTAAATATTAATATTACTAAATAAAATAGGATGGATATGAATAAATAATGGATGGATTCCAATTATATGAAAAAATAGTATGAAAATTGAGTGAAAGAGTTCATAAATTTTTTAAAATATCATGCATATAACCCTTATCAAATCCTTTTTCTGTGTTTATGCTATTTTTATTTAGGAAAAGTTAGTCTAAAGGAGTTGGAAGAACACTTGATATGTCATAGAATAGATCAAAGTTATAAATTTTGGAATAAACCTATGGAAAAAGATAATGTAGTTAGTGGCTAGGATAGCATTATGTTTTATGGATCCTATGATATGATTACAAGTGTGGAAAATAAATAAGACCATATTAAGGATGTGATTATAGATGTGAATGATGATTAAGATAATATTGAGTAAATGATAAGGACAGTTTAAGATAAACTTTGTGATTTCCCAAAATTGTTTTAAAAGTTAAAGAGTTTTACAAATATGCCATTGTATACTGGTTATACTAAATATATAACATTGTCAGTCATACTGAAGCTCTATAATTTGAAAGAGGATAATGGATGGAGTGATTCCATTTTTACGAAACTACTTTCTCTTTTTAATGACATGATCCTAGAAGATAATGATCTCCTAATCCGAACATATGATTCCAAATGAATGTTATGCTCGATGGGTATGGTCTCTGAAAGAATTCACGCCTGCCCAAATGATTGTATACTATTTCACATAGACCACAAATCACTTACAGAATGCCCAAAGTGTGGTTCTACTCAATGCAAGAAAGATGAATATCATCCTATGAAAGTTTTATGGAACTTTATAATCATTCCAAGGTTTAGGTGCCTATATGAAAGTGAGGAGACTATAGGTAAGTTGATGTGGCATGTAGATAAAATAATTAAATATGGAAAACTACATCACCTGACAGACTCTCCTCAATGAAAGATAATTGATCATAAGTATCCTAAAATTCTAAATGATCTAATAAACCTTGATCTTGTGTTATCTATAGATGGATTGAATCCTTTTGGTTTTCAAAGCAGCACTCATAGTACATGGATGATTATTTTGGTAAATTATTACTGTTCACTATGGTTATGTATGAAATGAAAATACATCATGTTATCTATTCTTATATCATGACCAAAAAAATTAGGTAATGATATTGATGTTTCTTTGGATCCATTGACCGATGATTTGAAATTATTTTGGGATTCAGGTGTTATATTGTATAATACTTAAATAAATGTAGATTTCACATTGAAAGCCATGTTGTACGGGATAATAAATGACTTTCCTTCTTATGGAAAATTTTCAGGATAAAGAATTAAAGGAAGTCAAGGGTGTCCCATTTTCAAACAAGTTATGCATTCAATTTGGTTGAAACATTCATCAAAAATCATTTTTTAGGACATCGTATATTTCTACCTTGATGGCATAAGTACCGATCTTGGATGACATCATTGGATGGAAGTTTAGAAGAATGTACAACACCATCTTCACTAACTGGTGATAAAATGTTTGATAAAGTAAAATATCTGGACACTTCTTTTGGTAATCCATTTTCTAAAACCCTTACAAAATTCAGTTGTAAAAAGAGATCATTTTTTTTTGAATTATCTTAATGGAATTGTCTATACATCAGGAATTTTATTTATGTTATGCATGTTGAAAAAAAATATGTGATAGTGTCATCAGTATGTTTCTAAATGCACCCAAAAAACAAAGGATGGAATTAAGGATAGGTTGGACATGGTTGACATGAAAATATGAGAAGAGTTGGTGCCAGTGAAGGGTTAAAAATTAACTTTTCTTCCTCCAGTTGCTTACACTCTTTCTAGGTATGATAGATATCAGTTTTACAACTTCTTGAATGGTGTAAAGGTTCTATGGGGGTATTAATTGAATATCTAGAACATCTTTTCAATGATATATTTAAAGTTAAAGGGTATGAAATCACATGAATTCCATGTTTTTATCTAATATCTAATTCATATAGATTTACATTTCATTTTTTCCAATAATGTCTATCATACATTAACCAAGATCTGTTTCTTCTTCAAAGCTATATGCTGCAAAGTTATAGACCTAGGGAAATTACCGACTATGGATAGAAAAATTGTCATTATATTATGTGAATTGGAAATGTTCTACCAAACAACATTATTTGATATGATGGTTCATTTTATGGTTCACTTGGTGAGATATATTCAACTATGTGGTCCTTTACACTATAGACAGATGTACCCATTGAACGGTATATGAATATTTTGAATGGGTATGTCAAAAATTGAAGTCAGCCAATGGGTTTTATTATAGAGTGATATATTGTTGAGGAAGCTATTGAATTATATAAAAAATACCTATCTGGTGTGGAAATAGTTGGTCTACCAAAATCTCACCACACTGGGTATCTTGTGGGAGAAGGAATTTCTAGAAGAGATGTTTTCACAATCAATAGTATAGATCAGGAGTAGGCCCACCTTTACATATTACATAATATTTTAGAGGTCTCCCCATATGTTGAAACCCATATAAAAATTCTTAGGTATTTTAATCCATTAAGGGATGAAATATGGATATCAAATACATATAATAAACCATTTGTAGTATGGTTTTGAGAATAGAAGTGTTGTTAACATAGTTGAATTGGGATTTGTGAAAGTTGATTTAGGTAAGGAAGGGTACAAAGACAAACCGTTTATAATGGTATCATAGGTAATACAAGTATTTTATGTCCCAGATCCTACAAACTGAAAGTGTTCAATTGTCCTATTATCGACCAAAACCACTAAATGGTTAGATGAAAATTCAATTAAGGATGACCCTTTCATTGGGATGTCGCAATCATTTCACAACAGTCCCAATGTAGATAGCATTTTTATGTTAGAGGAAAACACAATGAATGGATTTGGATAGTCGATATAGTGGTTAAATCCCTTCGATCTTTAAAAAAGAAAAAGAGAGTTCAATAATCATGTTATATTTTTTTGTAATATACATTGTGTTAACTCATGTTATTATATGTTTGTTGTTGTATTTATGTTATCTAAATTAAATGTTAAACCAATTTTGTAGATAATGACTTCTGCACGTATTGGTGCTCCTAATCCTGAGGCACAATAGGTATCTTAACCTGTTGCTGCTCACAGTACAAAGGAATGACCTTCTGCACATATCGGTGCTCTTATTCCTGAGGAACAATAGGTTTCTCAACATGCTACTACTCCCAATGAAGAGGTAAAATGACCATCATTACATGTTGATGCTACCGCTCTAGAGGAACATATTGATGATGTTGAATCTGGGAAAATGGTAGGTGACAAAAGACCAATGACACATAAAAAATAGGAGTGTCGTAGTTTGACAGTGTTAGTAAAAATCATTAAGGCAATAGTCAAAGGCATTAAATAAAAGGTTAGATAGAATGAATGGGGCCAGAATGTTAACCCAAACAAAGCCATGTTCAATGGTTACATTAGAATCATCACTTGGAAACGTGTGCCAATTGATGTAGATTCATGTCACTATATTGTGTTTAGGATTAAAACACTGATGTGGGAAGATATTACAATAACATTATGATATCATTTCTTTATTTTATTAAAAAATAAAATAATGAAACATTGACTTTCTCTTCATCAGCCTTTGTAGAGTGAATTTATAGTAGATGACTCCCACAAGAAATATATATTAATGCATGCTACAAAAATTCACATAAGATTTATCAGAATTCTAATAATATATCATCTTAAAGATTCTGAAGGGAAAATAAACCCTCACTCACCACTTATCTATACACACCTAATAACCCAAGAAGCATGGGATGCATTTAATTTCCATTGTGAAGATGTGTATTTTCAGGTATGTTGTGGATAGTAATACATTGTTTAATGATATGTGTATTCATTACTTTGATAATTGTTTATTTATGAAATAGTAACTAAGTTCTAGAAATAAGGAGCGAGCAACAAAACTAGCATACCCTTACCATAAAATAAGGATGAGGCACACTTCACTTGAAAAAAATTGGTACATATTTTAAATCTACCATAATACTTTTATGTGACATGAAAAACATAATAATTATATTCTTATTTTTATATTAGGATTGATGACTCAAAATCAAAATACACTTCCATCCCATGCCATGTGCTATGGAAGGAGGCATGTGTAAATAAATATGGGATACTAGTAGATGAAAACATAAAAAAAGTATGGGAAACATGTGTAAGTATTACATGATAAAAAAAATTGTTTTAAATATATATTAAATAAAAATGATTACTTATTTTCCAATATTTTCTATCAAACATAGTTATAGGAATCAACAACATCTCTACTGGATGAACACATACTATTGATGTCCTTGTAGCAGCCAGAAGAGTATGGTCTCATCAGAGGTGCGGGTTTTGGGGTGACACCCCAAACATATTTTGAGAAAAAAATCAAGAGGAGGATCAAAGTGAATTAATAAAACAAATGAGATAATGAATATCTACCCTTGAAGAATAATTCCAATAGAAGAGAGAGATGATAGAAACTTTTATGGTGGGAAATAAAAGAGAAGAAGCAACTCAAGAACAACCACCGCATGGAGATCCCATCCCACCCCCCACCATTGGTGAGGAAAGACATTCCCCTCAAAGAGATGTCTTATCCAAGGAAATCAATGTTATAATAAATGTTTTTGTGAAATGTAAATCATAAAAATAGTAATACCTTTCCTATACTGATATTCTACAAGTTCATAATGACTATGATTTATATCTATCAACACCCACCCATCACCTTGTAGTGAGGGCTACGGTGTTCAATATCCAAAAATACATGCTATACAGTAGACCACTTCCAATAGGTCATGTGCGAGTGCCGATTAGCGTAGCCCATGAGCCAAGTGTCGATCTACCCATTCCAATTGATGAGGAAGATATTAATATGGTTGAAAAGGCTATTGAAACATTCATCGCATGGCCATCGCATCTTCTAAAAAACATGTTGAAAATGAGGTACTCATTTCCAATTTATTTATCAAGCTAAACCTTTAACAATTAATGAAAAAAATTTGAACCAATGAATGTTATTACAGATGAACAAAGGTAAGGGTATGAAATAAAATAATGACTTAAAACCATCTAAAAGATCAACCAACTGATTGAAAAGAAGTACCAAAAGCACCATTACCCCTCCAATTCTATATCTTCATTTACTATCATTGAAGGTTCATGTGGATACAAAATTAAAAATGTTCATAATCACATATTTAATTTTGAATAGAATATTTATGGAGAGAAAGATCAAGACTTCATTGGTATTGAGAGTGTAATTGAAATCCTCAACTATGATTGTCTAGGCGGTTCAGTTGTAAATGTATACATGAGGTATGTTTTCAAGATTTAATTTTCCAGAATCTGATATACTGTGTTAATTATGACTAAATACATTTCATATTTTTGGAAGTAATATATATGAAAAATAATTAAAGGTATTTTCCCATGAAAGAAAATTTGGACTCATTAGTGCTCACATCACCTCGACAGAACAACCAAAAATGGATACCAAAAAAAGGATGAAATAGTGGAAATCCTGATCAAACCATTTGAAAGAAAACTTTCGGGTGAAAGGCTCTATTTAATACCAATGATGTATGGGTAAAACTATAAAATTTAATTATATCAAATATATTTTCATTTATTTCATTACTTATTCTTTTTTTTGTTTTTAGGAAGCATTAATTGCTCAATTTGGTAAATTTGGATACTCCAAAGATTTATTTCTTAGATTCAATACATGGATATCCAAAAACAATGTCCACGCATGATGGAGTTTGTCAATAAGTAATACACTACATCCAACATTTTAGAACTAAACAAAAAGTTATATAATTTATATTATCTTTTAATGAGGAATCTATTATGATAGGGAGGTGCATCAATATCGTGAAAAACAAGGAATGAGGATAGGGGCTAAGCACAAGAAACAAGACAAGTTCTACAACTGGACAAGTATCAGGGTATATATAATAAGATTTCACTATCCAAACACATATCAAAACAAATTACTTATTCTCCTCAATGTTTCTGCATTGTTTGAAACAAACCAATGGAAAATATTACGGTTATTATGTTTGTAAATTTATGAGAGAGATCAATTCCATGAATAAAATATCATCCCTAAAGAGTTATTTTCAAAGATAATTACTATTTCATTTAAAATATTTATTAATCCTTTGTGTATTTATATTTTTCCAATACTAATATGATTGTAAAAAAGACTCATATTCACAAGATGATATAAATGTGCTCAGAAATGAATGGGCATCATACCTTATGGAAGAATGTACACAAATATCATGAAGATGTGACTTCCATAGAAGTAGTGTATTATTTAATATTTATATTTAATTTACTTCTTTTTAGTAATACTCACATAATAGTTTTTTTCTTATATAGGTAAATTCATTTGTTCGAGTTAGGGAAGTTTGTTCAAATATGTTCATGCTCATGAGAGATTGGACATCGAGGCTACAACTCAGAATTAGATGAGTAGGTAAAGCTTTTTTTAATATACTATATTTTTCCTCATAATATTATCTCTTATCTACTATATTAATATAATCTAAATTAAATTTTTGACTACTCATGCAGAAAATGTCTTCCACATACTTATTCCCCCTCAATACCTTTTCACCCATGTATTGTAGACATTTATCACTTTCCTTAAAAGTTAGTGGAGGGATATTGAAGGAAAGTGATAAGTCTCGACAATTCAGTGTTACCATTTCGATAAAGAAAGAAAATGGAAATCATGGAAATGCACGATGTGGCCGGTATGACTCAAAGTATGTATTTTTATTTAATTAATTAAATGTTTCATCATTTTATCTATTATTTGTAAGTTAATTTCCTAAAATAATTCTTATCTAATTCTTATATAATTTTTTTTACTGATATTTTGTGAATTCATACTTTCCTTTCAACTATCTACAATAAGTTAGAAAAGAGATAACATATTCCTTTTGGGTGGAAGAGGAAACCCCATGTTGCATTAAATGTGAATTGAATCATAAGAATGAATATAAAAAATTATTTATCAGTAGTTGAATGAAAACTATTAATTGCCAAAAGAGACTTCATGAACATTTTCTTAAACTGTGTATTAATCAGCTGCAACTCAATCAGTCGCACCTCAATCTGATACACAGTGTTCTTGGTATGACTCAAAGTGTATGTTTTTAATTTATAATATTATTTGATACTTTAATATTCATGTCTTATAAACTACCATGATTTGATCCATGACTCATGATTATGATCTATGTTATGCAGGGTATAAATTTATAATTTTAATATCATCTTCAAATATTTGTATGCTCATGTTATCCTTATATGATCATTGATATCTCCCTTGTTTACACTTATTGAGAATCTATGATCACCCTTTATTATGTTTCATATCCTTAGGTTATTAAGAATGGTTTTAGAAATGATTTGTCTAATAAGGATTCTATTAAATAATTAATTAATGAGATACTCTTATGAACTAGTTCTTTATGTTTCCATGTTTCCAAAAGTAGTAGACCTAAATTATTCTAACATGGATCATTATTTTATGTAAGGAATATTAATCCACTAATATGTGATATATATGTATAAAATGTCTAGGTAAATACAGTTGGTATTAGAGAAACTAGCCTACTCAAAACCAAGAAAGAACAACAAGTGATCGATATCACTCAAAGTGTCTCTTTTTATTTAAAATTGACATTACTTTTAGTAAAAATAACAAGTGACATAATTAAAACTAATTAAATTCATTCATATTGTTTTTATACTTTAGGAAAAAAATATTTAAGTAATTTTTTATGTGTATGAATCAACCACACCTCAATATGGTGCATGGTGTGGCTGGTATGACTTTAAGTATGTATTTTTTTATTAAATGACATTAAATTTAGCAAAAAGAACAAGTGACGTATTGAAAACTGAGTAAAAAAATTATGATTGTTTTGATACTTTATTAAAAGGATCCATGAGTCATTTGTGACATGTAGGAATCAACCACACCTCAATCTAACACACGGTGTGACTGGTATGACTAAATGTGTCCATTATTAGTTTAAAATTGACATTATAGTTCAAAAAACAAAAGTAGCATACTGAAAACAAATAAAATGCATTAATATTATTTTTATACTTTAGGAAAATGATCTATAAGTCATTTTTGATATGTAGGAATCATAATCACCTCAATCTGATTCATGGTGTGACCAATATGACTCCAAGTGTGTCTTTTTATTTAAAAATTGTCATTAATTTATCTAAAAATAACATGTGACATACTGAAAACTAAGAAAATGCATTTATATTTTTTTGATACTTTAGGAAAATGATCCATGAGTAATTTATGACATGTAAGAATCAACCAAACCTCAATATGATGCATGGTGTAACTATTATGACTAAAAATTTCCATTATCAGTTTAAAATTGACATTTTAGTTCAAAATGTGTCCCTTATTGAAAACCAAGAAAATGTTCTCTGATTGTATTGATAATTTAGGAAAGAGATTAATAATTAATTTTTGAAATTTATAAAGAATTCTCGTATCAAATAGATGCATGATATAATATATATGACTCAAAATGCATGTTTCTAGTTTGAATGACATTTTAGTAAAAAAAACTACATACTGAAAATCAAGAAAACACATTCAGATTGTTTTAATACTTTATAAAGATGATCTATAAGTAATTTTTTATGTGTAGGTGTCAAACAAACCTTAATATGATGTACATTGTGGCCGGTATAACTCAAATTATTTCTTTTTATTTAAAATTGGCACTAATTTTAGAAAAAAGAACAAGTGACATACCGAAAACCTGAAAATGCATTAGTATTGTTTTAATAATTTAGGAAAATGATAAATGATTCATTTTTGACATGTAGGAATCAATAACACCTTAATAAAATTCATGGTGTGACCTCTATAACTCTAAATGTATATTTTTATTTAAAATTTACTTTAATTTAAGTAAAAAAGAACAAGTGGCATACTTAAAACTAAGAAAACACATTTAGATTGCTTTGATAATTTAGGAAAATGATACATAAGTTATTTTTTATGTGTAGGAATGAACTGCATCTCAATATGATTCACGGTGTGACTAGAATGAAAAAAAGTGTCCATTATTAGTTTAAAATTGAAATTTTAGCTCAAAATGTTCTACTCACTAAAAACCAAGAAAACACACTCTGATTGACTTCATAATTTAGGAAAGATATTAATAAGTCCTTTTTTACATGTATGAAATATTCTCACATCATAAAAATGCACGATGTGACCGATGTGACTCAAAATGCGTGTTTCCATATTAAAATGACATTTTAGTAAAAAAACACAACTTCCATACTAAAAACCTAGAAAATTCATTCAAATTGTTTTTATATTTTAGTAAAATGATCAATAAGTCATTTTTTATGTGTAGGAATCAACCTCACCTCAATATTATTAATGTTTTGGCTGGCATAACTTAGTATCTCTTTATTTAAAATTGACATTAATTTTAGTAAAAAGAATAAATGACATACTGAAAACTGATCAAATGCATTCATATTGTTTTTATAATTTTGTAAAATGATCCATGAGTAATTTGAAATGTGTAGGAATCAACCCCACCATAATACAATGCACAATGTAACCATTATAACTCTTAATGTGTCTTTTAATTTAAAATTTACATTAATTTTATTAAAAAGAACAAGTGACATACTGAAAACTGAGAAAACACATTCTCATTATTTTGATACTTTAGGTAAATGATCCATCAGTCATTTTTTACATGTAGAAATAAATTAAACCTCAATATGATGCATGGTGTGACCATTATTACTAAAATTGTTTGTTATCAGTTTAAAATTGACATTTTAGCTCAAAATGTGTCACTCACTAAAAACCAATAAAACACACTCAGATTGTCTTCATAATTTAGGATAGAGATTCATAAGTAATTTTTTATGTGTATGAAGTAGTCTCGCATCAAACTGACACATGATGTGACGTTATGCTCAAAATGCATGTTTCTATTTTGAAATGACATTTTAGTAAAAAACACAACTGGCATAAAGAAAACTGAACAAACACATTTAGATTGTTTTGATACTTTAGAACAATTATCCATGAGTCATTTGTGATGGGTAGTAATAAACCACACCTCAATCCACCACATGGTGTGATCGGTATGACTAAAAGTGTCTGTTATCAGTTTAAAATTGACATTTTAGCTCAAAATGTGTCACTCACTAAAATCCAAGAAAACATGCTCTGATTATCTTAATAATTTAGGAAAGTGATTCATAAGTCATTTGTGATGTATATAAAGATTTCTTACATTAAAATTAGGCACGATGCAACCAGTATGACTCAAAATTCATGTTTCCATTTTGAAATGACATTTTAGTAAAAAAAAACTAACGTACTGAAAACCAAACAAACACATTCGGATTATTATAATACTTTAGTACAACAATCCATTAGTAATTTCTGACAGGTCAGAATCATCGGCACCTTAATCTGATGCATGGTGTGACTGGTATAAATCCAAATGTTCCATTATTTAAATTTGATATTAATTTTAGTAAAAGAACAAGTGATATACTCAAAACTGAGCAAACACATTCATATTGTTTTGATATTTTAGGAAAAAGATCCATAACTCATTTCTGATGTATAGGAATCAACCCAACCTCAATACGATGCACGGTGTGACCGGTATAACTCCAAATGTGACCTTTTTATTAAAAATTTAATTTTTATTAATCTATTATTTTATATTAATGTTTAATTTAATTCTTTATAGTATTACTAACATAAAGTTTTTTCTTATATAGGTGAAATATTTTTCTCAAGTTTAGATGCTTTTTTCAGCAACTAATACCATGGGTGGAGATTTTTTAGAGGGTATCATAGGCGTTAAAAGATAAAAAAATTAATGATTTTAACTTTTTGTTGGGTAATAGTAAATTTAATTATATAAAACATTGTTTGAAATATATATAACAGTGTTTTTTTTGTATACCATGGGTGAATATTTTTTTGTATTCATGATTTCCATTAAATGTATATAACATTTTTTGTTGGGTGTGTTGTATATACCTGTAGGTTTTTTCTGTGTGTTCTATTATATTAATATCATATTCCAGCCAGCTAGGACTTTATCAATGTTATTTTGAGCGCTGATAAAGGCCCCCCTTTATCAGTGATCAAAATAGCACTGATAAATAGGGTACTTTATCCACACTGAAATAGAACTGATAAAGGGGTCCTTTATCCATGATAAAATAGAACTGATAAAGGGGGTCCTTTATCCATGCTAAAATAGTGCTAATAAAGGGGGGACTTTATCGGCTCTTTGATTAACAGTGCTTTATCAATATTATTTCGGGTGCTGATAAAAGCCCCCCCTTTATCAGTGCTAAAAATAGCACTGATAAAGAAGGTCCTTTATCCACACTAAAATAGCACTGATAAAGGGGGTCCTTTATCCACACTAAAATAGCAATGAAAAAGGGGGTCCTTTATCCACTATAAAATAGAACAAATAAAGGGAGTACTTTATCCACACTAAAATAGAACTAATAAAGAGGGGACTTTATCAGCGCTTCGATTAATAGTGCTTTTTTAACACTATTAAAAGGCTTGTTGCGTGCTGTTATAGGGTATATCTGTAGTAGTGTTAGTATGACTCATGATCCTATCTGAGGAATTATGCATTGGAATCCAATTATCACTCAAGAATAGGTTAATAAGTATGCAGTTCACATTCAATAATTAAACATATTCCATAAGGAAAAATTCATTCCATTTAACCATTCATCATATTTTAGTTCATCAATCACTCCCCTTCTAGGAGGTAAGAAAATCCATGTTAGAGTTCATTCCATTTATCAATTCATAATATAAAGTTCACACACCTAATAGATGGTTTAATTATATTGGCACATATTAGCGTTCATAATAATTTATATCAACACACCCTAAGGAGTTGTTCATGTTGAGGTAAAAAACCTTTAAGGAATTAGGCCTCAAGTGAAACCAATTCAAGTTGTTATTACTTTATTAAATTAGTTTACCATTTTAGAGGTGACTCATAGAAAATATGGTGTAGGGGAACTATATAGAAATGAAAAAACTTAAGGGAAAATCAAGAGACTATTAACCTTAAACCAAGTATGTTTCACTCTTTCATTCTTGAACTTTGATTTCATCTTAAATGAGAAGAATTAAAAAAAACTAAAAGAACACCCTAAAATAGGACATATGAACTATTATATAAATAGAATCTAATACTATGTGATAGAATGAGAAAATAAATAAGAGTAATGATAGACTAAGTGAGGGTGATCCAACATGGCTAACGAAATTTGATTATGAGTCTTGATAGAGGAGATCCACTCCTTAGATCCCTACCTCCATTTGAATGCCCTTACCATCCCCTCTTTCTCTTTTTGACACTTACTTTCCCATTTTTTCATTGTAAAAATAGGTTTAGGGTGTAAACTAGAGGTTTACACCTAAAAAACCTAGGACATAGGGTATATCCCCTATTCATAACTTTTACGCCATAAAACACCCTTTTACACCATAAAACACCCTTTTATAGTTTAAATGGATGCAGGCTGCAACAATTCATCCTATGACTACTCTGTTACACCCAAAACCTACCCCAAGTCACTCCTAACACTTGGAATTTCCATTAAACCTTAAACCATGTAAAAATATATATTTATAAATCATGGAAGTTCATTTCGAAAAATAAATTTGAAATTAGATTATCCACCAAACAAAAACGTCAATTTCCCTTTGAAATTTCAACCCAGACCAAAACACTAGATGTTAAAACCTCCCCACATTATAACTTATCATCCATAAGAAGCCTCAGTGGATAACAAGAACATCACCTAGCTTACTCAGGTCATGAATTTCTTCTCAACCGTCTGTGTTGCATTGATGAATGCCCAATGTGCCTCCAAGCATCTCTTTAAACACATAATACATAATCCATTAAAACTTGATTCAATGATCATTAACAAATACAAAAAATCATGATGACTCTTACACAATCCCACCTAACCCTATACATGATCACTTTATTGTCTCTTTCTTTTAATGGCCTATGGTTCTCTCCACTATAGGTTCATACTTTTAACGGACAATTCCAATACATAGTACTCCATATATTGTAATTTATTATTGAAGCATGTCCTCATCATCCCAATGACTCTCCTTTAATGATTTTAAACATGATACACTCAGTCTCATATGAGGAATATACCTCTATTTCTCAATTTGATCAAAATAGTTAAACTCCAATTGACCAAGCATAAACTGGTCCCCATAAAATTTCCTTGAAAAGACCCATATACATCATTTCACTTAACCTATCTCGACCTAACAGTATGCATGATGTAGTTCCTCACCAAGCATATCAAACTACTCAAGAAAACTCAAGTCAGACTACATTCATCTTACTATTTCTAAAAACTCTCAGCTTTAATAGCTAACACCTCCAAACTAGATCCCGACGCCTTTTACTTAATGCAACCAAGATCATTTCAAGCATTCTTACTAAAGTCATTAAATGACTTTTGGTGACTTATTCAATCCAAACTATCCCCTAATCATATTTTTAGTCATTTTAAATCATAAGAACCAACACATACCTAATCTAGCATCCTTAGACCACTAACAACTATCTTGGGCCTAATTCCCACACTTCAACTTTTCCCAAGTCTTTATCTGAACATGTACCTTTCATTTACTGATAATTCCATCCATACCTGGTTTTAATTTATCCAACATCATATTAAATCCAAAAATATCATCCACAACTGGTCCCAAGGTCACGCATACATTATCACATGACGTTCACCAACCATTGACTGATGTCTCCCTCCCCACCTTAGGAATGTCCTTTTCTTCATAAAAATGAAATAAAAACTAATTACTAAAGCCCATTCCCCATCTATACTTAGACATAATTAATAGCATGGATAAGAACCCACTAAACTATGATTGTTAAAGTAGAATCATCCATCACCTATTCCCATTTCCTGAGAATGGTTCCATTGGTTTTTACTAATTTTTAAAACATAACGAGGGTCAACACCCATAAAAAACCAATGGTGTACTCTGAACCATATAGATTATTCTAAATCACTCCACAAGTGCAGATCCAAAGGGGTCCTTTCATAAATCCATAAAATAAAATATGATATTATCTAGGCGTATAGCCAATGCACTCTCATAATACTTATGATAATGTCAAGATATTGGGAATGATCATCCCTAACTAGGAGTATAGTGAGATCCCATAAATAGGCATGTAACGCTCTCCCAATCATTTCTCACATAAACCAGGATGTACTTGAATTAACCAAAACCTGACACCAAGTCTTCTAATAATGTAATTCATGGTTTAACCATTTCACAACACCTAGTTTATTCCCAAATTATCCTTAATAATCAAGAACTTATATTGATTTTACCCAAAGATCTGAGTCTCTATGCCCGCAAGCATCACTCCTTTGAAACCATCAGTCCTCACCTAATACATAGTTATTCACTATTGTTTAATTCTAAATGTCTCCCACGTGTAAGAGGTGTGAACTGAATTTTCTATAAATAGTGGGTGTATACCCTGTACTACTCAATTCAAGACCAGACTCATGCTCCCGTAAGTCATATGTCATCAAGGCCAAGCCGAGCATTTTACATGGAATGTCAGTTTTTACAACACACCAGGATCTCCCTTGGAACTTCTATTCAAAAAAGGGCGCCTCACCTATGCCTAACTTTGTTCCATGATCTCCCATCACCTGGCATTGTATTAGAAATTAAAACATCAACTGCACAACCACTGGTCAATAGGTCCAGGCACCTAAATAGTTCTTCCCAGAAAATCTAGTCTCGATACACAAGAAACCAAGGTTATTTTTTAGAAACAAAATTCATTACCATTCTTATATAAAAAAACTCGGGAACCTTCCATGCATCGGTCTCAAAATGATCATAAAATAAATCTCATTACCTTTAAGGAAATTGTAAATTTTGGGCCAACCCCTCTCACAAGTTTCCCTAGATCTTGTAGAAAGAAGCTGATCTACTAGGGTCTGAGTTAAAGCTAATGGATTCTAGGTTTTCCACCTATCCCTACATATCAAACTCAAAACATGGTCCCTAGGTCTATACACTTATCCCTAAGTTCTCTCACATAAGTACCTTATCTCATTTAAGGGTCTCTATTACATGGAATCTATAATTCCTATAAACTCTCTCTAAAAAAGGTATAACTGGAAGTAGTTAAGATGATAATAAACTTATGAGGTTTAAAATATTCCAACATTGGAATAGAGGCATCACCTACAAAGACCTAATTCTCTTTCATCATCCTCATAGGGGAGTTCTCCCTGGAGGGTCACAACACCAACACAAGAAGGATAAGGAGATGAAACTCATCAGGTATCTGTATAAGGTAATATTCTCTGGTGGTTTAACTTACCAGGAAGAAACCCATCATCTTGGGGGTTTAGTTTATCTAATAGTCCTACCTAACTCAAATGGATCAAACAGATAGCTCATACCATGCTTAGAATTTTGGCTCAAAACCCTACCAGTTTCCCATATCGAAGGGAACTACCACAATGGTTAACCCATCATCTATCATTAAGAATCGACCTAAAACTAGAGATATGCTTGAAAGGTAACTAGGATCTATATCCTAATCTTTAAGTAAAAAAGTAACAATAATAGGCCATTGAAATCTATGGACGACATTCGTGTTCCCATTCAAAGCATCTATCTAGGAAAATCTAAATTAACACTTATATGAGGTTTTTTTATTACTAGAATAACCCATTGGTGTTTTTACTGTTAAATAGGTTCAAATATAGGAAACTCCATGTACCATATATAAAGGAAGTCATTTTACAATTGCACTTAGCATTTTATTCAGCTGACACCATGCAACACTCTAGGAAAATTATCTCATAATTTCATTTAAAAATCATTATTTATCCATATGTTCTTAAAAATGGGATCAATAAAGAGAATGTGAATTCCAATATATAGAGGAAAAAATATTTAGGTTGTAATTGGAATTTTAATTAACTAATTCCCCATGATAATAAATCTCAAAGAAAATAAAAGGTATTTTATCATTTTAAAGGGAATTTGTTAAGTAACATGCCACCATACATTTATAAAAAATTACATAATAGTGGATAATAACACTTTATATAACCATCCCTATTTATCACAAGTATACCCCCAAGGGGATAGATATTAAGGCATGTAAATAGATATGGTGGCCTATGAGGGTCCTGTTATGCCAACCTAAGTCCAATAATATAGTTTTTCATTCCCAATTAATGGAGTCAATGCTATATAAAATATAATTGGCATCCCATATAAATGAAACCCATTAATAATCAATTCATAATAATTTTAACACACCCTCAGTAGGGTTATCAAATAGAAATATTATGCTAAAACTTAGCTATAAGGGTTGGGTGAAGTATAAAAAGATTTAGTTTTACTAGTAATCATTCCTAATTTGTAGAGGTACAATAATTTATAAGTTTCAATTGGAACATTATTTAATTGACATTCATAAATAATAACTTCAATTTTAAAAAAAAAAAATTTCCTTTTAATTTGAAATTTTTCTTCATGAATAAAAATTTAATAACTTTTTTATTTATACAAAGTTCAAGTTAGACGAATTATCATTCCCAAGTTATAAAAGTTTCTTTCCTTTATAAGTTACAATTTAAATTCATGTAACTGTAACCACATTTCCACCTTCAGTATTAGAATATAACAAGTCCATGTATAATGATTCGATTATATGGGTCACCATTTCGAATTTATAAAGGCTTATACTCATTATAAATTGCATTTATCACCCATTTAATCACAATAACTAATGTTTTAGCCCATGAAACAAATGGTTCGTGGATAAAATATGTCATAATATGTTATTTAAGGTTCCACCATTAAGAAATATAAGAAAAAACCATTAAGGTTTATGTAGACACTTTAATAACTAATCAGATATCATTACATAAGATTTCATGCTTTCATAATAAATGAATACAATACTCATGGAAAACTATTACATAAGTAAAGATTGTTATTTCACAAGGAAAGCAATCACATAAGTATGTTATATAAATAAGCATGCTAAATGTTCACACAAGAATGAAATATAGATGGGCGTGCTAATTATCACCAAAACATGTTATACATATAAGAATGGAACATAATTACACAATCATGGTATATAGGTAAGCATGATAATGACATGTGAATCTTATGTACCTGAAATGATGCATGAACACATCTCATCTTTTACCATATTGGTCCAAATGTAAATCATATCCTACTGTACCGATCCAAGAATTAAATCTCATAAATTAGTCAGCAGTAGAAAGTACATCAATCACTCAAGATGAAGTAATAATCATCTATAATATCGAACAACATGAACAACAATATCATCCCTATATACTTGATATTTCCCTCATGTGTGGGTTTTCTGACCTAGACACAAGTTATTTACCAAGTGCTGACACATTCCTTGTCTTATGCCTACCATCCCAAAATAGTAAGACAAGGAAAAAAGAATCTCTGGAACCACTTTGTAATGTCCTGTCATTGGATCCACTAAAACAGTGCCCTAGGATGATTGGTTATGTGGCCTCAAGCATGCCTATGCTAGAGGTTGTCAAATAGTAGTGAGGGTTTAATAATAGTATGGTGGGGAGACTATACCCTCTAATTAAATAATAAATATAGTGTAATCATAATTAAATAAAATTAAGAGTAGTTGAAAATAATAATAATAACATACAATCAATAATAAACTTATAAAATGACAAAATAACCCATCCAGTTTCAAATAAAAATACATGCAAGAACATGTTGAGTCATAATACAAGAATACGTCACATGGTAGATATATACAACTGGAAAATACTGACAAGGATAAATAATTAATTAAAAGACTCTAACTCTATATGGTAGCCCGAGTTCATGCACAATCGCTAATATTAAGTCCCCCATGTCTATCCCTGGTCTATAAATTAAAACAGCACAAAGCACAGTCTAGTTCCTAACCTATAACCAAGATATTAGTCAGAGTACCAAATTTAATCCCAAATAGGGTGTGAGTAAAACTCATTAGTCCATCACTAATGATGTCTAATGCAAATCCAATTAGTGAATATAAAATATGTAGTGTACATGTATATCAAAAGTAAATCAGTGTAGTAAATGTGAACCCATGTCACGCTTAGGTTACTCTGGGAATACTTAGATGACTATACCTATTTCAGCCTAAGAAGAAACATATTTAAACAAGTTAGAATATATATATATATATATATATTTACACACCACACACACACACATATATATATATACGCATTGGCATGGACCTAAGGTATAAGACCCAAGAATACATATAAGGGTATCATCCAAGACTCATACTGATAGAGAAAATATTTTCATTATTTTTCATGTGAATTTAAATGATTTAATACCTTCCAATTTTACAATTTGAGCTGATTTGCAACATTTTTGGATTTTTGATAAATTTTGAGCTAAAATATGAAAATTGATTAATTCTAAAATTTTAAGAGTTTTCTGGTATAACTTTTACAACATTAATCTAAATGGATTATTTTTTTTCTTGAACGATTACTTTTTCTATGGAAAAATCCTATTATTCTGAATGTAGAGCTCATTAGAACTACCATAGGACCATTAAAATCAATCATATTAGAAAATAACTTTGGCCCATGGATTAGACCTCACATCAGTTAATGAGGCATATCTCAGGCTAAATACCTCTAAATGAGGTGATTCTAGCTTTACTTGAAATTTTACTAAAACCACATGATCCCATTAAATTTCATGGATAAGTTCTCTCATTAAGGCATCTATTGAATGTGCCAATGTAGATGAAGTTGAAGAGTATCTTCAGGTAAAAAAAAGTTTTATTAAGTAATTAGGGTATACATTTTTATAAAAGTGTCCAAAGAAGATAATATTTTGACATATCAGGGAAAATAGAGATAAGAAGAAAATTTATGAAGACACCTTCCCTAAAATATTCCATTTACTATGTGAAAGAATCTCAAAATTTCAGTGGATATAATCTAGAGGGAAAATTTTCCACCCCTAAACCCTATAAATATTTATATCCACTTTCATTCAAAGGAATTGAAGAAAGAAAAAAATAGGTGTTGTACTATAGGATTGGAAACTTTAAGAGATATGGATTTTAAATTTTATATTTTATTAGTTTCATAATGTTCTCTTATTCCCCATTCAACTCTATTACATGTCATATATAGGGTTAAGAATTTTGAGTGATCAAGGAAGGGGGGATATCCTTTTGTAATGCTAGAGTCTTATAATTTAATTTAAAAAACTATTTTTCTATTGAATTATTTCTATTTTAAGTGGTTCCCAATTCACTTAAAGCTATTTTATTTTGGTTTTCAGTGCCATTCGTTATTTGAATCTTTGGTTGAATTTCTTTAATCTCCCTCCACCTAGTGAAATTTGTATTGATCAAGAATATTGTGTTATGTGGTGAGTTTCTAGAGATTGTTGGAATGTGAGTGGAATAAGTGAATTGTTTCTAGATTTTTAAGGTTAAAAAATCCAAATTCGGACTTTCCTTAGTGGTTTGGGGATAATCTACTGATTTCCAGGCACACAGAAGTAGTTTCTATTGCTTTCTTCAACCAAGGGTGATTGATAACTTGATCGAGGAGTCTTTCATTTATTATTAAACATAAAGAGAGGGGGGATTATTTTTATTTCCATGATGACATTGAAAAATTTGGTCCTACCCTGACCCCATCACTATATCCATAAATTTGTGTTCATAATTTATTGTATTTCTTACTTTTTTTAAAATCAAAGAATTTAAAAAACAACCTCCACTTATTTCTCTAATTTCAAGTGACAAATGTGATTGTTTCACATTCTTTTGTGGAGAAAACCTAGGTTGACCACTTTTCTGAATTTTTAACTTATGAAATAATTATTTTTTCCATACCACATGATATGAATGCATCAAAACTTGGTGTCATTTCCAGGGAGGTCATGCCAATAATCTAATTTTCAAATTGCATGGCTAGAACCACTAAAACTGACCCTTAATCCCTAGATCCTGAAATTGAAATAGCCTTATTTAATAGACTTAGAAACCTTAATTTTCAATTTAAATTTGAGTAAATTTCTCTTGCAGACTCAAGTGAAACTTCAAGTGTCCACTCTGAGCCTATCACCATGGTTGGAAATCATAAAAAACCCCAAAGAGACCTATGTATACCATAATTCATTAATCAAAACAATAAAATTTCTATTATAGAGATACAGAATGATTTTTAGATGAAACCTAACATGATCCCATTACTTCCAAAATTTCATGGATTGGAAAGATAATACCCAAAAAAAACATATTAAATAGTTCATGTATCTCTGCTCTACTTTAATACCTTGAGGAGTAGTTGAGGAGTAGGTTAAGTGGAATCCATTCCCATTTTCATTGGGAGGAGCTACCAAATAATGGTTGTATAGCCTTCAACTAAGTGACATACATTATTGGAATGACTTATTGATATGCTTCATACAAATATTATTTCCAACCTTCATAAGCACATCCATCGTAAGGGAAGTCTATGTCATCACATAGTCATTTAGAGAAACCCTTTATGACTACTATGGGAGATTTAAGAATCTAGGTGCCATCTACCCACATTAGGAAATTGGGGACCATCACTTTCCTATTTAATTTTATCATGGCTCATTAGAAAATGACAAAAACCTTTTAGATGCATCATTTGGTGGTGTATTGATTGAAAAGTCACCAGAAGAAGCCAAGGGATCTATTGAGAATATTTCTTAGAACTCGCAACAGTTTGGTACAAGAGGTATTGGAACAAGAGGTATTCATGAGGTAAGAACTTCACATCCATAAACCTTATCAGAAACTAATATTAAATAAATAACTAGTTTGGTGAGATAGATGGACCTAAAACAGGTAAGTGAACAACAAGAACTAGTTAAGGTATGTGGTTTATGGCCATCACCTGATAATTTCACAGACCAATGTGTTAAAGTAAAGTGAATGGAAGTTTATATATCAACCATTCATCCAATTTAGTTTCAAAAAAATTAAGTATGGAGAGATTCTAACCAAGTCCAAAATGGATTTAGAAATTATACAA
Organism: Viscum album; assembly: GCA_963277665.1. NCBI lineage: Eukaryota > Viridiplantae > Streptophyta > Magnoliopsida > Santalales > Viscaceae > Viscum > Viscum album. The sequence goes on from OY728138.1 coordinate 152,859,238, forward strand.
ATCAAGTTATACCCCACACCAAAACCTATTCCAAAACCCACTACCATTTTAGTAAAAATAGTCTTATAACTAGCTCTACTACCACCAACCATCCACTTTACAGAAACCCTATAAATAACCATCCACTAGTGCACAACCTCCAATTCAAAAATAATTATAGAAATTAGTTTTTTTAAGGCCTAAAATACACCATAAAATATTTTTCCAACAACTTCTATTATCTCATGGAATTTTTAACCAAAAATTCAGGAAAAGTCCCTTAACAGACAATCTCAAACCCAAAGAATAATTTCAGTATGATAAAAACAAGAACTATAAAAGAACTTACACCACCATATAAACTTTAACTTGAAACAAGACCACCTGTTCTAAGGGTGAATGAAGTTGGGATTTCTAAAAAAACAAAATTCACTAAGAATAATAAAATAAATATGAGGATGAGAAAGATAGTTCTAGGATGAAGAGGTAAGAAAACCCATTTAAAATACAAAAAAAAAATGGGAATAAAGACATACCCCCACCATTTCCACAAGTATTATTGAATAAAATAGATTACAGTAATAAGCAATTCAAATATAAATTCTGGACACCTACCAGAAAGCGAAAATTAATATCCCCCAGCTTGAAGTAATCAAACAAATTCCACGGTGGGAATGAGATGATCAACTTGGGAAGAAGTTTATCACCCCTTATCTTGCCAAATTTTCCAACCAAATATCAAGATCTTGGGATTTTTTCAATTCCATACATCATTGTTTATTTAAATTTATCTAATGATTTATATGATCTAGGTACTTAAATTAATGTATTTCCTCACTCAGTATACACTTATTTGTATATGGGATAATTGAATCCCACAAGATTGGTGGTCCAACTTGAAAATAGATCCATAGTTTTCTCAGTGGGAGTTTTGGAGGATGTCCTTGTGAAATTCAAAGATTTCTTATTCCCAACTGACTTATATATACTGAATATAGAAGAAGACAGGATCCCATCACACTCACCCATCATTTTGGGGAGAAATTTATTAAATATGGACAAAACCTTCATCAATGTCCATGAAGAGACACTCACTATGGAGTTTAGAGATAGTACAGTCCACTTTATTATTTTTGAATTCATGAAGAACCCATCAGATGATAACTCACCCTTTTCACTCTCCCATGAATGTTTTATTAAACCAATTGAAGAAATAGGTATGTGATATTAATTTTTAGCCTTAGGAGAGAATTTTTCTATTGAAAATATCACTGAAAATATGAATGCCCCAAACACTAGATATTCTAATTTCATATATGAATAAGATGTAAAATATGATTCATTTGATGATTTGTTAAATGATGAATAAGATGATATGATTTCTTGTGTCTAGAAGGTCTAACCTTTGGAAGTGGGGAACCTCAATTTAATTTCATCCCTTGAGCATCCCCTAGATATGAAATTTAAACTACTCTCCACTAATTTGAAATATGTGTACCATATAGAGGGACATAAATTACCAGGGATAATTGCTAAAAATATATCTGAAACTTAAGAAAAAAAATTATTGAACTTTTAAGATATAATTTCAAAGAAATAGGATGGATATTAAGTGATATCCCATAAATAAACCCAAAAATATACTCACATAGAATTATTCTTAAGGGATATTTCAAACCTATCAGATAGCCCCAAAGGATGTTTAATCATACCTTGATGGATCTTGTGAAGAAGAATATCGAAAATCTCTTGGAATATGGGATCATTTATCCCATTTTAGATTCCCAATGGGTTAGCCCTATTCATGTAGTTCCAAAAAAACTGGCCAAACCACTGTAAGGAATGAAAAAATAAATTAATCCCTGTGAGAATTATGAATAACTGGAGAGTGTGCATATATTTTAGGAAGTTTAATTAGGTCACTTAAAAATTTCATTTCACCATTCCCTTAATTGACCATATAGAAGAGATATTGGTAGGGAGAAATCATTATTTATTTTTGGATGTATTTTCAAGTTAATTTCATGTACCTATTTCTCCTGAGGATCAAGATAATACTACCTTTACTTGCCCCTTCCTAACTTTTGCATATAAAAGGATTCTATTTGGATTATATAATGATTTAGGTAAATTTCATAGGTTCTTGGTGAGTATATTTTATAATCACATTGAATATTTCTTGAAGGTTTTCTTGGATGATTTCATAGTTTTTTGAAATTCTTATAACCATTGTTTGAAAAATCTGGGAAAAGTTTTGAAAACCTGTATTGAAAAATATCTTGTTTTAAATTTTAAAAAGTGTAATTTCATGGTTGGGATATGAATTTTCCTTGTCCATTTAATTTCAAAAAAAGTAATTTAAGTGTATAAATCAAAAATTTAAGTGATAAATTACTTTCTTTACCCAATTTAAGTGAAACATGGCAGATCATTTTTTGGACTTGTAGTATTCTACATGAGGGTTATCATAGATTTCAGTAAGGTGGATCTCCCACTATCTATACTAAATTTTAAAAATGATTATTTTTATTTCAATGGTGTTTGTAGGGGAGAAATTTATGATTTGAATAGGATATTTATTACACCACCAGTTATGTAGACACCAAATTGGGAAGAATCATTCGAGCTATTTTTTTATGCTTCCAACCAAGAAATTGGAGTAGTCCTTTCTCAGAAAATTGAGGGTGGGACACAAGTCATTGATTATGAATTTAGAACCTTATATGTGTCCCAATTAAATTACACTACCATAGAAAAATAGTTGTTAGCAGTTTTATTTTCTTTTGAATGATTTAGATCATATCATCTTAGAACTAAAGTAACTATATTTTATGATCATGCTACTCTTTGGTACTTAATAAATAAGGATGAAGATAAACCAAGGATAGTGATATATATTCTACTATTTTAGGAGTTCAATATAGAAATCAAATACAAGAAGGGGGAAGAGAACCAAGTAGACGATCACTTAAGTAGACTGTCCAACATTGCTGAGTCTAAAATTCCAAAAATAGAACCAATGAATGATCACATTCTAGGATATTAGTTGTACTTGATTAAAGGATAAGTGACTTGGTATGATAACATGATCAATTATCTGGAAACATATTAAGTCCCATATCTTTTAAATTCCTACTAAATTAAAAAACTGAAATATAAATACAGATATTACATTTATGATGATCTATATCTTTAGAAGATCTTCAATGATCAAGTAATAAGAATATGTTTTCCTAAAAGTGAAATTGATTTTATTTTTGAGTTTTGTCACACTTTAGTTTTTGGAGGCCACTTTTAACCACAATGTATAGTAAATAATGTTTTATAATATAGAATTTATTAGACCACCCTTTTTAAAGATGCTCATGAATTTTGAGAAATGTGTGAAAAATGTCAGTTTTTTGGAAATATTTCAAAGAGATAAGAAATTACCTAAAATCAACATATTTTTTGTAAGTTTTTTGAAGAATAGGGGGTATATTTCATGGGAAATTTCCCAATGTCATTTGGAAATTATTATATCTTTCTTTCAGTTGATTATGTTTCAAATGGGTGGAAGAAAAATCCACCAGGATTGATGATGCTAATTTTGTTTATGATATTGTCATGGATAACATATTTTGTAGGTTTGGAGTGACTATATACATCATAATTGATCAAGGGACTCACATTTTTAATAGGATAATATAATAATTTCTTAATAAGTATGGGTTGCATCATAAAACACCAACTCTCTATCATCCACAGACTAATGGTCAAGCTGAAGTGTTTAATAGAGAAATCAAAGGAATTTTGGAAAATATTGTTAAACCAAACATGAAGGAATAGAGAAAAATACTGAAAGATACATTATGGAATTATAAGATATCCTATAAAATCATAAAAATAATGAATCCATATAATTTTATTTAAGGGAAAATATTTCATTTGTCTATATAATTAGAGAAAAATGCATATTAGGCTATAAGAAAGATGAAGTTGGATCTTTAAAGGGTTGGGAAAGAGAGAAGACTATATTTGTAGGAGATGGAGGAAATTAGAAGAAAATATTTTAAAAATTCTAGGATTTACAAAGAGAGAAAAAGAGTGATCCATGAAAAGTTGATCCAATCGAAAGACTTCCATCCTGGGTACATAGTGTTGTTATTCAACTCCATACTCAAGATGATGCCAGGTAAAATTCTTTCTATATGGGAAGGTCCATTTATAGTTACTCATGTATATAACTTTGGTTTTGTATAGATTATTAAGGAAAGAGATAAATATCCATTCACTATTAATGGACATAGGATTAAGAAATTCCATGGGACCATGCCATCATAGATAGTGGAGAACATTACACTCCTCCAACCTATTTATCAAAAAAATACATAATTTCATACCTATCCTTTACACTTTATTTCTTGTTGTGATTAAATTTAAAATATGATTACATGTAAAATTTACTTTAATTCATTGAAAAACTATATCATTTAAGTTTTGGGGGATTTTTTTATTTTAGGATTTTCAATTTTTTTTAAAAACCAAATGTGTGTTTTTAAAAAATTTGGGTGCTTCTTTTTCAATATTTTGTGTTTATTTGAAAATTTTGAGATAAAATGATTATCATTTACATTTTTAAAACCCTTTTTAATGAGTGAAAAAATTAATTCCATGAAATTGAGCTTAAATGATACTTAAAATTAATTTGTTTAAATTTAAAATCTTTGGTAATTTCATAAAAAAGAACTCTGATTTTTGAATCTCATGCCACAACTCACTGTATTTATCTTTGAAATCACTTTCTTGTGAGGTTTATGAACCATTTTTATCATATTATCTTTATTCACCTCACTTCTTGAGTGAAATAAACCATTCTTTCTTTAACCATAAATTTATTTATTCCTATAAAAACCCAAGGATTTTATGTACTTTTATTTTAAATGATTGAGGAATTTATTTAGTTTTAAATAACCCTTTTCAAGATAATATTTTTTTTTATTTTGGCCTTCCTTGTACATTTAATACTTATAACCCTTAGAATCCATGAACATATTGTTATTTTAGCCACATTATAAGCCAATTTTTCCTATCCAACCTTCTCTTGAAGTGAACTTTCATGGTCTTTTGAACATAAGTGTGTAGTAAAATATCTTGTGTTATGCTACCTCAATTAGTGATACTTTGGGTGGAAAATAAAATTCTTAAGAGATGTTTTTTATAATAAAAAATTCAATCTATTGAAATCTATTCCTTTCTGGAGCTTTCATGATAAAATAATCTATTCATTTTTTGAGCTTCCAAAGGAGAAATACATTTCTTCCTATCTAGAACTTTCAAGAATAAAAAAATGGAGAATATAAATTTTATTTTTGTTGTTGAAATTTTGATGGTGTGATAAGTCCATGAGATTTTCAAAGAATATTTGGAGCTTATTTTATTCTAAGGGTGGTGAGGAGGATTCCAAACTTGTGTAAAAATTATAATCATGCAATTTTTATTTAAAAATATCCAAAACCTCCTTATTCACCCTCTAATTTTTTTTATATCAAAATCCAACTAATCGGAAGCCACTGAACTACCCTAAAAATTCCTGATGATAAACACATATCCTTTACTCACATCGAGTGGAGATTTAGTTATTTATCAATCCTATAGTGACCCTTTCATGGGTTTGGATGATAAAATCCTTATTGAAAATTAAAATTTGTGAGATGAGAGAAAATTCATGTGTGGTAGTTTTCTTGTGTGCATAGGAGTAGAAATGAAGTGGGAATGTATTGAATAGTCTAAATAGAAAACTTTAAATAATGGTTTTTTAGGAGGCATGATATCATTTGCTTATTTTGGTCAAATTGGTGGATCTCATGGTTATGAGTTCTAAATTTTCTTTGATTTGATTTTGATGTTTACTTATCCAGGAGTTTAAGTTATAAGTGTAGTGTAATTGATAGAGATAATATTTTCATTATTTTTCATGTGTATTTAGATGATTTAATCCTTTCCAATTTAAAATTTTGATCAAATTTTCATCATTTTTGGAATTTTGGTGAATTTTGAGATAAAATTTGAAAATGATTTATTCTATAATTTTAACAGTTTTATATCACTTCAATATTTAGAGTATAAATTTTATAATATTGATATAAATGGATTGATTCATTTTTTTAGGATTCCTTTTTTGTGGATGGAAACTTCTTCTTCTGGATCCATGGCTCATTCAAAGTACCACAAGCCCATAAAAATCAATCATATTAAAGAAGAAAAATTGGATTATAGAATGGACCCCACCTTAGTAAATGAGGAATAACTCAGGATAAAGACCTCAAAATTAGGTTATTCTAGATGGATTTGAAATAAAACAATAATACTCATTTCACATTAGATTTCATGGAGAATTTCTCTCATTAAGGTAACCATATAATGTTCCAAAATGGATTAAGTTGAAGATTCTCATCATCCATAAAAAATTTTCTTGAGTAATTAGGGAATAAATGTTCTTAAATATATCCAAATAATATAATATTTTGGGGTAGAATAGAAAAATAGAGATAGAAATAAATTTTATTAAGACACATCCCCAATAATCTATCATTTACTATGAGAAATAAGCTCAACCTTTTAGTGATATAATCTGGAGGAAAGATTTTCCACCCCTCAACACTATAAATATGTGTATCTACTTTCATTAAAAGGTGTTCTAGAAATAAAAATAGTGTAAGTGATAGAGGATTGGAATCATGGATATCTTTTAATTTTCTATTTTCTCTTTTATTAGTTTCATAATGAATTATTCTTATCCATTCAACTCTATTACCCTACACATGGAGGGGTAAAAATTTTGAGTACTCGAGGAAGGGGGGTTCTCTTTTTGTAATGTTAGAGTCTTGTAATTTAATTTAAAACTATCTTTTCCTATTGAATGATTTATTTTTTCATTGGTTCCCAATTATATTAATGAAATTGTATTTATGGCATTGGTTTCATTTTTTTCATCTTTGGTTGAAGTACTTTAATCCCCCAATTCCTAGTGTAGTTTATCTTGATTGAGAAGATTTTGGTAGATGGTGAGTGTATAGAGATCATTGTAACATGTGTGGAATAAGTGAACTATTTATGTATTTTTAAGGAGAATAAATTCCCTATTTGTACTTGAATTGGTGGTTTGGGGATAATTTACTAATTTTCATGCACATAGGAGTGGTTTCAATTAATTCCTTCAACCAAGGGTGATTAACAACTCGATCGAGGAGTATTTAATTTATCATTCAATGTGAAGAGAGTGGGAATTATTTTTATGACCATGATGACATTTAAAAAGGTGATCCTACCCTAACCCCATCACTCACTTCATCAATTTGGGTTTAACTATTATTTTACTTCTTACTCTCTTTTAAAATCAAACAATTTTAGAATCAACCTCCACTTCTATCTCTAATTTCAAGTGAAAAATGTGATTGTTACACACACATCTATTATGAAAAACTAGGTTGACCACTTTAATAAATTTTTTAATTAGGAAATAATTGTTTTTTCCACACCCCATGATAGGAATGTGTAAAAACTTTCTACCATTTCTAGGGAGGTGGTTCTGACTATCTAATTTTTAAATTTCATGACAAAAACCACTAACACAAACCCTTTACCCTAAATCCTAAAATATAAATAACCTTGTTTAATTGACTTAGAAACCATAATTTTCAATCTTAATTTAAGGTAATTTCTCTTATATACTCGAGTGAAACTTTAAGTGCTCATGCCAATCCTGTCATCATGGATGGAAATTAGAACCATACCCTTAGATACCTCTATGCACCACAATTCCTTAATCAAAACAATCAACATTCCATGCCAGAGTTATAAAATTATTTTGAGATAAAACCTAACATGATATCATTACTTCCAAATTTTCATAGCTTGGTAGGAGAAAACCCAAACAAACATATTAAAGAGTTCATGTATATTTTCTCTACTTTTAGATGTCAAGGAGTAGCTGATGAGTAGGTTAAGTGGAATGCATTCCCATTTTCATTTAAAGGAACTGCCAAAAAATGATTTTATATCATATAACCAGGAGATGTGCCTGATTAGAATGATTTTGTGAGATGATTCATAAAAATATTATTCCCCACCTTTAGAAGTGAATACATCATAAAGAAAATATATGCCATCATACGTCCATATGAGGAAATCCTTTATGAGTACTGGGAGAGATTTAAGAAGCTATATACCAGTTGTCCACATCATGGAATTAAATATCATCACTTTATTGTTTTCTTTTATCAATTATTTCTGCATAATGAAATAAACCTTATGGATGCATCATCTGGAGGTTCATTGATTGAAAATTCACTAGAAGAAACCAAGGGATTGATTAAAAAGATTTATTAATACTAAAAATAGTTTGGTACAATAGGTATTGGAACAAGAGTTATTCATGATGTAAGAACTTCTCATCCATCACACTTATTGGAAACTATGATTGAAGACTTAACCAGTTTGGTGAGATAGACTACCCTGAAATAAGTGAGTGAACGAAAAGTACCAGCTAAGGTATGTGGTTTATTGTCATAACTGGATCATTTCAATTACCAATTTGATGAATTAAAGGGAATGTAAAGTTATATAGAATCCTTTCTATTGAGGAATTTTCAACAAAATCAAGTATGGAGAGAGACTAACCAAGTCCAATATATATTTAGAAATTTGCAGTATCAATCTAGACCACCAAACCAAAACCAGTTCCAAAACCCACCACCATGTTAGAAAAGACAGTCTTATAACTAGACTGCCTACCACAAACCACCCACTTTATAGAGACCCTATGAATAACCATCCACCAGTTCATAACCACCAATTAAAAACCAATAAAACTAATCTCAGTTTGAGGGGGTGAAAGACACCATAAAATATTTTTCCAAAAATTTTGATAGTCTCATGGACTTTCTGAGAAAAAAAAGGGAAAATCTCTTCCCATAAAATACTAAAACCATAGGAGAATATTATCATGATTAGAAAAATAATTTAAAAATAGCTCCCAACACCATCCACCTTTGAACCTAAAACAAGACCAACTGTGTTGAGGGATATTGAAGTTGTAAATTCTAAAACTTCTATAAAAATTCACTGAGAATAAGAAAAAGAAAGAGAAAAATGATAAGGATAGGTCAAGGATGAAGAGACTAGTAACACCATTGAAAATTAAAAAATGAGAATAAATACTTACACTCACCATTTCCATCAAGGATGTTTGAATCAAAGATATTGTGGGAAGAAGCACTTTAAAAAGAAATTCTTCACACCTTCCTGAAAGTAGAAATTAATATCCCCCTCCTTGAATCACTAAATCAAATTACAAGGCATAAAAAAAAATTAAGGATATTTTCCCCAAGAATAGGATACTAAATTGTAATTAGAGGATCAACTTAGGAATAAGTGTCACATACCTTATCACACCATAGTTTCCAACTAAATTTCAAGATCCATGGATGTTTTTCATTCCATTCACCATTAGATATTTAAATTTATATAATGATTTATGTGATCTATGTTCTTAAATTAATGTATTTAATCACTCAATATACACTTATATACATATGGGATACTTGAATCCCATAAGAGTGGCGATCCATCTTCTAAATAAATCCACAGTTTTCTCAGTAGGAGTTCTGGAGGATGTCCTTTTGAAAGTTAAAGATCTATTATTCACAACTAACTTATATGTGTTAAATATGGAATAATATTTGATCCTAAAACAATCACCCATCCTTTTTAGGAGACATTTCTTAAGGATATTCAAAACCTTCATCAATGTCCATGAAGGGACACTCACCATGGGGTTTGGATATAGCACTATCCAAAACATTTCTGAATCCATGAGGCACCCACCAGATGATCACTCACTCTTTTCACTCTCCCGTGAATTTTTTTACTAAACAAATTGAATAATCTGGTATGTTCCGTGAATTATTAGCCTTATGATATAATTTTTCCATTGAAAATATCATAAAACATGTGAATGAACAAAACACTAGATATTCTAATTTCATATGGTAAGAAGAGGTAAAATATGATTTATTTGATGATTTGTTAAATGATGAAGAAGATGATATGATTTATTTTTTATAGTATTTCTAAACTTTCTAAGTGGGGAACCTCAATTTAATTTTATCACTTGATCATCCCCTTTATTTTGAATTAAAATCACTCCACATTGATTTATAATATGTGTACCTTTTTGAGGGAGATAAATTACTAGTGATAATAGCTAATAATCTATCTAAAACCCCAGAAAATATTATATTGAACTTTTGAGAGAGAATTTCCAAGAAATAGGGTGGATATTACATTATATCCTAGTAATAAACCTAAAAACATTCTCACATATAATTCTTCTTAAGAGAGATTCCAAACCTATTAGATGGCCCCAAAGGAGGATTAATCCCACATTGATGTAGTTTATAAAGAAATGTATCCAGAAGATATTAGAATCTAGGATCATATATCCCAATTCCGATTAAAATTGGGTTATCTCCATTCATTTAGTTCCAAAAAAATTGGCCTAACCACTTTGAGGAACAAAAGCAATTAATTAATCCCTATGATAATTTAGAATAACTGGAGAGTGTGCATAGATTTTAGGAACTTGAATCAGGTTACTCAGAAAGATCATTTTACCATCCCCATAATTGACCATATTTTAGAGATATTAGAAGGAAGAACTCATTATTTCTTTTTGGATGGATTTTCAGGTTATTTTTAGGTATCTATTGCTCCTGTGGATCAAGTGAAGACTACATATACTTATCCCTTTGTAACTTTTTCACATAAAAGGATGCCATTTCGATTGTGTAATTATCTATTTATATTTTAGAGGTGAATTTTAAGTACATTTTTTTATCACATTGAAGATTTATTGGAGGTTTTCTTGGATGATTTCATAGTTTTTTGAAATTATTTTTACCATTTTTTGAAAAATCTAGAATTTTTTTTGAAAACCTTCATTGAACATAATCTTATTTTAAATTTGGAAAAGTATTATTTCATGGTTGAGAGAGGAATTTTCCTTAGTAATTTCATTTCACAAAAATAAATTTAAGTGTATAAATCAAAAATTTAAGTGATAAATTCATTACCTTACCCAACTTGTGTGAAACATGTTAGAACATTTTTATGAAATGAAAAATTCTATAGGATGTTTATCAAATATTTCAGTAAGATTTATCTCCCTCTCTCTAGATTAATTTTTAAAGATGATACTTTTTATTTAAATTATGTATATAGTTAATAATTTTATGAGTTGAAGAGTATATTGATTAACCCACTAGTTATTCAGCAACCAAATTGGGAACAACCATTCGAGCTACTTTGTGATGCTTCCAACTAAGCAGTAGGAGCAGTCCATTCCTAGTCAATTGAGGTAAAACCACAAGTCATTTCCTATTCATTTAGTGAATTATATTTAGCCCGATTAAATTACAAAACCATTGAAAAATAGTTTTTTGTATTTTTCTTTTCTTTTGAATAGTTTATATCATAACATATTTGAACTAAAGTCACTGTTTTTTCTAATCATGCAGCTCTTTGATACTTGATGAAGAATGATTAAGCTAAAATGAGGCTAGTGAGATAGATGATACTACTATAGGAGTTAAACATATAAATCAAAGATAATAATGGAGCTGAGAACCAATTGGTTGATCACTTAAGTAGACTTCCCAACACTACTACAGCTAAAATTACAGATAAAGAACCACTGAATTATCACATTCTAGGATAGAAGGTGTACTTGATTGAAGGAGGAGTTCCTTAGTATGCTGACATGGTCAATTATCTGGTAACATCTCAGGTGCCAACTCATTTAAATTTCCACCAAATTTAAAAACTAAAATTTGAATCCAGATATTACATTTGGGATGATCCATTTAATTGGAATATTTTCAATGATCATGTAATAATAAGATGTTTTCCTGAAAATGAAATTGATTCTATATTTGAGTTTTGTAAAACATTATCTTATGTAGGCCACTTTTGACCAAAAAGTATGAAAATTAAGGTTATATAATGTTTAATTTATTAGGATAGTCTTTTTAAATATGCTCATGAATTTTGAAAAAGGTGTTAAAAATGTCAGTTTTCTAGAAATATTTCAAAGATACAATAAATTCCCTAAAAGACACTTATTTTTTGTGAGATTTTTCTAGGGGATATATTTTATGGGTCCTTTCCCAATATCATCTGGAAATTATTATATATTTCTTACAGTTGATTAGGTTTTAAAATGGGTGGAATCAAAATCTACCATGACTGATGATGCTAAAGTTTTTTGTGATTTTATTAGGACTAACATATTTTGTAGGTTTTTAGTGCCTAGATCAATCATTAGTAATTAGGAGAATCAATTTTTCAATAGGATAATGGAGTATTTTCTTAATAATTATGGTTTTCATCATAAAACATCAATCCTTATCATCCATAGACTAATGGTCAAGTTGAAGTGTCCAATGGGTAAATTAAAGGAAATTTGGAAAAGAATATTAAACCAAATAGTAAGGATTGGAGCCAAATTTTAGAAGCCGCATTATGGGAATACAGGAAATCCTAAAAAATCCCAATAGGAATGATTCTATATAAGACAATTTATGGGAAAATATATCATCTTCCTATGGAATTGGATCATAAGGCATATTGGTTTGTGAGAAAGATGGATTTGGATCTTGAAAGCACTAGGAAAGAGAGGATATTATAGTTGTAGGAGCTTGAGGAAATTAGAATGGAATATTTTGAAAATTTTAGGATTTAAAAAGAGATAAAAAGAGTAGATCATGAAAATATGATCAGACTAAAATACTTCCATCCTAGAGACAAAGTTCTTTTATTCAACTGCAGACTCAAGTTGATTTCAAGTAAACTTTATTCCAGATAGGATGGTCCATTTATAGTTACTCATGTATATTCTTTCATTTTTTTCACAGATAGTGAAGGATAGAGAACATGTTTCATTCACTATTAATGGATATATTCTGAATAAATTCAATGGTACCATGAAATTAAATCCATTAGAGGAGATCACACTCATCCAACATGTTTATCAATAAAATCCATCAGGTCGTACCTCTCATTTTCACTTTCTTACTATGATTCAATTTCAAATATTCTTAAATATAAAATCTACTTGAATGCATTATGGACACTGAATCATTTAATAATGTGGGATCAAAACCTTTTAATTTAGTATTTTAAAAAACAATCTATTTTTCAAAAAAAACAAACAAATGTTTGTTTTTCAAAAAAATTGTTTTTATTTTTCAGTTTTTTTGTGTATTTTTGAATCTTTTGAGCTCAAATGATTATCGTTTCCATTTTTAAATACTATTTCAATGATTTAAACAATTTATTCTATGAAACTGAGCTTAAATGACACTGAAAATGACATTGTTACAAGTTCAAATATTTGGTAATTTCATGAAAAGTACTCTAATTTATGAATCACATACCATATCTCACTGTCTTTATATTTAAAATCATTTTCTCATATTTTTCTGAACCCTTTTTTTCATATTCTCTTTATTCACCTCACTACTTAAGAGAACCAAACCATGCTTTCTTTAACCATAATTTTATTTAATTCCTAAAAAATCTTGAGGGTTTGAGGTACTTATGTTTTAAATGATTGAGGCATTTATTTGATTTTAAATCCCCCTTTTTGAGAGAATATTTTTTATTATGTCCTTCCTTGTACATTTAATCCATGTAACCCTTATAATCCATGAACATATTATTAATTTATCCACATAATAATATAATTTTCCCTATCAAACCTACTCTTTAAGTAAACTTGTATGATCTATTGAACTTAAGTGTGGGGTGAAGTTGTCTTGTGTTGTGTTACCTCATTTAGCGATATTATGGGTGGAAATTAAAATGATTAAGATAAGTTTTTTATATTGAAAAATTCATTCTATCAAAATTTGTTCCTTTCTGGGACTTTCATGATAAAATAATTTGTGCCGTTATGGAGCTTCCAAAGGAGAAAGAAAATTTTTCCTATATGGATCTTTTAGTAATAAAAAAAATAGAGAAGAGAAATGTTATTTTTTCTACTAAAATTTTGATGTTGTGATATGTCCCTGATATTTTTAAAGAATAATTGGAGATTTTTTTTTATATGGGTATTTAGGAGGAAACCATACATGAGTGAAAATTAGAATTATTCCATTTTTCTTCAAAAAGGTCCAAACCCTTCTCGTTCAGCCTCAGATTTTTTGATAGATAAATCATACCAATATGAATCCAATGAAAAACCTAAAACTTATTAATTATAAACATATATCCTTGAATCATATTGGGTGGAGATTTATGGATTTATCAGGCCTATAGTTACCCTTTCATGGGTTTGGATGAGAAATTGACATTTGTTAGATGAGAGAAAATTCTTATGAGGTAGGTGTCTTGTGTGTAAGGGGGGATAAATGAAGTGTAAATGTATTAATTGGTCTTAATGGAGAACATTAAATAAGTATTTCTTAGGAGGTATAATATATTTTTTTCTTGTTGTTAAATTGGTGGATCATGTGGGTATGTGTTTTAAATTTTCTTTGATTTCATTTTGATGCTTACTTGTACAAGATTCTAAGTGCTAAGTGTTGGGGAATTAATAGCGATAATATTTTAATTATTTTTCATATGTATTTCAATGATTTAATCTATAAAAACTTAACAATTTGAGTTTATTTTCATCATTTTTGTATTTTTGGTGAATTTTGATCTAAAATGTGAAAATTACTTAATTCTTTAATTTTATCATCTTTCTATCACTTCAGTATTTAGAGTATAACTTTTATAATATTGATCTAAATTGAGTGATTAATTTTTGTAGTATTCATTTACTTATGGACTAAAAATTATTCTTTTGGATCTAAATCTCATTCAAATTACCAAAAACCCAGAAAAATCAATAATAATGAAAAATATTTTTGGATGATAGAATAGACCTCGCCTCAGTAAATGAGGCATAAATCGGGTTAAAGAACTCAAAATGAGGTTATTATACCTGGATTTTAAATACTACTAAAGTCCTTTTGTTCACATTAAATTTCATTGAGAAGTTCTCCCATTAAGGTAGCCATTAAATGTTCCAGAGTGGAAGAAGTTGAAGAGTCTCTTCGGCCATAAAAAGTGTGCTTGAGTAATTATAAAATAAACTTTCTTAAACTTGTCCAAATAAGAATATATTTTGAGGGATCATGTAAAAGTGATATATGAACAAATTTTATGAATACACCTTCTCTGTAATATGTCATTTACTATAATAAATAAGTTCAAACTTTGGGTGGATAGAATCTAGAGGGAAAATTTTACACCCCTCAACCCTATAAATATATAAATCTATTTTCATTAAAAAGTTTTGAAGAAGGAAAAATAGGGGATGTGTTGTAGGATTGGAACCCTTAAGAAATGTGGATTTTCTATTTTCTATTTTATTAGTTTCATAATTCTCTTTTCTTCTCCATTCAACTCTATTAGCCTTCACATGGAGTGGTAAAAATTTTGAGTGATTGGGGAAGGTGTAGTTCTCCTTTTGTAATGTCAAAACCTTGTGATTTAATTTAAATTATTTTTTATATGGAATTATTTATATTTTAGTGATTCCCAATTCTCTTAATGCAGTTTTATTTAGAGGTTTGGTGTCATTCTTTTTTTGCAACTTTGGTTGAAGTTCTTTAATCTCCCCCCACTAGTGCAGTTTGTCTCGATCGATCAGATTGTGTTAAGTGCTGAGTGTCTAATGATAATTAGAACATGTGTGGAATAAGTGAATTGTTTATAGATTTTTAAGGAACAAAAATTACAGATTTGTACTTTCCTTAGTGGTTTGGGTATGATTTGCTGATTTTTATGCACGCATGAGGAGTTTCCATTTCTTCCTTCAACCAAGGGTGATTGAAAAATAGATTGAGGAGTCCTTCATTTATTATTCAATAGGAAGATATGGGGAATGATTTTTACGAACATGATGACATTGAAAAAGGTGATCCTACCCTAAACCCATCACACTCTTCATCAATTTTTGTTCATCATTTATTTTATTGCTTACTTTCTTTTTAAAATCAAACAATTTCAAAAACAACCTCCACTTATTTCTCAAATTTCAAGTGACAAATGTGATTGTTGCATGATCCTCTATGTAGAAAACCTAGGTTGGCCACTTTAATGTATTTTTAAATTATTAAATAATTATATTTTCCACACTCCATGACATGCACATATAATATACTCTAAATAATGGACGCCATGCCCAATGATATCACATAAAAGGTAAGGGGCCTTATGCCTAATAACTTTAGATAAATTATTATTGGAACTGAAAAAATATTTATAAGAATGGAATAAATTTTAGAAAACTTGATCATGGATCATATATCATTTTGAAGGCTTTGATTTGACTAGTCACCGATCCTAAATAGACTTATGGGTCAAAATTTATGGCCTTCTGAAGTTGGACTTCTGAAAAATGCCCAGTTGGGGTGATTCTAGAAAAAAGTGTGGGATTGCGTTCAACTTTCCAAAAGTGTGTGAAACTCCTTAATTATACCACAACTCATTTTCATGATAAATATGAAATAAAATGTATAATATCTATGCATACTCAATCTAGCCTCCAAAAACAAAGTAATTTTTACGCAACTCTATAAATTTGTAAAACATAGCCAAAAGTTGTGTGACACATGATAAGTTAGGAGACATAGTTAAAATGCCTATAAATAAGACATGAACCCATAATTTAAAGGAATACCTTTGGGATTCAAGATTCAAAACTCTCGTTCTTGAAACTTAGGG
This sequence comes from Viscum album, assembly GCA_963277665.1. Taxonomy (NCBI): domain Eukaryota; kingdom Viridiplantae; phylum Streptophyta; class Magnoliopsida; order Santalales; family Viscaceae; genus Viscum; species Viscum album. Next base: position 152,876,035 of record OY728138.1, read on the forward strand.
TTTCACACTTTACACAACACCCAAGTTCCAAACTTGCACGAAATTACCTCGGTGAAGTCCCCCAAAGTACAAGATTTTACTTAGATGTTTTCATGTAACTTTACCCATTGGGAACAAAATTTCACAAAAATTTTAATCTTTCATGAAATTCTATTTTTTTATAATTTCACCTTTTCATAACACAGTGTTTTTAAAAATCATACTTGTATTTCATGCCTCGCATCAACACCTTTTTTGCGCATAGATGCATAGTAGCATGAGACAGTGCAAAGTTGTGTAACCAAGTGTATAGTTGCATGAAATTTTTTTATACATATGCCTAATGGTCCATTCCATGGGGGATGCACCCCCGCAACCCAACTCAGTATTATCATTGGGTTGCGGTCCCATGCCTCTGACTTGGTCCCTTCAGTACCATCACTTACCCCATGAAAAATGGACAGTTTCACCATGAGATTTTCAATCTAGGTCAAAGAAATTTTCTATTTCTCCCTATATAATACCAACATACACCCCGCTGAATAATACAAGTTAAGATACTCCTTTACACTCCCTAAAATACCTTGAGTTTGCATGCTCCTCTTGGTCCCTTTCTCGTGTCATGAGTTTAGATTCTACCCTTGGATTCCCCGAATACCTTGAGTCAAAACACTCCTCAAAAAACTCTACAAACCACATCACCTAACTCTTATTATTGGTTGAACCAAAGTGGTCTGATCTTGAATAATTCCCACACCATTAATTTCTAGGCATATTCCTCCAAGTAGTTCTCACTATATGTTGTTAAACTATAGTATACCCTATATGAAAAGCATAGGATGCCTCTTGTAATACACATGAGATGACTTATGAATCAAGTATAATATGAATCATGCCATGATCATGAGATGATCCCCTTAGTCCTCACTACATGACTTTAAACTATACTATACCCTATATGATGAGAGTAAGATGACTTTTATGAAAAGAATGAGATTCCTTATGTTTGAATCATAAGATACATAATGTAATGATCATGATACGACCACCAAACATCCATCATGGGCCTCCTCCTTAGGTATAATCCCCAATCATGTTCCTCATCCTACTAGTGGTTTGAGATTCCCTGTAAACCCATTGTGAGGAAGAATGACTGGGAATATCAATTCATAATCCTAGTACACAAAGTCCTCATGCATGACATTAAACTGTGGCCTTTACCTATGAATCTAATGTGGTATTCCCTATGCAATAATCGTAGGATGCCACGTGCGATGAGAACGAGATGCCTCATGTGATAAGTATGATATAATCCAACCGTTACTCCTCCTAGAATCACTCTATAAGATTCCACACATAAACCCAAACCAAATCATCACTACTCTTAGAAACACCTGGGATGATTCCATATGTATGCCCCAATAACACCATTTCTGCACCATAGCAGCTTCCAAGAACCTCCCACACATAATCCCCATTCACATCATCACTGCTCCTAATAGCACTTGATCATATTACACATGTAGTCTCTACTCACACCATTGCTTCTCCATAGTGGTTCCTGGGCAGCTCCCACACGTAACCCCATTCGTATCTTTGTTGCTCTAGCGGAACATAGGAAGCTACTATGCATAATCCTCACTCACATAATCACTTCTCATAATATCACTTGGGAATATTCCATGCATAAGACCCATTCACATCATTGTTGATCCTAGAGGCACCTAAGAAGCTCCCATACTTAAGACCCATTCACATCATGACTACTCCCTATAGTGCCTAGAAAACATCCATGCATAAGCCCCAACCACATCATCGTTGCTCCTAGAAGTTCCTGAGTAGCTTCTATGCATAATCTCCAACCACATCATCTCTTATACTTGTAGCACCTAGGCATATTCCATGTGTAAACCCCAATCACACCATTGTTTCTCCATAACAACACTCGGGCATCTCCCATGTGTAAGCCCCATTCACATTTTCACTGATCCTAGTATCACCCAAGAAGCTTCCTCATGTAATCCCCAATTACACCCTTACTGCTCCATAGAGACACCTGGTAATCTCCTATGCATAATCCCCATTAACATCATTGTTTATCCTAGTGGAACATGAAAATCTCTAACACATAAGCCCCATTCACATCGTCATTTCTTCTAAATGCACCCAAGAAACTCCCACGTGTAAGCACCATTCATATCATCACTACACCTATCATAACTCAAGCATATTTCACACATAAGATCCATACCATCTCTCATTTATGCTCCTTCTGTGTCACAGGATTCCTTACTACATGAGGTTAAACTATATAGACCGATCCTATCAAATGAAATTAAATTTTGGAATCAAACTATGTGGGTTTTGATCCCTATTTACTAATAGGGTATGTTGGAAACATATATGAGGTTCAATATCAAAAACTTTCAAGTGTAAAATCTTCACCCCTAGGGACACACTTCTAAAAACCTTCAAGTGTTAAATATTCCCCCTAGTGACACACTTCTGAAAACCCTAAGTGTGAAATATTCTTCCTAGGGACACACTTAAACAACCTTACCTATCCCCATAAGATATTAAACATGTTCCCAACCTATCCCCACAAGATGTTAAACCTACACCCAATTTGTCCCCGCAAGACGTTACAACTACACCCAACTTATCTCCACAAGACATTAAACATGCACCCAAATTGTCACCAAAAGATGTTAAACCTACACCCAACCTATCCCTGCAAGTTTTTAAACTTGTGATCCATCTTTCCCCACAAGATTTTAAACCTACGATCCATCTTTCCTTTCAAGACGTTAAACTTGTGATCCATATATCCCTTCAAGATGTTAAACATGAGACTCATTTGTCTCAGAAAGATGTTAAACTTGTACCCAACCATCTCCAAAAGACATTAAACTTGTGAATTGATACAAAATACCTACCACATATAATAAAAATGGGATGATTGAGGTAAAAATCCTCAGAAGACTTATTCCCCCAATGTCAACTACCTCATGGTTAGTACAGGAAGCCTTAGGATCCATCTTTAAGATGAATCATATGATATGCCTTTGAGTTAAAAAGAAGAATACTTTATATATTACCAACACACCCAACATCTAGAGATTTCCATACATGCCCAACATTACCACCTGATCTAACCAAATTTTTTTGCCCTATTGAGACAGAAGCAATGTAATTAACCGATGTCCACCTTGAGATGGAACCGGAATTAGTTTCATGAACATGACTCAAATCTATGAGGGAGACCCAGACTCTGAAATGATATCCAAGGATGAATCCATGGAAGTATGAACCAATATCCAATCATCCCATTTTTATATAGGATCCAATATCACCATCCATGGTGGCAAAGGCCTTCCACCATTGTAAAGCTGTAATGTGGGGAAAGAAATATGCATCGCTATGAAGATTCATGACCCATCTTCAAAATCATCATAAATAATTATAATGGTAAGTTTCTTCAGGATTAACCCTCTCAATTAGTTTAATGTGAATCACCATGTCTAATTTATTTAAAATTTAATGAGTAATTCCATGTCCAATGAAATCAATCAATAATGTGGAATTCCATGTATAATGATCTCAATCAATAATGTCGAACACCATGTCTAATTATTTAAATATATGATAAGGGATTCCATGACCGATAATAATAAATTCCATGTCTAGTAATTTATATTAAGAGATTAAGAATTCCATGTCCAACATCACCTAACCATTTATAATCATTCAAATTAGTATGCCTCATGAGCTCATCTAAGGAATTCCACATCAGAATCTATGTATTTCTCAAGAATAGGTTAACAAGTAGGTAGTTCGCATTTAATAATTAAACATAGGCTGTGAAGAAACATTCATGCCATTTAACAATTCATCATATTTCATTTCATTGGTTTCCCCCCTTCTAAGAGGTAATAAAATCCATATAAGAGTTCATTTCATTTATCAATTCATAATAAAAAAGTTAACACACCCTAAAATATGGTTTAATTACATAGTATGACTTATCATTCACAATTTTTTATATCAACAGACCCTAAGTGATGGTTTTTATTGAGTTATAAAACCTCTAAGGATGGAATTAGGCCTCAAGGGAAACCAATTTAATGTGTTATTACTTTATTAAATTAATTTTTCATTTTAGAAGCGATGCATGGAAATTCTAGCATGAGGCACAATAGTTAAGTTTATAAACATACAATACCTTAAGGTAAAATAAAAAAGACCACCTAACTTATACTAAGGATGCTTCACTCACCCATTCACGGGCATTGATTTGATTTGAAACAATATGAATCAAAGAAAAGGATAAAATACCTAAAAATAAGGCATATGATCTCACATGAAAATAGCATATGATACTATGAGGTGGGATAATAAAAGAAATAAGAGTAATTATATACTAATTGAGGGTGATCCAACATGATTTATGGCATTCTATTTCGAGCTTAGATAGAGGAGATCCACTCCTTGGATCTCTAAGTGGAGAGGAGTGGTACACACACTACCTCCAGCTGAATGGACTTATCCCTTCCATTTTTCTATTTTTCACACTTATTTTACCTTTTTTTTAGAAGAATAGGTTTATAGAATAAACCAAAGGTTTACACCATAAAAACCTCAGATATAGGGTTTCTCCCATATTCTATACTTTTACTCCATAAAACACCCTTTTACAATATAAATGGATACATGTTATAGAAATTTAGACTAAGACTACTCTGTTTCGTCCAGAACCTACATCGGATAACTCCCAACCCTCAGAACATCTACCAAACCTTAAACCATGTCCAAAAACATTTTAGATCATTAAAACTCTCAAATTTTAATTGTAAATCATAAATTGTAAATCATCCTATCCACCAAACAAAAATATCAATTTACCTTATAAATTTACACTCGATCCAAAACATAGAATTTTGAAATGGTAGAAACCATTTTCTTCTAATGGTAGAAATACCTTACCTTCTAGACATAGCACCGCATAACTAATGGTAGCACCTCTCCTAGAAGTTGCAACAATTCAACAGTAATGGTATCATCACTTAAATAGTAACGTTATCACGCTAATAGAATATCATTATACTAATGGTACCATATATTGGTTCCTATATTACAGAGTTATCACTTCATATTATTTAATGGTATCACCCTTGATTATTAACAGTAGCTTATTAGCAACGATAGATTTGTTATTAATGGTATCATACTATTCGAGCGGTAGCACCCTTATTTTCTTCTCAATGGTAGTGGAAGTAGGACCTGGATGGTATCATAACTTTCCTTCACATTGATAAATATGTGTAGCCAAATCTATCTAACTAAACTTTCTACATAGATGAATCACATATGTAAATATGCTACATAGGTGTTTTTCTAAGAACCATGTATCTGATTGTATAAATTATCCAAATAGATACATATCCAAAGTAAATCACATAGTTGATTACTATAATGTATCTGATTTCATGAAGACATGAAAATATTAGATAAATTTTTGATTTACTAAAATTTTATTTGATATATTCCCAATTTTTTATTAATTTTAAAATACATATTTTGTTAATGATCATATTGGAAGTATTCTGAATTCATCTCATGAAATAATAAAAGAGAATGATAATTCTTTTATAAGGAGAATGATAATTCAAATTACAGGTAAAAAGTATTATTATGATTATTATTAGGCATACTTGGATTGTTTATTTAGATGATCCTTCATACTTAAGAATATTTTGGAATTAATGATGTGGGATTATCCATTTGAATTCAATCAAGAGGGAATGTGAATAAATAATATTGACATGGTTTATTCAATAGATACATATAGAAAAATAAAACAATCATTTGAGAATTATAATGTAGTTAATCCCTACTATGATTGTTGTTTCATTGGTGATATTGTAAAGGAATTTATCATTTGATCAATCTTTACTGAAGTGATCACAGTTCTTGAGTTGTGTCGATATTCATCATCATCTTCTCTGCTTTTATTATTAATTTATTTTAGGTTTTCATTTTTGTATTCTCTTAATATTTTTTTATGACCTTCAAGTAGGTTTAAGGTTTTCCCATCCAAAAGTTTTCGTCCTAGTTTATTCCACCTTTTTAAAAGGAAGGTAGGGTTTTGACTCCCAAAAAAAGTCAGGTTTTTCATGGGTTGTGACTCCTATAAAAGTTAGTTGGGTTATACCACTATGTAAGAAAAATTTCTGTCTATAACTAGGTTATCACTCCCTAACAAAATTGAGTAACTTAGTTAATACCAATATTCTCATTGAGTAGTGAAGATTGAAGATTATATTAGGATCTCTATAATCTAAATTGAAATAAATATATCATGTTCCTTGAAATAGATTCTGGTGAAAAGGTTTCAACATAGAATATTCCTTGACACTTTTTAAACCCATTTGTAACCACTATTACCTTATAGGTACCGACTTGTCTATTCATATCTAGTTTCTTCTTGAATACCCATCTTTAACCATTAGTTTTTACATCCACTAGAGGATCAACCAAAATCATGTATGTTTTTGGTATATGGAATCCATAAAATAATTCATAGATTCTTTCCATTTGTTAGCTTCTATGACACTCAATACTTCCTTATAAGTTACATGATCATTATTATCTAATAATAATGAGTCTTCATCTTTAGTGACTAGAAAATCATATCTTTGAAGTTCTGTAACCTCTCTTATACTCCTATACAATACTTGTATCTCTATAATGTCCTCTTCTATGGGGATTTATGGAATCTATTCTTGTTCCAACTCTTATGTATCTTCATTCACAACTTCATCAAAATATATCTCGCTCCCACTATCTATTTTAGATATGTGACCCCTCTCAAGGAATATGGATTGTCATGCCACTATTATCTTATTGTCTAAGTGGTTGTATATATAGTACTCTTTAGTTTATTTAGGATATCCTATAAAGGTAAACATAGTGCCTTGGGGTTATAGTTGGTTACTTTAAGAGTCATTAACAAATGATTCACATCCCCAAGCACATAAATTTAGAAAAGTAGGTTTCTTTTCACTCTATAGAATAAAATGGAACATTGTACATAACTTTAGTTATCACTCATATTAGTGTGTATGATGTTGTCAGTAATTTATATATCTAAAAGGATAATACAATACTTTCATGAATCATCATTTATCGAACCATTTTTAATAAGGTGTGATTCCTCATTTCACTTACACTATTCTATTGTGGTGTTTAAGTTGTATTAAGTTAAGATTGAATCCCAAACTCCCATAAATAATCAATGAAAACTTGGTTAATATATTCCTTGGTATAATCTTAGTACATTTTATTTATTTTCTTACCAAGTTGATTCTCAATTTCATTCTTGTATTACTTTAATTTATCAAAGTAATATGACTTATACCACATAAAGTGGACATACCCATTTCTGCTAAAGTTGTCAATAAAATTTATAAAGAATGAGTATCCACCCCTTGCTTCAACTAGAAATGGTCCACAATCATAAATATTAACCAACTCCATAAGCTTTATAGACCCTTCATATTTTCCACTAAATGGATATTTGGTCATTTTATCTTAAAAACAAGCATGATATATTATAAGTAGTTTTAGTTTGAAAGAATATAAATATCCATCTTGGTGTAATTCTATTAAGTGATTTTTATTTACATAACCTAAGAAGTGATTCCATAGTTGGGTGTGATATGAATCATGAAAACTAGATCTATTATTTATTTCCATTACTTTATTTATGTGATCTAACTCATATAGACCATTATTTAGGTGTGCCTTACCATAACATAGGTTATCTTTGTAAAATAAACAACATTTATTCATAAATTTAAAAATAAGTTCATCTGAATCAAAACCGAATATGGAAATAATATTTTTGTAACTGATGACACATAATAATAGTTATTTACAACCAAGATTATTCCAATTATAAATGTATGGTGGTTTTCTCCAATAGGTACTACAATGAGTTTAGTTTTATTGGTGGCTCATAGATCTACCCCACCTCTTAAAACTTTTATGAATATACTTAGTTATTATATTTGAATAAAACTATGATCACTACATGTTTTATCTAATGTGTAATTTTTAGAAATAGGTAAATTTCATTTGATAACTAACATGCCTAAAGCTTCCCCTTTCTTTTTAGTTGTGGTGTGGTTCTTCTTCTAGTGGCCCTCCTTTCCATAGGTAAAATATACAACATCCCATTCCCTTACTTTTCCCTTAATATTCATTCTCTTGGAATAACATTATGAAGAGGCCTTATACTTGGTGTTGGTCTTGGGGACTTTCACATTTTCCTTCCTCTTGTTCACTAAAAGAACATAAGTATTTTCACACTTCATGTTCTTATCTACCTGGTGAAGTAGAGTGAGAATATATGGGAGAGACTTATCAATTTTGTTCGCGTTATAATTTAAAACAAATCTAAAGAGGCTTTGAGGAATTGAGGAAATAATGAGTTTGACATATAATTATTCGAGTAACTTAAACCCTAGAACCTCTATATTCTCAATGTATCCAATGATTTTGATTATGTGAGGTCCATCCAGTTCAAATTCTCTAAGTTTTCTCTTGAAGAGTTCATTGGATATCTCAAACCATTCTTGTATATCTCTCTCCTAAAAATTCATGGAGATGCTTGAGCGTTCTATAGGAATCCATTTTCTTATGTGACTTAATGAGTTTTCTAAACATGGATGATATAATCAAACACTGGAAATCTAGTGCATCATTCAAGTATTTTTTTTATAGAGAGTAAACTCTTCGACACTCACCTCCTTAGCTAGAGGATCAAGTATTGGTAATTCAAGCACATAAATATTTCATTCATGGAATAATACAATGCACAAGAACTTGTACCATTCACATAAGTTATTTCCAATTAATAGATTATATTTATCTAGAATTGATCATAGGGATAATGTGGTTGGTTCACTTTACATTTTACTACAACAGTATAAAATCATATTATTGTTACTTTACTTGATTTCCAAATATGTGAGACTAAATAATTTAATTATCTTCTTAAGAATCTCATTATTTTATCAAATCCAATACCCTTACCATTATACTTAGAATGTCTTGTAACATGGATATTTTAGTGGTAAGGATTCATATTTCCCTTCTCATAACTAATTTTATAGCCTGATAAGTTATTTAAATGTATTTTGGTAGGTTTTCTTTCCATCTATGAGTTTATATCTCCTTGATTTGTTCAGAGAACTCCCCAACCTTGATATCCTATTTTTTCATTTCCTTGACTCAAATTTATACTAAGTCTGTCATTGGTAGTCAAACCTTGATAATAAATTATTTAATACAACCCAAAACTTTATTTAAAATTCCTTATAATTGAAAAACACCTCTACTTTGGACAAAAAATACCTTTAACTATGGTTTCATTAATAACTTAAGTAATGGAAGGATTTTCAGAATTGATATTTATTTAAGGGGTTTTTATTTATTTATTATGCATAAATTTCCTTATTTTATCCTTTTATATGTCTTGTTAATATAAATTGTATTTTACTTAATATATTAACCTTCTGTTGATAAAATATTTATACATAATCCTTCAATTTTATTCCACTAGTTCATTATTTTTCTTTAATTCATTTATTTATGTTATCATGGCATAGAATTCATAAAATAAAATAAATAACCATGAAAAAGAAAAAAATAAAATATTTGGAATGATCATGATATTTATCCACCAATTTATTTATTAATCGGACAAAAAACCCAATGACCCTAGGGGGAAAATAACTATGATCCAATCAACATTTCACCTTTTTCATGTGTATCACCTGGGTTGAGTTCACCCTAGATCCATATTGAATCATTTCCAATCAGTTGGGAGCTCCATCCTTGCATATTATTTACTCACATTTAGGTGAGGGGAACCAATAGAATGTTTTTAGGGGGTTTACATAAAAAATCATGGAAACATAGGTCCTTACATAATAAGAGAAGTGGATGACATGTAATAAATCATTTAAACTTAATAATAATAATTGAAAAACAAACATCAAATAAATAAATTAAAATAAATTCAATCTATACATAGTTCATTCAAGCTCATTATCATCAACACAAGTAAAAACTATGCATTTAATAAACTACCATTCATTTCTATTGTTCCTAATTAAGATAAAACGTGCTCTAATTAATTAATTATCTATATTAATTAATTTATTTATTTATTTTAATATTTATCTAAGAAATTCTTTAGATTCACATCCTATATAATTTTAAAAAATATTTAAAAAAATTATTTTATTTAAAATTGGTCATGTAAATAAACACATACTAAGAGGAAACATGGATAATATCTACTTGAACTACCCATCATTTTCCATGTCGTATATAGTCTACTCATGTGGCATCTAGCATATAAATCATGTTACATAATTAAATGGTGTGTACGATTAATAAATGAAATACATACACATGTAAATTACACAGCATGTAATTAAATTGATGTACAAAAATTATACAATTTGTAAGGTCCATACTTGGTGTGTAGTTCTGAATTTTATGTGAAAATTAATTGAAAATTTAAAATATATAAAATCTATAATGAACCATCCCGAGGTAACCTGAAATGTCACCCATCCTGACCTGCTACATGACCTAGAAATTGTTCCCATTCCCCATGGTTCAAAAACTACTATGTGTATACTAAGGGTATTAGGAACATGAAATTGGGAATTATTTCACCCTAAAATACATAATAATCAAGACAATGATCCCACCCCGAAATCTGACATGATCAATCTAAAAATTAGATGTCCATGTCATCAAAGTAGATAGATATAAAATAAAATGAAACGACTAAATCAGATCATAATACACAAAAAATAAAAATAACTCATACATGACATCTAATCATAAACTAATATAAATTAGACATCAATATACAATAAACCAAAAAAATAGGTTAGCAAGGCTGATTTATAATGATCCCAAAGATAAAATAAAATCCAAGACACTTCCCAAGAGCCTCCTTATGACCCATGATCACTCCCCATTATCCAAACTTACTATCCATGGTCTAATATGAACATAAATTATAAAAAACTAGACTAGTAAACTTGATAAAAACATGTAATGTTCTGGGTTTTTGAGTAGGTCAAAATTCCCAACCTTTTGGATTTTTTAGTTTGGTAGTTAGACTAACTTCTTTTTGGGATTCGAAACCTAATTCCAAGTTTTTAATGTGATAAGGAATTTTTTTATGGTTTTTAAGGATCTTCAAGGACCTTTAGAGTTTAAATGGGTTTTGGAATATTTTAGCTTCGGAAACCTAGTTTCTAGAACGAAAAATAGAGATTCACAGTTGGCGTACAGTCTCTCTAACCATGCAGTCAAACCGTGTGACCTATTTTTTAGAGGGTAATAGTTTATTCTAACATTGCAGACCCTTATAGTCAATATTATGATGGATTTCCTATGTTAAAATTCACTTTCACAATTATTTCATGGTTTTTCAAACCATGCGGCTAGACTGTGTGAGGTGTCTGTCCTTTTAGACAGTTAGCACCACACAGTAGGTGCATGGTTTTCCAAACCATCTGGTAACCATGATTATTTTCATAGAGGCCAAAATTACCATTTTTTCCCATATTCTTTAAGAGGTACCTCCTTCTTTTCTTCTCCCATACATGTACCTCTCTCTCAGTAGTCATGGAGCTCTCATTTCCCTCTTCCTGGGCTTTGATCCTTCTCCCTCATTGGACTCTAATTCCGCTCCATTGAGAAGAGGTCTGAGGGACCTGGTACATATTGATTGGTGTTTTTTTGGGATGTTGGTTACTTGATTGGTGGTATGTGAGGTGTCTGATGGCATGAGGTTTCAATGATATATTTATGGGTTGAACCTGAGGGTTCACCTAGTATGATATTCTTCAAGAGATGCCTGGTCATTAAGCCATGGTGTTGAGACCATTGGTTGGTGTATGAGGCTCTCCATTATATTTGATGCTCTTGGGACAAGATTATTAGAGTATGGAAACTTTCATGCCTCAGGACTTTGAGCTTTTGTGATGACGGTGTTTTGTTATTTATTAGTGGATGGGTTGTTGGATTGGGTTATACCAAATACGCACAAGAGGGGGGTGAATTGTGTCTTTTACAAATTCTTCATGAATCATGAAGATGGCTAAGTCTGTACTTTTATCTTTATCAGGTTGTTTATGTAGCAGAAAATAAACAGTTAAAGAATGAAAAGATGTATTGTAGTTTGGGGAACAGAAGGCCCCTAGTCCACTCCACCAATGCTCTACTCCACGATTTTGGTGATTTTCACTATTTGGTCCTCTTATCAATAGACTGTCCATAACTGAGAGCAGATAGTTGACACCTTTACAAGTTAAGGCTAAAACAAAGCCTTCTTGTTCATACACAGAACCAAATACATAGCTTAGTATGAGAATCCTATTACTCGAAATAAACAGAGTATTTTTTCTAAAAAATACTTTCAAGTTGTTCTTCATAGTTACAGTAGCATGCAACTAACAGTCGATGGATCGTCATCTTCAGAAAGAATGATCTTCAGGTAGAAGTAGTTCTGAGTCGATCCAGTTGCAATAGATCTTGAAATGAATTTAGAAACTTCAACAACATTAGATTCACAATAGATAATTGATGTAGAATCGGTGAATCTTCAATGTGCTTCTTCTCCTTCAGAAAAATAGAGTTCGATAGATCTTGGTAGCAGTAGATCTGTGTGACTCGTATATCTCTATAAACTGTAGTAGTGAAAAACTCGAGAGCTTGTTATTCTGATCTTCTTTTTGATGATTTTCCTCTATTTTATGTAATAAAAAATAGCATAGATATATAGAATAAAAAATAATGTTTTCCTTTAAAATTTAGATCCACAAATATCACATTTAGAATCATGATATTCAAATGTTTTAATAACAGAGAAGTCATAAATCACCAAAATATTTGGCATGAAAAGCTCCTTTTAAATCGATCCTTTGAATCATAAATAAATGGATTTGAATCAGTCAAATACATGCTTTAAATTCGAGCTTTGAATCTAGATTGTAATCAGCCTAATAATCCGCAAAAATACTGTTGCTCAATAAAGTCTTAATTTAAGTCTTTGACGCCAAACATAGAGTTAAACTACATAGCATAAATTCTCTAAATGTAAGGTTCACAACGTAACGTTGATCATCTATTCTTCAAAATTAAGGTTGATCATCCATACTTTTATTATCTTATAAACGTAAGGTACATGATCCATACCTTTTGATACAATGTAAGGTTGTTTACAAAAGTAAGGTTGATGAACCATACTTTCGAGAAACAAACCTAACATTCCATACTAACATAAGGTTCTTCTTCTATACTTTTCTAATATCCTGAATGTAAGGTTCCTTCTAAATGTAGGGTTCTTCTTCCATACTTTTCTTGATAACGTATGGTTTCTTAACCATACTTTTGTCGATAATGTATGGTTGATTAATCATACTTTTATGATATCTCGTAAAGTAAATGACGGATTCCATACTTATGCTATGTTCCTTAATGTAGGGTATGAACAGTGTTTCTAGAACATGCTAATGTGATTTCCGAACACTGAGAGCATGAACAGTGTTTCCAGAACACACTAAAGTGATTTCCGAACACGTAGAGCATGAATAGTGTTTCCAGAACACGCTAATATGCTAAAACGATTTCAGAACACTTTCTCAAATATTACATGTGGATTAAACGCTTTAATATTATTCCAAAATAGAGAAATAAATAATATTAATTTCCTAAAATACACTTAAGATAAAATCATTATAATAACAAACAAGGGTATTTGTGAGCATCAAAATCATCATAAAAAGATAGAGTATTGTTCTCAACAATCTCCCCCTAATGAAATAGAGTATTATTGAAAACAACACTTGCTCAAAAATCTTCCCCTTTTTGATGATCACAAAACCCATGAAATAACCAAAGAAATTATCTTACAAAATTAATTGCATATAGTTTAGAATTTTTCAAAGATAAAAACAATATTTAATTTTAACAAAATTATTTCAACAAGAAATAAACATTGTGTTATCCATAGTTACATATATATATATATAAACAAAAATTCAAAATTTTACATTTTATCCCCCTTTATAAAGTAAAATAATATATCCTCCTTTATAAATAAAGAAAATAAAAATTTGTGTTTATCTAAAAATTTCTCCTTTCATGTTTATCTGTATTTCTACTTTTTAAAGAAATAAAGAAAAAAATGTCTTTTATCCCCTGAGTAAAAGATTCAACAGCTTGAAATAAAATTTTAAAAATAAAATGTTGTCTTTATCCAAATTTTTCCCCCTTTTGTGATATCAAAAAGAATGATAGAATAAGGAATATAACACTTTTTAATATAGCACTGAACTTAAGTAAATTCTATAATAAACTATTTATCAATATGTGAAACTGGATTACTGGAATTCTAACATAGACAGTATAGTAAAACAAACTAATAACACATAAACATGGGATGAAAATATATTTTATTGAAAATATAAATACAAGTACAGTAATGACAATGGGAATCAAGGTTTGGATCAACAAAGGTTTGAAACTAGTCTCATCTTCTTTGGATTACTTCCTTGATTTCTGCTAACTAATTCTTCAGCCTTGTCATTAATCCATCTCTTAATTGGATAAGGATGTATCTTCTCTCTTGAGTCAAATGAATATCCTCAATCAAATTGACTCTAAAGAAATCATGCAGTCTTTCTTCCTTTTCCATAAAAAGAGTTAACTTATCTGTGAACTTATTCAACAAAGTTCTTATTCCATGTTCATTTGAAGTTAACTGCTCAACAATATTCTTTTGTTTGTCTAAAAAGACAGATAGTAGAGCACTGTTGCATTGAAGTTCCTGCAATATGTCATTCATATTACTCATTACTGTTGTAATGGTCTAAAATATTCTTATCATATCAGGCGAAGTACTTGAGGTACCTGCTTGATTGTTCCTGACAGTTACAAATTTTTTCTCCATGAAAATCTTAAAATCTGCCAAATATGACTTCATTACCATCTCAGATTTAAAATTTGAAACTTCAACCAACATATCCTTCTTAAAAACTTCAACTTCTTGTTTTGAAATAGAACTGACTTTCAATTTATGAAATCTATTATTTTCCTTTTCCAATGATCTTCTCAAAGAAGCATTTTCTGATTCAACTCTAGTTAACTTTCTATAAAGCTCCTCAACTTCTGCATTCAAATAATTAGAGGTACCTTGTGCTTGATTCTCAGTCTGAGCTTCAACTGGATTTAACAGAACTAAAGGTAGGGATTCAACATCTTATTTCTCTTCATCCTCTCTATATACTGGATTCTCTACTGATTCTTCCTTTGAGTCCTTCCCTAACTCATCCACACAAAAATCCTCATTAATAATTTCATTGTGAATTTCATAAGGGTTCTCTTCTTGATTCATATTAACATGTTCTTTCTCCTCCTGAGCATCTTCTTCATTTATTTTCTCCAAGACTAGATCCTCTAGTACAGGTTCCTCTTGAGCTAATTTCTCTTGAACAATCGCAGTAGGCTATACAATTTGAGAAGATTCAGGTTGATCCACTTCAACTTCTCTAGGATTTTCAACAGTTTGAAGCACAATTTCTTTTTCCACTTGAAGATTCACCTCAATCTGAGAAACTATTGGTTGTTTAATTTTTTTTGTACTGAAGATTATCTAATAAATCTGTAGCTCAGAAGAGGTTCAGTTGTATCACTATTTTCTTGAATAGGCTCCTCACCAGTTTTATCCACTCGATGTCTTTTCCTCTGAAGTCCCTCTTAACTTCACTCATTAGTAGGTGGATCTACTACTTTAAATATTAATCTTCTGGAAGTTCCACTTTCTCTAGATTCTGCTATGCCTTCCTTAGATTTAGCAAGTTGCTCCCCCTGAGTCGAGTCCTGGTCTTCCTCAGCTTCAACAGGCATAATCTTGCCTTTCATTATACTCCAGAATAAGCCAATCTTCCTTATAGTTCCAGCATTAAAAACATTTTTGTGATGGCATCTTACTCTAGCATCTATTAATCACACCATATCATACTTAAACAGTGATTTTGAAATGAACCTTCCAAAGGGATATAAGTTCATTCTAGCCTCTGGTTGACTACAGTAGTTGATATATCTTACCATATATCTAGGAAAATTCAACTTGATTTCACTCATAAGAAAAAACATTATGTACATGTTAGGAAGCAAAATCTTCTCCATCTCTGACATCCTAGGTACAATCCTTATTTGCACAAACTTAACAAGAATCTTCTTATCATGTTCCAGATCCTTCACTAACATTTTTCTTATACTTGTTGAACCAAATAAAAATGACATAATGTCCTCTGAATTATGTTCATCATCTCCAATATTCTTTAATTCAAAATGATAAATTCCCTCACGAGGGTAGTTTAAGATTCTAGCTATTTCCACATATGAAATTGAAAAATCCCAATCTTCAACTTTCACAAATATGGTTTCCTCTGTATCTCTAAGACTAAATTAAACAGATTTGAAAAAGTGATGAAACTCTACCTAATATAGAAACTCTGTATTTTTACAACTGAAATTTTTCTCAAGATTCTAAAATGTGTGGGCTTTCCACAGCATCAGATCAGTTTGATACATCCATTCTAGGTTGATTACTTTTCATTGGAGAATCTTTCTTCCTATCGTGCACCGATTCTTGGCATTGCTGGTTTCTTTTTCCTTGATTCTCTTTGTCTTGGAAATTTCTATCACATATTTTTGAAGGTTCTAAGGGCTAGGTTTTATAAGGTTCAATTTCGGGTAGACAACAGTGGTAAGGTTTTCAGTTTCGAAAGGTTTTGGAAGAAATGAATAGGTTTCGAATTTGAAATGGTTTCTGACATCCTTGATTCTCATGTCATTACATTCATAGTAATTATTACATTATTTAAAAGTAAAAACATACGTGGAAAAAATTTTAAAATAGTACAGAAGAAATTTTAAATTATTCTAAAAACAAGTAATTGAATTTAAAAAATATATATTAAATAAGAAAAATTAAAATTAAAATTTTATTTAAAAATAAATAAACCTAGATCCCCATTAATAAAATCAAACCTTAGAGTGAGAAGTGGTTTAGTAAAAATATCAGCTAATTAAATTTCAGTATTTACAAATTCTAAAAATATATCCTTTTTAAGAACATGGTCTCTTAGAAAATGATATCTGATATCAATATGATTAGTTCTAGAATGATTAATAGGGTTTTTTTAAATATTTATAGCACTTGTATTATTACATAAAATAAGTGTGTTATTAAAATTTATTCCAAATTCCAAAAGAGTGTTTTTCATCCATAAAACTTGTGCACAGAAACTACCTGCAAATACATATTTTGCCTCAACTGTTGACAGGTAAACTGAGTAGTGTTTCTTACAAGACCATGACACTAACAATTTTCCTAAAAAGTGACAAGTCCCTAAAGTGATTTTTCTATCTAATCTACAACTTCCAAATTCAGCATCTAAATATGAAATTAAATTAAAATTGGAAGTTTTTTGATATAGAAGAGATTAAAAAACATTTCCTTTTAAATATATAAAAATTCTTTTGACAGCACTTAAGTGAGATTCTTTAGAATTAGATAGAAATCCAGCACAAAGACATATTGAATACATTATATCTAGACTACTAGCAGTAAGATATAATAAAATACCAATCATACCTATATATAACTTGTTGTCAACAGATTTTCTAGTTTCATCCAAATCAATTTTTATATTAGTACACATAGGAGTTGTATATGTCTTGTTATTTTCATGTCCAAAATTTTTCAGTAAATCAGTAATGTATTTTCTTCGATTTAAAACATTTCCAAAATCCTTTTGATAAATTTGAAGTCCTAAAAAGAAATTTAATTCTCCCATCATACTCATTTCAAATTCTTTTTGCATTAAATTTGAAAACTCATGACAAATTTTTTTTGTCTGTTGAACCAAAAATTACATCATCAACATAAATTTGAATTAATAAAATATTAGAGTTAATAGTTTTATTAAACAATATTGGATCTTCCATCCCAATAGTAAAATCATTTTCCAAAAGAAAAGAACTTAATCTTTCATACCAAGCTCTAGGTGCTTGTTTAAGGCCATAAAGAGCTTTAGTAAGTTTAAAAATAGAATCTGGTTTTTGTGAATTTTCAAAACTAAGAGGTTTCTCAACATAAACTTACTCCCATAAATAACCATTTAAAAAGGCAGACTTAACATCCATATAAAATAATTTAAATTTCATATGAGATGCATAGGCTAAAGGGATCTTAATGGATTCTAATATAGTTACAGGTACAAAGGTATCATCATAATATATACCTTTTTCCTAATTATATCCTTTAGCTACTAGTCTTTCTTTATTTCTAGTTATTATTACTTGATTATCTTGTTTATTTATAAATACCAATTTAGTTCCTATAACTGGATAGCTCTGAGGACTTTCAACTAAATTCCAAACTTAATTTCTATTGAACTGGTTTAGTTCTTCTTTCATTGCTATCATCCAAACTTCAACAACTATGGATTCTTTTAATGTCTTAGGTTCTAATTGGGATAGAAAGGTAGATAATTCAACAAGATTTACTAAATTTCTTCTAGTTTTTATTCTAGTGTCTAGGTCTCCTATAACAGTTTCTAAATGGTGATTCTTTAGGGTTCTAGTATGTTTAGGTAGTATACTATTAGGTTCTTCAATGTCATGTTCTTCTGAACTATACTGAATTTTATTTAAATCTTTTTTGAAGTCATCTTGTAATTTCTCAAGTCTCATGTTATCATTAGAGTCAGATTCATCAATTTGGTCTTTCCTTTTCTCAAAGTGATCAAATTCATCAAATTTCACATGAACTGATTCTTCAACAATCCTTGAATTTTTATTAAAAACACTATAAGCTTTGGAAGTAGCATAATATCCTAATAAAATGCCTTCATCATATTTTGGATCAAACTTACCAAGATTGTCCTTGGTGTTTAAGGTGTAAACCTTACATCCAAAAAATTTAAATTAATTTACTTTAGGTTTTCTATTATTCCAGAGTTCATAGGATGTATTTCTAAAATTGGTATGATTAAAACTCTATTCATTATATAGCAGGTTGTACTTACAAATTCTACCCAGAAATAGGTAGGAAGACTGTATTCCTTTAGAATAGTCCTAGCCATTTCTTGAATAGTTCTATTTCTTCTTTCAACAATTCCATTTTGTTGAGGTGTTCTTGGTATAGAGAAAATGTGTTTAATACCCATATTTGAGAAAATGTAATTGAATTATAGATTCTCAAATTCTCCACCATGGTCACTTAATGAAATTATTTTAAAACCTTTTTCATTTTGAACAGCTTTGCAAAAACTTTCAAATATAGTAAAAGCTTCATTTTTACATTTTAGAAAATAAATCCAAGTAAATCTAGAATATTCATCAACTAAAACATATAAATATAATTTACCAGCCAAGACTGTTATTCTTCAAGGTCCAAAACAATCCATATAGATAAGTTCTAGAGGTTTAGATTTAGAAATTTTGTTAATATATTTGAAGGATGATTTGTGTTGCCACTACTGGAAAATGGACATATCCCCACGGTTTTCCCAAAAACCATGGGGATAGACCCCCCCTATGCCCACGGTTTTGGAAAACTGTGGGTATAGGTGACTTTTAATGACCTATACCCACGATTTTCCAAAACCGTGGTTATAGGGGGGTCTATCCCCACGGTTTTCCAAAACCATGGGGATAGGTCCTGAAAACTGACTTATACCCATGTTTTCCCAAAACTATGGGTATAGGGGTATCTATCCCCATGGTTTTGGGGAAAACCATGGGGATAGGTCTGGGCTAAAATACCAATACCCACAGTTATGAAAACCCGTGGGTATAGGTCACTTTTGTGTGCGCGGGAAATTTTTTTTTTCCACGGGAAGGAAATTGTTTTTGGCGGGAACCTTATACCCATGGTTGTTCCCTCTATACCCACGGTTTTTATAACTATATTTAACTAAATATATATATATATATACATATAGGTGATGTTAGGGTAGTGGTTAGACGCGGTGTTTGTAGAGAAGAGGTTGCGAGATCGAAACTCGGCGGCTACATTATTTTAGGACCTATACCCACGGTTTTGAAATCGTGGGTAAAAGTCGTTGACACCGTGGAAATTGGCTATGTTTCGGTGACACGGTGGCAGGACACCTATACCCACGGTTTTGGAAAACTGTGGGTATAGGCCGGTGACCTATACCGACGTCGTTCCAGCCCACGGTTCCCAAAACTGTGGGTATAGCCTATACCCACGGTTTTGGGGGCTATACCCACGGTTTTGAACCGTGGGTATAGACCCTTTTTCCAGTAGTGTGCTTTCCAAGTTGACATGCATCACAGAATATATCACTTTAAAATTTGATACTAGGCATATTAGAAACTAGATATTTATTAGATATCTTATGTAAAGAATATATATTGCAATGTCCAAGTCTTCTATTCCAGATCCAAGATTCATTTATATTAGCAGTTAAGCAGTTTACTTTTTTTTACACAAAGAATTTAAGCCCAGGGTATAAACATTATCAGTTCTAGGTGCTCTAAATTTAATCAATTTATCTTTAAAAATAGAATAGCAGTTGTTAGAAAAATCAATATAATATACATCATCACAGAGTTGAGATATACTTATCAGATTGTATTTCAATAATTTTACATAGAGTGATTTATTGATTGAGACTGCTTATGGATCTTCAATAGTTCCAATGCCAATTATCTTACCTCTGGCATTGTCACCAAATGTGACTAGACCACCATCCTTTTGAGTTAGAGTTTTTAAATTTGATTAGTTTCCACTCATATTCCTGGAGTAGCCATTGTCCATATACCATAAAACTTTTCTGCTTCTGTGACCTGCTTTCTGCAAAGGCATTTAAACAAAGGTTTGTTTTGGTACCCATATTTTGTTGGGTCCAGAAATGTTATCCAGCAAAGACCTGAGAATCCAAACTTTCTTTATTTTTCTATAATCAATAGAATCATATAAACTGTTTGCAACAAAGTATTTCTTAATCCCACTTATTTGTGGTTGTATTAAATAAAAAAATTTAAATATGTGACCATTTTTTCCATAGTAGTTTCAAATTTTACCTTTTGTACTTGGAACAAAATTGTTCTTATACGGTTTGGGTTTCTCACTTTTACTGCCTATTCCATATCTTTCATTTTTAATCACATTATTTCCAAGAATTTCATTTAGTGTATTTTCTCCTTTTTAAAAAAAAGAGCTGCACTTTTGTATGTTTCTACTTCTGTTTGCAATGTTTTTATTTTAGTTTCATTATCTGTACAGTTTGTGTTTGATGAGTTATATTTTTCAATTAACTCTTGATGTTTTTTTAGCAGTGTCTCTTTCTCCTAAAACAGCGGTGTGAATATTTTTCAAATATTTATGTTTCTTAAATAAGGAATAATATTTCTCTTCCAACATATTGCAGTAGGATATAAGTTTATTATTTGAACAAATAGAAATAGAATTAGATTCAGGTGAGTAATAAGATTTTACCTCATTAGCTTCTACCATAAATCACATATTTGCTTTTAGATTCAATTCTTCCTTTTCTGAGTCAGACTTTTATGATCAGTTGGAGTCTTCAAAAACACTCTAAGTAGCTTTCATTGGTTTTTTTATTTTTTCTCATAATCATTGTTTTTGAAAAATTTCTTTTTCTTTTCTCCTTTTAATTGAGGGCAGTAAAGTCTTATGTGACCCATCTTTTTGCATTCATAGCATATGAATTCCTTTGGTTCTTTTTCATACTTTTTGAAGGATTTTCTAAATCCATTCTTCTTTCTATATAATTTACTAAACTTTCTGGAAAGCTGAGCTAGTTCCAGATCTGAATTAGATGAATCAAAACTCTCTGATTTAACTTTGATTTCATTCTTCATTTTTCTACTTTTCTTTTGAGATGTTACCTTCAAAGTAGTATTTTATATTTTTATTAAAACTTTATGCTCATTTGATTCATCTTCCATCTCATATTTATACATCATAAGAGTTCCAATTAACTCTCTAATTATAAGATCTTTGACTGGTGAAGATTTTCTAATTGCAGCCAAAATTCAATTCCACTTAAGTGGTAATGCTCTTATAACTTTCAGGGGCCGATCTTCTTTTTTGATAGGGTCACCCAAGGAAGTGATATTATTAACAATTTTTGTAATCCTTGCATTCATCTGGGTGATGCTTTCTCCTTAAAACATTCTAAATGTGTTGAATTTCAATTTAGCAGTGGCATACCTCATCTATCTGACATTGTCAGTTCCTTCATAGGAAACTGCAATTCTATACCACATTTTATAAGCCATAGGGCACTAAGATACTCAATTGAATTCATCTTCTCTAAGACCATAGATGATACCATTCATATCTTTTGAATTTATATTGTACTCTGCTACTGTATCAACACTCCATGTTTCAAGTTTATCTACAATCACATTGGGTGTTATAATTTTCGAGTAGACTCTATATCCAATGTTCTTTAAGTAAATGATCATCCTTGATTTCTAGTATCTATAATTTTCACCATTTAAGTAGAGAGCTCTAACCATTGACATACCCTCTCATGTATAATTCATTGTTCTTTATATAATCTAAAAACTTTCATCTTGTTATATATTTGACAAAATCTCCTACTTTGATACCAATTGTTGAATCGGGTTATACCAAATATGCACAAGAGGGGGTGAATTGTGTCTTTTACAAATTATTCATGAATCATGAAGATGGATGATTCTATCCTTTTATATTTATCAGGTTATTTATGAAGTGGAAAATAAATAATTAAAGAACACGAATATGTATAGTGGTTTAGGGAACAGAAGACCCCTAGAACACTCCACCAATGCTCTACTCCACAAGCTTGGTGATTTTCACTATCTGGTCCTCTTATCAATAGACATTCCACAACTAAGTGCAGGAAGTTGACACCTTTACAAGTTAAATCTAAAATAGAGCCTTCCAGTTCATACACAAAACTGATTACACAACTTAGTACGATAATCCTATTACTAAAAATAAATAGAGTATTTGTCTAAATAATACTTTCAATTTGTTCTTCACATCTACAGCATCCCACAACTGACAATCGATGGAACTTCATCTTCAGAAAGAATGATCTTCAAGTATAAGTAGTTATAAGTCGATCCAGTTTCAAAAAATCTTGAAATTAATTTAGAAACGTCAACAACAGTAGATTCACAATATATAATCGATATAGAATCAGTAAATCATTAATTTTTTTCTTCTTCTTCTTCAGAAAAATAGAGTTTGAAAGAACTTGGTAGGAGCAGATCTGTGTGACTCGTATATCTCTGTAAACTGTAGCAGTGAAAAACTTGACAGCTTGTTATTCTGATCTTCTTCTTGATGATTCACCTCTATTTTATGTAATACAAAATACCATAGATATATAGAATAAAAAATAATGTTTTCCTTTCAGATTTAGATCCACAAATGTCTCCTTTAGAATCGCAATATTCAAATTTTTTAATAACAGAGCATTCGTAACTCCCCTGAATATTTGGCATGAAAAGTTCATCTTAAATCGATCCTTTGAATCATAAATAAACGGATTTGAATCATTCAAAGATGCGCTTTGAATTTGGGATTTTAATCTGGCTTGTAATCAAACTAATAATCTACATAAATACTATTGCTCAATAAAGACGTAATTTAAATCTCTGATGCCAAACGTAAGGCTGAACTGCATAGCATACATTATCTGAACGTAAGGTTTACAATGTAACATTGATCATCCATTATTAAAAAGTAAGGTTGATCATCCATACTTTTATCATCTTCTAAATGTAAGGTACATGATCCATAATTTTTTATACAATGTAAGGTTGTTTACAAAAGTAAGGTTTACGAACCATACTTTTGAGAAACAAACATAATGTTTCATACTAACGTAGGGTTCTTCTTCCATACTTTTCTAATATCCCGAATTTAAGGTTCCTTCCAAATTTAGGTTTCATCTTCCATACTTTTGTTGATAACGTATGGTTTCTTAACCATACTTTTGTTGATATCGTATGGTTGCTTAACCATACTTTTCTGATATCCTGTAAAGTAAACGACAGATTCTGTAATAGCCCAAAATTTTATGAAAAATATTCTTTTTAATTTCAATAATGTCTTGTGTTGTACGCAACACAAAAAGGAGCTTGCACAACATGCATCCTTGAGTTGCCTTGCATTACACGCAATCGCAACCTTCCTCGATAACGTGTGTAGTACGTAATACTGAGTTTCATGAAACAACGATATGCTATTAAAATATTATTAAAACTAGCCGTTATGAATAGTAATAACCACTTTTTAAAATTTTAGAAATTTTAGCTCTCAAAATGGACTTCATTTTTGGATTCGGAGTATCGAATTTAGCCTAAGGTGAAATTTTGGTACTTTTCGGATAACTTTCATATTCTGATGAATAGTGAAAATTACTAAATTATAATTAAAAACAACTTTTTTAATCAAAATAATTAATAGTGGTAAATTATTAATTTGAGTTGTTTTAAAGTATATTTAGAATATATTTTTACAATTTAATACAATTTTGGTCATTGGATGTAATTTCACATTTAAACCAGACATAATCAGGTGTCAATCTTTTGATAGATATTGTTTCTTAAAAACACGCTATTTGTTTTAACAGCGGGATTTAATTATAAAATTAATTAATGCAATTTCTATGTTATGAATTTGGTAAA
This sequence comes from Viscum album, assembly GCA_963277665.1. Classification (NCBI taxonomy): domain Eukaryota; kingdom Viridiplantae; phylum Streptophyta; class Magnoliopsida; order Santalales; family Viscaceae; genus Viscum; species Viscum album. The sequence continues at coordinate 152,900,863 of OY728138.1, forward strand.
ATAGACTTCATTTTTGAATTCGGAATATGAAATATAGCTTAGGATGAAATTTTGGCATTTTTCTGAAAACTTTCAATTTTTGATGAATAGTGAAACCACTAAGTGGTAGGTTAAAAACTGAATTTTGCATAAAACTTAATTTTACCGCTTCTGTGAATTAAATTTCGAAAATCCGACAGACACGGTTAATATCAAGGACTAAAATGTGGTTCAATGAGATGAAAATAATTTTTGGTGAATAGTAACTTTTTACTTTTTTTTACCACGGTTAATAGTAAATAGGGTAACTAAGGGTAAATATGATATTACTATTACCCTAACACATGTCCTAATTCTATTGGATAAGTGTAATTCGACCAAAAACAACCTTATGAATATAATATGACCATTTAGGTCCACTTGGATTAGATTATGACATTTAATATTATTTTATTTAATGAATAGTTAAAATAGTTAAAATCAAAGTTTAATAACTAAAACATTTTTAATATGGGGTTATACATAAGATAAATTCGACTATAAATATTCATTAGAAAGATACAAAGATTTCCTACATAATGATATTTTATTTATAATTTTTAGACTTTAAATAAGTTAATTTATTTATGACACAACGATGATGCAGTAATTGCCCTTTTAAGGAAATATTAACATAATTGATGTTATAAATGCTCAAAAGAATGTAATTTGAGACTTTTTATGAATTCCACTAATTTTCTAGGTTACTATGATATATTAGTGTTGATTTAATCAACTTTGTTTGAACATATAATTCTGTTATGACTTTCACAAAAAATCATATATCAAATAGTGTCAAAATTGATACAAAATAGTTTTTAAATCAAATATTATATTATTAATTGTTATTTTATTCCTAAAAATCTAAGGTTCGGAAAAATGACTTAGATAAGGATATATATATTAATAATAAACAATTTGGGGTTCGTTTGGCATGTTATAGTAAGTGTATTAACCATATAGTGAAAGAAAACAAAAAGACACGGTAAAAGTTAAATTATTTAACTTAGAGTTAAATCTAATTGATAAGGTTAAAATAATACCCTAAACTTGTCTAAATCATATTGGATGATAGTATTTCGACCCATCCCCACTTTAGCTTCAAAATAAGACCCTTTGGAACCATTATAAACCGATTTTGACTTTAATATAAAATAATATTTTGAGATATTCCTAAGGTGCCCCTCTCCTCCCTTATAAAAGGGTACCTCCTCCCCCTCCTCCTCACACCAATTTGAGCACTCAAGCTCGGCCAACCCCTGCCAAAATCCCTTCTCCACTTCCCTAGAATAATCCTAGAGGTCCTGGTCTTCTTCAAAGACCAATCTTAGTTCCCTAAGTGGAGGATTCAAAGAGGCGTTTCAAAGAAGAGGTAATATCCATTACCGATCTTTTCAAAAAAAATTCTTCTTCAACTTCTTCTTCTTTAGTTGTTTCATGATAAAGTAATAACATAAGTATTACTTACATACTGATATTTTATTATAAATATGAAACAACTCTAATTAACCTTCTATCCATCCTACGGAAAAAGGAAATCACCGCGCGTGCGTACGTACGGAATACCGTCTCCACGCCGTGGTGTAATCTATTTTCCGCCACCACCTTAATTGGATGGGTATAATGGTTTAATGAGTAACTATATATGATTATTATAAAGTGATATTGATACTGAAATAGTATACACTTCAACACAATTCCACGACCATGGGAATGATATCATCGCTCGTGCGTACGTACGGACTACCGTCTCCACGACGCGATGAGATTCATTCTCAATGATTAACCATTCATGAATGATTATAAAGTATATATAATAAGTACTAATGAAATATATGACATAATAATGATACTGGAATTATTTATATGTATGTCATCTACTTAATTCCATTCAATTCAATAAGGAAACGAAAACAGCGTTCATGCGTACGTACGGACTACCGTCTCCATGAACGGTGTATTTATTTCCATTTACTGATTTATTATATATGTATATTCTGAATATATATATATAAATCATGTTTTATATTCTGGAATTAAGTAATCATGATCTAAGTAATCATATGAATAATTACAAGTTAAAAACACGAACGACAAATGAGACGATTTTACCCAAAACGCTACTTTAACATGAATTTAAAAAAGAACGGGTAATATAAAGTCATAAGTGGATAATATATGATATAATAACAATGAATATGATTCTGGAATAAGTCAATAACATGATTTAAATCATTATACAGGAGGTTCGGACACTTATAAAGCAAGTCGGACCTAAGGTATGGGAAAATCTCGCAATCTCAATTTTTATCCGAGATTGTTTATTCTTTGAAATTTACTGGGGTGTATTTTATCATCCAAATCCATGTTTCCTAAATATGTAATATTATTTCCATCCACCTACAATTATTTAAATCCAATTTTACCCTTCGGTGAGTTTTTAGTAAAAGATATGAAAGGAATATTTTGTCGTTTTTCGTACGAGGTACTTTTTGACTTTTCCGACAAAAGTACGAGAAGAATGTTTTTTTTAAACATAAACGGCACGAATGGATTTTTACGGTTTTATAAAGCCTTATTTTCATGAAGCTTCCTCCAAAATATTTCATGACTATTTTCAATAAAATCTCTTTCTTTTAAAATTGCATGACGTTTTGTGAAAAGAAATTGATTTTGAAGAAGAAATGATATTTTCCTCAAGAATTCATTTCAAGTGTTTTATCAAAATTATTTTCCATCTAAGATAACATAGGGTTCTGTTTTTATCCCTATTTTTACATTGATTTGATTATGTTGTGATGGAATTATTTTTATGAATTCCTTTATCTTATATGAATTGTTTTATGATGTCATGATGTTTAAGAATCTCATTTTTACTACATGGGTTATGCAATGATGTATGATTTATGATTTTGTGGCACACATAAGAAAGGATTCATTATAAGATGGGTGGGACCTATATCTCCCTCCAATGCATTGGGTAAAGATTTTATATCTCATGAGATAGACATGGCTGGAATGGTAGGTTATACCGGTTCAGTGAAACAGGACTGAAACGAGGGTTACTCAATTCAGAAAGGGACTTTGTCCACTAAGATAGTCTTGGCAATGAGTCTTGACTAACAAGAAATGATTCTCTATGATTATGTGTGTATGCCACAAAGTTTCATGTTTTAAGTTATGATTATTGTGATTACATTTCACTGCCATGATTTATCCCATGTTATGAAATTATGCTCTCTTTTGCAGGTTAAGATTTCCAAAATGTTATGTTCTTATGAATACGATGTGATTGATATTTCTTTTGTTTACCCTTACTGAGAATTTGAGCTCACCCTTTTATGTTTTCTTTTCCCCAGGATATAAAGAAATGTTTTAGGTAAAAAAAAGGGAAGATCTTTATGGGAGATATTGAAGATCTTTCACCACGATTAGAAGATTACGTTCCGAGTTTCCAAAGACACTAAACTATTACGATACTTGTGTGTGTGTTTTTGTTATGTACTAAGTATTCCGCAAATGTAATGTAATGTCCATATACGTCAAGCTTCGGGTCTCTACAGATTCCATCCTTACGCTATGCTCCTCAGTGTATTGTATGAACAGTGTTTCCAGAACACGCTAAAGTGGTTTCCAAACACATATAGCATGAACAGTGTTTCCAGAACACGCTAAATTGATTTCCGAACACATAGAGCATGAATAGTGTTTCCAGAACACGCTAATACGCTAAAACAATTTCCAAACACTTTGTCAAATATTCCACGTGGATTAAACGCTTTAATATTATTCCAAAATAGAGAAATAAAAAATATTAATTTCCTGAAATACAAGTAAGATAAAATCATTAGAATAACAAAGAAGGGTATTTGTGAGCATCAAAATCATTATAAAAGGATAGAGTATTGTTCTCAAAAATATCCCCCTAATAAAATAGATTATTGTTGAAAACAATAATTGCTCATCATGGGTATCATCGTGCCTAGGGACATCAGTTGTTGAACCGATGATGACTTTTGAGTGGAGGTCCGCGAGACCTGGTATATATTGATTGGAGTTTTCTTGGGATGTTGGTTACTTTATTGGTGGTATGTGAGTTGTTTGATGGCATGAGGTTTCGGTGATATATTTATGGTTTGAACCTGGGGATTCACCTAGTATGATATTCTTCAGGAGATTCCTGGTCATTAAGCCATGGATCCTCACCACTGAAAATGTATCATTTTAGACATGTATTTTATAAAAATATATATTTGGGGGCACGTATTCATATATATACTGAAGTTGGCCAAATCAAGTAAAATGATCAATTTCAGTTATTAAGCAAAAGTGGTCTAAGTTTTTTATTTTGTATTTGTGTTGGTGTTATTTATTTATTTGTGCATAAACATGTTTAATTATGGATATAATACCAAAACACATTGGTGGTGTCCTACTGAGTTCATACTCACACCCTACATAGGTCCCTCAGGATTCATGTAGACTTCATGACTTTGAGATCAGGCAAGGGATCGGTCTCGGGAGCTTAACCTTAGTGGTAAGGGATTTACTACATTTTCATGGGATGGATGGAAGTGATCCAGGTGGTTCCTCTACATTGATCTGGAAATTATTTTGGTATTTTATGTATGTGTACCTATATGGTCTTCCACGAGTGACCTAGATTATAATTTTTATTTGACTTGGATTGTTGTGTATTTTTCTGCATATAGTATGATGCCTTTGGGACTTGTTATCACCACTCTTATTAATTTTGTTGATTCCACTGTTATAGTCTATCTTTTGTTGTGTTATATATATATATATACCATTATTATTATCATCACCATAGGGAATAGTCTCCCCACTATCACCTAATAAGAACCTCATTGCTAGTCAGTAGCCTTTAGCATACTGGGATGCATGCCTAAGGCCTACTACTACACTGGATCAGAGGATAGATTAAGTGGAAAACCAGGTCGAGCCGCTAAAAAACATAAGAAATGCATACAAAAAATGGTTTATGAAAGGTGTGGAAAAAACACCCCCAATAGGATTTCAACAAATATTTTGTGTCATTTTTTTTCAAAAAACAATTTCATTACTAATAGTTTGGAATATAAATAGAAAATAGGTTTTCATATACAGGTTATATGAAACCCAATATCATGAAATAGTCGCCTTTAGAAAAAAATCCCACTTTTTAGAATGAATAAGGGTGGATCCAAACCTTTTTACTAAAACACATTTTAATCATAAAAAGAGGACTCTTTATTAATTTCTTATAAACAACCAAATCCCATTTCCTCTTTTTCTAAAACATTATTCAAAACTCCTTTTTATGAAACATGCACAATTTCCCCTTTATGAATACACTTTACAAACCATTTTATAGATCAATTTGAATGTAAAATTAAACCATAATAAAATATAATAGAATCTCAAACAGGCACCATGATATCAATAGGGTATAATAAATCAAAAAATCAAGAATATGCTTCATGAAATCAATCAAGATCTAGGTTATACAATGATATATAAAATTAAATCTCCTAGGACATCTAAAAAGGTTTTAATCATCATGGGAAACTCCATAAGACTCAAGTAAAAAAATCCTACACTAGCGACATGAACCCTAGGTTGGAACTAAAGAACATGTATATCCTAAAATCCCCATCGAGTTAGTCAGGACCTATAATTATCCCTTCAGTTTGAAGCTAATTTGGGAACATAATACATCTCAAGATCACTCAATATCCATGGATATTAACCCCCTAGAAATATCATAATCCACACTAGGGATTTTGTATATCCATAACTCTACTAAATAACCTAGGACTCACATTACATCAAATAGAGGAGGTGAGAAACCATATAAAACACGAATTAATCATATAAAACAATTTCAAAGTACTTGAAATAACTCACATATCACCTCCTACACCCCCATAAGAAAAAACTCATTTTCGCAGTAAATTAATAAGAATCAATAAAGATAAAATAATATAAATATCCCCTAACAGTTCTTAATACACAATATATAATAAAATACATGGGGATCAATCGAGGGTCTCACACATTTGAGAAAACTCATTAAAAGTTCCAAACTATCCTTTAAAAAATTCTTAGTGTGCCAAGACATTCTATACACCATTTGAAATCACATTTTAGATACTCCTTTAAAACTAATAGTTTCAAAACACAATGAAAACTATTTTGGTTATACATCCTATTTATTGAAAACTGATTAATAAGTTAAGAATTTTCATTTAAATTCACATTTTACCAAATTGATATCCTAAGAAGGGTCAAATTACTTTAAATATGACATTAAATTTAAGCAATCCACTTGGGCACCATTCTAAAACTCTTATCATTCAAACGACATTTTAAAAACCAAGAAAACTCATTTAGTATGCTTATTCTAAGTGATATAACCCTTAAAAAAAATTTAAAACACTCCTTGTATCATAGATACATTTTTTTAATAAAAGGAATCATTAAAAGTAATCACACACTCAATGAAATGGTATTTTAAGGAAACAAAAAAACACCTGCCTTGAATCAAGAAAAATCATTCTGAATCCATTCTAAAATGCATCAACAATGGTGGTGAACACCCAACAAATAAAAAATATGCCCTTAATGAGCCCTAATAAAAAAACCCAATATTATGTCACCCAAAATCCTAAATATAATCCCCTCAACATTAGGTTTTGTGGTAGAAATAAAATAGATTGATAATGGGTATAGTGGAAGAGAAGGGAAATGTAAGAGAAGTTGTGGGATTACTTAAAGTAGCTACTTAAAATAGGAGGGAGGACAAATAAATGAAGGAATAAGGGAGGATGATATCCCCTTTATGTACCCTAGTTCAATCAACCAATAGGATAAGAAAAAGAGGGATTACCCCTTTAAAATCAAAAGGTAAATGGGTCATTTCACCATTTAAATGGAATCTGGGCAGACAGCATGGTTTGGATGAATGGTTTTCCAAACTGTGTGCCAATTGTGTGGATGGAATTTTTTAAGATATGGCATGGAGAATATTTTACACAAATTTTTTCTACTAAATATGGGAAAAACATGCTCTACCACCCTTACGCATAAGTGGATCACATGGTTTTCCCTGGGAATCATCTCAAAACATGTGTTACCTAGGTAGGATAAACCATTCATGTTCAAAATGAATTGAAAGTGGACCCCCATATAAAGGTAACCATGAAACCTATATAAATTTAGCCTTAAATGTTTTTTTAAACCATTCCCATAAGGAAATATCCACATAAATTTTTTCTATATGATTTATCGAACAGTATAGTAAATGTGCATAAATTATGCATAAAGGAATTCTTTTTCAAAAATTTCAAATTATAAATGAAAACTCTTCAAAAATTTATGTTAATCCAAAATAATATAAAATATAAATGAAAAGTGACATGTGTGTGTGTCACACCCCCCCCACCATGCCTCTTTCTTCACCCATAAATTCATTGATAAAAGTATAAGTAAGGAAAACCGAAAATTCCAACACCCGCACAAGTGGTGGGAGGGTTAAGAAAGTTTAAATAGGACTAATAACAATGGTACATTAGAAAAAAAACACAAGACTCAAAACTAAAAATGGATTGTGGTGAATAGTGAGATTTCCTTTTGGAATCATAACTAGGTTGGTGTTATCCTTAGGTTTCCAGGTTTTCTAGCCATCAAGTGGTGGGAGGGTCAAGTAGATTTTTTTTCACTGCATCTTCTTCAGAATATTTCTCTTTTAAGGACTATCGGAGGGTGACTAGGAGTGTAGCCCAGTAGGACATGTGGGTATTGACCTTGTGGGTTAAGGAAATCACTATTAAACTCAACTTTCTTTTTTGGTGTATCAGGAACCAAGATTTACCTACAGATGATAATTTAAGAAAATATGGTGTTAGCTTGATCTTAAGATGTGTGTGCTATAGGGATTTTAGAGAGGAGAGTTTGGAACATTTTTTCTTTATCGTTGAATGGGTATTTCATGTGTGTAGATCCTTTGGTGACTTCAAAGGTATATCTATCTCGGATTTGATGAATTCTTCCTGCCTCAACCATTGGTTTCATTGTGCGGTGAATGATGGTCCTGAGAGTAAATCTCACACTATTATACTTGCAGTTGGGTGATGGTTCATTTGGATGGAAAGGAAAAAAGATAGACATGAGGGAATTCAGTGTTTAGGTAAGTCTTTGGTGGAAATAACTAAGTTCATTATACTTGAAATGTTTCGTCTCTATAGAAAATGGTGTGAATATCCCTCTCTTAGACCACTTCAAGTGGGATCTTTTGAAAACTATTCAAATAATCATGGTCACTGGGTTAGATGGTTCCCTCATCCCCTTAGCCTCAAGCACAATTTTGACAGTTCATGCTCTATGAATGACATGAAAGGTGGTGGTGTGGTTTGGAACTCCATGGGTTGTGTCATCCTTTCTTTTACTACTCACTTTGGTAGAGTTCATTCCCTCCTTACCGAAGATCTGGCAACACTCACAGGTATCCAGCTTTTCAAGCATCAGAATATTGGTCTTGTTGCGGTTGAAACTGACTCCATCATCATCCATGATTCCATGCATGGAAAGAATAATACTCCTTAGTCTATATATTATATTCTAAGAAGGTGTGGGACTATTATCAATGATGGCACAGACATTTTGCACACTTGGAGAGAGGAAAATAAGGTTGTTGATCACCTTGCCTCTTTGGCTTCATAGGGTCTTACTATCATTCTTCCATCAAACATGCATTTATTTTCTTTAGAAGAGAAGAATCTTGTAAGAGGGGATGCACTTGAACTTCGCCACTTCAGGCCTCCATAGATTCTTTCCTTTCTTTTTTCTCTTTTTTTCTTTTTTTTCTCTTATTCTTGTTGTTTTTTGTAATATTTTTAATAAAATAAATGAATGATGATGAAAAAGGATCCCAAAACATGGAATCTTTTAAATGGTCATAAAGAAAGGTCACCCAAAATCACTGCATCCCACATCACCCAAAAGGGAGAAACATTGTAACCAAAACATGCTTCAACAAGAAAATAACATGGGTTCAAACCTTGAGTCACAAAAATGAATGGAAGGGGTGATCTAGGAACTCATACCCAAGTTACCATCTCATAGAGAACCCAAAAATATCAAAAATGACACTAGCTAGTGCATAATATCCAATGTTATCATGTCTTTCCTAGTCATATGAGCCACACACCCATGACTCACTCATGTCCAATACATTAAAATCCAACCAAGGAAATATTCACATGAAAACCTATAGAAAGAAGATCAAACACCAATGTATAAGCATGACCAAAACAATCAACTCCTCGTTAGTGAAGAACTATAAAGAACCATGGGATACATCAATGAAAATCATCCTAAGAGCCTCAATCCACTCTAAAATCCATGATAAAAAAATACCACATGTGAGAATCACCCAAAAACACTCTGGCAGATTCAACCCATTAGACTCTTGAAAATGATATAACCACTTTACAACCTCAAAAGGACCTTGACCACTATAGAAGAAAGGATGGTGGCTCAAGAATTCATAATGCAAAGAAGGTTCCAAATCTACCACTCTATTTAGAGTCTCGACAAAGTTAATCACTGAAAGAGATAAACTTAAATGAAAAAAGGATTCACTCTAAGGATTATCCTCAAAATGGACTTTCTACCTCAACTCAATACATCTCTAGGTGGCACAAATAAATAAACCAAAACATGAATCTAACCCATTCATGTTTCTCAACCAAACCATATGTATCAATGCACACCATGGAATTATAGTAAAATTTGAAATTTGTGGTGGTTTTTTAGTGACACTTTTCAAAACCGCTGCTAAATATTTCATCATAAGTTTTTTAGCTGTGGTTTTTTAAACACCGGCCCTAAATATGTTTTAAATTTTTTTAATTTTTAAAAAAACATATTTCACTATAAAATAAGCATAAAAATTGATTTCAGTGTCCGTTTTAGCTCTACAACCAATAAAATTGAATCTCGTGAAATGATATATAATTAAATTAGATAATAATTTGGTAATGATTAATAGAATAAAATTTATTACAGTTTTTAAAGAAGTTTAAAAGTGAACTTCAACTTCAAATGTCCAAAGCTTTTGATCCAGGTGTCCATTTGACCCCTACTATATATCAAATAAAAGCCTACAAAGAGATCCATGTCATGTTAACTAAGGGGGGCTTTGGTCACTATTTTTTGAGGTAAGAAAAGTCTGAGAAGCCCTCCAAAAAATTATTATTTTTTATATGGATACCATGGTTTTTTAATATTCGATGTGATTTCAGCTTCGTTTAAGAGTGTCTTCATATACTTGATGTGTCATCTTTGATTTTATTCCCTGGATTTACATTCATATTATTTTGATGGTATTGCAATTATTTTGGTTTTCCCTCTTTTGGTGATTTATTATCTATTATATTTATAAATTTTTGTATTTCTATATATTTATATATATTTCTTTATAATTTATATATATTTATCAATATTTATTTAAAAATTATATATAATTGCATTTATGCATATATATTTAAATGTATTTATGCATATTAGTCTATATTTATATATATCTATATCAATTTATGTATATTTATATATATGATGTTGGTATATATTTATATGTATTCTGTTGGTTGGTGTGTGTGTGTGTGTGTCTTTGTGCTTGTATTTATATGCATTTATGTAAATTTAATTGTATTTTTATATTTTTATAGGATATAAATAATTGTATTTAAATAAATTTATATATAATTATATATATCTATATATTATTTATTTATTTATTATTTATTATTTGTTATTTGTTATTTGTTATTTATTATTTATTATTTATTATTTATTATTTATTATTTATTATTTATTATTTATTATTTATTATTTATTATTTATTATTTATTATTTATTATTTATTATTTATTATTTATTATTTATTATTTATTATTAACTCATTTATTATTTATTATTCATTTATTATTCATTTATTATTCATTTATTATTCATTTATTATTCATTTATTATTCATTTATTATTAATTTATTATTAATTTATTATTAATTTATTATTAATTTATTGCTTATTTATTGTATATTTATTATTAACATATAATTAAGTTATTTTTTATTAAATAATTATATATTTATTTTTTTATTTATTATTATTTATTATATATTAATACATATTATTATATATTATTTGTTATTTGTTATTTGTTATTTATTATTTGCTATTTATTCTTTATTATTTATTATTTACTATTTATTTTTTATTTTTTATTTTTTATTTTTTATTTTTATTTATTTACTACTTATTTATTATTTATTGTTTTATTATTTACTATTTATTATTTATTTATTTATACATTTTTTATTATCACTATTGTTTATTATTTAATTTTTATTATTTATTGTTTATTAAATATTAATTACAAGTTATTATTTATTATTTATTATTTATTATTTATTATTTATTATTTATTATTTATTATTTATTATTTATTAATGATTTTTCTGTAGTTTATTATTTATTATATATTAATTATTTATTTTGTATTTATTTGTTATGTATTATTTGTTTTTTTGTTATTTATTATTGATTATATATTATTGATTATTTATAATTTATTATTATTCTTTAATATTATTATTTATGTATATGTATTTATATATATTTATCTGTGTGTCTATATAAGTATATTAAATTCTATTTATTAGATTAGTAAAGTCTTTATAGAATAACCAAGAGGTAAGGAGTTCAAATCTCACCCAACGCATATGCTAAATTTATGTATGGCATGCATGGTAGAATAAATAAATAAATAATAAATAATAATAATAAATAATAATAATAATAAATAGATAAGAAAGAATAACAAATAAGTAAACAAATAAATAATAATGAATAATGAATAAGTAAATAATTAATTAATTAGATAATTAATAATAATAATAAATAAATAGTAAATAAATAAATAATAAATACAAAATTTTGAAAAATAAAAAAATAACAAATAACAAACCACATCAAAAATTTTCACAGCGATTTTCAAAACCATCGTGAAATCATTCTATGCCACTTTTTGAAAAGAACTGTGAAATTTTTCGCACCACTAAATACTATTTTTTTTGTAGTGAGGGGACAAATCTAAATACATAAGCCACTTGGGTAAAATATGCAACAAAATATCTTTAAAATTTTAATTCCCTTTAAAGAACTCTCCTTTCTCAAGGAGTTTCAAATCATTTTCAAAAACACACATGATTTGAAGAAAACCAATCCCCTTTAGAAGAACTTCATTTTAATTAGAGAATTCACAAAAATACCTTTCCTTGAAATCATCAAATTTCAAAAGAGTTCAAAATTCATTTCATTAAAAAACACACATGATTTAAAACATTCATCTTTCTTAAAACAATAATTCACTTCAATTTTAAATTATTCTCATCAATTCTAAAAACTTTCTCCAAGTTTCATAATGAAATCAACCAATTCTAAAACATTTAAAATTTAACAAAGTTCTTATTTCAAACAACTAAGACACCTGGTTTTAGAAGCCACCACACCATACTAATCCACTTTTCATTTCAAAACCAAGACATCCAAATAGAAATGAAAGATAAGATAAACTATATTTAAACCATTTCATAATCATTAAAAAAATTATTCCATCACAAAATTTGGTTTCATAAAAAAATCACTCCATAAAATTCCTCCCCCATTTGAAAACTGGTTTCCAAAATACCAAACCAACCCTTTCACAAAATTGATTCAAATAACATGGAACAATTACAAACCAAATCATCATCCAACAACATCAATTCACCATAAATCTCCCTCAATCAACCTCACGCCAATGGTGTGAACCATAGGGATTGGTTCGAAAAGCAAGAGAGATAAAACATACAGTCTTGAGAGAAAGAATAATTGTGCACAGTTTGGCCACATATGATGGAGAATAATATGCCAACTATGAAACAATAATTACATTAGGTACAGACCCAATCTATATATGGGATCTGTATGGTTTTCTAGACGGTACTAGATAACCGTGAATCTCTAGTTCTCTTCCCATTTTCACCCCAAAATCTCAAAGCGACCCCCAAAAATCATAGGTATTCCCAATGGGGATCAAAATACCATAATATCATATCAAAAAACATTGATAAAAATAAAAAACAACCTCAAATTAAAGATTAAAACCCAAACTACCCATGTTAAATCAAGTTTTAGGATGAGAAAGAGCTCACAAAACTTTCCATGCACCTACTTATTGAGTTCTAAAACTTCTATCTCCATACTACATGACTTACCAAATATAAATAAGAACTTCTAAGAACCTATTCCTTTTAGAAACCTAGACTATAATACCATTTTTTAATGAACCAACTTGGGATATATCAACACATCACCCAGATCAACCCATCACATTACCTGAAGGGCATTCCCAATCCCCACGAGATGACAACTAGTGTTTGGGTATCAAGAATGTACACTTGGGGATTATTTTACCCTTGAATAAATAATAATTAATACAAGGATACCACTAGGAAATCAGGCATTACCCATCCATAAATTGGACGTCCACACCATAAAAGTAAACAAATTCAATATAAAATGAAACAACTGAATCAAATCATAATGTGATAATATAAAAGGGAACCCATACATGGAATCAAAGCATAAATTTAAATAAAGAATACATCCATATACAATAAACCCAAAAAATCTAGAAAAAAAAGGCCAATACATAGTGATCCCAAAGATAATATAAAAACCCAATCGCTACCCAAGGACTCCTTATGACCCATGGTCATTCCTTGTAATCCAAATATACCATACATAGTCTAATATAAACATAACTCCTGTAAAAATAGACCATATAAGTTTAGAGAAAACATGAGAGATATATACACTGAATGGTGTATGTAGGGTGTCAGAAAAAACAAAGCAAATAAGATTCCACCAAAGAATTTATTCCATTTACTTTTAAAAACCCATTTCATTAATGCTTGTTTGAAATATAAATATAAAATAGGGTTTTTAAATAAAAGTGAGATGAAAAAAATATCATGCCACAATCACCTTTATAAAAACATCCTTTTTTTAGAATAAGTAGGGGAGGGACCAAAACCTTAATACTAAAATAGTTTTGAATCATAAAAAGAGGATTATTTTTTATGTTCATGAAAACAACCAAATCCCATTTCCTATTTTTCCAAAAAATTACTCAAAACTCCATTTAGGAAACACATGAAATTTCTCATTTCTAAACACACTTTTTAAACCATTTTAAAAATCAATTTTAATGTAAATCAAAACCATAATAAAACATAATGGAATCATAAACAGGCACCACAATATCAATAGGGTATAACAAATCATAAAATCAAAAATAGGTTCCATGAAATCAATTAAGGTTTAGTGGATACAATAATATATATATAGAGTCTCATGGGTTATCTAAAAAGGATCTAAGCATCATGGAAAACTCTCTAGGACTTAAGTAACATGATCTTGAACTAGAAATATGAACCTTAGGATGACGATAAATAACTGAGTTGTTCTAGTAGCCTCATCAAGCTTGTTGGTCCCTATAACCATCCCTTAAGCATGAAGTTGATTTGGAAACATAATACATCTTGGGAGCACTCATCTTCCACAGGTAGTGACCCCCTAGAAATATCACAATACACACTGGGATTTGTTTATATACAGACCTCTACTAAGATATGTAGGACTCCCATGATATCAAAGAATGAAGGTGAGAAACCGAATAAAATAATAATTCCTCAAATAAAAAAATTTCAAAGTGCTTGAAATAACTCACATCTCACTTACTACACCCTATCAAGAAACGGCCCTTTTTCATAGATATTTTATAAGAATCAATGAATATATAATAATATAAACATCCCTTGAGGGTTATCAATCAAAAACAAACAATCAAATACAAAGGGATTAATCGAGGGTCTCACACATTTTAGAAAACTCTTTAAAAGTTTCAAACGGGACTTTAAAATATGCTCAGAGTGCCAATCCATTTTATCCACTATTTTAAATCCAATTTCAAATAATCCTTTTAAAACTAACTATTTAAAATTACATTGAAAACTATTTAGGTTACACATCCTCTTTATTTAAAAGTAATTAATAAATCAATCATTTATATTTTAATCCACATTTTATCCAATTAATGACCTAAATAGGGTCAAATCCCTTTAAAAATTCAATTTAAAAAATCTACTTGGTCATAATTAAAAAACACTTGTCATTCAAATAGAATTTTAGAAACTAATAAAACCTAGTTAACATACTTATTCTAAGTGACATAACCCTTAAAAATTTATGAAAAACAATATGGCTATCACATATACATTTAATTTAGTAAAATGAGTATTTTAGATCAATAAATCACTCAAGTACATGGTATTTAAAGTAAACACATACAAAAACATACCTTTAATCAAGATGAATTATTCTAAAACCTCTTTAAAATGTGTTCCCGACGGCAATGAACACCCAACTAAGTAATAACATGCCCTCTAAAATCCCTAACAACTGAACCTCATAATATTAGGTCACCCAAAACCCTAAATATAATCCTTTTAAGCCTTATTATTCATGGGAGAAAACAAAATCGAGTGATAATGGTCATAGGGGAAGAGATATGGGGGAAATGAGAGAAATGAAGGGATTAGCTTCAAGGAACCACTTGAAATCATAGGAGGGAGGCCAAAAATTTGAAGGAAGAATGGAGAAGGATCTTCCCTTCATAAGAATTAGTTTATCCGAGCAAGAGGAGAAGAAAAAATAAGGATTAACCCATTAATTTTTAAAGGTTAAAGGTTTATTTTACCATTTAAATGAAATATAGGCAGACCGCACGGTTTGAAAACATGGTTTTCAAAACCATTTGTCAACTGTGTTGAAAAAACATTCCAAACTACAACACAGTGCCTAGTTGACTCATATAGTTTCTTCTAATCATGATAATTGTGTTCCATTTCCCTTACATACAAGTGGATTGCATGGTTTTCCCTATAACTCACCTCAAAGTGCGTGTTACCCATACAATCATGAACAATAAAAATGAACTAAAAAATCCCCCATGTAAAGGTAACCATGATCACTATGTAAAGGTGGCACCGAATAGTTTGTCAACATGTGAATAGAAGGAAATATCCACATAAAGTTCATTTTTGTGATTCACTAACTCATACAATGACAATTCACAAACTATTCCTCGAGAAAAAAACCTGTAAATTTAAAATTAAAAACAAAAACTCTCCAAAAATTTAAATTTCCACAAAATATTATAAAATATAATTGAACAATGAGGGTGTCACAAAACATATCACTTGGTGTGTACTTCCAATTAATGACACACATACATATTTTTATTATATTTAATGGATTCATTAATTATTTTTATTTTTTTCCATGTAAATAGGTAGGATACACTGCATATATAATCCAGACACATGTCATGCATGTATCTTCATGATATATCCTTGAAACATGCTTAGGGACTGGGTGTTTATGTCAAACACATACATTTATGAGTTTTATGATGTGTATAGACTAGTTACATTCCATGTATCCTCTAAGTTTCATGGTTTCCAATCACATGCATTGTTTATTAATACATTACTCATCTTTCACTACTCATTTTCCACCATAAAAATACATGGTCTATAATACATGAAAGAGAGTTACACGTCATGTAGTTTGGAAACCCATGTGCCAACCTAGCCTAGTCAACAAGTGGTGTTTAATGAAAATGTGTGTGATTCAATGAAAGACTCATTGAACTAAATTCAAGGTATATCCAAGTGCATTGAACATGGGTATAGGTAATGTACCTTTGATCTACACTTCGTATAATCCCATGTTATATGTCTAGAATCCTTAGAAACTTTGGATGGGTTCTTTAGATGTTATTCATATATTATTAACATGTTTATGGTTATTTGAATAAGAATTAAGAAAAATAAAAAGAATTGATATCGATGTTTGGGTTTGAATAATGATTTTCTTGAAATGAAAAACTAATGATAAATGCATAAAAAGATCAATGATTTGTAAATAATTATAAATGTAAACATGATCACTTTGATACCAATTGAAGGTTCTTGATGTATTGTAATCACCTATTGAGCCATGAAAAACTTGTATTTTTCATGTTTAATGAATAATACACAATATATGTGATGATAAACTTCACAAACAATGAATTAAATATAATTAATATTAACAATGATCATTAGGAAAAAGTGAGGATTATTTTTCATATAAAATTTATAATTAATTTAATTAAAATAATTTCCTCGGTCTTGAGAAATATTTATTTGAAGAAGTTATTGATCATTAGAACCTATGATTAATGGTGTCTTCATTATTTCATAATATTTAAATAATAATCCCTTAAACAGTGATCCACATGTCCTCCTATGATCTCAAAGTATCGTCGATGCTACTCCAGGTGCTAGTGTGGCAGTACTGATCTTCTTGCATCTCTCCCTTTTATCACCACACAATCCTTTAAAGGATTGATTCTTGTTATATCATTATTGAGAGAATGGGGAAGGTGTAAACCCTTGGTTCTTTAGAGAGTTCTAGAGAATTTTTTCTCTAGGTTTGAAAGACTCTTTATAGGGGATGTGTTATGCTCAACAACATATAACCCTGTGAAATAACATAATCAGGTATTTATAGAGTTTGGTGATAGAATAAATAATTTCTCATAAAAACTTTAAAATTATCTCAATCCCTATAAAACCTCATGTATAAATAATAATAATAATAATAATAATAATAATAATTACTTGATATGTGTTAAACTCACAGATAAAATAAATATCATTTCTCTAAATAAATAAATATTTATTTATTTAAATTTTATTTAATATATCATTCTTATTAGACCTGAAAACTTAGTATACACTTCCTCGTATTTATTGAACCTCAAATAATATATAATATTCATTTGATAAATAAGTAAATATTTATAATTTTTATGGTATTGAGTATTAATATTTATTTAAATATTTAATTCACACGTAAACATATTGAATAGATATTTGTCATTAGTAAATACTAAATAAATACTATTCCAAAGTTTGAATATTAATATTTATTCCAATAATTAAATTTAAATATAATTTAATTATGAATAATATAAATAATAAGTGTGTGACCCTCTGGGATTCTTTCTCAATTGAATTTGGGGAGTTTTCTTAAATTATAATATTATTATCTAGCAACACATAAAGTCACCCAAGTGGAATAAGTTAATGTTATAACATCTACAACCACATATGAACACTCATTGTGTAATATAATATCTTTGTATCTTTATATAATCAAGTAGGTTGCATACTCATATCATCAACCTATATTCTTGATATATCTTTCTTTGACTTCCTAATATAAACCCATCAATACACCATGGCTATGAAATTTAGTTTTGATAGTTTCATTCCAATTAAAGGGATAAGATATCAACTTCTTTAAAGATGAAAGGGATAAATATTTTCTTGACTTATTCATTGATGTCATACTAGTCATGATTCACCTAACATATCCAACATCACCAAGAGAATATGTTATCACAGTTTTCATCGGTACATAAAATTATATGTATTAATAATAATATAAAGTCTAAGGGTCATTAAAGATGTTTATAGACTTTAATATCTAATGACACTTAACATGTGGAATTCCTACTAGTGGGTTTTTCCTCAAAATCTTCTATCATAAAGATTACCAAGTGTGAACTTCGTGAGATGAAGTCTCATCCTCTTAAGAGTACTCACATATAATATTTTGTATCATTTTTGTAATATCATGGTTAAAAGGTACACTCTATTTTGGTGTTAAAGATCTATTTCTTGGGTTTGAAGGGCATAGGATGAATTATAGAGTTCTCTACAAATGGAATTTACGTCATAAACTTCTGATTTAATATGTATGATTTTCATTGTACTCAAACCCTAAAAATGGTTTAGGGTGTGAAATTATTTTATGTTGTAAAACCCTTTTACACCATAAACATTTCTCTTGAGATAAATTATCCTAAGGTGGTGTGTTTTTTGATGAATCATGTAACATGTGTAATTTACACCATAAATCTATGATTTACAACATAAAACCCTTGTTCCCATTAGGTTTTATTCACCACTCACATAAACCCCTCCTCTATCATTGTGTATTCATGTCCCTATAACTCTACCTATATTCCAAATGATTTCAGGTGATTTTTTCCTATTATGGGTTTCTTTTTTCAATGCTCAATCTCCAGCTTGGTTGCGTTTCTTCTCTTCGGGTAAGAGAACTTACTACTTCTTTGTTTTTTTTGGTTGTAGAAGTGATTTTGGGATGAATTTGTGGAATATGTTGATCATATATTGATTCATGTTTGATCCCTTTTAGATCTCTTCTAAAATCATCTTTTAGTGTCCAGCCCTTGTATTGGTTTTGGTGTGGCATGCAAGTTCCTCAAGGTATGTTTTGATCTATCCTCTTTATGGACTATTTAGTTTATGGAATTGACTCTAAGATATGGGAATTGATTCAAGTTCCTCCATTCTTTGTTCTATATTCCTCTCGGTGTGTGGATCCCATTGTCGGTAGGGCGCAATTCAAGTTTGAGGTATATGGTTTTTTCTCTAGCCTATATTGGATGAAACATAATTTATCTTGGTTTTATAAATTGTTTTATAAAAAATTGGTATGATTTATTTGTGTGTATATATTGTTTTGTGATAAAATATGGTTTTTCCCTTGTTTTGGTAAAATAAAATGTGTTTTTAAATCATTTTGAAATTGTAACACACCTAGAAAAGTGATACATAAAAAATTAAATTTTATTACCCATGTCAATAAGTTGCACCTTTCTTTTTCAGAGCATGCCTAATTGGAAATCCACATTTAAGCATTCTTGGACTAGAGTAGTGATCAGGATGGGTGACCTCCTGAGAAGTTTTCCAAGGTGCATGTGAGTGAGGAAAAAACACACTGAAAGAACATGTGTTGGCTTGTAGGGATAGTCATTAGTTTGATAAGTGACCTCAGTGGTAAATAGAATGTGGTGTGCCGGGAAGGTAACCAAGGAATTATAGGAGACCCATGGGGTCAGTTAACTAGGTTCATGGCCCTAGGAAGGTTGGTTTATGATATAAATGGATTTTGAAATGGGTTTTAAAATAATTTTTTTGATATAATAAAGGGTTGTTTATAATTGTTTATGAAAATTAAATCCCTCTAAAATTGATTTGATAAATGCATCACTTGAGAATCCTTGGGTACTTAAGTGGAAGGTATAGTATTGGGCCTCATCTATTTTATTGTTAGGGGATTCACTCATGGATTGTTCCCTTTCTTCCTAGGCTTGTGTTCTAAGGATTTAATATTTACATTGTTAGGGGGTTCACTCATAGGGTGTTCCTTTGATCCTTAGGCATATTTTTTAAGGACTCGAGTGTACACTAGTCGTTGATTGTGGTATGAGTAGTATGATAGCCTAAACTGTTGTGGTCCTTATACTATTTAAAATTATTCTTTATCTTGTACTATTTATACTTCTATGTTCATGCTTTGATAAAATGTAAATGGTTTACTAGATTTATACTTTGAAATTATTTTACCTGCCTTTGTTCTTGAACTATGGAAAAAGGGAAATATTTAACATAATTTTGATATAAAAACTACTTTACTACTTATAATACCATGTTTTCTTGAAAATGAGCATATTGGTATTATTTTTATAGAGGCTTTATATAGAACACCTGGGTGAGATCCTGATGTGCATGATTTTGGTATACCTTTTCATTTTATTGAGTTTAAAACACATTTTCACTGAATACACATTATTTTATGGATCAAATACTTTATTTCAGTGTTTATGATATTTTTCAGGTGATTCTAGTCAAATTTACAAATTGGGAGTGATTAGAATAAAAATCTATTTATACATGGCATGTACTTTATAAACATACTCTATGTACCTTTTCCCAAACATGGTTCAGCTAGCCTAAATACATTCCCATGTAGTCGAGAAAGACTCACAGATCATGTAATTTACATCCAAACACCATGTATTCCCTTACAAAATCATTTGGTACTGATAGATCTTCTACACACCATGTATGTTAGTGAAACACATTTTTTTCCATCACTAACAGACTGTTGATGCGTTAAAATCAACAGGCGGCGCGGTAGGCCACCTACCGGTGGAGAAAAAGAAGCAACAGATGGTTGACCCAAGTACACGACATGTACTTTTGGGTACACATTGTGCAATCTAATTTTATATAAATATTGAGGTAGACCTATGAGATCCATGTTGGACATCTAAGGGGGAGGTACTTCCTCTCTACTGATCAATCCTCCCTGAGTCAAAATTAGAGTTTTATTTTTATTTTCCTTTTTTTTTTGTAATTTTCCATTTTCCTCCTTTATCCTCCCATATCCATGATAGGGGTTGAGTTTCTCTACTCAACCTATACACTGTGACCATGATTATAAGAGGATAAGTTTCTTTTTTTTTGGGTTGTAATAAATATTAGGGGAATATTATAATTCTAATTCTGATTAATTTCTTTTATTATGATCTTCATCTATAATTCCTTTTATAAATTAATTTAAAATTTATTATTTTTGTCATATCGGACCAAGAATAAAACCAATGGTGAAAACTAAAGGAGTTACACGGTAGAATCCATGACCATTGGGTGAGAACGTTGCCACCATTTTAGGGGTGATGAACTCAAAACGTGTTTTAAGTAGTTAATAACTGGACCAATGGGTTAACCTTTTAATTACATAATTGATTCTTATTGGACCAAGAGACATCAATTTAATTGAATCCCCATGGTAAACAATTATCATTACTAATTCTAATTCTAAAGAATTATTATTGCAATAAACCTTAATTGAGTTCCACCCCCCCCCCCAACTTTTTTTTTATTTTTCTATCCATTCTTCTATTTTAATTGAATTTTTGAAAATTGTTTCACTTTTTATCCCATTCCCTTAAATCAATTTTTTTCTGGATAATCTTCTTAGACTCACAAAATTTCACTGATTTTTTCTTTTCCTTTCTCCTCGTGAGATTGACCCTAACTACTGCTAACTACCTAGGTAGTCATATTAAAAGGGAAAAACTTTCAATTTTTCATGTCTCGCATTGGGATCAGTAAAATTATGGTTCCATTTCTGAGGAAGCGGAAAGTGGTAGTGTTTGTCTGAGTTGAGGTTGGTTTACCCAAAATTTTCATTTTTCATTTCTTGATTCTTTTCTTGGGACCCTCGAACCCACTTCCTTATGGATTTTTATGAAACTATAAATTGGTAAAATTCACCTAGAGATGATTTTTATCCAAATGATCTAGCATTATTATACTCATATCCAAAAGAATATTATTCATATATGGATGATGGGTTTAAATATAAGGAATTACCATGTACATCCTTAACCCCACCCATTTCTTCTTCTCCTCCGAAACCATGTGCAGATAAAATTGAAGCACTATAATCAATGATGGAATATTTTACCACATGCCAATTGGACAAAACTGAAAGGTTGGGATGACTTATAAATATGGTAGATAAGATTTCAAATATAATTTCCAATATGGATAATCTAGTTGAGTATTAATCTAGGTGTTCTAATTCGATTTCAACTGAGGAAGCATGTTATGGTGTGGGCCCCACTTATTGTAAACTAGGAATTTATAAACATTATTTTTAAAACTCAAACTTTGAATATGGGAACACACCATATCATGATAATACTGAATTTGATCACAAATACCTCAATTGATTTCTAACCTTTTCCATATCATACTTGTGATTATTTTTAGATTTTCAGCATTACAAAGTAGAAACTTGAGTAGGTGGAGGATGTGTGAGATAAAACCAAGGAAAATGTCCACCTTCATCATTTAATATCCATAGAGTAAGGATTTAGAAAGACATCGCCTATACCGCCTGAAGGTCAAGACACTTGGTTGAAAGACAAGGGTGCCAAACATATATGGTAGTTCGTGCAGTGGAAGCCACATCTTCCTTCGGATTATGGGTAAGTATCTTAACCCAATTTGAGATAAAGACCTAAAACAAAGGTGCCTTTTGGGAGGAAACCTATCCACTCTTCTCTCTCTTTATTTTCTATTTTTAATAACTACATAGTATGTACTTATCTTCCACATGTCATGCAAAACCCTTTCTTCTGGACATTATTTGAATAAGAGTAAAATGAGATTACATGTCATGTGTCACCTTACACATGGTGTATACTTACATGTTTAGTGCATATTACAATATTATGTTTTGAATAATTAAACATTAATTAAGTTAATAAACAGTAATGAAGCTTGTGCCGAAGGAAAGTTCATTGTAATGTATCTGATTTGTCTTCATTTCGAATTGCTCTACACCCTCCTTTGGTACAGTATTCATTCATTTTCATCATGTGTTTTAATTAAACAGCATGTGTTATGTTTTCAAAATTAAATAAAACAATTTCAAAATAAAATAAAACTGATGGTGGTGTTGAAATGGATGGCGGGTTCATAGCCCATGGGTATAAAAGACTCAGGTTCAAGTCCTTCTAGTTGATTTAGTTACATCCTTTTTCACTAAAATAAAACCACATGGCATGTATTTCAGTAAATTTTTTTATTTTCATTTTCATTAAAAATTTAAAGTGTTTTTAAAAATAAGAAACCACTTGAGGGTGATTTGGGTTGATTGGAAGAGTCATAACCCAGAGTTCAAAAGACCCAGGTTTGAACACGGATAATCTCCATATATCATCCCAATCTTCAATAATTAAAACAAAATGTTGTTTGTTCTTATTTTTACCGTATATTACAATAACTATGTTTTAAATATTAAAAGTCAATAAAAAATTTAGTACTATAATATTCGCTCTAGTGGTTGAGGGAACGAATTAGGATTGGCCTGGTTGCCTGTTCGAATCACACAACGAGCACCAGACTGAATGTTTAAGTTTTCTTTTTCTAATTTTAGAAAACATAGCTTGTATTCTTCACTGCACGATGTGTATAGATTTATTTTTAGTACATATATATTTTTATTTATTTATAATTATAAATAATAATTAATATATATATTATTATAATAATCATACATTAATTTCAAAAAAAACTTACACATCGTGTACGGCACCACACACGCTATTTGGTTCAGATATAAAGGTCGGAGAACCCTACCCAGTCACACCCCATGTCAATCCCCATCATTATCCCTATTTTCTTCCTCCATAAGCCACTCGGTCTCCCCATCCTCAATCCTTCATTTCACTTTGATTTAGTCCTTCATTTATTCATCATCTCACTCCATGATCCAGGTATGTTGTTCTTTCACCTTGTTTCAACATTTTTATTGCATTTGAGGTGATTTCTAGATCAAGGGAAGCATTCATCCAAAAAACCACAATACATGGGCATGCATGAAGAACACACACCATTTAATTTATGTACACAACCACACACACTCTATACTAAATTTAAAAACACATGGTGTGTGTCCAAAATACCACATTTCCACTATCCCATGTACCAAAACATGGCGTATTTTTTCAGAACACGGTGTGTACTACCTCCCTAGAGACTTGGTCATGTCAAGATGCATACATGGGTTGGCTGACCATATTAACAAACACAGCATGTATCTTCAGTACATGTCATGTCTGTTTTATTTCTACCCCTCTTGGTAGAGTCTGTGTCCTAGTGTTACATGGACAACTCCCTATATTCTCACACACAAAATGTACCCCTTACACAATTCGTGTATTTCTAACGCAACCACATGACCACTAGATGTGTATCTCTAGATCACACAGGTTGGAAACTTGAGCATACTACACACTTTGTACTCTGTATATACACACCATGTACTTCTATTCTTTCTCATTTTTTCCCTTCTTTTACATTTTTTTCATTTGTTTTCTTCTTTTATTTCCTTTTTAGATTATAGAAGATGATAACCACACTAGAGGAAAGCATCCCATTCCCACTACTGGTGGGTGGTGGCTCACACTCCACCAGATCTAGCTCAGGATGACAGGGTAACCTTTGGTGATAGATCTCCCGATGTCTCAGCTTCCATCCTTGGAGATACTCCCACCATTGCCTCCGGCTACTCTTTCCACCACTACTGCTTAGGGACCCAGTTTCGTAGCACCATTCATGGATTCACCTTCCAAGAAACCCATTTTGGTGTACACCATGATTCCTTCCCTAGCTTCCACTATGTCAGATCTATCCTCAAAAGTATTCGGTGCACCTCCACATATCACCACTTCATCAGGACCTTCTTCATCAGCTGATGATTCTCCAGTATATCCAATGTTGGAATCCACACAACCTCATCCACACCCCTGCCTAATTTTCAATGAAAACATCCTATGGTAGAGATATTACAGAGTTTTTCATGATGGATGATTCAGTTGAGTGGATAATTCCTTAACATCACTATTCCAGGGTGTCTGGGCATCTAGGAGTAGATCGAGGAGCTCCCTAGGAACACACATCTGATTGACACTCTCCAGGTCATCGCTCCTATATTCATATATTTATTCTTGAAATTTTCTACTACTTTCAAGTTTGATGGGCCCATATATCGTTTCGTTCCTAGTGATACGGTGACTTTAGATAGATTTTGGTTGATCGGCTGATAGTTTTCACTCACCATGGAAGAGTTTGGAAAAGGGTGTGGTTTTTACACCCATATAGTCACCCCACCCCCTTTTTCCACACTCACCCCCCCAGATCATTCAAAACTCTTCTCTATGTGGTGAGAGATTACTAGACCTAACCATAGGTATTCTATCACATCACAAAAGATAACCCTAATCATTTTACCTACCCTCTATTTTATCCATTGTTACTTTAGTTTCATTCTTTTCCCCCACCATGAGGACATGGGTTTCATGTCCGGATGTGATATGGAGCTCCTTACCTACATCATCCTACATGATTACCCTAACCTCCCCTACTTTTCCACCTCTTATTTTCACTCCATGATCACCAGCCATCAGGGTAACCTGAATTGTGAGTTGTATGCCACCCAATAGGCACACCATCTAGGGGTGTTTGAGCCATCTCTCTCTCATGATCACTTAAGTTCTCCTCGGTGGATTGACGTCATCATGATTATTTGAATGAGGATGGTTTGTACTTGTGCATGATGCCCCATCCCCAGCTGTAGTGAGAGATGACCCACTTGCCTCTGATGGTGCCACTTCTCTAATACAACCCCATCCACCAGCAGACCTTCTTTCTTCATCCCTCTCCAATTCTTCCTCCCTTCCCTCCCCTTCCACCATTTCATCTTATTCTGGACCATCCACAGCCCCACCTCCACCCACACCTTTAGTTGATCTCCCAATTTCTCTCTGCCTAGCCATCTTAGATCTTCTCCAAGACATCATGGAGAATTGTTGTGATATAATTGATTAGAACCTCCAATATATAGAGGGGATGTTGGGCCACATTCTCTGCACCTAGGCATTTATTTCTACATAGCGCCTTCCCCTCATCCAAATCCTCATCCTTCGACATCAAAGATCTCGTTTATAGATCTAGACATAGATTCATTGATCTTATATACTTCTATCCCAGACACCACTTCAACGGATGTGAACAGAGATATTCAAGTTGATCCCACACTATAGAGTGAGGACCTGGAACCTACAGCTTCCACGGTCGATGCCACCTCTCTGCAAGGTCCCACCTTCTTAGATAGTGCCTCTTTTGAGGTGACACGGTGACTTTTTCTTCACACTTATTTCATTGTATATATATATTGTTATTCTTTCGATGTGATGGTTTGTAAGAAATTAGAAAAAAATTTCCATTTCATCAACACTCGCAGGTACTCTAGCACATCATGGTAATATCCTTTCAACTTATTTCTATATTTTAAATCTCGTAATGAGGGGAGTATTATTTTGGAATTTCTTTTCCTCTAACTTCTTTTGCTTACTTATTTCACTACTCTACCTTGTCTGGACTAGTTTTTTTTTCATATCTTCTTCTCTTCCTTAGTGTTGCACTTGGAGTACCATGTAAGATATTATTTTTAGGGGATAGTCTCTTGACTACACTAGTATTTTCCCTTAAACAAATCTCAGAGACATCGTTGAATAGATGAAATATTTTATAATGTGGAATTTTTTTGATTTATTTTAATTATAAATAATAAATACATAAATTGGAATTTTAAAAGTTACATGATTATTTTAATTTTAAATAATTTTAAAATTATTATTGATGTATTTTAATTTTTTATTTTAATTTTTGTCCATTTTCATTTATTAGACTGATCTTTTTTATTCATGTCATTGCCTGACTGACCCATTATTATCCTCATTCCAAATAGGTATTCTAAACCCTTTGTCATATTCTTTATTATACCCTATTTATTGAGAGATTATTGAGATATACATGACTACTAGAACTTTCAAGTTTTTCTCTTCAAAGTATGAAGATTTTTAATCACATTAAAATGGTCGAGAGATTTGTTTGATATTTTCAGACCCTTTGACCTTGAGACCCACCCTACATTTTACTTCTATTATGGTCATAGAAACCATGAACTACCTTGATAGGAAGCCACATTATAAGACTATTTATCCTTCCTATCCTGGTTCTTTAAAAATATTGCATGATTATTCATTTGATCTTTAAAGAGTGATTTTGGATATTCATGGTATTTTCTGGTGAGAATCTATTAAATTAAGTGTGGGGGATAGACCCTATTTTTCATTTAGGTAGAAGTGTTCTGAAACCACTTTTCATTGTATTCCTAAGTAGTGTCTCTTTTATTACTTTGAAAAAAAATTAAAAAAATAAAAAGAGGACTAAATTCATTCATTTTATTTTTTTATTGTTTACGAACCCATGTTGGTAAGGGATGGTGATTTTTACCTTTGAGAGATCTTTATGGGGATGAATTTTCTTTAAGATTTTTCATTGAATATCATTCTTTATTATTTAATAAGTCAGCCTCTTTTTTCAAACCTCTGAGATTATTTTTCACATCATTACCTACCAACCCTTATCCTTAGAATCTTCTAAACCTTATTGAAAGACCTCATGATTTTTGTGATTTAATTTCTAAGTGTAGAATTAGAATACTTGAAAGCCTATGGATAGAGTTCATATACTTGAGATAAATCATAACTTTGATTAAATGATATTGAGTGATGAGGGTGACATTTTTTGGCAAGGTAAATCGTCAAGTGGCATGTGTACTTATGAAAAGTTGAAAAATGTAACTAAAAGAGGGTGAAAGTCTTTAACTAAATTATATATGAGGTGTGATTATAATATATTTTGAATTGAAATATGTTTTGTTCATTTTAAAATTCTCTACAATGACTATGTTATTTATAACTATAATTAATTGAATGATTCCCTTTTTAGAGTATGGATTATTTTGATTAGATGTTGAGATTTTTCTTGATGGAAACCAAATTACTAAGTGTGGGGGATCTTGATGTGCCCAATTTTTGTATACCTTTACATAAATTTTATTGAGTTTTAAAACATGTTTTCACTGAATACACATTATTTTATGGATCAAATGATTTATTTCAGTGTTTGTGATGTTTTTTACGTGATTCCAGTCAAAGTCATAAATTTGGAGTGATTAAAATAAAAAACTATTTATATACAACATGTAATTTATAAACACATTTCATGCACTATTTCCCAGACATAATTATTTTATCCTGAGTACATGCCCATGAAGCTGAGAAATACTCACATGTCATGTACTTTACATCCACATGTCTTGTATGCCCTTCCAAAAGTAGTTGATGGTTGATAGAACTTCTACACACCATGTATGTCAGTGTCGCACACTGTGTACCCTCACCAACCAACCACTGATGCATTGAAATCAACAGGTGGAATGGTATCCCACCTACCAGTGTAGAAAATGGAGCAATGTATGGTTAGCCCAAGTACAAAGCATGTAATTTTGGGTACACATTTTGTAATCTAATTTTCTATAAATAGAGTGGAAGACCTCAGAGATCCAGGTTAAACGTCCAAGGGTGAGGTGTTGTTTCTTTGGTGATTGATCTCCCTTGATTCCAAATTTGAGTTTTATTTATATTCTCCATTCTGTTTTAGTGTAATTCTCCCCTTTCCACATTTCTCCTCTTGTGTCCATGGAAGGGTTTTATTTTTTTCTCAACCCACACACTGTGACCATAATCATAAGAAACTAGGTTTCTTATGTTGGGGTTGAAATAAATATTATGATAATGTTGTAATTCTTATACGTATGTATTTATTTTATTATTATTTTTGTCTATAATTCCTTAGATGAATTAATTCCACATTTACTATTGGTGTCTTATTGGACCAAGAATGGCACCAGTGGATAAAACTAAAGGAGTTACAATGGGAGAATCCATGACCATTGGGTGAGATCATTGCCACTATTTTAGGGGTGATGAACTCATAATGTGTTTTAAGTAGTTAATCATTGTATCAAGGGGTTAACCTTTTAATTACCTAAATGGTTTTTATTGAAACAAGAAACTGAAATTCAATTGAATTCCCATGGTAAACAATTGTCATTAATAATTTTAATGCTAAATAATTATTATCACAATAAACCTTAATCGAGTTGCAACCCCGAAACAATTGTTTTCTGATTATTCTATCCCTTATTCTATTTTAATTGAATTTTTACAAATTTATTCACTTTTTCATCCCATTCACTTCAATCAATTTTTGTCTTGATAATCGTCTTAGACTCACTAACTTGTTCTGATCACTAATTTTCCATTCTCCATGTGGTATTGACCCTAACTGTCGTTAGCTACCTATTTAGTCAGATTAAAATGGAACAACTTTCAATTTTCTATGCCTCATGATGGGTGCAGTCAGATCTTATAGAGCCTATTTATCTCACACCCTGAACACCCCTTTGGTGGTGTTTATACCTGGTATTGTATTTTTAATATTGGAAAAAGGAAAGGAATCATAGTGAGGTGATGGGGTTTATGTCAGCTGGGTATGGGTAGCTAGTGGTGAGATGGTGGATATTTCCCATATATCACATGGAGGAGTGGTTGTTAGTTTGGGGTTATCCTTATAGTTTTGTTAGACATGTACCTCTTTTTGTTTTTCCTTTTGAGATTTATTTCTCCCATTATTTCTCTTTGGTTACAACATATATTTCTTTTAGTTTTCCTTCCATTGTTTTTTCATCTTTGTATATATTCCATGTATCTTATTTTAGGATGGGATAAATCATTCCCTATAGTTATTGATTGATACTCGAGTACTCATCGTCATCCTGTGGGGGTTAGGAATTCCCTTAGGGTATGTAAAGGTTTAGTTCAGCTACCAATTTTTAGGGGTGTCTTGGGTCATTCCATTACAAATTGGTGTCAGAGGAGTTTTTCCTCAAGTGTCCTTTTTTCGGGGCATCAGTTAGACTGAAGATAAGATTTTCGGAATTTGAGGGGTAGGTTGTGGTGAGTTATTATCCAATTCTTACTATGATGAGCCTCATGTTACCATGGAATATTGAGATATATGTATCTTATGCTAAGTTTTAATCTTGATATTACTTTTTGCATATGGGTTTTCTAGTTTAAACTGAGATTACCCCAATGTTGGATAATTTTATTCTATTTTTTGGTGTGTAACATTATGCCTCTAAGAGTTCTTATATGGGTTCCATAGGAGGGTGAAATGGATGCTCCTCATAGGAATCTTCCTTTAGATCATAATCTTATAGAGCCCATCATGCAAGTGGTTCATATCATATATTAGAATGTATCACGAGTTTAGATTCAAGTGGTTGAGGCACAACCATGAGCTAGAGGAGATAGAGATCGATCATGAGATTTCTTATATATGAATCCCCCATCCTTTAAGGGTGTGAATGAACCAAAATAGGCGAATAACTATATAGAAAATATTGATCATATATTTTATTTCTTAGAGACACCTAAAGTTATTAAGGTAAAGTGTGGACACCATGACCATTTGTAGAATTTCTTTTAGGATTTTTCTAAACTTCATTATGGTCAAGGATCTTCAACATCAAATTATAAAGTGTCATATTTAGAATCTTAAAATTACAAAAGGCTCCAACTATAGGACTTAGGAGTGAAGCAACTTCACACAATGGATGATTTTCTATCAAAGTTTGGTACAAGTCCATTGATAGTGAGAGATACTATATTTGTTACATCTTCTATAGAAACTTCTTTGTTTGATATAGTTATCTCACAGTTTTTTATATCTACCCATTTTGTTAATGTGATAAAACTTACAACAACACATATTTCCATTATTATGGAGTTGAAAACACGTCTTGAGAAGATAAAAGTGTAGGGGTTTCATTTTCCGTCATATTCTTTATCGATAACTGATGTGGATTTGGTTTGAGATTTCTTGTTTCTCGATTTGGATAATTTTGACATTATTATTAGAATGGATTAGTTTGATTCTTTTCATGGTGATATTGATTGTTATCATCTTCATTTTTTTCTTTACTAGTAATGAAAGATCTTAGGTGTTTCAGGGAGAGTGGGATCCAAGGTCCAGTCATGCATGACCTTCCCTCCCAGAGCTCAAGAGTTTGTTGTCTTTCATTGTAGTCAAAAATGATGACTTTTCCTCTTTTGGGGATCTTCCCTTGGTTGTTAGGGACTTACTAGATTTCTTTTGAGATTACTTTGACAGACTTCCTCTAGAGAGGGAGGTAGAGTTCATGATTGATCTGATATCGGTTACGTATCTGATCTCAATACCCTCTTATCACATGGAACCAATTGAGTTGATGGATCTCAAGATCTAGTTTTATTATATAATGTATAAAGGTTTTGTTCACTCGAGTTTTTCATAATTGGAATCCCTAGTTCTCTTTTCCAAGAAGTAAGATATTTCACTTCATTTGTGTGTGGACTATCGAAAGTTGAATTGGGTAATGGTTGAGAATAAGAACTATTTTCCCTATGTGGATGACTTGTTTAATCAATTAAAAGGGGAAAAGTGGTTTTTACAAATCAAAATTTAGTTTTGATATCATCAACTTAGGGTTTGAGAGTCTAATATTTTCAATACCACTTCCAAGAGAAGGCATGACCATTATGAATATCTTGTGATGCCTTTTAGTATGACTAACACTCGTATAGTTTTTATGGATTTGATGAACCAGATATTTCATTAGTATATCAAAACATTTTCATTGTGTTCATGGGTGATATCTTAGTTTATTTAATATTTGATCACGATCATGTATACCATCTAAATTTGGTTTTGGACATCTTCATAAATCACTCAATTTATAGAAATATATCAAAGTGAAACTTATGGATTCAATAAGTGATGTTCTTGGAGAATTTTATTTTTAAATGTGTCATGTCATTCAATTAAAGAAGGTGAAGGTTTTCATTTCATGGGAGGATCCACAGAAAATATTTGAGATTTGGAGCTTCTTTGGTTGTGTTGGATATTATCCATGGTTATTCAAGAATTTATCAAGGTTTTCATCACTTATTACTATTATTACCAAGAAAAATATGAAGTTCGCATAAGATGCTAAGTGTCAGACTTATTTTGATGAGTTTAAATAACTTATGACATCGGATCCTATTTTGATATTACCTGAGCTTAGTAAGGGATATGTAGTGTACTATGATTCTTTTAGTGTTACTCTAGGTTATCTTCTTATGCTGGATGATCATATTGTGGCCTATATTTCTCATCATCTTTGGGTTCATGATAATAATTACCCCACTCTTGATTTAGAGTTCATCATAGTTATGCATGATATTAAGTGTTGGAGGCACTATATTTTTGGGGATAGGTTCATAGTCTTTTTTGACAATAAGATTTTGATCTATACATTTTCTTAGAAATACTTGAACCTCAGACAAAGACTGTGGGTGGAATATCTTAAGACATTTGATTTTGACATCTCCTATACACTAGTAAATGGGAATATTGTTGAAAAATATCTTAGTAAGAAAGTTACACCACATGTTGTATTAGAATTTAAATAATAGTGGAACCTTATGGGGATCTTCACTCAGTTTCATCTGGATACATAGTTGATTGTTTCAGTTGTGATTCTAACTAGTGTTCAGTTATCTTTATCTCTACTTGAGTCTATTGTATAGGGTCAGTAGTAGGATGATGATTTTAGTGGAATCAAGGAAAAAATTTATGGTAGGGAGACTATTCATGAATGGTATCTCCCTTCTGATGGGATTCTCCACTTTTGGAATCAGTTTTTCATACCATCATCCATGAGGAATTCAGTGTTGTATGACTGACATAGTTATTCATGGGTCCTCCGTATGGGAACTATGAAGATGTATTATGACATGACATGGTGATTTTGGTGGCCAATTATGAAGTGCAAAATTTCTGGTTATGTTTCCTGCTATTACACCTACCAACAGATAAAGGTGGATCATCTGAAACCTTATGGTTTACTCCAACCTCTTTTGGAGATAGTTTAGAAAAGGGATGAGTTGTTCCTGGACCTTATTATCTGATTACCATATACTCCACAAGAGAAGAATGTAATTTAGGTGGTGGTTGATTGGTTGATGAAATTTTAACACCCCGATATTTTATGATATGTCTCTTTAAATAAATTTAATTCCTTCTATAGCTTAACTTTCACAGAACATCGAGCTTAAACAAACTCTAAAATATTATTATTTTAACATAACCATTATAACCTCAACATTAAATTGGAAAGAATGAATAGTATTAACCACATTATGAAATATATAATTTTCCAACTCATTTTTAATATATTAATTTATTATTATTAAATAAACACATAATTTTTAGTAAATTCATTTTGTTCTTCAAAAATATGTTTTTTAAAGTGATTTTTATTGCTTTCTATGAGAAAATAAGTATAATTGATTTTTTTTAAACTTTTATAAAATTTATTATATAAAATTAAAATCATTTTTTGAATCACCATATAAAAATTATCTTAGTATGAATTTTTTAGAATCTTCTGAAAATATTAATTTTTTCAGTGAATAGTGAAAGAATACCGATTTTTGTAAAAATGTCATTTATTTTCAATAGATTAAGAAATTTAAAATTTACATTATGTTTTGAATATGATTTTAATTTAATTAAGTATTATTTATTTATATTTAATCTACTTAAATTTGTTTTAATCTACTTTATATTGTATTAGAATATGTTTATTTTTGGGTTTAAAAACATATTTTTTTTAAATGTTTTAAAGTACATAATGTTTCTTCCTTATAATTAATTAAAATAATACTTAATGTGAAATGTTTAAATTAAATTTATAGATTATATATCATTAAATATTAATTTATTTTAATATAATGATAATTTATAATCATAGAGTTAATATAAAATCATCTTTTTCTTGAAAAATACACTTCTTGAAAACCTGCTTTATCGTTGCATCTGCAGGTTTTGTTTTAATTATAATTTTTACATTTATTTGAATTTAATTGGTTAAAATGGATTCTAATTTTTTAATCACAAGTTAAAAATTAATTTTTAAGGTAATTTTCATTTTTAGGCATAAAAAAGTTACCATGGTAAAAAAAATATTTTCTGCAGTATAGGTAAAATAATGAAGCATGTTAAAGTTAAATGGTAAAATATTAAAATACCTAAAAAATTAAACTTTAAATGGGTGGTTGATGTGTTTTTATAACATATCCATCCATTAAAACATTAATTTTCAATATATTTCTTTTTAATTAATTCCTCCCAAATGTGGTTGGATTTACATATAAAATAATCATTATTTAATCACTTAAAACCACCCCTCATCAAGTATAAATACTAATCCTAACCACCCTATTTATCCTTAAAACCCTTTAATATCCTAAAATATATTCCAAAACCTATCATCTCTACTCTCCCCATGTCTAATTTATTAATTTATCACCAAAATACCAATTCCATGATCTTTAAGGGATCCTTCAAGGAGGTGATATTCAAGAGGTAAATTTCTCAAACAACCGCTCTTAATTTCTTTTATTATTCCACTTTATCCTCACCCACTTCATCCATTAATACATAATAACTCTAGTATCATGTATATAATATAATTTTATATGGATAATGGAATATCAGTGACATCCTAGATAGGGTGTGGGATAAATCTCCACAGGCCACCACCAACGGCGTCTATACCATCCAGTCTGTGATATATAAATTGAAATAGTGTGTAGGTATATATAAATTTAAATAAATGATATAATGATAAATGATAATTTATTTAGACTTATCTGGTAATGTATCTGGACATGAGATCATTTAATTAATTTATTTAAGTTTAGTTTATATAGATAATTCATGTGTGGTGTAAACAACATTGACATTGTATCATGATAATAGTAATAAAGGATCCAATGTATAAAAAAGAATCCTATAATTATGATAATAATAAAGAGGATCCAAGGTAATAACCAAGGAATCCTATGATGATGATGATGATAGTGAAATAGGATCTAAGTTAATAACCAAGGCATCCTTGTCCATAGGGGTCGAGCCAAATTAGTAATAACATGCATCCTGACTAAAGGGTCTAATTGTAATCCAAGGGGCATCACCCAAGGCATTAAACTATAAATAGTTATAACTGGGTCCAAGGATACCATCCAGGAAAAAAATTCTAAGCATGAATGGGCCCAATGGGGTGAATCCATGGCACCGCATGTCTGAAGACGTCAATCTGGATCCAAGGAGTATATTTGAGACATCCTAATATCTGGAAGATAGTGAAGGGATCATATGGTGTCATGCCTAACATTCACTAAGAGACAAAGAAAATGTTCCAAGGTGGGTATCTCCCTTTTAAATCACTTCCTTGAATTGCAATGTCATCATATGAGTGCTCAAGGCATTTTCTCAGGAATCTAAGGTCAGATCAAGTCCGACCACTCCTATAAGGAATAAAAGTTCCATATGAAATAGGCACCTTATATATAATTCATTATTCAATTTAGGCTAAGTAATACTCATTCCATTTGATAATTCAATAGGATCATTCCATTTCCTTTAATACTAAGTAATAAGGATAATTGGTACATGCAACCATATTATATTCATTCCATATTTAATTATTAGGTTCATTCCTTTACCTTTCATAAACATGACAGGACGGACTAAGGATATGAAAACATAATAAATTCATTTAAAATTAACTATTCCAAGTGATATATATATAAATATACTTTACATTTAACATTTTATAGGTTAATATATTTATTGGGACACTTAAATTAGAAGGTTCAAGTGATAATATAATTTAATAGCCATTAAAAATTCATCCATTTAATTAAAACACTTACCTTTATCAAGTCTAAGTCATAGTACACTCGAATGATGGAACATATAGTTATAAAAAACTACTGAAGGCATAAATAAGGTAGCATTATACTTGGGGTGGATGGTGTTGAGGTCATAACCTCCAATAATTTGAATAAAAATTATGAAATGGGCTCTAGAATATGAGCATAATGATTATAAACATGGAATATGAATTTAATAAGCAACACCTGATGAAACGACATGCGCAAAATAATGGAAGTTTATAAAATGGTGATACTTTTAGGGATGAGTCATAGAAAACCTAACATATACCTATAGAACTCTCCTCATCTAGTATTGGCCCTTGGTTTGTCCTGGATTAAAAGAAAATGGAATAATGGATCAAAACCCTA
The DNA here is from genome assembly GCA_963277665.1 of Viscum album. Lineage (NCBI taxonomy): Eukaryota > Viridiplantae > Streptophyta > Magnoliopsida > Santalales > Viscaceae > Viscum > Viscum album. The sequence goes on from OY728138.1 coordinate 152,937,641, forward strand.
AAAATAGGGCATAAGATCTCACACACAAAAAATTGTAGATGGTAGAAATGAAAACAATAAAACGAGTCTAAGGAATGAATTAATCACCAATATGAATACATTGAGATGAATGGAGATCAAATTGAAGTCTGTATAGAAAAGATATTGAAGAACCTAGGTGATTAATTCAAAGGATCTCAACGGAATGGAAAATAAGTGTTGTTGACTGCTAGAAGAGAAATGAGAGAGAGGGGTAAGATAAAATAGATCTAAGGGAATTTTGGTAAAATTGACCAAAATATCTAGGTTTCATGGTTTGTCTACATGGTTGGAAATACCCTTCATTAATCATGTACATGGAACTTCCTAAAGGGGGACCCCACATGGTTAGGTTTCATGGTTTGAGAAACCGTTCACCAACCTTGCTCAGTGGCTCCATTAAAATTTGTAAGCCAACTGCATGGGCATGTACCCCTAGCTAGATGGTTTCATCAAACTGTATGGCCTCCTTCTCCTCTCTGTTTAGCCCCACATGGTTAGGGGAAACTGTGTGGAGTGACTCTCATAGTTTCTACTAACTTTGAGGACCAATTCTTTTCTCCACCATCTGGGGTTTTAAGCTCCGAAAAATCTATAGACAACCCTAAAATAACCATGAACTCATTGGGAATCCATAATAGGTCCAAAACAAGTTATTATAATAAAATTTAAAGGACCCATAATTGAGAAAAAAAACTAGGTTCTTATATTCTTCTCCCCTTATAGGAACTCATACCCGAGTTCACCTTCCAAGGGTGGAAAAACTTATTCTAAGAATAACTTTGTCCACTAAGCACATAATTCAGCCTCCTTCTCCCAAGTCTCATCTTGTACATGGTTGTGCTTTCATAGAACTCATACTATGGGTAAAAACCAGCCTTAGAGATTCTTATTTTCTTCAGTCAGTGATACATATAGGATACTCCTCAAATGAAGAATCAAAATCTAACTCAACCTCCTCAGGATCAAAAGCATGAGAAGGGTCAGTATGATAATAATGAATCTATGAAACATAGAAGATATCATGCATAGAACGATACCTATGAGGTAGTAGAAATTGATAGGCTACTAAACCAACTATGTCTAGAATCTCAAAATAATTGATATAATGTGGCAATAGTTTCTCTTGCATCAGTATTCATCTATAGACAATCCTAAGAGATACCCATAGGAAAACATGATCCTTGACCTTGAACTCTAGAGTTCATCAAAAAATGATCGACATAAGATTTTTATCTAGACTGAGCAGTATTCATATACTTCCTAATCAGTTTAACCTTCTCTAAAGTCTCCTATATGATACAAGGTTCTATTAGCGTTGCCTCTCCTACCTCTAACAAACATAAGGGTGAATGGCACAACCTACCATAAAAGGCCTTATAAGGAGCCATCTAAATTGTCACCTTAAAGTTATTATTATAGGCTAAATCAATGAGAGGGATATTCTTCTCCTAGGAACTATTGAAATCAAGGAATCATGCCCATAGAATTTCCTCTAAAACCTATATAATTCTTTCTGATTGGCCATCAGTCTAAGGGTGAAATTCTATTCTTAGAAGCACCTATATACCCATAATTCTCTGTAACACCTTCCAGAACCTTGATGTGAAATGAGAATCCCTATTTTAAATGATAGTAAGAGGTAACTTGTGTAGTTATATGATTTCATGGACATATATTCATCCCATCTCATCAACTAATAGAGTCTCTTAGATATGAAGGAATTAGGCTACTTTCTTCAGTAAATCCATGACTACCCAAACTATGTAACTACCTCAAGCCGACCTCGGTAATCCAACAAAAAAATCCATAGAAACATATTCCCATTTCTATTCCAGTACTGGAAACATATGTAACAATATGGAATGTTTTTTGTGCTCTATCTTCACCTATTTATAGGTGGAACACCTAGTGATAAAACCTACAATTTGATGTTTTATCCTAGGCCATAAATAGTGGCGTTTAATATCTCAATACATCATAGAGATTTATAGATGAATCACCCACTAAGAAGCATGGGAATCCCACATCAGTTACTCTCTCATATCTGTACAAACTCAGATATGCCCATAAATACATAGGATTGTGCCTCTATTAATAGATAAATTTGGGGTGAGTCCTCACTAGCAATACTCTCTTGGAGAACCAAGCCTTTAGGATCTGAAAACTGCCTACTCTTCACCATATCAAAGAGTGTAGAGGTAAGTTTCAAGGCTATGAGATAATACTTCTCATAAATCTCATGAAACTTTATATTCATCTTAGGGAAGAGTGTTGTTAATTTCCATTCATCTCAATCTTCTTATATGGCCTATGCCTGAGCTTTTGATCTCATCTAATCCGTAGCCACATTGCCCTTTACAAGAATATAGGCGAGCTAAAATTAAAATTATTGAAGATATTCGAACCATATTCATTATTTGAGATTCAAGTCTTTCTATATAAAGATATATTTGAGAATATTGTGGTCTGTATACACCAAAAAGTTCTCACCCATCATATAGTGTCTCTATTAGTATAAGGCATGAACAACTACTGCTAGTTCGAAGTCATGTGTCGGGTATTTTATCTCATGATAACTCAACTGCTAAGATTTGTAAACAATGACTCTATCCTCATACATCATCACTAAACCCAATCCAATGCCTGATTTATCATATAACATGGTATAGCCTCTTCTATGCTCTGGATGAATCAGAATCAGTGCTGAAATAAGCCTTTCATTCAACTCCTAAAATAATTTTTGCATGCTTCTAACCACAAGAACTTCACACCCTTATTTTTAAGACTTTTAATAGGTGAAGAAAGGAATGATAAGTCCCATATAAAATTCTTTTAATATCCAGCTATACCAAACAAACTTCATATATCAAACAGGTTCTTGTAATGCTCCTAGGAAACCATAGCACTAACCTTCTCTGGGTCAACAGAGTATCCTAATTCTGAGATAATATGAACCAAGAAGTAAACTTTTTTTATTTATAAGTGTCACATAGAAATCTTGGAATAAATATTATTCTCTCTTAGTGTATTCAAAATGATAGTCGGATTCTTAGCATGGTCACTCAGAGTATATGAATTCACCAAGATGTCATCCACAAAGACCACGAAAAAATAATCCAGATAGGGTTCGAAGACCCTATTCATCAAATCCATGAAAATGGTTGGTTTATTCATAAGATATAATGATGTAACAAGATACTCATATAGACCATATCTATTGTGAAAATCTGTATGAGGTATGTCTGAAGTCCTGACTCACACCTTATGATAGCCCGATCTCATTTTGATCTTTGAGAATACCCTATCTTCTTGGTGTGTGTCAAAGAGATCATCTATTGGATTAATTATATACTATTTATTAACCATAAGCTAGTTGAACCTTCATTAATCCATGTATAAATGAAGGGTCCCATCCACCTTCTTAGTAAAAATCACGGGCAAACCCCAAGAATAAGTATTGGGTTTAATAAATCCTGTAGACTCTAGATCTTCCAATTAAATCTTAATCTCTTGGATATCAGTAGGTGTCATCATATATGGAGGAATATAAACTGGTGTTGCTCCTAGAACAAGATCAATAATAAACTCTACCTCTCTCTGGAGTTAAGCCAGAAAAATAATTGGGAAATACATCCCTGAAACGACCTACTAGTGGAGGAAAATATGTTATATGTATTCCCTAGTTCTCCATGAAGATACTAGGAATCTAGGAGGTCACACCACCTAGCCCATGATTATCTTTTCCATATCTACCATCTTGGACATCCCACTCACCCTTTTGGAGATAACTGGTGTCCTATGGTGATATAAATAGCACCATATAGTGATAGTAGTCCATATAGGTGTTATATATAACCAAAAAATCCATATAAATAATGAAATAAAATCCCTTCATGTCAAGTATTAAGAGGTCCCATAAGAAGGGACAACTACCTACCTCAAGGGAAAAGTCCATGCACTGGCATATTCCCTCTAACCAAACTCCCAATGGTGTATCTAGGGTCTTATCACCACATTACTACTGAATTTCCAACCCTAGACTTTACATGGTTGGTAAGGAGATAAAGGAATGAGAATCACCTATATCTAACTGAGAAAATACTATAGTGGAGGCTACTAGAATAGTACCTCGAATTTTAGATAGACATGCACTCTGATCCTTAGGTATTAGTTGTAAGGCATGCAACTGGCATGATTCATGGCCTTGTGCTATAGTTTTAGTACCCCTAGATAGTTTTCTCTACTAGAAATAATAATTAGAATTCTTTCTACCACATCCATGACCTCCCCTTCAGCCTATCCTACCAATGCTACTCCAACTCCCCATCTGACATGGTGCAACTGATCCTGCCCATGAAGGTGGAGCTGGTGCAGATACTATTCCATTGGAAGCATATGGAAATGTCCAACATAATCTCTAAAGATTCACAATATGACCATAATCACAACACTCAATAGATTCTCTATCACAATGAGGAATCAAATTCCCCTACTGTTCACACTGATGGAATATAATAGAGCTTCCAGTTTAGATTTTTTGGACCAAATTAGCTGGAAGTGTTTTTCTTATACTGGAAGAAGTTTGTTGAAAGTATTTTGTCTTTTTTTGTCAGGAAATGAAATCACCTTACTTTTTAAGTATTAGTGATTGGATGCAGGATGTACTAAATTTAGCAGATCAAACACACATTTCTTAAGAAAAGTTTTCAGTTTCATTTTTCTATTCTGGAAATTTTTTTCTGGGTGAAAAGGTTATTCGGACTCACCTTGGGTCCAGAATTAAAGTCTTGATCAATATGAGAGATATTAGAAAAGTTTGAATTTCTCCATAATAAATCTGATTATTCTTTTCTATTTTTTATGTTTCTAAAATCATGACTTAATCAAAGCTTATGATCCAAGATTTGTGAAAGAAAGGTAGAAAAGGTGGTCAGGTCATTCTAAGTGGTGCCAATCGGATTGAGTTTTGGATGGAAAGACAAAAGGTGATAGAATAATGGGAAGTCATAAAACTTTACAATGTACATATTATGATGATTTATTATTTTTTTATTCTTAGAATCATGAGAAATTATGATAAAAGTGTGAAATTACGGAAGAAGAAAGGTTATGAAGTTCAAAGTCTTTTGGTCTCAGGTCATCGGTGTGAGATTCATCGAACATGGATTTTTTTCAAAAGGATGAGAAGTTTTAAGTTGATGAAGTTGAATTTTTGTTGAATCATTGATCGACCAATACATAATATTGACTAATTCAATTAACTATTGGATCCTTCAAAAGAAAAAATTCATAGGATCAATCATCAGTAGGAGAAAGTATTGAAGTATGAAGTCGCTACTGACATCGGTCCATCAGACATCGAGAGACACCGATCCATCAAACATAGTTTTGTTAAAGAAAAGATAATTGGATGAAGAGTTTTATTAGATGAATAATGGTTAAGAAAGTGGGAGTTTTGAGATTGATCCACTAAAAGAAATTAGATATAGATCAAACAGTTGAAGAAAAATAGTGTATTCAACCATTTTCATAAAACGAATGTTTTATTTTGCTTTAATCAGGTCAAGTGAAAGAGAATTTTGGTTTATTTTTTTTAGGGATTTAAGAGAAAAATAAGTTCTAATATGATAAAAAGTACTGATTATTTCAATTGGGTCAAGATTCATCAAAAAATTCTTGATATTGAAACATTGGATGGAATTAGAAACCAATTCATCAGACACATACTCGCACCAATAATTCATAGAACATAGAATAATCGATCTGAGAAATTTGTGGTCAATTGAAGAAAGGGTTATTTATTTTATATTTATTGTTGAAGTATTTTCAAGGGGTTATTTTTACCAAAGTTTTTTCAAAGGGAGTTTTAAAATGCTTCAAAAGTTGCAATGATGTTTATGGAAAAATGGTTTCAAAGTTTTATGTATTTTAGTTGATTTTGAGATTTAGAATGAGTAGTCATTCATTTTTTTTTCAAATGTTATGGAGAAATGGAATTGAATTTTTTATTCTTACATATTTTTTTATCATAATAAAGAAACATTAAAATAACTGTGGTATTGGACTGAAGAATTGTTAGAATGTTTGAAGCAAGATAAAATTGTGAGAAGATTCAAGAAGTTTAGAGAATAATCAAGAATAGTTAAAAAGCACTTAAATTATCAAAGATGAAGTCAAAATGGAAGTGAAATTCAATATTCTAGAACTCTGGTTGAGTAGGAAATTGAAAGTAGTTTCCCACACGTACCTCTTATGGATCTCCTATAAAGAGAAGGAAGTACATTGTACTTTTTGATGCTTTTACTATTAACGTACGAAGAGAGATAGAGTGCTGAAGTTTTGTGTAGAGAGAAGAAGTTTTTAGATAGAGTTTTCTTGAGGAAGTTTTTTGGATGGAAGAAAAAGAAGAAAGAGTTATCAAATTATACTGATCCATCGGACACATATTTCTGGGGAAAGTTTGAAGTGCTTTTAATTGTTTCTAGAGTATTATTTCATATCTTTTTTCTAAAATGAGGTATTGGATAGAGAAATTGGATAGAGACATCAGACCAAATCTTTGTATGAAGTCTATAAAGGGAGTTTCTACCTAATGTTGGGTAGAAAAGTGAAGAATTTTGTTTTGAAGAATCTCATAAGTGGAAGTTGATAAGGCAGTATAGTAACATGTTTGAAACTAACTGGTAAAGGTTTCTTAACTTGTTGCAAAAACTTTTTTTACATCATTAGTGTTAGAATAATCAAATGAACTATTTTATTGATCATAGTGCTACATAAGTGAAAGGGTATATCCTAATGTTTGTATCTACACAAAAATATTTTTTTCTAGTGGATTGGGTGGTATTAGATTATTTCCAAACTGTGACAAGGACTATCAACTCTTGTTAAGTAGTGAACCTTTTAAATACTTGTGTTCCTCTAGATGTGTGAATGTTTTTTTCATAAAAGTAATATATCTTTAACAATAGGTGATTGTTTTTATAAAATAAAGATAAAATAAAAGAAAAATATATCATTGATTCACCCCTCACCCTCTCAGTGATACATCCATCCTGGTTGGGCCTTTTCAATTGGAATCAGAGTGAAGGTTCCCTTTATTTACTATTTGCTAATGTTTTGTAAGAGAATTTATTATGTATAATATGAATTGTGTGAACAAAATGGGGATTACAGTATTTTAGTGAAAGAACCATCATACCTAGAAATATAGAATATTGTCTTATCTTATAACTCTTAGGTATGATATTTTGGAAGCTTATACAAATGGATTTCATTCTATGATTGATAATGTTTCACTTACATCTATGGATGAAAATAATCTTGAGAATAATGGAAGAGAAAAAACACTTTACTCTCATCACTTTTTGAAAGTGAGTTTTTAAGAGTGAAGGGAGTTATTACAACCAAAGGTATCTAGTAAAAGATGAATAACATTTATGAAGTAAATACAAAGGTGAAGAAGTCAAAGTTACAAATATAGAGGCTAAAGTATTAATATCTTAAAATGGGTGAGTATAAATCTTTTGGTGACTTATTTACAAGGGTGAATGATATTGTTAGCACCATAAGATGTCTCGATGAATAGTTAGAAGACTCAACTGTTATTGAAAATATATTGAGAATTATTCCTAATAATTTTGATGTCAAAATTTTATATTTGGAATATAGATATCATAAAACTCTTTCTCTGAATGTCCTTCACAGTACTCTCATTTCTTATGAAATGAGAATGGTGAAAATTATGAAATGAAAAAAACAAAAGTTTATTGATAAATTTCCATCAAGTATTCCAAGAAAATTCTATAAAATTATTGAAGAAGAAGAATTTTGTGACTATGAGTCTAAAAATGAGGTATGTAACAATATTAATGAATTTTTATCCTTGTTTTCTAAAAATGTGAAAAGTGTTACATAAAAGTATAAATAGAAACTACCCATAAAATTTTTTGAATGTGGATTTTTTGGGCACTTTGCTATTAATTTTCCATGAATAAAAAATAAAAAATATAGTGAGTAAGATGAAATAATTTCAATAATATCTTGGAATAAATGGGGTGATAAGTCAAAATATTATTCCAAGGTAAAAGATAAAAGGTTCTTTGAATCTAAAAGGATAAGTTTTTTATCTAAAGATGGTAAAGATAAATACCATGAAGATGAGGGTGAAAAGTTTACTAATGTGGCTGGAAAAAATAATTTCATTGTAATAGTTAATGATGAAGAGTTCAGAAGTAATCATTTTAAAGAGGAATATATTTATCTATTATTTCATCTAAAAATAGAGTTTAAATAATTTCTAAGAAAGATATCAATACATGAAAGATAAATCAAGAAGTTGATGAATAAAATTTCTACAAAAAAACAATCAAGAATGTATTCCTAAAGATAAATCTAAGTTTTTTGAAGAGATTGATAGTCTAAAAAATTATCTTGAGAAGGAAAAGAATCAGAATGAACATCATGAATTTAAGTTAAAATAAAATGAAGAAGAGCTGAAACTTGTTCAAATGAAGTTTTCTAAAGATAATCTAGGAAGTAAAAGTTTCAAGAACTTGATATCTAAAGTTGTTGAAATTTATGAAAAGAATAAACCTGATAAGGATCTATAAAATTTACCTTCAAAGGTTGAAAAGAATTTTGAAATATTCCTAAAAATAATAAAGTTGGGAAAGTCTTGTATGTGGCCAAAACCAACAAAATTTAAAGTTTGGAAGTATCTAAAAATTATAATTCTGAAACAAAATATTATACTAATTTTGGTTATGATAAATTTGGTATAAATATAAGATGAAAAAGAAGTTTCTGGGTGATAAATGAATGTTTGGGGGCTAAAAAAGTTCAAAAGTGAAAGAAAATAATTTTTTTGAAAAACATGCTCAAAATTCCAGACAGTATGAAAGTTTCATAGGAAAGTATTATTTCTATGGGTACTACTCATATTGTGGTAGATTCGGGCATACAAAAAATATGTGTTATCTCAATCAACAAGATTACAATTATCCCATGAGTTATAGAAGGAAAAATCAAGGGGGATTCAATCCTCAAAGTAAGAAATATGATAAAGATGTTTTGAAAGTTGAAAATAGGTTACAACCTTTGGAAATTATTTGTGAAATATGTGAACTACCAGGAAATCGTGAAAAATGGTGCCTTGTTTTGTTACCAGTATAATAAAAGGTTTATAATAATTCTCAAAATATATATTTAGATAAAGACAAAGGAAAATAAAAATATATTATTATAGAAACTACTCTCAAAGCAACAAAAGGATAATGACCCTAGATTTTGTATAGTGGTTGTTCTTCCCATATGACAGGAGATTTGAAATTGTTGAGGAATGTGAAATATTTCAAAGAAGGAATGGCGGAATTTAGAAATTATGAATCTCTAAGAATCAAAGGTGTGGGATCTTCTATTATTGGGGAAGAAAATTTGAAATCCATGAAATCTTTGTTTTTTGATGGGTTGAAACATAGCTTTTTGAGTGTTTCCCAACTTTGTGATGAAGTAAATAAAGTTGTTTTTAGAAAATATAGTTTTTTTTAAATATAGGAAGATGTAAAAGTTATTAAAAATGTACAACACACAAAAGGAAACTTGTTTCAAGTTAGTGAGTATTATAATCATGTTACTTAAGCATTGAAGTTTGAAAGGATCTAAAAACAATTGAGAAGGGGGGTAAATCGGTTGTTCACTTTTTAAAATTTTCAAGACTTTTATAAAATTAACCCCCACAACATGTTAAATTTTATTACCTTATAATTTTTTAGTAAATACTCAGGAATGAAAAAGTAGGAAAGAAAGTAAAGAAAATGAGATTTACAAGGTTTGGCCATAGACATCTTCTATCTCCTGATAATAAATGATATACTAACACCCATAAGTTTATAAAGTTTTCTTAAAAAATTGAGCAAAAAAAAGAAAAAGATCACAAAAAAAATTCTCCACAAAACTCTTTCTAGAACCTCAATTTCTCAGTTTGATCTTTCTCAGTCTGATAAACAAAACTTTCAATAGTCCCATCTTCTTACAAGATCTCTACCCGGAAAGATACTTTGACTCAATCTCTACAGCTCTCTGCCTTTTACACACATGAAAACATTGAAAAGTATGAATGTATTGTGAATCTATTTATAGTCATCCCATAATGGTAAAGGTAGGAAACAAAAAAAAATCTTTCTTACTCAAATTCACAAAACATGTTATTCACTCACATTTTAACTTCATGTTTGACCATTTCATCTCTTATTAACTCTTATCAAACCTTCTTGAATATTCTTGAGTCTTCTTAGAGAACTGACTTCTTGAACTTACTAACTTTTCTTCATTATGATTAGGTGAGTCTTATTATATTTCATTTTGTGACTATGATAGATATTTACGCCTCAAAATTTTTCTAATGGACTTTCTTCAAAAAAACTACATTCTATGGAATTTCTTATGAAAAGATCATATGATTCATCAAATATTAACAATATTAGGTTCAGTATCCTATCCTCCTAACCTAATATTAAAAAACAAAAACAAATTATCATTGTTCACTCTGAAGGTCCAAGCTAATTGAAAAAAGTTGACCACAATATTGAAACTTCTAAATACTTTAGATAACTACATTAACTCAAAAAATTTCATATTTTTCAAACACTTTCTCATTACGATGAACTTCTTAGAAGATGACTTGTCAGTTTCACCACTCATCCAATGCATCAGTGTCAAGAGGTTTCTGATGAATCGGTATCAGAATATCGTCTGAATGCAAACTTGAACTTTCCCTTTATTTCTTCTCAATTAAATAAAACTATTTTCGAATATTCATATTTTTCATAACTAATCTATGTATGATGGATCGGTATCATCAACTTCGATCACTTTGAAATTCTAAATCTGAGGTGTTGTTGGTGTGAGGTATCCTTTTGATAAATCGGTGCATGTTTCTGATCTGATGGATTAGTATCTTCTCCTAGTCTGATGGTGACTCCACTTAGCAACATTGAAATTCTTAAAACTTCATCATCTTTTCACATTCAGACTCCTGAAAAATTATATGTCTTGTACTTCTAGATATTATACAAACTTTGTCTTAATTTCTATAACTCATAGAATTTTTATGATTCCTCAATTTCTTCAAAAGATTTTATCATGAGAATGTTTCATGATTTATGAGATATTTAAGATTGTAAAAGAATCATCTAAATTTAGGTTAGAAAGTTTAAGAACTTTATAACTCATAAATTCACTGTCTTTATTCAACCTCTTCAGCAAAATTATGACTTCATCAATCAGAAACTGATGAATTTCAAACAACTATGGTGTTAGATGAATCTTGAAATTCATGATAATGAATCTAAGACCAATGATGTGTCTTATAAAAAAATTAATCATTATAATAACTTTTGTATTTGGTTTTTCTCAGTCTGATATATTACGTCTAGAAAACAATTTTATCAAAACAAAACTTTTGTCCCACTTTGTGTTTGGGTTTGAACATTCATCAACTTTCACCTATTTTTTTAAAAAAATACTTTACAAAATATTAGTTGTTAACAAATACAAAACTATATTAAAAAAACATCACAAAGGTTTTGCAATCTCCCCCTTTGGATTTCTTGACAACACTCATTAATAACTTTTTCGATTATCAGAAATTTTTCACAACTCAACTTTTGTAAAAAAACTTTATTTTTTTTAATTTTACCAAAACACAACATTTCTAAAAATAGAGTGTCCTAGAACCACAATACTGGATAAAGTGATGTTCAAAAGGAATTACACCCCTTAATGACAAAAAAAAATTGTGCCCATGTTAAGATAAACTCCCCCTCACTTTCATCTTTTCTTCTCACTTTTATTTTTCCCTTCCCCATTTTATGATAACCACAACTTTGGATTCATTAAAACATAGATAGTTAAAAACTTATTACAAAGTAAAAAAGTTTTTAATTTCTCTCCCCCTATGTCAACATAATCCAAATCACATAGGGGGAGATTCTTTATGAGATTTAGGAAGTCGTTAGAGGAGGTCGAACATGAATTTACAACCTCAAATCAAAAAACCTTTGTTTTGGAATTATTTATGTGAAGATATCAAAAATTTGATACTTAATTAATATATATTCTAGTAAAACATCTCTAAAAACAAATTTCTATTTTATAAAGTGAAAATTTATATATATGTGTGTGTTTTGATCTTGAATGTTGGATAATCTTTTTAGAAATATCAATTACACTCTGATTATCACAAATCATCTTCACTGGATTAGAAACTTTTCCTTTAAAATATTACAACTAAACCTTCATCCACAACATCTGATTATAAGCCTAAGTAGTTGTAACATATTCTGATTCCACTGTGCTCTAAGTTACTGAACTCTATTTATTACTATGCCAACTCACACAAAATTCACTCAAGAAAAATGTTCCTCCATAAGTTGATTTTATATCATTACAATCTTCATCCCAATCATCATCAGTATATCAATGAAAGTTCATATTACAACTTATTTTTTATAAAATACAATATGAATTTGTTACTTTAACATATCTCAAAATTCTCTTTTCTTCCAACATATGAGACTCTTTTGGTTCACTCTAATATCTAGCACACAAATTCACAACATAGACAATATTATTTCTTGAGGCTATGAGATAAATAAAACTTCCTATCATCTTTTTGAAATTTTTTCCGATTCACACTTTTTCTAAATTTATATTTACTCAAATTTGTGCTCACTGATATAGGATTAGAAACTTATTTGGATTCTACCATCCCAAAATTATATAACAATTCTCTGACATACTTTTCTTGAGATAAGAATATTTACTTTTCCTTTTGTTGAACTTATAAACCAAATAAGAAAGTTAATTCTCCAAACATTGAAATTTTAAAATTCTTATTCATTTCCTCAAAAAATTATTTACAAACCTTTTCTCCATCCCTATAAAAAATTATATCATCCACGTACATAATTACATTTAGTGTTTTGGAGTTAAATTATTTCACATACAATTTATTGTCAACCTTTCCTTTAGAAAAATTCAACATTCTTAAACAACTATAAAGTTTTGAATACCAGGAACATGGGAATTTTTTCAACCCATAAAAATATTTTTTCAATATACAAATCTTATTTTTATTATTATCAAGTAGAAAACCACAAGGTTGTTCAGTGTAAACTTCTTCCTCAATCTCTCCATTTAATAAAGATGACTTTACATCCATCTAATAAAATTTATAATTTTTATGTTCATCCATTGATAGAAATATTCTAATAGTTTCTAATATTACAACTGGGTAAAAATTTTCTTCATTACCCACACCTTCCACATGTGCATATCCTTTACAAACAAGTCTTTCTTTGTTTCTTAATACTTCTCTATGTTCAATCAATTTGTTTTTTTTAAACCCGCTTTGTTTCGATAAAATTTTTATTTTTGGGCAATGGAACAAGTTCCCATGTTTCATTTTTCTCAATATGATCCAACTCTTTATTCATATATTCTACCCATTATTTTTGTTTAATAGATTATAAAACTAATTTTAGTTCAACTTTTGAGATAAGTAAAGTCTAGTTTTCTAATATCAACTTTCTTCTTGTCTAAACTAGAGCCTTCTGATTCCCAATAATCTTTTCAAAATCAACATTTTTTTGTAAAGTGGGAAGTTTTAAATTTTCTCTCCCAAATTCACTTTCCTCATCACATGATTCTTATGAATCTTGATGAGTCTTTTTTTTCTATCCTCACTTTCATTGGAAATATTCAATTTATCTTCCTCAACATTATCAAAAACTTTTTTTTTATTTTTAATAACATTCATATCATATGAATCCACCAAATTTTGTAATTGTTTATTCCAAACTTTGTAACTTATTCCATTGGGTGAATATCCTATAAAAATTCCTTTTCATCTTTCTCATTGAACTTTACAAGATCTAGATTTTTTATTTTTAGTAAACATGGAATTATAAAAACTTTGAAGTACTTAAATAAAGGTTTTTTGTCATACCACATTTCAAAGGAAGTCATGTTGGATTCCAAACTCAAAAAAAACTATTATTAACATGTAAAAAAGTACTAATATATTCTCTCCAACTAAACTTTGAAAATTTATATTATAAAAACAAGATTCTTCCCATTTCCACCAAACTTCTATTATTCCTTTCTGATACTCTATTTTTTATGGGGTATGTGGAGAACTATATTGATGTTTGATTCCATTATTTCTCAAATAAGTTTCAAAATTATTGCATGTGAATTTTGTATCATTATCTGTTATAAAATTCTTTATGTAAACCCTCATTTATTTCTCAACATCTTTTATAAATAATATGAACATTTCAATAGCCTCTTACTTGTACTTCATAAACATGATGTTGGTAATATGAGTGAAATCATCAATGAATTTGATAAATTAATAATCACATTTTTTTGATTGATGTCTCATTGTCCTACATAAATTGGAATAATTAAGTTCAATAGGTCATGTAGATTTAATATCAACTTTCTAATGACTTTTATTAGTTATCTTCCCTTTCTATCAAGTTACACAAAAATCTTCTTCTCTTCTTTTCAATTCTAGAAAGTTTTATACAACATAAACTTTAGATAATTTGTTCATAATTTTCTACCCAAGGTGGTCATATCTTTAGTGCCACAAATTATTCTCATCTTCATCACTTAGATAACATGAGTTGTTACATTCTCTAATCTGGAAAATATTTTTAGTGGTTCTTTCTCCCCTAGTCTCAACATTTCCATCTTAAATACTTCCAATGATAAAAGAATCATTTCTAAAAATAAAAACTTATTTTCCATCATGATATTTTTTATTAACACTTAGTAATTTATGCTTGATTCCATCAACAAATAGAACTTATTTTGTTTTAATTTTTTTAGGTTCTATCTCAATAGTTCTTATTCCTATAATTTTCAAGGAACTATCATTTCTAAAAGTAACTGCTCTGTGACCATGTTTTTTAAAATGTTTCAATATTTTTATATCATCTTTCATGTGTGGATAATAGCCACTATCAAGTATCTATGGTTTGTTCCTTTTACTTTCTTTCAAATTTTTCTCAATAAAAAAATATATTTCCTCAACATTATTCTTTCTAGATTACTTTTCTTTTCTACCATAAGAAACTTGTTTTGGAAGGAGTGTCATACATATTTTGGTATGATGACCAGTCTGATCACATATTCCACAAAATTCTTCCTAACATTAAAATTGATTTTTTTTAGAAAATTTTAACAATCTTGTGATTTTTCTTTTCTGACTTCCTTCAGGTTAGGAAAGTTAATCATTCTTCTTATACCATTTCCTTCAATTTTTTCATACCTTCTTCTAGGAAGATACAATTTATACCAAAAATTATATGTAATATACCTATAGATTTCACAACACCAGCAAAAACCATCAAATCTAGATTTTCTATTGAAGGAAGATCTTTTTCTATAGAAACTTTGTTAAGGTAGATGACTTCTTCCTACTTCAAAATACTCTAGGTATGGGAAAAAATTACTATTAAGAGAGTTTTCAACTTTTGAATATGCGATAGTTTTCTCATATCCCTTCTCAATCCAAACTTTCCCATCACTTTTCTTATCACCTAAATGTTAGAAAAACTAGATGAAACATTATTTTTGGAGGGTGAGGATTTTACCTAATTTTTTATTTGATCTTTCTCAATAACTTTAGATGTGTAATATTTTACTTATAAGTATTTTTTTAAGTTTTCATTTTTCTTCCTCAAGTTACTTTTGGACTAAAGATTTTTTAATTGAAACTTTTTAAATTTTTATTCCTTAGCTTATAGCTTCTTACTGAGATCTTCAATGATCTTTTCCTATTTAGTATTTCTAAGTTTTTAACTTAAGATATCTTGGATGTATTATTATTATTCTTTCTTGAAAACATATTTTTCACCTTTATAAAATTTTCCACTATATTTACTTATCATTTTTATTTCATTCTTCAGAGATTTATTTTCCACAACACATGCAACAAGTTATGTTCTGTGCTGTTAATCTCTATAAGATTCTTCAACTTCTTCTTATTCACTATTTGAGGAGCATTCTATTTTCTAAAAAAAAACAATGAATGTTCTAACTTTTTTTTAATTTCATCAACTAAATAATTGATTTCATTTGAGTCTGATTTAGATTTCTTACTCAACATATTTTTCTTATTCTCAGTAAACTTCTTCTTGTATTTTTTGGATGACTTTTCTTCTTTAGAAATTTTTTCCCACTTCTTTGATCGAGTTTTTTCATTATAATCATCTTGATATTATTAAACATAATTATTTGGTAAATTCATATAAAAGTTTCTAATTCCACCACACTCAAAACATTTGAGAGGAAGTTTTCCTCTATACTTTCTTCTTCCTCTCTGATGGTTCTTGGAGATAAGAGACATGATTTATTAATTTAACTCATCATTCTCTTTATCTTTGAAATCATAAAGATCAGTATCTTTAACATATTGAATTTTCATATTTCTTATAGATTCAAAATCCATTTCATATTTCATATTCCTTTTGAGCATCGGTGATTTTATCATCTCATAATAAACAAGAAAGTTATGTAATTCATCAAGAGATAAATCATCTTTATCTTATAAAGTGGAAATTTTATAATCAAACTTGTCTAGAAAGTTTCTCATAAGTGTCTTTACTATTGTAGAATGCTCCAAAAATTCTGCAAATTCTATGATGTTACAAATAATTTCATTTACCCTGGTAAAGTATTCATCAATAGTTTCTTCATCTCTCATTTTTATGTCTTCAAAATTATTATGCCAAATTTTTATATTTTCTTCCTTTAATTTAGTATTCCATTCAAAAATACTTTGAAACTTTTCCAACATACTCTTTGATGTTTTGAGACCCATCACCTTTATATAAACATTTTTTGAAAGATACATAAGAATAAAATTCTAATATTTTCCATAAAATTCAATATTTCTCTTATAAGAAAAATTCATCGGGGTCACTTTCTTAATAGGTTGAAACCTAATTGTTGCAGTATCAATAAATTCTAGGAAAAGAGATGGGAGATAAGGAATCATCCCATTTTTTCATCCATAATAATTTTTTCCATCAAATGTTGGAATTACTTTATTATTGATAAAATTAATATTACCCATGATAAGGATTCAATAAGGGAACCTTCCCTCTGATACCATTTGAAGTTCTAAAGGATCAAATAAAAACTAAGAAGGAGGGGTTGAATCAGTTATTAACTTTTATAAGTTTTATGAATTTTAGAAACTTAACACCTGCAACCTATTAAATTTCATTACCTTATCATCTTTTAGTAAATACACATGCATTAAAAAGTAGGAAATAAAGTAAATCACACAAGATTTATAAGGTTCATCCTCGGTGTGAGAACTTACATCCTTTTCATGGCCACTATCATAGGTCTATGGAAATTAAATATTATAAATAACAGAATACAATTTATGTAAACTCCCATTAGACACCTTATATCTCCCAATAATAAATATTATACTGACTTTAGTTAGTTTAAAATGTTTTCTTACAAATAATTTTATCCACAAAAGAAAAATATCATAAAAACTTTTACTTCACAAAACTCTATGTGAAACCTCAGTCTGATGTCACTGGGTCTGATTGCCTCAGTCTGATAAACTCATTCTGCTAGAATCATTATGATGAACCTATTCTCAATCTGCAATTCTCAAACTCAACTCAATTTATCAGTCCAATCTTCCTTAGTCTGGTAAAAAAAACTGTTATTGGTCTGATATTTTTACAATATCTTTATCTAGAAAGATACTTTGACTCAATCTATATAGTGCTCCACATTTTTTTCACATGAAAATGTTATAAAGTATGAATGTACTATGGATTTATTTATAGTATTCCCATAATGTTAAAGCTGGGAAACTGAAAAACTTTTCCTAGTTGCTCAAATTCATAAAACTCGTAATTCACTCACATTTGAACTTCATATTTTACCATTTCAACTCTTTTATACTCTTATAAAAACTTATTGAATCTTATTGAGACTTCTCATAAAACTTCATTCTCTCACTTATAAACTTTTCTTCATTCTGATTAGGTGACTCTGATTATATTTCATTTTGTGAATCTAATAAATCTTTCTACCTCAGAATCAGTCTGATGGACTTTCTTCCAAAAACTGCATCCAATGGAATTTCTTATGAAAATATAATCTAATGCATAAAATATTTACCATCTCATATTTTTTATCCCTTCCATATGACCTAATATGAAAAAATAAAACAATTTCTCATTTTTCACTCTGAATCTCCAAACCAATTGAAAAAAGGTTGAAAACAATGTTGAAACTTATAAAGACTTCATATACATGTAGTAACTCAAAAAATTTCACTTTTTTCACATTTTTCAAACACTTTCTCATTAAGATGATATTATTAGAAGATGAATTATTGGTTTCATAGCTCATCTGATGCATCAGTGTCAATATGTTTTTGATGAATCAGTATCAGCAACTCGTCTGATTGCAAACTTAAACTCTCCCTTCGTTTCTTCTCAAGTAAACAAAACTCTTTTAAAATATTCACATTTTTCATAATTGATATTTATTTTATCAATCTACATCATAAACTATGATCACTCTGGACTTCTAAATCTGATGTTTTATCAGTGTGAGGCATCATTTTGATGAATCAGTGCATGTTTCTGATCCGATGGATCAGTGTCTTCTCCTGGTCCGATGGTGAATCTGCTCAGTAATTTTTAAATTATTAAAACTTAATAATATTTATAAATTTAGACTCCTCAAAAATTATATATACAATAATTATATATCATATTCAAACTTTTCCTTTATTTCTATAACTGGTACAATTTTTACAATTCCTCTATTTATTCAAAAACTTTTATCATGTGAATGTTTCATGATTTATGAGAAATTCAAGATAGAAAAGGTATATTTTAACTTGAGGTTATAAATTTTAAGAACTTTTTAAATCCTGACTTCACTGTCTTTATTTAACCTCTTCATGAGTAAAATTACGAATTCCTCACTCAGCAAATTCTGACTTTCAAACAACCACAGTGTTTGATGAATCTTGAACTTCATGCTAATGAATCTGAGACTGATGATGTGTTTGATCGATTTTTTCATCTTTCTGAAAACTTATTCATCTTTTTTTTTCATTCTAATACATTGAAACTAGAAAAATAATTTCTCTAAAATAAAAGTGTTATCCCCCTTTGTGTTTGGATTCTAACATTCTGCAACTTTAAACTATTTTTCAAAAACATTCTTTTAAAAAATATTGGTTGTCAACAAATAAAAAACTTTGTTAAAACAAAACATCACAAAGGTTATTCAAGAATAATGTAATAAAATAAATTGCGGCATAAAATTTTGGGACATATATGTCAGAGAAATGT
Organism: Viscum album; assembly: GCA_963277665.1. NCBI lineage: Eukaryota > Viridiplantae > Streptophyta > Magnoliopsida > Santalales > Viscaceae > Viscum > Viscum album. The sequence goes on from OY728138.1 coordinate 152,957,074, forward strand.
GATCAAGTTATCAAATTGATATAGTGTTCATGGTATTCCTGATATGTCAATAAGAAGAGATTGGTGTTGCACAATTTTTAAGATAGGGAAGATTACAAACTCTATAAATAATAAAGTTGATATTCATTAAAATAAACCCATAGAACTTATTCATTCAGATATCTATAGTAAAATGAGTAAATAATCAACTTTAGGAGATAATTAATTAATTCCTTTCATTAATAATTCTACTTTCATTACTTGTGTTATGTATTTGAAACATAAGTCAGATGCTCTGAATATATTTAAAAGTTTCAGGAGAAGAGATGAGAGGAATGTGGGTATTCCATGAAGAAGTTGAGAACTGATAATGGTGGTGAATATAAAAATTAATATTCAAAAGTTATCTTAAAAAACATGGAATTCGGCATGAGTTCAGTACACCATAAACACCAAAAAATGGTGTTGATATAAGTTTTATTAAAATGGGGAATATTATGTTACTTGAAAATGTTCTTCCTCATTACTTCTAGAGGCAAGATATGAGCATTGCAGTATATATTCAACATTGGTATTTCTATAGGATAATATCATATATAACTCCATATTAAATGTTTTATGAAAAAACTCTAAGTTTGAAACAATTAATAGTTTTTGGAAGCCCCTGTATCATAAATAAAAAAGGTGGAAACCTTGTAAATTTTGATCAGAGAGGTGAAGATGGAATACTTATTAGCTATGGTCAAGAAGGAAGAGGATATAGATGTTTCAACAAATATATAGGGAGATTAGTTGATTCTATTGATGTAAAAGTTCTTGAAAAAAGATAAGGAATATGTGTAAAAAACACATGAAAATAAGGAAGATGAATAGGATAAAATAATTGTTGTTAAGAAACATGAAAATAACGCCAATAATTTTGATACACATAGGTGGTAAAATAAGACTCATCCATTTCTAGTGATGAGGAAGAACTTTATAAATATAATCCTAGGTTGAGGAAGAAATTGGAAGCTCAAAAAATAATTTTTGATCAATATAAAAAGATTTAAAAAAGAATAAAAACAAAATTTAGTACACATATTTCTTTGTATTCAAAAATTAAACTGAAATATGTTAATGAAGCTTTTGAGCATCGAGAATGGATTCAGGATATGAATGAAGAGTTGGATCAAATTGAGAAGAGTGATACTTGTTAACTCATACCTAAACCAAATGAAAAAAAAATTATTGGTACAATGTAGGTGTTGTAGAACAAGTTGAATGAATATAGTGAAGTGATAAGAAACAAAGCAAGATTTTTTTTCAAAGGTTACTCACAGATTGAAGTTATTGATTTTAGTGAGACTTTTTTATAGTGTAAAGGTCATAAAAATTATAATATTATTGTAATTATTTCATAATGAAGTTATAAAATTTTTTATATGGATGTGAAGTCAGCCTTTCTAAATGGATAACTTGGTAAAGAAGTTTATGTTAAAAAACCATGTGAGTTTTTTATTGGGAATATTTAATTTTATGTGTAAATTGATGAAATACTTTTATGGGATAAAGAAATATCCAAGGACGTGGTACTCCAAATTGGATAACTACTTAAGGAATTTGAAATTTAAGAAAGGAAGGGTTGATATTAATATATACATCAAATAAATTCAGGATATTTCCCTCATTGTTATTTTATATGTTGATGAAATAATCTTTGTTAGGAATAGTGAAAGAACTTTTGAGTTGTTTTCTAAAAAAATGAAAGAGTTTTTTGAAATTTCCATGCTTAGTGAAATGAAATATATTCTTGTGTTACAAATCTCACAAAATAAGAAACACATATTTATTTCTCAGGAAAATTATGGTAAGAAACTTCTTAATAATTTTGGAATAGAAATTTTAAAACTTATTTCCATGCCAATTGCAATGGGAACCAAGTTGACTAAAGATAGAGAAGTTAAGAAAGTTAAATCTAAAGAGTTTCAGAAGCTAATTGTAAGTTTTTTATATCTGACTGTCTCAAGAATAGACATTATTTATGTTGTTACCATATACAAAATATTACAAAGTTCTCTAAAATAATCACATATATTTTCTAGAAACATAATTCTCAGATATTTCAAAGTCACAATATATTTCAGAATTAGGTATGATAGATTAGAAAGAATTGATTTTTTTGTCTATTCATATGCTAATTGGGTAGGAGGTGTTGATGATAGAAGATCCAAATCTAGTGGATTTCTCTTTTACAGTAAAATTTATGTTAGTTTGAATACTATGAAAAAATATTTCATTAACTCTTGGCATAGTTTAATATGAATATGTTTTCACTGCTCAATATTCCATAAAACTTATGTGGATGAAGACTCAGTTGGAAGACTTAATTGTTTAAGTGAAGTTACCTCTTCTCATGGGTTGTGATAATCAAATTGATATAAACCTTATAATAAATCTAGTACAACATTATTATTAAAAATATATTGATATCAAATATAACTTCATCAAAGATCATGTGGAGAAGAATAAACTCAAACTGGAGTATGATTCTACATTAGAACGAGTTTCTGAAATATTCACAAAACCTTTACTGAAGGAATCATTTTTCAAGTTGAGGTTGAATATGGGTGTCCAACCTCTTTCTCTCCAAGTCTTAGTTATGTGTTTCTATCCCCTATATCATATTGTATTTGGATTTTATTTTCAATGGGGGATAATGTTTCATATATCTATTAATTGATATGTGCTAAACCTTTTAATCAATCATGTATGTAGGGTAGTTGTGGGTAAGTTGTGAACACATCATGTAAGTGTGTGAGTTGTTTTAACAGTTTGTTGAAGTGTTTGTAAGAAACTTATTTCAGGAAATAAGAATATGTTTTGAGGTGTTGTGGAACGTTTTAAAGGTATTAAAGTTTCAAGAAGTAAAGTTTTGTAAGTCGCTACTTTTGGATATCATGGGTTAGTTTTCAATGATTATTGTTTCCTACAATGAATTATCTCACTTAGGATTATAATTTTTGATAATTGATACATAGATTGAGGTCTCAAAGTTTAGTGATTTATGAACCTTGGTTTACAACAAAATCTAAAGGGGTAGATTGTTCTGACCAAGTTGGTTGGATGTGTTTTTTCAGATGCTGGAAGAAGTTTGTTGAAAGTATTTTTTATTTTATTTTTCAAGAAAGGAAATAAATTTACTTTTTAAGTATTAGTGATCGAATATAGGAGGTACTAGACTTAGTGGATCAGTCACACATTTCTTAATAAAATTCATCGATTTCAACTTTTTATTTTAGAAATGTTCTTCTAGGTAAAAAGGCTCTTTAGACTCACCTTGGGTCCTAAATGAAACTCCTGATCAGTATAAGAGATAGTATCATAGTTTGAATGTCTCTATACTAAATCTAACAATGCTTTACTGGTTTATAAGTTTCCAACATCATGAGATAATCAAAACTTTTGATCCATGTTTTGTGAAAGAAAGGGAGAAGATGTGTTTGAGTCATTCTAAGTAAGTGGTTCCAATCGGATTAAGGATTAGATGAAAAGAAAAAAGGTACTAGAATATTGGGAAGTAATAGAACTTTCCAATTTAAATATAACGATGATTTTTTTAAGTTCTCAAAATCATGATAAAATCATGATAAAAGAAGGATTTTATGGAAGAAGAAAGGTTATGAAGTTGAAAGTATTCTAATATTAGGTCATCAGTGCGAGATTCGTCAGACTTAGATTTTTTCAAAAGTCTGAGAAGTTTGAAGTTGTTAAAGTCAAAGTTTTGATAAATCACTCATCAATCAATCCATCAGACTGACTGATTCATCAAACTGTCTGATTCTCCAAAAGAAACAAGTCATGTGACCAATCATCAATAGAAGAAATTCTGTAAGTATGATTTTTTTACTAACAATAGTCCATTGGATGCTGATTTCCAATGATCCATCATACAAAATGTTGGTATAAAAAGATAATTGGATGCAGAGTTCTATCAGAGGAGGAATGGTTAAGAAAATGGGAGTTATTGAGACATCCACCAGATGAAATTAGAGACCAGTCAAATAGTTGTAGTACAAAAATGTAGTCAACCATTCTCGTAAAACAAATGTTTTTTTATTCAATTACATCAAGTGTAAGATAATTAAGGTTGATTTTTTTAGTGATTCAAGGGAAAAAAGAAGTTCTAATATGATCGAAAGTACTGATTGTTTCAATTAGTTCAAGTGTTATCAAACAATTCTTAATATTGATACATCAAAAGGTATAATAAACTAATTCATTAGATGCATGATGGAATTGATAATTCATCAGATACATAATCATGGGTATGAGGAATTTGTGATCAATTAAAGAAATGGTGATTTTTTTGAAGCTATTGTTGAAGTGTTTTCAAGGGGGTTCTTTCTACCAAAGTTTTTTTTAAGGGGGTTTTTGAATACTTCAAAATTTGCAATTATTTTTATGGAATTATGGTTTCAAATGTGTTTGAATTTTAGTTGATTTAGATCTTTGTAATGAGTAGTTATTAATTTTTTTTCAAATGGTATGGAGAAATGAAATGGGATTTTTTAGTATTTTATAGGTTTTCATCATAATAAAGAAACTTCAGAATAACCTTGTTATCTGACTGAATAATTGTTAGAAAGTTTGAAGAAATTTAAAGTTGTGATAAGATTCAATAAGGTTTGATAAGAATAGAGAAGAGTTGAGAATCACTAAAATAGTAAAAGATAAAGTCAAAATGGAAATTAAATTCAAGATTTTGGAAATTTGGTTGAGCGGGAAAGTGAAAGTAGTTTCCCTCCCATACCACTTTTGTCTATCCTATAAATAAAAGGAAGTACATTGTACTTTATGATGCTTGCACTATTCACATATAAAGAGAGAGAGAGAGATGAGGTTTTGTGTATGGAGAAGAAGTTTTTTGAACATTGTTTTCTTGAGGAAGTTTAATATATATAATAATAAGAAGAAGAAAGACTTATCAGATCAGACTTAGCTATTGGACACAGATTTTTAGGGAAAGTTTTAAGTAGTTCATAATTGTATCCAGATTATTATTTTTTACATGTTTTATGAACTGAGGTATCAGATTGAGGAATCAGACTGAGCCATTAGGCTGAGTCTTTGTACAAAGTACAGAAATGATATTTCTAACTATTGTTGGGTAGGAAATTGAATAAGTGTGTTTTGAAGAATCACATAAGTGGAAGTTGATAAGGAAGAACAATAACATGTTTGGAACCAATTAGTGATGGTTTCTTAACTTTTTACACAAACTTGTTTTATATCATTCATGCTAGAAGAAGAACATTCACTATTTTATTAATCACAGTTTTACACAAGTGTAATGGTATATCCTAGTTTTTGTATCCACAAAAAATGATTTTTTTTCTAGTGGATTATGTTGTATTGGATTATTTCCAAACCATTCCAAGGACTAGCTACTCTTTTTGAGTAGTTAACCTTGTAAATACTTGTGTTCTTTTGGATGTGTGCATGTTTTTTTTCATAAAAGTGGTAGATATTTAACATGATGTGAAGGTTGTTATAAAATAAAGATAACATAAAAGAAAAAGATATCACAAATTCACCCTCTCCCCCTCTCAATGATACATCCATCCTGGTTAGGCCTTTTCATGGATACTCTGGCTGCCACTATTCTGACGAGAAACCTTAAGGTTGTGATTCCTAATAATGGAATAACTACTTCCCTTACATAGCACTGAACATATATACCTAGAACGATCACCTCCCCTCAGGTTATGCTTAGTGATAAGGTCATATTTCATGATCTCAGAAAATATAGGTAGGCAAAATACATTCACTTGTGTATGGATGGAATACTTGATCCCATCCTCGAAGTGTCTATCATGTGATAGATCATCACTATCTAGAAGCGATTCAAAGTGTTTTAACTTAGTAAAATTCACTAAATAGTCCATAACTAACATATAATCCTACTCCAATTGCATGAACCCTCTGTCTTGGTCATCTCTCGGCATCTAAGAGAAAAATTAATCATAGAAGGTGGCCTGAAAATCATCTCATACCATGCCCTGATGATAACCAGCCTGGGTAATCACATCCCACCAGTGCTTGTTCGAATCATAGAGCATATATGTGTTAATATTAACCCTCATCTATATAGGTATCTTCAGATGCTCAAATATAGATATAGTGGCCTCTATCCAAGACTCAGTTTCCTGTGGACCGCCATCCCCTAAAAAGGTGGGAGGATGTTGTTGCTGGAAATCACAAGTCAAATCATCCATAGTAGGTGTAGGTCATGGATCACCCTACATGGACTGCATTAAAAATAGAAAATCATCTTGAAGCTGAGCATCAGTACTAGATTGGGAATAATAGGTGGTGACTCAAGTGGAACTCCTAGTGTTATGTCTAGTGGCTCCAGGCCCACCATCACTGGATCATGGTCATCGCTACCCTCCTAACGCATGACACAAGGACATCATAGTAGAATAGCTCTATAAATGCCAAGAACATGCCTCAGATCAAGACTAGAGAGAATATAGAATCACTAGTAGAAGTTGATCATAATAATCAAGGATCACTACCCAAGGTACTACCCCAACTACCCACTTATAAGGCTAAGGTATTGGTAAGTGTTTATATTTAATTTACATGGGTTCTGGTAGATTAAAGGTCAATCACATTTTTCCTCCTCATTTACTGGAAACCAGTTCACTTTAAATCAAGATTTACTTTTTAAGTTTTTATTTTCGTATATACATATTTCAAGGTTCGATTAAAATGGATCATTATTCCCAATGAATAAGGGCCCATACACCTTATCATTGAAATCGACGCCCATTTAATTTCCATTTAACCCCATCTACATTTGGTCTTTGAATGTAATGGGTAATATATGATGGATTGAGTTGGTAAATTACACATTCCAATCTATGAGGGCACATACACCTCATGAATTGAAACTAGAAATCACTCAATCGTAGCCAAAAAGAAACTCATTTAACTAGAGGTACATAGCTGACCTAGGTAGAAAATAACTATTTAAGATGTTTCCATCAACCTATACGGGAAAACACTATTTAGGTTGATGCTGGAAATTTAAATAACCAACTTATTACCATATAGAAGATGTTATCAGTACAAGAATATATAACAAACATGGCTCACTCAATAATCACAAGAAATACAGGAAAATTCAAGCTATTTAATGCACCTATATAGTTTGGAATATGCATGGCATGTGAATTCTAGGTGCCTTGATGCATGTAACAATTCTCCTTGCCCTCATCTCATCTAGCCAAGGATAAAAATGAAATACTCAATTATAATAATAATAATAACCATCATAATTCATATTCATCACCCAATGGTGAAATGATATCAATAGTAATAAGAAAAATATAGATCAACAATTCTCATTTTAGGAAACTCGACATTTACCCTGAATGTGGGTTATATACACCCAAGAACATCTTATAAACAAGTTCAAAACCATATTTAATCTCATATATATTATCTCAAAATAGTAAAGTAGGAAAATAAACCTCTGATACCACTTTGTGACATACTAGATAGGGTGTGATATAAATCTTAGTATACCACCACCAATAGTGTCTATATTATCCAATATGTGATATATAAACTGAAATAGTGTACATGTATAATAAATGCAAAGAAATATTAAAATGATAAATGATAACTGCTTCAACCTCATCTGGTAATGTATCTAAACATGAGATCATTTAATTAATTAATTTAAGTTTAGTTTATATATATAAGTCATGTGAGGTGTAAACAACACTAACATTGTATCATGATAATAGTAATAAAGGATCCAAGGTATAATAAGGAATCCTATAATGATGATGATAATAAATAGGATCCAAGGTAATAACCAAGGAATCCTATAATGATGATAATAGTGAAAGAGGATCAAAGGTAATAACCAAGGAATCCTTGACCTCAAGGGTCAATCCCACTCAGTAATAACATTCAACCTAGATATAAGGGTCTGAGTGTAATCCAAGGGGTGACACCCAATGCATTTCACTGTAAATAGTTCTAACCAAGTCCAAGGATATTGTCCAAGGTAAAATATGATAAGCATGGAATGGCATAATGGGGTGAATTCATGGCGCTGCATGTCTGAAGACATCAATCTAGATTCAAGGAGTGTATCTGAGGCATCCTAATATCTATAAGATAGTGAAGAAATCATATAGATTCATATCAGGCATCTTTTAAGAGACAAGGATCATGTTCCAAGGTGGGTATCTCCCTTGTAAATCGGATCCTTGAATCAGAATGGCATCCTCTAAGTGCTCAAGAAATTCCCTTAGGAATCCAAGTCTAGATCAAGTATGACCACTCCTATAAGGAATAAAAGTTCCATATGCAATAGGAACCTTATACATAATTCATTAATTAATTTAGACCATGTAATAATCATTCCATTTGATAGTTCAATAGGTTCATTCCATTTCCTTTCATACTAAGTGACATGGCTAGTTAGGACATGCAACCATATTTCATTCATTAAATATTTAATTATTAGTTTCATTCCTTTACCTTCCGTAAACATGAAAAGGTGGGATAAGGACATACAACCATAAGCAATTCATTTAAAATTAACTAGGACAAGTGATATATATAAATATACTTTCCATTTAACATTTTATAGGTTCATCAACACTTAACTTATAATGTTCAAGTGATACTATAATTTAATATAAATTAAAAAATCATTCATTTAATTAAAACACTTACCATTATCAAGGTTAAGTCATGGTACACCTGAATGGTGGTGCAGATAGTCATAAAAACCCACTAAAGGCATAACTAAGGGAGCACCCTATTTGGGGTGGATGGAGTTGAGGTCATAACCTCCAATTTTATGAATAAAATTTATAAAATGGGCTCTATAATACGAGCATAATGAATATAATCATATCATATGAATTTAATAAGAAACACCCAATGAAATTAGTGTGTTCACAATGACGGCAGTTTATAAAATGGAGAGACTTTGAGGGATGAGTCATGGATAAAATGAGCCTAAGGAATGAAAGAACATATCAACACCCTAAAAATAGGGTAGAAGAGCTCAGACCAAAATAGTGCATCTGATATAAAGGAAAATGATAAAACAATCCTAAGGAATGAATAATTCACTAATAGGAATCCAACGAGATGAATAGTGATTGAATCAAAGTATGAATGGAAAAGATATCGAATAACCTATGTGAGATATTCAAAGTATCTCAAAAGAAGTAAAAATTGGTGTTGTTGACTGCTAGAAGGGAAATAAGGGGTAGGGGTAAGATAAAATAGATTTAAGTGCATTTTAGTAAAATCACCCAAAATATATTAGTCACACGATTTGGCCACACAGTTGTGCAGACCATGAGAAAATTGTGCACATGAAACTTCCTTAAGTGGGACCTCACATGGTTAGGCCCACGGTTTGAGAAACTGTGCACCAACTATGCTCAATGGCTCTGTTAAAAACTGAAGACCGCCCACATGGGTGTACTCCCTTGGTTGCACGGTTTCCTCAAATTGTGTGCCCTCCTAATCCTATTTGTTCATCCTCACATGGTTAGGGGAAACTATGGGGACTGGATTGTATGGTTTCTACTATCTGTGTTACCTAGTTCTTTTCTTCACCATTCGGGGTTTCAAGCTCTGAATAGGACTCAGACACCTCCAAAACAATCATGAACTCATTAGGAATCCATAATAGGTCTAAAACAAGGAATTATACTAAAATTTAAAGGATATATACCTGATATAAAAACTTGGTGATTACAATATCTTATATTCCTCATTTGTATTACCTCCTCTTATTCAAAGAAACAAAACCATTGTCTGAATTATGGCTGTTAACCATATCTATGGATAATGATTTTTTAGTTTTCCATTACCACCTTCATGGCTGGTCATAAAAGTGATATTATGGTTAAATAAAATTTTAATAGGTATATTATAACCTATTTCATGTTCTAGAAATAATATATAGATATAATATTAAATAAAACAAAACTATTTTGTGATGGTCAGAAAAACCGCCAAATTAAACTAAACATTTATTATTAACATTTTATCAAATGAATTACCCTCATATAAGAAAAAAATTATATATGGTACTATTAAAAATTATATAATTTCATTAATACCATTTCATTTAATTTCTATATCATTATTTCCATTTTACTATAAAATCCATAATTATACACAAATGAACCAACCATGAAAACCATGAAACAAACGCACCTGAAACAATGAAAATAATGAAATATTATTAATGAATGGGTGATAATATGTTATAAAAGTATCACATAAGGTATTATAAATATGAGTATAGTTAATGAATGAATTAATAACATTATTTAAACCTTTATATATTAGGTTAAAGTGCATAAAACTAAAGGGAAGTGTGAGGTAAGGGTTTCTCATCTCACTTTTTCTTCTGTGAGATATATGTCTTATTCTCCACTTATTTATTATGTGTGATGTATATACTTCCATTTATATAAAATATCATGAATATCATTATCTTAATGTTATTTTATGTTTCATTTGATAATTATTATTTGTATGGGCATATGATTCAACTGATTACAAAGTGGTAAGGGAATTATTAACCCAATTTCCATTCTTTGGGTTAAACTTTTACTTAATTGATTATGTCATGATATGATTGTGTTTGGGATGAATTTTGATTATCTTATGTCTTATTTTCACTTATTTTGTGTTGATTTATAGTGAATACACATAATTGATTAATTTTATTAATGCTCAATTCAATGATATGATATTTATAAGGGAGTTTTTTTTAATTTATCTTTTTAAAGTTTCCCTTAAAACTTTATTTTTCTTCCATACCCATGTTTTTCTAAAATTATTTCCATTTTTTTAATATTCTATTATGATTGTTTAAATTTATTTTTACTCATTTGTTACTTTTTAAAAAATAATTTGAAAGGATTTTTTTTTCTAAGTGAGGTTCTTTATGACGTTTCCAAAAAAAATGGAACGAATGTTTTTTTATCTTATATGATATGAGCATATTTTCCTGCCATCATGATGACTTAATGCCTTGAATATTCCTTTACAATCTTACAATGTTATTTTCAAATAAATTTTTTTCTTTTATAATTGCACAACATTTAAAAAAATAAAAACATAAAGGATATTTTCCTCAAGAATTATTTAAAGCAATACTTCAAAAGAATAAATTTTTCATAATAGATAACATTAATTTATGTTACTTATGTTTTACTGGGGTTATGATTCAAGGATAATATTCTTATTCTTTTTATATTTAGTTTATGTTTATAATGTCATGATGTTTATGAATCCCGTTTCATTTAAATGAGTTATATTTTGATGAAATGATTATGAAACATATTTATTTACAAGGGTTTGGATGTTATGAATAAATTATGTTCTTGTGGAACACATATGTATGGTTTTAATTATGTGATAGGTTGGACCCATATCTCCCACCAATGCATTGGGTAAAGATAGATAACTCGTGAGATAAATATGTTATGTGTGAACTTGATTTCATGTTCACAATTCTATGTGTGGACTTTGTTTTCATGTCCATAATTTTATGTATAGACCTAGATTTCATGACCATAAGATTATGCATGGACCTAGTTTCATATCCATAAGTTTATACAAGGGACTAGTTTCATGTACTTAACTTAATGAAGGAACATGTTTCTATTTATACATGTTTACAATGTTATGAGTTTATGTTTATGCCATAATTTCATGTTTTATGTCAATGTTATGCTCTTATGGATTATGTTCTTTGATTATTTTATGATTCAGGTCTTATGAACTTATATGATTTATTCCATGACTCAATATTATGATCTTTTTAATGAAGGAGATAATTTTCAAATGTTATGTTCATGTTCTTATGCCCCTATGCTTATGTTATGATTGATATCTTCCTTATTTACCCTTATTGACTACACTATATCACCCATTTATTATGTTAATTTTCCCTAGGATATGAAGGAAGGTATTATGTATGACATTTAAAAAGGTTTTTAGCTAAGAAGGAATAAGTGAGAGATGATGTAGAAGTCTTATGAACCAGTTGTTTTTGTTTCCAAGTTTCCAAAGACACTAAACCCATATGGTTCTGGTGTGGTTTTATTGTAATATGAATACTCATATATTTAGATATAGTATCTATGTATGAAAAGTATGGGTGGTTATAGTTGGTATCAGATTAAGTTTTAGTTAACCTTTGGAAACTAGGTTAATAAAACCTTAGTAAGAACCCTAAGGATAAGTCTAGGTTACAATCCTAGAGTTTTGGTAAAGATTGTGAATAACCTAGGATTAAACCTAAGATGTCATAGATTGAAATTTTATAAGAAATTTCTCTTTATTATGAGGTTTCTCGCTATGATTATTGTTTCTCACACTATGATTTTTGGGTTTTAAATCATGGTTGGAACCGAGATGATTCATGTTAATGGTGAATGTGATGGACAATGGAATGATCTTCCTCATGAGAAACTAAATGAAATGGGAGTAGGAAGGGAAAACCTTGTTATTATACCTAATCATCAATATCATAATATTATCAATAATCTCAACATTGTTGAGTTTTCTGACCCATATATTAATAGAAATATGGAGTTTCATGGGGACCATGGAGGAAAGAAAGTTCAATTTTCCTCATGTAAAACATGTGGGAAGATGCATCAAGGAGAATGTCTCAAAGGAACTGGAAGATTCTTTGGGTGTGGAAAATGATATAACGCAAGTAATTGAAAAGGAAAATTTAGAGGTTCAGTTAATGCAATATATGATAATAATGGTATTCCTAAGGAATCATCAACAGTTAAATGTTTTAAATGCAGAATGTATGGGCATTATGAAAATCAATGTCGTGGGGGGAAATCTCATGAAAATAATCAGAAAGTTTATATGAGTAATGGTTGTATTTTTTATGATAAAGATACTACAAATGAAATGTTATATGAAATAAGTTTTGAGGAATAAAATGATGAAGCTTGGTTAATATTTTAAGAAGTAAGTGTAATGACTGAGTGTTTATGTATTGGAATTCAATAATGATGTTGTAGAAGTAATTTTATGATATTGTGGAATAATAAAACATCTAAGGACTGTTCCACTTTATTTTTTCATTAATTATTTTAAAGTATATGTTGAATGGTACTAGTAACCTTGAAAATTGATTGAGGTGGTAAGGTGATATTTTTGGAGAACACATGATTAAAGGGGGAAACACTTAATATGTGCATGATGTTGGGATAATAATGAGATAAAGAGATATTTGTTTGTGATAAAATAAATGGGATAGTATTTATGACCTTGGAACTGATTAATAATAGGATTACAATGTTTTTTATGGATTGAGTTTATAGAATTTTTATATTTATGGTATGAGGAAAGATTTGATTTTTGAAAGTATGCATTTTTTCACTAAGATTTTATGGTAATTCGGTCTATTATCATGTTTCAAGAGAATACATGATAATGATCTTCACATGTTTTTTGTGTAAAAATTAAGATCTACACCAATTTATTTGGGGGATTAATGATAAGTTGATTTTGAAAATTTAGTGACCTTCATTTGAATGTTTTGGATTTTAAATATTTTTGGGAAGTTTTATAAGGGTAACCATTTATGAAATTGTTTACATTGAACGTTGGGTTAGGTATTAAAGATTAATTTATTAATTAAACATATGAATATTTATAAATATTTAATAACCTATACATACCATTTTTTATGATGATAATTAGAGATATAAAGAATTAATTGTCATCCCATTATGGATCTTTTGATCCACTAGTTCTGCAGGCATTATAATTTCAACTTTACTCCTTAGAGTAAAAATGAAGAGAAAAATGATCAAGGTATAAACAAAGAGTGAGATTGTACTTATGAGATGAAATCAAGTGATTATATCTTCTCAAATGATTTTGAAATAAAATATTATCCTATTATTATCATTTATGATGATATCAATGACCTTTTTTAGACCTATCTGGTCTATGGTTTTGTGGTCATTAACCTTATCTTGACCATGTTCTCTATCATTTTCTATCAGAACTTGATAGTTATAATTCTCTTCCATGTCCATATTTTTACTTTACACTAATATTTTCCGAATCAGAATTCTAGTTTGTGGTGATCTTCACCTTTTACTTTCTCTCTTTTTAAGAGGAAGTTTTATTGACCATTTTTACAATGTGGGTTTCCCACAAATAAATTTTCAAATATCCTTATTTTATTTTCAAAGTGAAATTTTAAATTGTGAGGACATTAATTTTTTTGAAATTATTGATCATATCGGAATGGTAGCTTATAAATTGGAATTTCCACTGAATATCTCTCAAGTTCATGGTGTGCTCCATGTATTTAACACCCCAAAAAATTAAAAATATATTTAATATAAAATGCATAAAACTCTAAGTATCTATAAAACACCACTTTATTATAACCCAGCCAAGTAAACATTACTTTTCCACCTCTGTGATTTGAATTTCGAAAAACTAACATATACGGTTTCGTTCAGTAAGATATTTAGAGTCAGATAAGACAAACTTATTTTTTTTGTGAATAGTAACTTACCCTTATCAATAGTAACATACCCTTATGAATAGTAATGAATAGTAAATCAGCTGAAAAAATAGAAACTTCACCCATGAATGTATAAATACAATTTAGACATCTTAAAAGTGAAAAAATGATCATAGTATAAGTATTGGTATTTTTGCATGTCATGAATATTTTAATTAAAATTTTATGATTAATTTAATAATTTAAAATGTAAATTTATTTTCATAAAATTTATTCATAAATTGTTACTATATTTTCTTATGGTTATAAGATAAATTTATGGGACCTTGATTAATTTCTCAATGTGTTATAAAAACAAGTTATAGTTTTAAAGTTGTTTTTTAGAATAAATTATGATTTTATTTAAAAATTAAATTAAAAATATTTAGAAAATTAACTTCGAAAAATTGATTTCGTTTTTTAATTATACACATCGAAAAATGGTTAGGCTTAATTTTTTGGATTTTTCTAAAATACTTGAATTTTTCATGAATAGTAAAAATACAGTTTTGAGTTTTCGGTATGTTTTATGAAATCATAATGATGTAATAATTAAAATAAAATTCTAGTCGAATTATGTACAGTAAAATATTATATTAGTTGTCCTAAGTGGCTAATACCATGGGCAAATACCATGGTCAAGCCCATGGTTTTATAAAAAATCACTAATGAGGTGTCCTTTTAAATTAATAAAAAACTCCCTCTCATTTACTATAAATACCCACTCATTACTTCATTTTATTTCATGACAAACTCATAATCATCAAAGCTCTAGTATTTTTACCTCCCTATTATCCCTTCAAAGGTGTTCTCAATCCCCCAAGGTCCCAACCTTCATGTCTTAGGAGTTACTCTACAAAGTAAGAGAATTCTCAACTTCTCTTTTCTATTCAGGATCTCTTTTATATGGTATGTATTTCAATTTTTCATACCATGTTCTTATTTCCATATTATTCTATACCTCTAATATTTTATGATTATTTTATGAATGGGTGACCCCTATCCCCTCTCTTTTTAATATTTTCTAAAACCATGTTGCATAGCTGTTATGCTGCAGAATTTTCATCTCAAAATCTCTCTCTTTTTCAAGCACTCTTATTATGTTATTATATTTTACTTTAAATTGTATTATGTTGGGATATGTCCTTATATATCCCCCTTAGTATTCATATTATGTATGAATTATGAGATACCCTTTTTCTCTCATCAAAATATTTTATGAAATTTTAAGCGACGTCGTTAGGCTGCCAAATTTTTGTAAGGGATCTCTCAACTTTTCTTCTATTTCCAAGTTCATTTCTTTTCTTTTTCTTTACTCACCTCATTTAATACAAATGTTATGATAACTCCAGTACCTTACATTCACTTTAATTTTTTTGTGATAATGGAATAATTCATAATCATCTCTCCTTTTTCATTCTTTTATACTATAAATGAAAACATCATGTGTTAATTTATCACATTCAAGGACGACGGGTTTTCTATTTCTATCACCATATTCAATTATGGTCATGAAACCATTTTGATTTTTGAACCAGACTATAATATATGTTTTAAAACCTACTTATTATTCAGGAAATAGTATATGTACATAATATTAAATCATATGACCAAACTAGTTCCTAATAATCAAAATACTACTAAAATAATCTAAGTGAATGTCATTAATATTTCATCTAATGATTCATCCTCATTCCATGTAATCAAATGACATAAATGAACATTAAAACCCATTTATGTTCATAAATAATTTTTAAATTTAATTCTATAGATTTACATCCATTCCACATAAACTCCATTACCTAAACAAAGGTGAACTCATTATGAAAATCAAGAAAACGAAGACTCTGAAATGAAGAAATTCAATAACTTGTCACTAAGGACATAATGAACTCAATAAAATTATGATAAACTAAATAAATTAATAATAGGTTCTTAATTAAGTTATTAATAAGTCAAATTTCATATTAAAAGACCTTAGGATCAAGGGTGGAACACATTCGGACTTAAGGTAAGGTTTTTCCACCAGAACCTCCATTTTCATTCAGGTTACTTTCATTGTATAATTACCTAAATTAAATTATTATGTATTATTATGTACTCCGCATAAATTTTGTGTGAGTGTTCTATATATGTTCACCAACCATAATCCTTCCTTATTTTATGGATATTTACACATTTTAAAAGGAACTTTCAGAATTGTTTCCGAAATACAAGCCCGATTCAAGGGAATTTCTCAAATTATTACCTATTTTCAAGGGCACTCTATAATATGTTTTTGGAAACCATTATCTTTATAAAATCACTCATTTTATTATTAAAATACTATCTTACTTCACTTTTGGTTTTATACAAATATTTTTTCAAAAGAACTCTTCTTTTCAAAGTAAAAGAGTATTCACTACTAGAAAAGGAGGCTTTGGAGCCCCCCTGACATGGGCGACCACCAATGGCGGTCTCTAAGATTTAAAAAAAACTTTATCCCCCCTTCCCCCTCGTGCTCAAACCCCCCACACCCCCCTCGCGAGGCCGGAACCCTACCCAGCAGATCCGACCGCTGTTGTCCTCGCGCAGACTGTTGCCGCCCTCGCACCTGTCTTCTCTAATTGTCACACCGCTGACACTGTCCGCCTCACCCCCCCCCCCCCACCACCTCCCTCCCCCACCCTCATGGTCAACCCCCCCCCCCCCCCCTGCACCCGAACCCTACCCGCAGCACCAGTTCTCCCTCACCGCACCGTCGTCGCCCGTCACCGGTCACCGCTGACACTGCACCGCCGACGTCGTGCGACCGCCTCCCCCCCCCTCGCTGTCAAACCCCCCTCATACCCAAACCCTACCCGCAGCTTTTGTTCTCCCTCATCGCAATGTTGTCGCCCGTCACTGGTCACTGCCGACGTCGTGCGGCCGCCTCCGGCTCCCCGACGTCGCCCATCCCCTCCCTTACCGCACTGCCTCCTCCTCCAGCTCCCCGTCGCCACTGCCACATGTCCCCTCCCTCACCACACCACCTCAGGCTCTGGCTCCCCTCGGCTACACTTCCTCTATCTTGCAGCACCACCTTCAGATCCCCTCCCTTCCAGATTTGTAGCGCTATCAGGTATGCCCTAACTTCCATTTAAGAGTTTTGATTTTGGGCATTTTACAGCACAAATTTGGCATGCATGAATATTATATGAATATTGTGTGTGAATAAAAATTGTGTAAATTGAATTTCATGTGTATACGGGCTTGTGTTCATGAAGAAGTATGAAACAATGTGTGTTAATAGTGTTTGTATAAGAAGAAATTACACTTTACTTGAGGTTGGAAGTTACATACAATGTACAGTCCATGTATATGTTGACTGGATTAATATTAAGTTGTGTTGTTATTTGATTTATAGCATTCTTGAGTCTGTGTGTGTATCCCATGAGAAAATGTTTGAGGCTTGACCACATTTGTGTAAATGTTTGTTATAAATATATTATTATGGATAAGATTTGGATTGAACTTCCAAATCAAATGTCTAGAGAATATTTCGAAGGCATTATGCAGTTCATTAAGTTCCCTGGAGGATTTAAAAGTGACTATATTAGTTGTCTGTGTAGAAAATGTGTAAATAGATATCAATTCACATGAGATACTATGATGGAGCACCTATTCTTGAACTGATTTTTGAAAAATTATAAGAGTTGGACTCGTAATGGGAAAGAATATATTCGTTGTCAAAATTCAGATGGATGTTGATGTGAGTATGAATGATCCAATTCATGAAATGCTTACTGAAATGGTACGTGGGTTGGATCCTGAAGGAATTGACATCCAGAACATTGAGACCGATGAGATAAATCTATGCTCTGGTGCAGATCATGATTTGAGAAGGTTTTATGAAGTACTTGATGGTGTGAAAATAGAATTATATCCTAGATGTACTGCTTAAAATAAATTGTCATTTATCGTGGAGTTGTTGCATTTTAAGACTTTGAATCGACATGTTGTTGGCATTATTGAAAAAGGTTATTCCTGACGATGCTAAGATTCATAAGTCGTATTACGATGCTCGTAAGTTGACAGAGAACTTAGGTTTTACATATGAGACCATAGATGCATGTGCAAACAATTGTATGTTGTTTAGAAAGAAAACTGCCCATTTGTATATTTGTACGGTCTGTGGAACTTCTAGGTGGAAAGAGAACATCAGAAATCAAAATCATCAAAGTCAGACTGTGAAATAGGGAAAACTGATTGTCGTAAAGCAAATTCGTTACTTTCCCCTAAATCCGAGGTTGAAAATATTTTTTATGTCATCTAAATTTTCTAATTTAATGAGATGTAATGTGGAAAAGAATCAGGAAAGTGATATGTTAACCCACCCGGCAGACTCTCGTGCATGGAAGGATTTTGATAAGAGACACCCTGACTTTGATAAAGAAGTTTGTAATGTCTGATTGGGGTTGGCAGTAGATGGTTTCAATCCATTCAAATCTATAGTTGGTGAAACTCATAGCACATGGCCCATGGTGTTGGTTCCATATAATCTTCCTCCATGGCTTTGTATGAAGCAAAAATTTATACTATTTTCCACTCTTATTGATGTACCTATAAATACAGGGGATAAGATTGATGTTTACCTTCATCCACTGATTGATGGGTTGAATGAATTTTGGGGTGATGGTGTGATGGCTTATGACTGTGAAATGGATGAAATATTTAAATTGCAGGATGCTTTATTGTAGACAATCAATGATTTCCCGGCTTATGCAAATTTATCAGGATGGAGTACGAAAGGGGAATTTTCATGCCCTTGTTGCAATAAAAGTAAAAAATCTGTATGGATTAGACATTCCAAAAAATGGGCATACATGGGTCACAGACGTTTTCTCCCCCCTCAGAACAAGTTCAAAAATGACAGAGTGACTTTTTATGGTTCTAGAGAGTTCAGTGTAGAACCAAAGATCATTATAGGATTCGAAATGTTATTTCAGATTGAGGAATAAAACATCTGCATGGTATATGAATTTCAAGATTTAGTAGCTCATCCATTATGTAATATTTGTGGTACAGGTAGACAACACAGTCACAATTGGAAAAAGAAAAGTATTTTTTACAATCTACCCTATTGGAAAACTAACAAGCTAAGGCACAATTTGGATGTCACGCACATTGGAAAAAATGTTGGTGATAATATATTGTGGACCGTTTTAGGTGTTAGTGGAAAATCAAAGGACCATGTTAATGCACATCGTGATTTGGAAGAAATGGGTTTAAGGGAATAGTTGCATTTAAAGTTAGCTAAGGGAAACAAGGCATATGTGCCTATTTCATAGTATACAATGACTACAAAGGAGAAAGAGACATTTATTTCCATTTTGAATATTCTCAAGGTGCCTGATGGTTACTCTTCTAATATTTCAAAGTGTGTGAATTTGATGAGCAAGACATTTCAAGGGTTGAAAAGTCCTGACAAACATACACTACTTTAGCAGTTGATTCTAATCGCAATTTGTGATTTTTTATCCCCCAATGTTGTTCAACCATTGATTGAGATGAGTAATTTTTTTAGACAACTTTTTTTAAGAAATCAACGAATAAGTGATTTAAAAATTTTGTAGGACTGAATTTTACTTACACTTTGTCACTTTGAAAAACTATTTCCCCCCTCATTTTTCGATGTTATGGTTCACTGGACAGTGCACCTAATTGATGAAGTAATGGCTGCTGGTCCAGTGCAATTTGGGTGGATGTATCCTATTGAGTAGTATCTGAATACATTGAAATAATTTGTATGCAACAGAGCTCATCTAGAGGCATCAATAAACAATGGTTATTTGATGGATGAGTGTGCTACTTTTTGTGCAGAATATCTTATGGATGTTGAAAAAAAATTAGATAAGCCCTCTCATATTCATAATGGTCTAGTTGGAGAAGGAACCACATTTGATATGGACAACATCGAGTGGATACAAGCGCATCGATCCATCTTGTTCAATACTCCATTAGTTAAACAATTAATGCAGTAAGTGTCTTATCAATTTTATTATTTAACTTGTACATGTTTTTTTTGCATAATCTTTTCATTTAAACATAGAGATTTTTCATTTGTAGGAAACACATTAATGAGCTAAAAGAAGAGATGTATCGTGCGACTGATTATCAAATTCAACAATCTCATTATGCATCATTTCATGATTGGTTCAAGGATTTTTTATGTGTAAATTGATTTTCATTATGAGTGAAGTATTATAATAATTTATTTCTGCAGAAATCATTATTGAATTCTTTGAATTATGTAGGTTCATAAGATGAGGGAGTTAGGTAACCCCATGCTAACTGAATAATTTATCTAATTAGATGAGGGTCCATCTATAACGGCTCATCGTTATAAATCTATAGATGCTAATAGCTTTCAATTTTGAATTAAATATGTTGATGACAAATGAGCAACAAAAACAATGGAAACGGTTTTCCATTCGTCGATTCTGGTTATTACTATGGTCAATTGACAAATATAATTGAAGTTTTATATGCACACGGGATGAAGTACATATTGTTAAAGTGTAATTGGGTTGATCCAGTGTGTGGAAGTAAATTCAATCAATATCAGTTTACAATGGTGAATTTTAACTATATTTTATACAGAAATGAATGAGTTGATAATGAGCCTTTCATTTTGACATCACAAGCGGAACAAGTATTCTTCATTACTTTACCTTCGGATCCTAGTTGGCAAGTTGTTGTGAAAATGTCCCGGCGAGGAGTGTTTCTATTTGAACAAGATGAATCCGAGACTAATCCTTTTTTCCCAACTGCTTGATCAACATACCATAGTTTAATGTGAAGAAGATATTTATTGGTTTAGAGTGGTCGTTGAAGGAGAAACAGTCGATTTGAAGGTTTAATAAAAGGTGTATAATTTTTTTCTCGCCAAACCCCGGACAACCCCCCCCCCCACGGACAGCCCCCCCCCCCCCCACCACCACGAACAGCCCCCCCCCCCCCCACCGCAGGCATCCCCCCCCCCCCACCCCGGACAGCCCCCCCCAACCCTTGGACACCCCCCCCCCCTCACCCCTGACAGCCCCCCCCCCAACCCCACCCCCTGGAAATCCCCCCCTCCCCCACACCTCGGACAGCCCCCCACCCACCGCGAACAACCCCCCCCCCCCCCCCCACTACGGGTAGCCCCCCGCCCCCACACCCCGGACAACCCCCCCCCCCCACTCCGGACAGCCCCCCCCCCCCACCCCCGAACACCCCCCCCCCCCACACACACACACACCCCGGAAATCCCCCTCAACCCTTAGACAGCCCTCCCTCACCCCGGACAGCCCCCCCCCCCACACCCCACCCCCTGGAAAGCCACACCCCCCACCCCTCAGACAGCCCCCCACCCCCCAGACAACCCCCCACCCCCGGACTCCCCCCACCCCAAACAGCCCCCCCCCCCCCCACCGCCCGGATAGCCCCCCCCCCCCCACCCCCCAGACTCCCCCCACCCGCCCAGACAGCCCCCCCCCCCCTAGGACAGCCCCCCCGCACCCTGAACATCCCCCGCTCACCCCTGATAGCCCCGCCCCCCACCCCTCGGATAGCCCCCCCCCCCCCCCACCCTAGAAAGCCCCCACCCCAAACATCCCCCACCCCGAACAACCCCTCCCCCCTCACCCTCGGACAACCTTCACCCCGGACAGCCCCCCCCCCCCCCCTCACCCCCAGACAGACCCCCCCCCCCCCACCCACCTTGGACACCCACCCCGGACACCCACCCCACCCCAGAAATCCCCAAAACACCCCCCTCTAAGTACAAGACTTTTTTTACATAATTTTATTTTTGTTTTGTTAATTTTTTGATTTTTTAAAATCCATTTACAACTAATTATCATATCCCTTATTGTTTGATTGACTACTGTACAAGTTTGATTTAAAAAAAACAATCCAATTTATCTTTTTGACATTGTGGATGGTCCCCTTATTAATGTTTTGTATGATCACAGGTATGTCAGGGGAACAGGCAGCAGATCCACATCATCCATTTGAGCCATCTACATCTCAGGGTCAAGGTATGTTTGAATGTAATTGTTTCTGATTTTTTATGTAATTTCTAAACATGTGTGTGTGTGTGTGTTAACATCTATCAAATTATGTATAAAAATTTGTTCAACGGGATCGGACTCGACTTCTTATTCCTCTCGCAAGAGAGGATCTGGTCATGGCATTTTATCATAGAATTCTGACACAATCTATGATGTTTCATTTGACGACAGATTCCATCCTATGGGACTGAATTCCCCTGCATTTATTCATTACCTAGGTCATATCATACACGACCCACATCAATTTTCATTGTCCACACATGACTGGGATTCTATCCCTCAGGATACATTAGATATGCTTTAGAGGGAAGTTCAGGTAAGAAGACCAATTTAGTTTTTTCCCTATGTTTAAAAAAATACTAACATGTGTGATTTTTTTCTTAAATAGAATAATCTAAAAGTGTGCCCCCAATGAGTTTCGGCCTATGCGTATGAGAAAATTTCATAAGATTTGGAAAGATTATAAAGGTAAAGTCAAGAGGGATCACTAAATACCAAATATGGGTGTCACAGACATTCTGGAAAAAGTCCCGAGAGGTGTTCTCCCGTCTCAGTGGCGTGACTTAGTTGCATATTGGTCTACTGAGGCCACTGCAGTTAGTGTATTTATTTTGGTATATATATTTTCCAGAATGTGTGACATTATATTTTCTTGAAATTTGAATTAATTGTATGTAGAAGGTGTCAGCACGCCATTTTGAGAATCGATCGTTGCAGGGACCACCTCATAGGCTTGGGACACATCACGTGTCTTAGATCCAACATGAGCTATTTATTATTCATTTTTTATTATTATTTATTATGGTTTTGTGTTATATTATTATATTTTATTGGTATACAGTTATGGGATCATGGTGCACCGATTGATAAAATGTTGGTGTGGATGAGGATTTGTGATCGAAATGATCCTGAGGCTGCAGCTCTTATAGTAAGTTCTTGTACTCATTACCAATACTTACATGCATATTTATATAAACATATATATGTATATATATTTAAATATTGCACAGGATCAATTTGAAGATGAGTTAGAACAACTGCCAAAGGATCAACGACAACTTATTATGCGAAGGGATGAGATATTCCATCACATTATTGGTCATGACGGACATGGATATAGTTTGACCTATGGAACGAGGATTCCTCATTCTGTTGTATCATGCGTTGAGGTTGTTGGTCCTGTTGTTGCTTAGATGAAACAGCAGCTTTCAGATTTCGAGGCATAGTTGCGCGCTTCCGAGGAAATAAATGCGCAATTTATCGTTGGGGTTAGAACACTACGGGAATATGTGCGTCCGGGTACTGGTGAAGGAGATCATATGATGTAGGTTTATACTGAATTTATTTACTTTATATTATTTTCATTATTAAATATTTATAATTTTTATTTGTTGTAGGATCCTGGAACACTAGATGGAGGTAGCAGCCATGACCGTGCATGACGCATCATATTCACAAGGTGTGTTTATTTTATATTTATTATTGAATTAATGTTATATATTTATTTAGACATTAAATGTAATTTTTTTAGGGGGGCTGTCTGGGGGTGAGGGGGGCTTTTCGGGGGTGGTAGGGTTGTCTGGGGTTGGGGGGATTTCTGGGGGTGGGGGGGCTATCCGGGGGTTGGGTGGGCTGTCCGAGGGTGGCAGGGTTTTCCGGGGTGGGGGTGTCCGGGGGTGAGGGGGCTATCTGGGGGTGGGGGGCTATCCGGGGTGAGCGGAGGTTTGTCCGGGGTGGGGGCTGTCCGAGGTGGGGGGCTGTCCGAGGTGAGGAGGTTTTTCCAGGTTGAGGGGGGCCATCTGAATGATGTGACATCTCCTCCTACACCTCACAAATAATAATTAGGGTGTTTTTTTGTGATTTCAAGTCATACCGATGTCGTTCGGTATGCATTTGACTGTTAAACGCATGTTTCGGCCATTTACGACATGTAGAGTGAGTTTTTGGTTATCGTGGTCACACAACACCTCTGATTGACGTGTCGTCTACTCGACCATTTCACAATTCACCCACCCTTTGTTTTCGTCCAATTTCATGGCATTCTGATATTGTTCGGCTAGTTTTGACCACACCACGCATGCTTTTCAAGTGCACTAAACACCTAAAAAACACATATTCAGTCATGTTGTGCAAACTGCGCATCTAAATGACATTCCATCTCCTCTTATTCCTCATAAATAATAATTAGGGTGTAGTATTTTGATTTCAAGTCGTGTTGATGTCGTTCGGTATGCATTTAACTATTAAACGCATGTTTTGTCCATTTACAACATACAGAGTGCGTTTTTAGTCACCGCAGTCACATGACACCTCCAATTGACATGTCGTCTACCCGACTGTTTCACAATTCACTCACCCTTTGTTTTCGTCCAATTTCATGACATTCTGAGGTCGTTTGGCTGGTTTTGACCACCCCACGCACGCTTTTCAAGCGCGCCAAACACCTAAAAAACACATATTCAGCCGTACCGCACAAACCGCACATCTGAATGACATTTCGTCTCCTCATACACCTCAAGAATAATAATTAGGGTTTTTTGTGTGATTTCAAGTCATTCCGATGTCGTTCGGTATGCATTTGACTGTTAAATGTATGTTTTGCCCATTTACGACACGCGGAGTGCATTTTCGGTCACTACGGTCACACGAAAACTCTGATTGACATGTTGTCTACCTGACTATTTCACAATTCACCCACTCTTTGTTGTCATCCGATTTCATGGCATTCCGAGGTCATTAGACTGGTTTTGACCACCCCACGCGCGCTTTTCAAGCGCGTCAAACACCTAAAAAACACATATTCAGCCGTGTCGTGCAAGCCTCGTGTTCGAATAAAGTATTGTCTCCTCGTACACCTCAAGAATAATAATTAGGGTGTTATCGTGTGATTTCAAGCCATATAGATGTCATTCAGTATACATTTGACCGTTAAATGTGTGTTTTGGCTATTTACGACACGCGGAGTGTGTTTTCCATCACCGTAGTCACACGACACCTCTGATTGATGTGTCGTCTACCCTAACGTTTCACAATTCACCCACCCTTTGTTGTTGTCCGATTTCATGGAGTTCTGAGGTCATTCGTCTGGTTTTGACCACCCCATGCATGCTTTTCAAGCGCTCCAAACACCTAAAAGAACATATTCAGCTGTGCTGCACAAAACGCGCGTCCGAATGATGTTTCGTCTCCTCATACACCTAATAAATAATAATTAGGGTATTTTCCTATTATTTCAAGTCATGTTGATGTCATTCATCATGCATTTGACCATTAAATGCATGTTTTGGCCATTTACGACATGCGGAGTGCGTTTTCAGTCTCTACGGTCACACAACACCTCCAATTGGCGTGTCGTCTTCCCGACCATTTCACAATTTAAACACCATTTGTTTTTATCCGATTTCATGGCATTCTGAGATCGTTTGGCTAGTTTTGACCACCCCACGCATGCTTTTCAAGCGCGCCAAACACCTCAAAAACACATATTCAGCTGTGCAGTGAAAACCACATGTCCGAATGACATGTCGTCTCCTCGTACAACTCAAGAATAATAATTAGGGTGTTTTTGTATGATTTCAAGTCATATCGATGTCGTCAGGTATTCATTTTACCATTAAACGCATGTTTTGGCCATTTACGACACGCGGAGTGCGTTTTCAGTCACTCCAATCACACGACACCTCCGATTGATGTGGTGTCTACCTGACCATTTTAAAATTCACCCACTCTTTTTTGTCATCCGATTTCATGGAATTCTGAGGTTGTTCGGCTGATTTTGACCACCACACGCATGCTTTTCAAGCGCGCCAAACACCTAAAAAAACATATTCAGTCGTGTCATGCAAATCACGCATCCTAATGACATTCCATCTCCTATTACACCTCAAAAATAATAATTGGGGTATTTTCGTGTGGTTTAAAGTCATGACGATGTCGTTCGATGTGCATTTGACCGTTAAACGCATGTTTTGGCCATTTACGGCACACGAAGTGCGTTTTCGGTCACTGCGGTCAAACAACACCTCCGATTGATATGTCATCTGCTCAACCATTTCACAATTAATCCACACTTTGTTTTTGTCCAATTTCATGGCATTCTGAGATCGTTCGGCTAGTTTTGACCACCCAACGCACGCTTTTCAAGCACGCCAAACACCTAAAAATACATATTTAGTCGTGCTGCGCAAACCGCGCATTCGAATGACATGTCATCTCCTCATACACCTCACGAATAATAATTAGGGTGTTCTCGTGTGATTTCAAGTCATGCTGATGTCGTTCGGTATGCATTTGACCGTTAAATGCATGTTTTGGCCATTTATGACACACTGAGTGCATTTTCGGTCACCGCCATCACACGACACATCTGATTAATGTTTCGTCTACCCAACCATTTCACAATTCACCCACCCTTTGTTTTTGTTCTATTTCAGGGCATTCCGAGGTCGTTTAGCTGGTTTTTGACCACCCCACACACACTTTTCAAGCGCACCAAACACCTAAAAAACACATATTCAGTCGTGCCGCGCAAACCGCACGTCCGAAAGATGTTATGTCTCATCGTACACCTCTCAAATAATAATTAGGATGTTCTCGTATGATTTCAAGTCATGCTGATGTCGTTCGGTATGCATTTGACCATTAAATGCATGTTTTGGCCATTTACGACACGTGCAGTATTTGTTTGGTCACAGTGGTCACACGACACCTCCGATTAACATGTTGTCAGCCCGACCATTTCACAATTCACTCACCCTTTGTTTTCATCCGATTTCATGGCATTCTGAGATCATTCGGCCAGTTTTGACCATCCCACACATGCTTTTTAAGCGCGTCAAACACCTAAAAACACATATTCAGTCGTGCCATGCAAACCGCGCATCCGAATGATGTGTCGTCTCCTCATACACCTCAAGAATAATAATTAGGGTGTTATAGTATGATTTCAAGTCATTATGATATTGTTAGGTATGCATTTGACCGTTAAACGCGTGTTTTGGCCATTTACGACATGCGGAGTGCATTTTCGGTCACTGCGGTCACACGAAACCTCTGATTGATGTGTCATCTGCCTGACCATTTCAAAATTCACTCACCCTTTGTTTTCTTCCTATTTCATGGAATTCCAAGGTTGTTCGATCAGTTTTGACCACCCCACCCATGCTTTTCAAGCACGCCAAACACCTAAAAAATACATATTTAGCTGTGTCGCATAAACCACATGTCTGAATGACATGTCGTCTCCTTTTACACATCACGAATAATAATTAGGGTGTTCTCGTGTGATTTAAATTCATGTCAATGTCTTTCAGTATGCATTTGACCGTTAAACGCATGTTTTGGCCATTTACGACACACAGAGTGTGTTTTCGGTCACTGCGGTCACACGACACCTTTGATTGATGTGTCGTCTCCCCGACCATTTTACAATTCACCCACCCTTTTTTGTTGTCTGATTTTATGGCATTCTGAGATCCTTCGTCTGGTTTTGACCACCCCACGTATGCTTTTCAAGCGCGCCAAACACCTAAAAAATACATATTCAGCTGTGCCGCTCAAACCGCATGTTAAAATGACATTTCGTCTTCTTATTCACCTCAAAAATAATAATTAGGGTGTTTTCATATGATTTCAAGTCATGTCGATGTCATTCGGCATGCAATTGACCATTAAACGCATGTTTTGGCTATTTACGACACGCGGAGTGCGTTTTTGGTCATCGCGGTCACACGACATCTCCGATTAACATGTCTTCTACTCGACCATTTCAAAATTCACCCACCCTTTGTTGTCATCTGATTTCATGGAATTCTGAGATCGTTCGGCTGGTTTTGACCACCCCACGCACGCTTTACAAGCGCGCCAAACACCTAAAAAACACATATTCAGCTGTGCCACGCAAACCGCACGTCCGAATGATGTGTCGTCTCCTCTTACTCCTCAAAAATAATAATTAGGGTTCTCTCGTGGTATTTCAAGTCATGTTGATATCGTTCAATATGCATTTGACCGTTAAACGCAAGTTTTGGCCATTTACGACATGTGAAGTGCGTTTTCGGTCACCGCGGTCACACAACACCTTCGATTGATGTGTCGTCTACCCAACCATTTCACAATTCACCCACCCTTTGATGTTATCTAATTTTATTGAATTTAGAGGTCATTTGGATGGTTTTGACCACCTCACGCACGCTTTTCATGCGCGCCAAACACCTAAAAAACACATATTCAGCCGTGTCGTGCAAACTGCACGTTCGAATGACGTGTCGTCTCCTTGTACACATCAAGAATAATAATTAGGATTTTTTTTGTGTGATTTAAAGTCATTTTGATTTCGTTCGGTATGCATTTGACCGTTAAACACGTGTTTTGGCCATTTACGACACGCAGAATGATTTTTCGGTCACCGCGGTCACACGACACCTCTGATTGACGTTTCGTCTACCCGACTGTTTCACAATTCATCCACCCTTTGTTTTTGTCCGATTTCATGGCATTCTGAGGACGTTCAGTTGGTTTTGACCACCCCACGCATGCTTTTCAAGCGCGTCAAACACCTAAAAAACACATATTCAGTCGTGCTTCCCAAACCATGCGTATGAATGACGTGTTTTCTCCTCGTACACCTCACGAATAATAATTAGGTTATTATCGTGTGATTTAAAGTCATGCTGATGTTGTTCGGTGTGCATTTGACCGTTAAACACATGTTTTGGCCATTTACGACACGCAGAGTGTGTTTTCGGTCACCGCGGTCACACGACTCCTTCGATTCACATGTTGTCTGCCTAAACATTTCACAATTCACCCACCCTTTGTGTTTTGTTCGATTTCATGGTATTCTAAGTTCGTTCGGTCAGTTTTGACCACCCCACGCACGTTTTTCAAGCATGCCAAACACCTAAAAACACATATTCAACTGTGCCACACAAACCGCACATCTGAATGACGTGTCGTCTCCTCATACACCTCACGAATAATAATTATGGTTTTTTAGTGTGATTTCAAGTCATTTCAATTTTGTTCGATATGTATTTGACCATTAAACACATGTTTTGGCCATTTACGACACGCGGAGTGCGTTGTCGGTCATTGCGGTCACACGACACCTCTAATTGACGTGTTGTATACCCGAACATTTTACAATTCACCAAACCTTTGTTATAATTTTATTTCATGGCATTATGAGCTCGTTCGTCCGGTTTTGACCATCCCACGCACGCTTTTCAAGCTCACCACACACCTAAAAAACACATATTCAGCCATGTTGTGCAAACCGCGAGTCTTAATGATGTTTCGTCTCCTCGTACACCTCAAGAATAATAATTAGGGTGTTCTCATGTGATTTGAAGTCATGTTGATGTCGTTCGGTCTGCATTTGATCGTTAAATGCATGTTTTGGCCATTTACGACACACGGAGTGCGTTTTCAGTCACCACGATCACATGACACCTCTGATTGACGTGTCTTCTGCCCTACCATTTCAAAATATAACCACCCTTTGTTTTCGTCTAATTTTATGGAATTTAGAGGTTTTTCGGCAAGTTTTGCCCACCCCACGCACGCTTTTCAAGCACGTCAAACACCTAGAAAACACATATTCATTCGTGTCGTGAAAACCGCATGTCTGAATGACATGTCGTCTTCTCATACACCTCAAGAATAATAATTATGGTGTTCTCATGTGATTTCAAGTCATTACGATGTTGTTCGGTATACATTTGACCATTAAATGCATGTTTTTTCCATTTACAACACGCGGAGTGCATTTTCGGTCACCGCGGTCACACGACACCTCTGATTAACATTCTGTATGCCTGACCATTTCACAATTCACCCACCCTTTATTGTTGTCTGATTTTATGGAATTCTGAGGTCGTTTAGTCAGTTTTGACCACCTCACGCACACTTTTCAAGCGTGACAAACATCTAAAAAACACATATTCAGTCGTGCCATGCAAACCACGCATCCGAATGATGTGCCATATCCTCGTGGGGGGCTGTCAGGGGTTGGGGGGTTGTTCGGGGGGTGGGTGCTATTCGAGGGTGAGGGGTGTCCGGGGGTGAGGGGGCTGTCCAGGGTGAGGGGGGATGTCCAGGGGGTGGGGGTGGTCCAGGGGGTGGGGGTTGTCTGGGGTGGGGGGACTGTCCGGAGTGAGGGGGGTTGTTTAGGGGGGATAAAGTGCTAACACTACCCTAAATCCATAATGGAATATTAGTGTAACTTCGTAATGACCAAATGGCCTAATAGAATATTAACCTATTGACCTAATGTCCAATTGACCAAATTCCCAAACGCCCTAACAGCCCAATTTGATTTATATATATATATACTAACTTAATAAATATGTCTAATTTGCATTTTCTTTGTTTAGTTTTTTTTGTATATTATTGTATGTTTATTGAAGCAGAAGATTGGAATGGATTAGAGCTGTTTGGATCACTGTATGTGAAGAAGTATGTCCATCATTTATTGTTTTTGAGGAACCTGATGTTTATGTTGTTTTGAATTGTTTTTCTTTTTCATTTTAGTTGTGTTTCTTCTATTAGGCAATAGTTTTTTTGTTTTCTATAAATACGATGTATAAATGAATTTTTTAAAAAAAAATCCAGGTTTGCAGCCACCATTGGCAGTTTCTATTGGTCAATAACAACAACGACCGCCATTGGTGATCTATGCCTATAGCGACTTCCATTGGCGGTCGTTATATGCCAATTTTTCAGTCTCCTATAGCAACCGCCATTGATGGTTTCTATAGGCCAACCCAACAGCAACTATCAGGAGGTCGCGGTGGACCGAATTTCTGGTCGCCTATAGAGACCTCCATTGGCGGTCACTATAGGCCCAGTTTCTAGTAATGATTTATCTCAAGAATTACTTGAATATTTTATA
Source organism: Viscum album (assembly GCA_963277665.1). NCBI lineage: Eukaryota > Viridiplantae > Streptophyta > Magnoliopsida > Santalales > Viscaceae > Viscum > Viscum album. The sequence continues at coordinate 152,988,617 of OY728138.1, forward strand.
AGAGTATCTTCATCTATTTCAACACTCTTATTGATTCTTATGTATTATTGGGACTAATATTTCATGTCACCATCTAACATATTTAAATTAATGGTTTATAATTATTTTGGTTGTGGATGTGCTATCTTAAAACCATTCACCAATTTACTCTGAATGGTTAGTGTTTATGATTAATGTTCAGGGAAAGTTATTTACATTTCATATATTAGTTTCAATATGAATGTATATGTTGTTTATATTTGTCCCCATTCATATGAATAATTAATTGGATATAGTAGGTGTCGATTGGGGCCTGCTATATCCCCTTGGTGCATCAATAGGTCTCGTGAGACAAACTACGGTCTTGACACAAGGCCTTGACAAAATTATTATTTATGGTCTTGGCCTGATGCCTTGACGGTATGGTTATGATGTCCCGCTTTATGCATTACCTCATTATGAGAATAGTATCGATGGTTTATGTGGTTATTAGACTAGTAGAATACCCATGATTATGGTATTATTTATTCAGATCTTATTCCTATCATAATGTGTTCAAGTTTTTGTTAAAGTCATATGGTTTTAGTTATTTAACATGACTAATGTTTATGTTTATGATATCTTCTGCTATTTTTCTTACCCTTACTGAGCATTTGAGCTCACCCCTTTCTTATGTTTAATTTTCCCAAGACACAAAGAGGTATAATATGAATGACAAGTAGAAATAACCTAGGAGTTATGGATTTTGTAAAAGGATCTTTTATGTTGTGTTTATTTTCAAGTTGCAATATTGAACCTATGTATGTATCTGGTTTTCAAAAACTACTAAACTACTCTGTCCTTTGGGATTTGATTCCTTTTAATCATGCCAATGTAATTAAATAATGCATGGACTCCAGGAAACTGGGGTTGGGTCCTTACAGTTGGTATCAGAGGAAGTTTAGTAAAAAACTTGGAAACTAGATATAAAAAAAGTAGATTAGTAAACAAAACCCTAAGATAGACTTTGGGGATAAGAATACAAGAACATCCTAGAATTTTGGTAAGGAATAGATTATGTGTTTTATCAATAAAATACATCCCTATCTAGATATGAACAAGTAGAGGTGGCTCTGGCACAGATATATCTAGGGGTAAAACCCGAAAACACCGCTTTGAGATAGAATCAAATGGGAACTGGTGCACAACAATGGGCCTTGATGCACTCTTGGTTTGACACTCCCAGGGGATATGATTTGGTAAATTCATAATCTTATTACAAAAAATTAAAGGATTTATGCCCCCAAATTAACCAAAGTATATGGTTCTAGGATTTGTGATGCATAAATTTATGTTATGTGGTATACCTTGTTTAGGGGTATATAGAGTTAATAATTTTACGAGATAATATATAATATGGAATTGATTAGAAATGGTGCCTAGTATAAGGGATGAGAACTTCACCGATGCACGAGATGCGAAGAGTAAAAAGGATCAAATCTCTGATGGTCTTAATCCATCATTTCAAAGGAAGATTGTCTCCCAAGTATCCTCATCATATGAGGAAATATTATCATGTGTTGACAAGGTATGTAAAGACTTCTCTGAGTCCTATAGCTTTGAAGGGAAGCAAAATAATAAGAGGATGGCAGGGAAAAACATGGATAAAGGGAATAAGAGAAATATGTATTTTCACACACGTGATAAATGTGGAAGGAAACACCTTGGTATATGCTTGATAGGAAAATCAGTTTACTTTAAGTGTGGAGAAAAAGGCCACCATGCTCATAATTACAAGACAAGGAAAGAATTTCTCAACATTCAATGCTTCAACTGCAAGTAGATGGGACACTATGTGAATCAATTTCCCAAGCATCAAAGGAATATTCCCCAAATGATGATTTTGGATAATGATAAAGTTATGATGCTACCACAGATGAAGTAGAATGATTAATATTCCTAGTCAAGAATCATGTCATTTGAATATTTTGTTAGTAATGTACTGGTTGTAAGAATTATGAGATATATAAGGATTGTACTACCGTACTATTTCATTAAGGATTTGAGGTTGTATGATGAATGGTATATAAAGGAAAAGTGATTTAGTAAAAAATTAATCTTTTTAGAAAAAAAACATTATTGAGGGAAAGAAAATCCTTAATATATATCTGATGTTGAGATAATGATGAAGAAATTATTGATTCGGATAAGTACTAAAAACTTTGGAACCAATTATTGACTTGTCGAGAAGTGTTCTATGCTATAATTGATGGATTTTATAGAACTTTTGGATTTAAATAATATATCCAATAACATGTATCTTACTTAATGAATATGGTAGAATGCATGTTTCCAATATTGTTTTTATGGTAATTCAAGTTATTACCATATTTCAAGAGGATACATGATGGAGTTATTCACATGTTTGGAATGTGAATTTTAGAGATGATTCTTGTTGATTAAGGGTTAATGATAAGTTCATCATGTAAATTTAGAGACCTTTATTATAATGTGTTGAATAATTATTTTTTGTAATTTTTAGCAATTTACAAAATGGTTTAATTTGATCATTGTATGGATTTTTAGAGTTTAATATCACTACATGATGGTTTGATTATTCTTCCATGACCATGTTGTCCAATTAGAATGTGTTGTTTTGTAGTAACTAATGCATTTCCCTTTCCTCTTATTAATAGGATATTTTAACCATATTCTTGATGTGGGTTTCCCATAAGGGAATTTTCAAGTATCAACCATTAACCTTCAAAGTTCAATTTCAATTTTCAAAGATGGAATTTTTGTAAGGTGGGGATAATGTAACACCCCAAAATTTTACAAATAGATTTAATATAGAATGCATGAAACATTGAGTCTCTAAAAAACACCACTTTTTTATAACCCATCCAAGTAAATATAATTTTTCCACCTCTGTGATTTGAATTTTGAAAAACTGACATACATGGTTGCATTTATTAAGATATTTAGAGTCTGATAAGGAAAACTTATTTTTTGGTGAATATTAACATACCCTTCTGAATAGTAACAGAACCTTATGAATAGTAATTAATAGTAAATCGGCCAAAATAATAGAAACTTCACCCATGAATGTATAAATAAAATTTAGACATCTTAAAAGTGAAAAAACGATCATAGTATAAGTATTGGTATTTTTTCAAGTCATAAATATTTTAATTAAAATTTTATAATTAATTTAATAATTTAAAACGGAAATTTATTTTCATAAATTTTTACTTTATTTTCTTATGGGTTATAAGATAATTTTACAGGACCTTTATTAATTTCTCAATGTGTTATAAAATGAGTTATAGTTTTAAAGTTGTTTTTTTGGAATAAATTATGATTTTATTTAAAAATTAAATTAAAAATATTTAGAAAATTAATTTCAAAAAATAGAATTTATTTTTTTAATTCTAGACGTCAAAAAATGGTTAGGGTGAATTTTTGGGATTTTTCTAAAATACTTGAATTTTTTTCAAATAGTAAAAATACAGTTTTGAGTTTTCGGTATGTTTAATGACATCATAATGATTTAATAATTAAAATAAAATTATGGTAGACTTTTTACAGTAAAATATGATATAAGGTATCCCAAGTGGCTAATACCATGGGAAAATACCATGGGAAAGCCCATGGTTTTACAAAAAACCACTAATGAGGTGTCCTTTTAAATTAATAAAAAACTCCCTCTCATTTACTATAAATACCCAACCATTACTTCATTTTATTTCATTAAAAACTTATCATAATCAAAGATCTGGTTGTTTTACCTCCCTAGTATCCCTTCCATGGTTTCTTCAAACCCCCAAGGTCCCAACCTTCAAGTCTTAGGAGTTACTCTACAAGGTAAGAGAATTCTCAACTTCTCTTTTCAATTCAAGATCTCATTTATATGGTATGTATTTCAAGTTTTCATACCATGTTATTATTTCCATATTATTCTATCCCTATAATATTTTATTAGTATTTTATGAATGGGTTACCACTATCCCCTCTCTTTTTAATATTTTCTAAAACCATGTTGCATAGCCGTTATGCTACAGAATTTTCATCTCAAAATCTCTCTGTTTTTCAAGAACTCTTATTATGTTATTATCTTTTAATTTAAATTAGATTATGTTGGGATATTTCATTCCATATCCAACTTAATTTCCATATTATGTTTTAATTATTAGATACTCTTTTCTCTCAACAAAATATTTTATGAAATTTTAAGCGACGTCGTTAGGCTGCCGAATTTTTGTAAGGGATCTCTCAACTTTTATTTTATTTCCAAGTTCCTTTATTTTATTTTTATTTCCTCGCCTACTTTAATACAAATTTTATAATAACTAAATAACCTTAAATTTATTTTAATTTTGTTGTGATAATGTAATAATTCATCATCATATATCCTTTCCCATTCTTTTATACTATAAATGAAAACTCCATCCAAGATGTGTTAATTTATCACATTCAAGGACAACGAGTTTTCTATTTATATCACCATATTCAATTATGGTAATGAAACAATTTTTATTGTTTAACCATAATATAATATGTTTTTTATAACCTACTTGGTATTTATTAACCAATATATGTACATAATATTAAATCATATGACCTAATTAATTCCTAATAATCAAAATACTGCTAAAATAATCTAAGTGAATGTCATTAATATTTCATCTAATGATTCATCCTCATTCCATGTAACCAAATTATATAAATGACCATTAAAACCCATTTATGATCATAAATAATGTTTAAATTCAATTCTTTATATTTACATCCATTTCACATAAACTCCATTACCTAAAAACAAGTGAACTGATTATGAAAATCAAGAAAACAAACACTCCAGAATGATAGAATTCAATAAATTATCACTAAGTAATTGAAGAACTAAATAAAATTATGATAAACTAAATAAATGACTCACATGTTCTTAATTAAGTAATTAATAAGTCTAATTTTATATTCCATGACCTCAAGATCAAGAGCGGAATACATTCGTACTTAAGTTAAGGGTTTTCCACCCGAACCTCCATTTTCATTCAGGTTACTTTCATTGTCTAAATACCTCAATGAAATTCTTATGTATTATTATGTACACCTCATAAATTCTGTGTGAGTATTCTATATGTGTTCACCAACCAGAATACTTCTTTATTTTATGGATAGTTACACATTTTAAAAAGAACTTTCAAAATTGTTTCCAAAATACAAGCCCAATTCAAGGGAATTTCTCAAATTCTTAACTATTTTCAAGGGAACTTTATAATATATTTTTTGAAACCATTATCTTTATAAAATCAATCATTTTATTATGAAAATACTATCTTAATTCACTTCTAGTTTTATACAAAGATTTTTCTAAAATAAATCTTTTTTTCAAAGTAAAAGAGTATTTATCTCAAGAATTACTCGAAGATTTTATAAGAGTATCTTCATTTATTTCAACAATATTGTTGATTATTATGTATTATTGGGAATAATATTTCATGTAATAATATACCATATTAAAATTAATGGTTTGTTATTATTATTTCTGTGGATGTACTATATTAAAACTATTCACCAATTTACTTCGAATGGTTAGTGTTTATGCTTAATGTTCAGGGAAAGTTATTTACATTTCATATATTATTTTCAATATGAATGTATATGTTGTTTATATTTGTCCCCTTTAATATTATAAATTCATTGGAAATATTAAGTTTCATTTGGGGCCCACTATAGCCTATCGGTGCATTGGTAGGTCTCATGAGACAAACTACGATATTGGTGCAAGGCCTTGAAAAAATGATTATTTATGGTCTTGGTGCGAGGCCTCGAAGGTATGGTTATGATGTACCACATTATGCATTACCTCATTATTAAAATAGTATTGATGGTTCATGTGTTTATTCGATTAGTAAAATACCCATGATTATGGCATTATTTAGTCATCTCTTATTCCTGCCATAATGTGTTCAAGTTTTTGTTAAAGGCATATGTTTTTAGTTATTTAACATGCATAATGTTTATGTTTATGATATCTTATATTGTTTTTCTTACCCTTACTGAGCGTTTGAGCTCACCCCTTTCTTATGTTTCATTTTCCTAGGACACTAATAGGTATAATATGAATGAAAAACTGAAATAACCTAGGAGTTATGGATTTTTTCAAAGGAGCTTTTATGTTGTATTTATTTTCAAGTTGTAATGTTGAACCTATGTATGCATATGGTTTTAAAAAACTACTAAACTACTCGGTCCTTCAAAATTTGATTCCTTGTAATCATTCCAATGTAATTAAATAAGGTACTAACTCCGGGCAATTGGGGTCGGGTCCTTACAATGTATCTCTCCTAAGGAAGTGCATACCTAATCCTTTGCATGTAATAAAACCATAGGTCATACCACTAGAGAAAGATATTTATTATGAAGATAAAATAGTATATATTCAATATCAAAGAGATAAATTTCTATAAAACAAGACCACTCACCTGGTTAAAGTTTTGTGGCGAAACCACTAATTTGAGTAAGCTATATAGGAACCTAAGGATGTGATGAGGAAGAGGTATCCTAGTCTATTTATATCTAAGTGATGGATTTAAAGGGTGAAATTCATTTTAAGGGGGTATAATGTAATACCCAAATATTTTATGGTATGTCTCTTTTTAAATAAATTTAATCCCTTCGATATCCTACTTTTCATAGAACAACGAGCATAAATGAACTCTAAAATATTATTATTTAAACATGACCATTATAACCTAGTCGTTAAATTGGTGGGAATAAATAGTATTAACCACATTATAAAATATATAATTTTTTAACTCACTGTTAATATATTAATTTATTATTAGGAAATAAACACAAAATTTTTAGTAAAGATATTTTTTTCTTCAAAAATATATTTTCTTCAAAAATCAATTTTTATTACTTTCTATGAGAAAATAAATATAACTAATTTTTGAAAATTTTAAAAATTTATTTGATAAAATGAACATCATTTTTGGATTTAATGTGTCAAAATTATCTTAGGATGAATTTTTGAGAATCTTTTGAAAAGATTAATTTTTCATTTAATAGTGAAATAATACCGATTTTTTTGTAAAAATGTCATTTATTTTCAATAAATTAAGAAATTTAAAAGACCCATTATTTTTTGAATATGGTTTCAATAAACATAAGTAATATTTAGTTATATTTCATCCACTTAAATTTCTTTGAATCAACTTTATATTGTATTTTAGAATAAGTTTCTTTTTGGGATTAAAAATGGATTTTTTCTGAAAACTGTTAAAGTGCATAATGTTTTAGGACCAAAAGGGGATTAGATACCCTAATAGGGGGTGAATTGGGATATGGATATTATTTTAAAACTTCTTCCTACCCCACTATAAATTTACCTCTTTATTATGAGTGTTTCTTCTTTTTCTATTTAATGTTAATTTTGATCTTATCCTTTCCCAGTTTATCTAATGATTATGCACAAAAAGTAAAGAAACAAAGCAAGAACAAGGACACGCATATTTTTACTTGGTTCACCCTCACTGGGATACAACTAAGGAGTATACAATTATAATTTTTTGATGTACCAAATCCACTAAATCTCCCTATTAGTACAAGGTTCAGGCTAGATAACTTCTTTGTTTGGGCTCACTACCCTACAATATTTAGGGATGGATCATTGCTTCCTAAGGGTCACTTGATATATTTTTCCTTTGATGGCTCACTACTAGTGAAAAGGATCACCTTATTCCTCTTCCTTTTCTCACTGCTCTATAAAGGATTCATACGCAGTTTATGGACATGTATATCCCTTCATTAGCATCATTGAATGAATCCTCAATTGTATATACATGCTCTATTGAAGATATTTATGGGATGATCCTTAAATTATGTGAAAACACCTTGATGCAGCACTTCCACTTTCCAAATACCTAGAACAAACTTCACTTTTCTATCGACACAACAATTATAAACTCAAACTTTGGAAAGATCTCTAATAGATTTCAATTATTCCTTTAATTTTATTAGATGTAGCATTGAATAAAATCCTTCTATAAGTATTGTAGAATGGTGAAGATCCTCTATCTTATTATTCTTCTTCTTCTAAATTTGTATATGATAATGATATTACTCATAGGGTAATACTGGCACATATCTCATTACATAAGACTCTAGTGTGATACCCCTATGCGAGGCCCTAGAACGTAACCCCTTGCATGATATCTTGATGTGTAAACCCTTACATGATATCTTGGTATGTAACCCCTTTCACAAGATCTTGACATGTAACCCTTTACATAATATCCTGATGTGTAACCCCTTGAACAATATCTTGGTGTGTAACCTCTTGCATGAGATCCTAATGTGTAACCCCTTGTGTGAGATCAGGTGCGAGATCCTAGAGAATAACCCTTTTACATGATCCTATTGCATCACCCTTGTGCAAGATCCTATAACGAGACCCCTACATGAGATCCTAGTGTGAGACCCTTGTGTGATACCCTTGCACAAGATCCTAGCATGATATTCTAGCATGAGATCTTGGCGCGTAACCCTTGTGTGAGATCTTGGAATGATACCCTTATTCAGATCATGTGAATTTCAAGACTTGGTTCAGATAATGTGCATCATATGAATTTGTTCAGATCATGCACATTGAAAAACATTTTTCAGTTAATGTGCATTGTGAGACTTTATTCATATCATGTGTATCATGACATTCCAATGAAAGACTCCATTCTGATCATGCAAAACACTTACATGATTTCAATCATGTATACTTCTTCGCATCATATGAAACCCCTTATCCGGACATTTCTTCATATAGTTATTTTAATAAAAACTTCATCACCTCTAATGGATGGGGAATTGGGTATTTATAGGCAATAGTACAATGCCTTAACTTCAAAAATCACATACAACCGTCCATTCCACCACCTCATTAATCACCATCATGCGCTTTGTGTGATCCCATTGTGAGATCAATTAACAATCATGTGGTGGTCAGTAATATTTTCTTCCAATGCTTTGAGTGATCCATTGTGAGATCCAAATACAATCTGGAGTGCTTTGTGGGATCCCATTACCAGATCCAAGGAAAATCATGTGTCCAGTTCCATTTTCTTCTCACACTTTGCATGACCCCATCATAAGATCAAATGAAAATCATGAGGTGTCAATGAAATTTTCTTCAAGCGCTTCATGAGATATTATTTCAAGATCCATGTATAGTCATGACTTGTCATCATGTACTTCGTGTGATCTCTCTATGAGATCCTTTGATAATCATTCTTTATTAACATGCACTTCGTGTGATCTATTTGTGAGATCATTTGATATTCATGTAGAATCTTTAAGCGTTTTTCATGATCTCGATGTGAGATCATATGAAAAAATTTTGGCACTTCATGAGATCATATCAGACAACTCACGCTTTGTAAGATCAGTTCATACATTTGAGCTTTGTGAGATCAGTTCAGACATTCGCGCTCCACGTGATTAGTTCTAAAATTCACACTTCTGTAAGGTCACACATTTTTCACTTTCGCAAGTTCAGAAATTTCATTCTTGTGTGATATCGTACATTTTTTCCTTTTATGAGATCATACATTTCGCTCTTCTATGAGATTAGGCATTTTATGCTTGTGTGAGATCAAATGCTTTACGCTTTTTCGAGATCATACATTTCACGCTTCTATGAGATCATACATTCATTCTCACTCTTCATACCTTCTTTGAAATCTAGCCTTTTTAACAACCAAAAACATTGTCAACAAACACAATCAACCCAAAATCACTATCGATGGTATTTTTTCCAACAATATCCCCCTTTGGGTTTGTTGAAAATACTTATAATCTTCAAGAACCAACTTGTTGACATATCATGTGCATGAGAAACAATTTTCATTCTACAACACCAGATAGTGATCAAGGACTTACTTAACATGTACTCTAAGCCCACATGGGTCAAGCTTGGCATGAGAAACAAGAGTAACATGCAATTTTCATCGATGAATCACTTCATTCTCAAACCTTACATTGGAAACCTTCTAGACACCAAAATATATAACAAGATCATCCTTCAAGATCACTTCTTAACCCGCACATGTATGTTTCTTACATAATGAACCCACAAGACACTTATTTACATGATTATTCTATGTTGATAGACTAGTTTTAGCATATTTATATTTAATGCTCCCCCTATTTCACTACTCCCTCTATGAGCTTCTCCCCCTTTATTGATTAAGATATTTTCTCCCCATTTGTAAATGAACCTAAAGGTCATTTCTTTGTGGTCTATAGTATGGTAAATAATACATATTGGTATATAGGGGAGAACACATCATACCTTAGGGAGAGGGGGTTCCACATCCACACTATTCAAATGGGGGAGTCAAATAAAATACAAGAGTCAGTTGATCCTATTCAATTTCTTATTTGGGTGAGGCCTTCTTTAGGATGTCTGCAACCCATAGTTCAATAGGCACATACTCCGACTACACATTCCCATTCTCTACTTCTTCTTGATAAAGTTATATTTTATTTCAATGTGTGTGTCTTTTCATAAAAAATGGATTGGATTTTTTCTAAGATTTATATCACATGAATTATCACAGTGGATTCTAATTAAGGAACTCACTTCAATCTCCCCCTTTCTTAGCGAATTCAATAGAGGAATTGTTCATTTATGAATTTACTCCCCCTTTTGGTCATGAATTTATTCTTCACACATGAGACACAATAGGTTGACATCCAAGACCACCTGGCTATGTCAACTATTTTCAATTTCACCTTTTACTCTATTTATCAACTTCAGATTGAAACTTTGATTATTTTAGTTATTTTCAATATTAGAGTCATATTCTTCATTATACCTATACACTACTTAAAGATTTTTAGAAAGTAAAATTAACACATGGAATTGAGTCATTGAAAAATCCTATAAGCCAACTAATTCAGAACTTTTTGTAGGAAACAATAGTTTAAGCCAATAAATTCCAATGATCTCCATGTCACTCACTTACTTCCATGGATTCTAACAACATGAATTTCCTCAATTCTTCAAAGAACTCTATTTTTAGATGAGGCTATATCGCTTAGAGTGATTATCACCATGTCTCCCTGAATACCTATAACTTTGGGCTGATATAGATCATTAATGTCAATTATTGATCTGAATTTAGATGTTGAATATCTCTTCAGAATGGGGATATTATTTTTTGGGAATGTTGTTGATTTTCTATAACAGGTTCTTGGTATCCTAAAAATAGTCTGTTGATACAACATTTTTAGAATAAAATAGATAATAATGAAATTCATGAATGTTGATGCTTCCCCCCAAATTGATCTTCTCTCAGTGGATAAATAACACTTGAACTAAGGCATAATACCAATGGTTGAATATTCAATGCGACTTTGAACAACTGGATCATTTAGGTATGGATTCAATAGCTCTTTAGTTTCACATCAAGATCTTTATCATATAATATCCCTTTTCCACAATACACATCTTCCATATACATATTTGAAATATAAAGTTGTTATGGAACACCACTTTATTGAATCTAATACCATATGTGGATTTAAGGAGTTTGTATTCTTCTTGTCTCATGTATCTCCATTCAACTTATGAACCTATCCACTTTAGGCACATACACACCCCATGGATTGTATCTCCCCCTTAGTCCTGCACAACATCTAGTAGATATTTGAAACATTTAACACATAGGGAGAGGGGTACCTTCAAAATCCTCAAGTAGAGGATTGTGGTCAGTTTTAATTAACCAACCCTTTGATATTCTCTTTCAAGCCAGTGTACTGTTTATGTGTTTGTTCCTACTACTCATCCAACTTCAACTATTCTGGCCATATAACTAGAAATTTTGTACCTTCATGCTCAGAATTCTTTTGATATGTAAGTTATATAGATTTGGAATTTATCAAAATTTGAGGTTTATACCCACTAGTACAAATTTATTTCTTTGATACTCCACTTATGCACCATATTACATGATTCTTTCTCTGAGTAGAAATATTTCCATTGATCAACTACTATTTCTTATTCCTCCATTAGAGGGATATTTCTCTTGAATTCACTATATATTTGTGGTATAACATGTGAATTTTTTTAGTAATTATTTGTTCAATTTTATTTTATCTTTTATCTGAGCCAACTCACCCTTATGTGTCGAGAGTGAGTATTTCACTAAACATATGTTCTTCGTACTTACAACTGGAGTAGCTCCTCCCTTTTTCCTCCAGGATCGTTCACATTCCTTCTAATAGAGATGTTGTGAGTGTAAGAGAGTAGGTTCATGGTACACCTTTATTTTATCTCCTTGTGTTTCTTTTGATACATTAAACCAATTTTTCACCTTATAAGGTTGTCTTCTAGTATATGATTTTTTTTTATACACCACTGGAGTTAGAGATCTTCTTTCAAGTTCCTTTTACTTCCCTATATTCTTACAGTAGTAATATCTTGCTAAATTCCCATTATTAGAATGTATAAAACATATCTCATTAGAAACATAACTCACATCATCATTTCTCGGTTGAGATGTTGATACAACTATATTTCTTCTTCTGACATTGAGCCCTTGGGATTCTTGACACATACTCATGGTGTATCCCAGTTTTCCACAATAGTAGTAATTAATTCCTACTTTATTCTAAGTGAATCTTCTTTAAAATTTCTTAATAATCTTATACTTATTCTCATATTTAGAAATATTTATGTCTTCATATCATGAAATATATTCCAAAGCCTCAAAAAATACTTGAAATATACCCATGCATCCCACAGAAATAGAACATGTTTTCATTAGTTCTTATAAAAGCCTTCTTAGGTTTATTTCCATAACCTATAGGGTTTTTCCTATTTTTGGAACTATTCACATCTCTCTTTATCTCATACATGAGATAGGGTTCACCATATCCAATACCATATTTTTCAAACTACATGGCCTTTAGGGTGAGATAATCATTTCATGTTTTTCCTCTGAATTGGAATATTTTCTTTTAATTTCATTATTACCTGTTGAAGGATAGTAAAATAATAAATGTAAATCATACTTCAATTTAGGATTTCATTTGACATTAGATAGATCCACTTATTTCTTGATTGATTCTATCTATTCTATTAGTTGTTGAATCTTCTTGTCCCTAGATTCAAGTTGGGAAATAAGTTCTCTCTGGAAAGTCTTTCCACTAGTCATCTCATCTTCCAATTCTTTGGATAGCTTATCCACCAGATCACTTAGCTCATTTATTTTAGAATTAATCTGAGAAAAAAATCATTAAATCATGCATTCTCTTATTGTAGACTTTGATTCTCCAATACCAGTCTTGATATATGTGTCACGAGATCATCATTATAGCTTTCAAATTATAAATTTATTTTGATTTCATATTCATTCCCTTGAAATTAGATTTTATTTTTTCTATCTCTGTAGACATCAATTGCAGTTCTTCAGCATGGGAATCATTATTATCCATTATATTTGTGGCCACTTATACAAGTCTTTTATTTAAACTTTTTAGCTTGTTGACTTCAATTTCATTAACTTAGATACCAATATCTTGAGACTTATTTTATTCTTTTAATTTCTAATCCAATTCCTTTATCACATGGAAAAATTCCACTTTTTTCCTTCTTGTAATTTCTTCATTATCAATAGTTACAATATCACATGGAATGTCAGGTTCTTCACTCATTACATTAGCATCATTGAGTGAGTAAATAGTTTCATTGTAGGATTCATCCAAATATTTATTGAGTACATCATTGGTTTCCTTCAACTTTATCACTCTTTTTTCATAAACACTATAACACTAAGGAATTCCACCATACTTTTTCTTATTCTTTGAAGTTATTCCCTTTTCCATGACTCAACGAAATAAGAGTAGACTAAAACTTCAATTTCAACAATCAAATAAAAATTGTCATAGAAAAAAAATCCAACAAAAGCAACCTACGATCTGATACCAACACTACAAAAAAATGACTTATACCAACAGAACTTTATTGACAGATACTATATCTGTTGGTAAAAATGAGCAATTCAAATAGATATTAACTTTTATTGATATTGATTTTAAGTACCAATACTTATTTTTACCAATGAATATATCTGTTGGTATTTATCATTTAACACCAACATATCTTTTTCCAACAGTTAAATCTATTGCTTTATCATACCAATACCAACATTTTTTTACCAAAACTTGAATCTATTATTAATAATAAATATTACCAACAAATATTCTATCATCAATAAAATATGTTACAATAAATCATTCAAGGATAATAACCAATTAATATATAGAAATTTTTTATGTAGATTATTATTTTTATGACCAAAGACAATTTTTACTTTTAGAAGTTTTATAAAAAATAGCTCATTAATAATGCATATATTTTCTATTGTTTCTCATTTAATAAACATTTAAATACCTTTCATAAAATTTTAAAATCATTACGATATTTGAATTTAATAAAAATAATAAATAAAAACATGGTAATCAATAAAAAAATAAACATAATTGAAACATAAGTAATTAATAATTGATAATCACATATTGATAATTTATTTTATATTATAAAACAAAAATATTAATTTTTATAAAATTTTATATTCATTATATAATAGTAAATTAAGTAATCATTAATTAGTATTTACAAATTAATTTTTTATATAATATATTATTGAATATTATATTTATTTCATTTTATGAAATTAATAAATTTTCTATGTACATATATTTTTATAAATTAATAATTTATATATTATATTTACAAAAATAATGATTTATATATTATACTTATAACTTTATAATTTATATAATATATTATTATATATTATATTTATTTTAATTTTACAAATTAATCTATCAGCTACAATCCACACCCAGACCCAGTTGCGCCACAGTCGCTTGAGTTAGGGTCTCAATCGCTCGAGTCTAGGTCTCGATTCCTGCTCGGGTCTAGGTCTCGATTCCTTATTAACTTCAATAACCATGCTTTCCTCGGATTCAAAGCTTCGCTTTAATTCACCTGTGCGCATGCTGGATATGTTGTGTTCCCTAATATTCATTGCGGGAGTTTCCATTCGGATTCACCTCTATTATTCAATCCACCTGCAAAATCCACCCTACACACGAGAAATGTCCTTCCTTCCCCAATCATCAGGGTGGACGTTCCCGTGACATAGTCCATTTTTGCTCCCCATAAGGTACCATGAAAACCCTAAACTCTCTGATTTTTGTTGATTAGTATCCACTTCCCATGGCTTAGGATTTGTTTGTGATTTGATTCATTTCATAATATCTTTCTCATTTCTGTAAGTGTTTCTCTACTACCCACCCTCTATCGTCCCATCTTCTACTGCACGATAGGTAATTTTTATTTAAGTTGTTAGTTTATTCCATTTCCCTAAAAAATCTGATGAATCAAATGAAAAATCAATATTAAATTTTAGTTTATTGAATTTCATAGTTGGAAGTTTCTTGTATTAGTTTCCATGTTAATCAATCTTACTATCTATATTAAATTGTAATAAGATTTAGCCAAAATATGTTTCTTTATTGTGTTTAATTGATTGAAAATTGAATAATATATAGGAAATTCCTAATGAGTGTTATTCACCATAGCCTTTAAGTTCAACATAGCCTTGGAGTTCTTCCCAATAGTAGTGACCCAACCAAATTCATTTTGAGTTAGATTCAAAGAGTGTTATTCACTATAGCCTTTGAGTTCTGCCCAATAGTAGTGACCAGGCCAGCTTCATTTTGAGGTAGATTCAAAGAGGCCTAGATATGATTTATTCTTTTTATGAACCAGCTGTATAAAAACAGAATGTAAATAAATTACAAGTTAGTTCAAATCCAAATATTAAGGATGGAATAGTGCATACCTAGAGGAAAAACACAGATATGATTTATTGTTAGAAGTTCCTAAGAAAGATGGATGACCTAATATTTATTATCGTAGATCCATAATGGATCACTAATCATGAATAACCAGCATAGATATGGTATTCATCATCAATATAGATGTTATGTTTTACACCCCATATGATATTTCATTCAAACTTGTGAATCTTAGACACACTGACAACATAAATGGTTTTTCAGCTATTAAATTAGGTTTTTCATTCATATATAAATGCTACCATTTACAACTAAATTTTTATCCTTGTCCTTAAAACCTAATTCAAACATAGAAGCTTAAATTTACACTACACTAAATTCATCTATTGAATTGGTTTTACATTTCAATAAATTGAATGAATACTTTAGTAGATAACCAAACATGTCGTAATGAAGGAAAATGATATGACACCTCCCTTATTTATTCTTGAAGGAAAAATAATCCATCACGCGAGGGATATATAAACATGGAATAAGTCAGTAGTGAAGAAGTAGATACTATCTAGAATTTTTATGTATTTCTTAAATCAAGAAACTTCAACCACTCCAGTTTTATGCATTCATCTCTATCTTTTATTTTGATTTTCTAAAAACCAGGAATATGTTTTGATCTTATTAATTTAATATTTTCTTCTTTTTTCATTATTTAATTATTCTTGGTATTGTATTGAAGTTAGGTCCTCTTCATAAGGACTATACTTTTTGGCCGCTCTACTAGAAAACAATCCTATTGTCTTTTCCTTCCTCAATATAGGAGGAAACCAAACTGGGCTTCATATCTGTTACTCTGCAGTTCTTTTGCATGATGGTGGTGAGTCATTTATTATCTTAGCTCCATAATGAATCACTGCTGATGCGTAACTATGATAGATAGGGTATTCATCACTAACTTAGATTATATGTTGTACACCACATATGATATTTCATTCAAACTTGTAAATCTTAGCCACACAGACAACATACGTGATTTTTCAGCTATTGAATTAGGTTTTCCATTCAAACATAGATGCTATGGTTTACAACTGAATTTGTAACTCTATCCTTAATGCCTGATTGAAACATAGAAGCTAAAGTTTACACTACACTAAATTCGGATATTGAATTAGTTTTACATTGCACTGAATTGAATGAGTAGCCAAACAAATAGGTTGTAACGAAGGAAAATGATATGACACCTCCCTTATTTATTATTGAAGGAAAAATAAGCCATCATGCGAGGGACACATGAACATGGAATCAGTCAGTAGTGAAGAAGTTGATAATATCTGGAAGCTTCTATGTCTTTATTAAATCAAGAAACTTCAACCACTCACATTTTATGCATTCATCTCTATCTTTTAGTTCGATTTTCTAAAAACCAGGAATCTTTTATGATCTTATTAGTTTAATTTTTTCTTCATTTTTCATTATTTAATCATTTGTGTTATTGTATTGAAGTTTGGTTCTCTTCATACGAACCATCTTTTGTGGCTGCTCTACCAGAAAATAGGCTCATTGTCTTCTCCTTCCTCAATATATGAGGTAACCAAACTGGGATTCATATCTGTTACTCTACAGTTCTTTTGAATGATACTGGTGAGTCATTTCAACTGAACTAGGCTTCATATGGGGTGTGCATATGAATTCAGTTTTTCATCCAGCTATTGAAATGATAGAGTTACATGGTCCACCTTAGATGCTAAGGTTTACATTACACTAATTTGGTGATATGGGTTTTCAATAGCTGAATGAAAAACCTAATTCAACATCTGAATTAAATTGCACTAAATTAAATAACTATATCCTTCAATAAAACTTAGATGCTAACATTTTTCATTCAAACTTTAGCTGCTATGGTTTTTCATCTAAGATATTGAATTTATTGTACACTAATGCATGATATAAACTTAAATTGTATGTGGTGTACATCATAGTATCTACATTTGAATGAAAAACCTTAGGGGTTAATGATATAGTTACATTGCACTAAGTGGTTTTCAACTCAAATTTGTTTTCTATCCTATCTTTGTAACTTCATCCTTAATGCATAAGGGTTTTCATTACACTAATTTTTTTTCAGCTATTGAATTTTTTGTCATTCTCAATTGAAAAGTAGTTTCTTTTTAAATTGAAAGGTGATTTACTAGATTATAGAATTTAATACAGTGTTACTAGATTATATAATTTTGAGTTATGTGTGATTCTTAATTGAAATCAGTGTTATTCTCAATGGTTTGTGGTCATAGGTTAGATAATCTTATTATTATTTTCATATCATGCATTGTTTTTTCAGTTTTTTTGGTACTAGTTATCTTCAATAAATGTAGTCACTAGTATTTTTTTTACAGTCATTGGTTCTTTTAGAAATTTTTCTATTGTTGTGCTCATTGGTTATTTTTATATCATGTGTTGTGAAAGTTGTGGTTATTGATTATATATTCATTTTTTGGTCATTGGATGGATTATCTTCTGGTTGTAGTTGGATTATCTTCTAGTTGTTGTTTTTATAGGTTATATAATCCTCTTGTTGTTTTCATCGAGTGGTATTTTTGACCGTGGCTTTATTGGATTCTACCATGACTGGTAAATTGACTCTACCCATAAATGATGTCTCTCTATTAGTCAATTATAGGGGTCTCACTCTGATAATAAATGATGTTTTTTGTTTAATTGATGCTGATAGGTACAAACCACTTTCAACATACTCATGGACTTGTGACTTCATCCATGTTTCCAACATCAATTCATTCATTAAGTATACAGTTTTTGGTAAGAGCAGGTATGCCTATTTCATAATTCATTGCTTCTTCAAAGTGTTTCTATGTTAAACATTTTCCAAAACCAAACAATTCCTAATTTCAACTCATTTGTAGTGGAGTGATTATTATTTTTTGTTGAAAATGTAGCCTAGTGGACCTGATGTTGGAGATAGACTGAATGCAACGGCTGAAGGAGACTGCGGTTGTTTGGGACTCTTCCGAAGTCATTATCACAGTTGGCCGCATCGCATGTGCTGTATAGTGGACTATTGCCACACATGAAATGGAACCCATATCGCATGGATGGGAGATGATTCTGGTTTCATTAAAAAAATGGAAGCTCCCATGAGAATCTCAAATAACAAAAATATAGGTAGTTGTTTCTTCCTCCAATGTATCATTTGTCCCCATGCTGTAAAAGCATAATTTTGAAATGTTCATAAACAAGTAAACTGTATTGGACTAATCAACATTATTGTTGCGATATTGTTAATATTTTAGCGATTTATAACTGATCCTATAGTAAATTTATAGAATTTATTTGAAATTTATTAATTCTTTTAAATGAACTCGTGTTTGACTATTTGATGATTTATATGCATCTTTTTGTTGCAGTGTGTGATAAGGTATGAACTGCTTCATTTGGGGATTTGCATATAGGAGTGGTGAAAAACGACAGTGACAACTGTCTCACAATTTCCTGCTTCCATCCACAAGTACATGTGCAAGAAATAGGACCTCCATACAATGTAAAGGGACTTTCTTGGTGATCCTCAATAGTAACAACCATCTCAAAAGAATCTACTTCCACCCACAAGTACAACTATAAGAAAAGGGACCTACAAGAAAGGGGGGACATGGGGAAAATGCTTACATTCGTCGATCTCGTTGTCAGTGTGAACCATGATAGTGACATCCAATGTATAAGAGATAGATTGCATATGAACATGTTTTCGAATTATGTTTGAACATGTTATTTCAAATAAATCCACATTTTGTTGGAGTTTCATATAATATAATTTTATAATTATTATATAGAAAATTTATTATATATAATTATATTAATAAATGTAATATAATTTTTTAGCAACAAATATTGGAATACTCGTGCATAATATTTTATTTTAAAAGTAATTTACAAATAGATATTAATTGTTGGTATTGCTTATAATATTATTAACAATGTTACTGATGAAAAGATAAATGTTGGTGATAATATTACCAACAGATAAATTTATCATATGAATCTTTTGTTAGACATTTTATCCAACATATATATTATTTGTTGGTATTATTATAATTAAAACAGAGCTATTTTATCTATCGCAATAACAATTAGCGACAGAGTTTTTACCAAAAGTTTAGTGACAGGATAATTTTTGTTGGTAAAACGTTTTACCAACAGAAAATACATTTTTACCAACAGATATACCCTTGTTGGAAAAATCTAATTATTTTGTAGTGCAATTTTTAGGCCCAAAAGGGGCTTAAATACCCTAGGGGGTAAATGAGGGTATAGATATTCTTTTCAAACTCCTTATTGTCCCACTAGATCTTGACCTCTTTATTATGAGGGTAATTTATTTTTCTCTTTAATGTTAATGTTGATCTTATCATTTCCCAGTTTATCTAATGATGATACAAAAAAGTTAAAGAAATAAATCAATCATAAGGACACACATATTTTTACTTGGTCCATCCTCACTAGGCTACATACAAGGAGCATACAACGTCAATGTGTCTATGTACTAAATCCACTAAAGATCACTACTAGTACAAGGTTCGTGCTAGATAACTTCTATGCCTATTCTCACCACCTTATAGGATTTAAGGACATATCACTTCTTCCCAAGAGTTACTCCCAATATCTTTTCATTTATGGCTCACTACCAGTGGAAAGGATCACCTTATTCCTCTTCCTTTTCTCACTACTTATAAAAGGATTTATACATAGTTTATGGAGATATAGGTCCCTTTATTAGCATCATTTAATTCATCCTCAATTGTAGATAGATTCTCTATTAAATTTATTTCTGGGCTACTTCTACACTTCTATGAAAACACCTTGATGCAACACTTCCACTTTCCATACACCTAAAACAAAATTCAATTTTTTGTAGAAACAAAAATTAAGAACTTAAAATATGGTGGGATATCCAATGTATGCCAAGTATTCCTTTCACTACCTTAGATGTAGAAGTTAATAAACCCCTTATACAAGTATTTTCAAATGGTTTATATCCTATGTTTTCTTTTTATTCTTATTCTTTTTATGAATTTGGATATGACAATGATATTAATCATAGGGTAATGCTAGAATGTATATCATTGTACAATACTCTAGTGCGATACGCCTGTGCGATACCATGGTGCATAACCCCTTATGAGAGATCATGATGTGTAACCCCTTATGTGAGATCCTGGTATGTAACCCCTTGTGCTAGATCCTAGCGCATAACCCTTTAAGAGAGATCCTGACGTGTAACCCCTTGCATGAGTTCCTAGCATGTAACCCATTGTGTGAGATCCTGACACATGACCTATAGTGACCCTATACTTTTACACATATTATTACATGATTTTAATCATAAATAACCATCAAATTATAAGATAAGTATAATAAAGCCTAGTTTCTTTGGATGATTAGGTACATAAAAATAAAAACATGGAAATGGAATAAAACGTCTTTATTTTAATCATCCATAAAGAGATACTAACTTTCATTGAGCTTCTATATCTACATAGAATAACCTAGGGAATACATGAACAAAAGGGATGAGTTAGGAAGCCCATTAAGGGTATAAACATAGGAATAAAGAAAAACACATGGGTCAAAAGGCATAACATGATGACATAAAAAGGTATGGAACATGAATAAATATAAGGAAGCATAAAATGTAGAGCATGGGGAAATGTAATCATGGAATCATAGGAATGTGGAAACAACACATAACATGACATAAGCATGAGTCAAGGCTAACTTCCAAGACCATTGAACATGGAGAACAAAGTCCCGTAAAGGAATCAGGTTCACTCTCTGTCCCAATATGACATCTCATGAGACTAAACATTACCCAATAAATTGGAGAGATATCTAGTAACAACCATAATAACATTTTTGTGAATATTTTTTCCACATGAATAATCATACATAAGGAATCAAACATATACATAAGGTTTTTCCATGGAAACAATTGGGCATCATAATCATCTTAAAAGGCGTAACAAAAGGGAATATCATAATGTTGTCCATGAAAGAATGGATTTAAATAATACATGGAAATTCATAAGGTAAAATAGGCATATATCATGATAATTTATGTCAAAATTAAGTGAAAACATGTAAAAAGAGTGTTTAAGAAACTTTATAAATAAAACATTTTAGTGCGGTTTAAGGAAAAATTAAAGAGCATTTAAAGTGGAAAAGGAATATTTGTTTTCATAAAACTGAAATGAACCAAGAGAGTTTTTTCAAGATAAAATTAGTTATTTTATAAAAATAATGGTGGTTTAAGATAGATTATGGAGTGTACTTGAAAATGGGTAAGAAATTGGGAAGTTCCCTTTAATCGGGCTTGCTTATCAAGAAGATTCGAGAAAAAAACCTTTTTAAAACATGTATTTACCCATCAAAGAAGGATGAACTGATATAGATACATGATTTTAGAACATATAAATAGAATTTTTAAGAATTATATAAAAATAAATAATAATTAAATTTGGTTAAAGAGAGATAAAGCGTAACCCGAAGGAAATATGGATGTTCGGAAATAATCTCTTACCACTTTGCAAACATTCAAACCGTATGCACCATAAAATTAATGATCATGAAATGAAACATTGAATAATGTGAATATAAATAGATTAATTTCATTATACATAAAATGGTAGTATAAATACACCACACACAAAAAATATTGGTGAATAAGGCATATCTCACAGAAACAAAGGTGAGATGAGAAAACTCTTACCTTATGTCCAAAAGTGTTTTTCACTTGAACTTAATATCCTGGATAATAAAATTAAATCCATTAATTACTTAATTAATAAAATTTTATATATTTATTTGATTTATTATAATTTTATTAAGTTAATTTATGGATTTTTAGATGAGTTATAGAGTTCGATTCCATCGTCTGGGAGTGTTCATTTTCTTGGTTTTCATGATTGATTCACTTGTATAAGAGTATGGAGGTTCATATAAAATGATAATAATTATCTAGAATTGAAATTATATGTTATTAAGGATCTTCCAGAATATAAAGTGGTTATATAATTCATTCAATTATATGGTGTGAGGATGAATTATTAGATAAGACAATAGTTATAATCGTTTAGATTATTTCGGTGTCTTTTCGATCATCACGAGCTAGTTTTTTTATTATTTAATATATGTATATAAGTTAGTTACAGAACATAAAAAAAAGTTATAAAATACATTTTAAAAAAAATTTCAACCATAATAATGTTTTTATGTCCATACTTGAAGGTGGTAAAGTAAAATTAAAACTTGTCATCCTCAAAGGTGATAAATCAATACCAAGTGGATGATATTTTTAATTTTAGAATAAAAGGAAGAGGAGAAGAGATTTGATGGTGGGTTTTATATTAACATAATAAAATTATATTATATATAAGATACGGAAATGATCATTCAGGTTTCGACATAGGAGGTGATTAGATTATAATAAAATAAAATAAAGTGAAAGAGGATTTTACCTCTTTAATTCTTCTCCTTGAGAACCTCCTTAGAGAAATTGGATTTGATATTTTTTTTTGAGACCATAACCTCCTATAAATTAGTAAGAGTCTAGAGAATAGGATTGGGAAGATTATTGGGTAGAAATTGGACAATATTCAAGACTTAAGAGGTGTGAGGATAAGAGGTGGTGAGGGTGGTATTTATAGTGGAAAAGAGGGGTGTTTTTTATTATTTTAATCATTTGTTTAATATTTTGGATCAAGACAAGAAATAGTGTGAATTCTTATGACTAATTATAGTAACTAGTGCATGTTAGTTTGAACCAAAGGTGTTTACATCATCAAAACATCATCCATGACTCAATAATTCATGTATTTAGCTTATACCATAAATTACAGTATTTCACTATTCACCAAAAAATCAACTTTTTATAAAAAAATACAAAAATTCACCCCTATCATTTTTTGACTTGTAGAATTAAAAAATAAACTCTATTTTATTAAAATAATTTTATAAATATGATAAATTTAATTTTTAAGTAAAATCATCATTTATTTGAAAAATACCAATTTTAAAATTATAACTGATTTTATAACACTTTGAAAAATTAATTAAGGTCTCATAAAATTACCTTATAATAATAAGGCAACAAAATATTAATCTATTAATCTATTTTTTGAAAATAAATTTTATTTTAAGTCATTATATTAATTATAATATAGTAAATAAACATTTTAGTTTCATAAAAAATACCAATGCTTAATTTATCATTTTCAAATTATTTATTTACTTGTACTATGATATAATTATATCATATTTTCATTAAGATGCCTAAATTTTATTTATAATTACATTAGTGAGTTTACTATTCCATTGGATGGTTTACTATTCATAAGAGTCGTATTACTATTTCAAAGGTCAAGTTGTTATTCTATTAGTATTGGTTTCTTAATTTCTGAAAAAGCCTCTTATTTCATTTATTCTTCATTTATAAAGATTTTTTTGTGTTATTTATGTGATTTTATGTGATTTATACTATATGAAATAATTATAAGAAGTTAAATTTCATTGATAGAATTATGGTTCATTACATAACCTCTTGCATGAGATCCTAGTGCAAGACCCTGGCATGTAACCCTTCTGTGATATCCTAGCACATCACCCTTGCGCGAGACCCTTGCACGAGATCTTGGATTGAGACCATAGAATGAGATCCTAATGCTTAACCCTTGCATGAGATCCTAGAGTGAGACCCTAATTCAAATTATGTGCATCTTGAGACTTGGTTCAGATAATGCACATCACAAGACTTTGTTCATATCATACGCATCACAAGACTTTATTTAGATCATGCGCATCGTGAGACTTTATTCAGATCATGTGCATCGTAAGATTCCAGCGCAAGACTTCATTATGCTCATGCAAAACACTTACATGATGTTAATCGCATATAATCTTTCATATCATGCAAAACCCCTTCTCCAAACATTGCTTCAGATAATTCTTTTTAGAAAAACATTGTTACCACTTATGAATGGGTCATTGAGTATTTATAGGTGAGATTCCACCACCTTAACTCCATAAATTGCAGACAGTAGTCCATTCCACCACCTTATCAATCACTAGAACACACTTTTTGTGATCCCATCATGATGTCAATTGACAATCATGTGGTGGACAACAATATTGTCTTCTAGTGATTTTCTTGATCAATTTTGAGATCCAAAGACAATCCTCAGCGATTCGTGAGATCTCATCATGAGATAAAAATACAATCATGTGGACAATTTCATTGTCTTATTATGCTTTGTGTGACCCCATAATAAGATCAAATGACAATCATGTAGTGTTAGTAACATTTCCTTCAAGTTCTTCATGAGATCCAAGGACAATCATGCTTTTTCATCAAGTGCTTCGCGTGATATCTCCATGAGATCCTTTGATAATAATGATTTGTCATCATGTTATTTGTGTGATATCTCTGTGAGATCCTTTGATAGGGATTTTTAATCTTTAAGTGCTTCATATGATCTTGATGTGAGATCATCTGACAATCATGTAGTGCTTCACAATATTGGATCAGGCAATTCGTGCTCTGCGAGATCAGTTCTTACATTCGTGCTCTATGAGATTAGTTCAGAAATTAGCAATCCACAATATCCGTTTAAACATTCATGCTCCCATGAGTTCACACATTTTATGATTCTACAATATCATACATTTCATGCTTGTGTGAGATCATACATTTCGCACTTGCACGAAATCATACATTTTTCTCTTCTGCGTGATCAGACATTTTGTGCTTATGTGAGATCAGACATTTCACACTTTTGTGAGATCAAATTTTTTTGTTTCCATGAGATAAAACATTAATGATCAATCTTCATGCCTTATTTTAAAACCATACTTTTAAAACAACCTAAAACATTGTCAATAAACACAATCAACCAAAAAGCACTACTGAGAGGGATCTGTGCCAACACAATATTTCTCCCTTTTAATTAATTAAAATAATATCTAATTTGGAATGTTTTAAATGAAATGTATAGATTATATATTATTAAATATTAATTAAGATTCATACAATGATAATTATTATCTATAGCGTAAATATAAAATCATATTTTTATTGAAAAATACACTTCTTGAAAACCTGTTTTTTCATCGCATATGTGGGTTTTTTTAAATATAATTTTTTCAATTATGTGAATTTAATTGGGTAAAATGGATTTAATATTTTAAATAATAAGTTACAAATTATTCTGTAGGGTAATTTTCATTTTTATTCATAAAAAAATTTCCATGGTAAAAAAATATTTACCACAGTATAGGTAAAATAATGAAGCGAGTTAAAGTTAAAAGGTAAAAGCTTAACATACCTAAAAAATACAACTTTAAATGGGTGGTTGATGTGTTTATAGACAATATACTACCTTTAAAACGTTAATTATCAATCTAATTCATTGGAATTGATGCCACCCAAATTTGGTTGCCTTTAAATATAAAGTAATCATTATTTAATCACTCAAAACCACTCCACTGCAAGTATAAATACCACTCTTCACCACACCATTTCTCCTCAAAAGCCTTAAAAATCCTAAAATATCTACCAAAACCTATACTAAAAAATCTTCCCACATAAAAGTGTCTATGTTCCCACAAAAAGACCAATTCCAAAGCCTTTAAGGGATCCTTCAAGGCAAAAGGTAGATTTCTCAACCAACCTCTCTTAATTTCTTTTCTTCTTTTACTTTATCCTCAAATAATTTATCTATAAAGGAGTAATAAATCTAGAATCATGTATTTAATATAATTTTATATTTATAATAGAATATCATATATCCATACTTTTTATTACCTCCTCTTATTTAAACCATTGTCCAAATTATGGAAGTTAACCATCTCTATGGATAATGATTTTTTTGTTTTCCATTATCACCTTCATGGATGGTCATAAAAGTATTATTCTGGTTAAATAAGATTTTAATAGGTATTTTATAAAATATTTCATGTTCTATAACTAATATATAGACATAATAATGAATAAAATGAAACTAGTTTTTGATGGTCGGAAAAAACATCAAATTAAACTAAACATTTATCACTGACATTTTATCAAATGAATCAACCTCATGTAAGAAATAAAAATTATATATGGGGAAATTTAAAATTTTTGAATTTAATTAATACCATTTAATTTCACTTCTGTAGTTTTAATTCCATTTGACAAGAAAATCCATAATTATACAAAAATGAACCAACCATGAAAACCATGAAATGAACGCACTCGTAACATTGAAAATAATGAAATATTATTAATGAATGGGTGGTAAGATGTTATAAAAGTATCACATGAGGTATTATAAATATTATTATAGTTCTTAAATTAATTAATAAATTCTTTAAACATTTATACAAGAGGTTAAAGTACTCAAAACTAAAGGAAAGTGTGAGGTAAGAGTCTCTCATCTCACTTTTTCTTCTATGGGATATATGCCTTATTCACCACTTATTCCTTATGTGTGGTGTATATACTTACCTTGATATATAATATCATGAATATTATTACCTTAATTTTATTCTATATTTCATTTGATAATTATTATTTTTATGGGTCATATGATTCGACTGATTACAAAGTGGTAAGAGAATTTTTAACCCAATTTCTATTTATTGGGTTAACCTTATACTTCATTTATTATGTCATGATATGATTATGTGTGGGATGACTTTTGATTGTCTTATGTTGTATTTCCACTTTTTTTATTTTTATTTACAGTGAATAAACATAATCAAATTAATTTTTACTTCAATGATATGATTTTTATAAGGGATTTTCTTTTATAAATTATCTTTTTAAAGTTTCCCTTAAAACCGTATTTTTCTTCCATGCCCATTTTTTCCTAAAATTTTTTCCAAAATTTTTTTTTACTATTCCCTTGTGATTTTTTAAATTCATTTTTACTCATGTTTTAATTTTTACAAAATGGTTTTAAAGGATTATTTTTTTTATTTTCTAAGTGAAGTTCTTTATGAAGTTTCCAACAAAAATATAGAAGGAATGTTTTTTTAACTTATAAGACATGAGTGGATTTTCTCGCTATCATAATACCTTAAAGGCTTGAATCTTCCTTTACAAGATTATAAGGTTATTTTCAAAGAAAAATTTTTATTTTATAATTTTCTGGAATTTAAAAAATGCTTTCAAAGTATAAAGGATATTCTCCTCAAGAATTATTTCAAGTAATCCCTCAAAAGAATCATTTTTCCATATTAGATAACATTATTTGATGTTACTTATGCTTTACTGGGGTTATGATTCAAAGATATTATTCTTATTCTTTTTATAGATGGTTTATGTTTATATTTTCATGATTTTTATGAATATAGTTTCTTTTCCATGAGTTGTGTTATGATAAAATGTTTATGAAACTCATTTATTTACATGGGTTTGGTTGTGATGGATAACTTATATTCTTGTGGCACACATATGTATGGTTTTCATTATGTGACGAGGGGGACCTATATCTCCCTTCAATGCATTGGGTAAATATGGATAACTCATTAGGTAAATATGTTATTCATGAACCTAATTTCATGTTCACAATTCTATGTATGGACCTGGTTTTCATGTCCAAAATTTTATGTGTGGGCATAGATTTCATATCCATAAGATTATGCATGGACCTGGTTTCATGTCCATAAGTTTATGAAAGGGCACGGTTTCATTTCATTAACTTAATGAGTGAACTTGTTTCTATTTATACACATTCACGATGTTATAATTTTATATGTATGCCACAATTTCATGTTTCATGTCAATGTTACGCTCTTATGGATTATGTTCTTTGATTATTTTATGATTCTTGTATTATGAACTTCTATGATTTATTCCACGTGTCACAAACCAGATCTAGTCACTATCAAAACTGATGCCCAACCCGGTCTATGGCAAGGCCCGAGGGGCGTTCCTGATCCCCATAGGCTGGAACATGTGCCTAGGTATCATAAAAAAAGTGTTTGGGAACGATTTACCCGAATTTAGAAGCATTAAACAACCAAAAAAAATGAATAAACTGAATCTAAAAAATTTGATCCAAACAAGCCTTTAATAAAAATTCAGAACTAAAATACATGGTTTTAGACAAAACCCAAGAGGTCCAAAACTCAAAATTAGCATAAAAATAACTCAAGGGCCACCACACTGAAAGGGTCCATCATCCCCAAGCCTTCTCCACAACACCGCACCAAGAATGGAAGCTAACAACCCAAACCACCGGCACTAAAATATTTGTCCATAATTGCGACAAAGATTACCAATTCTACTTACAACCAATGGTGTAAGTAGAGTGTGATCCTAATCCCAATAGGATTACACCCAAAATATTCCATGTGATAAACATTATAAGATAAAAATCTTGCAAGTTTTCATATATAATAAAAGGTAGCAATAATTTTCTAAATGATGTAACTTTAAATGAAAATAATTTTCAAGGGGGATATTTTAAGGAATGAAAACTTTTAAATAAAATGAAAAATATAATAAATTTTTCATCACAACACACTTTATACCGACGATAAGTATCATATAGTCAATGATCACTAGTCACGGGAACACCCCTAGGCACTAGCTAGCTGTGGGGCCCAAATACCTCATATATCGGTGAAAAGTAACCATAATAAGTATTTTTTATCATGCATGAGACACTATTAGGGAACATACCCATAACCTATTGGTCCACAACATCATCATAATAGTTTAGTTAATGTTTTCATCATTAAACTTGCTACATGAAATAGGGACGAAACCACTTCAGATCACTAACATACTAATACATGTACTCCCACCTAGATACCCAGGTTTCTCTCTTTGTGCTCAATCAAGTTTCACATCTCATAAAATACCATTTGCACATGAAAACTCCATTTCCAAAATGCACACACACAAAAAATCCCACAATCATGTCACGTAACACTCCATTCACATTCAAATTCATTTTAACATCATACTCACACAAAACAGCTCGTAAACATGTTTCACACCCTTCTTACAATTTAATAAAACATTTCAAAAATTAATAAAATGTTATCAAAACGTTTGACATCACCAATAATCATTTTATCTTTCAAAACCCTATTTTAATAGCATACTCCCACTAAAACAGTACATAAACATCCTTTTCACACTTTGTATAACTCAATAAACCATTTACAATTTTCATAAAACACTTCCAAGAAGTATAACAATGTTTTGCACATAAAGCCCATTCAAAAACCCTCTTTCAAGTCCAAAAAAACACGAAAACCCTACCAAACCAGATTTGGAATCCCAAGACACATTTAATAAACCATTTGCATATTTTATAAAATTACCCCAAATGATACCACAAGAGTTACACAAGAAAAAAACACCATTTAAAGTAAAAATGCAACTTTAAAACTAAAAACTCAATCAATTCCCTCAAAAATAGATTTCACACCACAAAAAACATATGAGGAACATGTTAAATAAGTAAATCAAGCAATCTAACTCATCAAATAATGCTTACACGTGGAATCTTCTACCTTTTGTGTTAAAACCCCCAAATCTTTGTGTGTAACTTCAACCGCACCACTGTCGCACCACAATGGAATTAAAAGGAACCTAAATACACAATATTGAACCAAGAAACACAAATAAAACCCTAGGTACAAAACCCTAGTTGTTTTACATTTGGAACTTCAAGAATGAGGGGAGAAACCCTAAGTAAATGAAAGGAACAAGAGATGAATTCACTTACTTGAGAAACTTTAAAGAAATCACCCCAAAGACACAAATCGTTGAATCTCAAAGCATCCAAAATTGAAAGGGAGTTTTGAATAAGGATGAGGAGGTCAAGTGGGGACTAAAATAGGGTAAAAAGAGTAAAAAATTAATGATTTATGAAAGAAACAAATTCCCTTTGCAAATCTGGATGATTTTAGAAACCTTGAGTAAATTCTCCCTAATCCACAATGAAGATGAGCTTCAAAGAGGTAAAATGAAACATGAGGGTGTGCCTAGGGTTTTTGGGATCGAGTGAGAGGTTTAATTACCAAAATATGTTAAAAAAATGAATGAGATATAAAAGAAATAAATTATTTTTCTTAAATATAGAAATGGGCTCATGGGTTGGCCCAATGCCTGAATAAATCACCCAAATCCACCATGATTATGAGTTCCTAAGGGGTCCAAATGGATATGGTGGTTTTAATAGGTCAGGGAAGGCCAAGTGGGAAGTGTGATGGGTAAAAATATTGAAAAATGAGTTATAAAAGAAAAAAATTGTTTTTAAATCTAGAAATGGGATCACGATTTCGCCCAAATCTTGAAGAAACCACCCCAATAAACACACCCCACAAAAGGTGTCAGTAGGAGTGTCACAAATTCAATTCCAAGGCACATTATCCTTATACCTTACCTTTAAAAAAAGAAAATTATAAATACCATCCAAGACTTCCAAGACTAATGACTTAGATCAAGAACACCCGAGACACCAAATCTAATCCCGAAACACCCGGAAACCAAGAGAAAACTAAGAACCAAAATAAGATTTGAAACAAAGCATGTAATTGAAGATCCAGGTGTTACAATTCTCCCCACCATAAATATTTCCTTCCCTAGAAATCCATAATAATTCCATATGAAAAACAAAACCCAACTGATAGTCTAAGATGGACTCCCTTACCAAGTTCGTCCACCCCCAAAAGGCCAAAACACCTCTAGTTGA
Source organism: Viscum album (assembly GCA_963277665.1). Lineage (NCBI taxonomy): Eukaryota > Viridiplantae > Streptophyta > Magnoliopsida > Santalales > Viscaceae > Viscum > Viscum album. The sequence continues at coordinate 153,020,197 of OY728138.1, forward strand.
TCAATCAAATGAAGGGATACTCTCACCAACCAAAATTTACCCCACTTACCTGAAATGATCAAACATATTAAAACCAAATTACATTGGTCATGCTCTAATCCCATGTTTACCCAAGGAAGAAATTGTTGGCTAGATATCACCGAACGAGACTACCTACCACCATGCCAACACTAGGAACACAACTGAATTACTGATATGGGGAGACCTGAACGGACTCCCCACCATAAGAGCCAACTTAATTTCTCGAGACAAAACTGGGACACCCACAAGGGGATACCAAATGAAATCCTCATAATAAAGGATAAACTAACATTATAATTATTCCAAAAGAACCTATATGAGACACATGGTGGGTCTCCCCACCATAAGAACCAACCATTTTTACCAACTAGCAGGGGACGACTCAAAGAAGACCCCATAAGATCCAATCCCCATTATAGGGGGGGTCGATCAATGAAAATCCAAACCAAAAAAGACACTCCACGGTTCACCACTTCCACGGGAATCACCATCCTTGACTAAGCACGACCAAGAGTGAGATCAAAAAGAGCCTACAGGGTTATTCGTACATGAACAACTACACTGAGGGTTGCACCCACAAGGGTTCAAGCACTGGGTTTGAGTAAACAAAACCACCCTGCCCCCTAAAATAAAGGAGGGACTTCTCTAGCAATACAGATTACAACCCTAAGGGATAGGGTCCCCATGTATATTTTCACCACATGAGACCACTTGAAATGAAACAACCACATAGAAACTTCAAACTGTCTCAACATCACACACTGGAGATGGAAGTGAAACCAAGATCCCTTAAACCCCTAGAAATTTCCTGACTGCATGAAAAGCTTCACTCTAAGGCCTATGACTAGAGCCATGATGTTTTAATCATCTTCTGCGCCTTAGTTAGGAGATAATGATCACAACACCCCATGAAAATCACTAGCTAAAACAACACACCTTTACTCGAACAGGACTATTTCACCCCAAAAAAAGAAACAACGGAAGTAAAACACATGAAAGACATCTTCACTTAGAAAAAGGAATTAAAAATTATCATAATAGAAACATGCTTTCACTTAATAAGAATATCTAAAAAGGTTCCACAACATCCACCTTTTCCCTCAAAATAAAACACAACAAGACACCACCAAACATAACCCTTTTATGTGATAGGGTCATTACCAGGATTGAAACCTTGAATAGAGTTCCAAGTAGCATGAGATTACTGCAAGAAATCATAACAGCCTCGAACAACCTCATTTTTTCACACTGGTTTCCCAACATGAACCCTTACCTAGATGAGACTGATGAAAGACCCAAAGGCCCTTCAGGACATCATTCTACATTGACGATCCTGGATTGTTTTCATATTCCTTGCTGTAATTCCCCTTTACCACTTCCAATAAAACATGTAGACACAACGGTGTCAAACTTCACCTTTAACAATTTAATAAAATCTATAAACTTAAGGAACCAAGGTGTATTTCAACCTTCCACAACCACTCTCCTGCCACACAAGGATCTACTTAACCAAAAAAAGAAGAGGGGTAGAAACAACCCTAAAACCTTAAAAGAGAGTTCGTACATTGATCAACTAGAGGGCCTACCAATGGTGAATTACCTGTGGCTGCACTTTAATCATGCATTAACTCTTTATGGGGGAATACCCTATCCAACAAGAAAATCCAAGGACCCAACCAAGCCGGTCCTTTGGTTAAAATGTACCACAAAGTAGGTCTGAACACATGAGGAGAGAAATTGCAAGGGCTTCCTGATATATTTCTCAAAAAGGGCCACCAATCAACACTTCAACCCAACTTACCAACAAAATAAAAAACCCAAAACATCATTAAAATAATAGGGGTTCTAGGATTAAATACACCCCACCAAAAAATTCCAAAAAATGTATAAGACACACCACCCAAGCCCGTCATCAAGAAATCAAATTTTTCTTTAAAATCATCTCTTTGAAAATAAATGGGTCGGCAGTTGGCGCCTCCACCAATGGTACCCCATGGGCCTCACACATGAATGTTTACATGCCACACCAGGAACCCTCCTCATATCCATACCAACACTCATACAATCATTCCCTTAACCATCCATCTTCCCATGTAAATCCATGCATGTGGTCACTCACAGAAATACCAAAGGTCAAAACAAACATTCTTTCAACTTTTCAAAACCAATACATTCAACCAAAACATCCTTTTTCTCAAAACTACTAACCACAAAATCAAAACCAAATTCAAATATTACAATACTTTTCATAAAAACACAAAACATTAATTAAAACTCTCTTTAAAGTCATACATATTACTTTAAAAAATCTCATATCATTTCAAAACACTTCTAGTTTTATGAAAAACTTTATTTCATCAACAGCCATTCATTTTGAAACTCATTTATCCCCATTTAAAACAAGTTCCTAGAAATTCATGAAACTTTTCCAAATCCCACCAATTACCAAATCAAAATTCAGCTTCATACTCCACACATAAATTCCAAAACACTTCATTCTATTCAAAATAATTTTCAACGGCTCATAAAACTCTATTTGAAACAGATTTTCAAAACCCACCTTAACACAATTTACACTTTCAAAAGAGGTGTAAACGCACCATTTACTATTTCAAAACCATCCTGAATTTTCATTTCTATCCTTTCAAAAATCAAACCATTTTTGATTTACTAGAAAATAATTTCACAAAAAAATCACACTTATTAAAATCAAGTCGTAGTTTTTTTCTTTAAAACCAAGTTTCCAAAATTCCAAAATAAAAAAACACAAGGAAATGTGGGGGAAAATTAGTACTGGAAGATGGATTGGACATATGGTTGGTGGCCATACGCCAATCACTTTATCATCACGAAGAGTGTTTTAGAGAAATTTCCCAGGCTCTACATGGATTGCTAGGCCCTGCGAGCTCATTGATACCATTAACCCAACTCTCTTTTCATTTTCCCAATCATCGATGAACCATGAGAAAAAAAGAACTTAGATAAAATCCAACTTCCCTAGCAACAAGAATTCCATCATGAGGTTTGATGGCCAGGCACACTACTCGTAATCAGAATGTCAAGTCCCAGCAATCCTAGCTCTGGTCTACCCAGACTCTTTCCCAAAATAACATGACCCAAAAAGAGTGAACCTCCTTTGATACCATTTTGTCAAGAATCAGATCTGGTCTCCATCAAAAATGACACCTGACCCGGTCCGTGGAAAGGCCTGAGGGGTGTTCCTGATCCCCATGGGCTGGCACAAGTGCCTGGGTATCATACAAAAAAATTTTGGGAAAGATTTGCATAAATTTAGAATCATTAAACAACCAAAAACAATAAATAAACTAAATCTGAAAATTTAATCCAAACAAGCCTTTAATAAAAATTCAGAACTAAAATACATGGTTTTAGAAAAATTCCAAGAGGGACACAACTCAAAAGTAGCAGAAAAAATAACTCAAGGTCCACCACACGACAAGGGTCCATCATCCCCAATCCTTCTCCACAACATTGCACCAAAAATGGAATCTAAAAACACAAACCACTGGCACTAAAAGCTTTGTCCATACCTGTGACAAAGATTACTAAGTCTAATTACGCACAAGGGTATAATTAGGGTTTGATTCTAAGCCCAATTTTATTCCACCCAAAATATTTCATGTGATAAACATTATAAGATAAAAATCTTGCAAGTTTTCATAAATAAGAAAAGGTAGTAACAATTTTCTAAAGGATGTAACTTTAAATGAAAACAGTTTTCAAGGGGGCTATTTTAAGGAATGAACACTTTTAAATAAAATTCACAAGATACTGAATTTTCCATCCAAACACTAGCGATGCAAAGCAGGATTGTGGCCCACGGGCTTTGCGGGTATGGGGCGGATGTGGGGCAGGGTGGGCCTAAAAATTTTGACCATTTAGAGTGTGGGCCAATGCGGGTTGAGCGCGCATGGGTGCGGGCCAATGCGGGTTGAGCCCGCGCGGGTGCAGGCTTTCCCACAGGCCTGATTTAAAAAATATATATTATTTTTACAATATATGTTTCTTTAACATTTTAATTTTTTAAATAAAAAAAATCATGGTTAAACGGTGACATATGATTTCTCCCCGTAATGGTCATATTAATTCACCATTTATTCACATGTGAATTTTAAATAGGCCTATATTTATTGTTTTAATATGATATTATATTATTTATATAGTAATTATTAACCATATTCACATGGTGTGTCAACCCATCGCTCGAAAAATGAACTCATCGCCCCTGCGCATGGTTTCAATTCTATAAGAGTTATTATAATAATAATATTTTTTAGGTTGATTTAATTTTTTTATTTTTTTATTTTATTTTTTTATTAAGAGAATTGGATAGAACCTCGTGAAAACACTAATAGATTCCTATGAAACTGATCGTTACCTGAAGAGACTTCATTCATTCACAGGTTTAGTTGTTCACATCACCATATAACCAATATTATCATTCATCGCTCATCACAGATCACTCACCTACTTTCTATCACAACAGTTCGCCACCACATCGGCGTTGCCGCATGCCACCATTAACCCACAAAAAAAATGTTCCATCACATTATTTAAAACTCTAGTTATTGTTAATTCATACTTCTCCCCACAAATACCTTTAAGAATGATAAAAAATACAGTATTTAAATGATTATAAATAATATTTTTTTTTTGTAAAGGTGGGTAAGCCCATAAGCAACCCGCGGGAAACCCGTGGAATTATGCGGGGCGGGGCGGGCTTGAAATTTTTTGTTCGCATTATATGTGGGCTTTTGCGTACAAACCCGCGCGGGCTCAAACCCGTACAGGCTTGGTCTGCCCCGCCCCGGCCCACCCGTTTCGCATTACTACCAAACACACTATATACCGGCGATGAGTATCATGCAGTAAATGAGTACTAGTCACAGGAACACCCTTAGGCACTAGCTGGCTGTGAGCCTCAGGTACCCCGTATCTTGATGAAAAGTAACCATAATAAATATTCATTCTCATGCACGAGCCACTAGTAGGGAACATACTCATAACCTATTGGCCCCCAACATCATCATAATAGTTTATTTAGTGTTTTGATCATCAAACTTGTGATGTGAAACATGGAAAAAACCACTCTGGATCACTAGCATACTAGTACACGTCCGCCCACCTAGATACTCAGGTTTCCCTCTTTATGCTCAATCAAGTTCTAAATATCATTAAATACCATTTGCACATGAAAATTAAATTTCCAAAATGCACACACACCAAATAGACCACAAGCATGTCACATACCACTCCATTCACATTCACATTCATTTTAACATCATACTCACCCAAAACAGTCTGTAAACATGTTTCACACCCTTCTTACAATTTAATAAAACATTTCAACAATTCATAAAATGTTCTCAAAACATTTTAAATCACTAATCATCATTTTATCTTTAAAAAACCCATTTTAATAGAATACTCCTACCAAAATAGTACATAAACATCCTTTTCACACTTTGTATAACTCAATAAACCATTTACAATTTTCATAAAACACTTCCAAGAAGTATAACAATTTTTTGCACATAAAACCCATTTAAAAACCCTATTTCAAGTCCAAAAGAACACAAAAACCCTACCAAACCACATTTAGCAGCCCAATCCACATTTAATAAACCATTTTTATATGTTATAAAATGACCCCAAATGATACCACAAGAGTTACACAAGAAAAACACACCATTTCAAGCAAAAAAGAAACTTTAAAATTAAACGCTCAACCAATTCCATCAAAAACATATTTTAAACCACACAAAATATATTAGAAACATTCTAAATAATTAAATAAATCAAGCTAACTCTTCAAATAATTCTTACACATGGAATCGCCTACCTTTTGTGTCAAAACCCCCAAATCATTGTGTGAAACTTCAACCGCATCACCGCCACACCAAAAGGGGATTAAAACGAACCTAAATACACAATATTGGACCAACAAACACAAAATAAAACCCTATTTATTAATCCTTAGTTTCTATACATTTGGAACTTCAAGTGGGAGGGGAGAAACCCTAAGTAAATGGAAGGAACAAGAGAGGAATTCACTTACTTGAGAAAACTTTGAATAAATCGCCCAAAATACACCAATAGTTAAATCTCCAAGTAGCTAAAATTGTAAGTGATGTTTGAATAAGGATTATTAGGTTGACTGGGGACTAAAATGGGGAAGAAAGAGTAAAAAATGAATGATTTGTGAAAGAAACAAAGTCCCTTTTCAAATCTGGACGATTTGAGAAAACTTGAAGAAATTTGCCATAACTCACGATGAATATGAGCTCCGAAGAGGGAAAATGGAACACGAGGGTGCACCTAGGTTTTTTGGGCTCTAGTGGGAGGTAGAATGACTGAAAAATATTAAAAATGAATGAGATATAAAATAAATAAATTATTTCCTTAAATCTGGAAATGGGTTCATGGGTTGGCCCAATGCCTAAATAAATCACTCAAATCCACCATGATTATGAGTTATTAATGGGTCTAAATGGATATAGTGGTTTTAATAGGTCATGGGAGTACAATTGGGAAGTTTAATTAGTGAAAAATGTTGAAAAATGAAGTATTTATAAAAGAAAAAAATTTTGTTTTTAAATCTGTAAATGGGATCACGGTTTGGCCCAAATCTTGAAGAAACCACCCTAATAAACATACCCCACAAAATGTTCCACTAGGAGTGTCACAAATTCAATTCCAATATACCTCATCCTTATAACTTACCTTTAAAAAAATACAAGGCCAAATACCATCCAAGACTTCCAAGATTAATGACTTAGATCAAGAACACCTGAGACACCAAATCTAATCCTGAAACACCCGGAAACCAAGAGAAAACTAAGAACCAAAATAAGATTCAAAACAAATCATGGAATTGAAGATCTGGGTGTGACATCATGACTCAATATTATGATATTTTATATGTAGGGTATAATTTTCAAATTTTATGTTCATATTCTTATGCCCTTATGCTTATATTATGATTGATATCTCCTTTGTTTATCCTTATTGAGCATCTAAACTCACCCTTTTCTTATGTGTATTTTTCCTAGAATATGAAGGAAGGTATTAAGTATGAAATTTAAAAATGGTTCTAGTTATTAAGGAATAAGTGAGAGGTGATTTAGATGACTTATGAACAAGTTATTTTTGTTTCCAAGTTTCCAAAGACACTAAACCCATAATGTTATGGTGTAGTTTTGTTATAATATGAATATTTATATATTTAGATGTAATATCTGTGTATGAAAAGTATGGTTCATTATATAAATATTCTCATTTCATTATGATCAGGGAAACCACTAAGGTTAAAGATCTGGGTAAGTTATATGTACAGGAGATCATGAGGTTACATGGGGTTCCCTATTCCATTGTCTTGGACAGGGACCCCGGGTTTACTTCCAAATTCTGAAAGAGTCTCCAGGAGGCAATGGGGACTCAAGTCAAGTTGAGTACAACTTACCATCCACATACAGATTTTCAGATGGAGAATGCTATTCAAATTCTAGAGGATATACTTTGTGCTTCTGTCTTAGATTTCAGTGGATCATTAAATAGCCATATGGGACTGGTTGAGTTCGCTTATAATAATAGTTACTAGTCATCGATCAAAATGGTTCCCTTCGAGGATTTGTATAGTTGCCCATGTAGGTCACCTTTTGTTGGGAAGAGGTGGGAGAGACCACTCTTGTGGGATCAAATCTTGTTCAGGATACATTGATGAGGATTCAGGATATACATCATTGCTTGGTTATAACTCAAAGTCGGTAGAAATCATATGCAGATCATTGATGTCTTCCTTTGTAGTTTCTCATTGGTGACTAAGTTTTCTTGAAAGTTTCTCCTTTTTTGGTTCACATTTTACTTTGGAAACAAGGGAATCTAGCTCTGAGATATATTGGAACATTTTAAGTCGCTGAGAGACTTGGGAATGTTGCTTATCGGTTGGAATTACTGGTTTAGTTGATGAGTATCCATGATGTTTTCCATATATCTCATCTCAGGAAGTACCATCATAATCCTTTCTATGTTATGAGTTGGGAATAGATTGAGTTTGAGCTATATGTTTTTGTTGTGGAGAAACCAATGAAGATCATTGATTCTCAGATAAAAGTCTTACATGGGAATTTTATTCCATTTTTCATAGTTTTATAGAGACACATATCAGATTCTCACGGGATATGGGAGCACGATTAATCAGTGATGTAGTAGTGACCTCACCTCTTTCTGGAGTACCCTTTTTCCACATGAATTCATGGGGATGAAAAATCCTATAGTGGGGGTTTGTGACAACCTAGTTAAATGGTACGATCTATTTTGGTGTTAAAGTGGTTGTTTCTTGGGTTTGGATTGTGTAGAAGGCGTCCTAGAATTTTCTACAGGGGCTACTGATGGGCGATGGCTATAGAGGTAATTTGCATCATAAATTCTTGATTTGTGACATAAGTTTTGCACTATACTCAATACATAAAAATGTTTTAGGGTGTGAAATTATTTTATATTGTAAAAACCTTTTATATTGTAAATATGTCACTCGGGATAAATTAACCCAAGGAAATGCATTTTTTGGTGGATCATGCAACATGGGTAATTCACACAATAAATCTCTGATTTTCTATGTAAACACCTATATCCGGTATGTTTTATTCATAAATCACATAACTACCTCCTATATTATTGTGCAGTTGTGTCCCTCAAAGACTACCTCCATTCTATGTGATTTTGGGTGATCTCATCCTCTTTTGGATCGATTCATTTAGCACTCAATCTCCATCTTGGTTGTGTTTATTCTCTTTGGGTAAGAAACTTTTCTGCATCTTTATTGATCTTGTTCGTGACAGTTGCATTGGGTTGAATTTATGGGATCTGTTGATTATATATTGATGCTTGTTTGATCCCTTTTAGATACATTATGTGATCGCACAATGTGAAAGTTCCTCAAGGTATGTTGGGATCTATCCTCTCTACCGACCATTTAGTTTATAGAATCAATTCTGAGATATGGTAATCAGTGTTGGGGTCTTTGTTTTTTTTTTTTTTTTGCATTCCTCATGGTGTGTGGATCCCGTTTCGAGTAGTGTGCAACCCAAGTTTTTGGTAGGTGGTTCCATCACTAGCCTATATTGGATGAACCATAATTTCTCTTGGTTTTATAAATTTTTTTATAAACAAATTGGCATTATTTATTTGAGTGTGTTGGTGGGTTTGTGATAAAAGACAGGTTTTCCCTTATTTTGGTAAAAGAAGGGGTGTTTTCAAAGCATTGTGAAATAGATTATGAAATGGGTTTTCAGAGAATTCTTTTCATGTAATAGAGTGTTCTTTGGAATTTTTTGTGAAAAGCGAAGCTCTTTGAAATCGATTTGATAAATACAGCACATGGGAAGCCTTGGGTACTTAGGTGGAAGGTGTATTATTGAGCCTCATCCATTTTATTATCAGGGAGTCACTCATGGGGTGTTCATCTGCTCCCCAAGCCTTTGTACTAGGGACTTGATCTTGACATTGTTATGGGGTTCACTCATGGGGTGTTCCTCTACTTGTTAGGCTCATGTTCTAAGGACTTGAGTGCGCAATAGTCATTGATTATGGTACATATAGTCTACTAGCCTAACCTATTGTGATCCTTGGCCTATTTACCATTGTGCTTTAGCTTTCACTATTTTGGCTTCAATATGAATGCTTTGATAAAATGTAAATGGTTTAATAAATTTATTATTTGAAACGGCTTTACTTGCCATTTTTTTGAACTATGGAAAAAGGGAAATATTTACCATGTTTTTGATATAAAAGTTATTTTACTGCTTAGTATGCCATGTTTTCTTGAAAATGAGCATATTGAGATTATTTTTCTCGAACCAAGTCGGGTCGTTATTCGACCCAATGCCCGACCCGGTCTGTGACATGGCCCAAGGGGCATTTGATTCTCGCTCAAATTTACCCAAGAGATGAAGGTAGAACGGTCCTTGTAGTCTAGCTTGGGTTATCAAATCCACAGAGACCTAAGAAGTAACCTATAGACATGCACATTATATGGACTGTTTTCAGCTATGAAGTGGCCAACTTGGATTGATTTTAGATGGGTTTGAAAGATATCTAATAGATTTAAGTGAATTCAATTTAAAATAACGGGTTGATCCTAGGTTATCGCTCGGGGTGGATTGGACGTATTTTCTTTTTAATGATTTCAATTTCTTAAATTTGAGATGGGTTCATTTAAGTAGATAAAACAACATCATCACTTACTGGTTTAATGCCTACACCCTTTAATACTAATCACCTATACACTTGAAGGATAAAAGTTTTGAGCACTTCAAGGTAAAGGTTTGTAGTAGCACTTGAAGTGTGTGGCCTTAAATTCAACAAGGACGATGGAGTTTAAAAATCATCAAATAAAAATCTCAATTAAAGAAGTGATTATACATTAATGAGGTAATAAATAACATCCAATCCAGCCCCTTTCTACTCCCTTGGATCAACCCATAAGTGGGTTATCCCTCCATTGATTCTATGGTTTCAATGGAAGCGGAAAGTAGACTCATGAGGGAGGAAATGGAGAAGTAAAAAAACGCAATAAAATAACAATCACTCCACCGTTGTGTGATAATCTCACAAGATTTGGTATGAAAAAGTTCACACCTTGAACCAACGGTATCAAAGTGATAAGGATAAGAATAGAATAATAAGATAAGAAGAACTTTTATTAAGAAACAAGGATGAATTAAAACAACTTACATGTGAAGGAAGAACATTACAAAGAGAAATTGGCAGCATAACATTAAGATGAAAACAAGCTCAAAGATCCCTAAATCCTCCAACACCACTGCCTTAAATAGGAATTTTTGAGCTCTTGGGTCGATCCTCCAACAGTACAAAGCATCTTAATTAATTTTTGTAGGCCATAGGTGGTGGAAAGCTTGTGGAATTTGGACTTTTCCACATTTGACCCGAGGTGGCATCCAGCTTTCATCCACCAAATAGACGCACTTGGAAGACATTCTAGATGGCCGAATCAAAGTGGGCCATAGAAGAATAAAATGTATCCTCGTATGTCTTCTAACCTTATGTAAAATATCATCCCAAAAGGAGTTATTTTTTTCTAGATATGGTTTAATTGGTGGTCTGTTTTTCTGGGCCGCAGAATCTGTCCCAGAATTTTATCTCTAACTTGGGATGCCTAAATGGACACCATGGAGGCCGAATTATCATTTTATCCTGAAGAGTTATTTGTTACTATACATGTCTTCTAGAATACCACAAAATTTTGGATTCATTGGGCCTTTATTTTGGGACCCACAGTCTCATTAGTGGGATGGAGTCCAATCTGCCTTCTCCAGAATTGCTTCCTTTCATTGCCAAATATCTCCATCATCCTCCATGAATTCTCCATTGATCCCTGAATTAAACATGTTCATATTGGAGTGTAGATCAATTTCCAAAAATATCAAATTAAAATATGTATAATCAGATGAATCATTTGGTACTTTAAAGGATGTTAAAAAATGTACCACATAATAGTGCATTTTAAGAAGGTATTACAATCATAATGTGAAATGATGTTCAAAGTGTAAAATGAACTAAAATGGTGTTTATGAATAATAAAGAACATGAATATTATATATATTACCAATGAATATTAGCCTCATTTAGTGGCTAATCACACCCCCCAACTTGAGTTTTTCTAGTCCCGAGCAAAATATATCTCAACAATATGAAATTCGAATTCCCTTTTCCAAAAAACATTTTAATACACAATGATCACCAAAAAACCTTATACCAAACAATCATGAAACCCATCAAAATATTTTAATACAATATAGTTTCATAAGAAGATCCCAATCCCAAGACCATTCCTTTGTTCAAATTCATTGCCATATTTCATCCAATATCAATTAAGTATGAGGATGTGTTGTGCATCACAATAGACATGGGGGTTCATCTTTATTCAAGGGGGAAATTACGGAAGCGCTGGGTGGAATCACATTTCAATATTAAGATGAGTATTCAATTTTTTTTTTTTTTTTTTATTTTTATTTTTTTTTGCAATTTTTCCATGGTAATTGAAGTTGCACTCAAAAGAGCCAACCCCTATAGCGAGACTTTGCCGATGACTCCCGGGCTCAAAGACCTTAGGGCACCAAGTGAAGCCCACATACTCAGACATCATCTCGAGTTAAATCAGTCAAAAACAAATTCAAATTACCAAAAATAGAGATAAAATTACTAACTCTGGGCCAGACAACTATGGAGTCACGATCCCCAAGTGCCGAAAGCCACGCATTTGGTCATTTCATTGCTCTACGTGCAATTTTTTTTTTTTGAATACTCATATTAAACTAAAATGATCACCAAACCTATGCTATATATTTAGGGGACCCCATGAACTCAAACTAATACCCCACTATCCAAAGGATGTGCATTGTGATCTTTTTTTTTATTTGGATGAAAATATAAACGATGAAATATCACATTGGACAACCACACTTTCCAAAATCTATGCTCATGAAATTATACAAGGATTAAAATCAGAATCATGGCATGCTAAATTATTTGATATTCAGTTTCAAAGTGTGCAATGTGTATTACCATGTTCAAAGTTAAAGGAATTTTTCCTTCCATTTACACTTCTTTTTTTTCAAAACATTCATTTTTTTTTGACATAAAAGCATTTTTTTTATTTTATCTCCCCCCCAACTTAAAACAAAATTGTCCCCAGTGTTTGAAGAAATGAAAATTTAGAAGGAGTGGAGGCAGATAATGGAAGTTCAAAAAGGAAATTGAAACTGAGGATCATGGAATGAAATCACCTGGTGGATGAAGTTGAAGTTCTTGCTGCTCCAAATTATTCCTTTGATCTCTTGGGGGATGTAGGCACCTCCTTGATTGAACATGTATCACCCAAAATAGTACCTAAACAAAAAGAAGAACAAACCAGACAAAACAAATAACACAACAACTTATTTAATTCCAAGTATCATCATTTTTATGGTTTTTCCTATTTTTCTATTTTTTTTTAAATCAAACTAATGATACATTGTCTTCTTTTAATTGTATGGGTAAGGTATTACTCAGGGATCACACTGCGTGACACGGATGAATACGATGCTCCCCTTTCATACCCATCCATACTCATAATATAAGAACAGGTCAATAGTCTTTTTTTTAAATATAAAAATGATTAATTAATCTTATTTAAAATATAAAGTTTATTAAAACAACAAAATGATAGGAACTTGAAAACCATGGGTTGCCTCCCATGCAGCGCTTTGCTTAATGTCGTTAGCCCGACATGGGCCCTAAATCTATCAATTTTTTCCTTGTTCATAGGTTGGCTCAGTTAACTCAACCTTTATTTCCTGTTTATTGAATGATTCAATGAATGGTTTTAACCTTTGACCATTGACCTTGAAAATGTAACCAATTGTGGGATCTTGAATCTCTACTGCCCCATGGGGGAATACATGATGCACTATGAAAGGTCCTAACCATCTAGACCTTAACTTTCCTGTATGTAAATGAAGTTTTGAACTATACAAGAGCACAAGTTTTCCCGGTTCAATATGTTTGACCTTGATATTACTAGATTGGTAGGCTTGAACTCTAGCTTTATTGATCCTTGAATTTTCATAAGCCTTCATCCTTAGTTCCTCCAGTTCATTGAGATCAAATTTCCTTTTTGTTCCGGCCAATGAGAGATCATAATCCATTTTCTTAATTTCCCAAAAGGCCTTATGTTCAATCTCTACTCGCAAATGGCATGCTTTACCATAAACCAACCTATATGGGGACATTCCTAAAATGGTTTTATATGCGGTTATATAGGCCCAAAGAGCATCTAAGAGTTTCTCAGACCAATCTTTCCTAGAGGGGTTGACAGTTTTTTCAAGAATTTGCTTAATCTCCCTATTCGCTAACTCAGCTTGACCATTGGTTTGAGGATGGTATGCAGTGGACACTTTATGAGAAATACCATACTTAGACATGAGTGAAGAGAATGGGTGGTTGTAGAAATGGGTTCCTCAATCACTGATTATAGCCCTAGGAATTCCAAATCTTGAAAATATGTTCTCTTTTAGAAATTGAATCACAACTTGATGATCATTGGACTTAGTGGGAATGGCCTCAACACATTTTGAGACATAATCAATAGCTAAGAGTATGTAGAGGTATCCCCGAGAGTTTGGGAAGGGACCCATGAAGTCAATTCCCCAACAGTCAAATATTTCAACCACTAATATGGGAGTGAGTGGCATTTGATTCCTTTTTGTGATGGACCCTACTTGTTGACACCTAGGACAGCTTTGACAAAATGTGTAGGAGTCCCTTGAGAGGGTGGGCCAGAAAAGACCACATTGAAGAATCTTAGCAGATGTTTTCCTAGAGGAAAAGTGACCTCCACATGCCTCACTATGACAGAATTTAAGGATGGACTCTTGTTCAGATTCTGGAACACACCGCCTAATGACTTGATCAGGGAAGAACTTATAGAGGTATGGATCATCAAACACATAGTGTCTAACATCAGAAAGTAATTTCCTTCGAGCTTGAGTCCCTAAGAATTTTGGAATTACTCATGTCACTAAGAAATTTTCTATGTCAGCATACCAAGGGCAGTCACTCACAGAGTATAGGTGTTCATCAGGAAACGAATCAGAAACGGAAAGGTGATTTGAGTTGTCTTTGAATTCCATCCTAGAGAGGTGATCAGCTACAACATTTTCAACTCCCTTTTTATCCTTGATTGTGAGGTCAAATTCTTGTAAGAGAAGGACCCACCTAATCAGTCTAGCCTTAGCATCTTGTTTTTGGAAGAGGTATTTTAGTGCAGAATGGTCAGTGAACACAGTGATTGAGGATCCTAAAAGGTAGGACCTAAACTTCTCTAAGGAAAACACAATATCAAGTAACTCCTTTTCAGTAGTGGTGTTGTTTATTTGGGCATAATTTAAGGATTTGCTTGCATAAGAAATGACATAAGGTGTTTTATCACAGCATTGTCCTAACACAGCTCCAACAGCAAAGTCATTGGCATCACACATAAGTTCGAAAGGAAGGTTCCAATTTGGAGATTTAATAATGGGAGAAGAGGTGAGAGAGGATTTTAGGGTTGAGAATGAACCCTCACAGCTTTCAGTCCAAACAAATGGAGCATCCTTTACTAGCAGAGCACAAAGGGGATGGGAGATTGAACTAAAGTCCTTGATGAATCTTCTATAGAAACCAGCATGTCCTAAGAAATACCTCACTTCCTTGACAGTTTTGGGTGATGGAAGGTGACGAATGATGTCAACCTTTGCTTTATCAACTTCAATCCCCTTACTCGAGACCAGATGGCCTAGAACAAGTCCCTCTTTAACCATGAAATGGCATTTTTCCCAGTTTAGGACCAGATTCTTTTCTTCACAACTTGACAAGACTCTCTCCACATTCTGTATACATCCCTCAAAAGTATCCCCAAACACAGAGAAGTCATCTATGAAGACCTCTAGAAAATCCCCTACCATGTCTGAGAAGATTCCCATCATGCACCGCTGGAAGGTTCCAGGGGCATTGCATAAACCGAAGGGCATGCGTTTGAAGGCAAAGGTACTGAAAGGACATGTGAATGTAGTCTTCCCTTGATCCTCTAGGGAAACCTCAATTTGATTGTACCCCGAGTACCCATCTAAGAAACATTAGAAGGCATGACCTGCCACTCTATCAAGGACTTGGTCAATGAATGGTAAGGGGAAATGGTCCTTCTTGGTGAATGAGTTTAGTTTCCTATAGTCAATGCAGACCCTCCATCCACTACTCACCCTTGTTGGAAGAATCTCACCATCCTCATTGGTTATCACTGTGATTCCAGCCTTTTTTGGAACCACTTGGATTGGGCTCACCCATTCACTCTCAGCCATGGGATATATGATACCAGCTTTCAACAATTTCAGAAGTTCTTTCCTTACTACCTCCATGAGATTAGGATTGATTTGCCGTTGAGGTTGATGACATGGATTTGAATCAGATTCCAGAACAATCCTATGAGTCCCAACAAGTGGGCTAATCCCGGGAATATTAGAAAGGGTCCAACCAATGGCTTTCTTATGCTTCCTAAGGACATCTAGAAGAATCCTTTCATGATTGGCTTCAAGAGAAGAAGAAATGACAATAGGATGTGTTTGATTGTCCCCTAGGAAATCATACTTGAGTGTAGTGGGAAGTTCCTTCAATTCAAGATCAAGTTGGTTTGGAATTTTAGCAGAATATTGGGACATTGGATCAAGATCAATTTCTTTTTTTAGAGTTTCAGATAGGATTGATTCCTCACATGTAGAAGTTTCAGCTACTATATTGGCTTGATCAGATTTAGGGAAGGAATTTAGAGGGGTCTCTATGAAAGTGGTTTCTTGAAAGGTTTCACTGATTGTTGGACCTAATACTTCATTATAAGAGCAATTTGAAAATGATTCAAGCCAAGGAGATAAACTTCCTTCATATGAACAAAGGAAATCAATCTCATCCTGACTTAAACCTTCATCAAATATTCCTTGATGTTCCATGGATTCATTATCAATGCTTCCTATCATGTTTACTTCATGAATTTCCTTGTCATCCCCTATTTGGGAGCTTGCATTATAGATGTTCAAGTCTAGACTCATGTTCCCAAAGGTGATGGTCATGTTCCCATTTCGGACTCGGATAATAGAGTTGATTGTTGCAAGGAAAGGACGACCAAGGATGATTGGGGTTTGTTCCTTATTTCCTAAGTTTGGATGGTTGTCAAGGACAATGAAATCAGCAGGGTAGATGAAGTTTTCAACCTTTACCAGAACGTCCTTTAAAATTCCCTTTGGAACCCTAATGCTACGATCAGCAAGTTGAAGTGTGACAGATGTGGGTTGGAGTTCTTCTAGGCCTAACTGGCAGTACACAGCATATGGTATGAGATTGACACTAGCACCTAGGTCACACAAGGCCTTGAAAAATTTTCTTTCTCCTAGTTCAATATTGATGTAAGGGAAACCTGGGCCTTTCAACTTAGGAGGAATGGTCCCTTGAATGGTGGTACTCACATTAGTAGACAAAAGGACTTGGTTTTTATGTGAAAATTTTCTTTTAAAAGTGCACAAGTACTTAAGGTACTTTGAGTAGGAAGGTATGGTTTAGATTGCATCGAGAAGAGGAATGTTCAACTTTACTTGTGATAAAATTTCCCTCAATGTTTCACTCAGTTCAGGCTTGGGTTTCCCCCTCATGCGTTGAGGAAATGGTGCAGGTTGTGGGGTTTTTTGTTGAAGAGTTGATTCCTTGACAATTTTATCAGTTTCCTCAATTTGATCTTGTGGTTCATTTGAATTTTCATCTAAGTTTGAATCTTCATGTGGGTTCTGAATTAGTTGTTCAGGTTTCTCAATTGATTTACCACTTCTTAAAACAGTCACAGCCTTTAGTTGTTCATGAGTTGTTTGAGCACAACTTGACTCTCCCCTTGAAGTTGAGGATGGAACCGCCTGAGTAGGCATGGGTGCCTTTCCAGTTTTGATGGTTTGAAGTTCTTGTTTTAGGGAAGAGACTTCTGATTTAATCCTCTCCATTTGTTTGCACATTTGTTCTAGTAGGCTTTGTGGAACAGTTTGGGTTGGTGCTTGAGTAGATTGGTTTATCCCAGGGGGATATTTTGGAGGTGGGATGGTTTGTTGAAAATGGACCGGTGGTTGTTGGTATTGGATAGGTTGGGTTTGTAACTGGTTATGGGTTTGGTAGTTCGGATGGGGGTAAGGATTTTGTCCCTGTGGTTGGCTAGGTTGTTGGTTATCTTTCCATCGGAAGCCTAGGTGGTCGTTATACCTTGGGTTGAAGTTGTTTTGGTATTTAGGATTTTGAAAGTTCAAAGCATTTACTTCCACTGGGGGTCCTCCTAAAAGAATATCCTTGATGGATGGAATGGTTGGGCATTTGTCTGTCTTATGGTCATGTTTATCACAAATTGTGCAAATAGGGTTAACAGTTTGGATTTCATGGACTTTCCTAAGGTCTATCTCTTCAACCTTCCTAGAGAATTCTGCGAGTTTAGCCCTAAGGCTTTCCTCTTCTCTAAGTGTATGAATTACAGTAGTTCTTTGTGGCTTTTCAGAATAAGTTGAAGTTCCCCATGTTTGGTTCTGTTCAGAAAGGCTTTCTAGATACTCGTAAGCATCATTTGGGGCTTTGTTTTTAAATGTTCCATTACACATCATGTCAATGGATTGTTTGTTCCCCGGACCCAACCCTTCATAGAAAATTCTCACTTGTTCAGGAATAGAAAAACCATGGTGTGGAACCATGTTTAGAGTGTCTTTGAACCTCTCCCATGTTTCATAGAATGACTCTCCCTCTTTTTCAAAAAAGTTTTGGATACTCTTTTTAAGTGCAATTTTTTTATGGTGGGGAAAGTATTTTTTATAGAATTCTCTTTATAGTTGGTCCCAAGAGTTTATGGATGATGGTCTCAAATTTTTTAGCCAATTTTTAGATCTATCCTTTAAATAAAACGGAAATAGCCTCATCTTAGCTGATTCTAGTTGATGTGGGGGACACATGATTTCTACAATGTCATTGAACTCCTTAATGTGCAGGTATGGCATCTCGGACTCCATTCCATGGAATGTGGGAAGGTGGTTTAGGACATGGGGTTTAAATATGTAGTTGGAATATCCTAGGGAATTGTGTCTAATGCATGAGGGGTCATTGGTCCATGAAGGTGTGAGGTAGTCATTCATGTTTTGATCAATTGCATTCCCCAAGTTTGGGGCTGCCTCATTTGGGTTTCCATTTTGGTTCCCACCCGGGTTTATGAGTTGGTTTATTTGAATACCTTCCATTGAAATTGGATCAATTTTGGACTCTAGAGTATTAGGAAGATTATGATATAATGGAAAGACTTCCCTTGGTGTACTTGAATCCCCAACCCCAGGACTATCCACCCTAACAAGACGGTTTGATTGATCGCGGGTGTAGGCGGACATGCGCCAAAAGAAAAAAAACGAGAAAGGGACAAGATAAGAGAATTTGGATGAGAAAAGAAGAAATGGGGGAGAATAGAATGAGTGTTTAGATGACTTAATTGGGTCCCCGTAAACGGTGCCAAAATTTGATTCTCGCTCAAATTTACCCAAGAGATGAAGGTAGAACGGTCCTTGTCGTCTAGCTTGGGTTATCGAATCCACAGAGACCTAAGAAGTAACCTATAGACACGCACATTCTATGGACTATTTTCGGCTATGAGGTGGCCAAATTGGATTGATTTTGGATGGTTTTGAAAGATATCTAATATATTTAAGTGAATTCAATTTAAAATAATGGGTTGATCCTAGGTTATCGCTCGGGGTGGATTGGACGTATTTTCTTTTTAATGATTTCAATTTCTTAAATTTGAGATGGGTTCATTTAAGGAGATAAAACAACATCATCACTTACTGGTTTAATGCCTACACCCTTTAATACTAATCACCTATACACTTGAAGGATAAAATTTTTGATCACTTCAAGGTAAAGGTTCGTATTAGCACTTGAAGTGTGTGGCCTTAAATTCAACAAGGATGATGGAGTTTAAAAATCATCAAATAAAAATCTCAATTAAAGAAGTGATTATACATTAATGAAGTGATAAATAACATCCAATACAGCCCCTTTATACTCCCTTTGATCAAACCATAAGTGGGTTATCCCTCCATTGATTCTATGGTTTCAATGGAAGCGGAAAGTAGACTCATGAGGGAGGAAATGGAGAAGTAAAAAAACGCAATAAAATAACAATCACTCCACCGTTGTGTGATAATCTCACAAGGTTTGGTATGAACAAGTTAGCACATTGAACCAACGGTATCAAAGTGATAAGGAGAATAACAGAATAAGAAGATAAGAAGAACTTTTATTAAGAAACAAGGATGAATTAAAACAACTTACATGTGAAGGAAGAACATTACAAAGAGAAATTGGCAGCATAACATTAAGATGAAAACAAGCTCAAATATCCCTAAATCCTCCAACACCACTGCCTTAAATAGGCATTTTTGAGCTCTTGGGTCGATCCTCCAACAGTACAAAGCATCTCAATTAATTTTGGTAGGCCATAGGTGGTGGAAAGCTTGTGGAATTTGGACTTTTCCACATTTGACCCAAGGTGGCAGCCAGCTTTCATCCACCGAACAGACGCGCTTGGAAGACCTTCTAGATGGCCGAATCAGAGTGGGCCATATAAGAATAAAATGGATCCTCGTATGTCTTATAACCTTCTGTAAAATATAATCCCAAAAGAAGTTATGGTTTTCGAGATATGGTTTAATTGGTGGGATGTTTTTCTGAGCCGCAGAATCTGGCCCAGAATTTTATCTCTAACTTGTGCTGCCTAAATGAACACCATGGAGGCAGAATTAGCATTGTATCATGAAGAGTTATTTGTTAATATACATGTCTTCTAGAATCCCACAAAATTTGGGATTCATTGGGCCTTTATTTTGGGCCCCACAGTCTCATCAGTGGGCTGGTGTCTAATCTGCCTTCTCCAGAATTGCTTCCTTTCATTGCCAAATATCTCCATCATCCTCCATGAATTCTCCATTGATCCCTGAATGAAACATGTTCATATTGGAGTGTAGATAAATTTCCAAAAATATCAAATTAAAATATGTATAATCAGATGAATCATTTGGTACTTTAAATGGCGTTAAAAAAATGTACAACATAATAGTGAATTTTAAGAAGGTATTACAATCATAATGTGAAATGATGTTCAAAGTGTAAAATGCACTAAAATGGTGTTTATGAATAATAAAGAACATGAATATTATATATATTACCAATGAATATTATCCTCATTTAGTGGTTAATCAGCATTCCCCACTGGCTGGCACAAGTTCCTGAGTATCAAAATAATACATGGGAACGATTTACCCGAAATAGTAAACACAAACAACCAACAAGATAGATAAACTAAAATTGAAAACTAACAACCAAACAGGCCCTTAAACTAAAATCAAATTTAAAGGTTTACAACTTGAACCAACATCCAAAAAGAAACGACAACAAAATAAACTAAAACTCTAACTCAACCCTCCAAGCAATAAGGGGGTGCAACATCCACAAGCTACAAACACCAACCTGCACGAGAAGACCATCAACAACCCGAACCACCATCACTGAGCATGATGCCTCGACCTGGAATACACAAAAAACAAAGTTTACATACACCCAAAGGTGTATGTAGGGTTTGTTACAAGATCCTAGTAGGATACCACCCAATAAAAAGGTTTCATGCCACAACATCTAAGAGATAATTTAATATGCTTATAAAAAACATGCTTTTTAAAAATATATTCTTAAGGAAAACATTTAAAAGATGAAAGTAAAAAAGGAAAATAATTTTTGAATAAAAAACATTTCACAAATACTGCTTTAAAGTGGACGAGAAAAATACATAAGGAAGACACAAAACTCAAGTGGTCCTCCATATGTCGACGGAAGGCACCACGTCATGAATAGTAGAGCATTGTGGGTAAATACCCTAAGGTAGCTAGTATGCATGGGGTGATAGAGACATTGTACCTCAGTGTAAACGTGGCATAGGAACCACAATAATCAACGCTCTCGTGCACGAGCCACTAGTAGGGAAACACATCCATAACCTAGTGGTCTCCAATCATCATAAAAGTTTAGTTAGTGTTATAACGTCAATCTTGCCAGATGAAACTGGGACGAACCACTTTTGTAACATCTAGTGTACTAGTCCTAATCTGCCCACCTAGGTACCTAGAGTTTTCCCTTGTGCTCAATCAAGTTCCACATTCACATAGTATATTACTTTCTCATATCACAAACCAAACAAGACATTACACACAAAAGCCACCACTTGCATACCCAAACACCATTTAAAAAAACACACGCACACCAAAACCATTTCACAACATAATCCATATCACTTTCAAGACTTGATAAATTATTTAAACAATTTAAAGAACATTTATTGATAGCACAACAAGGGTTTCCAAATGAAAAATTCCCAATTCCACATATAAGAGTTCCTTTAAAAACTCAACGCACATTTAATCCTATAAAATACAACTCCCTCACTTCACATATAATTTAATAAATCGAGTTAATAATTTATAAAACACTTAAAGTTATCAAGAAAAGGTTTACAAAATAAAGACACGCCCAATTTCATATAATAACACCACTTTAAAACCAAAAGTATAGAATATGAATATCGAAACATGCTTTCCATTGTTCAAACAATTTTCAATTCAATTTTAGAAGTACACAACACGAAAAACACATCCAAAGTGATTTTTTTCCTTTGAAAATATCCATTTAATTACACACATGCCTCAAAGACCCTAAAAATTCATTTTTCACCGACCAGACGACCCCGAACACCTTTCCAACCATGTTTCGCATCCCAAATACCCCTTAAATAAACAATTTATCAGTTTATAAAACATATCACATGAAAAAGAAACCATTTTAAAATCAATTTCACAACTCAACCCTTCTAAAAACTCATTCTCACCCCCATAAACAATTGATTAAACACTTCTATAATTCACCATGACAAATTTGAAATGAAAAACATGACAATTTCAATAAGTGCAATTTTCATCACGCACGCATGTCACAACATTTTTAAAGTGAATTTCACACAACCTATAAAGCACTACCAATAATTTATACAACAACACACATATAACGACAAGACTATATTATTCCAAAAATCCATTTTCATCAAATGAGCATGCCAAAACATTATAAACATAGTTCGTACTGTGCAATTAATTCATAGAACATATTAAAATTAACTAAGTAAACAAATTAAATTATTTAAAAGATGTAAAGACATGCAACCACATACCTCACATGAAGATCCTTCTAAAAATGGCGTAAAACACACTCGCACCTCATTCTCACCACGAAGAATCAAAGAGGATACATAACCAAGGAGATCCAACCTAGAAATAAATGGTTAAACCTCAAAATAGGATCCAAAACCCGCTGGAAAACCAAAACTCAAAGAAAGGAAAAAAAATAAAGGGGAGGCTTAATCGGAGGGGCGGTCGCTGGATAAAGAGTTTCCAGGAGGTTCGGCCGCTAAACATGGGGGGCGCACGGCTGGCCATGGGCTGCACATGGGGTAGGGTTTTAGGGGGGTGGGGGTTGCATCTTGTGGGGAAAGAGAGGGGGTGGGGGTCTTCATTTTTTTAACCTAATTAAAATCATAATAATATAATAATAAATGATAATAAAAAAATAAGAAAAGGTTGATAGTTATAATAATAATATTAATATTATTAAAACCAATAATAATATTTATATTCTTAACACTAATAATAATAATAATAATAATAATATCCTCAAATAATAATAATAATAATAATATCATTGAGACAATCCATTAATTTTCTTATTACACTTCTTATTTTTATTTTGTTTCTTTATTAATTCATTTTATTTAATTAATTGAACATTGGTAGGGCGTGCGGTGAACCGGGTGAGGTCACGCGGCGACCCAGGCGAGTCCGCGCAGCTTTGACCGTGGTGCACTGGACACAGTCAAGGCCAAAACACATGTTTTTAAATAAGTAATCAAAAAAATTATGTCAAGCTTCAACCTGAACTACCCGACGCCAAGAAAATTAATAAAATAAATAATTCAAAAATGGCGTGTGTGACAATTCTTCCCACCATAAAGCTTTCTACCCCCAGAAAGCCACAACTAAGGTTGAACCCTGAAGTAGCAACTGATGCCCCCTTGGGGTTCAAAAAGGATCCCTATGAAAAGCAAGTGAAAAGAGGCAAACACACCATGCTCAGAGAAAGTGACTTAGATGACAACCTCAAGAAACTCACAAAAAGACTTTATGATGTGTGTCATTCACCCCAAAGAGCTGGAACATCTCCAGTTGATTAATCAAGGAAAGGAACTCTCTCACCCGTGGAAACCAACTTCACAAACTGAAACACCTCAAGCACCGTTAAATGAAAACCACATCGTTTGACTAGAATGATCAAACAAGACCAACCACATCCAAGGAACACTCTTATCACCTACCACCAAGTCATTTATAGGAATAGAACTAAAAGCCAACATGGGAAAGCCCGAAGGAGCTCCCCACCATTAAAAACTTACTAAAGTCCAAGATGAAACTGGAAAACCAACATGAGGAGGCCTGAGCGGACTCCCCACCATTAAAACTGACGGAAGATACAGGAACTTCGAAAATTTCCCAATAGTGACCAAACACCCCACCACAAGGGGCAGGGAGGGTTGGTCCCAACTATCGGGGCGTCAAAACCATGGCTAAAGACAGACCAACATCTCCACATCCCTGGATGTGCACTATTCAACTTTGAGATCGATTTACCCAACAGACCCCATAAGAACCACTAAAAGCAATTACATTTAGTGGGACGCAACCCCTGAGACTTAGGTAACGATATGAACATGCCTCCTCAAAGCCACAAAAAAACTCACAAACCCAAACGGGTCATTCAGAATGGAACAACCACATAAAACAATTTAAACCGCCTTCACCTTCAATACCGATGACAGAAATAAAGTTGGGGTCTCATACACTCTCAGGGTTCCTGACCATGCACCAACTTCAATCTAAGGCCTATGGCCGGAGCCCTGATGTTTGAAGCCTCTCATGCCTCGCAGTCAGGCATTGAAGACTCCCAAATAGAGCTTCTCCTTTTGGTGTCACACACAAACACACCGCAACCGAGACAACACCATCAAACACAACGCACCACGACATCCAAATACTCCCTCACGGCACATCCACCAAAACAGGGATTTAGATGATGTACGTGCATCACCTCTTCACATCAACCAAGAAACTTAAGAAGGAAAGACGCGCAACAAACACTCGCCTTTGATCAGAAAAATTGGAACTCCCTAAGAGGAGGACGCACTCCTTTGAAAACAAGGATTCCTGATGGAGTCTACGAAATTCACCCTTGCTCTTTGAAGAGAACTCATGCAGCAAGACGTCACCAAACATGACCCTTATGGCCGATAAAAGCACTACAATCCTTTCAAGACATCGGCTAACACCGATAATTCTGAACCGCCTTCACCCTTCCCCACTGGAATTCTTTTCACCGTTTCCAGGGGGACCTTCAAACACAACGATGTCAAACTTCATACTCGACGACTCAGACAACTCAAAGAGACCAAAACTCCATTCAACTCCCCTCACGTATGTCATCCCGTTGTGATAGGATCTGCTTAACTGAAAAGGAAAAAGGGATAGACTTGGCACTATCACTCAAAAAGGAGAGTCCTTACTTTAATCAACTGGAGGGTCATCCAATGACGAATTGACCGTGGCCACACTTTAATTGCATGTTAATGCTTTTTGGGGGTGTACACTAGTCTAGAAAGAAAACCATGGACCCAATAAAACTGATCTCATGGCCAAGACATACCACAAGTGAACACCAAACGTGCAGGGGGGAACCACTACAAGGGCCTCCTGAAGCACTTTTCAAAAGAAACCACTAACCACACTCTTTCACACCATCTTACAAATAAGAATTCAAAATTAGAACAAAAATCAGTCAAAAAGGATTCTCAGCTCAAAACTCCTCACACCCAACATTTGCAAAACATAATGACACACCACATAATTACCTGTTATTAAAACACCAAACATTCCTTTAACAAAACTTTTTAAAAATAAACGAAGCTGGTGGGTTGCACAAACACCAATGGTGTCTCATGCGCCTCACACATGCATGCTCCTGTGCCACACTGGCACCCACCTCATGTTTATCCAGGCACTCATCCGCTCGTTCCATTAACCATTTCTCTTTCCATATATACTCATGCATTTGGTTTCCCATGAGAGCACCAAGGATCAAAACTAGACCCTTCCATTTTTCAAAACCAAAACATTCAACCCACACTTTTTAAACCTTACACGTCATTTTCTTTTTAAAGCGCTTCATTTTAAAACATTTTCCAAGACCAAATCATTTTTACTTAAAACCCAGATTTCCACGATTCCAAAACAAAGAGACGCGGAACGATGCCAGAAAAAACTAGTGTCAGTGAGTGATTGGGACATATAGTTGGCGGTCATATTCCAATCATGCTACCACCACAGAGAGTATTCTAGGATAGCGTCCCCAGCTCCACATGGATTGTTAGACCCTGCAAGCTCACTGGGACCACTGACCCTACTCCCTTTTCATTTCCCCTAATCAAGGTTAACCACAAGGACCAAAGATTCGGACAAACCTCAACTTTCCCTGGTAACTCAAGTCCCACCACGAGGTGTGCTCGCTAGGCACCTTGATCGTAGCTAGAATGTCAAGTTTCGACACCCTTAACTCTGTTCTACCCTGACTCTATCCCAAAAAAACACGACCCAAGAGAGCAAACCTGCCTTTGATACCATTTTTTCATGAACCAGGTCGGGTCGTCATCCGATCTGACGCCCAACCCGGTCCGCGACATGGTCCAAGGGGCGTTCCCGGTCCCCGCGGGCTAGCACAAGTGCCCGGGTATCAAAACAATATATGGGAACAATTTACCTGAAATATTAAACACAAACAACCAACAAGATTGGTAAACTAAAATTGAAAACTAACAACCAAATAGGCCCTTAAACTAAAATCAAATTTAAAGTTTTACAACTTGAACCAACATCCAAAAAGAAACGACAATAAAAGAAACTCAAACTCAAACTCAAACCTCTAAGCAACAAGGGAGGTGCAACATCCACAAGCTACAAACACCAACCTCTACGAGAAGACCATCAAAAACCTGAACCACCATCACTGAGCACGATGCCTCAACCTGGAATACACAAAGAACAAGGTCTACATACACCCAAAGGTGTATGTAGGGTGTGAGCCAAGATTCTAGTAGGATACCACCCAATAAAAAGGTTTCATGACACAACATCTAAGAGATAATTTAATATGCTTATAAAAAACATGATTTTTTAAAAAAATGTTAAGGAAAACATTTACAAGTTGAAAGCAAAAAGGAAAAATTTGTTTGAAGAAAAACCATTTCACAGATACTACTTTAAAGTGGGTGAGAAAAATACATAAGGAAGACACACACACTCAAGTGGTCCTCCGTATGCCGACGGAAGGCACCACGTCATGAATAGAAGAGCACTGTGGGTAAATCCCCTAAGGTAGCTAGTATGTGTGGGGCACTAGAGACATCATACCTCGGTGTAAACATGGCATAGGAACCACAATAATCAACGCTCTCATGCACGGGCCACTAGTAGGGAAACACATCCATAACCTAGTGGTCTCGAATCATCACAAAAGTTTAGTTAGTGTTGTAACGTCAATCTTGCCAGATGAAACCGGGACGAACCACTTCCGTAAGATCTAGAATATTAGTCCTAATCCGCCCACCTAGGTACCCAGGGTTTTCCCTTATGCTCAATCAAGTTCCACGTTCACATAGTATATCGCTTTCTAATATCACAAACCAAACAAGACATTACACACAAAAGCCACAACTTAAATACTCAAACACCATTTAAAAAAACACACCCACACCAAAACCATTTCACAACATAATTCGCATCACTTGCATGAATTGATAAATTATTTAAACAATTTAAAGAACATTTCTAGATAGCACAACAAGGGTTTGCACATGAAAAATGTCCAGTTCCACATATAAGAGTTCCTTTAAAAACTCAACGCACATGTAATCCCATCAAATACAACTCCTGCACTTCACATATAATTTAATAAATCCAGTTAACAGTTTATAAAACACTTAAAGTTAGCAAGCAAAGGTTTACACAAGAAAGACAAACCTGATTTCATATAAGAACGCCACTTTAAAACCAAAAGTACAGAATATGCATATCAAAACATGCTTTCCATTGTTCAAACAATTTGCAATTCAATTTTAGTACACAACACGGAAAACACACCCAAAGTGATTCATTTTCCTTTGAAAAACTCCATTTAATTACACACACACTTCAAAGACCCTAAAAACGCATTTTGCACCGACCAGACAACCCCAAACACCTTTCCAACCATGTTTCGCATCCCAAATACCCCTTAAATAAACAATTGCTCCGTTTATAAAACATATCACATGCAAAAGAAACCATTTTAAAATCAATTTCACAACTCAACCCTTCTAAAACCTCATTCTCACCCCATAAACAATTTATTAAACACTTAGAATTTACAACAATAAGGTCGAAATAAAAAACATGACGATTTCTAAAAGAAAGTGCAATTTTCATCATGCATGCACGTCACAACATGTTTAAAGCGCATTTCGCACAACCTATAAAGCACTACCAATAATTTATACAACAACACACATATAACGACAAGACTATATTATTCCGAAAATCCATTTTCATGAAACGAGCATGCCAAAACATTCTAAACATAGTTCGCACAATGCAATTAATTCATAGAACATATTAAAATTAACTAAGCAAACAAATTAAATTATCTAAAAGATGTAAAGACATGGAACCACCTACCTCACATTAAGATCCTTCCGGAAATGGCGCAAAACACACTCACACCTCATTCGCACCACGAAGAATCAAAGAGGAGACCTAACCAAAGAGATCGAACCCAAAAATAAATGGTTAAACCTCAAAATATGATCCAAAACCCACTGAAAAACCAAAACTCAAAGAAAGAAAAAATAAAATAAAGGGGGGGCTTAACCAGAGGGGTGGCCGCCGACTGAAGAGTCGCCAGGAGGTCCGGCCGTTGGACATGGGGGCGCGTGGCTGGCCATGGGCTGCACATGGGGTAGGGTTTCAGGGGGGTGGGGGTCGCATCTCGTGGGGAAAGAGGGGGTGGGGGTCTTCGTTTTTTAAACCTAATTAAAATCATAATAATATAATAATAAATGATAACAATAAAAAAATAAGAAATGGTTGATAGTTATAATAATAATATTAATATTATTAAAACCAATAATAATATTTATATTCTTAACACTAGTAATAATGATAATAATAATAATAATAATAATATCCTCAAATAATAATATTATCATTATTATCATTGGGACAATCCATTAATTTTCTTATTACACTTATTATTTTTATTTTGTTCCTTTATTAATTCATTTTATTTAATTAATTGAACATTGGCAGGACGTGCGGTGAACCGGGTGAGGTCACGCAGCGACTCAGGCGAGGCCACGCGGCTTTGACCGCGGTGCACTGGACGCATTCAAGGCCAAACACGCGTTTTTAAATAAGTAC
Organism: Viscum album; assembly: GCA_963277665.1. Taxonomy (NCBI): domain Eukaryota; kingdom Viridiplantae; phylum Streptophyta; class Magnoliopsida; order Santalales; family Viscaceae; genus Viscum; species Viscum album. The sequence goes on from OY728138.1 coordinate 153,049,485, forward strand.
TCAAAAAAATTATGTCGGGCTTCAACTTGAACTACCCGACGCCAAGAAAATTAATAAAATAAATAATTCAAAAACGGGGGGTGTGAAGTTATTTGTGCAGACTTGATATGAAACACCTGGGTGGGATGATACTAAGTTTCTTTAGCTCACACCCTGTACACCCTTTCGATGGTGTGTATACCTAGTATTGTCTTTTGATGCAGGAAAAGGTAAGGCACCGTCGTGAGGCAGCGATGTTTATATCAGTTGGGTATGAGCAGTTGTTGGTGAGATAGTGGGAGATTTCCCATATATGACATGGAATAGTGGTTGTTGGTTTGGATTGTCCTAGCTTTGTTAGACACGTGCCTTTGGTTGTTTTGGCTTTTGAGTTATATCGTTATCGCTGCTTCTCTTTGGTTATGACATATATTTCTTTTAGTTTTCCTTTCGGTGATCTTTTCGCTGTGTATATGTGTCATATATCTTGTTTTAGAATGGGCGAAATTATTCACTCTAGTTGTTTGATGTTTGAGTGCTAGTCACTAACCCGTGTGGATCGGTAACGCCCTTCGGGTATGTGGCAGATTAGGTCGGGTATCAGTTTTTGAGGGTATCTCGGGTCATTTCATTACAATTTGTGTCCCATCAGATGATGCCATGCGACAATATGACCATGTTTAAGAATGTCGTCATAGCATTTCAAAGTTTTCATTATAGCAGGGAACTGCTTATGACTTTTTCAGTGTGACAGATACTCTCGGACATTATCGCATTAAAGTTGTACAAAAGAACAATCAATGTGTGATAAAAGTTGTATAAATATTCAATCCCATGAATATACAGACAATCTAAAATACAAAGAAGTTGGTTGACACCAACTCTAACAAGGCTGACGATACAACTGTATCGTATAAAGCGATCAACTCAGGTTTGTCTAAGCAGACTTAGAGGAAGAGCAAGGTCGGTGTGTTCCACAACAAGAAGAGTGAGTAGTCGAAGACTTGCTCGATGGTTCGTTGGAAGGTGTCATTCAAGGACCGTGCAAGGCAGTCGGGACCAGTAACAGGGACTGAGCTGTGCGGGATAGAGAAGAACCAATGGGAAATTGAGAACTATGCGATGTAGTATAAAGACTCTCAAGTGGGATGCTGAAGCGCATGATGGAATTTCATATAAGCACGGTGAGAGACTATTCCATTGCAACTACTTGTGTTAATAATGGAAGAATATGTGGTTCATGCGTCTAACCAATCATGACAAAGGAGTAGGCTTTCAAGGTTGAATCTTGTAAAAATCTTTGTGTTTCGGTGCCTTTTATTTGCTACATCATCTGGGTAATGCTAAGAGACACTGAAATAGTGGATCAAGACTTTAATTGGTCTAAGAGATTGAACTAAAAAGAAAAATTCGTAAAAAGAGATCACTGATTCACCCCCCTGAGGGATCCATCGGACTTGGGCACTTTAATGATAACAAAACGTTACATATATATAATGCTTAATTAATATTATGATCCCAAATAATTAATATTCAAATTCTTTTTAACATTTATCAATTAACGTTTAAACTCTCACAAGACACATCATCAAATGATGTGTGTTAATCGACAATGTAATATAACTTACACGGAAATGAAAAAAACAAACCCATGCAATGTGATTTCTTCTACGTACTTTTTACAATCATTATTGACGAAGTGTACTTTATTTCTTTTACATTTTTACATTTAGTTTAACTTTATTTCACAATCAAACCTCCTAAAAATGTCTGTTGGATTTGATATTCGTGATGCAACTCTATAAAACACAATCAATAATGGTGCAACATTGATATTGATTTTTTTAATAGACTGAGATGAATTAAATGCGAAAACATTGATTTAGCTTGATATTTTGGGTGTGGTTATTGAATATGTTGACTTTGGTTAATGTTGTTACTGATTTACGTCGATATTTTGTTTGTGATTACATGCCTTCAAGTGTATTCCATTTTTTTGGATTTGTTTTGAAACCTATTTGTGTTTTTTGGACAAATATTAATGAAATATAGTTTGGTAAAAACAATAAATCATGTTCTCTCTAATGTTTTCACGGATCTCTTGGTAACTTATATTTTATGTTAGATTTACATACCTTTCACATATTAATCATGGAATTTTTATTATTTAATTAAATGAACTATGCATCCACCCCACCTCCCCCTTTTGAGAAGAAAGAAAATATGTATCCTTGTTAGTCATGATGGCATGCCTCAAACACTGCAAGATGGGAAGTGAGGTGAGTAGTACATTAGTCCAATAGAAAAAGCCCACCTGTGGGTAGACTGGATCACAAGAGTTGGGCCCTGGAGTTTGTGGATCGATCCGTTGGTGCATTTTTCTGGCCGCCTTTTTGGTTCTCGATTTATTTCAATCCGTGGATCATCCCGCAGTGGGGCGGCGAGCATACGCTAGGGTAGGGCTGTTACGATTCTTCTTCTCTTTCTCCCGTCCCTCGCTTTCTTTCTGGTGTTTGACCATGTCAGGCGCTGCGAGCCAGCCGCAGCAGGAAGATCGAAAACCCAACGATCAATCGGCTGCTCATATTAATCTCAAGGTCAAGGGTCAGGTTGTTCAATTCTCCCTCTTCTCAATTTCAGTTTTACTTATAAGAATTGTAGGGTTCTTACCGTTCACACCTCTGCACGTCGTTTTCTCCCTCTGTTTTTATTTATAGGTTGTTTTTCAGTTTCTAAGCATCCTTTTGGTGTTCTGGATATATGATTTATATCTTAATCTCGATTGCAAAAATTTGTTTTCATTATATTGTGTTCAGTTGATCGTGCGGCTTCGATTAAATACCCCCAGAAGAATTGTAGACTTTTTATTTATTCGATTAATTGTTTGAGGAGTTCTAAAGCTATATACAAGTTTAGCATGGGGGGGGGGGGGTATGTGGTGGTTTGGAATGGGATTTCCCTTGACATATTTGATTTTGTTGTTTGGAAGTCTTTTTCTTTTTGTTTGAATGTAGACTTTCTATTAAAGAAATCAACCTCGGGTGTGAGCTTGCTCCTCCTTTTCTGGCAGGGTTACTAAATCCTGTCTCATAGTTTCAAAATTTCTGTCATTTGGTTTCTACTTAATGGTCCTTACTGGTACATAGGGCACTGTCCAATTCTGCAGTTCTGATTTCTTTTGAAGTGCGTAGGCTTTCCCCCTACTTTCATTAATTGTTGTCGTCCAAAACCCTTAGGGGATACCACAAGATCTCACCTTGCACATGTCTTAGAGCATGTTTAGTCGTTGCTTGCAATTTCATTATGTTTTTTGATTAGCTTTTAATGTGTTTGTTCATTTCCCCCTACCTTGCACATGTCTTAGAGCAGGCCTTTTTTTTATAGGGTCCTTTTCATTCTCTTTGTTTATAGGTTGTCTTCCTGGGGAATTGTGAGGTAATGGGCTTCCCTTTGACATGCTTGATGTAGTATTTTTTTGTAAACCCTTTCCTATTGGTTTCAATATAGCTTCCTTCTCGTTTTAATTGTTTTCTTGGTTTGCTTTAAACGAGGGCAGTATTGCCTGTGAGGCTGACTTTCTGTTGGTCATCCATTTAAAACTATGTCTGTGCTGATTGAATTGTGTTCTGATGACTGGTAGTAGGATGGGAATGAGGTTTTCTTCAGGATCAAAAGAAGCACTCAGCTGAAGAAGCTCATGAATGCATACTGTGATCGCCAATCGGTGGACATGAACTCTATTGCCTTCCTGTTTGATGGCCGCCGCCTTCGGTCTGAACAAACTCCTGATGAGGTCTCTCTCTCTCGCTCTATTGTTTACTGTTGTCTTGCCTTGTTTTTCATACTCATAACATGGGCTACTCTCCCCTTTTGTGATTTCATTACTTGCCCATAGTTGGAGATGGAAGATGGTGATGAGATTGATGCCATGCTGCATCAAACGGGTGGCGTGTAGGCTGCTCTCACCCTCTTATGTGAAGCTACTAGGGCTTCTGCCAGGTTCCTGGCTTAGTGAATACGTTTTAGGGTCTTTCTATTATGTGGTGTTGTGTTGGACCTGGTCTTGATATCATGTTATGTTGCGCTGGACCTCTTTTTGCTGTTTGGTTGCATTATACATGGGTCTAGCTTACTTTCTGTTGGTAATTTTCTGACCGTAGCTTTTATTTTGTAAGCTTAGCATCTTATTTGTTTGTCTGTGAATGTTCTTTAAATTCTAACCCTACGAGCCTGGCAGATCACAACTATGAGCAATTTTAGATCCCCAGGAAGCACCCCCACAACATCTAGTAGTCTTTCCTCTCCAGAAATTCAATGTCCAGACCATACTAAAGGTAAATGTCACTTTGTTTTTAAGACCTAAGAGTCCCATGTCCAGGATCTTCTCCCACATTGAATGAAATAAGAGGACTGATGACCAAAACCTTCTCCCACATGAAAACCATATCATTGTTGACCAACACCTTTTCCCACATGAAAGAAGATGATTGTTAGTCATAACCTTCTCAAACATGGAAAAAAGGTAACTGATGTGACATGGACATTTGAGTACCATATGCAGTAGGAAAAAATACGCACTCAAATACATTCCAATAAGTGTGGTCAACTAACCTTGTTGCATAAGCCAATAAAGAAAAACGTAGTGCACCAAAATCACTATCAAAGTTGCACATACAATTGCCTTTGTCTGAGTTGCTATGATGTCTCTAGGAGGTGGAGTAGATGATTGAGCATGCTAACATTCTCCTCTTGTGACATTATTGAAAATGCTATGATATATCTTATCTGAGTTCTCATAGCTCCACTAAAATACAATTAAACATAGTAGAACATAGATATAACACTAAGTTGTGAGGGCTTAACGTGTGTGTTGTAAAAGATAAATGACTTCATTCTATACAAGAGTTTGTAATCCAACTGATCTGATATGTGTAAGCAAGACTTCTACTTGATAATGGATGAGAGAGGCCACACATGTGTTGATATGAATCATTGTCGTGCATTAGGTTGAAACTCATGAAAATAGGCCCATTATATGATATTCATGAAACATGAAATGATAATACTTGAATTAAAAAATCTTAAAAGAAATTGTTTATTTGTTTGCACAAATTACAAATTGAAGAAATTAAAATTTCATGCAAATCATTAGATCGAAGGCTCTGAAACACAAGTCTAAATGTAACACTCGAAATTTTTTAATATATTTCTTTTATCAAAAAATTAATTTTTTGATAATTTGTGTTACATGCAACACTAAATTTAAACAAACTATGAATACTTGATATAAATGTATTGATTAATGTTTAGGAAATAAACATTCAATTTTTAGTATTCATTTTATGCTTCAAAAATACATTTTCTTCAAAAAAAAATGATTTTATTGCATTTTGTGTGGAAATTATAAATAATTTTTGCCACAATTAGAAATTGTTTTTTATTATAATTTATGCCACAATTAGAATTTTTTTATTAATTGAGCATCATTTTTAAAACCAGTATATCAAAATTAATTTAGGGTGAAATGTTTGATTTTTTTTGAAATGATTGATTTTTCAATGAATAGTGAAAAATACTGATTTTTCAAATACTCTAATTTATTATCATTAAAACAAATAATTTAAAAAACCAATTATATTTTAGATTTTGTCTCAAAGTGACATGATTCATAGAGACTGAATCTTGAAAAATGGATACAATATTTGGAATCAGGAGCTTCAAATTTGATAAACAAGCCCCTTTTATTTTTGGCCATTATAAATAGTAATTGCGATAAATATTTGTCACCACGATAACAGTAAAATAGGTAAAACATAGTTAAAATTATGAGATAAGATCTTAAAATCAACCTAACACTGGTTCTTATTTCATTAGATGAGATAAATTCACCCATATTCATTCCAAGTTTGAATTATGACATTTTGGCGCCATTTTTTCTTGAAAATAACATTTATATTATTTAAAGTAAAAAAAATTCAAAATGTCACTATTACTTTTAAATTTCTTTTATATGTTCACTTAGGGATAAAAATATGTTATGTGCAACACTCCAAGATTTTATAGTATGACTCTTTAAATTTAACTTCTTCGATGACTTACCAACTTAAAAAATGATTTAAATATCATTATTTAATTATTATAGTTATCTCATAGATGTTGAGAATGATGAGAATGAATGAGATTAAGTAAACTATGAAAATATATATTACACATGTTTATAAAATTAATTCATTGGTTACCAATTAATTAGAAATGAAAACCAATTGAATATAAATGTATTTTTATAAAAACATTTTTTATTCCCACAATGACATTTTATATTAATAAATTAAATTAATCACTATTAGTTAAAGATATTAATTAAATTTATATATTATATCAAATATTTTTACATTCATCAAAAACATTTTTGGAGACATAAGATAAGAATAAATTCAATTTTACATATAAAAGACTATTTTTCTAAATGTAGTTTTACTGCCTTTTAGTGGCGAACTTGTTTTAAATATAAATCTTGACACTTATAAATTATATTTGACAAAATAAACATTATTTTTGAAAACGTAATATCAAAATTTACTTTGGTTAAATTTTTGATATTTTTCTGATAAGTTTCATTTTTGATGAATAGTAATGTGACTGTTAGAATAACAATATAACCTTTAGAATTAGTAATATGAACATTATAACAATAACCTCACCTATGAATGTATAAATAAAATTTAAGCGTCTTATAAATGATAATATGATATATTATATCATAGTATAAATAAATAAATGTTTTAGAAATTATTAATGTAACGACCCAAAGTTTTTCAATGAAAATTTCATTCTTAAAATTATGTCATAAAATCACATGAATGCACAACATAATGAACTACTAAGTGATAAGTGACCTTTAAACATAAGTTTGTCACTTCTGTGTTTGGAATTTTGAAAATCCGACATACACGGTTGTGTTCAAGATGATTTTTGGAGTCTGATAGAACAAACTTGTTTTTGGGTGAATAGTAACATGCCCTTATGAATAGTAAAATGAATAGTAATATGACCCTTATGAATAATAAATAATAATAATATTTTATTTTCTTAAGGCAATAAGATAATGAGATCTTAATTAATTTTCAATGAGAAATAAAACTAAGTGCACCTTTAAGATTGTTATTTTTCGAATTAACTATGACTTTATTTAAAAATTAAATTAATAATATTTAGAAAATTAATTTTGAAAAATGGACTTAATTTTTGAATTCTACACGTCTAAAAATGGTTAGGGTAAATTTTTGGTATTTTTCTGAAAAACTCGAATTTTTGATGAATAGTGAAATACGGTAAAATACCGTATATATAATTTAATAGTTAAATACACTATTCATGACATCACACATGATGCAAGACCACTTGGTTCGAACTCACATGAACTTATTACTATTAGTGGTCACATGAAACAATACTATTGGTTGTCTTGAGAGAAATAATAAAATAATGAATTAAATATTCAAAATTTACCCCTCCCCTCCACTATAAAAACCACCATTCACACCCTCATTCCCTCACACCTCTCAAGCTCCAAGCCTTCTCTAAACTCTGCCCAAACATCCTCCCAAGCCCCTCCCCCACGTCCAAGAGATGCTGGTCTCATCAAAAGAACAAGCTTAGACCCTTAAGGAGGTTCTCAAGAGAAGGATTCAAGATGTAATTTCTCTCCTTCTCCTTTAATTTCCATTCATGTTCAAGTTCATTTCTTGAATCTCTCCCCACCTATCTTCACCCAAATGGTATTGTAACTCCAGTATTATACTGAAATGTTATGATGCTAAAGGGATATTATATCATCCAACCCCCTTTCCCTCTTCCTTTTATTTTATTAAAAAGAACGTTGTTCGTGAGGTGTTAATTTATCACATTCAAGAACGACATGCTTTCTTCTTCCATTTCTACCTTTAGATTTGGTCATGAAACCATTTTTATGGTTGAACCAGAATATGTTATATCTATTATGTCCTATTTAAAGTTCTGGAACTGACTTATGAACATATTACTAAGTGATAAATTAAAACAAGTTCGTTGTGATCGAAAAACCGCCCAAATTAACCCAAACAATCATCATTTAATTCTTATCTAATGATTCATCCACATGGATATAATATGATTCATTATAAGATCATTCAAACTCCTGTAATCTCATTAATAACATGTAATATCAGTTCTGGATGTTTATCCATGTTCTACCCAAACTTCAATTTAAGAATACAAGTGAACCACTCAAGAAAACCATAAAAACAAACATTCATGAGCAATGTTTTTAAACTCTATAACTCATTCAAAGGCACATAAAATCACATAATGAAATCAAAATGAACCCTATTAATGTATAAAAGGTTATGGAATTTCTAATTAATGAATATAATGTCATTATATAGGACATTAAAGAGAAGGAAGCATTCAGATACAAGGTAAGGGGAAATCTCGAACCCAATTTTCTTCCTTCAGGTTCTCCCTCTTCCACTCCATTTTGATATGGTTACTCCTTAAAGATCATTTCTTCATAATTATCTTACCTTTTCTGGGATATACATGTTTTCTAATGAAGTTTATGTCAAACCAAATGTTTTCCAAAAGAACTCTTCTTTTAAGAACTCAACTTTTACCTCTCATTCATGGTTGATGATTCTTGTATCAAGTATGTTGTTCCATCTTTCTTTTGGGAACCCAAAGCTTATGAATGTATTCTTATGAGATGAAACCCATTCCTTTACATGAGTTAGTTATGTTCACTTTTGATATGTGTTCTATGTGGCAATCATGATAATGATAATGTTATGATGTGACGGGTGCGCCCAGAATTATATAGCGCAATATGAATGTTTCAAAGTGACGGGTGCACCCAGAATTATACAGTGCTCCAATGCATTGGGTAAAGTGATGAATCTCATGAGTAAATGTGAAATGATGTGTGAACAAAATGCTAGATTGGTTCACAAGTATGTGTGGTAGTTAACCACTAAAACATGATGTTTCATTTTTATGCATTTCCACATTTCAAGTCTTTTATTTATGTTCCTCTCATGTTCATGATTTCTTTACCTATGTCATGATTATACTCACCCCATGCTATATTCTTCTTATCTATCCTCTTACTGGGCTTTTAGCTCACCCCTTTTAATGTATATCCTCAGGTGGCTACATATACTAAGGAGAGGACAAGTGACAATAAGAATCTAGAGAAGAAGAAATTAAATAAATGTTTATGCTTGATGTTGTATTTGCTATTTATGGTCCTAGTTTGCACAAGACACTAAACCTTTGGATCCTCTATGTGTAATACTATTATGTTGTTTATCTTTGAAATGATGTAATAGTAATGTAAGAAAAGGCCGTGATGCTATAGTTGGTATCAGAGGAATGATTTAGTTAATTTGGGAATTAGGATTAGTGAACCCTAGAGAAAACCTCTAGTATGAGACTAAGTACAAGTAGACACACAAGAATATTTACATAGGGATCCCATATGTTATGTTTTTGGTATAAATTCTTTAAATGAATAAGTTATTCATAACTTGTTTAATTATGTTTTGTTCTAACCTTTTCTATTTTAGAAAATGGTGGGAACCAGGAGAAATTAGGCCAACAACTCGTGCGAGGGCCAATGCAACGATTGCCCGAACGACATCCCCAATGATTTGGGATGTGGAGTTCAAAACTTCATGGTGATGCTTACCCAATTATCTCAGGTTATGAACAATAACCATAATAATGGGGAACGTCCTCCTTCACCAAAGAGGGAGCAACTGGCTATCGAATGTTTTATGCGGTAATGACCACCGACGTTTAGTGGATCTTCCGATCCACTAGTTGCAGAATAGTGGGTTAACTCCATGGAGAAGATCTTTTCTGTTCTTCACTGTTCTGAGATGGAGAAGGTGACCCTAGCCGTTTATCGTCTAGATGGAGAAGATGATCAATGATGGTCTTTGATTAAGAACACCAATCCAAGGGAGGAAATTGAAGAGATAAAATGAGAAGACTTTAAGATAATGTTTCTTAATAAGTATTTCCCACGAACTTTTCATACGAAGATGAAGAGAGAATTCATAGAGCTCAAGCAAAAAGAAGGAGGATCTGTCACAACCTATGAAGCGAATTTCACAAGGCTTGTAAGGTACGCTTCAGGTTTTGTTATTAACAATGATAGAAAAATTAATAGATTCTTTAGTGGATTAAAACCACACCTTCGAAAGGCTCTTGCAATTCAAGACTTTGGGAGTTATGAAGAAGTTGTTCGATGTGCTCTCAAAGTGGAGATGGAGTTTGGAGAATGGTCCCATGGCTATGGTGATAAGAAAAGAAAGATGGAGTTTCAAGCTGGTGGATCTAATGACAAAGGTGGGAAGAAAAATCAACGAACCACATGCCAAAAATATGGGAAGTTGCACCATGGGAACTGCCTCAAAGGGATGAGGAAATTCTTCAAGTGTGGTAAAGAAGGACACCATGCCCAAGAGTGTCGAAAAGACACGAAAAGGTAGGAGAATGTAGCTGATGAAAGGAGAGAACCACTCATGGCTCAATGCTACAACTGTAGGGAGCTAGGGCACTATGCAAACCAGTGCACTAAACCTCGAGTTCTTGAGGGTAATCAGCGTCAGCAACCACCAAAGGCAAAGGAACAAGGGAAGGCTTATGCCATCACTACTGCGGAGGTGGAGCATGATAATGAAGTCGTACAAGGTGCACTTCCTATTCACTCAAGAATGGAAAAAGTCTTATTTGATTCTAGTTCTACGCATTCCTTTATATCTTGCAAGTTTGCTAGAACTATAGAATCGAAGCCCCGAAACCTTGAAGTAGAGATATCTGTAAAAACACCAAGTGGTGCAATCATTGCGACCCAAGTGTTTGACTCTTCTCCTATTGGCGTATGTGGGAAGATTCTTCCGGCAAATCTCATAATACTTCCCTTGGTGGAATTCGACGCTATAATGGGAATGGATTGACTCTCGTTATATAGAGCACATATCAACTGTTGGGAAAAGGAAATATCTTTTCATATTTCGAACCATCCCAGGCTCTTCTATAAATGATAGGAAGACCATGAATCTCCTTTGAAAAATCCTTCAATGGTGTGGGTGTTGATTCCCTATGAAGAAGCATACCTCGCCCAAATGGTTGAGTCAAAGGAATGTTCCAACCTTGAGGAAATGCCCATCGTGAGGGAATACAATGATGTATTTCCTGAAGAGTTACCTCGAATTCCCCCAGATCGTGAGGTAGAGTTCTCAATTAAACTCATACCCAGAGCTACTCCTATCTCGAAGTGTCCCTATAGGATGGCTCCTATCGAACTGGAGGAGTTAAAGAAGCAGCTACAAGAGCATCTAGACAAAGGGTTCATACGCCCTAGTGCATCACCTTAGGGTGCACCAGTGCTCTTTGTGAAGAAGAAGGATGGAACAATGCAGTTGTGTATCAATTATCGGGAACTCAACAAGATCACCATAAAGAACAAGTATCCTCTTCCAAGGATTGATGACTTGTTCGACCAGTTAATAGGAGCTCAATACTTATCAAAGGTGGATCTTCGTTCTAGATATCATCAAGTAAAGGTGAAGAAGGAAGATATTCAGAAGACTGCCTTCCGTACAAGGTATGAGCACTATGAGTTTTTGGTGATGCCCTTTGGACTTACTAATGCCCCTGCAATCTTCAGGTATTTGACGAATATAGTCTTTAGACATTACCTCGACAAATTTGTGGTGGTGTTTATCGATGATATTCTCATCTACTCCAAGATCAAGGAGGAACATGAAGAACATCTAAGACTTGTGTTGGCGACATTGAGAAAGGAGAAGTTGTACGCCAAGTTCAACAAGTGTGACTTTTGGATGAAGCAAGTCACATTCTTGGGACATGTGATCACAAGTGAGGGAATTTTTGTGGATCCTTCAAAGACAAAGGTGATTGAGGAATGTCCCAGGCCCTCTAGTGTCACAGAAATCCGTAGTTTTATTGGATTAGCTGGGTACTACTGACGTTTTGTGAGAAACTTCTCACGATTGTCCAGCCCGCTAACTAAGTTAACAAAGAAAGGGGTAAAGTATGTATGGACAGAAGAATGTGAGGGAAGCTTCAAGGAGATAAAGAGAAGGTTGATCACAACACCTGTACTCACACTACCGAAAAGTGGAGAATGTTTTGTGATATACAGTGATACTTCAAAGAAAGGATTGAGTTGTGTACTCATGCAAAATGAAAAAGTGATAGTCTACGCCTCAAGACTGTTGAAGATCCATGAGCAGAACTACCCGACGCATGATCTAGAGCTGGCAGCCGTGATTTTTGCCTTGAAATTTTGGCGGCACTACCTTTATGGTGAGAAGTGTAACATATACACCGACCACAAGAGCCTAAAATGTATATTCACACAAAAGGAGCTCAACATGCGTTAAAGGATATGGTTAGAGCTAATCAAGGATTACGTTTGCTCTATTCACTATCATCCTGGAAAGACGAACAAGGTAGCTGATGCTCTAAGCAGAAAAGAACCCGCTACTCTATCCATGCTGCGGATTGAGAAAGACCCCATCTTCTTGTATATGCAAAGAATGGATTTGGAAATCATAAGGGCAGGGGATACATCCTACCTTGCCCAAATAATTGCGCAACCATCCATCCAGGAGAAGATTAAGGAAGCACAAAGGGATGATGTGGAGATACAAAAGAGGGTGAATGCAGTAAAGGAAGGGAAGCTGCAAGAGTTCCATATCGATGATGATGGTGTGATTCGGTTTGGAACACGGCTTTGTGTGCCTTCATCACCCGAGATAAATAAGGATCTATTGGACAATGCACATAGCTCAACTTTCTTTATCCATCCTGGGAGTACCAAGATGTACCGTGATCTCTGGGAACACTTATAGTGGGATAACATGAATAAGGAGATTGCAGAATATATATCAAGGTGCTTGGTATGTCAGCAAGTTAAAGCTGAGCAACAAAAGTCCAAAGGTATGATGCAGCCATTGCTTATACCCATGTGGAAATGGGAAAATGTTACTATGGACTTTGTCACGGGTCTCCCGAAGACGTCAAAGGGAAATAATGCGATATGGGTGGTGGTTGACCGACGCACCAAGACTGCCCATTTTATCACTATTCGAGAAGATATCTCACTTGAACAACTTGCAAAGATATATGTGAAGGAAGTGGTGAGACTGCACGGTGTTCCACTCTCAATTGTCTCTGACCGTGATCCGAGGTTCACATCTAAATTCTGGAGGAGCCTTCAACATGCTTTGAGTACTGAATTAAATTTCCGCACGACCTATCACCCCCAAACTGATGGCCAATCTGAAAGGACTATTCAGACTCTTGAGGATATGCTTAGAGCCTACTCTCTATAATTCAAGGGTGGATGGGATCAACATCTCCCATTGGTTGAGTTCTCATACAACAATAGCTTCCACTTGAGTATTCATATGGCTCCATATGAAGCTCTGTATGGAAAGCGATGTAGAACTCCAACCTGTTGGGATGAAGTTGGAGAAAGAAAGCTACTTGGACCTGATCTTGTTCAAGAGATGACATAGAAGGTTCAAGTCATCCAGAAACACATCAAAGCTGCTCAAAGTCAGAAAAAGAGCTATGCTGACAACCGTCGAAGGGACTTGGAGTTCGACGTTGGAGATAAAGTCTTCCTTCAAATATCTCCATGGAAGAGAGTCATGCGATTTGGGAAGAAAGGGAAGCTAATCCAAAGGTACATTGGCCCCTTTGAAATCCTTGACCGCATAGGAGCCGTGGCCTATCGTCTTGCACTTCCACCGAATATGGCTCGAGTTCATGATGTTTTTCACGTATCACTCTTGAGGAAGTACATACCTGATCCCTCATATGTACTAAACTCAGAGGTGGTGCAGCTGGAAGATGATCTCTCCTATGAGGAGCAGCCAGTAAAGATTCTGGACCGAAGTGATAAGGTTCTATGCAAAAAGACAACCCACCTTGTCAAAGTGTTGTGGAGGAATCATAAGTTTGAGGAAGCAAATTGGGAACCGGAAGATGCGATGAAAGAGAAGTACCCTCACCTGTTTATGTAAAACAGAATTTTGAGGGTGAAATTTCTTAAGGGGAGAAGAATGTATTGAACCAAAGTTTTTCAATGAAAATTTCCTTCTTAAAATTATGTCATAAAATCACATGAATGCACAACATAATGAACTACTAATTTATAAGTGACCTTTAAACATAATTTTGTCACTTCTGTGTTTGGAATTTTGAAAATCCGACATACACGGTTGTGTTCAAGATGATTTTTGGAGTCTGATAGAACAAACTTGTTTTTTGGGTGAATAGTAACACACCCTTATGAATAGTAAAATGAATAGTAATATGACCCTTATGAATAGTAAATAATAATAATATTTTATTTTCTTAAGGCAATAAGATAATGAGATCTTAATTAATTTTTCAATGAGAAATAAAACTAAGTGCACCTTTAAGATTGTTATTTTTCGAATTAACTAGGACTTTATTTAAAAATTAAATTAATAATATTTAGAAAATTAATTTTGAAAAATGGACTTAATTTTTGAATTCTACACGTCGAAAAATGGTTAGGGTAATTTTTTTGTATTTTTCTGAAAAACTCAAATTTTTGATGAATAGTGAAATACGGTAAAATACTGTATATACAATTTAACATATAAATACACTATTCATGACATCACAAGGGATGCAAGGCCACTTGGTTCGAACTCAAATGAACTTATTACTATTAGAGGTCACATGAAACAATACTATTGGTTGTCTTGAGGGAAATAATAAAATAATGAATTAAATATTCAAAATTTACCCCTCCCCTCTACTATAAAAACCACCCTTCACACCCTCATTCCTTCACACCTATCAAGCTCCAAGCCTTCTCTAAACTCTGCCCAAACATCCTCCCTATCCCCTCCCCCACGTCCAAGAGTTTCTGGTCTCATTGAAAGACCAAGCTTAGGCCCTTAAAGAGGTTCTCAAGAGAAGGATTCAAGAGGTAATTTCTCTCCATCTTCTCCTTTAATTTCCATTCATGTTCAAGTTCATTTCTTGAATCTCTCCCCACCTATCTTCACCCAAATGGTATTGTAACTCTAGTATTATACTGTAATGTTATGATTCTAAAGGGATATTATATCATCTAACCCCCCTTTCCCTCTTCCTTTTATTTTATTAAAGAGAACATTGTTTGTGAGGTGTTAATTTATCACCTTCAAGAACGACATGCTTTCTTCTTCCATTTCTACCTTCAGATCCGGTCATGAAACCATTTTTATGGTTGAACCAGAATATGTTATATGTATTATGTCCTATTTAAAGTTCTGGAACTGACTTATGAACATATTACTAAGTGATAAATTAAAACAAGATCGTTGTGATCGAAAAACCGCCCAAATTAACCCAAACAATCACCATTTAATTCTTATCTAATGATTCATCAACATGGATATAATATGATTCATTATAAGATCATTCAAACTCATGTAATCTCATTAATAACATGTAATATCAGTTCTGGATGTTTACCCATGTTCTACCCAAACTTCAATTTAAGAATACAAGTGAACCACTCAAGAAAACCATAAAAACAAACATTCCCGAGCAATGCTTTTAAAATCTATAACTCATTTAAAGGCACATAAAATCACATAATGAAACCAGAATGAACCCTATTAATGTATAAAAGGATATGAAATTTCTAATTAATGAATAGAATGTCATTATACATGACATTAAAGAGAATGAATCATTCAGATACAAGGTAAGGGGAAATCTCGAACCCAATTTTCTTCCTTTGGGTTCTCCCTCTTTCACTCCATTTTGATATGGTTACTCCTTAAAGATCATTTCTTCATAATTATATTTCCTTTTTTGGGATATACATGTTTTTTAATGACGTTTATGTCAAACCAAATGTTTTCTAAAAGAACTCAACTTTTACCTCTCATTCATGGTTGATGGTTCTTGTATCAAGTATGTTGTTCCATCTTTATTTTGGGAACCCAAATCTTATGAATGTATTCTTATGAGATGAAACCCATTACTTTACATGGGTTAGTTATGTTCACTTTTGATATTTGTTCTATGTGGAAATCATGATAATGATAATGTTATGATGTGACGGGTGCGCCCGAAATTATACAGCACTCCAATGCATTGGGTAAAGTGATGAATCTCATGAGTAAATGTGAAATGATGTGTGAACAAGATGCTAGCTTGGTTCACAAGTATGTGTGGTAGTTAACCACTAAAACATGATGTTTAATTTTTATGCATTTCCACATTTCAAGTCTTTTATTTATGTTCCTCTCATGTTCACGATTTCTTTACCTATGTCATGATTATACTCACCCCATGCTATATTCTTCTTATCTATCCTCTTACTGGGATTTTAGCTCACCCCTTTTAATGTATATCCTCGGGTGGCTACATATACTAAGGAGAGGACAAGTTCCAATAAGAAGTTAGAGAAGAAGAAATTAAATAAATGTTTATGCTTGATGTTGTATTTGCTATTTATAGTCCTATTTTTCCCAAGACACTAAACCTTTGGATCCTCTATGTGTAATAATATTATGTTGTTTATCTTTGAAATGATGTAATAGTAATGTAAGAAAAGACCGAGATGCTATAATTAATTAAGTGTTGATATTTTTATAAAACATAAATGTTTATTTTCAATTTTATAATTAATATAATGATTTAAAAGAAAATTTATATTCCTAAAATGTATTAAAAAATTAATATTTTGTTGTTTTATGATTATAAAATAATTTTGTGAGACATTAATTAATCTTTAAAAGTGTTATAAAATCAGTTATAATTTTAAAATTAGTATTTTTCGAATAAATGATGATTTTATTTTGAAATTAAATATCTCATATTTAGAAATTTATTTTCAAAAAATGGACTTCATGTTTGAATTCTACCCATCGAAAAAAGGTTAGAGTGAATTTTTGGGATTTTTTTAAAATAGTTGGTTTTTTTGTGAATAGTAAAATATTATAATTTACGATAAATGCTAAATACATGAATTATTGAGTCATGGGTGATGTATGAATAATGTAAGCTCATAATCTCTAATTCTCCATTATTTTAATATATTTGGTGATAATGCTCAAAATATTAATGGTCTTGAGCCAAAATAATAAATAAATGAATAAAATATTTAAAAATCACCATCTCCTCCACTATAAATACCACCTCTCACCACCCTTCTCCTCACACCTTCCAAGCTTTGATCCTTGTCTAATTTTTTCCTAATACTATTTCCAAGTCCCTCCCCCACGTCCAAGAGCCTTTGGTCTAAACAAAAGATCAAAACCAATCCCCTTAAGGAGGTTCTCAAGGAGGAGAATTCAAGTGGTAAAAATCATTTTTCTTTTCTTTTCAATTTCTTTTATTTTATTTTTAATTTATTTTATTTTCTTATCATTCCCTCACCTCCCTTGTCCAAAGAGATATGATAACTCCAGTATCATTTATATAGTGGAATGCTATCATGTTAATAGAAGATCCATCATCAAACTCATTTCTATCTCTCCCTCTCTCTCTCTCTCTTATTCTATAAATGAAAAAAATCGTCCGTGATGTGTCAATTTACCGACATCATGAACGATGCATTTTCATTTTCCATTAAAACCTTCATGTCTGGTCATAAAAACATTTTTATGGTTAAACCAAATTATAATATATGAATTATAACCTATGTAATGTTCTGGAACCATTATATACACATGGTGTTAATTAATAAAACAAAACGAGTTTGTGATGATTGAAAAAACCGCCAAAATAATATAAACGATTATCACTAATGTATTATCTAATGATTCATCATCACCCCAAAAATACAAATGACTTATATAAACATTTATCTTTCTGGATGTTCATTAATAACATATAACTTCAATTATGGATTTCTATTCATATTTTACATGAACTTTCATACTCATATACATGTAAACTGATCATGAAAACCAAGGAAACGTACTATCCCAAACGATAAAATTTTATCTTATAATGCATCAAAAATACCATAAATGAACTCAATAAAATTATATTAAATCAAATACATGTTTAATAGGTTCTAAATTAAATTATTAATGAATCTAATTTCATTATCCAGGACGTTAAGTACAAGTGCTGAACACTTTCATATATAAGGTAAGAGCTTTCTCATCTCATTTTTATTTTCATTAGATATGCCTTATTCGCCACTGTTTCTTATGTGTGGTGTATTTATACTGCCCATTGATGTATCATATCACAAATCTCTTTATTTTCATGGTATTCAATGTCTTATTTGATGATCATTAATTTTATGGGGTATATGGTTCGACTGTTTTCAAAGTGGTAATAGTTTTTCCCGAACCTCCATTTTCATTCGGGCCATGCTTTCTCCCTCTATACACCAATACAATTCTTCATACTTCTTATAAATTTTGTGTATACGTTACAAACTCATGTATCTAGATTATTTCATCTTTCGTTTATAGAAAATACATGTTTTACAAGGTTCCCTTCTCAATTATTCTTAAAATGCAAACACGATTAAAGGGAACATCTCGATTTCTTATCTATTTTCAAGTACCATCCATAATCTATTTTAAGACACCATTATTTTTTCTAAAATCACTCATTTTACCATGAAAAAAATATCTTTGTTCATTTCTGGTTTTATACAAACAATTATGCTTTTTTTCGTTTTAAAGACTCTAATGTTTTCCTTAAACCGTATTAAAGAGACTCATTTTTAAATTTTCTTAAACACTCTTTTTACATATTTTCACTTTAGTTAGACATCATTTATGCCTAAAATATAATTTTATTTTCCTTCCCTTTTCTTTTTTGGGATGTACATGTTTACAATATGATTTTATGACAAATAAAAATGATTTTCCAAAAGAACTCTTCTTTCTAAAGTAAAAAAGGGGTTTTCTCGTCTCACTTTTACTTCTGTGAGATATATGCCTTGTTCACCACTTATTCCTTGCATGTGGTGTATGTACTACCCTTTCATATATAAAATCACAATTCATATTTTTATTATGATATTATGTGTTTCATTTATTATTATTCCTTGATATGGATTAAGAATTAAATGTTTCAAAGTGGTATGAGATACTTTAGAATGTTTAAAGATTATTTTCTTTAAGAATTTATCAATGTTTTTATTAGAATATTTTCATCTATGATTATGATTCAAATATTTCAAAGTGGTATGAGAAACAATGATTTAAAGATATTTTTTTATTAGACATACGAGTAATACATTAGACTTAGTAAGTGAGGGGTGGGGTCGCTATAGCCCCTCGATGCATCGACAGGTCTCATGAGATAAAACAAAAATAGATTTTTGGCCAATGCCTTAACCATTTATTTTCAGAAGTCTTGGAAGAGTCCTCGATAGTATGTTTATGATGCTCAACATATGAATTACCTCATTATGATATTAGTAATTGATAAATCATGTGATTATTTGACTAGTATAATATTTATGGTTAAGTTTCATGTGATTATTTATATGGAATTATTTATTCAGCTTTTATTCTTGCCATATTATGCTCAAGATTACGTTTTATTGGAATTAGTTCCAGTTATCCACTGTAAGAACCCGAATATTCTTTTTCAGGTATGTCTTTCTTTTCCTGGTGTTTTTGAGAAAAGTGGGGTTTCTGGAAAATTTTGAAGTACACACCGTGTACTTTCTGAGTACACGCTGTTTACTCCCTTGCCGCGCTAGGCCGTGTTCTGGCCGTGTTCGGGCCACACACACGGTGTGTAGGGGTGATGTGGAGGCCGCTTAAAGCAGATTACGGAAAGACAGAGTACACACCGTGTACTTTTTTTTTCACTAAACGCACCGGGGTCGCACCTAATGGACAGAACACACTTCTTTTAGGTCTTGTTCGACCGAGAGCATTCCGTACGACCGCGATTCTTCCTTGAGCTCCAGAACCTCCGTCCGATCTCCATTCCAGCCGCCGTTGATTGCATTGGGATCTCCTCGGTAAGCTCTCTCTTCTTCTTTATCCTTGTTCCATGTTTCCTCCTCATTTCCAAGTTATCATGGGTTGAGAATTTTTGGCGTTTTCTTAGATCTTTAATGTTCTAAGGGGAATCAATCATTGTGGTTCACGTATATCGATCTCCTAACACCAAGGTAGGTGGTTTTTACCTTTTCGTAGGAAATATGTGAATATTTTGTGCAAATTCCACCAATTCCCTTGAACAGGGAATTGTGGGTTTCCTGTTTTTCCCCTATTGTTTGCCTGCTTGCTTGATTGCTTGAGTAGAGGTAATTGCATGTGAATAGGGTAAATTGAATTGTACTCTGGATGTTTTCCATGCAAGTTTTTCCGGTTCGGTGTTTTTCTAGTTGCCATGCCTAGTTGTAGGATAGTGGAACTATTGTACTATTATGATGTTGTGCCTTAGAATGATAGACAAGTAGTTCTTTAGGTTTACTTGGGCCGATACGCGTGCTATGCATGTTTGTTTTACATAGGGCTGCGAGAACCTAGTGTAATGGACCACATGGAGAATGGATGTAAGGGCTTCTCCAGAGTGTCCTTAATTTACGATGCAAGACCACAGGGGGAATTGACATTGAGTGCTTCCCCAGAGAGTCTGTAATTCCTCGAGGTGGGCCATAGGGGGAATTGACATTGAGTGCTTCCCCAAAGATCCTTTAGCACGATACGAGACTATAGGGGGAATTGACGATGAGTGCTTCCCCAGAGAGTCTATTCTTTAGCTAAACCAAAGGGGCGAGACTGTGTGTGCTTCCCAGAGGGTTGCTAGTACTTGTAGGTTGAACCTTAGGGGTTAAGCTGTGAGAACTTCCCAGAGGTTACCTTTTTGTTTTTATTGCTTGAGTGGCTGTTTCTTATGTGATTTATATGTTAGAACTGTGGATTGTAGCTGTTGTATGCTTTCCTATTTACTGCTTCCTGTTTTATTACTGCCATGTATTCACTGACTGTTAGGCATAGATATTTGGGTGGTTGCCTATTGGGACCTTGTCTCATACCCTGTTTAGGTCATGCTTTTGGGCCCAAACAGATTATATTGTTGCAGGCGTAGATAAGGGTAAGCTCCCTTATTCTTCAGGTACTTGACTTGCTATGGAGCTGGAGAGCATGGGACCAAGCTATGGCTTGCAATGCTGAGGAGTTTACTTGTTTTCTTTTTCACTTGGTTTATTATTGTATTCAGCATTGTGACTTGTTTGGATGTTTCCTAGACATATGTATCATGCATCATTTTTATATACATGTGTGTGTGCTCCAGTTGTTTACTGTTAGTCTTCCGCTGTTTATCATTTACTCTTGTATGGATGGTTATGGTTTCTGTTGTTGTCTATTTGTTTTTCTTCTCCTGTGTACTCTTCCAATGAGAGAATAGTTTCCCCACTATCACACCCAAGGCCCTCACTGCTAGTCGGCAGCCTCTGGTGTTTGGGGATATGCGCTTGAGGCCATGTGACCAACCGGGTACGGGGCGCCTCTGGGTGGCTTCCGGAACCGGGACGTTACAAAGTGGTATCAAAGGATTTCTTTTCTCTTGATTTACTGTTTGGAGCCTTTATCCAGGGATAGGACGAATTCGGTACTTGATGTTAAGCTGTTCTTGGGAGTAACTAACTCGTGTACAGGGAAAATCCATACTACCTCGATTATTGCAGTTTTCTGGTTTTGAGATTTTACGGTTGATATGATTTCACCTAGTGTGATTCACATGATTGTGTTGTTATTGTTGTTAATATTGTGGTTCTATTTATGTCGCAACCCGATGGGAGGAGGGTATGCCATCTCATGCATCATATAGGCACTTGATAGAAATCACATGCCATGCATTTTTGCCATGCCATCTAGGGTGCATTAGAAATTGCATGTTGTTGTGATAGATTTTGTCTAGATTATGTATGCTGTTGTGATATATGCTTGATAGAATCCCTGCAGTTGGTTGTTTGTTTTGTGCTTTGATTAAATGAATGCCAAGTTTTGGTTCTTGAGGTGTTGTGGGCCCTCACGAATCGGAAATTGGCACTTTCTTGCTCGTTTTTCAGTGTTTTCTGGGCTTCGGTGCAGTTTCAAAGCTACTACCTGGAAAAACCCAGAATAAACGGCGTGTACTTTGTATATACATTCCGTGTAGTTTTAAACTGTGTCACTGACTGTGTGAGCAGAAAAGCGGGTTGTGAAAAATCTCCAGGAACACACCGTGTACGGTAGGTACACGCCATGTAGTAGTAAGCTGTGTACCCGACCGTGTCACTAACAACACGGGTCGGGGAAGCTTGTGTCATACGCGTTGTGTTTTTTATGAACACGCCGTGTACCATTGTTCTCAGTACCCGACTGTGTCACTAACAACACAGGTCGGGGAAGCTCGTGTCATACACACCGTGTCATGTATGAACATGCCGTGTATCTTCGTTCTCAGTATCCGACCATGTCAGGGACAACACGGGACGGTGTTACCACCTTCTATATACACCGTCCTTGTTCGGAACACACCGTGTAAGGTTCATCCATATACCCGGCCGTGTCACCAACAACACGGGTCAGGAAAAGTCTTCAAGTACACGCTGTGTCTGTTCGGAACACGCCGTGTAGTCTCAACCGTGTAGCCGTCCGTGTAGCTATTGAAACCTTGTCTACTACACGTCGTGTCCACCATGCACACGCCGTGTAGTCTCAGTTTAAGAAGAACGTGTGGGTTAACCATGCAAGGAAACACGAGCATGGGAATAGAGTTAAGTATACGCTGTATAGGGTCTATACATGCCGTGTAGTCATGTTTTGAAAACTTGAGTGTTTCCTTCTCCTATTTCCATTTTGCACTCCTTTGTTCTATGTCCTTGTTTTCCTAATCTGAGGTATTCTTTTGATCTTTTAGAGCTATGAATCCGAGACGTCCTCTGGTTGTACGTCAGCTGCCAGTCGATGATCAGACACCAGATATGGCAGATCAAGGACTTCCTGCCGATCCTCCAATCGAGCCAACCTTGGCACCGACTGTCATACCAGTGGTAGGCACCGATGCGCAATTTAGAGAAGGCTTTATGAGGATGATGCAGACCTTTCAGGGAGCACCGTCTCCTGCCACGACTATAGAAGAATTGACGCGGGTTTTCCAGTAGCAACATCCTCTTACTTTCTTGGGGGAAGGAGGACCTCAGGCTGCAGAGTCATGGTTGGAAGCCATGAAAACTATCTTTGAGCATATGAAAACACATCTAAAGAGGCGGGTCAAGCTCGCTACCTATATGCTATGAGACTCCGCCAAGAGGTGGTGGGACGTGATCTCATAGGTGGGTCATCAGCAGGTTATGGCTTGAGAGGAGTTCCAGCGCGTGTTTTTCGACTACTTCTACCCGGAGACCTTGAGGGCCGATCGAGCCTGGGAGTTCATGAGTCTAGAGCAGGGTACTCTTTCTTTCATGGAGTACTCCTCTCGTTTCACCGAGCTGAAACGCTTCACACCCCTCCAGTATGGAAGTGGGGTGTTCTTAGCAAGGAAGTTTGAGGATGGTCTCAGGCAGGAGATCCGCTCGCAGGTGAATATCTTCCAGTTGACCTCTATCCCTTCCATCGTCAACCAGGCACTGATTGCAGAATGCAATCTGAGAGACTCCGAAGCTACGAGCCAGGGTGGTTCTGCTTCCAGAGCTAGTGTTACTCCAGTTGACAGTAAGAAGTGCCGTAGGGAGCCTACACACGGTGATCCGAGGAGGTGGGATACTTCTTCAGGTAGCTAGGTGGTATGATACCAGTGTGGAAGGGCAGGGCACACGAGACCGCAGTGCCAGAGAGACCTAGTGGAGTGCCTATATTGCGGCATGATGTGTCACCTTCAGCGTTTCTGCCAATTTTTCTCACCAGTAGTTGGTGACGGGGGTTCTTCCATGACTCCTTGTTCAGGAGAAGCACCACCGGTTTCTCACCAGTCGGGGAACTGGAGTTCTTCCAGCCGTTCGAGCCGAGGTGGAGGTCGAGGCCGTGGTAGTCAATCACCAGTCCTTCAGCGCCAGCAGGTAGGATCAGTTTAGAGTGGTCAGGCAGGGTCATAGGTCCACGGGGCAGTCCCGGCTTTTGCGGTGGAGCAGACCTATCTAGAGCAGGATCCCAAACCTTATACAGTTCGAGGTACGGTCTTAGTAGCCTTAGTTTTATCTTTAGCTCTTTTCAATATTGGTTCTACTCATAGCTTTATCTCTGTTGCTGTTGTGGAGATCCTTAGGCTCTGTATCGTTTCTTCTGCCGACTCATTGACACTAGAAACACCTTTGGGGACGAGAAAATCTAGTGTACATTAGTGTAGAGAATGCCCTCTCGAGGTTGCAGCGTATTGTTTATTATGGGATCTCTATGTCCTAGAGATGACAGGCTATGATTTCATTCTCGGGATGGACTGGTTGGTTCCCTTCCAGGCAGTCGTCGACTGTTATCACCACAGGGTGAGTTTCATCTCACCAGAGGGTGAGTCTTTTCTTCATAGAGGCGAATGGGATGTTCTGGCGAGTCGAGAAGGACTCGAGCATCATGGGCTAGGAAGGGTGACGACCCATATTTCTAGTCTTTA
The DNA here is from genome assembly GCA_963277665.1 of Viscum album. Taxonomy (NCBI): domain Eukaryota; kingdom Viridiplantae; phylum Streptophyta; class Magnoliopsida; order Santalales; family Viscaceae; genus Viscum; species Viscum album. The sequence goes on from OY728138.1 coordinate 153,074,097, forward strand.
TCTGGATGACCAGGGTACTTCATAGTTAGACTTTCCTCCTGTGGTGGATCGTTTCAGGGATGTATTTCTAGAGTACTTTTTAGGTTTTCCTCTGGAGTGTGAGGTGGAATTATCTTTTGATCTCATTCCAGGAGCGGCACCGGTGTCCATTCCTCCCTATAGGATGGATACACCTGAGTTTTAGGAGCTCAAGAAGTAGTTGGAGGAGTTGCAGGAAAAGGGTTTCATCCGACCCAGTACTTCTCCTTGGGGTTCGCCTGTCCTATTTGCGAAGAAGGAAGACGGTACCCTTAGGCTCTGTGTGGATTATCAGAAGATGAACCAGTTGACGGTTAAGAACCGATATACCTTGCCAAGGATTTATGATCTCTTCAATCAGCTTCGAGGAGCCCGCGTGTTCTCAAAGATCAACTTGAGGTCCGGTTATCATCAGTTGCACGTTAGACCATCAAATATACCTCTGACGGCCTTCAGGAGCAGGTATGGTCTCTATGAGTATATGGTTATGCCGTTCGGTCTCATGAATGCGCCAACAATTTTCATGGCACTGATGAATCAAGTGATCCTTAATTGGATTCCTTCATCGTGGTCTTCGTGGATGATATCTTGGTGTAATACCACACTCGACATGACCATGATAACCATCTTGAGATCGTTCTGAGTACACGGAGAGAGCATCAGATTTATGCTAAACTCTCGAAGTGCCACTTTTGGATGGATCAGATTCACTTCTTAGGCCATGTCATCTCAGAGGCAGGAGTATATGTCGACCCAGAGAAAGTGAGAGCTGTAGTTTCCTGGGAGCAGCCAAAGAACATGTTTGAGGTACAAAGTTTCCTAGGGCTGGATGGATACTACAAACGCTTCATTCAGGACTTTTCCGTCTAGCAGCACCATTGACAGGTCTGACCAAGAAGGGGGCGAAGTTCTTATGGTCAGATTTTTTTGAGTCAGCCTTTCAGGAGATGAAAGGAAGGTTGACGTCAGGACTGATACTAGTTTTTCCAGAGCCAGGAAAGAGATATACTATTTATTGTGATGCTTCAGGTATCGGGCTGGGCGTTGTGCTTATGCAGGGAGATGGATTCGTTGCGTATAGGTCTCGGCAGTTGAGGCCACATGAGAGGAACTACCCGACACACGATCTAGAGTTAGAATCTATTGTTCATGCCTTACACTGTTAGAGACATTACCTACTGGGAGAGCACTTTGTGGTTTTCACCGACCACAAGATTCTTAAGTACATCTTCACGCAGCGTGATCTGAATCTGAGACAATGTAGGTGGGTTGAGTATCTTTAGTATTTTGATTTCGAGCTTGCCTATACACCGGGGAAGGGGAACGCAGTGGCATATGCGTTGAGCAGGAGAAATCATATTCAGGCGGTTTAGGAGGCCAGTAGTGAGTGGAAGCTTATGGCTCTGTTCTCTGAGATGCATCTGGAGGTGCACGACAGACAGGGAAAAACTTTCTTATCTTCTGTAGATATTACCTCTACACTTTTGGATCAGGTACGGATGAGACAGCTATCAGACTCAGAAGGCTTAGTCCTTCGGGAGAGTGTTTCAGGAGAGGACCCTCTTCCTGGATGGATAGTGGGCGAGGATGAGATCTTTCATTTCCAGGGATTCCTATGAGTACCAGCAGACATACGTGAGGAGCTGATGTGGGATTTTCATTCCTTAGTTTGAGCAGTTCATCCTGGCGTCACCAAGATGTATCAGGATCTTCATCTCCAGTACTGGTGGCCAGGAATGGAGAGGGATGTTGCTGGTTTCGTCTTGCGGTGTTCTACTTGTCAGCAGGTGAAGGTGGAGCATCAACAACCAGCAGGCCTTTTACAGAGTTACCCATTCCGGAGTGGAAGTGGAATGATGTCACGATGGAATTAGTGATCATATTTCTGAGGTCACCTAGAGGGAACAATGCTGTTTGGGTTGTCATCGACAGTCTTATGAAGGTTTCTCACTTCTTACTAATCAAGGAGACCTTCAGTGTTGATTATCTGGGAAAACTATACATCCGAGAGGTTGTACGTTTGCATGGAGTTCCACACTCCATTGTTTCAGATAAGGATGCGCGCTTTACTTCTCGGTTCTGGTAGGGGATTCAGAAGGATTTGGGTACACATGTACTTTTGAGTACAACAATACCATCCCTAGACAGATGGCCAGTCCGAGCGTATGATCCAGGTGCTTGAGGATATGCTCCGAGCTTGCATTCCAGACTTTGGCAGTTCTTGGGAGAAGCATATCCCTCTGGTGGAATTTTCCTACAACAACAGTTTTCAGGCGACTATTCAGATGACACCTTACAAGGCTCTGTATGGTAGGCCATGCCGATCACCCTTATACTGGATGGAGGCAGGAGAGGAAGCTTTACTGGGACCTCATCTTGTTCAGGAGAACTCAGAGAAGATAGAGTTGATTCGGAAGAGGATGGCTACAGCACAGTCTCGACAGAAGTCTTATGCTGATCAACGAAGATGACCTCTAGAGTTCAAGGTCAGGGATCAGGTTTTCCTGTGTGTCACACCGAGGTTGGGACACAAGAGAATTCGGAGACAGGGTAATCTTTCACCGTGGTACGTTGGGCCGTTTGAGGTATTGTAAAGAGTTGGTCCAGTTGCCTATCGGTTGTAGTTACCTCAGATGTACCGGGCCATGAACGATGTTTTCCACATCTCTCAGCTCCGACATTACTTTTCAGACCCGTCTCATGTCTTTTATCCCGAGGAAGTTGAGCTCGAAGTGGATGCATCATTTGAGGAGCATCCTATCCGGATTGTCGATCATAGTACAAAGGTTCTCCATGGGCGGTCTGTTCCTCTAGTACAGGTGCTATGGCAGTATAGGCAAGTATAGGACGAGACCTGGGATAGGGAGACCGATGTACGATTGCAGTGGTCGGAGCTGTTCGGGGTTTCTTCTTCTCCACCTCGTTAGGGAAATTCAGGGACAAATTTCTTTAAGGGGGGAAGTTTGTAAGAACCCGGATCTTCTTTTTCAGGTATGTATTTCTTTTCCTGGTGTTTTTGAGAAAAGTGGGGTTTATGGAAAATTTTGAAGTACACGCCGTGTACTTTCTGAGTACACTCAGTGTACTCCCTTGCCGCGCCAGGCCGTGTGATGGCTGTGTCTAGGCCACACACACGATGTGTAGGGGTGATGTGGAGGCCGCTTAAAGCAGAGTACGAAAAGACAGAGTACATGCCGTGTACTCTAGAAGTAAACGCCGTTCACTAAACGCACCGGGGTTGTGCCTGACGGACAGAACACCCTTATTTTAGGTCTCGTTCGACTAAGAGTGTTCCATACAACCACAATTCTTCCCCGAGCTCCAGAACCTCCATTCGATATCCATTCCAGCTGCCATTGATTGTGTTGGGATCACCTCAGTAAGCTCTCTATTTTGCTTTAGCCTTGTTCCATGTTTCCTCATCGTTTCCAAGTTATCGTGGGTTGATCGTTTTTGGCGTTTTCTCAGATCTTAGACGTTCTAAGGGGAATCAATCGTCGTGGTTCACTTATATCGATATCCTAGCATCAAGGTAGGTGGTTTGTGCCTTTCTGTAGGAAATATGTGATTATTTTGTGAAAATTCCACCAATTCCCTTGAACGGGGAATTGTGGGTTTCCTATTTTCCCCTATTGTTTTCCTGCTTGCTTGATTGCTTGAGTAGAGGTAATTGCATGTGAATAGGGTAAATTGAACTGTACTCTGGATGTTTTCCATGCATGTTTTTCCCGTTCGGCATTTTTCCAGTTTCTATTCCTAGTTGTAGGATAGTGGAACTGTTTTACTATTATGATGTTGTGCCTTAGAATGATATCCAAGTAGTTATTTAGGTTTACTTGGGCCAATACGCACGCTATGCATGTTTGTTTTACACAGTGCTGTGAGAACCTAGTGTAACAGACCACTGGGAGAATGGACGTAAGGGCTTCTCCAGAGTGTCCTTAATTTACAATGTGAGACCACAGGGGGAATTGACGTTGAGTGCTTCCCCAAAGAGTTTGTAATTCCTCGACGTGGACCACAGAGGGAATTGACGTTGAGTGCTTCCCCAGAGAGCCTTTAGCACGATACGAGACTATATGGGGAATTGACGGTGAGTGCTTCCTTAAAGAGTCTATTCTTTAGCTGAACCATAGGGGCGAGACTGTGTGTGCTTCCCAGAGGGTTTCTAGTACTTATAGGTTGAACCTTGGGGGTTAGGATGTGAGAAATACCCAGAGGTTACCTTTTTGTTTTTCTTGCTTGAGTGGCTATTTCTTATGTTCTTTATATGTTATAACTGTGGATTGTAGCTGCTATGTGCTTTCCTGTTTACTTCTTCCTGTTTTATTACTGCCATGTATTCACTGACTGTTAGGAACATATCTTTGGGTGGTTGCCTACTGGGACCTTGTCTCACACCCTGTTTGGGTCATGCTTTTGGGCCTAAACAGATTATATTGTTGCAGGTGTAGATAAGGGCAAGCACCCTTCTTCTTCAGGTACTTGACTTTCTGTGGAGCTGGAGAGCATGGGACCAAGCTATGGCTTGCGATGCTGAGGAGTTTACTTGTTTTCTTTTGCACTTGGTTTAGTATTGTATTCAGAATTGTGACTTGTTTGGATGGTTTCCTAGACATATGTATCATGCATCATTTTTATATACATGTGTGTGTGCTCCAGTTGTTTACTATTAGTCTTCCGCTGTTTATCATTTACTATTGTATGGATGGTTATGGTTTCTGCTATTGTCTATTTGTTTTTCTTCCGCTGTGTACTCTACCAATGAGGGCATAGTTTCCCCACTATCACACCGAAGGCCCTCGCTGCTATTCGGCAGCCTCTGGCATTTGGGGAAATGCGCTTGAGTCCATGTGACCAACTGAGTACGGGGTGCCTCTGGGTGGCTTCTAGAACCGGGACGTTACATACACCATACCTTATTGTTTATGTTTACGATAGATTCCATTGAATTGTTTACCCTTACTGAGTATCTAACCTCACCCCTTTCTTATGTTTTTTCCCAAGATGCAAAGATGTATATTATGAATGAATTGCATGGATAATCTAGGAGTTTATAGGTGTTTCTAGTGGAGTTTCTATATTTTATTTCATATAAATTTGTAATGTAATGTTCACGTATGTAATCTAGCTTCCAAAACTGCCAAACCGACCAATCCTTTGGGATTCAAGTATTGTATCTATGCCAATGTAATAAAGTAAGGCACCGTCTCCGGGTTACTGGGGTCGGGGTCTTTACATTATGAACAAATATAAAATTTTATTTTAAGAACGAATAATTTATTTATATGATTGTGATTTGTTTTTAATTTTTAGTAATGATATAGTTACCTTAAAATCTTACACGATGCTGACATAGTGCTTATGCATGTAGTAGAAAAATTAAAGTAAATGATTTTAAAAACATCAAAAGTAATATTTTTTGGATGACTTATGATGTTACATGAATTTTATGATTAATAATAATGTATAATTTATTGTTAAAGAGTTTATATTATAATTAACTTGTTATCTTGATGTATTTAAAATCAAATTTAATTAATAGTGTCAAAAATGACATTAATGATATGTTATAAAAAACAATACTTTATTAAATTATTTAAAAATCATAAAAATCTTGTAACCGGACAAGTAGGATGATAAATGGTTTAAAATTTCATCCCTTTTCCATTTATGATCCAATTATTACCTTATAAGTAAAATTATAACCTTTTAAGATTGAAAATGGTGTTACCACGGTTAAGGTCAATACAGGTTTACCGGGTAGTTATTCTAAAAAGATAAGGGTAAAAATGACCTAAACACTTGTTTAAACCTTGTTGGTTGATTTTATTTCAACCTTAACCTTATCACTTTAGAATAAGGATCATTTTGGATCCATTTTTCCAAGAAAGTGACTTAATAATATTTTAAAACTTTGAAAAATTACAAGTGTGACACTCACCTCAATTATAAATGGACACCCCTCTCCTCACTTATTTTCACTACTATGAGCAACCTAGCTCAAAAAAATCCTTCCCAATTCCCTTCTCAACTTCTCTATCCATGAATTAGATGTGTTGATCTTCTTAAAAGACCATTCCAAAGGTTCTTAATAAGATATCTAAAGTAAATCTACCAAAGAAGTGGTAATCGTCCTTATCGAATATTTCAAGTTTATTTCTTCTTCTACTTCCTCTAAATATGTTGTACCCATCCTAAAATAATAACTCTAGTATCATCGATATATTGAGGTGTTATTATTGAAAGTTCCCAGTCAGAGTATTGTATCACTGAGAGGGGGAGGGGGTGAATCAGTGATACTCCTTTTATTTTATGTTTCTTTTCAATTAAAACAACCTTTTTCTCCTGTTAAATATTTCAATTCCCCACTGAGAAACATATCAACCCACATCCAAAGGAACACAAAGATTTACAAGTTTCACTATTCAATAAGAATAGCCACATCCTTGGTATGGTTTGGAAATGATCCAATACCATACAATCCACTAGAAATCAATCCTTATATTAAAATGAGTAGGACGTACCCTTTTACTCATGTAGCACTATGAAACAATCCAACTAGTGCGTGTGCACCCTCTTAGCACAATAGGGAAATACAATTGTTTTGTAACAACTCATGTTACCTGCACTTATTTTCAATTAAAAAAATGTATTCAATTGAAATACAATTCATCAATTCCTTACCCCAAAAGAAAGGTAAGAACCACCTAGACTTTGTTATGAAACACTGAGTCTGATTCCTCCGAGTCTGATTCTTACAAAAAAATACTCCCAGTCCAATTTTCTGATAGAATACAATAGAGTAGAATCAACACCACTTCAATTCCTGAATAAAATTTTCAATCTGAATAAAATAAGAATGAATCAACACCACCCAAAACAATTTTCACACTGAATATAATTGACCTCTTCTTCTCTCTAAAAACCCAGAGCTTCTCTCTCTTTTGCAGTTAACAGTGCAAGCATTAGAAATACAAATTACTTTTACCTTTTATAGGTGTCTGAAAAAGAGTTTAGGTGGGAATCCCAAAATGTTTCTCACTCACACAAATTCACCCACATTTGAATTTCAACTAAAATCTCGAAACAATTCTGACTTCATCAATGCTTCTCGATTCTTCTCGAAACTTCCACAATATTCACTTATTCTTCTTAAGACTCCCCTTTCAATTTCTAAGATTGATTTCAATTTTTAAGAATACATGGGCCCGATTAACTAAGTACAATTCCTCATGACGATTGTTGAATATGATTCTCAGAACTGATTTGAATAAAAATCTTGTATTTGAAAGCTCAGCTCCCCCTAGACAAATCATTCAGTAATCTCCTTCCATTTTATTTTCTCTTGACCCACTTGAGAAACCATACTTCATTCACCAACATGTGCTTGTATCATGAATTCCTTCATGACTTTGAATTCATTGAGGATCAGCTTTAGCATCGTTTGATATCAATTAGAAAGTATTATAACTTTCCATTCATTCCTGCTTCTTTGTTTTCATCTCAACCCAAGAATGATCTTTTCAGAATACAAATGGTCTAGATACAATCATCTTGAATATGATCATTCTGGTTACGATCATTCTGGATACGATCACTGGTTGCAATTGCTGGGTATGATCAAATACTATCTAAAAATAATGATATTCTTGAATACGATACAATAAAATATTAAAATGATGATATGCCCAGATATAATACAATATAATATGAAAACGATGATCTACCCGGATACGATACAATATGAAAACGATTATCTTCTCGGATACGATACAATCTGAAAATGACGATCTTTGATCGGTACCGTGTCTGTTCTTTCACTTTTACCCAGATACGATCATTTTGAGAAACAATTAGCACCATCTCTTACTCTTCCATCAAAACCTTTTTCCAATCAGCACCACTTTTCAATGACACCACTTTTAATTGGCACCATCTTCCATCGACACCACCTATTCAATTGACATCACCTATTTCATCGAAACCAGTTTTCATCGGCACCACTTGAATACAAATCAGCACCAGATATTTTACTTCCACTCGGTATCCAATTGTTTTGAAAGACAATTGATAATGTCTCTTTTTCTTCTTATCAGTACGACTTCTTCAACCGGCACTACCTCTTCAATCTGGACACTATTTTTTTGAAAAAAAATCAGTACCACCTCTTCAATCTGGATATGATTATTTTGAAAAACAATCAGCACCGCCTCTTCAATATAGATATGATTGTTTTGAAATACAATCAATATCACTTATTTATATCTGCCATCCAAATAAGATAAATTTGAATACAATTATTTTTCAATTGGTAGCATCTCTTTCACCCCCCTTTCTTCTATCAATCTTGCATCACATGTTCTCAATACAACTCATGATTTATATGAAATACAAATCAGCAAAGCATCATCACAATTACATTGGAAAGTATCATAACTTTACATTCACTCAAGTTTCTTTATTTCCTTCTCATTATCATCCTGAGAAAAGACTTTTTGAATACATGAGTCCAATTGTTAGAAAACATGGGTCCGATTATTTTCAAAAACAAACCCAAAACAATTGTTTCCAAAAAACAAAGTGAAGTGATTTTCTTTCTACAAAACTTACCTTGACAATAAAATACAACACTTGAATACAAAACACCTTCATCATCATCTTGGTCATAAAAATCTCCCCCTTCGGATTTTATTTTCAACCAAGTTTCATAAATCCCTAAAATTTGTAACCACAAACAATGGATTACATATCAATAATTCTAAGCCTACGTGAGCTAACACATTGTAAGAAACAAGAATCATTAATTGAAAAACCATGCTATAAAAAGAAGTGATCATGAAAACCAATTTTTTTTCTATTTTATTTTCTTCATTATACATGGAAAAAAAATTCAATTTCTTTTCCTACAACCACTTCAACAAACAGTTAGAATAGTTCACACACTAAACAATGCTGAATTCACAGCTACCCACAACCCTCTCTTTTGTGAAATAGATTTATGAAACAAAACAATTCCCCCCTTTACAAAAAAATCCAAAGGTAATATGAGATAGGGGAAAAATATACATAACTCAACCTTGAATAGAAAGAGGTTGGACACCCATGTTTAACCTAATTTTTGAAAATGATTTTTTCGATAAAGGTTTTGTGAAAATATCAGCAACTTGTTCTGATGTTAGAACATACTCCCTTTAATTCATTCTTATCCATATTATCTTTGATGAAATGATATTTGATATCAATATGTTTTGAATTATAATTCTGTACTGGATTCCTGGTGATATTGATTGTACTTTGATTGTCACAACCCAAGAGAAAGGGTAACTTCACTTCTACAAGTAAATATTCCAATTGTGTTTTCATCCACATAAGTTGAGTAGAGGCTTGAGTAGCAACAACATACTCATCTTCAGTCGTACTGAGAGTTACTGAATTTTGTTTCTTTAAATTTCAAGTAACATAATTATTTCCTAGAAATAATACACCACTAGATGTGGATCTTCTATCATCAACATTTCCTGCCCAATCTATATCTGAATACCCAAAAAATTCAATACAATTTGAGATATCATATTTGATTCCAAAGTTTTTTGTGCCTTTGATGTATATGAGAATTATTTTTCCAGCAAGTAAATTCTATTCTTTTGGAGCAATTTTAAATCTTTCACATAAGGTAACAATATAAACAATATCAGGTCTTGAGGCAGTCAAAAATAATAGACTTCCAATCAGCTTCCGATACTCCTTTTGATCAACTTCTTTTCCTTATCTATCTTTACTCAGCTTTGTTCCCACTGAAATGGGTGTGGAAACAGGTTTTCAATTTTCCACGACAAACCTCTTGAGAAGTTTTTTTTCATACTTTTCTTGGGAGAGTAAAATGTATTCTTTATTTTGCTGGATTTGTAACCTAATAAAGTATTTCATTTCTCACAGTATGGACATTTCAAATACATTCTTAATTTCTTTAGCAAATATTTCACAGCTTCATTCATCATTCCCAACAAAGATAATATCATCAACATAAACAATTACAATGATGGAATAATCTTGACTTTATCTGATGTAAAGATTTCTATCCACTATTCCTTTGTTAAAATTCATATTTCTTAAGCATTTATCCAATTTGGAATACCATGACCTTAGATCTTATTTTAGGCCATACAATTACTTTTTCAATATGCACACATAACCTTCATATTTTCCAATAAAAAATCCACAATGTTGTTCAATATAAACCTCATCTTCAAGATCACCATTTAGGAATGCAGATTTAACATCCATTTGAAAGATCTTGTAGCCTCATTGTGTGGAAATAGTAAGAAATATTTTGATTATTTCAAGTCTCGCCACTAGAGAAAAGGTTTCATCAAAATCAATACCCTCAATCTATGAATACCCTTTGTAAAGCAATCTTTCTTTGTTTCTTATAACTTCAACTTTTTCATTCAGCTTGTTCCAGAAAAACCATTTTGTGCCAATGATGTTTTTGTTTTCAGGTTTGGGTACGAGTTCCCATTTATTATTCTTTTCAATCTGATCCAATTCTTCATTCATGGCTTGAACCCATTCCGGATGCTCAAAATCTTCTTTCATATCATTCGGTTCCACTTTTGGATACAAATAAGTATGTGTAATGGAATTGGTTTTTCTTCTTGTTTAAACCTTCTGATGTTGATCACCAATTATATTTTGTGCTTCCACATGTTTCCTTAGCCTTGGATAAGATTTTCAATTGTCTTCCTCATCACTAGAAATTACTGAGTCCGATTCTTCACCTTTATTAGGATTACAATCATTTGTATCCTTATCAGAATTATCTTCTTCAACTTGCTTAACTTCATTGTCCTCCTGAACATGTTTTTATTTCTCAAATACTTCAATAAATTTTACATCAAATAAATAAATAATTCTTTTTTGTTTCTTTTTTGAAGCATATATACGCTCTTCCTTATGGAGAATAGCCAAGAAAGATTCCACACTCACCTTTCTTCTCAAACTTACCACAATTTCCACCTTTCTTCTTTATAATACAAGGACTCCTAAAAACTCTAAAGCGCTTCAAACATGAAGTTTTTCTATAAAAAAAATTCATAGAGAGTCATACCTGATTAAGGCCTATAGAAAAAATATTTCTGAATATAAACAACAGTACTCATGTCATGTATCCAAAAGTAATAAGAAAGGCCATGCTCAAGTAACATGGTTCTTCCTATTTCCACCAGGATTCTATTATTTCTTTTAGCAACCCCATTTTGTTGGGGAGTGTATGGAGAGCTATACTCATGCCAAATTTCATGCTTCTCAAGATAGTATTTAAAATATTCACTTCTGTATTCACCACCATTATCAGTTCTCAACTTCTTTACAAAATACTCACATTCTTTCTCAGTTTTTCTTCTGAATCTTTTAAACATTTTCAAAGTGTCTGATTTGTGTTTCATGTACATAGTAAAAGTAATGAGAGTAAAATTATCAATGAAAGTAATTAAGTACTCATCTCCATGCGTTTATTGTTTTCTCATTGTCCCACATATATTTTAATGGATCAACTTCAGGGGTTGTTTTGAACAAATATCAACTTTCTTATGCACACAATTTGTAATTTTTCCTTTCTAGTAGATAGTGAAACACCAATCTCTTATTCTTAGAAAATAAGGAATGTCTCAAATAATTTCTCTTTTAGATAACTTTCTCATGTTTATCTGACATATATGTCCAAGCCTTTTATTCCATAACTGATTTTCTTACACCATACTCATGTAACAAGAGTTTTGTGAATCACCAACCTGAAACAAATTTCTTTTCATACATTTCCATCTTCTTCACTCTTTAAAAAAAATCCATCTTTCTTGAAGATAAAATTATTACCCCCATCACACAATTTTGAGACACTTAGTAGGTTGTGTTTCATCACACAATTGCAAGACAATTAGTAGGTTGTGTTTCATCCCATCAACATATAATGTTTTCTTAGATTTCATATTTTATTTTCTAATAATGGTTGACCCAATGCCTTTGATTTTCAACAATTCATCATTTTTAAATGTCACTGTGCCTTCTTTATAATCTTTCACATCCTTAAACAATTTCATGTCTCTTGTCATGTGATAATAATACCCACTATCAAGTATATATGGTCGTTCTCCTTTCATGGATTTTAATGCAGTTTCAACAACAAGCACCTTTTATCCATTCTTTTCATTATTCACCTTTAGCTTTTGAGAATTTAAAATCTTTTACTGAGTCAGTAACAAAACAAGACATATTTTTGAAAAGTGTCCTGGTTTTTCACATCTTTCACAATAGTTTCCAAGGGTTGGAACATATTTTCAATCTTTACTTCATTCTTTTCATATTTCTTCAAGACAAACTTCTCATTTTTCTTTCTTTGAGGATATTGACTCCCCTCACTCTCTTATTTTCATAACCTGTGGGATAATAGTAATGTTGTTTATTGAACCAACACATACTTGTTGTGTGCTCGAATCCCCCATAATACCAACAATACCCATAGAAAGAGTATTTTCCTCTGAAACCTCCATACTGATCATAATTGTGAAAAAATTTCTCAACTATATTCTTTTAACTTTCAATTGGATTCTTATTTTTCTTTTTAGCCTTGATAGGATTATAAGTATTTGAATCTTTTCAGATCCAGATAAAACCTTTTTGGACTTAGGATGTTTTGTAACTTCTGAATTCTCCACTTTGAACACATACATAACTTTTCCAACATTCTTCTTTAAAGACACAGTTCCATTATTCTTCTCACACTTTGAAGGTATCTTTTGTTGAACCTTCTCAAATTTCTAATTATGAGAAAATTCACCAACTTCAATGATAGAGTTTTGGAAACTTAGACTTTTCTTTTCATCTTCACAGAGTTTTTGTTGGAAAAGTTCCAACTCATTTTCTTTTTCCTTTAGCTTCACTTCCAAATGCACATTATGCTTCTTTTAATATTCAAAAGACCTTTTCAAATTATCAATATATTTAACCATATTTTCTTTCTCACCAGAAAAAAATTCTTGGTTGTTTGATCATTCATATTTCAAATTTTTGTTTTTATTTTCAAGCCTTATAATATTTATCATACATTATTTCAACTCTTATTTCAAATGAATTTCAACCCGATTTTATTCTTCTTTAGAACTACTGATTCTAAATTCTTTATCATTCACTATTAAAATGAAATTATTTTTATTACCATACTCAATGGATTTTTCAGATTCAGCATCATTCTCATCTTCTTCATCATATTTGGATAAGAAACTTCTTCTTTTTTGATTTGAAGAATTTCTTTTCTTTTCCTTTATCACTATTTTTCTTCCATGATGTTCTTGTCTTTTTTTTCTTTAATATCACTATCCTCTTCTTTCTTTCTTTAAGTACAATTATCATCAAAGTGACCAACACATACACATTGAAAACATTTAAAGAAAAGTTTCCCTTTTTATTTCCCTATACCACTTTTCAAATTGTAGAAAATAAGGATAGGATTTCATTGAAATTTTTACATACCTCATTTTCAGAGTCAGAATCACCAGCTTCATCTTCAATAAAAATCTTCTTTGACTTTTCTTTCTTCATATCCTTGAAAGAAATTTTTGTATCAAACTTTTTTTTTTCACTTAATGGAATTCTCTATTCTCATTTCATAAGTGATAAGAGTGCTATGTAAATCATCACGAGATAATGTTTCAGGATCTCTATCTTCCAATGAAGAAACTTTTGCATCAAATTTTTCAGGTAGGATTCTCAAGATCTTTTCAAAAACTGTAGATTCCTTCAGTTTTTCACCAAAAAATATGATAGTACTCACAATGTCATTCACCTAGGTAAATAATTCCCCAACAGATTCATGCTCACCCATCTTTAAATCTTCATACTTCAATCTCCATATTTGTAACTTTTACTTCTTCAATTTTGTATTTCCTTTGTATATGTTTTTCAATTTATCCCATATACCTTTAGCTGTGGAAATAAATTTCACTATTAAGAATTCACTTTCATAAAGTGATGATAATATAGCATTATTGGACCTTCCTTCATTCTCAAGAAACTTCTTGTCAATAGGTGTAAGTGGAGTACCCTCATCAATGGGAGGAAACCCAACTGTTGTAGCTTTAAGAACATCATAACTAATAGACATAATATATAGAAGCATTCTATCTTTACAAATATGATAGTTCTTTCCATAAAAGACTGGAATACCTTTAATGTTCACATAGTTCACATTCTCCATCAGCAAATAATAGCAATGGGAACTTGGCTCTGATACCAATTGAAAGTGCCCAGTCGGAGTATTATATTACTAAGAGGGGGAGGGGGTGAATCAGTGATACTATTTTTATTTTATATTTCTTTTCAATTGAAACAACCTTCACCTACTGTTAAAGATTTCAATTACTTATTGAGAAACAAATCAACACAAATCCAAAGAAACACAAAGATTTATAAGGTTCACTATTCAATAAGAATAGCTACATCCTTGGTATGGTTTGTAAATGATCCAATAAGATAAAATCCACTATAAATAAATCCTTGGATTACAATGAGTATGATGTACCCTTTCACTCGTATAGAACTATGAAACAATACCACTAGTGCGTGTGCAACCTCTTAGCACAATAGGGAAATACAATTGTTTTGTAACAACTCATGTTACCTGCGCTTCTTTTCAATTAAACAAATGTATTCAATTGAAATACAATTCATCAATTCCTTACCCCAGAAGAAAGGTAAGAACCACATGGACTTTGTTATGAAACAATGAGTTCGAAATTTTCTGATTCTGATTCCTCTGAGTCCAATTCTTATAAAACAATGCTCCCAATTTTATTTTCTGATTGAATATAATAGAGTAGAATTAGAACCACTTCAATTCACAAATATAATTGTCAATCCGAATAGAATATGAATGAATCAGCACCACCCAAAACAATTGTCAAGATGAATAGAATATAAATGAATCAGTAGCACCCAAAACAATTTTCAAGCTGAATAGAATTGATCTCTTCTTCTCTATAGAAACCCAGAGCTTCTCTCTCTTATGTA
The DNA here is from genome assembly GCA_963277665.1 of Viscum album. Taxonomy (NCBI): domain Eukaryota; kingdom Viridiplantae; phylum Streptophyta; class Magnoliopsida; order Santalales; family Viscaceae; genus Viscum; species Viscum album. The sequence goes on from OY728138.1 coordinate 153,089,178, forward strand.
GTAAAAAATGTAAGCATTAAAAATTAAAAATTACGTTTTCCATTTATAGGTGACCCAAAAAGAGTTTAGGAAGGAATCCCAAAATGTTTCCTACTCACACAAATTCACCCACATTTAAATTTCACCTGAAATCCTAGAGCAATTATGACTTCGTCAACGCTTCTCGATTATTCTTGAAACTTCAACAATCTTTACCTCTTCTTCTTCAGACTCCCATTTAAATTTTCGAGACTGATTTCAATAGTTAGGAATACATGGGTCCAATCAACTGAGTCCGATTCCTCATGCCGATTTTTGAATACGATTCTCAGAACTAATTTGAATAAAAATATTGTATTTGAAAGTTCAGATCCCCCTCGACAACTCATTCAACAATCTCCTTCCATTTTATTTTCTCTTGACCCACTTGAGAAACCATAATTCATTCAACAACATGTTCTTGTATCATGAATTCCTTCGCGACTTTGAATTCATTGAGGGCTGGATTTAGCATCGTCTGATATGAATTGGAAAGTATTGTAACTTTCCATTCATTCCTGATTCTTTCTTTTCATCTCAACCCATTCATGATCTTTTTTGAATACAAATGGTCTGGATATGATCATCTTGAATACGATCATTCTGGATACGATCACTGGTTACGATTGCTGGGTATGATCAAATACAATCTAAAAACAATGATATGCCTAGATACAATACAATGAAATATAAAAATGATCATCTTCCTGGATATGATACAATACAATCTGAAAAATGATGATATTTCTAGATACGATACAATATGAAAACAATGATCTTCCCGAATACGATACAATCTGAAAACGATGATCTTTGATCGGTACCATGACTACTCTTTCACTTTTATCCAAATACAGTCATTTTAAGAAACAATCAGCACCATCTATTACTCTTCTATCAACAACCCTTTCTAATCAGCACCACTTTTCATCGACACCACTTTTCATTAGCACCTTATTCCATCGGTACCACCTATTCAATCGATATCACCTATTCCATCGACACCACTTTTCATCAGCACCAATTGAATACAAATCAGCACCATATCTTTTACTTCCACTCGGTATCCAATTGTTTTGAAATACAATCGATACTGTCTCTTTCTCTTCTTATCATTAAGACTTCTTTAATCGGAACCGCCTCTTCAATCTGGGCACTATTTTTTTTGAAAAACAATCGGCACCGCCTCTTCAATCTGGATACGATTATTTTGAAAAACAATCAGCACCACCTCTTCAATCTGAATATGATTGTTTTGAAAGACAATCAGTTTCAATTCTTTATCTCTGCCATCTAGATATGATAAATCTGAATATGATTATTTTCCAATTGGCAGCATCTCTTTCACCCCCTTTCTTCTATGAATATTTCATCACATGTTCTCAATACGACTCATGATTTATATGAAATAAAAACCAGCAAAACATCATCACAATTACATTGAAAAGTATCATAACTTTCCATTCACTCAAGTTTCTTTCTTTCCTTATCATTCTAACCCTGAGAACAAACTTTCTGAATATATGAGTCCAATTTTCAGAAAAATAGGTCCGATTCTTTTCAAAACAAACCCAAAACAATTGTTTCCACAAAACAATGCGAAGTGATTTCCTTTCTACAAAACTTACCTTGACAACAAAAGACAACACTTGAATAAAAAAAACTTCATCATAAGCTTGTTTCTAACAATTATGATTACAAGAAAACCATTTTCCACCTCTTTTCCATCATATGGAAAGTGAAAACATCGCTTGTGGGTACGTACGACTTACCATCTCCACATAATGGTGTAATTTGTTTTTCATCACCATTTTACTTTGATGGTTATAAATATGGAACTAATGAATATATATTATATTTATGAAATAATTATTCTTCTGAAATTATAATATCATATCTACCTTCTTACCTTCCAATATGTTGGTAAATGATAAGGTCGTTCATGTGTACATGTGGATTACCACCTCCATGAAGTGATGCAATACACTTTTTATTCTTTCTTTACACAGATGGTAATAAAGATATATTTAATAAATATATATGATATAAATGATATAATAGTGTTTCTATAATTATGAATTATTATTTTTATTTCTTTCATTTCATCCATCAAAAAGTGAAAACAACATTTATTTGTACGTATGACCTACCATCTCTATGAACAACATAATTCATTTTTCTATCTATAAATTTTATAGATGACTCTAAATATTTATATAATGAATAGATTTTATATTTATATCATGATTAAAATTTTGGGGATGATGGAACCATGATCCAAGTATAAGGATCAGAACTACCGAACTAGAATTCTCTTGAAAAATGAAACAGTGAACACCTGTAAATAGTTATTTTAATAAGGAGTTATTAATAAATATGTGTTAAAATATTATAAGTGGTTAATATATGATATTATAAGTATGAAAATTATTATTTTATATAATTATAATAAATTTAAATTTATTATACAAAAGGGTAAAATCACTTAAGAAGAAAGTCATACCTGTGGTAAAAGTTTATTTCACAATATCACATTATTTGATATTGTTTATGTTTAAGTATCCCTTATGTAAATTATTTGATCTTTCTATCTTAACCTCAATCTATTTTATTCTCCTTTGGTTATTTTTTAAATTACAAGTTTACCCTTCATTTTTCTCTCTTAAGTACTTAAGAGACCGAAATAATGTTTTTAAGGAAAATCGGCATTTTTTTTCTTCGGTTAAGAATAATTTTCTTCCATGCCCATATTTTTTTAAAAATATTTTTAATAATATAAAATTATTGATTAAAACATTTTTAACCATGTTTGACTTTCTATAAAAAGGTTTAAAAAGAATCTTCTTGTCATTTTCTGAACAATGCACTTTTACGGAAGGTATGAACTAAATATTTGTTTTAACAATTATTACATGAACAAAATTTTACACCATCATGTCCAATCAGTGCTTTAAAGATTACTTTAAAAGTTTCTATGGTTTTTTTCAAAGAAATTTTTTCCCTAATATTTTGAAATTTTTAGTTTTTAAAACTAATTTTTAAAGTGAAAAGTGTATTTTCCTAAAAAATGTTTTTAATGATCTTTTTATGGTATTTATATTCATAAATGATAATAACCATTTATTTTACTTATGCTCAACTAGGGATATGTTTTAATGATACCATCCTTATTTTTTCTATGAATGGTTTATGACCAGTTTGACTGGGGAAAGTATTGATATTATGTATGCAAGTTTTTCCAATATAGAAAATTATTGATTATTAAGACATGTTGATTAAGTTTTATTTTTATTGATATGATGAATGAATTGAAATTAGTAAGTGACAGGTGAGACTCGTTATAGCCTCTCGATGCATCAGTAAGTCTCATGAGACAAACTAGTTTGAGTATTTGGTCGAGACCTTACCCATTTATGTAGGATGTCTTAGTATGAGGCCTCAATGGTAATTTTAAGATGTCTGACATTATGCATTCCATAATTATGAAATAAATAATTAATTTCCATGTGATTATTTTAATAGTTATGATATACATGGAAAAGCTTTAAATTTATGTGATTATTTATATGACATTATTTGATCATCATTTATTCCTGTTGTATTATTCTTTATGTTTAAGTTATTAATTAAATGAAATGTGTTTTTAGTTATTTATCTTTCCATATTGATTATGCCTTATTTAATCATGATAGATTCCAATGTACATAACCTTTACCGAGCATCTGAGCTCACCCTTATTTTGTTTTTTCTTTCCTCATGATGTAAGGAAGTTTACCATGAATGATACGCACGGATATTCTAGAGAGAGAATAATGACGTTCTCAAAGAAAATACTTCGTTGTATTTTATATTTTCAAATGTATGTGATATTCAAGTATGTATCCATTTTACCAAGACTATTAATTCATTCATTCCTTTTGGATGTGATCACTTGTATCTAGTTCCAATGTAATAAAGTAACCATCGAATTTAGGATACTGAGGTTGGGATCTTTATAACTGGTATTAGAGGAAATTTTAGTAGAAATCTTGATAATTATATTTAATAAAACATAGATTAGAGAACATAACTACATGATATACTTTGAGTATATGTTTAATTGTAGGAAAATATCATAAAAGTTTGGATAAGGTAGAGATTATGTAGTCTTCCTAGCAATACATCCCTATCTAGATACTTCAAGTGGACATATTTATAGCACAGATGCATCTAGGGGTAATAACCTAAAAAGAGTTGGTGAAATATATCTTGACCATTATTTTAATTCATGATGAGTGTGCCCTTACTGCACCCCTAATCTAACACTCCTGAGGATATTCTTGAGTTAATTCGCATTTTCTTTATGAACCATTATGATGAATGAGGAAATAGAACCTATGGAAACCTATGATATGTGATAGTGATATGAGATAAACCTAAAGTACCTTGGGTTGATTATTCTGAGGTTGATTATAAGTTTAAATTCATAAATACACCTTTTGAAGTTTTATGTGATGAAAGTTTAATATAATTAAGGATATTTTGAGAGACATCTATGAGAATACAACCCTTTGGTTTGGTATATATTTTAGTGAGAATGTTATTTTAGGAATAATGATTTTATATTCCATGGATATAAGTTTAACGTTATTGGTAACATTTAGGGTTAATATGATCATTGATGTTAAGGTAATAATAGACAATTAATATTATTTGATTTTGTGGAAAAAAGTAAATTTTATAGAAAACCTTAGTGATCAAAAAAATTATTTGATGATTAATGTTATTTTTGAGGATGTTTATAATATTTTTGGGAATGTTATAGGAATTATATTAATATAGTTTTAGAAAAAGGACAAATCGCAGGTTGGGTGAAAATCTGTCACATCTGAAAATACTGCGGGGCTTGAACCAACAACCGAAGGGCGACAAGGGTGTTGTGCCAACCACTAGCCTACGTGATGACCTGGTTAGTATGATTTTTTTTACTTAAATGAATTGAAGGATAAATATTAAGTTGATTTTGGGAAGCATATTATAGGATCATATATTTTTGAATTTTTGGGATTTTGAGGTGATTAATGATATTTTAGGAGACGTTTTATTTGGGTTGATGTATGTAAAACCTTTAGGTTTAACGTAAAGGATTATTTTGGAAGAATGCTATTATATTTTTGGAGATGAAAACTGAAGGTCATGAGATAAACTTTGAGGTTAAAACTTTATTTAATTTTGGGGTTATTGAGTTTATTTGGGATATAAATTTACTTATTTATGGAATTATCTATGTTAATCACTTGGTTTTATTATTTAATTTTAGAGATCAATGTATTATTTATTTATATAAAGGTTTATTCATTTTGATTATTATCTTACATTGTGTTAACTATTTTAGTTTTAATAAATATTGGAGGAATAAATTGTCATTTTTTTATCGATTATGTGATATTTTAGAAGTTTATTTTAGTTCTTCAATCATGAAAAAACCTCATCTTGAATACTAAACATTTAGAACAAAATATGAGATTGTAGCGAAAATTGATTAAATGATGAAATTTCACTTTTTAAGTAAGTATATTTACTTATGATCTTAGTCTAAATGGTAAAGGAATTCATCATATTTAAAAAAAATCTTGAAATAAAAATGTTATCTTTTACCTTAATTTCTGATTAATTGGTGGTCTTTTAAACCCTCACTGATTTATGGGTTTCTGGTCGTTAATTCCATATTCTTTATCACTCCCTATTAGTCCTTATATGTTATTTTTATCCTCGGTGTCTATAATTTAACTTCCTACAAATGTTCTCCTTATCCAGGAACCTGATTTTGTGTTATTTTAGGTAACATTTATCCTTCCCACTTCCCCTTTTCAAATGAAATTTTATTATCCCTTTGTACGATGCAAGTTTGCAATAAAGATATTTTCAAATATTGAATCTTTGATGGCAGAGATAGAATTGTGAGGAAACAATTTATTTAAGTGGATAGAATGTAAAACCCAAATATTTTATAATATATTTCTCTATAAATAAATTTAATTTATTTAATAGAATGTGTGTAGTATCCCACCTCGGAATCTACTAAGCAGTTCCCCAAGACAGTTGGCCACATGACCTCAAGAGCGCCTCCTCATATGAAAAATGTTGATGACTAGCAGTGAGGGATTAAGGTTTTTTAGTGGGGATACTATGACATTATGAGTTAGAGAGTATCACAACGGTAAATAATATACAAGAAACAATAAACACAATAATAAACAAACAATATAATAATAATAAGTAAACATCCAATCATAAGAATTCAGACGTTGAATCATAAATAAATAAAAAATGAATATGATGATGTCATGTATTAATACAAAAATAGGAAAAATAGGATACAAGGGAAATATATATATACCACATGCTAATAAAAAAATACAAATGACCAATAGCTGCTACTACTAGCATCATGAGCATAGGCTCGATCCTATGCCCCGTGCTCTACCCTAGTATTAAACATCTGAAGCTAGACACTTCCCTTTATCTACACCTATATTCATGAATTATTCTCAGGTACTAAAGGATGATTGAGTAGCGTGTGATATATACTAAGTAGGATACCACCAACAGTGTCTAGAACAATCCAATCCATGCATATAAAATGAGCTGTGTACCAATAATAATAAATGCAAGGTGATAAATAAATAAATACATCCGTCTAAGTTCCTCATGGGATACCTGAACGACACTACCTACTTCAACCTAATCTGGATGTCTTTGAACTAAGACTACCTATACAAGTATGATATTGTGCATAATAATGGGTCATCATAAAATAATCATCAAGAGTGGACTGAACCAAAGCATGTGATTTTTCTTGGTGTTCACATCCCTAGAGTATGAATTATTTATTCTTTAAATTTAAATACGAGGCATCTTTAGAAGTTATAAGTGGCATCCCAAGCCTATCCAAGGTGATCCATATTAGGAATTCCAAGTATCGCTATAGGTTCCCTATAAATACCCCTCACCACAGAGTCTTTCCATGGAAGCTTAAATAAGGAAACCCATGTATCACTCTCAGCCTAGTGTAAGTATAACCCTATGAGCCTATCCCAGGTATCTCACATAGAGAACCAAGTATCACTCATGGCATGGTATAACCATATTTCCATTGAGCCCACCCATGTAGATTCCCCCAGAGAACCAATATTGCTCATGGGTAGGTAAGTAGCTCATCTGGTGAGCCCATCTAAGGAATCCCATAAGGACCCGTGTATCACTCCAAAAATTCTCATGGTCCATGAAAAGTTTTAATTATAAAGCATGAAGATCCCATATAAGGAATCCCATAAGGATCCAAGTATCTCCCTTATCTTGGGTATGAGGTATGTCTTATCTATAACGTTTTATACCACTTAACAAGGCATTGCATTCCAAACGTTTTAATCAAGTTGGAAAAAATATTTAATTCACGTAAAGACATTATAGAGTATAACATAAGGAATAAGTGCCTAAACACATGGCCTATCAATTATCATTAAGAAATTACACATTCTAAGGTATTTATTACATGGGAAATTCACCTCAAGGTTATTTAACAATTTAAGGAAAGAGAAATTAGACCTTTAAGGGAAATCACACCCATTGGGGTGGACCAAGTCAAGGTGAACAACAAAGGAGTTGATTAACCACTATCTAGGACTATAAAGGGTGTGGAATACCATTAAATTTAATTTATTAAACATTTTATAGGCATGACCAGAAAAGATCAGTTCACAGCACAACAAAACATGATATAAATGCAACAAAATTTGAGGGAAGGAACTAGACCACCTTAGTCACATAGCACTCTCCACATCTAGTGTCGGTCCATGAATTAAGATAGAATGAAAGAAATAAGAAGAATCTTAAAGTGACATGAAAATAGGAAAAATGATTTCACACCAAAATAGAGCAGTAGGGGGAAGATAAACCTAGAATAAAAGGAAGAGGCGTAGAGAGCTTACCAAGAAGAATCCAATGCACCTGACAATGATGTAAATAGATTCCAGATGAGTGAATGGATTCAAATACTAAATAAAGGAGGAGGAGGATATTCACATGGTTATTGTTGGAGAAAAAAAAGTAGGATAAACATTTGAGGGGTTAAAATTTTTTTAGGGGAAATTGGGAAATTTACCCATTTAATAAGGGGTCACACAGTTGGACAAAATGTGTGCTAATCATGCGAAAACCACTACCCAAAGGACCCCCTTGCATGGTTTGTCTAACCATGTGAAAGATGTAAAAAATGGATCTGTTAGAAATGTATGCAACAACGCACGGGTGTGTGGCCCTTCTCACATGGTTGCAGATAAATCGTGTGACCTCCCCTATGCACTGGGTGCCTCTCACAGTTGAGTCGCACGGTTAGCACTAACCACGCGCTAACTGTGTGGCTCAACCCACCTCAAATTCTAATGCTCCAGGCTCTGAATGATATTTGGACTCTCCCAAACCACTCCTTAGACTTTAGAGAACATTATTAGAGTAAAATAAGAGGTTTTTAAGAGTAACCAAAGTGTCTATACCTCTATAAAAATCTGGGATGTTACAACCTCCCATCCTTAAAACAATTGATCCCTGAGTTTCCCTTACAGGGGTGACAAAAAATCATCTAAGAAAAGTTGTTTCCATTGATCACATATGTTATATTCTCGCTCCTAGGTCTCATCCTATACACGACTATGCTGCCATAACACTCAGACCAGAGGAACTGTCCTGCCACATAGATCCTTCGTGCTATGATCAATGATATGCATAAAATTATCCTCAAATGATGCACATGAATCCATATCAATATTCTCAGGATTAAACGAATGAGATAGGTTATAGTGATACCAGTGGAGCTGTGATACATGGAAGATGTCGTACATGACGCTGTATTGATAAACATAATTCATATATTCAATTTGTTGTCATTTTTCCATTTCTTTCATTAAAATATGTGATAATTCATGTGGTATGTGTATAATTTTGTAGTAATAAAGGCTTCATAGGTTTTCAAGAAAGAAAAGGCAGAAAAAGTGCAAAACCAACCAAGTACACATTGTGATTCCACCATACATGTTGTGTACCTGAAGTTCACAGCCTGATTCCAAGTCATGAAGCCAGTCGTGATCAAGCCACTAGAAAAATACACTACACTTCGGGACTTACTCGTACATGATGTGATGACCAGTCAAAGCATCAGGTGAGAAATCTGTAAGGAATCCATGAAAAAACAGAATGAACACAGGCTACACATCCTTAAAAATGTTTACACATTGTGTACCTAGTCAAACTACTTAATGCGTGATACCTGAATGCACACTAGAGATCCACAGGAAAATGACGCGGATCAAGGGTACATTTCGTCTACCACAAGTACACGTCATGACCAAAATCTCCTATACAAGCAGTGCAATGACATAGCATCCAAGACACTTCTAGATGAGACTATCTTCTCCCTTTCGATCCCTTGCGAACTTTTCCACCCTTTTACCTCTTAAAGTCTCAATTCCTTCATATTTTGTTCATTTTTATTAATCCAAGATCCGTGGAGTTTCCATTCTTAAACACATTCAATTTTCACCATCACATTTAGATTTGGGTTCTATTTCTCTTTCTCAAGTAAGTTCTTTTTATAATTTTCGAATCACTTCATGCATGTTTATTATTCCCAAACCTCTTTCATGATCCTGATTCCATTAATGTTTATCGATCCATCAAATATTCCACATCTCATTTATTTAATTTCATTTTACCCTGCCATGAATAGCTAAATCTGTAGGGGTAGGGATCAAGCGACGCATCTGAATAATTTACATACACCTTTAAATCTAAACTTGGAAAGTCTAATTGAAGTAGTAATTAGGATATTAATTCAAGGTCTATCCCATTTGTGTGAACATCCATGACCACGGGAAAATAAAAAAAAACAACTCTATACTAATTGGAGAAGAATGAGCTATGACCACTAACTCAGGAATCTTTCTGCCTTTGAATCCAAACTTAATGCACTTAGGCTGTTTCTATTTCCTGACCACGGAATAGCTTCTTCCTAGGTAGAGCTAGGAGACTAAACCAAAGTCAACTAGTGACCCCTATTTTCTTTGTAGACTAAGTCATAGGATCTTTCCAAGGTTATAATTACAGGAAATCCTTCACTCAAATACTCACCTTGATCTTGATCCCTCCTTTATTAATTTAAGTCACCCTAATTATAAATTATACCAAACTTCCCAAACAAAGGACTTATAGAAAGGACTCCTTTCTAAAAATTGAGACCTGAATTCTTTAAGACAAAAATTGAAGTCTCCATATGGATTCAACCCTGGAATAACACTACACTACACTCTTGTAGTTAGTGAAATTCTAGGAAAAAATATAAATTCTAAATTTGATCCACGCCAGAGAAAGTAACGACACCACCGCACAAGAGGACATCAAATTTATGGCACCGTTTCTAGGGAGGTAATGCCCTTTTTGAAGAACTCTGGTTTTTTTACCAAGGATTACCTTTACCTCATCCTCTTTCTTCTTTCTAGACACTTATTTGTGTCTTATTCAGTGCATGTACCAAGGTCCCTTGATCCGATCAAGGAAACTTGAAAAAAAGAACTGTTTTCCTTCAATCCTAAGATCGAAAGGCATCTAATTTCACTTCACCGATCAACAATGGCCGAGCAACATCAAAATGTGAGACCCAACCTGTCGAATCATCAATTTATAGAACACCCAATGAAACCAGAGAAGACCATCATGGAATATAGTTTACCATCAATCCATGGGGCTATACCAAGCATCATTCTCCCGCTAATCCAAGCCCACACATTTGAAATTAAACTTGGGCTCATCCATATGATAGAGAGAAGGCCCCCAAAAACATATTTATAACTTCTTGGAAGTCCACAAAACCTTTCTTAATTAGGGAGTATCATATGATGCTATAAGACTTTATGTCTTCCCCTTTTCACTCAGAGATTGAGCAAAATATTGGCTCAAAATCCAAGCTCCTGAATCCATTATGACTTGGGATGAGCTTGTGAAAAAGTTTCTCAATAAATACTTTCCACCAATACAAACTTGGAAACTTAGGAATGGAATTAATAATTTTTCACAAACATATGGAGAGTACAAATGGGAGGCATGAGATCGATTTAAAGAAATCACGAGAAAATTTCCACATCATGGACTTGACACCTGGATTCAAATGTAAACATTTTATCAAGGACTCCATCCAGCAGCATGAACATTGGTCGATGCTTCCGTTGATGGAGGTATAATGTTTTAAACCCCTAAAGTAGAAAGATCTATTCTGGATGAAGTATCCCACAATGTCAGTCTGTGAAAAAGTGATCGAGGACCACCGTGACGTGGAATCCACCAAGTTGATGAGACCACCAGGTTAGCGGTGCGAGTTGAGGCGCTAACCAAAAAGCTCTAATAATTTCAAATACCGACCACACAACCCCCCATTCCCCAGTCATGGAGATCCAGTCCTATGAGATGTGAATTGGACCACACCAGTATAAAGACTGCAAAGATGGATATGAAGAACCACAGGATTTTAATTACGTTAATTACAATCAACAGAATCAACCATTTCAGTAGCAACAACAACAACCATTTTATTAGCAGAGGCATGCTCAGTAGTAGCCTCAGAACAATCAAGGATATTTTCAGTAGCGTAATGGTCAAGATTAGTTTCACAATCAGGGACCACCAGGTTATCCACCAATAAACCCTGTCCCGAGACCACAATAGTAGACATATCCACAACAACCCTTTCCGAATCCCCAAAAACAAAAAATTTCTCCCACCCAGCCAAGACCACAACAGGAACATCCACCACTCCAAAGCAACTTGGAAAATCTACTAACATCTTTTTTTCAAAAATCCGATCAATGGATGACTACATAGGAAACTAAGATGCAAAATTAGAGAGTATCTTTGAGTAATTTTGAGATTCAAACGATTCAAATATCAAAGACCTTATTTGAGAGATTACCAGGTACCCTCCTCCTCCAAATCATTTTTTTTCATTTTCAAAAAGATACTTTAAGGGTAAGAAGGAAAACTTACATTTAAGAAGTTCCAGAATCCACAAAATTTAATTTCAAAATAAAAATTTCAAAATAAAACATTCAAAAGACATCATCACCCATTTCGGTTCCCATGAATCACAAGTCACGTGCCTACCTCAAGTCGCACACCAAACACATCGAACATCATTTCCTTTCACCTCACTATCATCACCACACTGGAAGAGTCCCACCGGTGAATCAAACCAACAAAACACCATCCATTATGTCAAACTGCATCATCTCCTTGCCGAAAGCCACCACACGGTCACTATTTTAGAAATTCCAAAAACAAACTTCCCAGGAAATCAAATCCACCAGCCAAACTAGAAAACATTTTCACAAATGAAGAGCCACTTTACAGGATCTACTCAAAAAAGATGAACACCTACACATAAAACCTAAAAAAACCTGATTTATGGAATTTCAACCACTGAAGAACACCATCATCACCATTCAAAATATCTGAAAATCACCTCAGCAAGAAAAAGAACCAAAGCGTCACTATCGAAAAATAGAACCCCAATGTCCGCCGAAACCCACATCCCAAAGCCCCTTAGAACCCACCACTCCAGGTCTGACCAAGAGGGAGTGGAGGGATTAGAGGTTAGGGCATTTCTTTGAATAGACCGGGACACCAATGGCCACTGTAGAAGACAAGCACAAGCAGAAATCAGATCAATGAAAAAGAAGAAGAACTGAAGAAGGAGGCCACACAGGTTACTCAGCCATTGTATCCCACCTCCCAAAACCATCAAAGAGACACCACTTCGAGATCGACATAGAACAGAGCGGGGGGACATGAGGTCAGAGCAGATATATGGATGACCGAAAACCAGATAATGGAGAAAGAAATCAAAGGGGGGCTAACACGGGAGTGCCTGAAAAAACCTTTGACCGCTGAACCACCAAACCCAAAACCATTATGAAGCCATTGCACCATATCCGACCTGAAGGGAATAAAGGAAAGTGAGGTCAGAGAGGGGAGAAGAGGCCGTGGGTTTCAATAGAGACAACCCTCGATAGAGATGGAATAGAGGAGACAAAATGAGGAAGAAGGGAGAGAAGATGAACTGTGTTCGAATGCACCACTACCCCAAAGCTTGGGGTTTTCAAGGGAAAACCCTAGGCGAAGCCAAATAAGAATTGGAGAGATTCAGGAGACTCGGGTGCCATCCCGGGGAAGGCCAGATTACCAAGTACCCAACCAGAAAACACTAAAATATACCCATGAGAGGAGGCTAAGGTTATAGTACCGAGGAGAAGAAAATCATTGAACTTCCAACAACCAAAGGAAGTAAGGTCATAGGAATAACCCAATAAACCATCAGAAAAGTTAGAATAAGTCATCCCAACATCATCACCATATGCAAGTCTAGCTGAGAAGGATCAAGTCCCAGAAAAACATAAGGAACCCATTTATGTAGCCCCACCTCCATACAAACCACCTCTTCCCTTTCTATAAAGAGAAAAGGAAGGTATGTAGGAGGCTAAGAACCAAAATTTCATCGAAATGTTCAAGAAATTTCATATCAATATTCCTTTTTCTAAGGTAATCACACAAATGTCTGCGTATGAAAAATTTATCAAGGATTTTCTATCAAACAAGAGAAATATAGAAGATCTAGGAGTGATATCATTAAATTAAGAATGCTATGCTGTTGTACAACAAAAAATCCCACCAAAGATGAGAGATCCTGGAAGCTTTTCAATTCCTTGCACAATAAGAGAGTGCAAATTTAGAAGAGCACTCTATGATCTTAGAGCCAACATCAACCTAATACCTATGAGTGTTTTCCATAAAATCAGACTCTAAGATATCAAGGCAATAAGAGTATCATTAAATTTGGATGATCATTCAGTCAAATACCCACACGATATTCTTGAATATGTTCTAGTTAAAGTCAGAAAATTCATTTTTCCAGCATACTTTATAGTTTTAGACATGGAAGAGGACATAGATGTCCCAATAATTCTCAGAAGACCCTTCCTAGCAGTAGGGAAGACATTTATTGATGTTTATCAAGGATGCATCATCTTCAGAGTTGAATAATAACAAGTGGTGTTTAATTTGATAAAAGCTGCACAACATCCAGATGAACCAGTCAACTGTCATGCCATCTCTCTCGCTCAAGATGGGGAGTACAAGTCCATTGAGGAAGATACCGATGATTCAGTATTAGAAAAGGAAGAAGATTACGACTTTGAGGAATTCAGATTTATAGAACCACTTACCAGAGACACCATACCACCATTAATCCTATCCATCATTCATCCTCCCAAGTTGGATTTAAAACCTTTACCCAGTATGTTGAAGTACTCATACTTAGGGGAGCCATTCTCTTTACCCATCATTATAAACGCTGAACTATCTCAGGCATAGGAAGAAAAGCTGGTTGATGTCCTAAAAATACATAAGCAATAAATTTCCTGGGGAGTGGTATATATTAATGGAATCAATCCTTCAAATTGAACCCACCAAATTTTTCTCAAAGAAAATGAAAAACCAAAAAGACAACCTCATAGGCGGCTCACTCCACCAATGAAGGAGGTTGTCAAACAGGAAGTGCTAAAGCTTATGGATGCTGGTATAATCTTTCCTATATTAGATAGTGAATGGGTGATCCCCCTCCAGGTCGTTCCAAAAAAGGTAGGACTCACAGTAACAAGAATAGAGGATAATGAAATAATTTCAACAAACACCATCACAGGATGGAGAGTTTACATGGATTACAAGTGTTTTAATAAAACAATAAGGAAAGATCATTTTACCTTACCTTTAATGGATTAAATTCTTAAGAGGCTAGCGGAACAATATTTCTACTGTTTCTTGGATGGCTATTCAGGATACAATAAAATTGAAGTAAACCCCATTGACTGGCCCAAAACCACCTTCACATGCCCCTTTGGTACTTTTGCATATATAATAACGTCATTTGGTATGTACAATGCACCAACAACATTCCAAAGATTCATGATACACATCATTCATGATATGGCCGAAGAATTTCTTGAAATATTCATGGACGATTTCTCTGTCTATGAGAGATCATTTGATGTCTGTATAAGCAATATAAAACTGGTTCTCCAATGTTGTGAGGAGAAATTATTAGTGTTTAATTGGAAAAAAATGTCACTTCATGGTGCAATGAGGAATTGTTCTAGGGAAAAAAATCTCTAAAGAAGGCATTGAGGTTGATCCCACTAAAATCAAGGTCATAAAGGATCTACCAAAACCATCAAACATAAAATGAATTAGAAGTTTCCTTGGGCATCCTAAATTCTACAGATGCTTCATAAAAGATTTTTCTAAAGTCACACGTCCATTTACACACTTGTTGTCAAAGGAAATTCCTTTTGAATTTAATGAGGATTTCCGAAATGATTTTGAAACACTGAAAATAGAGTCTAATTTTGTCTCTGGTTATCATTTCACCAAACTGGGAAAAAGAATTTGAGCTTATGTGTGATGCCATTGACCTTCCTGTAAGAGCTATGCTCAAACAACATATAAAAACCACCTTCCTCCCAATCCATTATGATAGACACACATTGAATGAAGCCCATATCAATTATACAACTACAAATAAGGAGCTCCTAGATGTTTTATATGCCTTTGAAAAGTTCCGTTCATACCTCGTTCTATCTAAAGTCATTGTCCATACAGATCATTCCACCCTTTGATACTTGATGATCAAGTAAGACGCAAAACCAAGATTAATACACTGGATTATTTTGCTGCGAGAATTAGATATCTTAATCAAGGAAAAAAAAGGAACATAAAATGTCATTACTGACCACATCTCACGGTTACCCCTGATCATCATTAAAGCAGACAGTGAGACTGATATGGAAGTAGATTTTCCAGATGAGACATTGTTTAGTTTCAAAACCTAGCCTTGGTTTTCAGATATGGCCAACTATCTTTCCACAAGGTATCTCCATCATAACCTCTCCTACCAAAAATGCAAGAAGTTTTTGTCTGATGCCAAACACTACTTTTGGGATGAACTGTTGCTATTTAAGTGTTGTGCAGACGACCTCTTACGATGCTGCATCCCAGATGAAGAGATACAAAATGTGAACGAAATGTTCCACACATGACCAACTGGAGGCCATCATGGACCAAATCAAACAATGAGAAATATCCCACAAAGCATATTTTTATAACCCTCACTGCATCATGATACTAGGAGATTCTGTCATCAACGTGACAAATGTCAAATAACGGGAAACATCAGTAAAAGAAACGAGATTCCACAAAACCCCATTTTGGAAGTCGAAGTTTTTGATGTCTAGGGAATTGACTTTATGGGATCATTTCCTTCATCACATGGCAGGAATTACATTATAGTGGTAGTATACTATGTTTCCAAATGGGTTGAATCCAAATCCACCACACATGACACAAAAAACATAGTCATGAATTTTCTACAAAATAATGTGTTCGCACGATTTGGATTTCCGCGGTTACTCATTAGTGATCACGGAACTCATTTATCAAATCTGCTAGTGAAAAAAATGCTTGAAAAATATGGAATTAACTAAAACACTAAAACTCCCTATCACCCACAAATAAGTGGGAAAGTTGAATTGTCAAATAGGAAGGTGAAACAAATTTTAGAAAATATTTTCAACACAAGAAGAAGTGATTGGATCCTGAAACTAGAATATGCATTATGGGTGTATCGAACAACGTATAAAACACCCATAGGAACCACCCCATTTAGAATGGTTTATGGTAAACCATGTCATCTTCTGGTGGAATTGGAACATCATTTTTCTAGGAAATTAAGAAAATGATTCTGGATCTAGAAAAGGCTGAAGAGGAACCATTATTACAATTGATGAAATTTAAAGAAATTAGGAAAGATGTATATGAAAACGCAAGGATCTACAAGGGAAAAAAAAATGAAAAAGTGGCATGAAAAATGAATTTCACGATGTACTTTTATTCTATCGAACACAATTTTGCTATTTAATTCACGATTAAAACTATTCCCAAGAAAGTTGAAGTCACGATGGTCTGGTCCTTTTAAGGTTATCCAAGTTTTTTCTTATGGTATAATTGAAATTAAACGATATGGAGAACCACCATTCAAGGTTAATGGTAAAAGATTGAAGATCTTTCAAGAACCATTCCATGAAGGCTATGTCCTTAGCCTCAAATTCAACTAAGTATTAAAGGAGTCAAGCTCCTAACATTAAAGGAAGCACTGATTGGGAGGCAAACCAGGGTAGAAAAGTTTTTAGATAAGTTATATTAGGATGTCGTCCAACAATTTCATGAATAACGAATGGTGAGATGTGGAAGGATCATCAAATTGGGCCAAGTAATCATTAGTACTTGTTGTGTACCACTAGTACACATCACGACTCGTTTTCACTCAAAAATCCATTTTCCTCCCCATACACGACGTGACTCATCTGTACACGTCATGTAAATGGGTGGGTTGGTTTTTAAAAAACTATAGGTCACAACCCAAACAGTCAAGAACCGCATCAAAAAAACACCCCTGACCCCTCGTATTCCCTGACCTCCCTTCCCATTACACACATCCACATCACCCACACCCCTCTTTCAAACTCTTGCCACACCCCTCCTACTTTACCCTCCATTACCGTCGTGTCACCCCTACCACTCTTCCCTAGAGATACATCCCCATCTAAAATCTCTCCCTCACCGCACCACCTACCTACTTCCATGGAATGCACCAAATGCCCACAACCCTCTCCCTCCTCCTCGACTTCCACCTCCTTATCTTCCCCATCTGAGGAACGACCAGCCTAAAAGCGTCCGCAGACCACCATAGATGCACCATCTGCACTTGCCACCGCACATGCAGAACAAGCTCCTCAAGCATAGTCTGACACCACCACCACATCTAGTGATGATTATCTGCACCTGCACCCTGTATTATGTTTTTCTAACACAGTTAATAGGGTTAATCTTTTCAAGTTGCAGGAAAAGACCATGCGTACAAACAAGACCTTGGACATGAAGACACTCGTCCAACTAAACATTGCCGATGCCGTTGCTGACCTCCTTGATACTATCCACATTGGTACCATTATCGAAGTTCGTGAGAATACATTCTGAGAGTTATTTTTGGAGTTTTTGGCAACATTTGAAATGGGCGTCAACAATCTTCATTTCCACCTCAGTGGCTGCCCACACGAGTTGTCTCTTGGTGAGTTTCGGGTCGATCTTGGAATATATACTGAGGAGTTTATTTTTTCTAACATTTATCCTACACTTTAGTTCCAATATCCTCATGATATATCTATACAGTTATGGCCATTGATAGCCCGTGACCCCCAGTCACATCATGATCCTCAACTCACGAAGTTGACTCAGCCTAGGGGCCAACTTTGCATATCTTACATCGAGCCATAGCGCATGGTTGGTTCGCCTGAGGAGAAACCCATGGCAGTGTAAGACAGATGGACATGATGATTTTATTATCTAACATGGGTGTTCCACCCATAAATATGGACACCCATTTTCTTCCTACTTCAGAGCCCTGACTCAGAGGAATCAGGGCACACTCATGGGTGGTTCTTTTATCACCAGATTGGACTAATATCTTGGCATCTTAGAGGCTTATCTTCCCCTCACCTCCATTAGACTAGTGGAGATGATAGACCTCATGCTCTTACAAAAGATGAAGATGCTGGTTAAGGAGGGAGATATTTACTTCTAGGCGCCAGGTGTACAGGCACTCGCACCTTATGAGCAGGTGAACAGAGCATCAGCAACAGCCCCACCCTCCCAGCCGCCTACCTACACCACACCACCTTCACCTAGGCCATCATCCATCCCATCTACGACCCCCAACCACCCATACTACCCTCATAGAGTTATGGGATATTATTTATAGTTTTATGGTGAATCTTCGCCAGATCACTGCCCATCCACACTTACTCTTCATTGAGCCTACCTCTTTCAGCCCATCACCCTCACCCACCATGGAAGCACCTTTTTCATCCACCATTCCACCAACCCCGTCCACCCAACTGGACCTCCCCTCCAATCTCATAGACCTTGCCGCCTAGTAGGAGTTTCTAGAAAAGCAGTCCCGACAGGGCAAGGGGGTTTCCACTAAGCCTACACCTTAGGAGGTACCATTCATTGATCCTGCTGCTAGATCCACAACCCCTGTAAAGATCAGTAATTCCTCACCACCCACCATATCCCATCTCCCTATATTTGTTCCCACACTGACCACTACCCCTAATTTCTATCACTGTCTGTTGCTGACACTGCTTCGACATTCCAGTTGGTCGACACACCCGGCAGTGGACTGACGCTAGAGGAGATCTTCGTCGAGGACCCTTGATCTGACTTCTATCCATATTTTGGTATTTTCAGGCACTTTCATGTTTTTTGGTCTATTTTTGACTATGTCATGATGTATTTCATTTTTGTATTCTTTATGGACAATTTTATATAAAAAAATCATTTCATTTTCAATTCTTATTTTGTTTTGTTTTCCATGTTTTCACTTCCTGTCTATAGCATGACAAGACCCTATGAATCCTATGTCATCCTCAATGGTCCAATTCCACCACATGTCCTAGAAAAAAGAGTACTCAAGCATTCCATATCTCACCAACACCAGTAGCCACCGTGAACTTTGATTCCTTTTTTACCACATCTCCTCCACACTCACACGAATGAACCTGAAGTGATCAACCCTCCCAAATGACCATGCACGCTGAAGGACACAAACTCTAGCAGCTGTAAGAGGAAACAAAACCACTGATATGGTGGGCCCCATGAGGATAGTCCATGTACACCTTTGCCAATATTTTGTTTTATTGAGTCATTTTTTCCATGTTCTTTTCATGTTTTTTATTTCTCATTTTGTGTCTTTCTTGGAACTATTTTGTATATATTCCAAAAATTGAATAAAATACGTATCTTAGTTTCTCATTTTGCATGTTTTCCATTATTTTTATATTCAAACTACTTTTTCCTCTGAACTAATGTTTTCTATCCAGTGCAGGAATTTACTTTTCTAACAATTTTCAGGTACAATTTCATGCTACGACAACTTCCATCTTCCCCATGGAATACCACATACTGCAGGGAGCACTCGATTCCCTTTAATTTAAATTCTGTCCACCAAAATGCCATTTTCAAATCTTCTTGCACTCAAATGAAAAACCAATCCCACTTGTATTTCACCGACAGTGCAAAAACTGTCTCATTCTAAGTGTGTGTGTGTGTGTGTGGGGGGGGGGGGGGGTTCTCATGTTTAACTTATGATACACTTAAATTGTTGGTTGTTATCACTAGTCTAGGAGATATTTTTCAAAGGAAAAGCATGATTTAAACTTTAAAATCATTATTCCCTTGTAATTAAAGAAAAAGTTAAGTGGAAAAGTGTGAAGAACCATGTTTCACTCATGCCTAGACTTGTTTAGAATGATTTATGAGTTTATATGATTAATTAAAATTCAAAACTTTGAAGTTATGATTAATTAGCCCACTACTTAATATTTATGCCATTTTTGATTGCCAGTTTGGTTTTGAATCCCATTACCCGTGGACTCTCAGCCTATGATTGCATTTTCTCATCTGAGCATATTTCTTGAGAGATACCTAGGGAATGTAAACCTACTATAACTTTCACTAATATCTTATAAAAGTGATGACTGAACAGGTATAGAATTAAAATGATTGAGGCACTCATTGGTAGCCACTTCCCTAAGGCCCACCTGGAATATTTCCTTTATTCAGCCCATAGTTTCCATGAATGACCTATTATAATGAATATATTTAAATCTTTTTACCTTACTACCATGATCCTTGTACTATACTTAAAAGATTACCTTTCAACAAGTGTGGGGGAGGCATTCAGATAGCATGAGATGATTCCACTACCATAGATGTACAATTCACTCTCCTGATAGTGAGGTTGTGATACATATACCATTTTTTTTATTCCATTCGAATTCTGTTTCTTTTCAAAATACCAAAATAAAAGAAAGAAACAAAATTGATATGGGTTTCATATTAGGAAGGTCAAAAATCACCATTTTCCAGACCGATGAATCCCTCGAAGGATCATATGTGGTTAGGTGATGGCTGTAAGATCTATCCTAGGCATAACTTTCGAAAAATGAAATACAAAATAAAAAATAAAAAAAAGAAAGAAAAAGAAGGGAACAAAATTATTTTTTATTTACTTACTTGCTATAAATATGGATCCAACATGAACTGATAAAGTACTAATTTGACCAGCCAGAAGGAGGAGTGACATCATTCTTGTTCAAAAATCTTTTTTCATGGGACTGCAGAGATTACCCTTCTTTATGAGCCTGATTTTCACATTTCGCTACCTACCCACAGTCTCAGATTCATGAGAACCCAAATTTCTTAATCCCTCAAGATTTATTTTACACTTGTCTTTACATAGTGAAGATGATAGAACCAGTGGAAGCATATGGTTAGGAACACATACTCAGGGTACGAGCATAACTATAATTACATTGCCACCCTGAGTAATGAGCAAAATTATGAGGTAAATTATAAGCGGGAATATAAATTAGGGAATAGTTGAAAGATTGTAATTAAAGAGAGAGAATTTGTTTTAAAATCTGAACTAGGAGGCATGACTGAATTTCTCTACAGGATTGATTCTGAAAATTGAATTTTCTCTGCTTTCACCTAATTTAATTGCATGGACATAATGAATATTTATAATTTTACAAATTTCTTATCCTTTTTGAAATCATTGTTGAGACATATTGCTTGAGGACAAACAATTGTTCAAGTGTGGGGGTATTTGATAATAATAATTCATACATTCACTTTGTTGTAATTTTTCCATTAATTTTATTAAAATATGTGATAATACGGGTGGTATGTGTCTAATTTTGCAGGAATAAAGGCTTTATAGGTTTTCAAGAAAGAAAAGGCAGAAAAAGTGAAAAACCAACCAAGTAAACATCATGATTCCACTATACACATCGTGTACCCGAATCTCACAACCTGATTCTAAGTCGTGAAGCCAGTTGTGACCAAGCTACCAGAAAAAGACACTACACATTGAGAATTACTCGTACATAACATGATGACCAGCCAAATAATCAAGTTATAAATCCATGAGTAATCCACGCAAAAACAGAATGAATGTAGGTTACACGTCGTTAACAATGGTTACACGTCGTGTACCTGGTCAAACTCCTTAATGCATGAGACCGACATGACACACTAGAGATATGCAGGAAAATGACGTGGATTGAGGGTACATGTTGTGACCAAAATAACCTATATAAGAAGAGAAACAATAGAGAATCCAAGACACTTTTGAATTAGCCTCTCTTCCCCCTTTCGATCCCTTGAGAAATTTTCCACCCTTTTTCCTCTCAAACTCCCAATTCCTTCATATTTTGTGCATTTTTATTAATCCAAGAGCTGTGGAGTTTCTGTTCTTCAAAGCATTCAATTTACGCCATCATATTTAGATTTTTTTTCCATTTATCTTTCTCAAGTAAGTTCTTTTAATAATCGTGAATCATTTCTTGCATGTTTATTATTACCAAACCTCTTGCATGATCCTAATTCCATTAATTTTTATCAATCCATCAAATATGCTATCTCTCATTTATTTAATTCAAGGTCTACCCCATTTGTGCAAACATCCCTGACCATGGGACAATAAAAAAATAACCCTATCCTAATCAGAGCAGAATGAGCTATGACCACTAGATCAGAAAGCTTTCTTTCTTTGAGGCCAAACTTAATGCACTTAGGCTGTTGCTATTTCCCAACCACGGAATAGCTACTTCCTAGGTAGAGCTATGAGACTAAGACAAAAGTCAACTAGTGACCCCTGTTTGCTTCATAGACTAAGTTATAGGATCTTTCCAAGGTTAGACTTACAAGACATCCTTCACTCATATACTTTCCTTGATCTCGATCCCTCCTTTATTAATTTAAGTCATCCCAATTAGAACTCATACCAAACTTCCCAAACAAATGACTTCTAGAAAGGAATACTTCTCAGAAATTGAGACCCAAATTCTTCAAGACAAAAATGGTAGTCTCTCTATAGATTTGACCCTGAACTACCACTACACTACACCCTTGTAGTTAGTGAAAGTTTGGGACAAAATATAAATTCTAAATTTGATCCACACCAGAGGAAGCAACGAAACCACCATGCAAGATGGAATCATGTATCTTTGAGGTAACAAAAACTGATAGGCTATTGAACTGACTCTCTCTATGATATCAAAAGGCTCTTCATAACAAGGCTATAAATTTCCTTTTATTAGAATTTGTCTACGACCTAATCTAGGTGAAACTCACAGGAAGACTTGATGTCCCAATTTGAACTCCATAGGTCGACGACAATGATCGATATAATACTTCTACCTAGATTGAGTTGTATCCATACATTTTTGAATTAGATGTATTTTCTATGAAGTCTTCTAAATGAGATGTGGATCGAGTAGTGCTACCTCACCTTCCTCTAACCAGCATAGAGGTGAATGACATGGCCTACCATAAAGGGCCTCATAAGGATCCATTTGAATCATTTTTTGAAATCTATTATTATAGGAAAACTCAACAATAGGTATATGATTCTCCTAAGAACCTACAAAATCAAGGAAACATTATCAGGGATTATCATCCAACACACGTATGGAATGTGTGGATTTATCGTTGGTATGAGGGTGATATGCTATACTCAAGAGCACCTATGAACCCAGTTCCTTTTGCAATCCTTTCCAGAACCACGACGAAAACTGGGAATCTTAGTCCAATACAATGGAATAGAGAACACCATGAAGGCTCACTATCTCTCGAATATAAATCCTTCCAAGATCATCATATGAGAAGGTATCTTAGATAGGTAGGAAGTGTATGACCTTGGTCAACCTATCAATGATCACCCATATTTCATCACTACCTTGAGTGGATCTCAGAAATCCCAAAAAAAATACATGGTGACATAATTCCATTTACACTCAAGAATGTATAGAGGTTATAAAAGTCAAGCAGGTCACTAGTTCTTAGACTTCATTTACTAATAGGTAGATCACCGAGTGATAAAAACTACAATCTGCCTCTTCATTAATGGCCATCATTATTGACAACGTATGTTTCATTAAATTTTGGTAAGCCCAGGGTGAACTTCCCAAACAGAGGCATGAGATTCTTACATCAACTCTTCTCGTATGTCAATAGGCACCCATACATGTCCAAGGAAGTGATGGATATCATTATCATTCATAACCCAACCAAGCAGTGGGTTCTAACCTGAGAAACTTTCCCTTAGGACTAATCCCTCGGGATCAGAAATTTGTCTCATCCACACTCATTATAGAAGGAAGGATGTCACTGCCAAAGATTCTAAAATAGGATGCCCATGAAATTCCTAAATCTCCAGGTGCATCTTAAAAATATGTCCATAAATTTCCACTCACCATTATCTTCTTAGATGTCCTATTTCTAAGTCTTTTGGATTAGGGAATTAGTCACTTTATTACCCTTCCTAGGTGTATAAGCAAGCTCAAAATCGAATAAATTTAGGTATTCTACCAACCCGCACTTCCTTAGATTCAAGTCAAACTATGTAGAGATTTATTTGAGACTTTTGTGATTCATGTAAACAAATAACCTCTCACTTAAAAGATAATGCCTCCAAAAACATAAACCACGAACAAAGATTTCTAGATCAAGGTTTGTGTGTAGAGTAATTATACTCGTGAGGTCTCATATAGCGGGACCAATACACCGAAACCCGGTCTCCCTACATTAAAACCACTCCTAGACCAATCCTTGAAGCATCACAGTAAATAGTATAACTTTTGCCTGACTCTGATAGAATCAGAATCAATGCTGAAGTCAGTTCCCCCTTCAACTTCTGAAAGACTCTCTCACAAGCTTCCAACCACATGAATTTCACCCCTTCTTAGTCAAGAGCATAAGAGGAACTAATAATCATGGAAAATCATGGATTAATTGCTTATAATATCTAGATATCCCCAAGAAATTGTGTATGTCAAAGACATTTTTAGGCTGCTCCTAGGAAACCATAACGTTCACCTTCTCTAGGTCAATAGATTCGCCAACCTCTGAAATAATACGACCTAAGAAGTGAACCTTATCAATCCCAAAATTATTTTATGATATTCGCATATAGATGGTGCTCTCTTAGTGTATTCATCATGATCTCAAGATGGTTAACATGGTCGTGTCTAGAAGAAAAATACACCAAGATTCCATATATAAAGAATACCAAAAATGAATCCAAATATGGGTGGAAAACCCAATTCATCAGGGCCATAATGACTACTGGAATGTTCTTAAGGAAGAAAAACATAACTAGATACTCATACACTCCACACCTGCTTTAGAACACTATATGTGGTATGTCTGTTGGTCACACACACACATGATGGTAGTCCGACCTCAAATCGATCTTAGAGAAAACTGTCACTCCTCAGAGCTAGTTAAAGAGTTCACTATATGAGGTAGTGGATGATGGTTCTTCACCATAATCTGGTTCAATAATCAACAATACACACAAAACCTTAGGGTACCATCCACCTTTTTGGAGAAAAGGATAGGCAAACCCCACGATGAAGTGTTGGGTCTTATAAAACCCTTTGCCTCCAAGTCTTCCAACTTCTTCTTGAGTTCCTGGAGCTCTATAGGTGTCATCATATAGGTAGGAATGGACATTGGTGCCACACATTACTTTATATCAATGATGAACTCCACCTATCTCATATGAGGTAATCCAGAGAAATCATTAGAGAAGACGTCCCTAAAATGATCCACCACAAGACGGAATTCTACAAGCCACATTCACTGATCGCTCATGAAGAGACTAGCCATATAGGCTATCACCCCACCCAACCCACGATTCTTGGTTCTAGCTTTAATCACTTGGAAATCTCATTATCCCTTATGAAGATACGTGCTACCCTTGGGTGATTTAAAAGACACCCTTCAGTTATAGAAATCAAAATTGACACAATAAGTCACTAGATAGTCTATATAGAGAATGACATTGAAGCCAGTCATCCAAGGAAAAATAAATTACACAAGAATCAGTACCGACCTATCTCAAGGGGGAACTCCTTGCACTGGCGCACACTCTCAGAACAAACCCTAATGGTTTGTAGAGATTCATAACGCCAAATAAGTACTCTATCTCTAGGCCCATAATTTTCATAATTGGCGTAGTTATAAAGGAGTACGATGAAACTATATCAAATAAGGTAGAAACTAAAGTAGAGGATACTAAAATAGTACCTACTATTGTATAAGGACCTGGAATATGCTCTTTAGGTGTAGGATGAACTACATAGATATGGACTGATCCACGACCCTAAGATGCAACCTAACTAACTTGAGCAGGTCTGCTTTGTTGGTGCTGAACCTATGAAATATGATTAACTCAACCACGACCACCTCTTTAGCTTGTTTGGACAGTAGTAGACTGAATCCCATCCTAACATGGATCTATTGAACCTATACCTAAATATAGTGTCAGTATGGATCCCTTCTTGCTAGGTACTAGAGTCAAAGTTTAGTAGAAGTGCTACAGGTGACCCATCCCATTGCAAGCTCGACACTTGATCAGTTTCTTCATACACTGATGCTTTTTATGGTCAACCCTACCACACTGGTGAAGCACCACATAGTTGTTGGTGTATGTCATCTGGATGTAATTGATACCACAAACACCCTCGAAATGACACTTCCTGCCACTAGATAACCCATCGCCCTGCTTAGAAGTTGAACTGTCCTGACTCACATTGTCTAGTTCCCTCAGGTTTCACTCTGTGATGAGAGTCTGATTCACTATCTCTAAAATGGTGGTCAGCCTAAACATGTCCAAATTTGATCTAATGGCGCACACAAGCTCATCCTCAAACTGTCTTGTAGTAATCAAATCAACACTAGTAAAAGTTGGCGCAAAACGCTGAATCTTGGTGAAACAAGTCGAGTAATCCATCACCAACACAATGCCCTATAGAAGGTGCATAAACTCTCTAGCATGGACTACCCTCATATTATATGGAAAAAAGTAGTCGTATAAGGCTTTCTAGAGGTATTCCCAGACCATACCCTAATGTTGACCGGCTCTAGTGATCACATACCACCAATGCTCAGAGAATTCACAAAGCATATAGGTGGAGATCTTGACCATCTGCTCTGGAGGCATCTATAGATGCTCGAATATCAAAAACATTTCCTATATCCAAGACTCCGTAGCATGAGGTCTGCCATCCCCAAAAAATGTGGGATGCTTCTGATGCTGGAATTCCCACATCAATTCTTTTATAGAAGGGGAAGGTCATGGAGTTCCCTATATAGACTACATAAAGCAGAAGAAAATATCTCAAAACTGAGCATCAACGCCAAGTGGGTGATCAACAGAAGGTGGATTAGGTGGAACTATAGGAGGAAATACTAGAAACTTAGGTCCTACCACCTCCGAATCATAGCCGTCACTAACTTACTGGATTATGACTCAAGGAATTCATAGCAACATAAATCTAAAATTTATAAGAACATGCCTCGGATAAGATTTACAATAGATAAGAGAAAGTGAATGAAAAAAAACATAGGTACAAAACCTTATTATAAATGAGTCACACCTCTCTTCCTTCTCCTAAATCCAGGTCTTGGTGATAAGAAAGGTCATAATAGATCATAAGAGACAAAACCTACTGCCCAATACTAAATTTGGATTGGTTTCAAGGTCTCAAACATAGCAGAGGTTTTGGAATATGGAGTGTCAATTTCAAGGTATAGAGGAAGGCACCATTTACCTTATAATTAACATCCCTATTTAGCAGTAACCATTTATTTTTAAAACTTTAATTTATTGAAGTTCATTATTATTTATATGGATATATATATATATCTCAATACAGTTAAATGCGTCACCATTACCAATTTATAAAGTCCCATACTCTATAAATTTAAAATGGTACATCAAGTAACTTTAAATTGACCTTTACGTCTGGTATCAGGATGTAACCGATTATGTATAGTGATTGATTGAATAAACTACCTATAACACCCCGAACCCTCTAGACCAGAGCTGGTGAATTACTTATTACATTGGTATAGTTAAAAGGAATGAAATACCAAAGGAGTGATCAGTTTAGTAGTCTTGAAGAAACTAGATGCATATATGTAACTCAAATTACATTGGGAAAGGTAAGTAAATACAATATATAACAACAACTAAAAAAAACTGCATCCACGAGAACTCAATAAATGGTCTCCTCTTCATAACCTGTTGAAGGTAAAAAAATAAAATGGGTGATCTCAAATGCTCAGTAAGGGTTATAAATAGTGGAATCATGAATCAATAATAATTGAATTATAAACAATTTGGCATAATCAATATGACATGGTGAATAAATGAAAAACACACACCATTAGTAAAATGATAATAAAACTGCATCAATAGATTTTGTCATAGTGAAAAACTCATGGATAGTAATATCTGAAAATGAATAAAGATAATTCTTATTAATTTGAACTCATGTATCTGTCATATGATAACACTATACCATCGAAACAATTTAAGTCTATGGGTAGAAACCCGTCTGATATTTGGAAACAAACTCAAAGGGTTTGTTGCCAACTGATTTGTCTCATGAGACCTGTTTATGCATAGAGGGGCTATAGCGGGCCCCGACCATCACTACATGTCCAAATAATTATTTATACATAGATTTGATACAAGATAAATATTCCTTTTCAATATCCCTATAGAGTAGAGGATATAGATTCATCAATATGTCCATAGTTAAAACAACATTCCAAATAAACACCGTATGTAAAATGGTATATGGTTTAGAAAATAAACATATACATGGAATGATAATATGGATATTTAATAGAAATATAATTTAAAATGAAAAGTGATCTCAAATGGGCAGTAGGTACACCACATAAGGATTATTAGGTTCACAATACAAAGTAAGTCACAACGAAATGGAAATTGAGACAAGGTCCCTTACCACAATGTAACTAGTAAAATCATATGAACAAAACTTAATAAAAATCAAATGAATCATTTAATAACATTAATTTAAATATAATCATGATATTATATGACAAATGGAAGTACACATACACCACATACAAGAAATAAGTGGCGAACAATGTAAATCTCACAAAAATGAAAGTGAGATGAGAAACCCCTTACAAACATTTCAGTATGGTAACAAGTGTTCTTATGAGGGATTAAAGAGAGGTAAAGGGGTATCCCATCATTTATATATCATAAGGAAAGTATGGTGGTGGTGTGAAAACATACCCCATTATTATGAATTAAAAATAAAAGGACACCACATTTTAGAATTCTTGAACACAAGTGAGAGAGAGGATCCCTTACAAAATCATATCATTAGAGAGAGGATGAATCAATGAAATAATTATGTGTGAAAAATATAAACCCACACAAGAAAAGTGTATAGATAGTGTGAAATAATCATAGTCTATTCACACATATCCTTGTAAGAACATAACCAATGATAAAGATGTTTAACTCATGAATGAAAATTGAGTTAAGATATCCCTTACTTTATGCCTGAAGATGTTCTCGATTGATCTTAATGAACTAAATAATCAAATTTAGCTTCATTAATTAATAATTCCATAACCCCATAAAAATTTAATTGATTTAGTACAACCTTATTAGGTTCATTCATGCCCTTTTTGATGGGTTTAAGAGATTCAATTTTATTATTTTGGAAGCATTTTCTTCCTTGGTTTTCATGACCGGTTTACTTGTATTCATGAATGGAATTTCATTTGAAATGTGGTTAAACATCCATAATTTTAAATATATATTATTAGTGTCATTATAAATTATCTTATAATGATTTTGGGTTATATACCTTTAGTATGACTCATTAGTTAAAAGTTATTGATCAACGCTTGGATTAACTTAGCGGTTTTGTGCATGATAAACTTGTTTTGTATTATTATTTTATATTATGAGTGTGTAAGGATTAAAAAACCTTGAATAAGGTAAATTGAATATATTATTATCTGGTTCAACAATTAAAAAGGTTTCATGATCATTTTTTAAGATAGTAATAGAAATTGAAAACCCGTTATCCTTGAATGTGATAAATTAATACATCTCAGACGGTATTTTCATTTTTAGTGTAAGAGGTGGAACAAAAGAGAGACGATGATGAAATATTCCATTAGAAAAATAAAATTATATTAAATTTAAGGTAATTTAATTATCATAGAATTTGGATGCAGGGAGGTTAGGAGAGAGCAATAAAAGAATAAACCTTGTAAAAGAATTTGAAAAAAAAGAGGAGAGGTTCACCTCTTGAGTAATCCTCCTTGAGAATCTCTTTAAGGCCTTTTTTGGACTTTTGGTGATACTAGAAGGTCATGGACGTGGGGAGAGGGATTGGGAATATTATTTTTCAGAATTTAGCCAAGTCTTGAAGCTTGAGAAATGTGAGAGGAAGAGGGGGTGAGGGGTGGTTTATATAGTGAAGGGGGGAAGGGATTTTACATTATTTTAATCATTATTTTAATATTTTTTCTCAAGACTATGAATAGTATTGATTAATGTGATATTAAATAGTAATAATTGTATGATAGTTAAAAACAAGTGGGATTACATCAGCCTTGAATCACCTATGATTTAGTAAAATAAGTATTTGGCACTTATCGTAATTTATTGTATTTTACTATTCATAAAAAATTCATGTATTTCAGAAAAATACCAAAATTTCACCCCAACCATTTTTCGATGATTAGAATAAAAAAATGAACTCCATTTTTTAAAAACAATTTTCTAAATATGATAAATTTAATTTTTAATTAAAAACATTATTTAATCAAAAAATACCAATACTTAAAATATTCATCTTCATTTTTAAGGTGCCTAAATTTTATTTATACATTCATGAGTAAGGTTACCATTCACAAGGGTCATATTACTATTCATAAGGGTAGGTTACTATTCATAACGGTATGTTACTATTCATAAGGGTAAGTTACTATTCATTGAAAATTAACTTGATTCTATCATACTCCAAATATCACCTTGATCGCAACCATGTATGTCTGTTTTTCAAAATTAAAAACAAAAAAGTGGGAAATTTAAGTTTAATGGCTAGGTTATGACTATATACTAAATAAAAAAGTGTTTTTTCAAAGAAACTCAGTGATTTATGAAATATAATCTATCTAATGAATAGAATGTATTTAAGATAATTATACCATAAAATGTTTGGGGTGTTATATTATTCCCTCCTTTGGAATTCTTGAAAATTTTTATGTGTAAATACCTCTAAAAAGATGTGGGTGGTTCTTATTCATAACATCCTTAGGTTACCACTTTTCTTCCTCCATTTTATGG
This sequence comes from Viscum album, assembly GCA_963277665.1. NCBI lineage: Eukaryota > Viridiplantae > Streptophyta > Magnoliopsida > Santalales > Viscaceae > Viscum > Viscum album. The sequence continues at coordinate 153,120,652 of OY728138.1, forward strand.
TTTCTCCAAAGAACCTGTACTAGAAGATTTTTCCAATTTCTCAATACTTTCTCCCTTGTGTCAAGAATCTTGATAGGATCTTCAGAGTATGAAAAATCGGGTTCTAGTTCTATTTCTTAATAGGTGAGTACATGCATTAAGTCTGGCGTTTATTTCTTCAACAATGACACATGGAACACATTATGAAATTTGGAAAGACTTGGTGGCATTTCTAAATGGTAAGATACAGCTCTGATCCTTTCCATAATTTCAAATGGTCCGATGTACCTGGGGCTCAATTTCCCTTTCTTACTAAACCTTAAGACACCCTTCCACGAAGATACTTTTAGAGAGACATGATCTCATACTTGAAATTCCAAATCATTTCTTCAGTTGTCAGCATAACACCTTTTCCTACTTTGGGATTCTTTAATATGGGCCTGAATTTTCTTTACCTTTGTTGTTGTCTCTTCGATAAGTTCTAGGCCTAAAAGTTTCCTATCTCCAAATTCATCCAAAGAAGTTGGAGTTCGACACCTATTACCATATAATGCTTCACATGATGCCATTTAAATTCTAGAATGGAAGCTATTATTATAGGAAAACTTTACCAAAGGCAAGTATTGATCCCACACACCTTGAAAGTAAAGAGATCATGATCTCAATATATCTTCCAGTGTTTGAATAGTCCTTTCAGATTGTCTGTCGGTTTGGGGGGTGATAAGAAGTACTCATATAAAGCTCAGTATCCAAAGCCTTCTAGATATTTTCTAGAATTTTTATGTAAATCGGGGATCTCAATCAGACACAATCGATTGAGGCGCACTATGAAGTCTTACAACTCTATTAATATAAAGTCTTTACAGGTGCTCAAGTGGTAAATCCTCTCTTATATCAAGGAAATGTGCTGATTTTTTGAGATGATCAACAATTACCCATATTGAATCATTACTTCTAGGTGTCCTCGGTAGTCATGTGAAAAAATACATCATAATTTCAGCCTAATTATATATAGGAATAGGTAGAGGTTGTATCACCCCTCTAGGATATTGTCTCTATGCCTCCACTTGTTGAAAAAATAGACTCCTTGACACGTAGTCAGCAATTTCTCGCTTCATATTATCCCACAAAAAATGTTCCTTCTGATCTCTATACATCTTTGTGATACCAATGTGTATAGAGAAATTTGAGCTATGATCATCATATAATAGTTCCCTTCTTAGCTCAAGTACTAATGGAACACATAACCTCTTCCCAAATTTTAGAACTCCTTCCTCATACATAAAGTCTACCAATCTCCCATCCTTAACAACATTAATTTTATTATGTAGATTATCATCATCAGATTGAGATCTTTTTATCTTGTCTAGTAAAGATGGTTTAGAAATCATTTGAAAGAGAAAAGATTTTTCCCCTTCCTTAACAATTACCATATCCATATTTAATAGATATATGAAAATAGGATCTCTCTCAATCCTCATTTGGGTTAGAAGTCCATGATATTTCCTACTTAATGCATCTTCCAACTTATTTTCCTTTCTTGGGTGGTAGTGTATTGAACAATCATAGTATTTGAGTAACTTGAGCCATCTCCTTTGCCTCATGTTGAGTTCTTTTTGGGTGAAAATTTATTTCAAACTCTTGTGATCTATATATATCTCACATCTTTCACTGTATAGATAACGTCTCCATATTTTTAGAGCATAGATTACGACTACTAACTCAAGATCATGAGTTGGGTAATTTTTCTCATGAATCTTTAACTTCCTTGATGCATAAGAAATAACTTTATCATTTTTCATAAGGACACAACCCAATCTATTCTTTTATGCCTCAATGTATATCACAAATCCATCATTTATATATGGAAGAGTCAAAATTGGAGCATTTTCCAATATTATTTTCAAATTTTCAAATCATTCTGTGCATTCTTTCATCCATACAAACTTAATCCCTTTACGTGTGAGATTGGTTAGTGGTTTATCTAGTCAGAAAAGATTTTGAACGAAACAACAATAGTAACCTGCTAAGCCAATAAAACTACGTACCTCAGTTATGTTTTTTGGCATGGGCCATTCTTGGATTTCCTTTTTCTTCATAGGGTCAACTAGGATTCCATTATTAGAGACAATATGGTCTATAAAAGAAACCGATTGAAGCCAAAATTCACACTTTCTAAACTTCCCATATAATTCATTTATTTTAAGAGTTTTCAGAATAATCCTCAAGTGATTCTCATAGTCTTCATAGATTTTGGAGTATAGTAGTATATCATCGATAAATACCAAAACAAATTTATAAAGATATTCCTTGAAAACTCTATTCATTAAATCCATAAAAATAGAGGGTGCATTAGTCAGTCTAAAAGGAATCACTGTAAACTCATAATTCCTATACCTAGTTCAAAATACTGTCTTTGGAATATCTTCCTTCCTCACACACATCTGATGATATCCAAATAGAAGGTCAATTTTTGAAAAGTATTATGCTCCATGAAGTTGATCAAATAAATCACTAAATTCCTCTAGTTTTTTCTTTAGCTCCACTAATTCCACAGTGGTCATTATATAGGGAGTCTTTGATATAGGTCTTGCACTAGGAATTAAATCAATAGAGAACTTAACTTACCACTATGGAGGATGTCCAGGTAAATCCTCTAGAAATACATCAATGTATTCTTGCACTATATGTACATATTCAATTTGAATATTTCTTTCCTCACCCATATATTTTTGGTTCTCTTCCTCTCCAAGAATTGAATTCAGTAGAGATATTGGGGGAGGATCTAGATAATAATCATATGGTGAAGTTTCTACTCTAAAAATAAGGGATTCTACACTATTTTAAAAGATGGTAACTTATTTCTTATTACAATATATCTTCGCATCATAATTTTACAACCAATTCATACCAAGAATTATATCAAAGTCAATCATTGGTATAATGATAAGGTTAGAAACTGAAGAAAATTTATGTGTCATGAGGTGGACTGATCGACATTAATTTGTTGCAATGACACATCCCCTAGGAGTTTTTACTAATAACTCCTTTATTAAATCAAATTGGACATGTCTAATTTTCTTGGAAAACTGGGAATATATAAATGAATGCGATGATCTAGAATCAAATAATGCATTTTCTAAGTTTGTGGAAACAATTAAAGTACCTACCACTACATCACCAGGAACTTAAACCTCCACGGCTTTAACCACATAAGCTTTACCTTGATCTCGTGGCCTTTTCTGAGGCAAGTTTCCTTGGAGCTTAGGACACTCATCTGTATAGGTCCCATCTCTCTATAATTATAGTATTTAACATCATCTACTTATTTCTTCCCCTTTCATTCATTATATTGATGACCCTTTTCTACACACTTATAGAAGAATCCCATGCCTTTCAATCATTTCCCAGGATGATTCTTTCCACAGTTCTCACATAATGGGAATTGCTTCATTCCCTTGTTCTTCTTTGGCACTTCACCTTTTCCATGTTTATCAGAGTACTGCTTCTTATCTTGGTTTCCCTTGAACATATTTGATCTAGAAAACTCCCTCTCTATTTTTATGTCACTTAATACACTTTCATCATATGATGAAAATGTTTTAGAAGCTAGTGTCCTTCAAAGGCTTGGCTTAAGACCTTAAAATAAATGATCAATATTGTCTTCTGATTCACATATGTAATCTATAGCAAACCTGGATAATCTTATGATGGTAGCCCCATACTCTACAACAGTGTCTTCTTACCTTTACTTTAAGCGAATGAATTCCTCTTCATTTCAGTTCATTTCTCATGAGGGAAATATTTTTCAAAGAATATTACCTTAAAAGTCCTCCATTACATATCTTATATCTCTTCTTCCTCCATGTTATTCTGGATAAAGGACAACCATTTATCAACATCACCCTTGAGACAATACACTGCCAGCATTACCTTTTCATTTTCATTGCATCTTAATTCCATGATTATCTTTTCAAGGGACTTGATCCAATGCTCAGATTCCACTAGATCAGTATTCCCACTAAAATATAGGGTCTTCTGCTGCATGAAATTATCCAACACAGGTGTAACATGGTTATTCGTCACAACCTAAGAAATTTGTCCCAATACGGTCATGATCTGATCTGCTCTAACATTGATTGTATTGACTTGATCAATGGGGAAATCCCTACATTTTCCATGATTATTGATTCCCCTTCTTCCATTAGGCAACATTTCTAAATAATGGTATACACTATATTAGGTTATGAATCATAATTTATAATCTTGACTAGAAAAGTATTTAGAATAAATTGAAATCTTATGCATAGCTAATCTCATAGACATGGTTTCTCTAAGAAAAAATTTACATTAAAATCCTTCATAATGGATTATAAAGAAAATATGAATTATCCTAAGAATATCTTCCAGGAGTGTCAAACCAAGAGTGAAACAAGTCCCATTGTCGTGTACCAAGATACCCTGAGTCAAGATCGAAACTCCTTGTCAGAGTTTTTACTCTTAGGTACATCTGTTCCAGAGCCACCTCTACCTGTTCATATCCAGAAGGGGATGTATTTGATATAAATATCCACATAATCTATTCCTTACCAAAATTCCAGGACATTATTTTATATTTTCCTCAAATACTACCTTAGGGATTTGTTCCCTAATCTACATTTTCTAATCTAGTTTCCAAGTTTGATACTAAACTTCCTTTGATACCAACTGTAACGCCCAAACCCCTCTAGACTGGAGCTGGTGCATTAATTATTACATTATCATGGTTAAAAGTAATGAAATTCTGATGGAATTATCAGTTTAGTAGTCTTTAAGAAACTAGAAACATATATGTAACTCAAATTACATTGGTAAAGGTAACAAAAATACAATACATAACAACAACTAAAAAAAACTGCATCCACGAGAACTAAATAAATGGTCTCCTCTTCATAACCTATTAAAGGTAAAAAAATAAAATGGGTGAGCTCAAATTCTTAGTAAGGGTTATAAATAGTGAAAGTATGAATCAAAATTAATTTAATTATAAACAATTTTTCATAGTCAATATGGCATGGTGAATAAATGAAAAACACATGCCATTAGTAAACTGATAATAAAAATGCATCCATAGACTTTGTCATAGTGAAAATCTCATGGATAGTAATAACTAAAAATGAATAAAGAGAATTATTATTAATTGTAAGTCATGTATCTGTCACATGATGCCACTATACCGTCGAAAAAGTTTAAGTTTGTGGGTAGAAACCCATCTGATTTTTGGAAACAAACTCAAAGGGTTTGTCGCCAACTGATTTGTCTCATGAGAACTGTCGATACATAGAGGGGCTATAGTGGGACATGACCATCACTTCATTTGAAAATAATTATTTATACATATATTTAATACAAGATAAATATTCCTTTTAAATATCCTTATAGAGTAGAGGATATAGATTCATCAATATGTCCATAGTTAAAACAACAATCCAAATAAACACCGTATGTAAAATGGTATACGGTTTAGAAAATAAACATACAAATGGCACGAGAATATGGATATTTAATATAAATATAATTTAAAATCAAAATTGATCTCAAATGGGTAGTAGGTACACCACATAAGGATTATTAGGTGCACAATACAAAGTAAGTCACAACAAAATGAAAATTGAGACAAAGTCCCTTACCACATTGTAACCAGTCAAATTATATAATCAAAACTTAATAACCATAAAATGAATTATTTAATAACATTAATTTAAATATAATCATGATATTATATGAAAAATGTCAGTACAAATACACCACATACAAAAAATAAGTGGCGAACAATGGAAATCTCACGGAAATGAAAGTGAGATGAGAAACCCCTTACAAACATTTCAACATGGTAACGAGTGTTCTTGTGAGGGATTAAAGAGAGGTAAAGGGGTATCCCATAATTTATATATCACAAGGTAAGTATGAGGGTGGTGTGAAAACATACCCTATTATTAGGAATTAAAAATAAAAGGACACCAGATAGGATAATTCTTGAACAAAAGTGTGAGAGAGAATCCCTTACAATAATCGTATCATTAGAGGGAGGATGAATCAATTACATAATTATGTGTAAAAAATATAAAACCACATAAGACAAGTGTATATATAGTGTGAAACAATCAGATTCCATTCACACATATCCTTGAAAAAACCTAACCAATGATAAAGATGTTTAACTCATGAATGAAAATTGAGTTAAGATATCCCTTACCTTATGCTCGAAGGTATTCTCGATTAATCTTAATGACCTGAATAATAAAATTTAGATTAATTAATTAATAATTAAATAACCTCATAAACATTGAATTTATTTAGTATAACCTTATTAGGTTCATTCATGCCCTTTTTGATGGGTTTAAGATATTCGATTTTATTGTTTTGGAAGCATTTTCTTCCTTGGTTTTCATGACCTGTTTACTTGTATTCATGAATGGAAGTTTGTTTGAAATGTGGTTAAGCATCCATAATTATAAATATATATTATTAGTGTCATTATAAATGATATTATAATGATTTTGGGTTATATACCTTGAGTATGAATCATTAGTTAAAAGTTATGGATATACAATTCAATTATTTTAGTGGTTTTGTGCATAATGAACTTGTTATTATTATTATTTTATATTATGAGTGTGTAAGGATTACAGAACCTTGAATAAGGTAAAATACATATATTATGATATGGTTCAACCATTAAAAAGGTTTCATGACTAGTCTTGAAGATAGTAGTAGAAATTTAAAACCCGTGGTCCTAGAATGTGATAAATTAACACATCTTGGATGGTATTTTCATTTTTAGTGTAAGATGTGAGGGAAATGAGAGATGATGATGAAATATTCCATTATCATAATAAAATTAATTTAAATTTAAGTTACTATAATTATCATATCATTTGGATATAGGGAGTTTAAGATATATAAACAAAATAATAAAACTTGTAAAAGAATTTGAAAAAAAAGAGAAGAGAGGTTCACCTCTTGAGTACCCCTCCTTGAGAATCTCCTTAAGGCCTTTGTTTTTGACCTTTTGGTGAGACCGTAAGGTCTTAGATATGTGGAGAGGGCTTGGTAAGAGTATTTTTCAGAATTTATGCAATGATTGAAGCTTTATAAGAGTGATAAGAAGAGGGGGTGAGGGGTGGTTTATATAGTGGAGTGGGAAGGGATTTTACATTATTTTAATCATTTTTTAATATTTTTTCTCAAGACTATGAATTGTATTGAATAATTTGATCCTAAATAGTAATAATTTCATTTGAGTTTGAAAAAAGTGGGCTTATATCATCATTAAATCACTTATGATGCAGTAAAACAAGTATTTAACATTTACAGTAATTTATCGTATTTTACTATTCATAAAAAATTCAAGTATTTTAGAAAAATAAAAAAAATTCACCCAAACCATTTTTCAATGTGTAGAATCCAAAAATGAACTCTATTTTTAAAAAATAATTTTCTAAATATGATAAATTTAATTTTTAAATAAAAACATTATTTAATCCAAAAATACCAACACTTAAAATATTCATCTTCATTTTTAAGGTGCCTAAATTTTATTTATACATTCATGAGTATGGTTAAAATTCATAAGAGTAATATTACTATTCATAAGGGCAGGTTATTATTCATAATTTTATGTTACTATTCATAAGGTAAGTTACCATTCACTGAAAATTAACTTGATTCTATCAGACTCCAAATATCACCCTAATCGCAACCATGTATGTTTGTTTTTCAAAATTCAAAACACAAAAGTGAAAAATTTAAGTTTAATGTCTAGGTTATGAATATATCCTAAATAAAAAAGTGTTGTTTTAAAGAAACTCAGTTCTTTATGAAATATAGGCTATCTAATGAATAGAATGCATTTAAGAGAATCATACCATAAAATGTTTGGGGCTTTATACTACCATTCTCATTTTATAGAATTACATGCATTATAAATTACAATCGACATTCATCAATAAAATAAACCAACGTTTCAGTCCATAAAACCATTGGTTCATGGCTCAAACATTGCATAATTGGTTAATTAATGTTTCATCATCAATATATGCGGGAAAAACCATTTATATTAGTGTAGGAAATCTAATTAACCCAATCTTGTTATTACTTTAAGAAACATTAGCACATTTCAATATATAACAATCAAGGCACTCACAAAAATCACATACAATACATGCAATGCACACAGAAATATAAATATGGCATGCCATAATGCATGAAATGTGAATTCCTAGGTGCCTAGTATGATTCATGAGACACTACCTTCTTGCCATACCAAGACAAGGAAAAGAAACCCATAATAATAATATCAAAAATCATGATAATAATAATAATTTCACAAGACATGTGCATCACCAAATGGTGAAATTAGTACAACTATAAGAGGCATAAACCCAAACAACAATAACCCATCCTAGAAAATTTGGGTTTCCTATGTACGTGAGTTAGCTACTCCCAAGCACCAGCTCATTACTAAATTTCAATACATCCTAGTCTCCTATATAATACCCAAACAATAAGACAAAAGGAAAAAAGATGTCCTAATAACACTTTGTAGCATCCTAACCTAGAAACCACTAAGCGATTCCCCAAGATGGTTGGCCACATGACCTCAAGCACACCTCCCCATATACCAGAGACTACTGAATAGTGGAGAGGTCCTAGGGTGTGTCAGTGGAGAGAATATTCCCTTATGAGTCAGAGAGTAGAACAATGGTAAATAAAATATGGGAAACAATAGATGCAGTAATAAAAAAAGTATCAGAATAATAAGTAAACATCCAATAATAAGAAAGAGGACACTGAATTATAAATAAATACAAAATTATGATGATGATGTCATGTATCTATACAAAAATAGGGTACATGAGATACGTGAGAAACATTCATATACCACACAATAATAAAAAAAGACCAAAAACTACTAATACTATAATTAGACACATAGGCTCAGTCCTCTAACCCCATGATCCATCCTAGTATCAAACATTGGAAGCTAGATGCTTCCCTTTATCTACACATGCATTCATGAAGTCTACTCAGGTAACATCAGGTAACAAAGGTGGTCCGAGCAGGGTGTGAGATATAATCATTAGGACACAACCAATGGTGTCTAGAATAATCTAGTCTATGCAGATAAAATGATCCATGTGCCAATAATAATAAATTAAAGGTGATAAATAAATAAATAAATAAATAAATAAATAAATTGGTCTGAGTTCCTTATGGGATACTCGACTGACACTACCTTCTTCTTCCTAAGATGGATGTCTTTGAACTAAGGTGACCTATACAAGTATGATATAGTGTATAATAATGGGTCATTATAAAATAATCATCAAGAGTGGACCAAGACAAAGAATTTCATTTGTTTTGGTGGACACATCCCTGGAGTATCAATTATGCATTCTTAGAATTTAAATATGAGTCATATTTAGAAATTATAAGTGTCATCCTGATCCCATCCAAGGTGATCCATAATAGGAATCCCAAGTATTTCTCTAGGTACCCTATAAATACCCCTCACCGTAGAGTCTATCCATGGAGGCCCAAATAAGGAAACCCATGTATTACTCTCAGCCTAGTGTAAGTTTAGCACTCTGAGCCCATCCCAGCTATCTCACATAGGGGATCAAGTATCACTCATGGCATGGTATAACCATATTTACACCAAGATAATCCACTGTGAATACCCTAGGTAATTAGTATCGGTCATGGGTAGGTAAGTAGCATGTCCATTGAGCTCATCCTAGGAATCCCCTAAGGACTTATGTATTACTCATGGTGTTCTCACAATCTATGAAATTTTTTAATTATAAAGCATGACGATCTCACCCAAGGCATCCCATAAATATCTCAGTAGTTTTCTTGGATTGGGTATGAGGTATGTATTAACTATCATGTTTTATACCACTTAACAAGGTATTTCATTCCAAATGTTTTAATCAAGTTTTTCAAAAAAATTAATTCAGGTAAAGCCATTATATATTATAGAATAAGGCATAGGGGACTAAACACATGGACGATCAATTCTCATTAGGACATTCCACATTTCAAGGTATTTATTACATGGGAAACACACCTCAAGTTGATTTAAAAATTTAAGGAAAGGTCAATTAGGCCTTTAAGTGAAGGCACACCCATTGAGGTGGCTCAAGTCAAGGAGAACATCCAAGGCATTGATTCACCACTAGCTAAGACCGTAAATGGCATGGAAAACCATTCAATTTAATTTATCAATCATTTTAGAGGAATTGTTAGAAAATTACAGTTTATGAAAAAACAAAACATGATATAAATGCAACTAAAATTGAGGGAAATGAACTAGAATAACTACCTTAGTCCCAAAACACTCTCCTTGTTCAGTTTCATCCCTTAAATTGAGCTATAATAGAAGAAATTATAAGAATTTTAAAATTCTCTGAAAATAGAGAAAAATGAGCTCACACCAAAATAACACAACAGAGAGAAAGATAAACTAAGAATAAAAGAAAGATGATTGGGATTATTAATAAGAATAAAACACACCCAACGATGATGTAAATAAAGTTCAGATGAGTAAAGGGATTCAAAGCCTAACCAAAGGAGGAGGAGGATCTTCATGCGATGGATGCTGGAGAAAAATGAAGGAGGAAAAAGATTTGAGATGTTAAAAACATTTCAAGGGAAAAGGGTAATTTACCCCTTTAATAAGGGTCACATGTTTTGGACATATGGTTGGAAAAACCGTGTACCGAATGTGTGACAAACACTACCCAAAGGACCCCCTCACATGGGCTAGGTGCACTATTTGTCTAACCACGCACAAGCTATATGAGATGGCTCCGTCAGAAATGTATGCAACACCAAACATACATGATACCCTTATAAAAAAATTTCATACAAACTATGTGGACTCCCCTATTCACTGGGTGCCTCATACGATTGAGTCGCACAGTTAGATCTAACCATGCACTAACCGTGTGGCTCAGTCGGCCTCTTCAAATTCTGAAGCTCCGGGCTCTGAATGAGCCCCATACTACCCCAAAACACTCCTTATCCTTTAGAGCACACTATTAGAGTAAAAAAAAGAGATTTTTAATAGTAACCAAAGTGTTCGTACCTTTATGAAAATCCGGAATGTTACATTGCGTTACACACAACACTAATTTTAAACGAACCTAGATATACTATTAAAATATTATTATTTAAATGTGACCATTATAACGTATCCATTAAATTTATGAGTATGAATATGAGTAACCAAATTATTAAATATACTTATAAATTTCACACTCAATACAAATTTATTGATTTTTATTAGTAAATAATCACTCATTTTTTAGTAAAGTCATTTTATGATTCAAAAATGATTTTTATTCAAAAAATGATTTTTTTGCATTTTGTGTGTGGAAATTATAATTAATTTTTACCATGTTTAGAAATTGTATTTTATAAAATTAAAATATTTTTTTAAATTATCATATCAAAATAAACTTAGGGTGAAATTTTTGGATTTTTCTAAAATGATTGATTTTTCAGTTAATAGTGAAAATACTAATTTTTCAAATACTCTCATTTATTTTCCGTAAATCAAGTAATTTAAAAATACAATTATATTTTGGATTTTTTTTCTTAAACTAAAATATGAACCATTTTATCTAATTAATTATACTTTAATCATAAATATCCATAATTCTGGTATAAGTTAATTTTTATGCTTAAAAATGCATTTTTTCCAAAAACTATTTTTCATTGCATTTTATGAATTTATATTAAAATTGATTTATAACATTTATAGAGATTGAATCTTAAAAAATTTATACCATATTTTTAATCATTAGGTTCAAATTTGGTAAATAGATCCATTTTATTTTTAGTCATTATGAATAGTAATCATGGTAAATATTTATCACTACGATAAGAGTAAAATGAGTAAAACAATGTTAAAACTATGAGATAAGGTCTCAAAATTAATCTAATACCTGTACACATTTCACTATATGGTATAAATGTATAAATATCCATTATAAATTCTAATATATGAACTTTTTGTTCCATTTTACCTTTAAAATGATATTTATATTATTTTAAGCATAGAAAATTCCAAAGTTCCCTTCTCTATGTTTAAATTTTCTTTTATATGTTCACATAGGGATAAATTTTTTTTATAAATGAAAAGAAAAGTTTATTTTGAACATGAATAATTTTTTTATGATTTCAATTTTTTTTTAATTTTTAGTAATGAATTATTACCTTAAAATCTTACATAATGCTGATATTGTGCTTTTACAAGTTGTAAAAAAATAAAAGTAAATGCTTTTAAAAACATAAAAAGTAATATTATTTGGATTAAATATGGTATCAAAAGAATTTTATGGTTAATAATAATGTATAATTTATAGTTAAATAGTTTATATATGAATTTATTTGTTATCATGATGTCTTTAAAGTTAAATTTAATGAATTGTTTCAAAAATGACATTAATGAAAATTTATAAAAAATAATAATTTATTAAATATTGTAAAAATCATAAAAATATTTAAATAGGACAATAAGAATTATAAATGATAAAAAATTTCATTTCTTATCCATTTATGAGTCAATTTTTACCTTATAAGTAAAATTCTAACCCTTTAAGATTGAAAAAGTTGTTAACATGGTTAAGGTCAAAACAGGTTTACAGGGGGTTAATCTAAAAAGATATGAGTAAAAATGTCATAAAAAATTAAAACTAATTGGTTAGTTTTATTTAAACCTTAACCTTATAATATTTTAAAATGAGTCATTTTGGATCCATTTATCCAAGAAAGCGACTTAATAATATTTTAATACATTGAAAAATTACAAGTGTGACACTCACCTCAATTATAAAAGGATACCCATTCCCTATATTCTTTACACAAATTTGAGAAATTTATATTTAACAAGACCTTCCCAATTATCTTCTAAACTTAACTATACATGAATTATAGGTTCTTATATTTTTAAAATATTATTCCAAGGGTCTTTAATACGGTATCTAAAGGAAGTATATCAAAGAAGATGTAATCATCTTTACCGACTCTTTCAAGTTTATTTCTTCTTATAATTTCTATAAATCTATTGTATAGATCCTGTCACACCCCGACCGCGGATGTACGTATTTTTTTTTCTTGGTCCCTGTTTAAATTTTTCGAAGTTTAATTGCGTTGGCGGTGTCGCGCCAGTGCGCGGTCACCGCATCGTTAGTAGTGACCGTGCATTCAGCCCGGGTGACAGTATGTTCACCCGACGTTTTAAATATTATAATTTTTATGTTGATATTTTATTACTTTTTAAAATTTGTGTTGTTATTTTTGAAGTTATTTTTTTTGTTTATTGTACATATGTCTACATAAATGTTTATATATGTGTATATATATATATGTGTGTATATATATATGTTTAGATGCAGTTATATAGAAGTGTACATGATATATGTGTATAGAGATATATATATGTTGTATATGTTTAAATATACGTATATATGTTTATATATATATACGGGTGTGCACGCGCGCGCACGTGCGCACACATTTATTTTCAAATGGTTTTAATATTTTAAATCTTTTGATTAAAAATAATTATTACTATAAATTTTCTAATTATTACTATTATTATTATTATTTTTATAAAGTTTTATTCAAATGATGTTTTATTTTTATTATTAAGATTTGACTATTTATTTAATTATTTTATTGTTATTATTATTATCATCATTAGTATTAGTATTATTATTATTATTATTATATCTTTGTTATTATTATTATTATTATTATTATTATTATTATCATATATATATATATATATAAACCCTAACCCTATTTTTTCCCCCTCTCTCCCGCAGCCGCCACTCTCCCCTCTCCCCCCTCTCTCTCTTCCCCGTTTTTTTTCTTTTATTTTCTCCCCGCTGGTTCGGCCGGCCGCGCCGCCTCCAGCTCCCCTCCTGTGCGCACCGTCCGCCTGCTCCGGCCTCTGCCTCGGCCTCCTACCGGCGCCCGACTCCCCTCCCTCTCTGGTACTCCTCCGCCCGTGCGGCCTCCGGAATCCGCAACCGGTCCCTCCGACGACCTCCCCGACCTCCGGCGCCCGGATTCCTTCCGCACCCCCTGTCCGGCGGCGACCCCTCCACGGTCCCGGCCCTGCTCCCGCCGCCTCCGGCGACTCCACCCCCGTCCGGCCTCGCCCCGCTGCTCCGCGACCCCTCCCCTGGGCGCGACCCCCTGTCCGACCCCGCTCCCACTCAGCCCCAGCGTGCTCCCTCTCCGGCGGCCCGCACCGCCGACCTCACCCCCTCTAAACCCAGGCCTGCCTTACCCCTCCCGCTCAGCCATCATCGCACCGGCTGAACCCCACCTAGCCTCTTCCCCGCTTCCGGCCTACCGACCTCCTCCGTCACCCTGCTCCCACGCCCCGCTCAGCCCATCCCCGTCCAGCTTCCGCCTCAGTCGCACCCCACTGCACCACCGGCCTCACGCATCACACCCCGCGGCCTGCCGACCTCCATCCGGCATCCGCGCCCCCCCCTCCGCTGTAAGTTGTTGTTTTTATTTTTATAACGTTTTGATATTTTCTTTTATCATGTTAATAATAATATTATTATTACATTATTATTATTATATTATTATTATTATAATTATTGACATTATTAGTACTATCATTATTATTATTATAATTATTATTATCATTATTGTTATAATTATTATTATTAATATTTTAATTATCATATTATTATTTTTATTGTTATTATATTGTTACATTATGTTATTATCATTATTATATTATGTTATTCTTCTTATTATTATTACATTTTTATTATTATTATTATGATGTTGTATTATTATTACTACATTATTATTATTATTATTATTATTATATTATGTTATTCTTATTATTATTATTATATTATGTTATTATATTATTATTATTAATATTAATAATATATTATTAATATTAATAATAATAATAATATTATTATTATTATATTATATTAATATTGCTATTATGATTATGATAATATTATAATTATGTCATACTATTATTATATCATTATCATTTTTTTATTAAGTTGTTATTATTATTCTCATTATGTTATTGTAATCATTATTATGACTATGTTATTATTATATTATTACTGATATTAACATTTTATTATGGTTATTTCTATTATGTTATTAATATCGTTGAACCTGTTTAACGGTCTACTGTTTTAAGACCTGTTTGACGGCGCAATACGGTGCGCCCTTCTTCGCAACGGGAGATTTGCGCCGTGTCATTATTCGATCCGATTCGAGGTAGGTCTCCCATTGCACTCGCCTTTAAATTTAGAATTTATTTATTCCTTGTCTTTTCACTTAGTTTCAGTAAATTTAAAAGTATTACTAAGCAGATATTTATAGTGTAGTGATCTGCTGATAAATGAAAGTCATGTTAAATTGCGTTTTGAAATGTTTTGGTGTGTGTAAATTAGTAGGTGTATTGTTTATGAAAAAAAAAGTGTTTCTTAAAACCTTGATTAGAGGAAATACCGTATGACTTTTAAACTTGATTTTGAAATCTTTAAGTGTGATTCTTAGTTGTTGAAAAATGTTTTCCTTTAACGCATAATTAAAAGTTGGGATTTCATTTGAGAAACATTATTCTTTAAAAAAGTGATAAAAGGCCCGTTTGGCTCTTGATAGAAGTGGGGTGCGTTGGATATTGGAAAATGAATCTACTTGTGAAACCAGTGTGTTTTAGGTTTAATATGTTGATTTGAGTTTCTTAAATAAATTTCTAAGTGTGTTCTGGTTTTCAATGAAATGACGTGTGTCATATACTTTAGATTTTTTTTGATATTAAATGGTTTAAATGTAAATGATGTGGCGGCCCGGTTGGAACTTTGTTGATTGTGAACTGACTACTTATATATACACGCACTTATGGGGCATCTCTACAGAGGGACTTCCCTTCGAGGGTTGTCGTGTAGCGGTGTCCGTGTAAGGGGTTGGCAAGTGCGGTGAGATGAGTCACGCGTGTGAGGGCCTCCCACTTACACAGTATCATTAAAACTACCGTGGGCTCCTGGGCGTCATTTAGAGAATCGAGTGACGGTTGCTGGCTAACCCCGATTAGACAGGTTAGTCCCCCCTTGGTAGGTAAGGCCTTGTGGGGCGTGCCACTGGTTGGCTGTTAGGGCGGCCAGTTGGTTATTGACTATAGAGTACCATGCCGGCAGGTAGTCTGAACCCGAGTACGTCCATGGGTTTTCTAGGGATGTTTAGGATCTCCCATGGTTATTGCCTATAGCTTCTTGTTTACTTTTACTTGAACTTGTTTTCTTTCCTGCTTGTTTACTTTCAGTTCTTCGTTACAGCTTGTACTGGTTACTTTGTGAAAATGGCTTTCAAATGAAAATGCGTTTTTCTCTTGTGTAGTAAAACTGAAAATGTAACACTTCTTTATCTTCCAGAACGAATTTAGAATAAATGGAAAGAAATTCAACTTTTGAAAAGGAATAAGGGTAATGGACCGTGTTTAGATTTTCAAGTGAAACATTATAAAAGCTTACTTTTATACATTGTAGTTCAAACCTGGAATAGGTAGATTCTTTATTTACTGGCAGTGCTTTGGATTTTGTTGTGGGGCTCACCTACTGAGTACTTTTGTGCTCACACCTATCTTTTACCATTTCAGTTCCAGGTTCCTTGTGTTCAGGTTTTCCTGGCTTGAGTCGCTCAGTGAGAGAGCGACGTTGGTTGTAGTTGGGTGGTGACCCACGAGGTCACATGGAGGTATGTCGTGGTGTAGTTTTGTTTATGTCTTTAGTGTTTGTATGTTTTTTTAGTTTGTATTCTTTCTTTCGATCCTGTTTTTAGTTTGGGATGAAATCGTTCCCAACGTTTGAAAATTTTAATGCCCAGCACTTGTTGCCATCCCGGGGGGATCAGGAACGCCCCTCGGGACTTGCCGCGGACCAGCTCGGGTGACCGGTTCAGGGTCGAACCGGGATGGTTCGTGAAAAAATGGTATCAGAGGGAGGTTCTTGTTATTTGGGATGTCCGGTAGATGGAGATTAGGATTTTCGGGACTCGAGAGGTAGGTACGGGAAGGATGTCATGAACCCTCGCCCATTCCGCACCTCGAGCCGCCAAGGATAGTTCGGGAATTACGTCCTTGTCTTTTCTGGTTTGTCTTGGATTGAGAGATGATAATGGAGGCAAGCCGACATTACTTCGTGATTTTACCTGGAGTAGTGACCCATGTGGAGTCCGAGTACACGGTTTGAATTCCTCCTAGTGGTCGACGCTGACTTGGGACATGGACCACTACCATGTCGCTAGGTTGATCATGACTACTAGTCCATCACTCTAGTGGTTAATGAAATTTTGGATGTTGCTTTCGTTTTGGTCTGTGTGAGTGCGTAGTTGGAAATGAAAAAGGGTTTTTTGAAAATTGGACTGGTTTCTTTTAAAGGACTTTAAATGTATAAAATAGGTTTTAAAACTGAAATCTCTTGATTTGAAAAATCTGTTGTTTGCTTGGAGTTGGTTAAGAATGATTTGGGGTGAAACCTCAGGTCCTCTTTATGAACGTTTTCACATGTGTGAGAATGTATGGAAAGAAATGCGTGTTGGTGTGAGTATTATTGGGCAGTGTATGAAGACATGTGCAACGTTTCATGAGATTACCTGGGTGTGTATTTGAAATTAAAGGCTTGACCTTGTTTTCTAAATTGGTTTTAAAGGGGAAACGATTTTGGGAAGTTTTTGGTTTGAAAGTGGATTGGTTTTGGAAAGTAGTCTTTAAAGAGGATGGTTTTAAAGTCTAAAATGAAAAGGGGATTTAAAAAAAAGAGATTTTATTTTGGGTTGTGTTGTATTTGTTTGATCCTTGTGCTAATTGTTTTGATGAAGGCGCTTTTATTGATGTTGCTTCGGTTTAATGTTGGTTTTGACTTTGTGTTTTATATGTCGCTCAGGAAATGCTGCCCAGAAAGGTCTCTAAGGATTTTGATAGGTCATGCCCCATTTTTGGTCCTCCTCAGACTTTGCCTATTCTCCATGGTGATCAGGGTCCGTTAGAGGCAGTGAAATGACTCGAGGAAGTGGAGCGCGTCTTTAGAATGTTGGGAACTCCCGATAATGTTAGGGTTCGTGCAATTATGGAGTTGTTTGAGGGTCAGGCTCTGGACCAGTGGAAGAGGGTTACCCCATCATCAACGCAAGTTGAAATGACGTGGGATGTCTTTAAAATCGTTTTCATCCAATGGTTTGTACCTGAAGAAGTGAAGCTGGAGAAAAAGAGGGAACTTGTGCATATTCAACAAGGCCAACGGACGGTGAGGGCATATGTTGACCATTTCAAGGAACTAATTTCCTTTTCTCCAGATGTAGCGTCGCATGAGCTCATGAAGGCCTCTCTTTTCACTGGGGGTCTTTGTCCATAGATCAAGGAGCGAGTCCTCCCTTCTAAAGACCTTTGTTTCGAGAAGCTGGTGGATGAATCATTCTTGGATGAGTTGGTTTCCGGTGTGCGGGTGGTTAATACTTCAGCATCCCCGGTTGTTCGTAAGAGTTCCCCCTCTGGTGAGGAAAAGGCTCCAGAGATACCTGTTCCTAAGGAGTTATCCCCCTTGGTCCCAGCTTCCAGTTCATCAGATTGTTCAGTGGTGTGCTATCAGTGTGGTTGTTTCGGGCATTTCAAGCCGTCTTGTCGCAACCCTCCGAAGACGTGTCATCGATGTGGTTGTCTGGGTCATCTGGAGAAGTTTTGGCGGAAGCGTCGCTTAAAGAGGACGTCGTGATGGGAGAACGTCAGTACCTGACTGTGAGGCAGAAGATGCTTCAGCCATCAGAGCCCCAACCACAGGTCTTGGGGTGAAGCTCGCGCACAGTCAGGAGTTCCCAGGGCTGTGAAGCTCTGGTCCAGGTTTTGTGTTCCATGTTGGTGGTGGAACAATTAGAAATCATTTCATGTTTGTCTATCTGCTACTAATTTTTCAAAGTCGTTGTAAGTACGTTTTTTCGCTATGAAGTAATGATGAACTTGTTCAATTATAGTCCAAGAAATTTTGTCTGTGTGGATGTGATCTTGTAAATCGTGTGTCTTTTGAAAGGTGTGTTTGACCCTCGTGTGGGTTGACCTCATTTTAGTTATGTTGTCGATGTGGTTATGTTTTGTGGACTTCAATGGATCATATCTCCAATTTGATGTTGGTTAAATATTCCTTCTATGGGTTCTCCCTGGTGTTGAAGTTGTTGACTCTAGTCGTGGGTTCAAGGTTTCGACGGAGGTGTAAATCTGATCGTGTTATAGGAGTCGGTTTGGATTGGTTGGGAGTTACTGCGTCAACCCCTTTTTTTACTAGGGTTGTCTATTTAGATGGTAAATTTTTCTGCACAAGTTGAGCTCTTGTGGTGGGGAGAACCCCTTCGTGTTCTCCCCTCAATCTCGGACCTCAGTTTTCTCTTGAATCGGTCGGGTGTGACCGGTGTAGAGTTAGGTCATCCCCGAGATTCTCAGTTCTCTCTGGTTCCTTTAGTTCCATTGGGGCATGGACTTAAATCTTGACTGACTTTTGGCCTGGTGACTTTCTGGGGGCAGAAAGTGTCTATGGTGGGGAGAATTGTCACACCCCGACCGCGGATGTACGTATTTTTCTTTCTTTCTTGGTCCCGGTTAAAATTTTTCGAAGTTTAATTGCGTTGGCGGTGTCGCGCCAGTGCGCGGTCACCGCATCATTAGCAGTGACCGTGCGTTCAGCCCGGGTGACAGTATGTTCACCCGACGTTTTAAATATTATAATTTTTATGTTGATATTTTATTACTTTTTAAAATTTGTGTTGTTATTTTTGAAGTTATTTTTTTTGTTTATTGTACATATGTCTACATAAATGTTTATATATGTGTATATATATATATGTGCGTATATATATATGTTTAGATGCAGTTATATAGAAGTGTACATGATATATGTGTATAGAGATATATATATGTTGTATATGTTTAAATATATGTATATATGTTTATATATATATGCGGGTGTGCACGCGCGCGCACGCGCGCGCACATTTATTTTCAAATGGTTTTAATATTTTAAATCTTTTGATTAAAAATAATTATTACTATAAATTTTCTAATTATTACTATTATTATTATTATTTTTATAAAGTTTTATTCAAATGATGTTTTATTTTTATTATTAAGATTTGACTATTTATTTAATTATTTTATTGTTATTATTATTATCATCATTAGTATTATTATTATTATTATTATTATTATATCTTTGTTATTATTATTATTATTATTATTATTATTATTATCATATATATATATATATATATATAAACCCTAACCCTATTTTTTCCCCCTCTCTCCTGCAGCCGCCACTCTCCCCTCTCCCCTCTCTCTCTCTTCCCCGTTTTTTTTTCTTTTCTTTTCTCCCCACTGGTTCGGCCGGCCGCGCCGCCTCTAGCTCCCCTCCTGCGCGCACCGTCCGCCTGCTCCGGCCTCTGCCTCGGCCTCCTACCGGCACCCGACTCCCCTCCCGCTCTGGTACTCCTCCGCCCGTGCGGCCTCCGGCATCCGCAACCGGTCCCTCTGGCGACCTCCCCGACCTCCGGCGCCCGACTTCCTTCCGCACCCCATGTCCGGCGGAGACCCCTCCACGGTCCCGGCCCTGTTCCCGCCGCCTCCGGTGACTCCACCCCCGTCCGGCCTCGCCCCGCTGCTTCGCGACCCCTCCCCTGGGCGCGAACCCCTGTCCGACCCCGCTCCCGCTCAGCCCCGGCGTGCTCCCTCTCCGGCGGCCCGCACCGCCGGCCTCACCCCCTCTAAACCCAGGCCTGCCTTACCCCTCCCGCTCAGCCATCAGCGCACCGACCAAACCCCGCCTAGCCTCTGCCCCGCTTCCGGCCTACCGACCTCCTCCGTCACCCTGATCCCACGCCCCGCTCAGCCCATCCCCGTCCAGCTTCCGCCTCAGTCGCACCCCACTACACCACCGACCTCGCGCGGCACACCCCGTGGCCTACCGACCTCCATCCGGCATCCGCGCCCCCCCCCTCCGCTGTAAGTTGTTGTTTTTATTTTTATAAAGTTTTGATATTTTCTTTTATCATGTTAATAATAATATTATTATTACATTATTATTATATTATTATTATTATATTATTATTATTATAATTATTGACATTATTAGTATTATCATTATTATTAATAATAATAATATTATTATTAATATTTTAATTATCATATTATTATTGTTATTTTTATTATATTGTTACATTATGTTATTATCATTATTATATTATGTTATTCTTCTTATTATTATTACATTTTTATTATTATTATTATGATGTTGTATTATTATTACTACATTATTATTATTATTATTATTATATTATGTTATTCTTATTATTATTATTATATTATGTTATTATATTATTATTATTAATATTAATAATATATTATTAATATTAATATTATTATTATTATTATTATTATATTATATTAATATTTCTATTATGATTATGATAATATTATAATTATGTCATACTATTATTATATCATTATCATTTTTTTATTAAGTTGTTATTATTATTCTCATTATGTTATTGTAATCGTTATTATGACTATGTTATTATTATATTATTACTGATATTAACATTTTATTATGGTTATTTCTATTATGTTATTAATATCGTTGAACCTTTTTAACGGTCTACTGTTTTAGGACCTGTTTGACGGCGCAATACGGTGCGCCCTTCTTCGCAACGGGAGATTTGCGCCGTGTCATTCTTCGTTCCGATTCGAGGTAGGTCTCCCATTGCACTCACCTTTAAATTTAGAATTTATTTATTCCTTGTCTTTTCACTTAGTTTCAGTAAATTTAAAAGTATTAATAAGCAGATATTTATAGTGTAGTGATCTGCTGATAAATGAAAGTCATGTTAAATTGCGTTTTGAAATGTTTTGGTGTGTGTAAATTAGTAGGTGTATTGTTTATGAAAAAAAAGTGTTTCTTAGAACCTTGATTAGAGGAAAAATCGTATGACTTTTAAACTTGATTTTGAAATCTTTAAGTGTGATTCTTAGTTGTTGAAAAATGTTTTCCTTTAACGCGTAATTAAAAGTTGGGATTTCATTTGAGAAACATTATTCTTTCAAAAAGTGATAAAAGGCCCGTTTGGCTCTTGATAAAAGTGGGGTGCGTTGGATATTGGAAAATGAATCTACTTGTGAAACCAGTGTGTTTTAGGTTTAATATGTTGATTTGAGTTTCTTAAATAAATTTCTAAGTGTGTTCTGGTTTTCAATGAAATGACGTGTGTCATATACTTTAGAAATGTTTTGATATTAAATGGTTTAAATGTAAATGATGTGGAGGCCCGGTTGGCACTTTGTTGATTGTGAACTGAATACTTATATATACACGCACTTATGGGGCATCTCTACAGAGGGACTTCCCTTCGAGGGTTGTCGTGTAGCGGTGTCCGTGTAAGGGGTTGGCAAGTGCGGTGAGATGAGTCACGCGTGCGAGGGCCTCCCACTTACACAGTATCATTAAAAAAACCGTGGGCTCCTGGGCGTCTTTTAGAGAATCGAGTGACGGTTGCTGGATAACCCCGATTAGACGGGTTAGTCCCCCCTTGGTAGGTAAGGCCTTGTGGGGCGTGCCACTGGTTGGCTGTTAGGGCGGCCAGTTGGTTATTGACTATAGAGTACCATGCCGGCAGGTAGTCTGAACCTGAGTACGTCCAGGGGTTTTCTAGGGATGTTTAGGATCGCCCATGGTTATTGCCTATAGTTTCTTGTTTACTTTTACTTGCACTTGTTTTCTTTCCTACTTGTTTACTTTCAGTTCTTCGTTACAGCTTGTACTGGTTACTTTGCGGAAATGGCTTTCAAATGAAAATGCGTTTTTCTCTTGTGTAGTAAAACTGAAAATGTAACACTTCTTTATCTTCCAGAACGAATTTAGAATCAATGGAAAGAAATTCAACTTTTGAAAAGGAATAAGGGTAATGGATCATGTTTAGATTTTCAAGTGAAACATTATAAAAGCTTACTTTTATACATTGTAGTTCAAACCTGGAATAGGTAGATTCTTTATTTACTGGCAGTGCTTTGGATTTTGTTGTGGGGCTCACCTACTGAGTACTTTTGTGCTCATGCCTATCTTTTACCATTTCAGTTGCAGGTTCCTTGTGTTCAGGTTTTCCTGGCTTGAGTCGCTCAGTGAGAGAGCGACGTTGGTTGTAGTTGGGTGGTGACCCACGAGGTCACATGGAGGTATGTCGTGGTGTAGTTTTGTTTATGTCTTTAGTGTTTGTATGTTTGTTTAGTTTGTATTCTTTCTTTCGATCCTGTTTTTAGTTTGGGCTGAAATCGTTCCCAACGTTTGAAAATTTTAATGCCCGACACTTGTTGCCATCCCGGGGGGATCAGGAACGCCCCTCGGGACTTGCTGCGGACCGGCTCGGGTGACCGGTTCAGGGTCGACCCAGGATGGTTCGTGACAGATCCTAAAATAATAATTAAAATATAATCAATATATTTATGTGTTATTATGATTATTTTATAGTCATTTTATACCCCTTTTCTATCCTATTGAAAATGAAAAGATCTCTCGTGCGTACGTACGTCTTACCATCTCCACATAGCGGTGTAATTATTTTTTCACCACCACTTTACTTGGATGATTATAAATATAGAAATAATTAATATATATGATATTTATAAAATAATTATTCTTCTAAAATTATAATATAACATCTACATTTTTACCTCCCAATCTGTTGGAAAATGATAACGTTTCTCGTGCATACATGTGGACTACCACATCCACGAAGTGATGTGAATCATTTTCATTAACACTTTATATGGATAGTAAGAAGGATAAATTTAATAAATATATATGATATATATTATGTAAAAAGATTCTGTAAAGGTGAATTATCATTTAACTTCCTTTTATTCCATCCATTGAAAAATAAAAACAACATTCATGCGTATGTATAACCTAGCGTCTCAATAAACAGATTCATTTTTCTATCTTTACCTTTTATGGATGACTATAAATATTTAAATAATGAATATATATGATATTTATATCATTATTAATATTACATAGATGATAGAACCATGGTCTAAGTACAAGGACCATAATAACAAAAACACAATTCTCATTAAAAATGAAACAGTGAACACCCGAAACAATGATTTTAATACATAGTTATTAATAAATGAGTGTTAGAATGTTATAAATGGATAATATATTAAATTATAAGTATTAAAATGATTCTAGTATATAATTATAATAAATTTAAATTTATTATAAATATTTTAAAAACACTTATGAAGAAATTTAGATTAGAGGTAAAGGTTTATTTTACAATATCATCATTATTCAGGATTATTTATGTTTAAGTATTTTTTGGAGGAATTATTTGATATTTATACCTTAAAACCAAAATATTTTCTTCTTATTTGGTTGTTTTTGAAAACTAAAGGTTCTCCTTTCATTTTATTCTCTTAAGTATTCAAGATACCAAAATAATGTTTTTAAGGAAAGTTAACCTTGTTTTTCTTCGGTTGAGAATATTTTTCTTCCATGTCCATATTTTCTTTAAAATGTTTTTAAAAATCTTTTTAATATTATCCAATTATTTATTAAATAAATTTTTACCCATGTTTAAATTTATATAATTTTTTAATAAATGTTTTTGTCATTTTCTAAACTAGGTAATTTTACAGAATCCATGAACAAAATATTTATTTTAATAATTAAGACATGAAAGTAATTTTCCACTGTAATGACCACTAAATTATTTAAATATCCCTTTAAAAGTTTCCATGGTTATTTTTAAAGAAAAAATTTCCATAATATTATGGATATTTTTAGTTTTTAAAAGTAAATTTCAAAGTGAAAAAGGTATTTTCATCAAGAATGTTTTTAATGATCTTTTTTTGGAATTTCTATTCATCAATTATAGTAACCATTTATTTTACTTATGATCCACTAGAGATATAATGAAATTATTTCATCCTTATTCTTTCTCTAAATTATTTATGGTCAATTTGATTGGGGAAAGTATTTACATTCCATATCCTAGTTCTTCCAATACAGAACCCTATTTATTATCAATGCATTTTGATTAAGTTGTATTGTTTATTCATATGATGAATTTATTTGACTTAGTAAGTGACAAGTGTGGCCCATTATACCCCCTTGATTCATTAGTAGTTCTCTTGAGATAAAATATTTTGAGTATTTGGTTGAGGACATACCCATTTATGTAAGATATCTTGGCATGAGGTCAGTAATTGATATCCATGTAAATATTTTAATAGCTATGATATCCATGGATATGTTTCAATATTATGTGTTTATTTATATGTAATTATTTAATAATAATTTATTCGTACCTTATTTTCATTTATGATCAATTTATTGATTAAATGAGATGTGTTTTTAGTTATTTACCTTGACATATTGATTGTGCCTTATTTACTCATGATTGATTCCACTATACGTAATGCTTACTGAGTATTTTAACTCACCCTTATTTTGTTTTCATTTCCCCAGGATCCAAGGGAGTTTACTATGAATGATATGAAAGGATATGCCAGAGAGATAATAATTACATTCTCAAAGAAAATAATTCATTTAATTTTATGTTTTCAAATATATTTGTGATCACTTGTATCTAGTACCAATGAAATAAAGTAACCATCGAATCTGGGCTACTGGGGTCGGGGTCTTTATAGTAGATATGTATATTATGTTTACTGACATGAGTATGAACATGTTCCTAAATCAATGTAATATATTGAGATTTTAATTTATATTATTTTAAATAAATACATGTTTGATAGTGTGTATCACACATAACACCAAAATTAAACAATCCAAAACATTATTATTTAAATATGAGCAGTATACCCTTGGATTTATGAGTATGAATAGAAGTTTCTAAATTGTGATGTATATATAGAAATTTTTTCTTAATACAAATTTATTTATTAATTCCTAAAAAATAAATACTCAATTTCAATGATAATAATTAAATAATATATGGTTAATAACAATTAAATTTTTAAAGGGGAATTTTTCTATAAAAGAATATTTTATTTATATTTTATATGTTTTATTTAAAAACAAAATTACTTCTATCTAGAGTATTAAACTTACTGAAAAAGTATTACCATGAAAATAAATGAATAATCATCCATACATCGATTATCAATTTGTTAGAAATGAAGATAAAATCATTTGATGGTAAAAAGATTCCAAAAACTACTTTTAAGTGCGTAATGTATTTTTATCTTAATAAATTAAATTAATTAATATAGAATAATTATTTTGATGAAATGTTTTGGTAATATATTAAATAAAATAAATTAATAACCATATAATGGTTTTTAATATACAATAAATGAGGATAAATTCATTTTTCATAAAATTTTTTTACATGTTTTTGCTCAGATATAGAATTAGTTTTCACCACTTATTTATTTTTTTGATAAAATGAACATAATTTTTGGATTCAA
Organism: Viscum album; assembly: GCA_963277665.1. Taxonomy (NCBI): domain Eukaryota; kingdom Viridiplantae; phylum Streptophyta; class Magnoliopsida; order Santalales; family Viscaceae; genus Viscum; species Viscum album. Next base: position 153,147,200 of record OY728138.1, read on the forward strand.
CATATTGAATTTGGATTCAGGTGAATTTTTGGAATTTTTTTAAAGAATTATTTTTTGGGTAAATAATGAAAATATTATTTTTAAAAATACCACATCATCATTATATAAGCATCAATTTAAAATCCTTAAAGCCTTTGGATTGACCAAATATGTGTTTAAAGAGTAAAATAAAATATTTAAAAAATAGATATTTTCATTTAATAGTGAGATCGAAAGCTTCCATTCAATTTTGGAATGATCTAAATGTAATCTACCATTACTTTGTTTAATTATAATACAATTAAAGTTTTTAGAATCAATAATATGCATAATTTTAGTGTAAAATCATTTTTACGCTTAAAATGTGTATTTTTCTAAAAATAGGTTTTCATTGCATTTTGAGAACTTATATTAAAATTAATTTTTACCATTTTTAAAAATTGAATCTTAGGAAGTGTAATCCATATTTGGAATCACTATATTCAAATTATATAATAAGACCTATTTAATTTTTAGTCATAATGAATAGTAACTATGGTAAAATTTTATCACCATAGTAAATGGTAAAATGAGTTAAAACGAGGTTAAGACTATAATTTATGGTATCAAAATCTCTCAAAAAACTTTAATTTAGTTTATTGGATGATTTAGTTTTTATCAAAATCATTATATCTTTGAAAATATAGCAATTTGGTTCCATTTTATTTCATTATGACCTTTATTTTTCTTTAATTTAAAAATACTTACAAAATGCCACTCTATCTCACTTATTATATTATTATGATAAGGATATATATATAAATATTATATGAACGAATATAGATGATAAAATTGATTAATAATAAATTATATTGATGATAATAATTTATTTTTATTTTTTGGTGATGGTATAATTACCTAGAATGCTTACACATATTTAATGCAGAGCTTATGCAAGCGGGTGAAAAATCAAAGTATATTGTTTTAAATATTTTAAAAGTGATGTGTTTTGGATAAGTTAGAAACTTGAATGATTTTTATAGGTAAAAATGAAAGTTAAATAAGGTTTTAAATATTCAAATTCAAAATCATTTGTTATATTTATATTTTTAAAGTCAAGTTATGTGAATAGTCCTCAAAATGACTTTTAAGGATATTTAATGTTAAACAATATTATATAAATTGATTAAAAAATCATTAAAATTTTATATGAGAAAAAATAGGATGGTAACTGATTGAAAATTTCATTCATGATCCATCCCTGAGCCACTTGATAATTTTAAAATTACTTTCAGACCCTTAAAGACTTAATATTTGTTAAAACACTATTTATTTTTGCATCTAACCTTTCAAAAGGTGCATATGAGTTCCATTTTATCTTAAAAAATATTCCCAAATACCTCTATAAACTTCCCATACCACGTTATGGATCCTATTATGTTACTATAATCCTCTCCTTAAAAGGCCTTAAGTTCAACTGAAAGGAGGATACCCGAAGAAGAGGTAATTGTCTTTATCAATATATTTTAAGTTTCTTTCTTATTAAACGTTCTCCAAATTTTCTATAACCATAACAATATAATTATATCAGTATCATTACTATAATTAATTTTTTTTGTGTTAATGGAACAACCATTTTATATATCATTTCCATCTAATAAAAAATGAAATCATTTCTCATGTGTACGTACGAAATTCCGTGTCCATTAAATGATGTATTTTATTTTTAATTACCACTTATCATGCTGGTCATATTTATGGATTTATTATATATATATATATATATTATTTTTATATAATAATTATTATTATGGAAATATAATATATAATCTACCTTTTTACCCTCCCATTCATTGGAAAATGATAACGTCGCTCGTACGCAGGTGTGGACTACTACCGCCACGAAGCGATGTGATTCACTTTTCATTTTAGCTTTAAATAAGAAGTCATAATGATATATTTAATTAATATATATGGTATTTATGATATAAGTATTATTATATAAATATAAATTATCATTTAACTTTATTTATTTCCATTCATTGAATAATTAAATCATCACTCGTGTGTACGTACGGACTACCGTCTCCACTAAGTGATGTGATTAATTTTTCATCACCGACTTATATGGTTGGTACTAAAAATGTATATAGTGAATAAATATTATATTTATGTCATTATTTATATTATTTTTATGATTAAACCATGACTAAGGTGCAAGTACCATAATCTTCAAACTGAAACATGTGTGGAAAACAGAACTGTTAACACATGAATGTTGATTTTAATAAAGAATTGATAGTAAAAAGGTAATTGAAATTTTCAAGGGAATGATATATATTAAGATTAATATGAATATTTTTCTATTTTATATGTATAATAAATATAAATTTACTATACAAAAGTTTTTAACATGTATGAATAAAGTCAAAATTTGTGGTAAGGGTTCCTCCTCTCACTTTTCTTTCTTTGAGACACATTCCATATTCACCACTTGTTTTATATAGTGTGGTTTATATAATTTACATGAATGTATTTTATGATGATTTTAATTAAAATTATGTGGATTTTCAAATCCATATAAGTTTCTCTCTTTCATGGAGTTTTAATTAAAAGTTACCAAAGCTATAAGGGTTTATGTCACAATCTCATGTTTTATTAGGATTATTTATGTTTCAATTTCAATTATAGGAAATTATATGTTATTTCTTTTCTAAAACCAATATATTTTATTTTTATTTTATTATTAATATTTTTTCAAATATTAGAACCATTTTCCTCTCTTTTTACTCAAAAATACTAAAAATATATTTTTAAGAAAATCGAACATTATTTATTTCTTTAGGCCAAGAATATTTTTCCTCCATATCCATGTTCTTCAAAATTATTTTTTGGAAGTTTTTATCTTAAATAAAATATTTTATAAAATATTTTATACTAATTTTGACTTTATTTAACAATTATTAAAAGTAATATTTTCAAATATTTTCTATACGACTCACTTTTGACTTTTTATAAAAGTGTGAAAAGAATGTTTTTCTTTTAGAAGTGTATGACATGAACGGATTTTACCACCATTATGTCCTTTATTCACCATGAATATTCCTTTAAAATGTTTTATAAATAAAACACTATTACCATTTTTTTTGAATTTTTAGTTTTTTAAAAAGTTACCAAAAGAAAATGGAGGTTTTCTCTTGATTTTACAAGCATATTTTAAATGATTTTATAAAAGTGATTTTCATATATAACAACATTATTTAGTAATTTTCATGAATCACTGTGGATATTATATTGTAATACTATCCACTTTATTTCTCTAGATTAATTATGGTGGTGATGTTTTAAGGATAATTTCATTAAATTAATTTATTACCATGGGTTAGTTAAGTTATAGTGAAATGATGAATGTTTTTATGATTTTATGAAATGCTTATGTATTATTTTCATTATGTGGTAGGTGGGTTAAAAATTATATATCCCTACATTTAATTGGGTAAATATTTATGTCTCATGAGATAATATGAACTGGAATAGGGAGTGAACCTTGTCTGGTAAGGGAGTCCATCCACTATGATAGTCTTGATAGTGTGCCTTGACAAAGGAAATGATGAGAATAGGGAGTGAACCCAATCCACTATGAGACTATGTCCACTAGGATACTCTTATAATTTATCCTTGTATAAGGATATGATTTTATATGCTTATGTGTATTCCAAAAACTTATGTCTTGTGATTATGATATGCTCTCATGGCTCGTGATTAACTATTGATGATTTCACACTCTTATAAATCATGTCTTTTATTATGAAAAATCTTTATGCTATGAATCATGAATTATGGTCTATGACTTTTTGGGTATATTTTTTTAAGTTATGATTGTTTTCTCATACACTTATTTTTATCTTATTCTTACTTATGATCATTAATTCATATCTCCCATACTTATCCCTACTGAGCATTTGAGTTAACCCTTTCTTATGTTTCCATTTTCTCAGGTTACAAAAAATGATATTCTGTAAGATATGTCTACATGTGTCAAATTTGTGTAAAATTTTATGGGTGATTTTTAAGTCTTTCTATATAATAAAATCTGGGTATAATGGGAAAAATTCCCATTTTATGAGAAAGATGTGGGTTTTGTTACGTAAAGAGTTTTTCCTAGTTATTTAAAACTCTAAACCTAAAAGGTATTGAGTATATAAATAACTCAATGTTATATATTGATATTTTAATTATAGATGGTTATAATTGAGTCAATTCAATTGGTATCAAAGATAATATTAAAATAAATTTTTTTAGCACCGTATCCAAGTGTATGCATATCAGGCAATCTCACTCCAACTATAGAGAATTTTTTTTAACTAATAGTTTATTAATATTATTTTAAATACATGAATTTAATTATAAATTTACTGATATAGATACTATTTCCATTATTTTTCATGTATATTTCAATGATTCAATCCCTCTTAATTTAATAATTTGTGATTATTTGAAACATTTTTGGGTTTTTGGTGAATTTTGAGCTAAATTATGAAAATTCCTTAATTCTATAATTTTAACAGTTTTCATTCAATTCTATATTTCAAGACTAAAATTTTCAATATTGATACAAATTTTCGAATTAATTTTTAGGATCCCTTTGTTCTTGGGATTCAAATTCTTCAACTAGACCTTGATCTCATTCGAACTCCAATAGTCCCAAAAAAATCAATCAATTTGAAAAATATTTCTTACTGATAGAATGAACCACTCATTATTTAATGAGGTATATCTTAGGATAAATACCTAAAAATGAGTTTATTCTATCTGTAAAAGATATAAAACTCAAAGCATCACATCCAAATTAAATGTCTTGGATAAATTTACTCATTAAAGCAGTCTTTTCACATGTCAAGGTGGAGGAAGATGAAGGGTCTCTTTGGCCAGAAAAAGTGAGCTTAATTAAATAGGGAATAATTTTTTAAACATTTCTAAATGATTTAAAATTTTTAGGGTATAAATAATTTTGTTACAAACAACTCTTAATAAGGAACTTTGGAAATTTTTAGGGGTCTGGTGGTCATAACTGATGAAAAATTCCATAGGACATATTTTGTAGAAGAATTTTTTTCCTATTTTTTTCCTATATTTGGTTCTTCTATGTTTTGTAATGGATTCCTATTACCCCTTCTTCTCATCTACCCTTAACATGGAGGGGTAAAATTTTGAGTGATTGGTTAAAGGTAGGTTTCCCTTATTTAATTATTAAGCTCTGGAACTTCATGGAATAAAATCCTTTATCTCTTCTGTGAAGTTGGTTTCAATATTATAGTAGAAGTTTTTTGTTATCAAGTATGATTGTATTTGGTTTTATATTTGGTTTTTTATTTCCTTGGTCAATGATCATTTCTTCCCTCCACTAGGTTTTGGTTTATACATGATGGAATATACTAGGGATTAGTGGTGAAGTAATTAGAGATTGTTAGTACACATGGGAGGGGTAGTGAATATTCTTGATAGTTTGGGATAAATAAGACCCAATTGGGTATTGACTAAGTTAATTGAGGGAATTCGCTACAACTATATTACAAATAGAAAGGAGGGTATACCAATATTAGATTTTGGAAAGTTTTATTCTCACTATCACTATTTAACCAAGGGAGTGAGAGGAAGTGATTATAGAATATCACTTTAATTAGATTAGTAAAAGTGGATTGGATAACATGGAACTATGATAAAATTTCAATTAGGAAAATGAACATGATCTGATTACCCTTATCATATTATAGTTTTCAATCACTTGTTTAATTAATTTATCTTATTTAGTGGTTTTTTTTGTGTTTTCAAAATCAAAAAATTTTAAAAACACCTTTTTTTTATAATTCAAGTTGACATATTTATTTTTATGTGATCATATCTAGTGAAAACCTAGTTTAACCACTAAAATGAATTTTAAGTTAGCAAATAATTGTTTTTTCCACACCTTATAATAGTAATGTTTTAAAACCTAGTGCCATTTTGGGGAGGGCGTGCCAAAAATATCATTTTCAAAATGCATGACTAGAACCACCAACACTGATCCTTTCCCCCTAGATCCTGAAATTGAAAGATCCTTATTGAATATATGTATAAATATTAATTTTCAATATGAATTTGAGGAAATTTTTCTTACAAAATAGATTTAAATTTCATGTGTTCACTATGAGCCTGTCATCATCAATGGAAATCCCAACCAAACCATTAGAGACTTTTGTAAAACAAAATTATTTAATAAAAACAATCAACTTATCATGATATATTTACAAAATAATTTTGGGATGAAACCTAACATGATCCCATTACTTCCTAAATTCTATGGATTGGTAGGATACGACCCAAAAAAACATATTAAAGAGTTCACCTATGTCTTCTCCACTTTCATACGTAGATAAGTAGATGAGGAGAAGGTAAGGTGTAAGGTATTCTCCTTTTCACTAGAATGAGATTCCAAATAATGGTTGTACTACCTAAAACTAGAATATTTTCATTACTAGGATAACTTATTGAGATGTTTCATGCAAAGATTATTCCCCACCTCCAGAAGCACGACCATCAAAAATGATATCTATTCCATAAAACATTCATTTGGAGAGACCCTCTATGAGTATTAGGAGAGGTTTAAGAAACTATGTGATAGATTCCCACATCTTACAATTTAATAGCATCATTTATTTTCTTCCTTTTACTAAGGATTATTAGAAAATGATAGAAACATTTTTTATGCATCATCTGGAGGATATTTGATTGAAAAGTCACCAGAAGAATCAAAGGGATTGATTGATAAGATTTCTTAGAACTCCTAAAAATTTGGTACAAGAGGTATTCATGAGGTAAGAATTTATTATCCATCACCCTATTTGGAAAATAATCATGTCGAGATTGATGGTTTTATCTAATACATGGGCTTGAATCAAGTGAGTGAACAATAAGCATCGACTAAGGTATGTTCTTTATGCTCATCACCTAATCATTTCACCGACTAGTGTGCTGAAGTGAAGGGAATAGAAATATTTGAAAAAACCTTCCAACAAAGGTAATTATAAAAAAATCAAGGATGAATAGAGCCTAACTAAGTCTAATATGGATTTGAAAATTAGAATAATTAGGATAGAACCACTTACCAAAATTAGTTCCAAAACTAACCACCATTCTAGAATCAATTCCAAAACCCACCACCATTTATTAAAAAGAAATATTATAACAAACCTACCTACCAAAAAACTTCTACTTTCCAAAAAAATACTTGTGAGAATTCATAAATAAGTACATAAAAATATAAGAATAAAAAACTGTAGTCCATGTTTGAGGGGCTAGAAGATAATATGAATAAGCTATCAGACCAGTTCAGAAGTCTCATGGACACGCTATCCAAAAATATAGAGAAACTCATAGATTATATAATCTTAAAACCCAAGGATAATGTCAGGTGATAAAAACAAGAAGAGGAAAATAACTCCCACCTCCAACCACCCTTGAACCTGACATAATTACACTCTTTCTAGGGGATAATGAGGTTTGGAATTCTAAAAAATTTATGGAAATGCCCAAATAATTATAAAATAAAGAGGATGAGGAGATGGATAGGCCAACAAGGAAGAGAAAAGAAACACCATTACAAATAAAACAAAGAGAGAAAAAATATTTACCCTAACCTTTTCATCAAGGATGATAGAATCAAAGCAAATATAAGAGGAAGCACTTCAAAAAGAAATTCTGAACACTTTCCATAAAGTGGAAATTAATATCCCTTTTCTTAAAGAACTCAAACATATCCCAATGTATAATAAATTTTTAAATAATATTTTCCCCTTGAATTGGATATTTCAAGGTAATGAGATGATCAATTTGGGAAGAAGTTTCTTGACCCTTATCACACCATAGTTTCCAACCAAATGTCAAGATATAAGGATGTTTTCCATTCCTTAAACCATTGGATATTTAAATTTATTTAACGATTTATGTGATATAAATGCTTAAATTAATGTATTAGCTCACTTAGTATACAATCCTTTGTATATGGGATATTTGAATCCCATAAGAGTAGTGTTCCATATTGCAAATAGATCCACAGTTATTCTATTAAGAGTTTTGGAATATTTCATTGTGAAAGTAAAAAATATTCTATTCCCAGATAACTTTTATGTGATAAAAATGGAAGAAGATAATATCTCATCCCACTCACCCATAATTTTGTGGAGAAATTTCTTAAATATTACAATGACCATCATTAATGTCCATGAAGAAACATTCACCATGGATTTTGGAGATAACACCATCCACTTCAATATTTTTGACTCCATGAGGTGCCCATTATATGATCACTCTTTGCACTCTACCATGAAGTTTTTACTAAAAAATTGAAGAATTAGGTATGTTCCATGAATTATTAGCCTTAAAATATAATTTTACCCTTGAAAATATCACTAGACATGAGAGTTCCTGAAACTCTAGAGATTCTGATTACATGTGGTAATAAGAGGTAAAATTTAATTTCTTAGATTATTTGTTAAATGATAGAGAAGATGACATGATTTCTTGTATGTAGGAGGTATAATATTTAGATGTGGGGAACCTGAATTTAATTTTATGCCTTGAAAACCCCCAAATATATAATTAAAATCACTTCATAATGATTTTAAATATGTGTATCTTATGTAAGGAGAGAAATTACTAGTGATAATTGCTAATAATTTTTCTGAAACCCAAGAAAAATCTTGGATTGAGATTTTGTGAGAAAATTTCAATGAAATAGGGCGGATATTAGGTGATATTTCAAGAATAAACCCAAAAATATACTCACATATAATTTTTTTGGAGGGATATTCCAAACATATCAAACAACCTCGAAGACAGATGAATCCCACCTTGATGGTGGTTGTGAAGAAGGTGATTGAGAAGATCTTGTAAATAAGGATCATTAATCCCATTTTATATTCAAAATGGGTTAACCCCATCCATGAAGTTCAAAAGAAAAACTAGTCTATCTACTATGAGAAAAAAATAATGAATTAATACCTGTGAGAATTCAGAATAGCTGGAGAGTGTGAATAGATTTTAGGAAGTTGAATATTGGCACTTGGAAAGATCATTTCCCAGTACCCTTTATTGGTCATATATTATAGATATTGGTAGGTAGAACTCATTATTTCTTTTTTAATGGATTTTCTTGTTATTTTTAGGTACCCATTGATCTCGAGGATTAAGAAAAGACTTCCTTTACATGCCCCTTTGAAACGTTTTCTTATAAAAGGATTCCATTTGTATTATTTAATGATCCAAGAAAATTTCAAAGATGTATGTTAAGTATATTTTATGATCCCATTAAATATTTCTCTGAGGTATTCTTGGATTATTTCACATTTTTTTGAAATTCTTTTGACCATTTTTTAAAAAATATGGAAGAAGTATTGAAAAAATGCATTGAAAAAAACTTGTTTTAAATATTGAAAAGTGTCATTTCATTATTAAGATATTCATTTTCATCAGTCATGTCATTTCATAAATATTAATTTAAGTGTATAAATCAAAAATTTATGTGATAAATTCTATACTTACCCAACTTGTGTGAAACACGTTAGATCATTTTTAGGGAATTTAGAATTCTACATGAGGTTTATCAAAGATTTCAGTAAGACTAATCTCCCTAAATCTAGATTAATTTTGAAAGATGATAATTTTTATTTTAATAGTGATTTATGGAAGTCTTTTATGAGTTGAAGATAATATTGATTACTCCACCAGTGATGCAACTACTAAAAAAGGAAGAACCATTCATGATACTTTGTGATGCTACTAATCACGTAGTTGGAGTATTCATTTCTCAATGAATTAAGAGAAGGATATAAGTAATTTACTATGCCTCAATAACCTTATATGTGGTCCAATTCAACTAAAAAACCACAAAAAAAGTGTTATTGGAAACCGTCTTTTCTTTGAAAAGATTTATATCTTATCTACTTGGAACTAAAGTCACTATGTTTTCTGATCGTGCAACTCTTAGGTACTTGATGAAGAAGGATGAAGCTAAAACTAGTATTGTTAGATGAATGGTACTATTGGGAGTGTTTAAATTAGAAATAAATGATAAAAGGGAGTTGATAACCAAGTGTTTTATTACTTGAGTGAACTACCCAACACCATTGAATCTGAAATTCTAGACCATAAACCATTGAATGATCACATTCTAGGATATAATTTGTACTTTATTGAAGGAGGAATGACTTGGTACACTAACATGTTCAATTATATGGTAACATCTTAGGTACCATCTCATTTAAATTCCGACAAAGTTCAAAAAATAAAAACTGAATCCAGATATTATATTTGGTAAGACCCACTTTTTAGAAAATTTTCAATGATCAAGTAATAAGAAAATGTTTTCCTAAAAGTGAAACTGAATCTATCTTTAAGTTTTATAAAACTTTATCTTGTATAGGTCACTTTGAACCTCAGAGGAAATCAAGGCATGTTTTATAATATGAAATTTATTAGGCCTCTCTTTTTAATGAAACTCATGAATTTTAAAAAATGTGTGAAAAATGCTAGTTTTCTGGAAATATTTCAAAGGGAGAAGAAATTCCCAAAAAGAAACTTATTTTTTTGTGATATTTTTGAAGTATGGGGGATAGATTTTATGGGCCATTTCCCAATTTCATTTTGAAATTATTATATATTTCTTTCATATGATTATGTTTTAAAATGGATGAAAGAAAAATCCACATGAACTGACAATGATAATTTTTTTTTGTGATTTTGTCAAGGATAATGTATTTTATAGGTTTTGTGTGACTAGAGACATAATCAATGATAAATTTAATCACTATTTCTATAGGATAATGAAGGATTTTCTGAGAAAGTATGGGGAACATCATAAAACATAAACTCTATCATCCACAAACCAATGGACAAGATGAAGTGTCCAATAAGGAAATCAAAGGAATCTTGGAAAATACCATTAAAACAAATAGGAATGATTAGAACAAAAGGTTGAAAGACACATTATGGGATTATCAGATAGCCTATAAAATCTAGATATTAATGAGTCCATATAAGTTTATTTATGGGAAAATATTTCACCTACTTGTGGAATTAGAGCATAAGGATGACTGGGTTATGAGAGAAATGAATTTGGATCTTGAAAGAGCTGGAAAAGAGATATTATTATAGTCATAGGAGTTGGAGTAAATTAGAACGAAATATTTTAAAAATTCTATAATTTAAAGAGATAATAAGAGTGGTTCATGACAATCTAATCTAACCAAAAGAATTCTATCCTAGAGACACATTTCTGCTATTTAACTCAAGACTAAAGATGATGCCAGGTAAAATTTTTATAGATAGGATTCTCCATTTATAGTTACTCATGTATATCATTTCAGTTTTTTTTTCAAATTATGAAGGAGGGAGAGCAAGATATATTCACTTTTAATGGAAAATGGATGAAGAAATTACATGATAACTTGCCATCTGATCTAGTGGAGGGATCACACTCCTCCAAATTGTTTATCAATAAAATCCACCAGTATGTACCTCTACTTAAAAATTACTTTATTTTTTTATTCAATTAAAAATATAATTACATGTTAAATCTACTTGAATTAATTGAGTACACTGTATCATTTAAGTGTGGGGGAGAAAACCTCTATAGTTTATTATTTTAAAATTTTGTTTTTCAAAATTTTTGTGCCTTTTTAAAATTTTTGTGCATTTATTTTTAATATTTACGTGTTTTTTAAACTTTTGAGCAAAATGATTATCTTTTCATTTTTGAATCCCATTCCAATGAGTGATCCAATTCATCGCATGAAACTGAACATAAACGAATGTTGCAAATGAATTTGTTTCAAGATTAAAACTTTGGGAATTTCATGAAAATACCTCAAATTTTTGAATCCCATTCAACATATCTCTATATTTTTCTTTAAAATCACCTTCTCATGAGGCTTATAAACCCTTTTTTCATATTATTTACATTTACCTAATTTCTTGAGAGAACCAATCCATGTTTCCTTTAAACATAATTTGATTCAAATATAACAAAACTTTAGGGATTTAGGTAATTATGTTTTAAATTATCAAGTAATTTATTTGGTTTTAAAATCCACCTTTTCAATATAATCATTTTTTATTCGGTAATTATCTATACATTTAATATTTTTTTCCCTTATAATCCATGAACAACTTATTAGGTTAGCCACATTATAAGCCAATTTTCCCTATCCAACCTACTATGGAAGTGAAAATGCATGACCAAGTTGAACTTAAGTGTGATGGAAAGATATATTGTGGTGTTTTATATCATTTTGTTCAACTTTGGGTAGAAAATAAAATACTAAATAGATGTGTTTCTTGTTGAAAAATTTATTATGCTAAAAGGCATGCCTTTTTGGAGATTTTAAGAGTAGAAATAAAAAAAAATTATTTTGAGATAAATCTGCTGAAAAATCAATGAAAAATAAAGTTTTTGAAGATGAATTTTTATTCAATATAAGGGATAGGAAGTCACACCCATTTCTTTAAATTAAAATCACCCTCACTTCAAAAATCAAGCTGTACAGAATTTGAAAATATCATAAAAAAATAAATTATATTGAAGGGAGTTGAGTGGGTATCATTGTTTCTACTGAAATTATGGATGGTGTGAACTTTACTTAAAATTTTCATGATTATTGTATCTGATTTTCAGATAAGTGGAGTGATGAGTATACCATACTTGAGTGAAAATTACAATCCTGAATTTTTGTATAAAAAAATAGCAAAAACCTCCTTATTCAGACTCATAGTTTTTGATATCTAAATCCTACCAACCAAATTACACTAAACAACCCTAAAAATTACTCATGATAAACACATGTCCTTGACTCACATAGGGTGTAGATTTAAGAATTTATCATGTTTATGGTGACTCTTGCGTGGGTTGGGAAGAGAAACTCCTTGTTGAAATTAACATTTTTATATTGTGAGAAAATTCATGTGAGGTAAGTGTTTTGAGTGAATGGGAGAAATAATGAAGTGGAAGTGAATTTAATTAACCAAATTGGGAAGTTGAAATAATGGTTTTTGATTAGGAATGATATATTTTGTTTCTTAGTGTTAAATTGTTGTATCTCTTGGGTGTGTGTTTTAAATTTTCTTTGATATGATTTTCACACTTACTTGTCTAGGATTCCAAGTGATAAGTGTGGAGAAATTTATATAGATAAAATTTCAATTATTTTTCATGTGTATTTTAATGATTTAATCCCTAAAAATTTAACAATTTGAGTTGATTTGCATCATTTTTGTATTTTTGGTGAATTTTGTGCTAAATTATGAAAATTGCTTAATTATAGAATTTTAACTGTTTTCTATAACTTAGGTATTTCAAGAATAATTTTTTTAATATTGATCCAAATTGATAAATTATTTTTTTAGTATTCCTATGTTCATGGGATTAAACTTGTTCAAATGGCCTTAGAGTTTATTTAAAATAAAACGTACCCAAACAAATTAATTAATTTCAAAAATATTTTTGGCTGACAGAATGGGTCACTCCTCATTAAATGAGGAATATAAAGGTATACATACCTCAAAATGAGGCGATTCAAGATGAAAAATAAATAACTCAAATAATCATGTCAAAATTAAATTTCATGTTGAAATTCACTCATGAAGTCATCTTTTGCATGTGTCAAAGTGAAGGAATATGAAGGGTCTCTTCAGATAAAAAATAAAGCTTCATTAAACAAGGAATAAATTTTTGTAAACATGTAAAAATTATTTGAAAATTTTAGGGTGGTCACAATTTTTTTAAAAAACTCTTAATAAGAAACCTTAGTGATTTTTAGGGTTATGATGGGTAGAATCGGTGAAAACATTCAAAGGAAGGTTTATGGAGATGAACTTTTATGCTCTTCTTTCTATCTTATGTGTTCTTATTAGTTTTGTAATGGTTTCTTATTACCCCTTCTTCTTGGATACCATTCACATGGAGGGGTAAAATTATGATTGGTTAGGGAAGGGGATGTTTTACCTTTTTTAATTCCTGAGTTTTGTAACTTCATGGAATAAAATTCTTTATTTCTTATACGAAGTTGGTTTCAATATTCTAAAAGTTATTTTTATTATTAAGTATGATCATATTTAGTTTTAGATTCTTTTTTTATTTCCTTTTTTGATGATAATTTTATCCCCCTATTAGGTTCTATTTTATATATTATGGAATAAACAAGGGATTAGTGGTGAATTACTCGACGATCGTCAATATGTGTGAGAGGGGTAGTGGATATTCTTGATTGTTTGGGATAAACAAGACCCAATTGGGTATTAATTAAGTTAATTGAGGTTATTAAGTGAAAATATCTCACACATAGTAAGGAGGGTAGACCAAAATAAGATTTTGGTAAGGTTTATTCTCACCATAACCATTTGACCAAGGGAGTGATAAGAATTAATTATGGATCTCACTTTAATCATCTTAGTAGAAGAGGATTGGATAACTTGGAACTAAGATAACATTGAAATTGGAAAATTGACCCTGACCTGATCACCCTTCTCATATCACAGTTTTCAATCTCCTTCTTAATTACTTTTTATTATCTAGTTTCATTCATTTTTTTTAAAATCAAACAATTTCAAAAACACCCCGTTTTTCCTCTTACTGAATGTGACATCTTGATTGTTGTGTTCTCATCTCTAGAGACAACCTAGTTTAATCACTATAATACATTTTAACTTAATAAATAATTTTTTTCCACACCCCTTGATAGACACATGTTAGTTACATAAACATGTCATCACCCATATGAACAATCATGCATCATCTCTATTGAAAATGGAATAAGAACATTAATATCAAGGATAGGGATGCACTCCCATACTAAAAAATATATTAGTATAAAAAAAACCAAAATATTCCTATGATTAGATCAACATTCCATACATAATACTCTATACATATATACTAAACAAGATGAGCCCTGCCTATATATGCCTATCTAATCCAGGTCCTCAAGTAAATTAAGTACATAAAATGGGTGAACATTATATAATGATCAACAAACAATGTTTCATCAATAAGTTGTAAAATATAAGTATATGTGCATCACATGAAAGTGATATCATTAGCATCATCAAACAACTGAGTGAAGTACTTATTGATCCAAGGAATGTGAAAATAATTGTTATCGATGGAACTGCAGTCATATAGAATCACCATTCCTAGTAATTTCTCAAAATAAGCATAAAAATATTTTAATACTAGTCCTACTATAATTATACATTGAATTGGGAGACCTAACATAAACTACACATCCTCCAATGTGATGTTCATGTCTCCTGTAACAACCCACAAATTTTCTATCGAGAGAGAATCTAAGGGAAAAACTCCAAAGATACACACCTATTAAGAACCACTCTAAAAATTTCAACTACTCCATGTAATAAAAGAATAAGTCTCAAAAATAGATAAATATTTTCACTCTAAAATAGGACCACACCTATTGAGTGAAAGGGATCACCCCATGGGGTAATCCTGTAAAGAAGGAAATTGACATTTTCATCATGATCTTTCTGGGATAAAAAATAAAAATAACTCAAAATAGAGGTCTGACCAAGATATACACCCCAACCCAAGGAAAAAAATAAAAATTAAACCACAAACAAACCCATAAATACAGCCCATCAAACTCAAAAACCTTTTAAAAAATAACCCTTCTCCCTTTTTAAAACACACCAAACTAATTTTTTTTTACAAAATCTCCCCTTTTATTTCAAAACCAACAATTTCAAATCAAGATTTTAATTTTTTTGAAAAAACAAACACACCACAAAAACATTTCCCAGTTCAAAACGCTAAATTATTTGACCTCATTTAGAAAACCAAACAAAGTTTATATTTAAAGGTCCTATTCCTCTATAAAACTCCAACCAATTCCATTATTAAATCCTCTATGATCATTTAAAAATGTTTTCCAAACTCAAAAAAATAGAACATTTTCTAAGATGTAAAACTTAAGAAAACCCTACCTATCATAAGAAATAATTATGAGAAAACATTTAAAAACAAAACCTCAAATGATGATAAAAAACTTTTTCAAAATCACCTTTGCAACCCAATAATAGATTACCTTTAAAGTTTAATACACTTGTAATTTTATTTTTAAATCATTCAAGAAAACCTAGTGATATTTATTATCAAACTTAATAAAATTGTTTTTATGTCATTTAACACACACCATATAAAAACCTAAAAACATTTTTAACCCAAAAAAAAGTTTCTTCAAAACCAAATTTTATTTTCTTCTAAAACCATTTGAAAAAGATAATTTCTTTTAATTTATAAAATTCCACACCATTTAAAAAAAACCATAAAAATATCATCATAATTATCAAACCAAACCAACCCAAAAACCATAACTCACATAAAAGGACTCAATACATTCTAAATTAATCACGAGAAAGGAAAAAATCAATTCAAAAACCTTAAGAAATCAAAATTTTAAAAATATAAAAAATCTACAACCGCAAATGGTTTGGATGCATAGTTTAGAAAGACATTTTCTAAACATGAGATTCTATACTAAAATCCATCCAGACAGGTCTGCATGGTCTTTTCATGGTTTTCCAACTATGAGAAACAACCACAAAACCCTATATTTCTTCCTAAACTCACTTGAAAACCAAAAAATTCTAAACCCCCCCCCCACAAATTCTCAATGAGAAGCATAAAAATTAAAACAAGGACCCAAAATCTAGAAATAAAATGAGAATTAAACTTGAATTTGAGACATATTCACCCTAGAAAACCCTAGAAACTTAAGAGATTAATGAGAAAAGTGCTGTATAGACACTCACCCCTCACCGATTCCTTAATTACTAATATCCTAGATACTATCTAACTTGACCCCCAAATAAAAAGGGAATCTCTAGAACCTATCTCCTCTAAATAACCTAGGATATGATACTATTTTTTCATCAACTATATTTAGTCCACCACTGAATCGGACACCCAATCCAGCCCGTGACATACCCGAGGGGCATCCTTGACCCCCTTAGGGTAGTGACAAGCTTTAAGGGAACCAAAGTGAGTACAATGGGAATGGTTTCACCCAAAACCTAAATATGAAATAATATTCCTAATAAAATTCCATCATGAACACTTTGTATATCAGAGTTACATATGAAATAAAAAGATAGTTATAAAATAAAAAAAGTAAACTAAACATGGCCTAAGATCACAACATAACTCAACAATGAACCAAAATAATAAACAGGTCCAACATCATACAAATCCAACTGTAAAAAAAACTAAGAAAGGTAAAAAAGGATAATGGGTCAACATGCTAAAATAAAAAGAATAACAAAAAACAACCACTACTACCCATCATAGAGTGAAAGTGAGATAACTCCACTTAACTCCTCCACTAAACTTAAACCAAGATACTAGGATGATATAGTACATCCAAGAGGAACTTATAAACCTATAATTATGATAAGCATGATCTCAAAATCCTAATAGGTATTCTAACAGAAACCACACCCCATGAATAATCTTTAAATGGAAAACCATTTCATGCTAGTTTTAATTATATTTAGAAAGTATATTTTCTAAAGTGATCACATAAAAAAATATCACATATAAGGTATTTTATGAAAACATCCACTTCTTTATTTTTAAATGAAAACAACCACTTTGTAAATGTTTGATCAAACTACACCTATTTTTTTAAAATAAAAATTTTCAAAAGTTTTTTTTAAAACATTTTAAAGAAGAATCCTAATTTAAGGTAAAAAAATAGTCAAATAAAACACAAAACAATAAGAAATAGAGAAAACTCAATCATCATATGAACCTAGAAGCTTGAGGAAAATATTAAGACACACACATATATTACTAATATAATAAAAAATTGACATCGGATATCGAAAAAAATTCCATAACACCTTATATTTCCATACCTAGCCTAACCAAGGAAAATAACCCCATAAGTAGAATATAGATTATCTTAGGGAAACTAGTTAGAGTGTGATACTAAAATAATGCATCATATGTACCTAGATTTCTCACCTAACTACCCCTAGATTCCTATGACATAATAATAGAGGTGATCACAACAATTATCACATAATAGAATAATAAAATCAATCAATAAATAAGATCACCATAACCATTGAACACCCTTAATATAAAAAACCTCTTCTATTTCATTAAGATCAATAATCAATATTAAAATCCCCCTATGGGAAAACAGATAAACATAGAATTTCAATTTACATAATAAAATAAGGGGTGTATTGCATGTGAAACCTTTAAAACCATTTAAGAAAAATGCCAACACAGCCTTAAAATACCATTTGAGAAACCAATTTATAAAATCTCCTTTGAAAACTAAAATACCCAATCATCATAAAATCACAACATTAAAATTAACTCTACACCCATTCATTAAAGGCTAGTTCCATCCTTAGAATTCACGAGTTTCCTCTGAAAAAAATTTAAACACTGATTTTTTTTATAATTTTAAAATATCTTAACAAAAGACATTTTTTCCTTTTACCAATCATTTAGCATGAATGAAAGTTTATAATTAGTTTTAAAATAAATGTTTTGATATAAAAATACTTTATATTCAATGGAAATTGTTAGCCCATAGGAGACTGTTGTCCACCCTCTCTGGTATTAATTGTTTTAATAATCAAAAATCATGTTAATTCCTATTAATCATGTATAATCATTTAAATCATGTTTATTTAGGTTTCAATATGTGTAATTATGATTATCTATGATCACATATAAATGTAACATTTTTTTTAATATTTATGTTATAATATAGTCCAAGTAGAAGTATTTTCTATGTATGTCAGACTGACATCGACATAAGAGATGAGATACCAATAGTTTAAAAAAGTAACCGACAACATAATTGACTTATTGACACATGGTGCTATTGACACATGGAGCTAATGATGTAGGGACTCATCGACAGTGCAATCGACACTCCGATAGACCAACTATCTCACTGATAGTTCAAAGGACCTACCGACGCAAGGACCTACTGATGTAAGGACCTACTAATGCAAGGACCTACCAACGCAAGGACTTACTGACATAAGGAATTACCGACACATAGAAAAACTGAAAGAAGGAGGCACTGATGGAATGAGTCACTGAGAGAAGGATATACCGATAGAGGACTCACCGATTGACTGTTTAAATTTACTTTATTTAAAATTACTTATAATGGTCATATTTTGAGTGTTTTAATGCAACTGATTAATTTAATGCTTTTTTGAAGACATATTAAATGAGGATGTCAGTAATAATAGGTACAACATCTACCTAAAAAATTCCCATTGTTAGGATGCAAGAATATATATACAAAGAAGAGTGCATGAAAGATACATGTATACACAAGAAGATATGAGTAGACAAAGTAGAAGACCTATGCGAGAAACATATAGAAAGGAAGAAAACACAAGGGAATATTCATTCTTGTTTACTTTGATTCAAAGAATTACTGTTCATAAAAAGTTCTAACATCTATGCATCATCCAATTAAACTGACAGAGAAGATCGTCTCATCTTCCTGGAAGATAGAACACAATGATCCATGACACTCTATTTTAGTGTCTGCTTCCATAAGAGGACTCCAACTTCAAATTTGATACATCAAAGAGTCCAGAGTTAAACTTTATAACACACAAAGCCTTCTAAACTATATCAAATACTTATTGCTCTGCTGTGTACCCTTTTTATTACATTTTTGAGTAGTGTGTGCATCTATCTGTAAAACACACACTGTCTCCTACATTGAAATAGAGGATACCAGATATCCTAACTCAACTGTCTTTTTACACTTGTTTATCCCACTAAGAATTGTGGAAGAGGTCCTGTGTGACTTGGTTTTATTTTGTTCCCATAAAGAACTATGGTAGAGTTCTTGTGACCTGTATAGTATGTGTACTAATATGTAAAACCCGATCTAGGGTGTGGATAAAAACCTTTATCTATAGATTTCTTTGTGAAAAGTGAACACCAAGTGGAGAGGAATAAGTCTTAGCTCGAGACTGAACTTATTGTTTTATATCTGTTGTGTTTTTCAAATTTAGTTTGAATTTCACTTTTATAGTTAGTCTTGGATAGTGTTTATAACTATTTTGGATTATTAGATTAGTTTAAAAAGTTGTATCAATATCTCATATTGTTAAAACTGAGAAATAATCAATATTATGAGAAATTAGTTGAACAATCATACTATTATAAATTCACTACTTTAATTAACTAGCCTATTTTTTTTAAATTGGGGGAACATTTTTAATAAAACTTTTTAACAATTTTTTTTATAGGAACTCAATTCACCCCCATCTTGAGTTTCCTACTCTGACCAACATTTAGTATCAAATGATTGTTTTTTACCTATTATTTTAAAAGGTTTCAAATCTTCCAAATATTTTAAATTGTGATTTTATTTTTGTTTTAAATATCTCTAAATTTCTATTACTTTTTTAAATTTTTATCTCTTTAAAAATCGTTTCTTTGGTATGGGTAATAGATTGGAAGGAGCTGCTACAAACATAACTCCCTATTTTAATGAAAAAACTATGCCTAATGGAAGATTAAGATTAAAATGTACTTATAAAGTACGAAGTTTGATTTTTGGATAGTAATAGAAGAAAAATATTAAATACCTGAAACTCTAAGAACTACATGGAGTGAAGCTACAAAATCTACTTATAATAACAATTTAAAAGCTATGAATGATCTATTTTTTTCAATAGGGGATGGGGAATTTAACATAATATATACTTATAAATATACCTATGAAATTTGGGACACTTTATCCATCTCACATGGAGGAAGTTCTAATGTTAAAGAGATGATACTTAACACTTATACTATTAAGTATGATAATTTTAAGATAAAGCCTAATGGGCCTATTTCTGACATGTGTCTCAGGTTTAATGAAATTGTGAACACTATGATCTCTTTGGGAAGAGCTATTACAACCAAGGAGAAAAT
Source organism: Viscum album (assembly GCA_963277665.1). Classification (NCBI taxonomy): domain Eukaryota; kingdom Viridiplantae; phylum Streptophyta; class Magnoliopsida; order Santalales; family Viscaceae; genus Viscum; species Viscum album. The sequence continues at coordinate 153,168,180 of OY728138.1, forward strand.
TATGAGAATACTCAGATGCTTACTAGATAAATAGAGAGGGACTTCTATATCAATTAGATAATCCTATGACATTATAAAGTTTCCTTTAAAGGAGATGATATGAAAGTTGATGATGTATAAGGAATAACTAAAAGTAAACAAAGAAGAGGATGATGAACCCAAAAGAAAATATATTTCTTTCAAATATACTGCCTCTAAGTAGAAGAAAAAAGATCAAGAAGAAACTGAAATTTAAAGTGATGGAAAATGATCAATATATAGTGATGAAGAGATAGATCAAATAGCTAGAAGGTTTAAGAAATTTTATAGAAAGAATAAATTCTTTAGAAATCCCCACTATAGAGGAAATTATAATCATAAGGGCCATTGAAATATGTATTGGAAAAGATGTGATACTTTAAATGAACTTTTCTACAATGAATGAAAAATAAAGGGAAATGTAAAGGCCGAATGTCCCAAGATAAAGTACAAGAATAAGTATGATGATAAAGACATAAAGTATAAAAAGGCCACAAAAGAAACTTGAAGTGATTATGAGGATAGATAAAGTGACTCAGAATCCTCTCATGATGAAAATATTAATAAAGAAAATATGTGTTTTATGACAAACACATCTGCGGTAACACGAAACTCTTTTGAACATAATGCTTACTATTCTGGAGATGAAAGTGATTCTGAAAACATGACCAAGGATGAATTTTTTGAATATTATAAAATTCTAGTTTAAACTTGTAATGAACTAAAAGGTAAATAAAAATATTTAAATAAACAACATACTTTGACTAACAGTATTAAATTTGAACTTTCTATATAAAAATAGAAAAATGATCAACTACTTAAAGAAAACAATGAAATTAAATTGTAAAATGATCAATTGAAAAAGGATTTAGAAATATTTAACAATGGAAACTAAATCTTAGTTTAAATTCTTGTTAAATAATTATATAATAAGTATAATACTGGAATAGGATACCAACCAAGAAAGAGGAATATGACTAAAACTCATTTTGTATCAAAATCTAGAAAATACAGTTTTATGCCCAGTTTTGGAAAAATTCCTGCAGGTTCCAACTATGAAACATCTTCTACTGTTTCAAGTTTTTATAGGCCAAATAAATTATATTTTTCAAATACTTTAAATACTATTTATATGAAACCCATGAAGAAAATGTGGGTTCCCAAATATCTTATTACTAATGTTACTAGACCCAAACAAATATGGGTACCAAAATCTTTTCTCATCTAATCTATTTTTGTTGGAAAACTATTTAAAGTGCTCCTGTAAAAGTTTATGGTACCTGGATAGTGGATATTAAAGACACATAAAAGTATATTACTCATTATTCAAGAACTTGATAAAAATTGATGGTGGGAATGTCACTTTTGGTGATAATGCTAAAGGAAAAATCATTAGCCTTGGCCAGACTGGTAACTCTAACTCAGTTTTAATTTCTAATGTACTTTTTGTTAATGAATTAAAATAAAACTTACTTAGTATCAATCAGTTATGTGATTATAGTTTTAATGTTAAATTTTAAAATGATTCATGTAATGTTTTTAATTCTAAAAATAAGTTAGCATTTTCTTCTTTTAGAAATGAAAATGTTTATACTGTTGATTTAGATTCTTTAATTTATCAAAATGTTTCTTGTTTGAGTGATTTTCATAAAGAGTCTTGGATTTAGAATAAAAGATCAGGACACTACAATATACACTCAATTAGAAAGCTTACTAAAAAAGGCTTAGTCAAGGATCTACCTAAACTTAAGTTTTCAAATGACAATGTTTTTAATCCTTTTCAAAAGGGTAAACATCCAAAAATATATTTCTAACCAAAGAAAGTAGTTTCAACTTCTCAACCTCTTGAGTTGGTTCATATGGACTTGTTTGGAAATTCTATATTTTCAAGTCTAAGTGGAAATAACTATGTCTATTTTCTTGTATATGACTACTCTTTATATACTTGGACCTTCTTCTTGGATCACAAAATTGAAGCTTTCTCTCATTTAACCAAGTATTCTAGGACTTTAGAAAATCTTAGTGGTCTTAAAATTAAAACCCTAATAAGTGACCATGGATGAGAGTCTAAGAACCAATAGTTTGAATATTTTTTATCACAAAAGGTCTATAGTCATAACTTCTCTGCTCCTAGGAAACCCTAAAAAAATAGAGCTGTATAAGGAAGAAATAGAACCCTTCAAGAAATTGATAGAACCATGCTTAGTGAGTATGACCTACCTATATACTTTTGGGAATAAGCTATCAATAAAACATGCTATATAATCAATAGATTCTTAATTAGACCTATCTTTAAGAGAACTCCTTATGAGTTGTGGAACAATAGAAAACCCAATGTTTACTACTTCAAAGTTTTTGGTTGCAGTGTATATATTCTCAACACTAAGGATAATCTAAAAAATTTGCCTCCAAGAGTGATGAAGGAATTTTCCTAGGTTATTCAATTTATATTAAATCCTATAGAGTCTTAAATAAGAGAACCAAATGTTTGTAAGAATATGTACATGTCATGTTTTACAAGACATATCCACATGAGAAAAAAACCTCTATAGAAAATCTTAAGGTTGATATGTCAAATTTGGACATCAATAATAAATCTTCTAACTATCCTATGAAGAAATCTGTTAAAACTTATAGTTTTGGAAATTATCTAGACTCCATTCACAATGAAACTGAACCTATTGAAGAACCTGAAGTGACTAACCCTTCCCTTTTTAGACTTATTAGAACTCTTAATAACCATCCTTTAGATTCTATAGTTATAGATTTAGATAAAGGAACTTAGACTAGACATTCTCTCAGAAATCAGGTTGAACATCAAGATTTTCTGTTACAAATTGAACCTAAAAACATCAATGACACTATCAATGATGAATTTTGGGTGATGGACATGCAAGAAGAATTAAATCAGTTTAAAAAGTCTAGAAAATTGTAGATAGACCCAAATATACCTTTACTATAGGAACTAAATGGGTGTTTAACAATAAAGTATATGAAGCTGGTAATATAGTTAGAAATAAAGTTAGATTGGTTGCAAAAGTTTATAGTCAAGAAGAAGGGATTGACTATGAGGAAACCTTTTCACCATTATCTATAATTGAGGCCATTATAATCCTTCTTTCCCATGCAGCACATCTAGATTTAAAACTTTATCAAATGGATGTTAAGAGTGCATTCTTAAATGGTTACATAATTGAGGATTTTTTTATTGAACAACCCCCTGGTTTTACAAATCACCACTTTCCAAATCGTTTTTTTAAATTAACCAAATATTTATATGGCTTAAAGCAAGCTATAAGATCTTGGTATGACATGCTCAACACTTTTCTTATTTCTAAAGGTTTTACAAAAGGTATTTCTGATCCTACCCTTTTTATAAAATGAATTTCCCAATATGTTTTAGTAATAAAAATTTATATAGATGATATTATTTTTGGATCCTCTAAAAATTCTTCATGTGTTGATTTTTAAAAAATTATGCCAAGTGAATTTGAAATGAGTTTAATGGGTGAACTCAAATTATTTCTTGGATTTAAATATTTCAGAATAAATAATTTATTTTTTTGAATCAAAGTAAATATACTAAGGATATTTTAAAAATATTTGGATCTAAAAGCACTAAGAGTAGTGACACTCTAATTAGCACCACTTGTAAGTTAGACCTTGATGAATATGGTAAATCTGTTGATGAAACTACTTATAGAGGAATGATTGGGAGTTTACTCTACTTAACTATTAGTAGGATAGATATTATCTTTAGTGTGTGCATGTGTGCACGTTTTCAAGAAAACTCCAAAGAATCTCATTTAAATTATATCAAAAGGATTTTTAAATACCTCAAATATACAAACAATTTAGGGATGTTCTATCCTAGAGGATAACCTTTTGATTTAGTGAGTTATTTAGATGCTCACTTTGGTGTATGTAAGTTAGACAAAAAGAGAACCTTTAGCACATATCACTTTTCAGGTAAGTATCTAGTTTTATGGTGTAGTAAGAAACAAAATTTTATTGAATTATCTACTATCGGAGATGAATACATAGCTTCTAGTAGCTATTGTGCACAAATTTTCTGGATGAAACACACATTACCGGACTATGGATATCAATTCAGAAATGTACCTATAAATTGTGATAACACAAGTGCTATTAATATTTCTAAGAATCCTATTTCCCATTCTAGGAAAAAACACATTGATGTAAGACATCAATTTTTGAGAGACCATTATAAAAAAGTGATACAAATTTAGAATTCATTGGAATTGAACATCATATTGATGACATTTTCACTAATCCATTTGACTCTGAAATAATGAACTATACCAGACATGAGTTAGGAATGATCATTCTGTAGAACCTTATGTTTTTATTCATTTGATAGATTTAAGTGAAGTTTTCATACCGACACTAGAAAAGTCAAATAGATAGTGTCATGATGACACTAAAAGTATGAAGCTGACAGTGTCATGCTAACACTGATAAATTTGTCATACCGACATAGTTGTCATGCCGACATAGTTGTCACTCTGAAACAGTTGTCTTGCCGACACTTATGCTTTTTCATGCTGATACTTTGTTATGCCGACACATATGCCTTGTCAAGATGACTCCATTAGTGTTATGTAAAATCTTTCATGCTAACACTGATGACTTTCCATTTTTATCCATTTTACGTTTTAATAAAAATGACACGGTTTCATTTATTTTGTTGAACCTGATTCACGATTTCACAATTTGGTGATTTAAAAATCCCTAAATGATATAAATTTTAGTCGATCCACTCTAATCCATTACCCTTACACTCACTTAGCTATTACTCCCTATACCCCTGACCTTTCACCTTCCAACCTTCAAACCAAATTATTGGAATGATGCATGTAAAGTGAGCTCTTGAAGGTGTAGAGTTTGGTGCAGCTAAGAAATAGATAGGGGAATTGAGAAAATCTTTTGAAGTTGTGAATCCTTCTCTGGCGAACCATGTAGTGACTCCAAAAAAATAGGTTCTTGCAGAATGTATATTGGAAAGAAATTCTTTGCTACTCAGGCTGTTATAGGATCAAGTATGGATTGAGCGGTTCTCAGATAATGAAAAACCCTTCTACTCGAAGCTAGTTCATGAATTTTACATGAATATGGAGTTCCTGTTGGAAGGAAGTGACGTTTCTTGGATTAAGTACATAGTTAAAGGAAAGAGAATTTATTTTTCATTAATAAATGAGATGAATGTCTTAAATTACATCATGAGGGTGTGTTTGATGATTATAAAGTTACCTCTCTACTTGAGAGTGATATTTTCTGCATTGAGACAGCTCTGAAGGAGCTTACTGATAATGATGAGAACATGAGACCCATTTATATAGATGTAGATGGGGAGTGTAGAATTTTTTTCAAGTTTATTTAGTATCAAATCTATCCCAAGAAAGGGGACTTTGCATCTCTAAAGTATCAAGATGTTTACTTGGTTTATCTATTGAGAAAAGGGATTAAGGTAAATCTATGTAGATACCTTGCTGTGCACATAAATTAAATGATCAATACTTCTTGAAAAACAAATTCCCCATTTTATCCAAGTTTAATCTTATCTATGTTAAAAGAGAAAGGTTTTGTTAGTGAAGGATTTTAATTTGTTTCTGAGTGCAATGGGATTTACTTAAGTAAAGAGATTTGTAAAATAATGAAGATCAACTAGAACCCATGGAAGAAACAATGGGTTGGGGATGAAGATACGATTTATGATAAGTTCAATCTAGTGGACCATCCAAATAGGCCTAATAATATGAATGATCCTTTTCTGGGACCTCATGAGGAATTTGTTTACTCTTTAGAAGAAGACGAAGAAGGTCCTATGACACCAATTGGAGATCAAGGTTCACCTATCAATGTTTGGAGTGATCTTGAAAGCACTGAAGATCACAAAGGGTTTTCTTTTAGAACTCCTAGTCCCCCACTTGACTTACCCTCTAATGATCCCACACTTGAAGAAAATGGAGATGAGGAGACAGAAGACTTAGGCAGTGTGGAATATGTAAGTAGATCTAGTGGCTCAGAAGAAGAAGAAGAAGGAATTGGAGAAGATAAAAGTGGAAGTGGCAGATGCAGTGGTAGTGAAGAGGAAGAAGGTGAAGAAAATGATGATAGAAATGGAAGTGAAGATCATGTCTCTAGACATGATGATGATGAAGGTAGTGAAAGTGATGGTGAACATAATAAGGATGATCAAGGCAGATATGTATAGATGGTTGAATCTATGGTTCAAGAATGGTTGGAAGAACCTCCTGAAGTTGTTGTTGAAGAAAGATCAAATGCTGAAGTTCATGATGAAGTGGAAGTTCAAGTGATTCCTGCACCTCAGTTAGTATATTAAAGAAGGAGACCTCATTATGAAGGTGAGTAACCAATGAGAAGTGATCATATTGAGGGGGGGCTCAAGAAAGGAGAGATCAAGATGATGGGAAGTATCAAACTAGAAGAGTAGGACATGACACTCTAACTCCTCTAGATGATGTTGTTATGATTGAATGGGAAAGGAATACTAGGTATGTATCACTTGGTTTGAATTATGAAGACTCAGATGATGAGGTATTTGTACCTATTTCCAAAGAATCAGTGGATGAGACCCTTCCTAGTGACTCTGTCCCTAAATAATATTTTGAAAGATTTAAGGATGGAATTTTTTCAGCTGTAAGTATATCATTTCAAGATCAGATGGTGCATGGGATTCAACAATCTAGAAGGGAAAAAACTAATATGAGAGATGAATTACTCTATTTTATATCTTCAATAGTATAAATGAAGTAGTTTGGGAAAGATGTTTCTATTCCAAGTCAGAAAGTGGGTATAAGTGAGGCTAATGAAGCTAATGTTTAAAAGAAAGTGATAGAAGAGATTCAACCCAACTTAATCAAAACTTCTGAGATAATTATTGAAAATACTACCAAGTTGAGAAAATAAATGACTTGGATTGTATCTACAATAAATAATTTGACCTCATAGTATAAAGTCTACATGTAGAATATTCTTAAAGATTTGAAGACTCATACCTCAGCTCCTACTGATATTCCTTCTACCTCTGCTCATACTTCTCAGGACTTGGAAATTGAGGTAGTTTGAAATGTTGTTAATTAAGAGCTTAAATCTCTCTTTGATGCTTCTTGTTTGGCCAACCTTATAAATATTGATAAAAATATTGACCATGTTCATGATATGGTTAGAATCTATTCCAGGAATGCTGAGACTGCCAATGCTTAGATCATAGAAAAGGTAGATTACTATTTTAATAAGATCATTACCAAGCATCAGTTGACTAGTCATTTTAAGTATTTGACATAGAAACTATCATTGCCTCTAGTGAAAAGATCCTTCAAAGGCCAAGTATATAAGTTGAAGGACTTAACCCCTCTTTTGGATAAATTCATAGAGAATAAAGATGATTTTGAGAAATATATAAAGTATGGTGGTGAAATCATTGAGGATTTCATTAGGATGTTAAATCCATACCTTAATGTGTAGAGTGAAGCCATTGTGGTGCCTAATAATTCACCTATTGGACCTACTGTATCAGTTCCTCCACCTCAGATGACAGTCACTTAGGCTTTTAGTCAGATTCACCTAGTGATATAAGAGTATATTCAACCTCTTATGTTGTCACAACACAAACCCAACCTTGTACCTAATGTTCTAGAAGGAGTGATACTACCTCCTCTGAAAATTTATTCTGACCCTCAATCTTCTAAGACACCACCGATTGGACCCTCTATTGACCCCTATGATAAAGGGAAGTAACCTCTTAATCCTAAGAAGTAGTGTGGATAACTCTCTGATAGGCCTGTTTGGTTGTCTTTTGTTGTCTTTCCCTGAATATTTTTGATACCTTGTAGTTCATTGATTAATGAAATTTTGTATTATTGTATTTAATATATTTATATTATATATATCATTTTGCGATACTTTTTTTCCCAAAGGGGGAGAATAGTTTTTTATCCCCTTGCACATTTTGATAATCCCAAAAGGGGGAGAACATTTTGGCATTTTCCTTATTTACTTTACCTTTGATATCACTCTTATGTATTTTATTTTTCCTTTGATACCATTAATATTTATTTTAACTATGAACCTTATCTATATATTGAGAAAATTCATAAATAATGGATATGATAAGTATAATGATTATATTCCACATCAAATGATTGTACTGAATGATTCCATGATTTGTGATCATCAAAAAGGGGGAGATTGTTGTCCCATAAAAGATTGTTGGCCACCCTATCTATTATTAATGATTTTAATAATCACAAATCATGTCAATTAAAATTAATCATGTCTAATAATTTCAATCATGTTTATTTAAGTTTCAATATGTTTAATTATGATTATCTATGATCACATATAAGTTTTACACATTTTGTTAATATTTATGTTATAAGATAGTGCAAGCAGAAGTATTTTCTAAGTATGTCAGACTGACACCGACAGAAGAGATGATACACTGATAGTTCAAACAAGTCACCAATATCACAATTGACTTACTAACGCATGGTACTACCAAAACATGGAGCTACCGATGAAAGGAATCATCGATAGTGCAATCGACATACCAACAGACTGACGATCTCACTGATAGTTCAAAGGACCTACCGATGTAAGGACCTACCGATGCAAGGACCCATCAATGCAAGGACCTACCGATGCAAGGACCTACTAACACAAATACTTTCTTATTCATAGACAAACCAACAAAAAAATACACCAATGGAATGAGTCACTAATAGAAGGATATACTGACAGAGGAATCATCGATAGACTGTTTAAATTTCCTTTATTTAAAATTAGTTCTAATAGTCATATTTTGAGTCTTTTAATGCGACTGATTAATTTAATGATTTTTCTTTCAGTCATCTTAAATGAGGATGATCTACCTAAAAACATGAACATTTTCAGGATGCAAGAATATATATACAAATAAGAGTTCATGAAAGATACACGAATACAAAAGAAGATACGAGTAGACACAATAACAGACCTATGAGAGGAACATACAAAAAGTAAAAACAAACGAGGAACTCTTCATTACCGCTTAATGTGATTCAAAGAATTTATGTTCATAAAAAGTTACAAAATCTCTACAACATCCAACTAAATTGATGGAGAAGATCATATCATCTTCTTGGAAGATAGAACACAGTGCTCCATGACACTCTGTTTCAGTGTTTGCTTCCAGAAGAGGGATCTAGCATCAACTCTGATAGATTAAAGAGTCCAAAGCTGAAACACATAACAAAAAATCCTTATAAACTCTATATAATACTTATTTCTCTCTTGTGTACCCTTTTTTTTATTAAATTTTGAGCATTGTGTGCATCTGTCTGTAAAACACACACTTTATTCTACACTGAACTAGAGAATACCAGATATCCTCACTCAACTATCTTTTTACACTAGTTTATCTCATGAAAAATCGTGGAAGAGGTCCTATGTGACATAACTATATTTTGTTCCCACGAAAAACTATTATAGAGGTCTTGTGACCTGAACAGCCTGTGCACTGTCATGTAAACCCCGATCCAAGGTGTGGATCAAAACCTTTATATGTAGATTTCTTGGTGACAAGTGATCACTAAGTGGAGAGGACTAAGTATCATCTTTAGATTGAACCTCTTTTTTTATATCCGCTATGTTTTTCAAATTTATATTTCTCTATTTTTTCTATATTTCAAGAAACTAAATTTCACTTTGATAGTTATTCTTAACTAGTGTTTATAACTATTTTGTATTATTAGATTAGTTTCAAAAGTTGTATCAATATCTCATATTGTTACAACTAAGAAATAATCAATCTTTTGAGAAATTAGTTGAATAGTCAGATTATTATAAATTCACTACTTTTATTAACTAGTCTATCTTGTTTTAAATTGGGGGAAACTTTTTAATAAAACTTTTTAATATAAATTTTTATAGGAACTCAATTCACCCCCACTTGAGTGTTATACTCAGACCAACATAAATAAAGTGAAACTTGGTTTCCATTTTATAAAGGTTCATAATCACACATAATATTATTATTGGAAATTTTAAACATGGATTTAAAATGAAAGTAATCATGGGTAAACAATTAAATATTTACAAAATGAAGAAAACCCACCTCAATCAAGTCATTTTCATGAAAAAAAGTGATAATCCACTAAAACAGAGTCCAAAGAGGTAGGGTAAAGCCAGAGGAACCTAAGAAACACAAAAATTACATTATAATTCAGACCAAAAGGAACCCTAGGTCTTTGATACCTCATTATGTAATAATAATAGAGGGAAAATGAGAAATCAAGAAAGAATGAGGATTAGAACAACTTACCACATGAAATTGGTAATAAAACTTAAAGAAATACCATGAAGATAGACTTAGAAAGAGTGTGAAATAAGGGAGAAGGGATATTAGGCCATGTGAGTTGATTGAGGGAGGAGGGGTATGATTTAGGGTAAAACCATAGGAGGTTAGATATAATTTACCATTTTTAATATACATGGCCGTATGCTTTGGCTGTAGAGTGTGGAAAACCACGCACTAACCATGCAGGTCTCAATGGATAGACTTAGGTACCATGCATGGTTTGGTCACATAATTTGGAAAACTATTCACCAAACATGTGAAACACCTCTCCTAAACTATAGATGCATATTTATAGTTTTCAAACAGTTTCTACTAATCGTGCATTAACTGTGCACCCTACCTAAAAATTCAAAAACATAAAAAACTTTAGGGTATTTAGCGCAATACTCAATGAAAATTTCAACCACAATTAAATAAATAAATTAATAATGTAAAAAGGATGGGGTGTGACAAAAAATCCCCACATAAGAAATCTTGGAGTGACAAATATCCAATCCCCACTTTTCTAAAAAAGGAATAAGCCTCTGAGACAGTGAGAAATTCGACCTAGAGTCCCTCTACCTAAGGTTACTTTACTAAAAAGGGACCTCAATACCATCATAATTCTGACACCTAATATGTATAAACTATAATTAATTTTTTAATTCAATCTCATAACCCAATACAAGCCAAATTCATGGTAGAAGAAAACTAAATCAATTATTATACCTAGCATATAACTCCTTAAATTCATGTATGAAAATTTATAGAATCTGTTTAACACCTTAAACTAAAGTGTACATTTATTCATAATATGAAAAATTTATATCTATGAATTATATACAAGGGAACAATTAAATACATGAAAAATTCATATATTTAAACATGAGATAAACCACTTATGGACAATTCATAAATAAATCAATTATAAACACTTTATAATTTATCCATACATTATATATATTCCATAATAAAATAAATATAAACATTTGTTATTTATTTATATTATTTATATTATTAACTACTTCCTATTACCATTTAGATGACATTTTATTTTAAATTTATGATAACTAAAATATAAAAATTTTATATATAGACTATTTATATATTATGTAAATATTTAAAGTATAACATATTTAATATTATTTAAACCTTGATCGAATAAATTATCAAAACTCATTTTGATATGGTTTAAATAATTTCTCAAATGAGATGTTTAATTTAAATATTTCAAATTAATTTTTATGGAAAATTCATAAAATTTTATATAAATTCCATTTATATTTTATTTTATTTTTAAATTTATTAATAATTTATAAATTACCCATATAATTTCAATATAAATATTTTAAATTTAATTTATAAGTCATTCCATATAATTTCAAAATGTATTTAATATTAACATTTATTATTATGGATATTAATTTATTAAAAGTTTCATAATCATTTAATAAATAATTAAAATCATTTTATAATTAATTAATTTATAAAAAAATTATAAATTAAGAAAATATCTCAAAATACCTTTTGTATAATTTAAAAATAATTTATAAATTATATAATTCAATCATAAATAACCCAATGGGTTATGCCAATGAGTGTTGTATTTATTATAAATAGTTACTAAAGTCAATGAGTAAAAAAATGTAAAGCTGAAGGGTAAGGTTGGACTGAAATGTGTTTCAGAAGTTAACACTCTATAATATAGAGAGAGTCCATATCTGCTTTTAGAAGTTAACATCGAAGGAGATTCTGAGTTTGGATGATTAATCCAGATGGTAGAAGAGGATATAGTACTAAGTAATAAAGTTGAATAAATATTTAAGATAAAATTAATGCAACTAACAAGTGAATATGGATATTTTATGAGGTAATTATATATGATCATTAATGAAATAAAATTAAGTATGAATCTATGATAAGTTCTAATATTTGATGAAAGAACTATCAACTACATGTTCTCAATGATTTTTTTGAGAACCCATCTTTGTGTTTGTAAAGTATGAAAAATGATATTAAAAGTTTAATTATATTTGGATGATGTTGGAGGAAGATTCATTTATAACTTACACCATTCCCAATTTACAATTATAGAAGATAACTTGCATGAATATATGAAGATGAATTCTAGAAGCACTATTAACTGGAGTGGTGCCCACTGAAGGTGACTCAATAGTAATTTTAAAAGATATTGTCCAAAAGTTACATAAAGTACAGACCAAATTTATATGAAGCTGTGAAAGTTAAAAATTTTAGAAGATATAATTCCAAAAAGTTCAAATTATTTGAACAAGTTTAGAGTTATTTGCAGAAATCAACACAGGAAATAATCTTATGTTGGTATGAAATATATTTCTACATACAAAATATATTTGTGAAGAAAACAATGAAATATGAAGATGAAAAGGAAAAAATCTTGTTAATATGTAAGAGTCTTAATTCTATGGAATTTTGAAATGTGGTAATGTGAAAAATCTTATATAAGGGTCACTGGTTAGAAAAAATGTGACAAAAGTAAAAAACCTATGTGATATGTAAGAGTTGATAGATGTTATGTAAGGGTTATATTTTTGAAATAAATTGAGATTTATAGAATTTATTTTTTGGAATTTATATAATGAGTTATAGATGCTTAGATAGAGTGCATTAGTAAGATGAGGTTTCTAAGAGAGTTTTTAAGACCGAACTAACTAAAAGGTTCAAAAGTTAAGTTAGATGATGTTATGGTGATCATTCAAAGTAACAAACATAATAATTATTTGTGAACAATTCATGATTCATGCTGAATATAGAAGTTAGAAGATTGAAAAAGGAAAATTATCTAGAACCTATATAGGTTTGAGTATTTAGAAAAGTACCCATGTTGTAGTTTGATATGTAAGAGTAAAAAAATAATATATAAAATTTATATACATTAGGTGAATTTAAAGTGAAAAGGAAAGAATAATGAAAGTCCATTACCATGTGAATCCATAAGACGAAGCTAAAAGGTGAATCTGAAATCTAAAGAAAAAAATGTTAAGGATGAATTCAGATGATCACATACTGAAGAAAAATCCAAAATTATAAGTAAAAGTTATGAGAGTTAGTGATTATGTTTTGGAAGAATGGGACCATAAGTAGTAATGGATTGTAATGATGAAAAATTCAATTGATATAAATTCAAAATTGTTAGAGTGATGTAAATTATGAGGAAGTTTAGACAATCAAAAGTTATGGAAATTGGAATATTGAGGTGAGTAACTACAAATAAGTATAGATGTCTAGAAATAAAAATAAAAGAGGAAGACACATGGTTCAGATGGTTGAGTTATGAAGAGGTAAATGAAGAACTGAATGTAGAATCATAATAAAGTTCATGTCTAAATTGTTCATGAGTTTGTAATATTTAAAGAACTGGAATATGATAAATTTTCAAGATATTTTAGATAATTTTTACGAGAATTAAAATTCAAGGTGACAATGTTTTATTGGAAATAAATATAAAAAAACCATTAAGGAGAAATATTTCCTCTTGTCTAGATGTGTAGAAGCCTTGAATATCATTTAAATTTTTTTTATGGAGTCTTTGACAAAGTCATACTTTGATATTTTCCAAGGCATTGAAGGTGGATGGATAAATATTGGAGTGAGCAGAAATTATGAATTTTGAAGCCCATCACATTTATCAGAAGAGTTATTAATAAATAAATTAGGACTTCATTCATTACTCATGGTTGATATTTTAAGAATATATGAGTAATTTATCATGTAATTTATAAATATCACTTTTTTTTAAGAATTATAGGTTTTGGAACTTGAAGTTATGAATTAATAGTGAGTGGATTTTAGAATTTAAGTAACCAAAAGTAAGTGAGAAATACTAATGTTCAACCATAACCAATAGAAGTTCTAATGTTAAAGTAATTAAGGAAAAAGAAGTTTCGAAAATAAATAATCTGGAAGATAGTGAGAAATTCTAACTATCTTTGGACCTCATTATTTTTGGAAGTTGAAGTTATTAAATAAAAACATCAAGTACCTATTTAGATTATTTTAAAGGCTCATAGGAATATCATCATTTGTTGTGGAAGTACCTGAAGTGAAAAATAAATTTAAAGGAAATGGGTATTACTTATGTTGTTTTGAATACACATATTAACTTGCATTATATAGTGGATATTTGTGTGTCATATTGGAACTGAACAAAATAAAGAGTATATGCCCACATTGGGATCAAGACTTGTAAAAATACCATGTTCTATGTTTCATTTAATTTTCTTTCTTGTATGTGGTATGAGTGTGATGGGAATGTGTAAAAAATACATAAATATTAATTTATATGGAGGTTAAAATAATAAAAATGTGGTAAAAGTTTATACTAAAATAACTCAGTAAAACTATTCTATAATGACTCACACCCTCTCAATGTGACTATATGATCCACTGAGATCTTCAATTGGTATTAGAGTACATACAATTTTCCTTTTATTGGATCAATATTTTTTCTCATAGTTTTTAACTACTTTACATGAAGTGAAAATTTGAGGAATTTATTAAGATTCCTAAGATGGAGAATATAAATACTATTCCTATTAATATCAACATGTAGGTTTCAACAAAAAACATGAAAAATATAAATAAAATAGAGGATAAGGAGTTTTGGAAGTTAACTTATAAGAAAAACAAGAAGAGGATTCATTACTACTTTAAGGGAATAAAAGTGTTAATTATACTAATAAATCCACTATGAATGATCCTATTGAAGAATATTGATCATGTTTTGAAGAGAATGAGTTAATTGAATCAATTTAATACCTTTACTTTAAAGTTAAGGATTATTCAAATAATATTCCTATTTAAATTTTCACTTATATATCTATATTTAAAGAAAAACTTCATGATTAAAAAACTTAGTTGTAACTAGAAGATGATTATATAGAGAATGAATTAGTTAAGAAGTTGTGTAAGTGAAACACTATTAGAAAAATTATTGAATCCAAGGAATAATATGTATTACTTTTTAATGAAAATTTTCTCTAGTTGAATATAAGCTACATGACATGAATTAACCAACCGATACCCCTCTTGAACAATGATAGGATGACTGTTCCACCCCAAGACCACCTATAATAGGCTAGAGGATAATGACGATTATTGAGTGGGTATGAAACTCAACATGGGAGGACTTATCCCAACACTTTTGTATGAAACAAACACCTCTATACATGTTATACCAATGTAGGAAAATAACTGAACAACAATAAGGTAAATAAATGTGTGCACCAAGCTCTAGAAAACCACCAGTGAGAAAAAATACATAAAGCATAATGTAATAGGGAAAAATATAGGACCACTATTATAGAGAACCATCCTGGGTTGAATCGAACTATCATTTGAGACATCACACCACATGGTTTGATGCATGTTCTTGATCACCACTATGGAATCTCGCCTTTTTATTATATAACTTTTCATTACATTTTACAAACAAAGGATCTTTAAAGTCTAGTGTCTTGGAAATCAGGAAAATAATACATGAAAATAACATAAAAA
The DNA here is from genome assembly GCA_963277665.1 of Viscum album. Classification (NCBI taxonomy): domain Eukaryota; kingdom Viridiplantae; phylum Streptophyta; class Magnoliopsida; order Santalales; family Viscaceae; genus Viscum; species Viscum album. The sequence continues at coordinate 153,184,093 of OY728138.1, forward strand.
ATTATTCTAAACCACTCATAAGGATTCATAATAGGTTCATACTACGTACAATTACTACATATCATATCCTAGAGACATACATCAAAGGAAAGGGTGAGCAGAAGGCTCAGTAAGGAAAACAAGTGAAACACTTGACATGTGATCTTGAGAAATATTAATAAGAAAATGATAAAAGTCATAAAGGAATGAGAAATGTAATAATAGGAATATCATAAAAAAAATAACTTGAATCATAACTTTAATATGTGGCTATAACATTTCATTTATACATTCATGAACATATCACCAAGGTTTATCCCTAAGGTGTCATAAAAATTACCAGGGTTATTCACCAAGGTATCGTGAAACTTGTCATCTATAGAGATTAATTATTTACCCAATGCATTGGAGAGATATCAGGTAACACCATTAATATGTATTTATTTTCATTTTATACACATAGATCATAATCAAACATTTCATAAATAACCGATAGAGAACAAAAGAAATGGGTCTCATTTCAAAATTGGGACGTTTTAAGAGTTCTTAAAAATTAGATCATTATGTCATTTATAACCCATGGAAAGGGAGTGAGGGTTATATGTATTTAAATTCTAGAATAAAATATATCATTTTTTTTGTATTTATGAACACCCATATAAATGAAATAGGTCTGGGTATTCACAAGATAATTTCTTGAGATAAAGAGAGAGAAATTTTGAGATGAAATTTCTACAGAATAACGACTATATAATGTGGTTTTAGAAAATATTGAAAAGAGAGGGGACAAGATTAAACCACTCAAAAATAACTCATTATATAGTAGGGGTGAAGAATAAAAAGAAATAAGATCATTGTATGGATATTTTAAGGAAATACCATATGAAACTAAAACTCGAAGGAAAAGAGAAGATGCAGTTTCTTTTACAAAAATTTTGGCAGCCTAATGTCATCACTTAAAAATTCAGAAAATAAATTGATGAGAGCAGAAAGGGTCTATAATAATTTTGAAATGAAATGAAAAGTAGTAAAGATATATAAGAACAAGCCCCCTCATAATAAAATGGCACTATAAGACATAACATAAAGGAAGTCATGACTTAAAAGAGGAGGGTGAAAGATTCCATTACCTTGAAGAGTAACTTAGAAAGCTTGAAGATCGGGACATTGGGAGGCTTGAGGAAACCTTGGGAGGACTCATCAGGAGGTAAGGATACCAGAACTTAGTTTATGAGTATTTTTAATGAAATGAATGAGTTAAATGACTTGGTATTTATAGGAAAAGTGAGGGAATAAATTATTAATTTCCAAGGGACACCTCATCGGCGGTATTTGCAAAATCATGGGCTTGAGCATGGTATTTTCCCATGGTATTGGAAAATTGGGACACCTCATAGAATATATCACTATTAATAAGTTTACCAGAAATCTTACATCATTAATACATCATTAATGATGTCATTAAACACCCAAAACTCAAAACTGTATTTTTACTATTCACTGAAAATTCAACTGTTTCAGAAAAATCCCAAAAATTCACCCTAACCTAATATCAATGATCTAAATTCAAAAATGAACTCCATTTTATGAAAATAATTTTCTAAATATTTTTAATTTAATTTTTAAATAAAATCATTATTTATTCCAAAAATACAACTTTAAAACTATAACTCATTTTGTAACACCTTAAAAAAGTAATCAAGTTCCCATAAAATTATCGTATAACCATAATACAATAAAGTAACAATTTATTATTACATTTTATGAAAATATATTTCCATTTTAAATTATTAAATTAATTATAAAATTGTAAATAAAATATTTATGACATAAAAAAATACCAAAACTTATACTATGATCATTTTTCACTTTTAATATTTTTAAATTGTATTTATACATTCATGGGTGAAGTTTCTATTTTTCGGCCAATTTACTATTCATTACTATTCATACGAGTTTTTTACTATTCATACTTTACTATTCACTAAAAATCAAGTTGATCTTATTAGAATCTAAATTTCTCACTGATCACAACTTTAGAAGACCATTTTTTTGAAAATCATTTCATATTATTAATTATTTAAAGAATACAAAAATATTTTAAAATACCCTTTTTTTTCTTAAATTCATCAATAATACACATCCTATATTTATCCGGATATTTGAAATTCACAAACTTTTCCATAATAAGAAATAAAAATTTTATTTATATAAAAGGATTACAAAAAGTATCTAAGGTCTCGTTACATAGACCCTTATAACACAAACATAGGACCTAAGTGTAAGGTGTGCTATGGTGATAGAATCTTGGGGTGGCTCAGACAACATTGACCAAGTGGTGATTTCTATCAGCTTGAACTTCTCCCTTAGGTGATTCTGTTCAAGATTCATATGTTGATGTTTGACTTGGGCTTGGTCCAGAGCAAAGCCCATTGATGCTACCTCCTTCCAAAGCTCCGATAGATGGGCTTCATATAGCCTGAGTCTACTGGATGAGGCCATTCAATCTTCTTTCTGTATTAATTAACCAAGATAACTGTATTTATAAAAACACAACGTTAATATTATAGTTTCTAATAGTCATATTGACCAATAGTCATATAATGGTCGAAAACCAACAGTCTCATTTTAATTATACCCACTTCATTAATTAAAGGATATAGTTTTGTTGAGTATAAAATAAAATAACACAAAAATTTAGGAAACAAATATAATCAAAAAGTTCAGTTCGTTACATTCTTCCCCCCTTAAGAAATTTTGTCCCTTAAATTTTATCTCGTACCCTATGATGAGAAAAGGTATGGGTACTTGTATCTCATAGACTCCTCCAGTTCCCACATGGATTCTTGACATTTGTGGTTCCTCCACAACACCTTAACAAGGTGGGTAGTCTTGTTGCATAGAACCTTGTCTCTATGATCCAAGATCTCCACCGACTACTCACCATAAGAGAGTTCATGTTCCAATTGTACCACCTCTGGATTTAGTACATGTGAAGGGTCAGGTATGTACTTCCTCAAGAGGGATACGTGGAAGACATCATGAACTTGTGCTATATTTGGTGGAAGTGCAAGCCGATAGGCCACTACTCCCACATGGTCAATGATTTCATAGGGTCCAATGTACCTAGGGCTGAGATTCCCCTTTTCCCAAACCTCATTACTCTCTTCCAAGGTGAAATCCGAAGAAAGACTTTGTCACCAACGTCAAACTCCAAGTCCCTTAGACAGTTGTCGACATAGCTCTTTTGTCGACTTTGAGCAGCCTTAATGTGTTGCTGGATGGCATGGACCTTTTCTGTCATCTCTTGCACAAGATCAGGCCCAATAATCTTTCTCTCACCAGCTTCATCCCAAGAAGTAGGAGTTCTACATCTCTTCCTATATAGAGATTTATAGGGTGCCATTTGAATGCTCGAGTGGAAGCTGTTGTTGTAAGAGAACTCAACTAAAGGGAGATGTTGATCCCATCCACCTTTAAATTACATTGAGCATGTTATCAGCATGTCCTCGAGTGTTTGAATAGTCCTTTTAGATTGGACATCAGTTTGGGGGTGATAGGCCGTACTAAAATTCAATTCAGTGCTCATAGATTATTGAAGACTTATCCAGAATTTTGATGTGAACCTTGGATCACGATTAGATAAGATAGAAAGTGGAACTCTATGTAGCCTTACCACTTCACGTAAATCTTGGAAAGTTTATCAATATAGAAATCTTCCCGAATGGAGATAAAACATGCATTCTTGGTGAGATGGTCCACAATAAACCATATCGCATTGTTTCCTTGGTAAGTTCTCGGGATACCAGTGACAAAGTCCATAGTGATATTTTCCCACTTCCATGCTGGTATGGGTAGTGGTTACAATACCCCTTTAGAAATTTGTCACTCCGCCTTCACTTGCTGACATACCAGGTACCTTGATGTGTAGTCAGCAATCTCCCTTTTCATATTATCCCACCAATAATGATCACGAAGGTCCCTATACATTTTCGTGCTAACATGATGTATAGAGAAAGTAGAGCTATGAGCTTCATCCATCATCTCCTTATTTATTTACAGAATACATGGAACACATAGTCTTGCACAAAATTTTAGTACACCTTCTTGATCAGTATTGAACTCAGGAAACTTCCCATCCTTCACATCCTCAAACTTCTTCTATAACAAAGGATCTTCTCTATGATCTTTCTTGATCTTCTCTAGTAATGACTATTGAAAAATCATTTGGTTTAGGTTTGATGATGTCCCTTCCCTTATAATTCCCATGTGTAGCTTTACTAGGTCATTGATCAAAGTATCTATTTGAATCCTCATCATGGAAAGAAAAACTGGGTCTTTCCTGCTTAATGCATCAGCGACTTTGTTTACTCTTCCAAGATGATAATTAATTGAACAATCATAGTCTTTAAGAAGTTCCAACCATCTCTTTTGTCTCATGTTCAATTCCTTTTGTGTGAAAATATACTTCAAACTTTGATGGTATGTGTATATATCACATTTCTCGGCATAAAGATAGTGCCTCCATATCTTCAGATCAAAAATGACTGCAGCCAGCTCCCGATCATGTGTAGGATAGTTCTTCTTATGAGTCTTCAACTATCGAGATGCATAACCAATGACCTTTTCATTTTTCATAAGGACACACCCAAACCCTTTCAAATATGCATCACTAAAAATAATGAATCCTTATCCACTTGAGGGAAGAGTTAACACGGGTGTAGAAACCAATCTCTTCTTTTTCTCTTGGAAACTTTCCTCACACTCCTTTGTCCAAATAAACTTGGCCCCATTTCGAGTCAACTTGGTTAATGAATTAGAAAGTCATGAAAAGTTTTTCACAAACCTCCTATAATATCCCACTAATTCAAGGAAACTACGAATATCAGTTATTGTTGTAGGATGAGGCCACTCCTCTAAAAATTTTGTCTTTGTAGGGTCAACTGTGATTCCTTCATTGGTAACAATTTAACCTAAGAAAGAAACTTGTTGTAACCATAATTCACATTTACTGGACTTTCCCAAAATCCTCTCCTTCTATAGAGTTTGAAAAATAACCCTTATATTATCCTCATGCTCCTCACAAATTTTAGAATATATAAGAATATCATCAATAAAAACTACCACAATGTTATCAAGGTTGTCCTTAAAGACTCTATTCATCAAATCCATAAAAATAGCAGGTGCATTAGTCAGTTCAAAAGGCATAACAACAAACTCATAATGCCCATATCTTGATCAGAAGGCAGTTTTTGGAATATCTTCTTTCTTCACCCTCAATTGATGATAACCATATTGAAGATCAATCTTAGAGAAGAATTGAGCCCCACAAAGTTGGTAAAATAAGTCATAAATTCTTGGAAGAGGGTATTTGTTATTTACTATGATCCCATTCAGTTCTCTATAATCATTGCATAGCCGCATCAATTCATCCTTCTTCACAAAGAGAACAAGTTCTTCCCAAAAAGACACCCTCAGTCGAATAAACCCCTTCTCCAAAATATCTTGGAGTTGTTTCTTTAATTCCCCCAGGTCTACATTTTCCATCCTATATGGGGTCTTTGATATCGGATGAGATCCAGGTATGAGTTCAATGTAGAACTCTACCTCTTTTTCTAGGGGAGGTCCAGGAAAATCCTCAAGAAATACATCAATGTATTCCTGGACGATGTGGACATTTTCTATCCCTAAACTCTCATTTCCTTCTTCTTATTCACCGATCAATTTCATAAAGAAGGATATAGGAGGTTCTTCTAGACAAAGATCAGGTTGAGATATCTCTCCTTGGAAGATAACTGTAGATTTTCCATTCAAGACTACTGATATTTTATTACTTCTGCATTTGATCTTAGCATTATACTTTGAGAGCCAGTCCATCCCTAGTATAATGTCGAATTCCAGCATGGTAATGACTACTAGATTTGCGATAATATTGTGCTCTCCAAAGTAAATACTAGAGTTTCTAAACACTGATGATTCTTGGATAATCCCACTAGGATTATTGACTGATAACTCTACTTTTAGAAATTCAGGGGTTGATTCTAAATTCTTTTCCAACTTGGTGGAAATAATGGAATGCGTAAAACTAGAATCAAACAAATTACTTGCTAGATTTGAGAGAACAACAAGAGTACCTGCTACCAAATCATTTGGAGATTTAACTTTATCTATCATGATAGAAAAATCACGACCTTGATTTCTTGCCCTTTGCTGAGGCTGATGGTAGTTCCCCTCCACTACCCTTGGATTTGGACAGTGATTGGAAAAGTGACCAAGTTTTCCACACTTAAATCACTGCACATCAGGTAGGTCCTGCACTATCTTCCCCTTGTCATTAGTGTTTGTAAGTTGAGGTTTCACCACACTACGAAAATTCCTCGCAATATGGACATATCTTCTACACTTGTAGCATTTCCCGCTCCCGAGCAGGCAGTTCCCCAAATGCTTCTTCCCACATTTATTACATGTGGGACATTGCACTTTCTTGCCTCCCCTTCCCTGATCAAAGGTCCTACCTAAGATGGGATCCATCAATATCTTTTGGTCATTTGATTTATGATACCACTGCGTCTAATCGAACTCCAATTCAACTTTCATTGCACTCCATACGATCTCCTCATAGCTGTCATAGTCTCGGTTGGCTAGATTCTTCCGCAGATGAGGTCTCAGTCCACCGAAGAATATATTAACCTTACCATTAGGATCCATGAAAAATCTTTAGATATAATGGGAAAGTATTGTAAAGTTTATCTTGTAGCTTCCCACATATTCATTCTCCTTCTGTTTCAGCTCGAGAAAATCCTTCTCCATTATTGTTCTCAGGGAACGAGGGACATACTTACTGAAGAAGATCCCTATGAACTCTTCCCACTCCATAGCTTCAACCTCCGCTATTTACCTCGTGTTTTTAATCAGTTCCCACCACTGATCAGCTTCTCCCTCTAAGTGATAGACAGCTAGGTTGACCTTCTCTTGCTCTGAACAACGGAGCATAGAAAAGATCTTCTTTATAGAGCTGACCCACTATTCATCAATAAATGGGTCGGTCGATCCACTGAAGGTTGGTGGTCATTGATGCATAAAGGACTCAACAAAATGTTGTTCCCTTTGCGGCGATATCGGTATCTTAGCTTGATTCAAGTTATTTACTATAACTTGAGTCAGTTGGTTCATCATTCTCATGAATGCTTCCATTCTGGCTTCCATCGGAGGGCCATCAGCACACAGTCCATTGCGGTCACCATTTGCATGGTTCCTCCTATTGTCCACCATTTCTAAAATAATAAAACCTTAGTGATAAACATATTTCATTTACAAATCTTTTAACAATAAATGATTTTATGTCTTAAAACTTATTTAAACAATTATATTTCTCTATAAATCCTTCATAATGATTCATAAAAAGCTTATGATTAACCAAACATATCCCTCAGGAGTGTCGTAACCAAGAGTGAAGCAAGGCCCATTGTCATGTACCAAGATACCCCAGGTCAATCCCTAAACTCCTTATCAGAGTTTTCACTCCTAGCTACCTCTGTTCCAGAGCTGTCTCTACCTGCTCGTATCCAGACAGGGATGTATTTTCTTGATAAACCACTTACTCAATACTCACCAAAATACCAGGAAGTTTTACTATATTTAAAATTTTATATAGGATTCTTCCTAAATTTTTCATATCCTAATTTCTATAAATAACTAAACTATCCTTTAATACCAACTATGGCATCCCACCTTTTTATTACATAACTTTTCATTACATCTTACAAACAGAGGATCTTTAAAGTATAGTGTCTTGGAAATCAAGAACATAATACATGAAAACAATATGAAACATTATTCTAAACCACTCTTAAGGATTCATCATAGGTTCATCCTATGTACAATTACTGCATCTCATATCCTGGAGACATAAATCAAAGGAAAGGGTGAGTATAAGGCTCAGTAAGGAAAACAAGTGAAATAGTTGACATGTGATCTTGAGCAATATTAATAAGAAAATGATAAAAGTCATAAAGGCATGAGAAATGGAAGAATAGGAATATCATAATAAAATTAACTTGAATCATAACTTGAATATGTGGATACAACATTTCATTTATACATTCATGAATATATCCCCAAGTTTTATCCCCAAGGTGTCATAAAAATTACCAAGGTTATTCACCATGGTATTGTGAAACTTGTCATCTCTAGAGATTAATTCTTTACCCAATGAATTGGAGAAATATCAGGGCACACAATTAATATGTATTTATTTTAATGTGATCCACATAGATCATAATTAAACATTTCATAAATAACCCAGAGAGAACAAAAGAAATGGGTTTTATTTCAAAATTGGGACGTTTTAAGAGTTCTTAAAAATAAGATCATTATGTCATTTATAACCCATGGAAAGGGAATGGGGGTTATATGTATGTAAATTAAAGAATAAAATATATTATTTTTGTGTATTTATGAACACCCATATAAATGAAATAGGTATGGGTATTCACAAGATAATTTCTTGAGAGAAAGAGAGAGAAATTTTGTGATGAAATTTCTACAGCATAACGACTATATAATGTGGTTTTAGAAAAAATTGAAAAGAGAGGGGACAAGATTCACCTACTAATAAATAACTCATTATACAGTAGAGGTACAAAATAAAAATAAATAAGATCATTGTATGGATATTTGAAGGAAATACCATATGAAAATGAAACTCAAAGGAAAAGAGAAGATGCGATTTCTTTTACAAAAATTTTGGCAGCCTAACGATGTCACTTAAAAATTATAAAAATAAATTGATGAGAGTGGAAAGGGTCTCTCATAATTTGGAAATGAAATGGACAGTAGTAAAGATATATAATAACAAGACCCCTCATAATAAAATGGATCTATAAGACATAACATAAAGGAAGTCATGACTTAAAAGAGGAGGGTGAAAGATTCCCTTACCTTGAAGAGTAACTTCGAAATATTGAAGGTTGAGACCTTGGGAGGCTTGAGGGAACCTTGGGAGGACTCCTTGGGAGGTAGAGAGACCATAAATTCGTTTAGGAAGATTTTGAAATGAAATTAATGAGGGAAATGTCTTGGTATTTCTAGGTAAATTGAGGGAATAAATTATTAATTTCCAAGGAACACCTCATCGATGGTATTTGAAAAACGATGGGCTTGACCATGGTATTTTCCCATGGTATTGGCCACTTGGGACACCTCATATCATATCTAACTATTCATAAGTCTACCAGAAATCTTACATCATTAATGATGTCATTAAACACCCGAAACTCAAAACTGTATTTTTACTATTCATCGAAAATTCAACTGTTTCAGAAAAATCCCAAAAATTCACCATAACCTAATATCGATGCTCTAAATTCAAAAATGAACTCCATTTTATGAAAATAATTTTCTAAATATTTTTAATTTAATTTTTAAATAAAATCATTATTTATTCCAAAAATAAAACTTTAAAACTATAACTCATTTTGTAACACCTTAAAAAAGTAATCAAGGTCCCATAAAATTATAGTATAACCATAATAAAATAAATTAACAATTTATGATTACATTTTATGAAAATATATTTCCATTTTAAATTATTAAATTAATTATAAAATTGTAAATAAAATATTTATGACATAAAAAAATACCAAAACTTATACTATGATCGTTTTTTCACTTTTAGGATGTTTAAATTCTATTTATACATTAATGGGTGAAGTTTATATTTTTTTTTGGAAAATTTACTATTCATATGGGTATGTTACTATTCATACTTTACTATTCACTAAAAATCAAGTTGATCTTATTAGGATCTAAATTTCTCAATGATCACAACTGTAGAAGACCAGTTTTTTGAAAATTATTTCACATTATTAATTATTTAAAGAATACAAAAATATTTTAAAATACCCATTTTTTTCATAAATTCATCAATAATACACATCCTATATTTATCCAGATATTTTAAATTCACAAAATTTTCCACAATAAGAAATAACAATTTTATTTATATAAAAGGACTACAAAAAGTAGCTAAGGTCTCGTTACATAGCCCCTTATAACACCAGCATAGGACCTAAGTGTAAGGTGTGCTATGGTGATTGAATCTTGGGGTGGCTTGGACAGCATTTCTCAAGTGGTGATTTCTATCAGCTTGAACTTCTCCCTTATGCGATTTCATTCAAGATTCATTTGTTGAAGTTAGGATTGGGCATGGTCCAGAGCAAAGCCCAGTGATGCCACCTACTTGCCAAGCTCCAACATATGGGCTTCATATGGCCCGAGTCTACTGGATGAGGCCATTCAATATTCTTTCTATATTAATTAACCAAGATAAATATATTTATAAAAACACAACATTAATATTATAGTTTCCAATGGTTATATTGACCAATGGTCATATAACGGTCGAAACCCAATAGTATCATTTTAATTATACCCACTTCATTAATTAAAGGATATAGTTTTGTTGAGTATAAAATAATATAACACAAAAATTTAGGAAAAAAATATAATTAAAAAGTTCGGGTCATTACAACCACGAGCTAGTGATAAGAACTGGGGCATCATAGATAACCATTTGGGAATAATTTCAACTTTGAAAATCTGACATGACCCATCCATGAATTGGACAACCACATCAACCAATAAATAAAATAAAACATATATAAACAAATATAAATATCTAATTAGAGTAAGCACGACAATGACTAATAACGGATAACATAAGCACCACCAAATTACAATTTATAAATAAGACACATACATATGATACATCCATAGTCAAAAGCTCAAAATAGGGATAAAGACCAAAAGGTCAATACATAAAATCCAAAAAACCCAAAACCCAAAAATGCCCCATAAGATTTAAACTCCATGAGTCCATGACTCCACTATAATAAAACCACCACAAACATTGATAATCAAGAACGGCCATAGAAATGAAATATTCCCTTGACCTTACCAATGTCTTACAAAACAGGGCCTCCATACACCCAAAGGTATATTCTGGGTGTGAGGAACAAAGCCCAATAAGATACCACTATAAATATATATAAGGCCTTTACCCATGAAAACCATTATGTCTTGTTTGAAAACTCATTCTCAAAACCAAGTTCACTTTTTAAAATAAATTTCACTTTAAAACAACACTTTATAAACCCCTTTGGTTTTTCTCAAATAAACCCTATTTTTGGAACACAGAAAACAAGACTTAAATAAATAAATGAATCCATATAGCATAAACATCCTTAACACACCCAAACATGGAATAAAAATGGGAATAAACATAAAAATAATTATATAACCATATAATGGAAATGGAATAAACATAAGATATTATAACCAAACAAGGAACTAGAATCATGAATAAATCATATAAATACCAATTGGGCACAAGTATTATGAACCATGGGATCTAACCAATAGAATCTAGTGTGAATTAGTTTAGGAAAATATTTTTTCTAGTCATCTATGCAAGGTATATGATGTTTGGAATCTATCTCAGTCTTCCCTAAGCCCAAAAATACTTTCATGGGAACTATCAGTCCACATGGACACATTTTGGAATCTCACTCAGCCTTCCACCAAAATGTTCCCTCAGTTTATTGGGTAACAATCCCTAACTAGTCCAAGATATAAGACAAGGTTCCACTTGTTTAAGTTGTACACACACAGACACACCCAATGTCTCCCATGTTCTATACAATTCCAAAAACATTATCATCAACAAGTTCCAATCACATAATCCATTTAAAATCCAAATTTATAAACCTTAAATTCCTATAAAAAGTCAATCATTTAACACCATGCATGAACTATTTAAAAACTATTTCAATAACCCATTTGAAATCATAAAACCTCATTGATCTATTTTAACAAACACATAGAGTGCATTAAATCCAAATCCCTTTGAAAATACACTTTAAACCATAAAATTGAAAACCCACTCCAAGAGTCACAACATTCATAGATAAAACCTCAATAATAACACAATATATGGGAAATTTAATAAATAAAAACTATGGGAAACCAAGAATCTATGGAAATATATAGAAAAGTTCCCTGAAATAGATACACTGACCATAAATAGAACACAAACATGCCACCTTATCAAAATATTATTTGAATAAAAGGAGAAAAGTACTCACTTGACTAAAATACAAAGAAACAGTGCAAAACCCCCATGAAAAACCCTAGGTTCATCCAAATCACAAGTTAGGGTTTCCACTTTCCATGGAAATGGAGGAACAAGGTGATGGGGGGAAAAGGATGATGAAATCATGAATAAATCAAGATTACCTAAATATAGATCACAAAATATCTAAATATAATCCACCAAAATGAAGGGGGGAAGAAGCTCCAAGGCATGGGGTAGAGACTACACACAATGGGAGAGATAAATTTGGATAAAGGGAGATAAATAGACAAGTCAAAAAAATAGACATTTCCCAAAAATTTAATGAGACAGACAACCCGCATGAATTGGCCACTCATTTAGGAAAACCATGAAACAATAATGTGAGAGCCACTATCTTCCCAAAATAAGGCTACATAGTTTCTGAAAACACCTGCATAGTAATAAAAAATATTCTTAAGCTGTGAAAAACCCCACTTTACCCTAAAAACTACTCTCATACAGTTATCCACACAATTTTCTTTAACCATGTGCTACCCATATGATAGGGCCCATTTTCTAAAAAATCAATACCTTCTCCCACCAAATCATTAAAAATTCAAGAAAAAATAAACAAATAAACAAATATTAAAATAATTAATATGAGTGAACCATCAGGAATCACAATTCTCCCCACCATGTCACTTTATTCCCCTATAAAGCACTCAAGGTTTTTAGAAAGAAAAAAATTAATGCCACTGATCCCTCACCAAAAATTATTGCTCCAAAGTCTCATGTACATCTCTACCATGATTCTAGATCTCAAAAAAAAATGAGATTTAATTATTATGAATCAACTTATTCTAAAAATCTAGGATATAAACAGGATGTTCCACCAAGGTGCTTTCAATATCCAATTCGAAATCTTCCCACTCTATCACATGAGATGGGTCTGGATAGAAATTTTTCAAATAGGACATGTGGAGCACATCATGGATCGAGGTAATCCATGTATGAAAGTATAAAAAATAATTTAACTTCCCAAGATTCTTCATAATATGAAATGAACCAATATAATACGATAAAAAACTTACCATAATTTCCCAAGTATTGATGTCCCAATTGAATGGATACCCAAATAAACACCTAATCACAAAATTCCAACTCCAGTGGGTGATAAGGAAGATCTAAATATGAATCATAGCGAGTCTTTCATGACTCGTCCCAATGGGTCCAGATCCATGACTATCCCATGGCTGCCACCAATAGGCCAAGGGCTAATGACCAACTCTGAGTAGGCATATCACACACAAGGGAGACCTTAGCCTAATGTAACTGCACATAGACACACACACATATCTAGGACCAAACAATGATGAAATGTAAAACAAAAAATAACCATACATGAATACATATAAAATCCCACTATCATAGTATGACAACAAGTACTGGAAAGAAAGGGGACAAATACAAGTCCACCTAAAGAAACTAAAAAAGTACAACCCTTAAAGTATGAGTGAAATTATATCAATGTAACAAACAGAACAAACCTCAGTCTATTTGGACCACTAATATCTTATTAATTTTTGTCCCTCTAGGAATCCATCAAAAGGTTAGTCATTTTTATAAGACGTGACATGTGTGGGAAAATCCCATGAAAGGGTGAGTATAACAATACCTAGTAGGATACCCCAAAATCACTAAGAATATAACATCAAGAATATTAGTCATCTCATCACAGGAATATGGCAATGAAATATATAATAAGAATATCTAGATATACTCATAATATATACACAATCTAAAGTTAATATCACAACTATACTACCAACCTAGGATTCTTTCTCGAAGGTTTTATATAACACTCATCCATAAGAATACACACCATGAGTAAGATAACACTAATAACATCCATATGAGATGTCATGCTCATTGGGTTTCTCCATAAGAAGTAAAAAATAAATGTATGAAGAGAACAATACATATATGGGGATCACACCCAATCCCATGACGTATACCAAAAACCCAATATGGATTAACCCTCTAAGTAGGGGATTGGTGCTCACGTAGTGTTGGTTAGGATATTACCAAGAACCCCACTTAGGTAAATGGAAATGATAGAGGATCTCACCCTGGGCCTCATGGATGGATTCTAATGACTTTATCCAAGACTGAAGTTCCTTAGAGTATATCACCATCCTATGGATTGGATGTGATTCCATAATAACCCTCAGGGAAAGGATCAAGGGAAAATAACCTAACAAAAAATTTCCAAGTTAAATAGGACAAGTGATCCAATAATCATTTAGATAAGTAAAGAGTGTGTCCATATAGAAATGGGTCTGCCTATATACCACATCCCATTCCCATGTATGGGTCTGTGTCTATGTCCGAGTACATGACATGTGGCCCACCACACATAGCATGTGGGGCCAAACGGTCTCCTGGGAATGTACTCCAGTATATGCTAATCTATTTTATAGGATTTACACAACGTGTGTAATGGACCACATAAAATGTAATTCCACTGACTCTCCTAGGAATGTAAAACTTATACACACCGAGCTGGTTGGCAAGGGTCACCCAACATGTGGTAGGGACCACATAACGTGTGGTCTTTATCTCTATGCATAAACCCTAGCTGCTGATCAGGGGGTCCCACATGGCGTATAATTATAGATTTCATGATGTGTAACATAATATTTAACATAATAACATATCTTCTTCATGTATTTCCATCCACGCCATCACCATCACACGTATCACCAGAAAACACGAATCTGAGGTCGGTCGACCCTTGCTATCACCGATCTCCAAGTTCCGACCTTCTAATCCATTAAAAAAGAAATAATCATTAGTCTTAATCACTATTTAATGCCCTTCATGAACTAGGGGTCTCAAATCTATCCCCAATCCTTCATCACCATCATTGAAACATGATCCCATTGTCGATATGAACTCTGATATGTGATATTAATCTATTACACTAAGAAATGGGTGAACAATAATTTTTTATCTGGTATTTGTTGAACCATTGGCCAAAAAAAAACACCAGATATGAAATAATGAAGAACAGTTAGATAAAACAAAGAAAAAAATAGAGGAATGAACTTCAATTGTGTTCGGGTTGGCCTTGATTCATTACTGTTTAAACGAATAATAAAGATCCAAAAAAATAAATACTTTCTCCCAAATCCTCTGCAAATAAACCTGTACCTGCAATATAATCAATCTTAAAATAAATCCATTAGTTTATTGATTAATGTTAATAATAGGATAATAAAACATGGATAAATACACTTAAAAAATGTCCTACCTTGAGTTGGATTGATCAATAAGGAATAATGATTCTGTATTGTTGTTATTGGTGAGATCCTTGAGTTTTTCTGCACACCAATCATCTATCCACGATCCAGTGGTTGTTCACTTGAGAATGATCCTCCAATTGTATCTCAAAAATTTCTAGGGTTACATGGTTAACCATAGGATTTTTCTATATTAGTTTATTTATAGTCCTCACCTGGTCATGGAAATATAATTAAATAAATTATTTTAATTTACATAATTTATTTAAACATTTGACCATGACCGAGCCCAACCCAATCATTTGATACACTTGATGGTTATGTTTCACCTAGGGTAAAACCCATTCTCTAAACTCAATGGTGACCTCATATTTCTAATTCAAGCATTTTTAAGAGTTATTCTACTTTTTTAGAAATAATGACATGAATGCATTTAATATATTTAAAAAATTACTTCCGGGATCACCTAGTCTCAGAATATCACACCGTCTCAGCTCCTAGCTCCAAAAATAATCCATATAATATTATAAATAAATACATAGAAGAAAAATATTCATTACATTCTCAACACCTTAGGGATTTACATCTTAGAAATCCAAAAAAAAGGCTACACAAAGAGATGTGGGTACTGAGCATGAACCTAGGTCCCCCACTCCTAGGAACTCTCTTGAAGATTCTCGTGCTGCCACCAAACATGCCCTAAATGAATAACTCACTCACATATGATCTTATCCTACTGATACTAAATATCTATTGGGTGCTCTACAAAATTAGCTCCATCCTAGATGTCCATCTCACCACAGTCGATAACATGCGATGGTTTGTACATGTACCCCCTTATCTTTGACACATGGAAGGTGTTGTGTACTTGGTTTAAAAATAGTGTTATAGTTAAGTGGTACACTACCTTTCCAACTCTATATAGTATCTATAAAGGGCCAATGAATCTATATGATAACTTTCCAAAATGGAAAAATCTCTGCAACCCATGTAAATCTGAGACCCACATGAACACATGGTCTCCCACCCAAAACTCCAAAGGACTCCATCATTGGTATATATAGAACTTATGACAGTTCTGTGTAGTCTTCATCTAATTCTGGATGATCTGCACCTTCTTTGTCATGGATAACACCAACTCCAGGGCCATAATTGCTGACTCTCCTAAGTCGGTCCAACACAGCGACGACCTACAGGGTCACCCATACAAGGCCCTGAATGGTTCCATATCGATGGTGGAATGGTATATTGTTCTAAAGAAAACTTAACCAAGTGAATGTGATATTCCAAACTATGTACAAAATCCAATATGAAAGATCACAACATGACCTCCAAGACTTTAATGGTCCACTCATTCTGACCATCATTCTGGGGGTGAAACACTATGATGAAATGAAATTGATTCCCAAAGGCATCCTAAAACCCTTTCCATAATCATAATGTTAAGAGAGCATCACAATATAAAATGATCATCATAGGAAATCCATGGATCTAGAAAATATTCTACACATATAGGCTTCCCAAGCTCTCTACTAAACACTACTCTCAAATAGATAAGAAGTGGGCCAACATGGTCAATCAGTCTATGATCACCCAGATGGTATCGTGTACCCTGGACGTACATGGTAACCCTGTCACGAATTCTATCGATATACCATCCCACTCCCACTCTGAAACCTCAAGGGGTTGATCTAAAACTGTTAGAACCTGGTGCTTAGTCTTCAGTTAATGAAAAGTAATCCATCAAGAGAAAAATGACACAACTTCCCTCTTCATCCCTAGACACCCGCCATATGTCCTGGAACATCTTCATCACACCCAGATGTACCTCTAAAAGTAAAGTATGAAACTCCCTCATAACCTCCTATCTCATCACAACTGGCACTATCATCTATACTTTGAAAAGAACGATATTCTCTCCACCTTTAGAAAATCCATCAGGAGAATGTCCAGTGGATATCTGAGTATGTTGGGTCTCACAGTCAGTATCCCCATGTTGTGCCTCCCCGAATCATATAAAGGAAGAGGGGTAACAACCATTGACTGAAGGTAAGCTACTCCACCCCCATCCATAGAGGATAACTATAATGAGGCCAGCTTCTTTGATGCTTCTCTCAGTATCTATGAACAAGATCTCATTATGAGAGCATATTATACCATATTAACCTTCCCCAGAGTATAGATAATCTCAAATTCATACTTATGGAGGAACTATAGACATTTCCTATGTCTCAAGTTAAGATCCTTCTGAGAGAAGATATAATTGAGACTCTTGTGGTCAGAATAGATGATAAATCACTCACCCATAAGGTAGTGTCTCGACATATTAAGTGCAAATACTACTAATGCTAGCTCAAGATAACGAGTTACATAGTTCTTATCATGTGGTCTCAATGAACCATAGAAAATCATCAAAATCCTCTACATCAGAACACAACCAAGGTTAGTATCTGATGCATCATATAATACTATGTAATCAACACCCCCATCTGGAAATCTCAATATGGGAGTGCTCATCAATCTCTACCTCAACTCCTGGAAATCCTATTGAAACATTTCCATCCACATGAAAGGTTTCCCCTTCGGGTTAGAGATATTAAGGGAGATGATATCCTAGATAAATTAGGTATACATATATAATAATAGCCTGCTAACCAAAGGAATATCTATATTTCCACCACACTTTTGGGAAGCTCATAAGATAACACCACCTCAAACTTTACTAGGTCCATTGTCACCCCATCTACTAAGATAACATGTCCTAGAAAGTGGACCTCTTGAATCTAGAACTGGCATTTCACGAGTTTCCCATAAAGCTGGTGATCCCAGAGTACATACAGGACCATCATCAAGTGTCTCACATGCTCCTACTTAGAAATAGAGTATACTAGGATATCATTGATGAAGACTAACACAAAACCATCTTAGAAAGGATGAAATATCCAATTCATGAGCCTCATGAACACTGATGGGGCGTTCTTCACACTGAATGACAACACCACATACTCATTGTGACCATAATGACATTGGAAATCCATATTCAGTATATCCTCATCCCATACTTGAAACTGGTGATAGCTGTATCCAAGGTCAATATTTGAGAACCACCACACCCCTATCAACTGATAATTAAGGTCATCAATCCTTGGTAGTGGATACTTTTTCTTTATGGTCACCTAGTTTAGGTGATGATAATTCACACACAACCTCAATCTCCCATTTAACTTCTTGAAAAAAATTTTGGACAACCCAAGGTGAAACACTAGGTCTAAAAAATCCCTTTCTCTGAAATTCCTCCAACTAAACCCTCAACTCATGAAGCTCCATGGGAGCCATAAGATATGTTGGAATAGATATTAGGGTCATCTCAGGGTGTAGATAAATGTTAAATTCTATATATTAGTGGGGGAGGTAATCCTAAAATTTACTTGGTAAATATATCCTCATACTCTTCCACCATTATAAGAAACTAAAAACTCATAGATTCTACTACACCAAGGGTCATTCTAACCAACTGGTGTATAATCAGCTTCACCTTACTATGCATGACCCCATCCCACTCCATATTGGTTTCCTTTTCACCCATAAAGGAATACCCTATCCCATAACTATGGACACACCACATCCTCCATCTGAAATAGTCTATATAGGCATGAACTATGGATAACCAGTCCATTCCTTTGATAATTTCATAAGTCCTCATTATTTCTGCAAATAAGAACCAAAACAAACTCTCAAATTCAAGAGTTAGTTCACACCATCGATAGAAGTGTGTGATCACTGAGTCGCCTCTAATAGAAGTCTCCAAGTGTAAGGTCTGAGCTAAAATCTCAACCAGAATCTCTATTTTTCGAACCAGATAAGTGGAAAGAAAGAAATGAATCACACCTATGTCTATTAGTAATAAAAATAAGGTATAAAATAAACATATCTTACCTCACATAATCCTTGGAGTCTCTGGGTCATAATCCTTGACCACCTATAGCTACCCTCGCCTCTATCCCCCAGCTCCCTAAGCCTAACATGGACCATCTGGGGGTGGTAGTGAATAAAAGTCATAACATATAACACCTCCAGCTCCCCCAGCTCCTTTACCACATCTTCCACCCTGTGGGCCTACCTACTCCTTCTTATAACTTTTATTAGGTAGCCCTTCCATTATCTCTCAATATACCATGTATCAGGTCGAGAAATATTGTGCAAGATGTCCCCGACCATCATATGAGTTGTACCAACTCTACCTAGGTTTTCTTGATCCATAATGTGATCCTTGAACTATAGAAACTCTCTTTTGGGACTACCACCTGAAAAATCTCACACTTCTATGTCCTTGTGTCTATCATCGACTCCTTTCCACTGAAGTCTCAACTCCTGTGTTCCCACTACCATCACTAACTATCTACATCAACTTAGTCAAGAAACTCTTGACTACCAATGCACTCTCTAGAACCACAACATTGGTAGAAATTAATAGAGGTATCACACTGACTCAAATGTCTCTATGTATTCCTCTCCTAAAGGTTAGACCCCAAAAGAACTGATCATGAACCATGTTTTGTGAGTATTGTGAGAGGTTATTGAACCATGATAAATACCCATACATAGTCATATCTACCCTGATAAAGCTATATAAGATCTTGGATGTGAAAAAACCTCAACATAGTTGGAGAAAACCCCTATTTGAAAAGAATCTATAACTCTGACCATGTAAGAGTCGCCTCATCATATGAATGGGTCACTAATCCCCACCATCATCTCATAGATCCACGAGGAAGGCTCGCTTATAGGACAACCATATAGTCCACAGGTGTCCTGACAAGTTTAAAGACTCACATCACTACCTCAAGCCAATATTTAGTGGTCTATGGGTATGGATTTCCCCTGAACCTAAGGGATTGATGACTCTGAAACTCATGAAGTATGCTCAACCTTCACACCTCATCTATTGGTACTACTGGTTCCATATTCCACTTAAAAGGTGGTGGTAAGACTAGTGCACCACCTAGAGGCAACACCTCATGAAAAGATCCCTTTATCGAAGCCTCATCTCTAAGGGGATCATCCTCATGATCCTATTACTAAAACATTGCTAGAAAATTTCATGGAGGAATCTTGAAATAGACAAGATGTACCAAGGTTAATGAGTATATCTGGAGAGATGACTCAAGAAGTAAATGAAAACCAAGACCCATTTTTATATGATGTATGTACCAATTCCCCCCCCCCACAGCTAATGTATACTTGTACTGAGTAAACAATCAAGTGATCAGAGTCCTGGTTAATGGATACTTCAGTCATCGCACCAACACCAGAGTCCCTGTCCTATGAGCTGAACTAGAAACACTTAACATAGTTTCCATAAAACTCAAACCAATCTCACAGACTCCATTCCTATGGTAGAACCAACTGCTATGATACCACTCTATCATGAATCATCCCGATAGAGTCTAGGCCATGAATACCCCAAGGCCACCTCCAATAGTAAAGGGATGGAAACCAACACCAAGTGAGAATATACCACACATGGAGGCCTTAACCTAATGTACCTGCACACACACATCTCCAATCCCATAAAATAATGGAATTCAAAATAACCAATTACCATTAATGGATACATCTAAAATCCAAATATCAGAGTACAAAAACGAGTACTTGAAAGCAAGGGGCCAAATACAATACCGCCTAAAGAAAATGAAATAAATTATAACCTATGAAGTGGGAGTGAACTGTTGTCAATATGATCACCATAACATAACTCATCCTGTCTGTCTCACTAAGAACCACCAGGTCCTGTTCCCTCTAGGACTCTGTCAAAAGGCCAATAATCTACATAAGACACAACACATGAAGGAAAATCTGATGCATGGGTGAGTATAACAATACTAAGAGGGACACCCCAAAATCACTAATCATATAGTGTAAAGAATAATAGCCAACTCATCACAGATATATTTCAATGAAATATATAAAAAGATCATCTAGATATAATCATAATAGACACATAGTCTCACGATAAGATCATAACCATATTGCATTCCTAGGATTCCTACTTGAAGGTTCTATATAACACTGTTATGGGAGAACACACTCCATAAGTCATATAATACTGATGGAATACACTTTGATATGTCATGTTCATCAGGTCTCACTACAAGAAGTACATACTAAAAGTATGAAGATAATGATACATAGATGGGAATAAAACCCAAGGACATGGGGTATACCAATAAACCAATCTGGATTAACCCGCTAAGTAGGGGATTGACACCCACATAGTGTTGGTCAAAACGATACTGAGAACCCCACCTAGGTAAATGATGACGATGGAGGATCTCAATCTAAACCTCATAAAGGGATTCCGATGAATTTGTATAAGACTAATGTTCCTTGGAGGGGATCACCATCCTATGTACTAGATATGATTCCATAACAACCCTCAGGGAAATGATCAAGGGAACATACCCTAACAAAACTTTTCCAAGATGATGAGGATAATGGATCCAAAAATTATTTGGATAAGTACACAAAGTTTATTAGAAGTACACGACATGTCCCTCCAGAATTGGGTCTACCTATTTACCACAACTCATTCCTTTTTTTGTGTCCACATCTATGTAAATAGTGTGTGGCCCACCACACATGGTGTGTGGGTCCACACAATCTCCTGGGTATGTACTTCAGTATACACTGATCTGTTCTCCAGGGTGTAAACAACATGTGTCATGGCCCAGACAGTGTGTAACACCACCCAGACTCCTGGGTGTGTACACCCTACACACACCAAGTTAGTCGATAAGGGTCACACAACATATGGTAGGGACTACACAACATGTGATATTTATCTCTTCATGTAAACCCCAATCACCACTCAAGGGGTTCCTACATGGTTTTTAATTCTAGATTACATGCTATGTAACCCAAGATTTCACATAATCCATGATATGATTCACGTGTTATCATCCACATCACATCCACCACATGTCTCATTGAAAAACACGAATTTGAGGTTGGTGAACACTTTTTGTCACCGATTAGTGAGTTCTGGACTTCGAATTCATTCGAAAAATGGTTTTCATTGGTCCTCATCGCTGTTACACACCCTGATTGAATTGGGGGTCTCAAATCTATCCCTAATCCATCATTACCATAATTGCATCTCGATCTCATCATCGATATGAAACTGAATCTACAATATCAATCTATTTTTCCAAGAAATGGGTGTGCAATGAATTTTTATCCAGTATTTATCGAACCGCCAAAAACAACGAATGCCAGAGATGAACAAATGAAGGATGGTGGGAGAAAAACAAGAAAACAAAATAGAGGAATAAAAATTTGCTATATTTGGGTTGTCCTTGACTCATTTTCATTATAATGATGAAAGAAAATCTAAAAAATAATAATTTCTCCCAAATTCCCCAAAAATACACCCGTACCTGCAATACGATCGATCCACAAATCTATCCATTAGTCGATTGATTCAAATTCATCATAGAATAAGAAAATGGGGATAAATTCAAATAAAATTAAAAATCTACCTTGAGTTGGACTGATCTCTAATGAAGAACTAATCTTTATTATTATTATTGGTGAGATCCTCAAGTTCTGCTATACACCAATTGATGATTCACGATCTGGTGGTTGTTCATCTGATAACGATCCTCCAAAACTCTCTCACAAATATATAGGGTTATATAAATAACCTTGGGATTTTTCAATAGACACATATTTATATACCTCACCAGGTCATGGAAATTTAATTAAATAAATTATTTCAATTTAATTAATTTATTTAAATATTCTCCCATGACCGGGCCCAACCCTAACATATAATGAACTCCAAGTTTATGTCATGCCTAGGGTAAAACCCACATTTTTAACTCAATAGTGGCCTCATATTTCTAATAATAGCCCCCATTTAAGAGTTATTCCACTTTTTTCAAGAAAACTACCTATGAGTGCAATTAATATAGTTAATATATTTCAAAATAATTCTAGGATCACTAGGCCTCAAAATATAATTCTATCTCAACACCTAGATTTTAAAATAATCTATATAATATTATACAACAATATATGGAAAAGTCAAAGTAATTAAAGACTCTGAACTATTTCTAACCACTTTATGATTAACTATAGTTTATCCATAATCTCCTGGAAGATACTTGGTCCTAATAAGTATTTCTTACCAGCTTAACCCACTACGATAGGGACTGGCATGATTTCCCATACTATTCCTCAAAAGGTCTATCTTGATTGAGGCTTGAAAAATATTTTTTTATGAAATTTAAATCAATGAAACATACCTTTCCCATAAACCCCTTCATTCAAGCACATATGCACGAAACATATCCTCAAGAATCTGGATGGCCCTCTCAGTCTGTCCATTCATCTACGGATTATAATATATGATCAAATTCAATAAGGTTCCCATAGATTAATATAGAATCTTCCAAAACTAAGAACTAAAATGGGTATACTGGTCAGAAACTATCTTTGAAGGCACCCCATGAAGCATAATGATATCTCAGACATATAAGTTCCAGGTCTCCTCTACCTTCGTCGATTCCATAATGGAAAGAATATGGGATGAATTAGTTAACAAATATATAATCAACCAAATAACATACTTTACACTATTAATATGAGTTACACCAATCATAAATTCCATGGATACCTCATCCCACTTCCATACTGAAATGAGAAGAGGCTGAAGAAACCAAGATGGCCTCTGATGCCCAGCTTTGATCCTATATCAGGTAAAACATTATGCTATAAAATATGATATCGAACATATCATCTAAGGAAACCAGTACCCACTCCTCAGATTATAAAATATCTTGGTATCCCCTAAGTGAATAAACCAACTAAAATAATTCCCCTCATGAATCACCTCCTACCTTATGGTCAAAGGAACCACTGAACGGTTCATGAGGAAGAGAGTACCATCAAGAGAATGAGACCAATCACCTCAGGTATCCTCACCATTAAAAACTATACTAATATAATGGAAGTTGGGGTTAGATTCATTCTCACTCAAAACCTAATCAATAAAAGAGTGTGTGAAATAAACACTAGTCAATGAAACCTTCTCTCCACCTCCCTACATCTCCATACTCAAATAAGTAAAAAACCCATAAAACTCCACTCATCCACTAATTTTTTAACCACTTGGATCAATAACTTTCTTCTCAAGTAATTGGTGACTACATTACCCTTCATAGGGGTATAAGTGATATCAAAATCAATGGTCAAAATATACTCCTACCAATGTCTCTATCTAAGGTTCAACTCCCTCTAGGTGAATATGTACTTCGAGTTCTTATGATTCAAGTAAAAAATAAACCTTTTCCTAAATAGTAAATGGTTCTAAGTATTCAACACATGTATAATAATAACAAAATCTACATAACGAGTGGGGTAAATCCTATCATGTGTGAATATCTAATGAGATACATATGCCACTACATGATCATCCTGCATCAATACACACCCCAACCCCAAACCCGAGGCATCACATTACACTATATATCACTTATAAAGACCAAGAAGAATCAAAATTGTAGATAATTTCAAAAGAACCTACATCTCCTTAAAAGAATGAAAAAAATTCTCACTCGGCTCCAACATCACCCCTTTTCGAGTCAACATTTCCAAGAAAGAAACAATCTTACATAAGTCCCAAACAAAACACTTGTAATATCTGGACAATCCAAAAATGTTCCTGATCTCAAACATGTTTTTGGTATACTACCAAGACATAAATTCTCATATCTTCTTGGGATATAATAAAATTAATTTCTTATAAATAATATGGCTTTGAAAAATTACCCTACAGATCCAGAATTTACATTTAGATAGCTTAGAATATAGGTGGTACTCCTTTAAGATTCCAAAAACAACACTTAGATGACCTCCTCTATCTTGGAATACATCAATATGTCATCAATAAACATTACTAAAAGGTATTCCAAAAATTGATGAAATATTTGGTTTATCAAATCCATAAATACTATAGGATTATTAGAAAGTCCAAAAAAAAAATCACATGACTGACTCCTGAAGGCATTCTTGGGAATATCCTCTTCTTGGATCCTCAACTAATGGAATCCCAACATTAGATCGATTTTTAAAAACCACCAGGCTCACCCAAGTTGACCAAAAAGATAAAAAATACAAGGAAATGGGTATTTTTTCTTAATATTCACTTGGTTTAACTTACAATAGTCTATGAAAATCTGGGTACTCGAATATTCTTTCTTTACAAATAGAATTGGAGTCACCCATGGAGACACACTAGGATGAATAAAACCCTTTATTTAAAGATCCTCCAACACAACCTTTAACTCAATCAACTTAGTAGGAGCTATTTGATATGGTGACAAATAGATGAGGATCATCCCTGGGAGTATATCGATAGTAAAATTGACCTCTAAATGGGGTTGTAACCTAGAAAAATCACCTAGAAACTCCCTAGGGTATTGATCCACAACCAATAGAATATGACCATATAAACCCAACTCCACAAACTCAAAGAAAAACATGAATAACTTACATGAAATAGATCTCACATCTGGAGTAACAGGTCCTGCCCTCCCTGACCCCAAATCCCAATCACCCTGGAAGAAATGAGTGATCCCATAAAGAGATAGAAACTAGAACCATTGGTGATAATATTTAATCTATGATTTGAAATTGTTAATCTAGTCTACACTGATGATGATATAAAAAAGGTACAGGTCTAGAATGAAGAGGTCCCACACAACTTCTACATCAACTATTAAAACATGACATTCCCAGAATTTAAAACTTTTCCCCTTCTTCCATCCCAATGGGGTAAGTATATCCATAAAAAATGGAGTTAACTTTTATCACATACCCAAAGCATACCAAAACATAAATTATATAAATAAATGAGAAGCACCCATATCAAACAAGGATAAATCCATATAATAAGAAATAAACACCATACCTATCATGGTGGATGACCTAGATTCAGAGTCCATAGGTGTTGTATCTGATTCATAGAGGTGTCATGAATCAGGACCTCCATAATACTTCTTATCTATCTAATAATCCCCTCTATATTGGGGGAGAGATCCCACACCCTTAGAATCATCTTATCACATATTAAAACCCTTTGAGAAAAAAATAACCAACTCTAATCACATTAAGGGAGGTATTTTTGAAGAATTGAAGATGACATTGATTCCCAAATATTATGGGAAATTAGGGTCAGATATGACCATACATCCCACAATAATAAAAATTTACTTCCTAATTCTAGAAGAAACCAATGACACTAAAATTTATGACTTCTTAGCACCCTTTACACTAATTCGATGAGGTTCATCCTTTTCCTCTTTTGACCAGAGGAAGAACTATGGATACATATCACTTTTAAAGAAACCCCACTAAGACCTATCTTCCCTAATAAGTTTGACTAAATCATAAATACTTTATCTACTACCTAGACTTAAGTTAGTAGGAAAAAGAGAATAAGCATCGATTTGATCTCATCTTTCAAGACCATTTCAAAACACCTCACATAGGAATAGTCATTTGTAGGGATCTTAGAAGATAAATAAAAAATCTCACTTAACTAAGAAGCATACTCATTTAATGAATGGTCTCTTGCTTTAGCATCACAGACTCACAAGGCTTCATCATATTTTGTGTCTCTGGATAAAACTAATGATTAAAATCTTTTTTTAAAATAGTTTAGGTCATATACTCATGCCTATTCACTTACACCATGGATTCCCACTATTTACCATATAGTATTTTCAACATGAAAGTGGTGATGTATAATTTCATGGTCTTTGGGGTCTTCAAAAAATAAAAAATACTCTTAATAGACTTGATCCATTCCTCAGGATCATGGGTAACTCTATCACTATTGAAGATAGATGTATTTTTCTCAGTGATCACCTAATAATGGTCTACTATCCATTCCTAAAATCTTTCACCCTCCTATCCCAAGGTTTGAATCATATGTATCACAAAATACACCAATGGGAGATCGATTATAGGGGTCTCCTATAGGTATTGCTCCACTTCTCCCTATTTATGCCTAGAATAGGTACTTTGGGTGGGAATTTTATACATAACATAAGGTAAAACTCATTCTATAACATCTTGAACTTTCTTACCATCAAACTAGTAGTTGTATCAGTGGGTTACGTGGACTTAAATGCAACTCCCCGTATGCCAGAGGCTTATTACTATAATCCAGTGTCTTGGGAGGTTATAGTATAGAGACTATACCCTCTTATTAGAGCTTCACAATGGTATTATAGATTAAATAACAATAAAGAATGAATGCAGTTAATAAATAAAGCAATGAAAAGCAGTAAAATTCAATTAATAACAATTTAATAAAAGTCTCCAATTCTAGTTTACAGTACATGCATGTATAGATGATGATACATTGGCTGAAATAATAATCATACAACATTCTTTTCAGAAAAACACAAATACTAGACTCAAGAAAAGAAAACTAAAAATACCAATGATGATCTCCATGAGAATCCTGAGCTTCAGCTCGATTCTTTGCTCCTAAATCCCAGGTAAAAGCAATAAAAAAATAAACATAGGTCCTGTAAATATAAGGTCTACTCAAGTACCAAAGGTACCCAAGAAGTGTGTGAGATAAAATCTCAATAGGCTGGAACCCATGGTGTCAAGCGCAATCTAGAAAGTGTAATATTAATTAACCAGTGTGGAGGTATAAAGAAATAATAATAGAACTGAAAGAATAAACAAAAACCTATCCAAGTTCCTAAGGGACACCTGACAATGATACCTGCTTCAGCCCATGGCTGGTATGTCTAATCATGTCACTATATATATATAGTAGTAGTAGTATTATTATATATATATATATATGTAAATAGATATATGTAAGTTGGGGTGGATTAGAACATACCTCCGCCATCAAATTCTAGGGGAGCCCTCACAACCTATCCCTAACCCAATATCAAGGGACCTTAGTCCCTTGGCGTGCACAAATATTTATATTTCCTACTCATAAGTGGCATGGGGTAATAATTACTCCCACCAATAAACATATATATATAACTATCTTGGTGTAATAATTCCTCCCACCCATAGACGTTTATATAGTACTAGCATGGGGTAAGAATTCCTCCCATCCATAATCATTTACATAGATGGCATGGGGTAAGAATTCCTCCCATCCATAATCATTTACATAGATGGCATGGGGTAAGAATGCCTCCCATCCATAATCATTTATAATAATGGCATGGGGTAAAAATTCCTCCCATCCATAATCATTTACAATATTGGAATGGGGTAATAATTCCTCCCATCTATAATCATTCACAATACTAGCATGGGTTAAGAATACCTCCTATCAATAATCATTTATATAGATAAAAATACAATACAATCATGACCAATATTTATTATATGATCATAAGTCATTACCTTCTATGTCATATCATCAATCCCTTCAAAATACCATGAGCATGACGAAGTATATAACATTACACATAATCATTTATATAGCTAAAAATACAATACAATCATGACCAATATTTATTATATGATCATAAGGCATTACCTCCTATTTCATATCATCAATCCCTTAAAAATACCATGAGCATGATGAAGTATATAGAATTACACATGAGGTAAAACCTCTGATGTGTTCCCTTAATTAAGTACCAATCTATCTAAACCATTACATTTCAAAAGGGAAATTTCATAAGACATGAATAAATGGGAATGATCTCACCATTCCAAAGTACCACTTCATTTGAGAACCAATTGGTCCATTTGATTATTTAGGAAAAAACCATCATACTTTATCCATTTAATAATTAAATATGAAAAACCTTCTATTTGGTATATGCCATCATACTCAAGGTCTTTACACTCAATTTTCCTAAACATGGAAAATTGATTTAAGGCATGGTAATTTCAATTAAAGGATGCATCTATCTCACTTAATCCATCCTAGTCAAGTCCATGTAGATTAATTCAATGAAAGAAAATTTATCACATGTAGGACTTACTATACAAGTCATAAAAGAGGAACCAAGATAGTAAAGTAGGCTAGCATAAAAGTATATCACTAATTTTTATCTTGAAGATAACGCAACTATGTTGGAGGGGTTTTATTATAAAATCATGACATTTCTTATCAAGCAATCATTTATCACATTTATCACTCCATTAAAAAATTATAATAAATTCAATTTTTTTTATAATAACTATACTTCATTAATTTAAATATAAGGAAACTAAAGTAAGAAATTTAATTAATTCACTCTTAAAATTAAAGTAAAAGGAAATGGGACCCTACCTCAGGGTGGAACCAAACTAAAAACTTCAGCTCTTGATAGATTGGTGGAATCCACATATAACTTATCCAAATATGCATGAACATACCCCCATATATATATATCCCTTAACCTAATGAATGTGTTCCTTGCACCATGAGGGAATACGTACATGAAAGATATATATTTATATATATACATACCTAAGTGTATGCGTACGTGCCCTCAAAGTTGGAAAAAACTCACCACAACATAAATAATAACTCAAAATTTAAGCGTTGAGGACCAACATACCTCAATTAAAATAATAGGAACATATAAAACAAAAAAAACCCAAATTAAAATTGAGTGAAAATAATAATAGAAGAAAAACCTTACCCCAAAACATTGGCGGTGAACAGAAATAAGCTGAACCTCCATGAATTTGGCGGCGGTTGTCAGAACACAAACGAACAAGACATGAGGAACCCATTGCACACTCTAAAAAAAAAAAATAAGAAAACAAAAATTCAGCTAACCCTTGGCCTAGGGTTTGGAAAAACCTTATAGGGAGACAAAGAGGATGAAGAGAAGCCGAAAACAAAGAGGAGGAGCGGAGGGCCTTACCTTGGAGATTCTGAGAATAGAAAGGAATAAAAGATGGATTAAATAAAATAATGGAAGAGATTCAGAGGGGGTTCATCTCATGTAGAAGGGGATATCAAGAGGGGAGGATCATGTTGCATAGGAGTGAGGAAGGGATTGGGTGTGTGTTTAAATTTTTATTTTATTTTTAATTTAATTTAATTCAATTTCTTAAACAGACCCATCCACACAGTTTGACCCACATGGTTTTCCAAACCGTGTTCAAACTGTGCGGTGTATAGTGTGAGGTTACTGCCTCCTAAGGCACACCATGAAGGATTGGTGTATAGTTTGGAAAACCATGTGTATCCCATGCATATCATCACTTCCACCCCTTAAATAAGGCTGCAAAGTTACCTGTAGTGGGACGTATAGTTTTAGACAAATCATGCGCCCTCTGCAGGTCCTTTAAAGTCTAGTTTTCTAGGTCCAACACTCCCGAAACTCCTTGATCCACCTGAGAAACTTAACAGGAATTCATCCAAGTCAAAAAAAATAAAATTTAAAGGTTCCAACTCTCGAAATTGTGTTTTGAATATTGGTTATAAATTCAACCCATCTAGCAAATGAAAAAGTTCAAAAACCTTCGCATTTTAGTCCAGTTAAAAACACAGATCATTATACTCTTTCCAACTTAGAACTTCTCATACATGAGAAGATTTTGGGAACAACGAACACATCACCATACCTACAAGGGTCATGAATCTTCGTTCAAATGGTCACATTGTATTTTCAAAATCCCAATGCACCTTGAAGCATTTCATAATCATATAGCACTTAGCCCATCATAACTCGATCCAACACTCATTCTCTAACCAAAACATCAAAACAACTTCTACTTAATCCCATTACCCATAGATATGATCTTGTCATCATCTCTTTAAGACTTTAGAAATAGGTACTTCCTACATTATTCTTTAATGTTAAATGGAAAATTCCGAACCACAATTCAACATACTATTGGAATTTAATTAAAAGCATGTTCCAAGAATTTTAATGACGCTTCTCACATGATTCCTGAAATGTTTATAAGCGGTCGATCCCCATAAACTTCAAATCCAAATGGATCCAGATTTATATGAAATCCCATGGCCGACGCAAAACTGCACTTGCCTCCACCTGACGATGTGTCAGAGAACGGTCTCTCACTGACTGTAGACATTAAACAAGAAGAACCCTGAGTTGATCCATCTTCAGTTGACCATTTGATAAAATTCTCAGCTTAGATGGCTGGAGTATTCTAAGAAGGACCACAATACCTTCTTACAAAGAACCTTTCATTTAAAACAACCATGTTCACTAAAGCCTACACCTGACTTCTGATGACATCTCTAAGATCAAACCATGAAGGAAACCACACATCCAACATGCAACACCAAAGGATAACCACTCAACAAGCTCACCAGATTTTAAAACTTTAGATTAGCGTAAGAATGAAACTCTCTTAATTCATCTAGGATGATGTCAAGATAAGGTACATTCTCATCACTTAGAAGAATACACAAAGTAGATTAAAAAGGGGTTTCCAGTCAATCTTAAGCAATTACTAGAAGGAAGAAAGGTCGAACCACCATTGGTCGACTTCCTTTGAAAGAATATTGGATTCACCTGCCGAAGCACCAAAACTTACTTGAACACTTTACCTTATTACCCAAGGAATTAAATGACCATTCAAGATTAACCACCGAAGTCTATCTGAGACTAATGATGCTTTCCAAGGGTTTCATACAGAACAGTCCAAACAAAGTCATGCTGTCGAGCAAGAATCGACACAATTTAAAACCCACTAGCCCTAAGGGATTTTAAGAAAACAGACCATTTCCAAATGGTCTTTATTGGTTTTGATTATTCTACCTAGAAGGAAAATTTAACTAGATCCAACACGATGCTTCCCACCTCAGGAGTGTCCTAGTCAATGATAGAGGAGATAAAGTTATTTCTCATGAGTGTGCTAGATCAAAACACCATAAATGAACATGTGACACTCCTCCAAGCCATGATAATAATGTCAAAAAATACAAAGAAGGAAAAAATAAACATGACCACCCATCCAAAAAAGGGTTTCATTGGAAAATGAAATTCCTAATGGGGAAAATGATGCCTAAACAACACCAAATTTTTGAAAGTTCACGGTATAAGAAAAGCTAAAAAACTATAAGGGTGATACCTACCATGGGATATACCCTTAAAAAGAACAAGCATTGACCCACACATTTGGTCATGCCAAAAAAAAGTCATAAGCTCAAGATCCTAACATCTAATCCATTTCTAAAATTAAAATAATGCCTACGACAAACACCTATGATTCTATTCCAAGGTAACTTAAATGGGAAAACTCAAGCTACCCTTACATGGGGGTTTTAAATAGTGGATACCACTACAGGTTCCATTTCCAAGACCTTTATATTTGATCACATTTAATCATTAAATATATGAAGTATTTAATCAAATCATCAAGTACCATTTTTCGAAACAAAAACATCAGGTAATTGATTTTAAACAATTTCCCAAGGAAAAAACAGGAAAGTTATTTCAAACTTCCTTTTTAAACATTTAATTATTTATTAACATTCCATATTTATTTAGAAAATTAACATGTAAATTCTTTTTAATTGAATAGGAAACCCATGAGGCCCACTTGAGCCAACTTGGGTTCTCTAAAAATCAACCTAAAAGCAGTTTCTCAAACCATTAAAGTTCAAACACCCAAACGATCCATCTCATAAAAAAATCCCCAAACTTTCCTACTTGGATCCATTGGAGCCTTTAGCAGTTAACCAATTCATTTCAAATTATAAATCATAAAAGCCTTTACATTTATAATAATTTCACAATATAACATATCCACACAAAATTTTGACTATCTGGGGTTCCATTTTCTAATTCATGAAGCGACCATACACTCCATGGATTTAAAATTGGATCCCATTAATCAAAAGCAAACATACTTTAGAATTTAACATGATAAAAAACAATGTTCCAATCATATGGGTGTCCAACTACCAACCTATAAAGTTTCCATACACTTTATAGTTTTTCATGTGGATCCCTTTTAATTAAAATCAATTCACATTGAAATTTAAACTTTAGAAGCCTTTTCATTTTATCGATGGCTCGAGCATATGAGTTACCTTTTCCCCAATTTTAAGGCACCCATACACCTTATAATTGAAAACTAGATCTCATTGTAATCACAACCAGTTTACATATATCAAAATATTATAAGCATGATATCAGAAGAAATAAACATATAATCATGGCATATGATCAACTAGGCATGTTACACTAAATAGATATAATGATTAAGAATTACCTAAGCAGGTAAAAACTAAGAATGTTATTAAAAAACATAACATATCATAAAACTCATGGAAAAAATTCCAAATCAACAAGAAACATACATATAAAACCACAAGGATTAGCATATTCATGGCATATGAATTTCCTATGTGCCTATTATGATGCATTTAATGCTTCTTCCTTTCCATACCAGGACAAGGGAAAATACCATAAAATTAAATAAATCCATAATCATTAGAAAGTAATCCAATCACTCTAGGGGAAATCACATCAAATATAATAGAAAACACCATAAAAAAATCCCAGGCCTAGTCATTTGGCCATTTCCCATATGTGGGGAGATCAGTCCCAAGAATTGTTGTTAACCAAACACCAACACATTGCTAATATCCTATCTATCAACCCAAGATAGTAAGACAAATGAAATGAAACATACAATCATAGAAATTTGTAACATCCTGACCTAGATTACCATCAAACCAGTAGTCATATCGGTGGGTTACATGGTCTCAAGAACATCTCCCCATATGTTAGAGGCTGTCAAATATCATCGAGGTTTTCAGGGGTGATAGTGGGGAGACTATACCCTATTATAAAAAATAAACAGTGGTATTATAGATTAAATAATAATCAATAGTGGAAGAAGTTAATAAATAAAGTAATTAAAAGTAGCAAATGATAATTAATAACAATTTAATAAAAGTGTCCAATGTAGTTTATAGTGAATACACGTACAAATGATGATACATAAGATGAAACCGTAAACATACAACATGATTTTCAGAACAAAATAAATAAAGGACTCAAGAAAATAAAACTAATAATCCCAATGATGATCTACATGTGCATCCTGAGCTTCAGCTCAATCCTTTTCTCCTAACTCCTAGGTTTAAGCAATACACAAATTAACCTAGGTCCTGTAAATATAAGGTTTATTTGGGTACCAAGGGTACCTGAGTAGGGTGTTAGATAAAATCTAAATAGGTTGACACCCACAGTGTCAAGCCCAATCTAGATAGTGTAATATTAATTAAGAGGTGTGAAGGTATAGAGAAATAATAACATAACTGAAAGAATAAAAAAACACCTGTCCAGGTTCCTAAGGGACACTTGACGGTGATACCTACTTCAACCCATGGCTGGTATGTCTGATCATGTTACTATATATATATTAGTAGTAAATATATAAACACACACACATATATATAAATATATAGATGTACGTTGAGGAAGATCGAGACATACCTCCACCATCCAATTCCAGGGGAGCTCTCACGGTCTTCCCCTAACCCAATACCAAGGGACCTTAGTCCTTTGACATGCAAACATATTTATATTTCATACTCATAATTGGTGTGGGGTAATAATTCCTCCCACCCATAAAAATATATATAACTAGAATGGGGTAATAATTCCTCCCACCCATAGATGTTTATATAGTACTGGAATGGGTTAAGAATCCCTTCCATCCATAATCATTTACATAGATGGCATGGGGTAAGAATGACTCCCATCCATAATCATTCATAATACTGGAATGGGGAAAGAATGCCTCCCATCCATAATCATTTATAATACTCACATGGGGTAATAATGCATCCCATCCATAATCATTTACAATAATGTCATGGGGAAAGAATTCCTCCCATCTATAATCATTTATACAGCTCAAAATACAATACTAGCATGACCACTATTTATAAGTTGAGCATAAGGCATTACCTTTTATTTTATATCATTAATCCCTTAAAAATACCATAGTCATGACCAAGTATATAACAAGACACATGAGGAAAAACCTCTCATGTGTTTCTTTAATTAAGTCCCATGCTATCTAAACCATTGCATTTCAAAAGGTACATTTCACAAGACATGAATAAAGGGGAATGGTCTCACTATCCCAAAGTACCACTTAATTTGATAAATAATTAGTCTATTTCATTATAAAGGAAACAGCCATCCTTCTTTATCTATTTAATAATTAAATATGAGAAACCTTCCATTTGGAATACTCTATCCTATTCAAGGTCTTCACACTCAATTTTCCCAAACATGGAAAATTGATTTAAGCCATGGTAATTTCAATTAAAGAATGTCACTATCTCACTTAATCCATCCTAGTCAAGTCCATTTAGACTACTTCAAGGAAAGGAAACTTATTACATGTGGTCCTTCCAATAAAAGTCATAAAAGAGGTACCAAGATTGTAAAGTAGGAAAGAAAAAAAATTCTATCACAACTTTTTAGATTGAAGATAGTGCACCTCCATTGGAGTTGTTTTATTATAAAATCATTAAATTTCTTATGAAGTAGTCATTTAACACATTTATCACTCCATTCCGAAATCATAATAAATTCACATTTGATCTAAGAACTCTACTACATTAATTTAAAAAAAAGTAAAGTGCGATAAGAAATTTAATTAATTCACTCTTTAAATTAAAGTCAAAGGTAATGGGACCCTACCTTAGGGTGGAACCAAACCAAACACTTCATCTCTTAACAGATTGGTGGAGACCACACAGAACTGCTCCACATACGCATACACATACCCCTATATATATATATATCCCTTAACTCAATACACGTATTCCCCACACCATGAGGGAATATGTACATGGAAGATATATATATTTATAGATATACATACCTAAGTGATTTACCCTCACACATCATTGGGTTCATATAAGTTGTGGTTATATTGAATTTATCATTTCTTAAACTTTACTTACTACTCAGGTGTAGTATAGTAGAAGTGCGAGGTCGATCCCATGAGGAGAAGGATTGATTTACAAAGGATCTCTCGATTGATACCCTTAGGTAGGAGTCCTTTAAAATTGGCTTGGTGTTTGGGAGTGTACTAATTATATGGATGGAAGTAACTTCAAGTATTTAA
This sequence comes from Viscum album, assembly GCA_963277665.1. Classification (NCBI taxonomy): domain Eukaryota; kingdom Viridiplantae; phylum Streptophyta; class Magnoliopsida; order Santalales; family Viscaceae; genus Viscum; species Viscum album. The sequence goes on from OY728138.1 coordinate 153,220,615, forward strand.
GGAGGGGTTAGGATCAATTTCATGTATATAGAGAAAGGATGACCTTAATTTTATTCTTGGTAGGGTCCTAAGGCTTAGGATACGAAGCAAATGCGAGTCTCTAATTGTCTCTGGTCAAGTCATCTATTTCTACATAGGGAGTGACTATTCTATGATCAAGAGATAATAATAGCCTAAGCACATTAAGTTTGGCTTCTTTGGTAGAAAGTATCCTAGGATATTGATCATAGCCTAGTCTAATTTAATAAGGATATGGTCCTCTGTTTGAATATCCCATGGTCAAGGATATTCACATGAATTGGGTAGAATTTGTTTATTTATCCTAACTACTAATTCATCAAGGTTTCCAACATTAGATTTAAGGATTGATTATGGGTTTAGATACATATACTATTGATCCCTACCCCTAAGAGGTTTAGCTACTCATATTGGGTGAAGATGCAATTAAATAAATAAACCAATTAATTCTTGACATTCTACTTGAATTTAAAAGATAAGAGTTTCTAATCATGCAAAGGTTTGACTTTACTAAAAAGGGAAATAAACATGAAATCAAGGATTAATGAAATATGAATCAAAACTTTAATGAAATTATTACTTGAAATAGAATGGAGAAATGAATCTAGAATGTGTTTGTTGGTAAGCGAATATGAACATTGGAAAATGATGCAATGAGAATTTGAAATAATTGAAGGAAATATGATCCAAGACTCTTGAATTGAAATAAAATGTTAAACATGAAGAAATATTGGGTTTTAGAGAGATAAAGGATGAAAGAACTTGAATGGGATGAAAAATAGAGAGAAATTACATTCTGGAATACTATGAAATGTGCTATCGAGATGCTGTTTAAATAGGAGAATTTGGTCATGATGTGTACTAGAGGTACATTTTGTATACCATTAATCCATGTAGATCTCTGTGGTTTTTGGATCTCCCACATTCTCCGCACATATCTGGTCATATTAATGAGGTTTGAATACTTACACATCGTGTACTAAGGATTCACAATGTGTACTAGAGAAAATTTCTCATGTAACTACTTTGATTGACGTCACATCATGTGCTGGTGACTCATGACGTGTACTGGCTATTTTATCATCTGAATTCACAGCTTGGTTCATAGCATGGCTCATGACTTGTCACACACTGTGAACTCTAACTACACAACATGTAATTTTGAGTCATGATGTGTAATAGGTGAATTCTATAATTTTTTTATATTTCTTACTTTGAATAATGTGAAGCCACATTCTTTCAAAATTGAGCATATTCCAAGTGAATTATTGAATAAATCAATGAAAATCCATAAGTAAATGATAGAAAAAGTATATATGAATTTGGTTTATCAAATCCCACCACACTTGAACAATTTCTTATCATCAAGAAAAAAGGACTCAACAGTGATTTCAAAAAGAGATAAACATTTTTTAAAACAGGAAACATTCATCTTGTCTAGGAAAATAAAACTAAATTTAAGAGGAAAAGGTTAGTCTCTAGAATCATCCCTGTATAGAAAATTAGTCATGATTCCTAGTCCATATTTTCAAAACAAATTCTAATCTTTTAATTACTATCTTTTAACTATTCCTTGAGTTATATACCCATTTTAATTTACCTCTCAATGAATTTTCTCTCATCACTCAGGGTAAAATTAAGTTGGAGTTATGCTCATACCTTAAGTAAATGTTCCTAACCATAAGATTGCATTGGTTCTATCATCTCCACTTAGTAAAGAAACGTGAAAAATTAATCATGAAGGATTCAGTAGTTAGGTTCTGATGACTCTGTGGCTGTGGGTAGGTGGGTAAAAAGTGAAGGTCAATCCCAAAAGGAGGGTATGATATAAAGAATAATTCATGAATTTCAAGATAAGTGTAATACAATTCCTCCTTATAGATAATCAATTCCTCACTCTAGTAGCTCTGGTTGGATCCATATATATCAAGTAAGCATACAATGAGTATTCTATTCCTTTATTTTTTTAATTTTTATTTCTATTTTTCCAAATTCATGTCCAAGAATAATCTCACATCCATCCCCTAACCACATACGATCCTTCAAGAGATTAATCGGTATGAAAATAATGATTTTTGATCTTCTTAGTACACAACCCATGTCTGTTTTTATTTTATTTTTTATTTTGAAAAGGAACATAAATAAAAATTAAATGAAAAAAGTAGATATGGATCAAAACCAAATATTTTGATGAATGCACAATATATCTCTAAAAATAGAAGCATACCATGCTGTCTGAATGCCTCCCCCACACTTGTTCAAATGTAAGTCATGCATTATATAAGGAGCAGTGTAAGAAGGGAAAATTATCTTGGAATAGCTTCATCCTATAAGGTATTTCATGGAAACTATAGGCTAAATTACAGAAATATATAAGGTGTATATTAGGAAATATGGATAATAAATATTTCTTCAATCATTTTAAATTTGTACTTGTTTAGTCATTGATTTGATAAGATCTCAATTCAAGTTCTGATATGTTGACACATCCCAAGTATCTATTAAGAAATATACTCATAAAATAATGTGTAATTGAAGGTTTAGAATCCTATCAGTTAATGAGGATAAAATAGGAACTGGAAATTACAATAGGTATAAAACTAAGTAATGGGTCAATTAATCATAATTTAAAAAATGTGTATTTTGAATCAAATTTCTTAACTCATCAATCATTCTAAAGTTCCAAACAAATAAAAAACATGGATTCTATCAATTTACATTATTAAATTTTTCTTTTATTTACATGGGTATACTTTTCTTAAAGTTTAAATCATGCTTATAAATTCGAAAAATGTCACATAGACTGATGAAAACAAACAATAATGCACATGAATCATCAATTAGAATCTTGAGAAACCCCCCACACACTTAGAAAGATATAGTTTCCGCACTCTCTATGAAATTATTGTGGGAGTGTTATGGTAAGTAAATCTCCGAAAAATTGAAATGTCATTGCACAATTATAAAAATGTGGGAATCGAGAACTCACTGGATGAAGTGGTATGCCATGAGGGATTTTGAGATATATAAATGTTGAGTTCATTACACCAACAAAATGGATTAGACAACAAATCATGCCATAGAAAAAATATTATTCCATAGGTAAAAATCATTATAATAGAAGAATAATAGGAAGGTGCAGATTATAACAAGCAGAGGTAACAAATTTTTATTGAATTATTTTTTTGAAAGGTTTACAACTTAGTTCAAATAGAGACTCAAAATGAAAAATAAAAAAGGACTCAACAATGAAAACTATATCTAGAAAAAATATCAACAATGGGTTTCCTATTATCAACACTTCATTTTAAGTCAGGAGCTTGAATTTACTAAATATTAAGTGAATTTAAGGTTGATGACACAAAATTATTTGAATGGTTCTTGGAAATTTTTTAACCTTTGTCCATTCACCTTGAATGGTGGTCCACCTTCTCTTTGTATTTCAATGGTTCTGTAAGGGAAGAATTGAGTGACTTTGAATGGGCCTGAACATCAAGACTTTATCTTACCCAGGAACAGTTTCAATCTTGAGTTAAACAATAGAAACTTATTCTTATGTACAAAGGTATGCCTAAAAATATGTTTATCATGTCATTTTTTGTCTTTTCCTTATAGATTATTTTATTTTTGTATGCGTATCTCATGATCTATTCCAAAACAGTCAATTTCATCATCCTGGCTTCTCCAGACTTCTTAGAATCCAAATTTAATTTTTTAATCACCCAAAATGAATGATTCTCTAGTTCAATTGGAAGATGACATGGTTTCCCATAAACCAGTATGAATGGTGTGGTTACTATGGGTGTCTTTTAGGTATTTTAGTATGCCCATAGTTCATCGTCTAGTTTAAGGCTCCAATCACTTCGATTTGTATTCATAGTTTTTTCCAAAATCTGTTTAACTTTACTATTTGACAGTTCTACTTGCCCACTTATTTGTGGGTGGTAGGGAGTTCCTATATTATATCTGATGCCATAAATTTCTATCATTCCTATTACATCTCAGTTTGTGAAGTGTGTTCCATGAGCACTAATGAGTAATCTCAGAAATCTAAATCTTACAAACACATTATTCCTTATAAAGTTCATGACAACCTTCATTGTGTCATGTGTAGTGGCCTCAGCTTCAACCCATTTTGAAACTTAGTCAACTTCAACAAAAATTTAGGTTTTTTCCATGTGATGTGGGAAATGGTCCCATGAAATTGATGCCCCAAACATTGAAGATTTTGACTTCCATGATAGGGTTTTGTGGCATCTAATTTCTTTTTCCAATATCTTCAGTCTACTGGCATCTATTACATATTTGGAAAAAATCCCCCCGCATCTTAGTGTAGTGTGGACTAGAAAAATCCACACTACAGTTGGTGACATGTGACACATCTCAATCACATTATGGGTTTCCTCTTCAGGGATTCTATTTCTTAATAATCCATCACTACAATTCTTGAACAATATATGCTCATCCCAATAGTAATGCTTCGTATCTTCTCTATTGGTAAGAGAGGTCCTGATGTAGAAATACCATGGAAAGATAATTGGAAATATATGAGAACCATAGTTGAACCATAACACTAAACATAGTTTCATCTAGAAAGTCTATCTCAATGTCAGCCTCCTCATCTAGTTTAATGATGGGTAGAGTAAGTCTGAAAAAATGATATGTTATTACATTCTATATGCCCTTAGTATCCTTGATCACAACATAAAATTACTATAGTAGGAGTATCCAACATATCAGCCTTGACATGGCATTATTCTTGCTCATTATATACCTTAAATAAGTATGGTCGGTGTGAAAAGTCACCTTAGATAGCACCAGATAGGATCATAATTTTCAAAGGAATATACGATGACTAGGAGTTCTTTTTTCTGTAGTCATGTAATTGACCTAGTATTTACTTAGCATGTGGATTTCATAATATATGTGAGAAAAGATATGATCAATACATTATACTAACATAGAACCTACAACCAGGTCGTTTGCATCACACATTAGCTCAAAATCCTTATCCCATTTGGGTTAGATAATGTTCAATGCTACTATCAAGCTTGTTTTCAAAGTATTGAATCATTTCTGAAATTTCTTAGTGAAATAAAATGAAACATATTTTGACATAATATGTTTCAATGGATGAGAAAATTTAAAAAAATTCTTCATAAATCGTCTATAAAACTTGGCATGGCCCATAAAACTTTGGATTCCCTTAACTATCGATGGTTTGAGAAAGTATTTGATGACTTTGATATTTTATGGACCGAATTCTATGAATTCCTTAGAGATTTGATGACCAAGGACTATTCCTCTTTGGACCATGAAATGGTCACATGAATGTGGTATTTGTGTAATCGGTGGGGTCAACTGGAATTTTATTTTATCTTGAATATCCATCTAGGAAATAGTAGAATTCATGCCCTGTAGGTCTTTTTAGATTATGGTCCATGAAAGGTAAGGGGAAATGATCCTTTCTAGTTGTTGAATTTAGGAATCTATAATCCAAACAGATTCTCCATCCAATGATAGTATTTGTTGAAATTAGTTCATTCTCATCTGTTCTTTCTACTGTGAGTCTTCCTTTCTTTGGCACAACATGTAGGGGGCTCACCCATTCACTATATGATAAAGGAAAAATGATTCCTACATCCAAGAGTTTTAGCACTTTCTTTTTGATGAATTCCTTCATTGAGGGTGGAGATTCCTTTGAAGTTTTTTTTTCATCTTTTAACTTTCTTCAATTAGGATTCTATGAGTGAATTCAGTAGGATTGATTCCCTTAATGTATGCCACTCCCTAGGTAATTGATTGCTTATGTATTTTCAAAACATCAACCAATTTATCTTCTTGTTCTTGTGACAATTTAGAGTTTATAATTATTGGAAGAGAGGATGAAACTCCTAAAAATGAATACTTCAGTGTAATGGGTATAGGTTTAAGTTCCAAATATGGTGGATGAATGATGGAGGGTATGAAGAGTGGAAAGGGGTCCATTTTGAGTGGTTCAATGAAGCTTACTTCCTACAAGTTTTATTCCTATTCTTTCTCTAAGAGTGAATATTTATTTTATTCCTCAATGGACATGTAATCATATCCTTTGTGGGTGAGAGAGATGAAATTACAATACATAACATTGTCTGATTGTTGGGATTCTTTGATCAGGTTGAACACCACCTGTTCTTCTCTAAATCTGAAGACCATACTTTCTTGATTTACATCAGTCAAATCCTTTTCTTTTTCTAGGAATGGAATTCCAAGAATGATATGGACATCACCTTATTCTTCCATGTCCAGGACTAGGAAGTTTGATGGAAAGATAAATTTTCTAACTTTAAACAAAACATCTTCAAGAATGCCTCTGGGGTAATTTACTGATCGGTCGGCTAGCTGCAGTGCTACTCTAGTTGTTTTGAGTTCTTGGACTCCGATCTTGTGGAAAACTCTCATTGGCATTAAATTGATGTTGTCTCCAAGATCACATAGGGATCTTCCAAACTTTCATTCCCCTATAAAACATGGGATGAAAAAACTTCCTTGATCTCTCATTTTCAGAGGAATTTTATATTGCACAAAAACATAGAATTACTCATTCAAGGACTTGACCCCAATATCTTTTATTTTCCCTTTATTGGATAACATATCCTTGAGAAATTTTACATATACTAGCATCTGGGCAATGGCTTCTGAAAATGGTATGTTGATGTGCAGTTTCTTGAACATCTCTAGGAACTTATTGTATTGTACCTTTTATCTACCTTGTCTTTATCTCTTCGGAAAGGGAAGAGGTGGATTTTATAAAGTTGGTGAAATATAAACTTGTTACTTTGGTTCTTCAGTTGTTTAGTTCTTTTCAAGTGGTACTTCTTCTTGAGGGGTGACTGATGTAGTCTTCTCAGCTTCTCCATCTTCTTCTGGTTGCTTCTTAGGCTCTTCTTTTTGCCTTTTATATTTTCCACTTGGTTTTTGAAAGTCCAAAACTTTCCCACTTCTTATTACCACCACCTTGGATTCCTCTCATGCATACATATCAGTGTTACCAGGTAAAGTACATGGTAATATATCAGATAAGGTCTTCAATATTTTGCCCATTTAAATTTATAGATTCCTCAAAGCAGCTCTTTGGTTTTCAATTTCTATTTCATGGGTTTTCATTATCTGATCTGAATTCTGGATGAAATTAGCCAGGAGTTTTTCCAGGTTACTTGGAGGAGGGAGAGGTGGTTGTTGAGGTTTTTATGGGCGGTTTGGAATTATTTCTGAGGTCTTTGTTAGAAGGGATGTTGTTTCACTTGTTGATGAGGTCTTGGCATAGGGTTCATCGGAGGATACATTGGTGGTCCTTGATTGTATAATTTTTCTTGACCACTTCATGGTTGAAAATAGCCCAGACTACTCTAAGGTTTATTCAGAGTAGGCCTCTATTGGTAATATTTTTGCTGTTTAAATTCATGGTTTTGTTGATTGTAATTAACATAATTACAATCCTACTATTCTACATATCCTGCCTTGTAATCTTGGTAAATATGTGGGACACCGTACATCTTGAATGATTTAATTTCCATTACAGGGGTAGGAGGGGGTTGAGTTTGAGGTAGTGTAGCTGGTATCTAAAAAGATTCAAGCTTTTTTTGTGAGTGATTCCACTTACGTGACTAGTATATTTTTCTCATCAATCTAGTGGACACCATGCCGTGATCGTTCATGATTACGTTTCCATAGGATGGAATTTTTTGACACTTCATAAAGAAATGATCTTTCGACTTTGGGGGTCTTAAACATAAATACTCCATAAGTAGAAGAATTGACTACAGTTTGTGCAACTGGCTGGAATTCTTGATAAAATTTCTGCAACTAAATCCATGTATCCATGCCATGATGTGGACAATTCCTCATGATCTCAATGAATCAGTCCCATGCTTCCCATGCAGATTCTCCATCATACTGAGAAAAGTTTTGGATGTCATTATGGAGCTTCCAGGTCTTGATTTGTGGAAAGTAATTATACAAAAACTTCCTGACTAAATTGTCCCAAGTTGTGATCAACTCGGGATCTTGAATTTTGAGTCAGTCCTTAGCTCTGTCTCTCAAAGAGAATGGTAAGGCACATAATATAATGGCATCTGAAGAGACTCCCAAGTTGAAAAAGGTGTAACAGACTTCCGGTAATTTGGAAATGTGATCATGTAGGTCTTCACTCTGGAGACAACTGAATTTTCCCATATTCTAGATCATGTGAATGAGTCCAGGTTTGATCTCAAAATTGTGAGCTTGAATGGGGGGGGGGGCACACGATGATTGGTATTGCACTATGGATTGATGGAAAGACATAATACAAGATGGTATTTTCTTGATGCATTAGTAATTACCATATAATTACTTGATGATATGGTGGGTTGGTTCCCACTTGATTGTGTTACTCGGCCATTGCTGACTGGCGGTGTGCAAACAGATACCTTTTGATCTCAAGATCAAATGTCAAAGGTTCGTCCGACTCAATATTCCTTGAATGAGTTAAGGAATCTTGGTATGTTCACTATTGTGGAAATATGGGGATTCAAGGGAATATTTTGAAAGAAAATAAAAGAAAGGGGGTGAGGGAGAGGTAATCCTAAGTCTAGTACCAATGTTCTTCAAAAATCACAACATTACTCCTCGGTAATGCTTCCAAAATTTAATGTTCCCACACACATTGTTGGGTTCGTATGAGATGCATTAAGATTGAATTTATTATTTTCCAAACTTTACTTACTAATTGGGCATAGTATATTAGAAGTGTGGGGTCGATCCCACAAGGAGAAATATTTCTTTATAGAGGATCACTAGCTTGATACCCTTAGGTAGGAGTCCTTTTGAATTGGCTTGGTGTTTGGGAGTGCACTAATTATATGGATGGAAGTGGCTTCAAGTATTTAAGGAGGGTTTGAGATCAATTTCAAGCATCTGGAGAAAGTATTATCTGAATTCTAATCTTGGTAGGGTCTTAAGGATTAGGATGTGAAGAAAATGACAGTTGCTAATTGAATTTGTTAAATTCACCTAGTTCTCTCTAGGAAGTTAGTATTCCATAATCAGGAGATAGTAATAGCCTAAGAACTTTTTTTTTTGAATTCTTTGGTAGGAATTATCCTACACTAGTGATCGTAGCCTAGTCTACTTTAATCAGGATAGGGTATTCTGTTTGAATATCCTGTGGTCAGGGACGTTCATACGAATTGGGTAGACTTTGGTTATTTATCCTGATTATTAATTCATTAGGGTTTCCAACATTATATTTAAGGATTGATTATGGGTTTAGATAAATCTAATCTCGATCCCTACCCCTAAGAGGTTTAGATACTCATAGTAGGTAGTGATTTAATTAAATAAATAAATAAATTCATTCTTGACATGCTATTTGAATTTAAAAGAGAACAATTTATAATCATGAAATGGGTTGAATATACTAAAAAGAAAAATAAATATGCAATCGAGGTTTAATGAAAGATGAATCAAAACTTTAATGAAATTCTTACTTGAAATAGAAAGGAGAAATTAGTCTAGTTCATGTTCGTTGGTAAGAAAAGATGAGATTCAGAAAATGATGCAATGGGAATTTGAAAGCATTGAAGGAAACACGATCAACATATTATGAATTGAAATAAAATGTAAAAGGTGAATAAATATTGGGTTTTAGAGAGATAAAGGATGAAGTAATACAAATGGGATAAAAAAAGAGATAAATTACATTCTATAATATTGTAAAAAGCGTTGCTGAGCTGCTGTTTAAATAAGATAATTTTTTCACGATGTGTACTAGAGGTACACATTATATACTGTTAATCATCACATATCTCCGTGGTTTTTGGATCTACCACATGCTCCATGTGTATCTGGCCCGATTAATGATGTTTTACTACTTACACATCATGTAATAAGTATTCAATACATGTACTGGATGAGTTTCTCATGAAACTACTTTAACTGAAGTCACATTATGTGATGGTGACTCACAATGTGTACTGTCTTCTTTATCTATTGAATTATCGGCCTGGTTCATAGCTTGGATCAAGACTTTTCACACGCTGTGAACTCTTACTACATGACATGTAATGTCAAGTCACAACATGTAATAGGTGAATTCTGTACTTTTTCTACATTTCTTATTTTTAATCCTATGAATCCATATTCTTGAAAAATTGACTATATACCAAGTAAATTATTGAATAAATCAATGAAAATCTATAAGTAAATGATAGAAAAAAGTTCATATGAATTCGGATTATCACTAAGTATATGCATGTGCACCCTCAAAGTTTTCCAAAAATCAATACAACATCAATAGGAACACAACATTAAAGTGGTGAGGATCAACACACCTCAATTAAAATACTAGGAAAAAATAAATCACAAAAACCCAAAATTGTAATTGAGAGACAATAAGAACAGAAGAAAAACCTTACCCTAAAACATTGGTGGTGAACTGAAACAAGCTGAACTACCTCTCCTTCAGTGGCGGTTGCTTGAACCTAAATGAACAAGACCCGAGGAACCCATTTCATAACCTAACAAAAAAAGATGAAAACAAAAATTCAGATAACACTTTACCTAGGGTTCAGTCGAACCCTATAGGGAAATGGAGAGGCTGAATAGAAGCCAGAAACTAAGAGAAGGAGGAGCAGAGGGCCTTACCTTGGAGATTTAGAGAAGAAATCGGAAGAAACGATGGTCAAAATTAAATAATGGAGGAGATCTAGAGGGGGTTCATCGCCGTCGAAGGGGAGACTAGGGGGGATCACTTCATGTAGGAGGGAGGAAGGGATAGGATGTGTGTTTAAGTTTTTATTTTATTTTATTTTAATTAAATTCTATTTCTTAAACAAACCCATCCGTATGGTTTGAGTCAAACAGTTTTCCAAACTGTGCGCAAACCATGCAGTGTATAGTTCAAGGATACTGTCTCCTAAATCACACCCTGTGGTCTAGGTGTATGGTTTGGGAAACCATTGTAACACCCCAAGATTTCATAGCATGTTATCTCATTAAAGTAATTCAATAGCTTGCACTACACACAACATCGAGTTCGAGCGCACCACGACTTACCAAACTAGCCGTTCAAAAAGAGTTTATGAATAATATTAACTACATTTTGAATATTATATAATCTATATAATTTTAACACCCATATTATGTGTTTCTTAGACATAATATAAGAACAAATTCAATTTTTCGGATAAAGGAAGTATTTTTCAAAAATGCAATTTTACCGCATACTAATGGTGATTTTTTAAATGAAATATCTGGCACTTTTATATTAAATTTGACAAAATAAAATTCTTATTTAGAAGTGGGATATAAAAATTTATTTTGGGAAAATTTTTGGTACTTTTCTGATAACTTTCATATTTTGATGAATAGTGAAAAATACCAGGTTTTAATTGAAAACAACTTTTTTAATCGAAATAATGTATATTGTTAAATTATGAATTTGAATGGTTTTGAAGTATGATTAGATTATATTTTTATCATTTAATACAATTTAGGTCATTATAATTAATTTCACATTTAAATTTGACATAAACACATGTCAATATTTTGATAATTTTTACTTTTTTAAAAACCCACTTTTTGGTTTTGACAACGAGAATTAATTTTAAATTAATAAATGAAACTTATATGTTTTTAATTTGGTAAAATGTAATTCATTTTTGAATTTTAAATATAAAAATTATCTTAGGGTAAATTTTTAGTATTTTTCTGAAAACTTTCAATTTTTGATGAATAGTGAAAAACACTGTGTTATTATTTAAAATCGACTTTTTATTTAAATAATTATTTATTTTATTAAAATTTATTTTATTAAAATTTATTTTAAGTCAAAATAGATATATAATAACTATATATGTTCAATGTAATTAATTTGAGTTATTTTATAATACAATTAGATGTATAAAATTTTATTGAACTTTTTAACGTTTTTTACCCACCTTCTAGGAGCATTTGCAAACTTGCATAAAAATTAATTTTACCGCCTCTCTGAGTTGAATTTCAAAAATCCGAGAGACAAGATCGACATCAGTAAGTAAAATGTGGTTCAATAATTACCCTAAAACATGTCCTAATTCTATTAGATAAGTTTAATTAGACCAAAAACAACCTTAGGAATAAAATATGATCCTCTTTGGTCCACTTGGATTAGATTAGGACATTTATTGTTATTTTATTTAAAGAAGTGTTAAAAGTATTAAATTCAAAGTTTAATAACTAAACCATTTTTACGTAGGGTTACACAAAATATAAATTTAACTACAAATATTCATTATAAATCAAAAATTATTTCTTATATAATGGTATTTTATTTATAATTTTTAGACATTAAATAATTTAATTTATTTATGACACAATGATGATGAAATAATTACCTTATTAATTAAATATTAAAATAATTGATATTATAAATATCCAAATAAATGTAAATTGAGACTTATGATAAATTACACTAATTTTATAGGTTAATATGAAATGTTAGGGTTGATTGGATAATTTTTTTCGAAGTGATAAGGTTTTTATGACTTTCAAAAAAACAAAATACCAAATAGTGTCAAAATTGACATAAATTAGTTTTTAAAACAAATACTATATTATTGGTTGATATAATATTCTTAAAAATCTAAGGTTCATCCAAAGGGATTAAATAATATTATATATGTCATTCATTAACCACTTTAGTTTCTCTTGGAAGTTTAGAGTAAGTTTATTAACCATATAGTGTAAGAATACAAGAAGTCACGGTAAAAGTTAAACTATTTAACTAAGAGTTAAATCTAAAAAATAAGGTTAAAATGGTAACCTAAACTTGTATAAAACCTATTGGTTGAGATTAGTTCGACCCATAACCACCTAAGGCTCGAAATAAATTCATTTGGAGCCATTATAAACAGAATATTATTGTATAATAAATTAATATTTTAATCTTTTCCTAAAGTGACCCTCACCTCTCATATAAAAGGGAACTTCCCCTTCTCTCAAAATCACACCTCCAAATCCATTTGGCTCAGCCAAACCCTGCCCAAATATCCTCTCAAATTACCTCACATCAACCTAGAATCCTTACTTTGATCAGAATGCCAACCTAAGGAGCCCTTTTGATCAACTCAAAAGGAAACACCCAAAGAAGAGGAGGTTAAACATACCCTCGACCAAAGGAAAGTGCAAGGTAAGGGTTAATTCTAAAATCTCTTCATTATCTGAGGTTTTTTTATGGGAGTATCTAATAGTACCTCTTTATCATCCACATTCATGTTTCAAAAAAATATTTTCAAAAGGAATATTTTAAGGTTTTATGGAAGGGACTCTTTAACTAGATCATTATTTTAAATGGTTTAAATATTTATTCTTCTAAATCATTATAATTAATGTCAATGTTTTCAAAATGGTTTTTAAGGATTTATTTATATAGAAATGAATTTTTTAAAATTTTAATTCCTTTGAAAAGTTTCAAAGTGGTATGGGACACTTTGATTAAAAAATGTCTTTAAATGTCTTCCTTTCTAAATTGTGTGACTTTTAAATGTTTTCATGAAAAATGGATATTTCTCTCAAATAGTTTTACAAATCATTTTCATCTATGTCAACATACTTTGATGTATTTTAAACTTATTTGAATTTGATTTATTTTGATACAAATCTTCCATATTTTATTGAAGGTTTTGTGATATGTTTGACTGTGGATGTGTTATTTTTATACCATTCATTGTTTATGGATACATTATTGACATTTTGTATGCTATTTTTAAGAAGAATGTTTATGTTATGTTTAAACCTTTTCATATGAGGAATTCATTGGACTTAGTAAGTGATGGGTGGAGACCGCTATAACTCCTCAATGCATCGGTAGGTCTCATGAGACAAACTAGTGTCTTGGCACAAGTCCTTGACAAAATATTATTTGTAGTCTTGGCACGAGGCCTTGGCTATGTGGTTATGACGTTTGGAATTATGAATTACATCATTATAAAATTTATATTAATATTGAATGTTATTATTTGACTAGTAGAATATCCATGTGAATAATTAAGTTTAAAAGGATTATGTTTTAGTCTTATACATTGCCTTAAATGTTTATATTTATTTATGAAAGTTTCCGCTATATTGTTATCCTTACTGTGCATCTGAGCTCACCCCTTTCTATGTTTTATTTGTCCCAGGATGCGAAGAAGTATATTATGACTTACCTGCAGGGATACTCTAAGGGAAATGAATGTGGTCAATGGAGACAATGCTATTGTTTTTTTTCATTTTATAATGTAATCTAACGTTCATGTATGTAATCTATTTTCCAAGACTGCTAAACTTATCAGTCCTTTGGGACTTGATTCCTTATAATCATGACAATGTATTAAAATAATGCACCGACTCTAGGTAAATGGGGTCGGGGTGTTAAAACCATGCACAACTCGTGCATACCATCATTTCCCCCCTTAAAGAATCCTATATGGTTACCTACAATGAGTCGCACAGTTTCAGACAAATAGTGTTCCCTCTACAGGTCCTTCAAAAGATAGTTTTCTGGGTCCGGTACTACTGAAACTCCTTGAGCCACCTAAGAAACTTAATAATCCTTCACCCAAGTCCAAAAACATCACTTTTAAAGGTTACAACTCTTGAAATTGAGTTCTGATTCTCGTTTTTAAATTCGACCCATCCAGAAAATGGAAAAGTTAAAAAAATTTCATATTTTAGTTCGATTAAAAACATGGATCGTTACACATTAAATACAAAATTTAATATAAGAAACATAAATAAAACCAAAATTAACCCTTATAATATGTCTCAAACAAATATTATCAATATAATTAACACTTTTAAACAAATAATGATAAAAAAAATTAAAAATTTAAACATTTTCTACCATGAAAAGTTTAGATGCATAGTCATAAAAACCATGTGGAAACCATTAAAAATTAAATTGGAAGATTTTATACAAAGTTTCATGGGTTCTTTATGGTTACCACTATCTGTTCACCTAAACCATGCACCTATGTTTTCCACCCCCATTTTACCTTGAAACTTAATATTTCTCAAAAAAACTCATGGGTTCTTCCCAAAACCCATATCCAATGATGTGAAACATTAAATATCATTGAAAAAAAACCTAAAAATATGTTAAAATAATAAACAAAATCCCCAAAACACCCATGGAAATGTGAGTTTTTACATGAGGAAGAGATATCCAGGCACTCCACATCTACCTCTGAAGCCTTGATAGTCCCATATCCTATCTACCTTTTAACCCCCAAATAACAAGAGGGATCTAATTCCTTTTTTTTATTGATCCATCATGGATTGACCTAACCCATAAGCTGAGACATAAAACCACATGTCTCAAGCATGTTCTCGATCACCACGAGCTGGGGAAAATTACTAGGGCATCACATATAACCATTTGGGGATAGTTTCACCCTTGAAAATCCAACATGACCCATTCATGAATTGGACGACCATACCAACCCATAAACAACATTATAAATAAATAAATAAATAAATAAATAAATAAATAAATAAATAAATAAATATATCTAATTACAGTAAACACAACAATGAATAATAATAGACATCATAAACATCACAACATCACAATTTATAAACAATACATATACTTATGTTATCTATAGTCAAAAGCTCAAAATATGGATAAAGAATAAAAGGTCAATACATAACATCCGAACAAAAAATAATCACAAAACCAATATATAAGAGTTAAACTCCATGAGAACACATCTTCACCATCCCAAAATTACCACATACGTTGATAATCAGGAATGGCCACTGAACTGCAAGGTTCCTTTCCCTTAACCGTGTCCTACAAAAACAAGATCTCCATACACCCAAATTCATATTCAGGGTGTGTGGAATAATTCCTAGTAGGATTACACCATGAATATATGTAAGGATTTTACCCATGAAAACCATTAGTTCTTGTTTGAAAACTCATTCTCAAAATCAAGTTCACTTAAAAACAACACTTTAGAAACCCCTTTGTCTTTTCTCAAACAAACCCTCTTTTCAAAAAATGGAAAACAAGGATAATATAAATAAATAAGTACATTGGGAATAAATATTCCAACCACACCCAAATATGGAATAAAAATGGGTATACACATAAACATAATTATATAAAAAATAATGGAAAACGAATAATCATAAGATATTGTAACTAAACAAGGGACTAGTATCTTGCATAAAGCATATAAAAAATAATAGGGAAATATTAGTACACACTATGGGTTATAATCAATAGTGTCTAGTATTAATTAGTATAGTACAAGGTTTTTATAGCTAGCTAATAAAGGTATACCAATTTTGGAATCTCTCTCAGTCTTTCCTAGGTCCAAAAATACTTCCCCGGGCACTCTCGATCCACATGGACACATTTTAGAAGCTCCCTTAGTATTTCTCCCAAAGTATCCCTCACTCCCTTAGATAACACTCCCTAGATAGTCTAATAAATAATATAAGGTTATACATATCTAATTCACACACACACACACACCCAAGTTCTCCTATGTGCTACACAATTCCAAACACATAAACATGAACAAGTTCCAATCACAACGTCCATTTAAAAAACAATTTCATAAACATTCCATGCCAATAACAAGTCAAGAATTTAACACCATGGAATACCACATTAATAAACCTTTTGAGAACTCATTTAATACCATAATTTTTTTGAGACATTTTAATAAACACATGGAGTGCATCAAACCCAACTCCCATTGAAAAGCCTCTTTAGACCATTAAATTTCTAACCCATTACAAGAAAAAAAAATTCATGGATAAACCATAAATAATAACACAATTTAGGGGAAATTTAATAGAAAAGCAAGGAAAACCAAGAATAAATGTAAATCCTTGAAAAAGTGGCCTTAAATAGAGATACTTATTGAAAATCAAATGCAAACACGTCATCCTATTAAAGTATTACTTATATTGAAGGAGAGAAGTCCTAACACACCTAAACCATAAAGAAATAACAAAAAAACCCCATCAATAACCCTAAGTTTAACCAAATAACAATCTAGGGTTTCCACAATCCATGGAAAATGAATAACAAGGTGATATAAGGGGAAATTATGAAGATAACATTAATAAATAAAGGTTACCTTAATTTAGAACACCAAAGATCCCAATTGAGTCAACCAAAATGAAAGGGTAAGAAGATACAAGTTGTGGGGGGGAGGTAGTGCATGAAGGGGGAGAAAAATGAGCCCAATGAGAGATAAAATAAATAAATGTAAAATAATATTTTCCTAAAAATTTAATGAGATGAACAAGCTGCATGATTTGAACACATAGTTAGAAAAACCATGAGCTAACTATGCAGGAGCCACTGTCGCACCAATTCAAGGACACACCATTTCTAGAGACGCCTACATGGTTAGACAAACATCTCAAAATCTGTGTAAAACCCAAACTACCCCAACATCCCTCTCATATGATTTCCTTTAATCATGCACTACCAGTGTGTCAGGGTCTATTTCCTAAAAAAATTAATATTTTATCCAGATAAATCCAAAAAATTCCAAGAACAAAAAAATAAAGATCAAAATAATATTCACTAGTGAACTAAAGGGTGTTAAAAACTTAAAAGGGAACCCAACCTAACAACTAAAAAGTGGAAGGTCCCTACTCACACTTCAATCTGAACACCTTCATCCAACACCACCATAGAGTACTATTAAGATATTCCAACACCTGGTCCACCAAGATCCCCACCATCTATCTATAACCTATATAAGACCAAACACAAGTAGGAAAATTTAGGAGTGAGGGTATATATACCCATTAGGACGCCCCCAAAACCAAAAATAGATATTAAAATATTAGTAAAACCATAATCACAAACTCGAAGAAAATTTATAATGACGAACCTTCATATACTCAACAAATATAAAAAAATAAAATGAATGAGGTCTCATTATTCTAATCTAGTTATAGGAAAATTCCACACACAACTCCATAAATTCTTACTACCAATTTAGTAACCCATATAACCTCTATAGAACTATTAGTGGAGGAACCACACCTTGTTGATTGTAACAACCATGACCTATTTAGGTAAAATTTTATAAGATCCTAAATTTTATGTTAGAACAAATTTTAATCTTTGAATCATCATAAAGGTTATGATTAAATTATTTGAGGTATGTTAGGGGTATTGGGAGAAGGAATTGACTCAAAAAATGGAAAACTGGTTATTGGAGGCGGTTCATGTAGTTAATGTATATTCAAAACGTGAATAGATTATAAGAAGAAGAAATGGATTTGTATTTAGTATGTGACAATACATTCAAGAAATGATATTTTATTCACACTATTAATGGAGATTTGGGGATTTTAATCCAAGGTGATGTGTTTTCCATCGTATTATATGTTCTGAAAGTTCATAAAGTGAATCCATAATTCATACTATGAAGCATGTATATTCCAAAAAATTAAAAGTTTTGATAACAAAAACACTTTTAAATTTACCTTCCTCCTATCTTCCTCAAACCCAAGGTGTACTCTAGGTGATTTTGGGTGATCCAGATCCCTCTAAAATCCTTTTATCCATGTTTAGATCCTAGATCAATTAATTGTCATCTAATTTGTGAGATTGATATAAATTATCCCATTGCTTCTTAATATATTGGTTTTTAGTGGTGATAGGTTGTTTTATTGGAATATATTTATTTTTTTGTAATCTATATCAATTATTTTATAGATTAATTATGTGTTCATTTCGTAGAGTCCAGATCTCTTTTTGATTACGGTGCAGTGCTTGTGACCTTTGAGGCATGTGATGATCTATTCTCTTTGCCAATATATTGTTTATAGAACTCTAATTTTAATATGTGTGAATCAATGTTTAGGTAATACTCTTATTTTATATATAATTTCTTTCATTCAAGTGGGTGGATCCCATGGTGGTTGGCGTACTACCCAAGTGTAAGGTAGGTGGTTATATCGCTAGAATATGTTTGGTAAATCATATATTCTATTGGTTTTCTCAATTATTTTCTAAATGATGTTTTTAATGATTCATGATGTTTTATATGAATAAATAAATGGATTTTGGTAAAATATGGGGGTTCCTGTTGTTTTTGTAAAAGAAATATGGTTTTAAAATCATTATTAAATTTTTTATGAAATGGGTTTTCAAAGCATATTTTGAATGAAAAAGGGTTATTTGGAAATTATTTATAGAATGATACAATCCCTTCCAAACAAAAATTGATTTGAATTATGAAAAAAATGAGATACTTAAGTACCTAGGAGGCAGTTTAATATTGGGTGTTTTCCATGTTATCCATATGATTTTTACTTATGGGGAGTTCCTCTATTCCCTAGGCCATGTGTCCTAAGGAATTGATTATTTGACATCATAGGGGTTTGTCCTTAGAGGTTGTTCCTCTATTCTCTTGGTGATGGTCCTGAAGACTTATTTAGCACATTAATTCTTGATTTATTACTTGGGCATAAGTGACCTAGCTAGCCCAAACCTATGTTATCCTAGGGGTTATCCCCATTTTGATTTAATCTTCATTGTTTAGGATTTGATATGATACATGATACATGATTTGATAAATGTAAAATTATTTATTTGAAATGTGATTTGAAATAATATCATCCGGATTTTGTCTATGGACCATGGAAAGGGGATTTTTTTACTAAGATTTTGATATAAATGTGAAAACTTCTTTATCATTCCATGATCTTCTTATTTCAAGAATATTGGTTTTATATGATAGTGAATTTTCATGGAACAATTGGGTGGGATACTATTATTCCTATTTATGTCACACCTTTCACACTCCATCTGATATGTGTAAACCTTGTTTGACTTGATATAGGAAAGGAAAAGGAACTAAAATGGTGTGGTGTGGTTTATTTCTTCTGAGAATGGGTTTTTAGTAGTGAATTAATGGTATTTTACCTACATATAAAATAGATTAGATGTTGATAGTTTGGGATATATTTTTTGGCTTGTTTTGGACATGTACCCTAGTTTCAGATTTCCACCTTAGTCATTTTTCTTGCAGTTTCATTCTTTTGACTATGGAATATTTATTTATGGTTGTATTTATTTATATATTTATTCAATGTATCTTCTTTCAGGTTGGGAAAATCATTTACTTAGGTTTTTGTTGGATTATTGGGTGATTTTTTCTAGACCATGGGGATTATAACTATCATTTATGTCTTTCTATAGTCTGTTTAGAAGCCTAGCTAGATGGGTTTTCTAGGTCTTTTTATGAAAATTTGGTATCAAATAACGGTTATTCCTAGTATTGGGAAGTTATTAGATAGGAGATCAGATTTTTGGGACTTATGGGTTATGTTGTGAGTGATTTCCTAACCATATCTCATCATAATGAGCCTTAAGTCACTATCAGATATTAGGATGTGTTTTTCCTATTATGGGGTTTGATCCAGATCTCAATTTTTTCTTATGTTATTTTGGTATAAAATAATATTTTTTATTTTTTTGATTGTTGTATTCTATTTTTTTATATATAATCATACCCTCAAGACGTCTTCCAAGGGTCACTTAATAGGGTGCAATAAGAAATTCTCCTCAATGGAATCCTCCACTTGATCAGAATATCTTAGAGTCTATTGTGAGAGAAGTTCATGCCATGAACTAGAATGTAACTCCTATTCAAAATCCAACTATATAGGTTCAACTAAGAGCTGAAGGAAACAAATATTGATCATAAGAGTTACTACTCTATAATACCCTATATTTTAAGGTTACGAATGAACCTCATTTGGTGGAAGAATCACTATAAAAAATTGACCAGGTATTTTATTTCCTAGAGGCACCTGAATTGATAAATATGAAGTATACAACATTTATACTCTAGGGTTATTCAAAGAAGTGGTGGGTATTTATGGTTCAGGTGAATCAACATGTGGTCTTGGGGTGTAAAGACTTCAAGAACATGTTCTTTAATTAGTTTTTCCTAAAATATTTGATGATGGAAAGTTATATGGAGAATCTATCCTTTCAAAAGAGAGAGCATTTGACGATAGCGTACACCAACCATTTTACTAATCTGGTTCATTTTTCTCTAGAGGTTGTGATAAATGATAAGTTAAAGGCTTAAAAATTACTACAAGGTTTGTGACCTGACATATGATGATAGGTATATATACTGAATCTTAGCACCTATGCTAAAGTGGTAGATAAGGCTATGGTGGAAGATATTGATATGGTGGGAATGAGATGTTTGGATGGATCTTTCCTTCAACCTAATGTAAGTTCCAGTGATGCACATGGGAAGAAGAGGAAGTGTAATGATACTCATAAGGGTGACAAATATAGTTCTCAGTAGCATTCCTTTTCTACTCTGTCAATGATAGCTATAAGTGTACCCTTTACTTGATACTAGTGTGGAAAGGTTGGGAACACCCTAATAACTTTCCCATGACTCCTATCATTGAACTTGATATTATATGAGATGTCTAAGATACTTCCTAGGATCTAGTGGTTCCACCTGATATTATATGAGATACCCAAGATGCTTCTTATGACATGGTGATTACACATTCTGCTATGATATTCCTAGGAGACTATAGTGACCCTACTTTTTTTTACATAAACATTAAATCATTTTAGAGATAAAAAAATTCAAAAACATTAAAAAACCAGGATAAAAGGTTTAGTGTCATGGGAAAATTAGGACCATATATAACTTTTACATAATAAAAGATAAACATTATTTATTCTCTTCTTCTCTATATTTTTAGTGGCCTTTTCATTCTTATTAGTACAAGTAATCACCTGAGGATATACATCAATGAAAGGGGTGAGATAAAATCTTAGTAAGAGGATACATAAGAATATGAATAAATATAACATGATTGAGAATAATCATTATCATAATATTCATGAGAGGAATCAATAGATAAAGGTATGGAATTTGTCAATGCATAAAAATTAAACATCATGTTTTAGTGGTCAAATACCACACATAGTTGTGAACAAAGCTATCATCATGTTCATTCCTAACATATGTGTATAATCATAAAACCATAGTTATGAACAAATATATCATTATGTTCATGCATATTTCACCTTATCTCAGGAGATACATCATATTACCCAATATATTGGAGCAAATATAATTCTGAGCACACCCGTCACATCATAAAATTTACATAATCACACATCACACATAGAATGTATATCAATATTAGACATAAAATAACCCATGGAAAGGAATGGGTTTCATTTCATAAGGCATAAATTCATGATTAAATTTTTTATTTCAAAATGATAAATGTAGAATCATATTTGGTATAAGAATAATCACACTTGAGTGAAGAAGAAAAAATATCAAGAGAAGTCAAAATGTGTTTTCAAAAGAAGAGTTCTTTCAGAAATCATTTGTATTTATCATAAAATCATATTACAAACATGTATATCTAGAAAAGTAAAGGTAAAGTACAATGAAATTATATTTTAGGAGTATTAAATGAAAATAGACACTAAAATTTTTCATGAAAGAGGAAAAACCCAAAGAAAGAAAATTGGGTTCGAGAATCCCCTTACTTTATGTTTGAATAATTTATTCACTTTAATAGCCTAGATAATAAAATTATATTCATTAATTATTAAATATATAACCTATTATGCTTTTATTTGATTTATTAAAAATTTATTAACTTCATTTATGGCCATTATGATGAATTATAGAGTTCAATTTTATCGTTTTGAGAGTGTTTGTTTCTTGGTTTTCATGATCAATTTGCTTATATACAAGTACAATAGTTCATGTAAGATGATAATTAATTCTTATGAATTTAAATTATATGTTATTAGTGAAATTACATAATTTTAATTGGTATTATATATTATTTTCTTTCCAGATACAAGGATTATCCATTATATAACATGTTAATGATAATCTCTTAGATTAATTTGGGAGGTTTTCGATCACAATGAACTTGTTTTGTTTTATTATTTAATATTATGTATATATGTTAGTTATAGAACATAAAAAATTTATAAAACACATTTTAAAATCTTTTTCAACCATTATAATGGTTTTATGACCAGACATAGAGGTGGTAAAGTAAAATGAAAAAATTTCGTCCTCGAAGGCAATAAATCAACACCTCACGAACGAAATTTTCATTTTTTTAGAATAAAAGGGGTAGGAGAAGAGGTTTGATGATATATTATTCCATAAATATAATAAAATTATTTTATATATAAGATACTGGAGTTATAATTCCACCAAGATAAGGGTAGGTTAGGAGAGAATAATAAAGTAAAATAAATTTAAAAGAAATTAAAAATTAATGTTGATGGGGTGGCCTCAGGTACACCTGGACCCTCGGGTTGTGGCGGTGTATTCTGTACCCATTGGGGATTTTTAAAAGGGTGATTCTATAAATTTATTAGAAAAGTATATTAAATTTAAGTTTAGATATGTGGAATTTTTAATACCATCAAATATGCTTATCATTTTGGATAGAAATTTCTTTGGATATAATCCAATTCGGTTACAACATTTGATATTTTGAAAAACAGGTCTAGGAATGTCCCATGGAAAATTTTGGAACCCTGGATTAAATGTATTAAACTTACAAACCTTTTTTATATTTATTTGAAACATGTTTATAGGGAAGCTAACCAGTTTGTTGATCCTTTTTCAAAGAGAGCCATTGTAGAGACATGTTCAAGATGATTTTTTATTATACCGAACTTCTACTCATAGCTTGTTGAGGAGGATTCATGCGGTGAATTCCATAACCTCCTTTTTAAAATCCATTTTAATGTAAAAAATATTTATCTCTTTTAACAAAATTTTGTAGGAGTGGGTTTTCTCGACTCCTAGACTTGTTGGGTTGAAAAGAAAATTAAAAGAAAATGAAAGAGGATTTTATCTCTTGACTTCTTCTCCTTGAGAATATCCTTAGGTAAATTGGATTTGGTCTTTTGTTGAGACCAAAGGATTCAAGATGTGGGGAAGAGGTTTGGGAAGAGTATTGGGAAAAAATCGAACAATCTTCTTGTCTTGGAAGGTGTGAGGATAAGAGGTGGTGAGGGGTGGCATTTATAGGGGAGGAGGGGGTGTTTTTTGATTATTTTATTCATTAGTTTATTATTTTGGATCAAGAATATGAATAGTTTGAACCTTATCACCAAATATATTAAAATAATTAAGTATAGTTCTATATTATGGTCTTAAATCATCCATACATAATCTACAACTCAATAATTCATGTATTTGTTAAATACCATAAATTACCGTATTTCACCATTCCCTAAAAATTTAAATATTTTAGAAAAATCCAAAAAATTTACCCTAACTATTTTTTAATTTTTAGAATTCAAAAATGAACTCTATTTTATGAACATAATTTTCTAAATATGAGAAATTGAAAATTAAAATCACCATTTATTAAAAAAATACTGATTTTAAAATTATAACATATTTTATTAAACTTTGAAAAATTAATTAAGGTCACATAAAATTATATTATAACCATAAGAAATAAAAATATTAATTTATGAATCTATTTTATGAAAATAAATTTTCTTTTAAATCATTATATTAATTATAAAATTATAAATAAAAATTTATGGTTCACAAAAATACCAACACTTATTTTATCATTTTTTAAACATTTATTTACTTATACTATGATATAATTATATCACATTTTCCTTAATAAGATAAGAAATTTCTATTTAAACTTTCATAGGCGAGGTTACTATTTTATTGGCCGATTTACTATTCCTAATGACCAAATTACTATTCCAAAGGATAGGTTACTATTCCATCAGTATAGGTTCCTTAATTTCTAGAAATACCTATTATTTAATTAATTATTTATTTATAAAGTTTTTATTGTGCTCTCAATGTGATTTTATGTGGTTTTTAATATATGAAATAATTACAAGAAGGTAATTTCCATTGATAAAATTTTGGGTTGTCAAATTCTTCCCCCTTATGAAATTTTACACTCAAAATTATGTTTTACATTATAAGATGAAAACAGGTGAGGGTAATTCTCATTCATCACTTCCTCCAGTTACCATGTTTCCTCTTCATACTTATGGTTCCACCATAGTATTTTGACGAGGTGATTAGTCTTTTTGTGTAGAAATTTGTCTCTATGGTCCAAGATTTTCATTGGATTTTCCTCATAAGAGTGATCATTTTCTAAGCATGACACCTCTGAATTTTATACATGTGAGGGATCTGGTATTTAATTACTCAATAGGGATACATGGAATATATCATGTACTTGAGACATGGTAGTGGAAGTGCTAGTTTATAGGCCATAGCTCCGATATAATCAATAATCTCGAAGGGGCTGATGTACCTGGGGATTATCTCTCCTTTATTCCCAAATCTCATAATCCTATTCTGTGGAGATATGTGGAGTAATACCATATATCCAACCTTAAACTATAGGTCCCATACATGGCTGTTTTGTATATATATTCTATAAACTTTGGGCTGCCTTGTTGTGATGATGAATGGTTTTCACCTTTTCTACCATTTCTTAAACCATTTCAGGTCTTATCAACATGCATTCACTGACTTAATCCCAACATGTTGATGTTATGAATCTTTTACCATAAAGGGATTCATATAGTTCCATTTGGATGCTTGATTGAAAATTGATTTAGTAAGAGAACTCGACCAGAAGTAAATATTAGTCCCATTCTCATTTGAAGTTCCTAAAACATTCCCTCAACATGTCTTTTAGTGTCAAAATAGTCCAATCAGATTGGAAATCAGTTTTAGGATGATAACCCATAATAAAGTTCAAATAAGTGTTCAGAGCATGTTGTATAATTTTCCAGAACTGGGAGGTGAATCTCATATCTCAATCAGATATAATTAATATTGGTAATCCATATAGCCTTACGACTTCTCTGATGTATATACTTATAATATTATCCAGTGAGATGTTCTCTTGAATTTCAATAAAGTGATATGTCTTTGTAAGAATATCCATAAAAACCCAAATATCATTATTTACTTTGGATTTCCTCGTAAGTTCGGTGAAAATGTCCATGATGATATTTTACCACTTCCATATTGGTATGGGTAATGGTTGCATCATACCATTATAATTTTGTCTTTTAGCCTTCACTTTCTATCATACCAGACACTTTGATGTATATTTGGAAATATCTTTCTTAATATTGTCATATCAATAGTTCTCTCAGAGATCTCGATACATGTTTGTTGTCCCTAGGTGAATAGAATAGGTTGAGATATGTGCATCATTAATAAGAACTTTCTTTATATATGGAATGGATGGTACACATAGTCACGACCCAAATCTTATGAATCCTTCCTCATTAATTTTTAACTCTATGGATTTCACTTTTCATATAGCTTCTTCCTTCTTCTAAATTTCCAAATCATTTCTTTGATCATCATTTATTTTCTCTATGAGGGTTGGTTGAGAAATAATTTGAGAAAGGATTTATGATGTTCCTTTCTTAATGATTCCCATGTCTATCCTTTGAAAATCTAATAATATTGGATCCTTCTTAATTCTCATAGTTGATAATGTTGCTAGATCATTTGTACTTAGAGCATCCTCCACTTTATTCACTTTTCCAGGATGTTAGTGTATTGATTAGTCATAATACTTAATGATATCTAACCATATTTTTTGGTACATATTAAGATCTTTCTATGTGAATATATATATATTTTAGGCTCCTATGATCAGTATATATTTCACACTTCTCCCCATAAAGATAATGTTGCTAGATTTTCAATGCAAAGATCACAACTACCAACTCCAGCTCATGCGTGGGATAGTTTTACTCATGAATTTTTAATTTCCTTGAGGATTAGGATATCAATTTATCATTTTTCATCAATAAAAATCCTAATCCCTTATTTTAATCATCACTATATACCACAAAGA
The DNA here is from genome assembly GCA_963277665.1 of Viscum album. Taxonomy (NCBI): domain Eukaryota; kingdom Viridiplantae; phylum Streptophyta; class Magnoliopsida; order Santalales; family Viscaceae; genus Viscum; species Viscum album. The sequence continues at coordinate 153,247,561 of OY728138.1, forward strand.
GTTCCCTACTTTTTGGTAGTGTGAGTACCGGTGTAGTGATAAGCCTATTTTTCAAATATTTGAAGCAACATTCAAATTCATTGGTCCATAAAAACTTTTATCTCTTCCAAGTAAACTTGGTTAGTGGGTTTTAAAATCATGATAAATTATTCACAAATTGTCGGTAATATCTTGATAAATAAAGGAAACCATGGATATATATTACTGATGTTGGCTTAGGATACTCTTCGATTGCATTTGTCTTAGAAGGGTCCACAAATATTACTTTACTGGTGATAACATGTTCCTAGAGATACTTTCTCCACCCAAAACTCACATTTACTATACTTTTCATGTATATTATCTCTTCGCAAGGTTATTAGCATAGTATTAAAATTATCCTCATGTTCCTCCTTTCTCTTGGAGTATATTATAATATCACCAACAAAGACTACCACAAATTTGTAGAGGTAATCTCTAAAGACTCTATTAATTAAGTCCATGAATATTTCTAGAGAATTATTTATTCCTAATGGAATTTCTATGAACTCAGAGTGTCCATATCTCATTCAAAAGATAGTCTTGCGAATATCTTCCTTACTCACCTTTAATTAGTGATATAAAGACTGAAGATCCACCATAGATAAATACTTAGCCCCATGTAGCTGATCAAAAAATCTATCTATCTATGGTAGGGGATACTTATTCTCACAATAATAAATGTTGAGGCACATTGATCCATCCTTATTTTTGATGAAGAGAACTGGCGCACCCCATGGTGAAACACTCAGGAATATAAAACCCTTTTCTAGATTCTATTATAACTACTTCTTTAGTTCTTCCAACTCAAAGGTGGTTATTATATAAGGAGTCTTTGATATAGGTAGAGATCCAGGAATAAGTTAAATTGATAACTCAACCTATTGGTTAGGATAAAGACTAGAAAATTCGTTTGGGAACATGTTAGTGTAGTTTCTCAGAATGGGTATGTCTTAGAGAATGATTCTCTCCTTTGTCTTAATCATTTGACCTATATATGTTCTCTCATAATGAAATGATATCCATAATTGAGATGATGATTCTGAATAAGATTAATCCTCCTCCTTACACTTTTAAAAAATTAGATGATTCCTCAAGATGTGAATATTGATTACCCTTTCCCGACAATTGATGTTTTATTTTTATAAATATTTCCAATCCATGCCCAATATAGCATCAAACTCCACCAAAGGAAGTAAGAAAAAATTTACTAGGAGGTTCAGTCCACAAACAATAACTGGGGAGGTTTTATATACTTTTGATGAAATAATTTCCCCATTTTTTATTCTCACAGATAACTCAACCTCCATATTTTGAGGTGGTGTTTGAATAGTTATACTAAACTTGCAATATATGAAATAATGTGTAGAATAAGAATAAAAAAGTTTGTTCACTATTCTTGAATGAACAACTAGCATACCCTCACCACATCATTTTTAGGATCCACCTTAGTAGTAGTGATTGCATATGAATTTCCTTTCTCTTTTGGATTTGGTAGCTGTTGATGCCGATTACCCTTAAGGAGTCGAGGTTTAGTAAACTATATTTTATAATTCCTTTTCCACCTATAGTTGAAATAATGAACCATGGGTGGTGATCTCCTTTCCTCCACCACATTTTCCATCTTCCCCATGTCTCTTTGACATTCATGAGCTTGGTGGCCTTCCCTACCACACTTGAAGCATTTCCTAGTCCCTTTGAGGAAATTACCATGATACTTCTTCCAATTTTTTTTACATGTGAGTGGTTGATATTTCTTTCCACCTTTATCATTATATCTTATAGCTTTAAACTCCATCTTTCATTTCTTATCTCCATATACATGGGACCATTCTCTAAAATTCTTCTCCACTTTTAGATCACATCAAACAAGTTATTCATAACTCCCAAAGTCTCGAATTGATAAAGCCTTTCGAATGTGTGGGTTTAAACCACTAAAGAATCTATCTATTTTTCTATCATTTTTGATAACAAAAACTGAGTCAAACCCTGAAATCCTTGTGAAATTTTCTTCATAATCCATGAAAGATTCACCATCTTCTTTCTTTAAATATATAAATTCTCTCTCTATATTTTCGCGAAGAGTTTGAGGGATATACTCATTAAGAAATATTTTATTAAATTATTCTCACTCCATCTATTCAATTTCATCCTTTGGTTTGGTTTTATTAATAAATACCCACCATTGATCAACCTCTCTATATAATCTATTTATGGATAGAGTCGCATTCTTCTTATCAAAAAATTGAAGCACAAAAAATATCTTCTCTATTGAGTTGACCCACTATTCCATGACAAGTTGATAAGAAGATCCACTAAATATTGATGGCCATTGTCACATAAAAGTTTATACATCTAGTTTCTACCTCTCAATTTAAGGAGGATGTTCCACATTATTCAGGCTATTACTCATATCCTGATATAGATGGGTAATCATCACCATGAAATTTTGAACTCCACCTCCCAAGGAATTTGGGATGTCATTCCGATAATCACTGCATTGTCCCTCACATGTGTTGTTGTCTTGGTTTTCCTTGTTTCCCACCATTTTATAAAATAGAAAAGGTTAGAATAAAATATAAGTCGATAGGTTATGAATACATAATTTTTTCTTTTAAGTAATTAACTCTAAAGGAATATCTTATGGGATCATTATGTTTATAATTTTTCTAAAACATTTATTATTGGGTGATTACATATATTTAGTCTCATACTAAGGGTTTTAACTAATGTTCTATAATCCTAATTCCAAAATTAACTAAACCTTGCTCTGATACCAACTATAGAGAACCTACTTTTCTTATATAACTATTACATCATTTTAGAGAAAAACGACTTAAAAAAATTACAAAACAAGGATAAAAGGTTTAGTGTCTTGGTAAAATCAAGACCATGCATAACTTTTACATAATAAAATGAAAACATTATTTAATTCCTTTTTCTCTAGATTCTTAGTGTCCTTCACATTCTTCTTAGTACAAGTCATCACATGAGGATATACATCAATGAAGGGGTGAGCTAAAAGCCTAGTAAGATGATAAATACGGACATGAATAAATATAACATGAGTTAGTATAATAAATATATTCATAACATAAGAATAAGATCAAAATAATAATCATGAGAGGAAGTATTATATAAAGGCATGGAATGTGGAAATTTATAATAATTAAATATCTTGTCTTAGTGGTTAAATATCACCCATAGTTTTGAAAAAGCTAGCATTATGCTAACACATAACATATGTGAATAATCATAACATAATCACTATGAACAAATATAGAATAAAATTTAGGAATATTTCACATTATCTCATGAAATACATCAAATTTCTCAATTATTTGGAGCACTATATAATTCTAGGCACACCTATCACATCATAACATTTACATAATCATGCATGCAACATAGAACATATATCAATATTAGACATAAAATAACCCATGTAAATGAATGTGTTAAATTTAATAAGGAATACATTCATGAATAAAATTTTTATTCCAAAAAGATAAAGGGGGAATCATATTTGGTATAAGAATAATCACACTTTAGGGAAGAAGAAATGATCTCAAGAGAAGTCAAAATGTGTTTTGGAAAGAAGAGTTATTTTGGAAAATATTTTCTTTATTATAAAATAAAATTGTAAACATGTATATGTAGAAAATAAAAGTCAAAGGAAAATGAACCCATATTTTAGTAGTATTAAATTCACATACACACTGAAATTTGGCATGAAATAGGAATAAGTGAAAGAAATAAAATTGGGTTTGAGAATCCCCTTACCTTAGGTATGCATGCTTTCTTCACTTTAATATCCTGGATAATCAAATGAGATTAATTAATTAATAAATATAGAACATATTATACATTTATTTGTTTCATTATAATTTTATTGTTTTCATTTATGGTCATTATAATGGGTTATAGAGTTCAATTCCGTCGTTCTGAGAGTGTTTTTTTCTTAGTTTTCATGACCGATTTGCTTGTATACAAGTATAGAAGTACATGCAAGATGATAATAATTATATAGTATTGAAATTATTTGTTATTAGTTAATTTACATAAGTTTAATTGGTCTTATATATTATTTGTTTCTAGACATGATAATTATTCATTATATAACATGTTAATGATAATCATTTAGATTAATTTTGGCGGTTTTTGATCACAACAAACTTGTTTTGTTTTATTATTTAATATTATGTATATATGTTAGTCCTAGAACATAAAAAAGTTATAACACACATTTTAAAATATTTTAAAACAATTATAATGGTTTTATAACCATCCTTGAAGTTGGTAAAGTAAATTGAAAAATTTTCATCCTCAAAGGCGATAAATCAACACCTCACGACTGATGTTTTCATTTTTTTAGAATATAAGGGTGAGGAGAAGAGGTTTGATGATGGATTATTCCATTAAAATAATAAAATTATAATATATATATATATATATAAGATACTTGAGTTATCATTTAACTTGGATAAGGGTAGGTGAGAATATAATAATAAAAGAAATGAAATTGAAAAGAAATTAAAAGAAATTGAATGAGGATTTTACATCTTGAATTATTCTCATTGAGAAACTCCTTAGGGAAATTGGATTTGGTCTTTTGTTGATAAAAAGGATCCTGGATGTGAGGAAGGGTCTTGGGAAGAGTATTGGGTAGAAATTGAACAAGCTTCAAGGCTTGCAAGGTGTGAGGAGAAGAGGAAGTGAGGGGTGGTATTATGGGGGAGGAGAGGGGTGTTTTTTGATTATTTTATTCATTAGTTTGTTATTTTGGCTCAATAATATCAATAGTTTGAACCTAATCACACAATATATCAAAATAATGAAGGATAGTTTGGTATTATGGTCTTACATCATCCATACATCATCAGTGACTCAATAATTCATGTATTTGTTAAATACTGTAAATTACCGTATTTCACTATTTACCAAAAATTCAAATATTTTAGAAAAATAAAAAAATGTACCCTAAAAATTTTTAGATGTTTAAAATTAAAAAAATAAACTCTAGTTTATGAAAATAATTTTATAAATATGAGAAATTTAATTTTTAATTAAAATCATCATTTATTTGAAAAATATTGATTTTAAAATTACAACTGATTTTATGGAACTTTGAAAAATTAATTAAGGCATCATAAAATTATATTATAATCATAGGAAAAAAATATTAATTTATTAATATATTTTATAAAAATAAAATTTATTTTAACTCATTATATTAATTATAAAATTGTAAATAAACATTTATGTTTTACAAAAATACAAACACTTAAATTTTTATTTTTAAAGTAATTATTTACTTATACTATGATATAATTATATCATATTTTCATTTATAAGATACCTAAACTTTATTTACACTTTCATAGGTGAGGTCACTATTCTATTTCTTGATTTACTATTCCTAACGGTCACATTACTATTTCAATGGTCAAGTTACCATTCCATTGGTATAGGTTCCTTAATTTCTAGAAATACATCTTATTTCATCCATTATTAATTTATAAATTTTTTATTGTATTATCAATGAGATTTTATATGGTTTATAATATATGAAATAAATACAAGAATGGAATTTACATTGATAAAAGTTTGGGTTGTTACATATGCTTCCTAGGATCTAGTGGTTTCAACTAATATTATTTGAGATGTATAGGATATTTATGAGGATTCGGTGGGTTAACTAGATATTATATTAGAATACTTGGATACTTATTGGGATCTGGTGGATGCACCTGATACATTGTATGAGATTACTAGGATACATTCCAGGATCTAATGGCTATATGTGATACTTTATATGAGATGACTAGGATACTTCCTAGGATCCAGTGTTCAAATTTTTATAATAAATGAAATTTATATATGAGATGATTTGGTTTAGATGCACTTCCCCCTAAGTGAATATAAATTATTATGATGATATTTTGGGTCATTGTTTTCCCAATTCTTGGAATGATATACCTTATTCTCAGAGAAACTTTGACACTAACTAAAGTAGGTATGATCAATCCTTGGGGCCACCTTTGAACCTGTGGATTGATGATGATTATTTTATTATTATTTTAACAATTATTTTATTATTTTGATCATATTACATTATATATAAATTTTATTGGTTGGTTTTGTTAGGGACCACATTAGTGTTGCCCGACTAAATTTTTATCACACTTTTCTTGGGAGAGCATGAAACCTCGATACCTAATTAGATCTCATGTTAATAGGCTTAGGTAGGGAAGAGGCCTAGAATTTTTTGATGAGGATAGATCATATTGGATAGGATTTAGAGAATAGTATTTGATGAGGCTCGCAGATGGCAGTTGATCCTATTTTTATTTTATTTTTTTGATTATTTATATTTTTGGCCAGCCAAGTGGAAGATTAGTTTGGCCGTGTGACTGTATGATTCCTCATTTTCATTTGATATAACATGAATTGTGTTTATTTATTCAACAAAATTTTATTATATTGTCATGGAAGTTTCTTGGTCATTTCTATTGTTCTTTTATTATAATATGAGGGTATAGTCTCCCCATAATAACTCCCTATACCCTCACTACTATTCATAAGACTTTTATGTATGTGGAGGCACACCTGAGGTCCTATCATGTCCTGATCTAGTTACTAAATAGTGAAATGTGATAGGGAAATTACACTAATGCATATATAATGGTTGATATATTACAAAACCTAGTGGAGGACTTTCACCCTTCTTAATCTTTTAGACGGGGGATTAAAAACTCCACAGATTGAGGAACCACACCCCAGGTGTGTCTAGAGGAGTACCAATCCTATCTATATAAAGGATTTGGGGGACCCTCACCCTGACATATCCATGATTCTAGGGGATTATTGACCCCAAAATCACTATAAAGATCTAAAAAAACCCCATTACTGACCATACAAAGTTGAATAGAGTAATAAAATTAAATCACATCATATCTTATCTTTGATATCAAAGTAAATTACTTTACTAAAAATACTCATAATGGGTTCTTCACTTTCCCAAATCGGAGTTCTAAGAAAGAAGACATGAAAATCCATAAGGTCTCAAAGGATTACATGATGTGTGCTTTAGGTTAAATTTCATATAGCCCCTAATAAGTAGCATAACCATGTACTGGCATACTACATGGAATGCAAGTTGGACGACAAGGCATGTTAGGTCGGGCGGGGTACTCGATGTGTACCATCACAACCTCCATTGTATTCCACCATTACATGATGTGTGGTTATGACCCACATGAAATGTAAGTATAATAGAACAATTGGGAATGTAAAAATTGTATATGATATGTAGGCCGACTATGAGGATACATGTCGTATACCATGAATAACATGACATGTGATATTTAACTCAGTCTAAAACACTAGTTTCCATTATAACTGAGATACACAACATGTGTTCTTACAAACTACACTATGTGTACTTGTGTTTTTTACCTATATTCACCAAAATATTTGGAATATTATTGTCTCTACCAATCTCATTTATAATGGTGTATGATCCTTTATCCAGGGTCCTGTTCACGAGTTCTCCATCACCAAAAGGATATTTTAGGACACCAATCATTGGAAAAAAATATGAATAAAAATTTACCACTATACTTATCATTTTTAGAATAATACTCACTTCTATAACACAATGATCACCAATTCATAAATCCCATTCACACACCTCATACTCCATATTCATTCCTTAATAATATCATGGGGTTTTTTGGGATTTGACCGCATGTTGAAGTAGAGAAAGATACTCAAATTTCCAACCAAGTCATATGATGATAGTGAAAATGTAAAGAAAAAAAGGTGGGAAAACATTAAAAATAAAATTGAATATCAATTATGTCTATTGAAAACTTCTAAATTCATTACTGGTACAAAAATCAAAGAATAAATGTGGGAAACGAGTAAAATAAATAATTTAGGCAAAATTGGAAATTATAAGTTGAAAGAGACTTGGAGTGTAGAAATTTATTAAATAATAATCTTTATATGCCCAAAGAACATATATAAAAAACTAAATAATAATAATAATAATAATAATAATAAAATTGTACCTTTCTAATGGTTTTATTGATAGATAATAATGAATGCACATTGAATTTGTTGGCGATTCTCATCAGTTTTGTTCATTAGTCCTATAAATTCATATTGACCAAACACTAAGCCCCCTCCTCCTATGATGGATCCTATCAAAATACTAGGGGTGTGCGATTAATACTAGAGATTAATAAAAGAGGGATTTAAAAAGAGGGAAACTAAGTCAAATAATTAATTTATGGATTAATTTATTAATTAAACTCTTATTCTTATTTAATTCACTCATAATAATAAACTCCCATGGTACCTATATCAAATAAAAATTATATCATTTATTGGGTAAAAATATGTTATGGACCCAACCATGGTCTATATTTTCCTGCTCGAGACTCTTTTATGAATAAAAATCATTATTATAAAAACAATTTCTGTATGATATGAAAATAATATATTATTTTTAATTTATTAATATTTGGGATCACAACGCCTATAAATATATTCGAAAACACCATATCCAAATTAAAAAATAAAATTCAAAATATTCTAAGGAGTTTAATTGTGAAAATAAAATTCATTACATTTCAAATGAATTTTTGAGTGAAAGTTTTGATTGATAAAGTCCTTAAGGAGTTTATTCATGATTTAGAAGAAACTCAAAAAGATATCACTGATGTCATGGATAATCAATTAGAAATCAAGTGAAAAAGAATATATGATCTTGATCATTTATTTAAAATGAATAGTAATATGAATAAATATAAAGTTTATAGGATTAGATTATAATATAAAGAAATATTTGTCACGACCCGTCCTCGGGGCCCGTGCCGTGACTACCCCAAGCCCGCCTTCCATAGGCCAGGGGCTGGCGACTAGCACCAAGGCATAAATCCCAGAAAAGGGGAAGGAATTGCCTTTGTAAAGTAAACAACAAACACCACAGAGTAAGCAGGAAGAAGTAAACACTAAGTGAAAACTGGTAAAACAGTAAGTGCGGAAAAGTCAGTGGGCCAGAATACAAACCCAAACTGAAAGTAAAGTACAACTCGAAAGGGAAAACAACAACTGAAAAGTAAAGCCGCGACGTCGAGCTGTCCACTGGGAATCCCACCTGAAGGGTGGGTACAGATAGCCTCCACTGCTCCTCAGGTCCAGCCGACCACTCTGAGTACGTCCCGCACAGTGGTCCACCTCCAGGTACCGTCCTGCACCACAAGCCTCCACCACGATCAGTGATGTCTGTCGTCTGCAACCAACACAACGTAGTGCGGGCATAGCCCGTGCAGGGGTGAGTATAAGATACTCAGTAGGGACCCCGTGACCCCCGAAGGTCTCCCAGAATCCACAAAGGATAAACCACAAAGGAAAGATACAATCACGAAGTAACATCCGACACGGCTTAGATATATGCCCATACATATACCTAAGTCATCAATTCTCGCTCGACTCCAACATCCGAGCTCAAGTACAACCCAGTACACACAGGAAAGCAAAACGTAAATCCACACAGGATAGCACAACATAATCCACAAAGGAAAGTAAACAGGATTCAGCTCACACATGTATACTTCTTAGAAAGATGATAGAGATGATCACTGATCCATCTAAGTCGTCGGACCCACAAAGGATAGATAGGTACTAACCCCCGTAATGACCCAAAAAGGATCTAACCCACAAAGGATCGATAGGTAACTAACCCCCGCAATGACCCACATAGGATCGGACCCACACAGGATCTGTAGGCACTGGCCCACACAGGACCGCTGAGCGCTGACCCACACAGGATCGGACCCACACAGGATCGGTATCATTGACCCACAAAGGATCGCTGAGTGCTGTAGTCGTCCCCGTCTAATCCACTGAGGATCTCTGCACAATCGTTGTCATCACAGTAGCAGTCGCAACCAGCTCTAGGGTTCCCGCACACAGCAAGCTCGTTCGGGAGGGTCCGCTCTACAAGCCGAGAGGCTGATACATCAAATGACACATAGTCCAGATTTGATGTATCCAAAAGTTCCGTATCGTCAACAGGAACTCAATGTCGCAGACGGCGCGTCAATTGGACGCCCGGTCTGAGAGTTATTGGCTTTTTCATCCCAGGGGCCCGGTTGGTTTTTAAGGAAAAACCAACCCGACCGTACTCCACCTGCGTCCAAACCTCGGGCGGAGTAAGACAAAATATCCGTCTCACTTAGAGGAATTCATCAAAGTCAATGACACGTCAATCGGACGTCCGGAGCTCAAGATATGAGCATTTCCGCTCCGAGGGCCCGGGTGGTTTCATGTATGGACCAACCCAGGCGAACCCAAAGTATTTCTAAACCTTGAGTATGATATACCGAAACGACCGTCTCGATCCAAGGATCGCATCGCTGCTGACGGCGCATCGTTCGAAGGAACGTATCTTAAGTTATGAGCAAAAGACCAAAAAGGTCCAGGAACGGGGGGTCTGGGCCTGGACCGACCCGGCCCAACCCCCCCTGGGTCGGCCCGAACCGGGTCGACCTGACCCGGGTCCGGGTCCGACCCGGTTGGGCGCGACCCGGCTCGGCCAGGGCGGCCCAACCCGGCCTGGGCGCGACCCGGCCGGCGGGTCGGCTTGGCTCGGCTCGGCTCGGCCGAGAAAAGGAAGCCGCGGGGGGCGTGTTGCCCCCGCGTGAAACGAAGGCGCAGCCCCGCGTGGGGCCGCTCGGTGTCACCGGACGTAGCCGGGCTGCCGCGTCCCTTCCTTCGGTTCCACGCGGCCGCGGCTTCAGGCGCGACGGCTCCGTCCGGCGGCGCGTCGGGGCGCCGCCGCGCCGGCGACCCACGCCGCCGGTGGAGTCCGCTGGCCACCAGAGTTGCTCTGGTGGTCCGATTCCATTTCCGTCTGCGCCGTAGCTCCTCCCGGGTCCCGTTATTCACTTCGAAATCTACAAATCGTCTCTGTGACCAGTTTTTTCATCGCCCACCATTCCGCACATCAACGAAGAACTGTGGAGGGTTGTCAGGCCGCGTTTGTTTGGCCCGCACCCTCCGCGTTAGGTGATAACAATTGGGAAAAAAATGATCGACACATGAAAACGTAACAGGATATAATTTTAATAAATTAAAATTGCACTTTGATCCCAGGCTCTTTGTTTTTGAAGGAAACGACTAAGGGAATAAAATATTATTTCAAATAAAAATCCCTACCTCACCGTCGCCGTCGGATGTGAGTTCATCGCGGAATTGACCGTCGCGGTAGGAGGTGATCGTCGCGTCGCGGAAGGGCGTCACGTCGTCGCGAAAGGGCATCGCGTCATCGCATAAGGGCGTCGCGTCGATGATCTTCGAGGGTTAAAGAAACACACGGATTTAATTAAATCCATGTTGAGGATAGAAACCACAAAGGAAATAAAAGGACCGCAAACTCTTACCTCAACGGGCGATCGAAGATTTGACGCGGAAGAAGCGTCGCGGAGGGAGAATCGTCGGCGTCACGTCGTCGATCTCCGGGGGGCCTGGCGTTCTTCGTCGCCCTTCGTCGGAGGCCGGCGTTCTTCGCGTTCTTCTCATTCTTCGTGTTCTTCGCGAAGGAGGAGGAAGATCTTTAGAGATTCTCCAAAGGTTTAACACAACATTCAAGAAAAAGGTGAGTTGGCCTTACTTTATTAACATGCCAACAAGATGAAAATGTGTTAAGAAATGAACAAAATTAATTCATAGAATTAATTTCAACGAATAAACCGCCCAATTAATAGGAGCGTTTAATTGTTTAATAAATTCCCCAGTTGACTTTCATTAAAAAGGGTTTTCGTGGGTGAGTTACTTAGTGGAAAAGAAACAGTGGGGCTTGTGCGGGCCCCACCTCACAAATATCCTACCAAGAGGGTAGGATATTTTGAATTGTACCCTATCCGCTTTAACTCAGCTTAAGAAGCTTTAAGTGGCTTTCAAGTGGATTTAAGTGAAATAAAATAAAGTTTGTCGTACCACATTATTTTATTTCTTAACTTAATGCCCAAAAATTAAAACCCATACCCGAGTAAACGCAACTCCGGAAGAGGCGTTTCTAAGAAAATATCGGCACTGCGATTCCATCGGTGCCCTCGGAATTCTATTCCGAGAACCAGTTCAAAAGTTAGAAAAACCCACTCGTTCGTTCACTGAACGTACCCGAGCAAAACTTCGGAAAATGATTCTGGGCGCACTGGGCCTCGGAATCATGTGCCGTCATAAACTGCGTTCTTGTAAAATTCCAAAGAAAATTAAGAAAAAAAATTTCCTTGAAATTTACGGGTCTTTACATCACTCCCACCTCAAGGCTTTACATCCCCATAAAGATACATCATAAACTAGGGAAACAAATGTGGGTACTGAGCACGCATCTGAGCCTCCCACTCCCAAGTACTCTCCTGGAGGTTCCTGTGCTGCATCTGATGCGCACAAGAGGAATCGATCGTCCACGTAGGACCCGCTCCTGTCGATCCTCGATCTCCACCGAGACCTCCGCAAAAGTCTCCCCATCATCCACGTCTAGCTCCCCATGGTCAGTTATGTGCGTCGGGTTGTGCACGTATCTCCTCAGCTGGGATACGTGGAAGACGTCGTGCACCCGGTGCAACTGAGGTGGTAGAACCAAGCGATAAGCCACCTCGCCAATCCTGCTGAGGACCTGGAATGGTCTGATGAAGCATGGAGACAACTTACCGCCTTGGCCAAATCTCTGTAATCCACGTCGAGGTGAGACACGCAAGAAGACGTGGTCGCCATCCTCGAACTCTAGTGGCCTCCGCCTCCTGTCAGCATAAGACTTATTCTGGCTCTGAGCTGTCCTCATACACTCCTGGATGACCTGGACCTTCTCTGTCGTGGCCCGGACCATCTCTGGTCCCACAAGTGCTGACTCCCCGGGGTTTGTCCAGCACAAAGGAGATCTGAAGGTCTGCCGTACAATGCCTCGTATGGTGCCATCTCGATGGTGGAGTGGTAGCTGTTGTTGTACGCAAACTCCACCAAGGGTAGGTGGTCCTCCCAGCTACAACCAAAGTCGAGGACACATGCGTGGAGCATGTCCTCGAGAGTCTGAATGGTCCTCTCCGTATGACCATCCGTCTGAGGGTGAAAGGCGGTGCTCAGACATAGCTGTGTCCCGAACGCCTCCTGCAACCCCTTCCAAAGCTGGGAATTAAAGTGAGCATCTCGATCGGAGACGATAGATGATGGCACACCGTGAAGCCATACAATCTCCTGAACGTAGAGACGCCCCAAGCTCTCCACTGAGCCCTGCTCTCTGATGGGTAAGAAGTGAGCTAACTTGGTGAGTCGGTCGAAAATCACCCAAATGGAGTCGTGACCTCTGGAAGTGCGTGGAAGTCCAGTCACGAAGTCCATAGATATCCCGTCCCACTTCCACTCCGGGACCTCCAAGGGCTGTACCAAGACTGGTGGTACCTGATGCTCTGCCTTTACCTGTTGGCAGGTGAGGCATCGAGAAACGAACTCTGCCACAACTTTCTTCATGCCCGGCCACCAGTGCTTTTGTCTGAGGTCCTGGTACATCTTCGCCACTCCAGGATGTACCTCCAAAGGAGAAGTGTGAAACTCTCTCATCACCTCCTCTCGTAAAGCGACTGGTACTAAGGTACGTCCTCTGAAAAGGATGTCGTGCTCTGCTCCAAAGGAGAAGCCATCAGGTGCGTGTCCTGAGGATATCTGTGCACTCTGTGTCTCACAGTCAGCGTCCCCACGCTGTGCCTCTCTGACCCGCTGTAGTAGTGGAGGGGTGACTGTGAGAGACTGAAGGAAGGATGCTCCATCTCTATCCACAAAGGATATCTACAAAGAGGCTAGCTGCTCTGTCACCTCCTCAAGTAGCTGAATGCCTGTCCTCCTACTGAGAGCATCGGATACCACGTTCCCCTTCCCAGGAGTATAGACTATCTCAAAGTCATAGTCCTGGAGGAACTCGAGCCATCATCGCTGTCTCAAGTTCAGGTCCTTCTGCGAGAAGATGTACCTGAGACTCTGGTGGTCAGAAAAGACTGTAAAGTGCTCGCCCATCAGATAGTGTCTCCATGTCTTCAGAGAAAAGACCACTGCTGCTAACTACAGGTCATGGGTGGCGTAGTTCTGCTCATGTGGCCTCAACTGATGTGATCCATAGGCGATCACCGCCCGCTCCTGCATCAGGACACATCCGAGTCCGGTCCCTGATGCATCGCAGTAGACTACGTACCCTACTCCCTCCTCAGGCAACCTCAAGATAGGTGTGCTGGTCAATCTCTGTCTCAGCTCCTGGAAGATCTGCTGACATCTGTCTGACCACACAAAGGGTTTCCCCTTCTTCGTCAAAGCTGAGAGTGGTGCCGTAACTCTGGAGAAGTCCAGCACAAATCTCCGATAGTATCCAGCTAGTCCCAAGAAACTCCGCACCTCAGTCACGCTCTTGGGTGGCTCCCAAGCTAGCACTGCCTCGATCTTCGTAGGATCCACTACAACTCCCGCCTCAGAGATGACGTGCCCTAGGAAGTGGACCTCACATATCCAGAACTGACACTTCTAGAGCTTTATATAAAGCTGGTGCTCTCGAAGTGTGTCTAGTAAAACCCGCAAGTGGTAGGCGTGATCCTCCTCGGTCGCCGAGTATATCAAAATGTCGTCGATGAAGACTACGATAAATCGATCGAGGTATGGCTGAAAGATCCTGTTCATGAGGACCATGAACACTGCTAGAGCATTGGTTACGCCGAATGGCATAACCAAGAACTCATAGTGGCCATACCGACATCTGAAGGCCATCTTCTGCACGTCCTCATCCTGAACTCCGAGCTGATGATAGCCTGACCTGAGGTCTATCTTCGAGAACCATCGTGCTCCCTTGAGCCGATCTAAGAGGTCATCAATCCTCGGTAGCGGATACTTGTTCCTCACTGTCACCTGGTTCAGGCGACGATAGTCGACACAAAGTCGCAAGCTCCCGTCCGCCTTCTTGGCGAACAATATCGGTGAAGCCCAGGGTGAAACACTGGGTCGGATGAATCCCTTGCCCTATAAGTCCTCCAACTGTACCTGTAGCTCTCGAAGATCAGTAGGGGCCATCTGATACACTGGAGTCGATATCGGGGCTGTCCCGGGGTATAGGTCAATATGAAATTCTACCTCTCTGCGAGGAGGTAGCCTTGGAACGTCGTCAGGAAAGACGCTGCATACTGATCCACCACTGTAGGAAAACTAGAACTCCGCACGTCAACTGCTCCTAGGATGAGGCTAGCCAACTGATGAGTGATGGGCTATCCTCTCCTCTGCGGAAGCCCATCCTGTGCTGCGAAGGCTCCCTTCTCGTCGGTGAAGGTGAACCTGCTCCCGTCAGTGCGTACACATCGCACCTTGCGCCTAATACAGTCAATCTGTGCATGGAATGTAGATAACCAATCCATTCCCAAGATGACGTCGTAAGGCCTCGACGCCGCTAAAAGAAGATCCCAGCCGAAGCTCTCACCTCCTAGAGTAAGCTCAAACTGCCGGCACCAGTGCGTAATCGTCGAGTATGCTCCCGTAGGAGTCTCTAGCCGTAAGGATCGAGCCAACAGATCTGTCAGAATCTCCGAGATCCGAACAAGGGCAGTGGCTATGAAAGAGTGACTTGCTCCTGTGTCTATAAGAACTGCAGCAAGGGTGGAATAGACATAGATCGTACCTCGAATCATCTCGAGCGCGCCTTGGTCGTAGGCCTCCTCTGCCTGGAGCTGTGCCTGTCTTTGCCCGCCAGCTCCCTGTGGTCGGGGTGGACCTCCTGGTGGTGGTGGTAGTAGAGCCTCAAAGCGTCGCCCACCTTCTGCTGCTCGGCCAGCTCCTCTGCCTCGTCCGCCTCCTCCCAGAAGATCGCCACGGTCGACCCTCTGCCTCTACCTGGGTGGCCCCTCAACCGTCTGCTGCTCCTCGACACGGTGGGTCGGGAAGTCACGAGCCATGTGACCCTGTCCGCCGCATGTGTAGCACTGCCTACCTCTCGAAAGACTGGCTCCACGCTGTGTGCCCCGCACTACTGAGCCAGTGTCCTGAGGCTGTCTACGTGAGGGTCTGGTCTGCCTGGACCCCTGAGTCATCCGTCGACTGCCTTCTACGGAAGACTTTGCTACGTGCCGCCCCGCGGTAGGTCTCACCACTGGAGAAGTATCAACAAGAAAGATTTCAATCAAAAGGGCTCGCTCCAGTACTCCTACCTGAGTCGGAATGCTGAGGGAGATCAGTGATGCCCTGATCTCATGTCTCAATCCCTGCTCAAAGGTCCAGGCTTGGAATAATGGGTCCCGTACCATGTCGGTTGAGTAGCGCGAGAGATCGGTAAATCTCGCCGAGTACTAGGCGACCGTCAAGCTGCCCTGCCGCAGCTGAAGAAGCTCCTGGATGAGCACCGCACGGAGGATGGCCAGGACGAACTCCAAGCGGAAGAGGCTCTCAAAGTCCATCCAGAGAAGAGATGCCTCATCGTGCACCTGGAGCATCAAGCTCCACCATCGTCCCGCTGCTGCGTGCAGTAGGCTCGCTGCGAGGATCACCATGAGGTCTGCTGGTGTCCTCACTAGCCTGAAAACTCATACCACTGCCTCCAGCCAGTCCTCGGCTGCCTGGGGGTCCATCTCCCCGCGGAACCTGGACGGTCGCTGGCGCTGGAACTCATGAAATGCACTGAGGCGACGTGCATCGTCAGCGGCTGGGGCTGGAAGCATCGGTGGCTCGGCGGGTAAAGGTACCGCCGGTGCCTCTACTGTCAAAGGGCCCTGCACCGAGGCCTCGTCGCTCGGCGGGCTGTCGTCACATACGACTCTCAGAACCCTAGCTGGCTGCCGTCGTGGGGCCATCCTGAAAAGGAAACAGGTGCGCCATGGTCAGAACAGTATACCTGGTGAGCTGACATAAGGTAATCACAAAGAAAACTTGTAACACTCATGCAATTAATATTTTCGTGCATTAAGTCAGAAATCAGAAGTTAGGGTCCTGGTGTACGGATACATCGGCCGCCGCACCAACACTGGACTCCCTGGAATGATAACCACACCCAATATGCTAAACACTATTGCTTCACATAGAAAAGATCATAGTCCATGGTAGAACCGAACTCCTCTGATACCAATTTGTCACGAACCGTCCTCGGGGCCCGTGCCGTGACTACCCCAAGCCCGCCTTCCATAGGCCAGGGGCTGGCGACTAGCACCAAGGCGTAAATCCTGGAAAAGGGGAAGGCATTGACTTTGTAAAGTAAACAACAAACACCACATAGTAAGAAGGAAGAAGTAAACACTAAGTGAAAACTGTTACAACAGTAAGTGCAGAAAAGTAAGTGGGCCAGAATACAAACCCAAACTGAAAGTAAAGTACAACTCAAAAGGGAAAATAGAAACTGAAAAGTAAAGCCGCGACGTTGATCTATCCACTAGGAATCCCACCTGAAGGGTGGGTACAAATAGCCTCCACTGCTCCTCGGGTCCAGCCGACTACTCCGAGTACGTCCCGCCCAGTGCTCCACCTCTAGGTACCGTCCTGCTCCGCAAGCCTCCACCACGATCAGCGCTGTTCGTCGTCTGCAACCAACTCAACGTAGTGCGGGCATAGCCCGTGCAGGGGTGAGTATAAGATACTCAGTAGGGACCCCGAGACCCCCGAAGGTCTCCTAGAATCCAAAAAGGATAAACCACAATGGAAATATACAATCACAAAATAACATCCGACACGACTTAGGTATATGCCCATACATATACCTAAGTCATCAATTCTCGCTCGGCTCCAACATCCGAGCTCAAGTACAACCCAGTCCACACAAGAAAGCAAAACGTAAATCCACACAGGATAGCACAACACAATACACAAAGGAAAGTAAACAGGATTCATCTCACACAGGTATACTTCTTTGAAAGACGATATAGATGATCACTGATACATCTAAGTCGTCGAACCCACAAAGGATCGATAGGTACTAGGCATCACAATGACTCACAAAGGATCTAACCTACAAAGGATCGATAAGTAACTAACCCCCGCAATGACCCACACAGGATCAGACCCACACAGGATCTGTAGGCGCTGGCCCACACAGGACCGCTGAGCGCTGACCCACACAGGATCAGACCCACACAGGATCGGTATCACTGACCCACAAAGGATCGCTGAGTGCTGTAGTCATCGCCGTCGAATCCACTGAGGATCTCTGCACAGTCGTTGTCGTCACAGTAGCAGTCACAGCCAGCTCTAGGGTTCCCGCACACAGCAAGCTCGTTCGGGAGGGTCCGCTCCACGAGCCAAGTGGCTGATACAACAAATGACACATATTCCAGAGTTGATGTATCCAAAAGTTCCGTATCGTCAACAGGAACTCAACGTCGTAGACGGCGCGTCAATCGGACGCCCGGTCTGAGAGTTATTGGCTTTTTCGTCCCAGGGCCCCGGTTGGTTTTTAAGGAAAAACCAACCCGACCATACTCCACTTGCGTCCAAACCTCAGGCGGAGTAAGCCAAAATATCCTTCTCACCTAGAGGAATTCATCAAAGTCGACGTCACGTCAATCGGACGTCCGGAGCTCAAGATATGAGCGTTTCCACTCCGAGGGCCCGAGTGGTTTCGTGTACGAACCAACCCGGGTGAACCCAAAGTATTCTGAAACCTTGAGTGTGATATACCGAAATGACCGTCTTGATCCAAGGATCGCATCTCCGCTAACGGCGAGTCGTTCAGAGGCCCGTAGGTCATGTTATGAGGAAAATATCGAAAAGGTCCAGGAACGGGGGGTCTGGGCCCGGACCGACCCGGTTGGGCGCGACCCGGCCCGGCCAGGGCGGCCCGGCCCAGCCTGGGCGTGAACCGGCTGGCGGGTTGGCTCGGCTCGGCTCGGCTCGGCTGAGCGACCGAGCAAAGGAAGCCGTGGGGGGCGTGTTGCCCCCGCGTGAAACGAAGCCGCGGCCCCGCGTGGGGCCGCTCGGTGTCACCGGACGCGGCCGGGCCGCTGCGTCCCTGCCTTCGGTTCCGCGCGGCCGCGGAACCTCCTCTCGCCGCCGCGGATGAAGCCTCGGTGGCTCCGTCCGGCAGCGCGCCGGGGTGCCGCCGCCTCCGGCGCCGCCGCGCCGGCGACCCGCGCCGCCGGTGGAGTCCGCGGGCCACCGGAGTTGCTCCGGTGGTCCGATTCCATTTCCGTCTGCGCCGTAGCTCCTCCCGGGTCCCGTTCTTCACTGCGAAATCAATAAATCATCTCTGCGACCCATTTTGTCATCACCCGCCATTCCGTACATCAACGAAGAACTGCGGAGGGTTGTCGGGCCATGTTTGTTTGGCCCGCACCCTCCGCGTTAGGTGATAACAATCGGGAAAAAAATGATCAATACATGAAAACGTAACAGGATACAATTTTAATAAATTAAAATTGCACTTTGATCCCGGGCTCTTTGTTTTTGAAGGAAACAACTACGGGAATAAAATATTATTTCAAATAAAAATCCCTACCTCGCCGTCGCCGTCAGATGCGAGTTCGTCGCGGAATTGACCGTCACGGTAGGAGGTGATCGTCACGTCGCGGAAGGGCGTCGCGTCGACGATCTATGAGGGTTAAAGAAACACACGGATTTAATTAAATCCATGTTGAGGATAGAAACCACAAAGGAAATAAAAGGAATGCAAACTCTTACCTCAACGGACGATCGGAGATTTGACGCGGAAGAAGCATCGCGGAGGGAGAATCATCGGCGTCACGTCGTCGATCTCCGGGGGGCCTGGCATTCTTCATCGCCTTTCGTCGGAGGCCGGGGTTATTCGCGTTCTTCGCGTTCTTCGCGTTCTTCACGAAGGAGGAGGAAGATCTTTAGAGATTCTCCAAAGGTTTAACACAACATTCAAGAAGAAGGTGCGTTGTCCTTACTTTATTAACATGCCAACAAAATGAAAACGTGTTAAGAAACGAACAAAATTAATTCATAGAATTAATTTCAATGAATAAACCGCCTAATTAATAGGAGTGTTTAATTGTTTAAGAAATTCCCCAGTTGACTTTCATTAAAAAGGGTTTTCGCAGGTGCATTACTTAGCGGAAAAGAAACGATGGAGCTCGTGCGGGCCCCACCTCACAAATATCCTACCAAGAGGGTAGGATATTTTGAATTGTACCCTATCTGCTTTAACTCAGCTTAAGCAGATTTAAGTGGCTTTCAAGTGGCTTTAAGTGAAATAAAATAAATTTTGTCTTACCACATTATTTTATTTCTTAACTTAAAGCCCAAAAATTAAAAACCACACCCAAGAAAACGCAACTCTGGAAGAGGCGTTTCTAAGCAAATATCGGCGTTGTGATTCCATCGGTGCCCTCAGAATTCGATTCCGAGCACCGGTTCAAAAGTTAGAAAAACCCTCTCGTTCGTTCACTGAACATACCCGAGCCAAACTTTGGAAAATGATTCCGGGCGCACCGGGCCTCGGAATCACGTTCCGTCAGAAACTGCATTCTTGTTAAATTCCAAAGAAAATTAAGAAAAAAAATTTCCTTGAAATTTACGGGTCTTTACAATATTAATATCTCTTGAGGATCAGAAAACCAATCTAAATTTATAGTGTATTGAGTTGGAAGTGAATTTGGGAAACATGGGACTTACTCAAGATGAATCTTCACATTATGATAAATGAGGAGATTCTACAATGAATGTTTTCGAAAAGAGTTTTACTTTTTAAAGGAATCAATTTATTGGTAAGAAGATATTGAATTTATTGAAAGTTAAATCCAATGAAATATCATAGAAATAGGTAACCCTTGGTTTTGGAAATTATGTGCACACAAATTCCACTTCTTTGAATATTGAAGGTGATAATTAAAATTCTAAACTAAAGTGGGTGAAAAAATTTATTGAGAAATCCACCACTTCAGTGAAGGCAGATATGAAAACATTTAAGAAAATGAGTTATCCACAACCTATATAAAAGTAATGAGGATTTAATATAAAAATTAGTTTAAATAGCTATTCAAAATGTTTCATAATAGAATAAATAAATATTTTTTGACCCCTATTGGTGATATGAAACGTTTAGACATAGAACCGTTGACTGTTTATATAACATTCCAATTATTGAAATACAAATAAGGAATACATCAAGGAGAAAAAAGTTTTATTTAGGGGGAATTCTTCTAATGTTAATAAATTTACATAGAAGAAGTAAAATATATTTACTTAAAATATATTTGAATATATTTATAAATTTTGGGGATATTTTATTATAAGTGGTCATTATGATGATGAGTGTTGGTTTAAACCTACAAAAAATGATTCAGTTACTACTAAAGGAGGAATTTCACAAAATATAAAGCAGAATTATTGGAATAAATATAGGGAGTCAACCTTTGGGTGTAAGATAAATGAAGTTACTAAACAAAACATACCCAAGAAGGATATAAATGAATATTCTAAACTAAAGAAGAAGTGATTCTATAGTGGAAGGAAAGGTCACATCATGGATAGTTTCAAGAAATACATGAATATTCAGGTTAAGGGATGTAATATGGAACAATAAATATAATAAATCCATTAATGAAACAATAATATTAGTTTAGTAGAAGAAATATCTGAAGAAAAAGTTAAATTTCATGATAAACAAATAAAGGTAACTTAAATAAAGTTAAGAGACTGTGTGGAATATGAAAAAGGATGGAAATTCCACTAAAAATTACATAAAAATTACTTTCAAGAAATGATAATATATTGAATAAATTGAAGAAATCATCAAGGTATATATATACTGGATAGGTTTTTGTGAAAAATAAATTTTCAAACAAGGATACATTTGAGAAATCCCTAAAGTATGAATGATTTTTTGGATATCCTAGTTAAAAGTAGTAAGGAAGATATAGAGAACAAAAATAAGGCATGTTCCTTGATAGATGATGTGGCAAAGGAAGTTCCAAACAAGTTAAATGCTACAAGTATTAGGAATTATGTACGAACCATGGAATTTAAAATTTGTAAAATCAATAATGGAGAAAGCATGAAGAGTTCTCAAAAAGATGGATTTGAATTGAAAAGAGTTTATAAGTTGAGGAATATATATCTCCATATTGTTTCTCTAAATAAACAGAAAGAGAGTAACCACCTTATTTTTCATGACCCATCCCCCATGGCCCATGATGTGACTACCCAAATCCCACATTCTATAGGCCAGGGGATGGTGACTAGCACCAAAATGGAATATCCCTATAACGGGAAGGCTTTGACTTTAAACTTGTACAAACACACAATCCAAGAACACAAAAAGAAGGAACCAAGAAGTAAAATGATGTAGTAAAAAGTGTACTGAAAGTAAAGGGGCCAGAATACAATCCCAAATGGAAAGTACAATTACATCTGAAAAGAGAAAAAATATCCTAGATCATCCACCGAGGATCCTACTTGAAGGGTAGGTACAACTCACGATCAATAGTCACTGTGTCACGTCATGTCAAATGGTCCACCTCTGAGCTCCATCTAGTCCTAGCTTCATCAACCTCAATCAACGATGTTCGTCCTCTGTAAAAGACACAAAAAGGTGTGGTTATAGCCCATGCAGGGGTGAGTATAACAATACTCAGTAGGGACCCCGAGACCCCCGAAGGTCTCCTAGAGTTCCACAAAGGATCAACCACAAAGCAAGACCTCAAACACAAAGAACGAAGCAGTCATCAAATCTACTTAGGTATATTACCATACATATACCTACGTTATCAAGATATACTCATCCCATATGTGAGGAAACATAAGGCTCCAACTTTTAAGCCTTTATCACAACTAATCCACGAGGTAATAATACCACAAAGGTAACACCGTGAAGGTAACACCACGAAGGTAAAAATACCACAAAGGTAGCACCACAAAGGTAACACCAAGAAGGTAAAAGTACCACAAAGGTAACAATAATAAGGTAACACCACGAAGTTACCACAAAGGTAAAGAATCAGATCACACCAGTTATATAACTAAAGTACAAAAGTACAGATGATTAGTCCTAAATCTAGATCATCTTATTCTATCGAGAGGCTCTACTATTGAGCCACACATGATCGATATATTCTGACCCACACAGGATCACTAGGAACTAACCAAAACAAGATCTCAAGGCACTGACCCACATAGGATCGATAGATACTAACCCACACAGGATCACTAAGCGTTGACCCACACATGATCGATAGATACTGACCCACATATGATCGATGTTCTTTATTCACGTTACAACCATCCCCAAGATTCCCACACTAAGCACTCTTGATTTCGGGAGAATCCGCTCCTCAAGACATCGATCATACCTCAACTACCACATATTTCCAATATGAAGTTTCCCAAAGGACCGCCATGTCGTAAGGGTTCCAATGCGACAGACAACACATCAATCGGATGCCTGGTATGTGACTTATAAGAATTTTAGTACCGAGGGCCTGGTTGGATTTGGGTTCGATCCAACCCTACCATACAACAAATTTCTCTAAAATCTAAATGGAGTACATCAAAAGTACCATCTATCTCCAAGGATCCCAGCGCCGTAGACGGTTCGTCAAACAGATGCCCGGTTCACAAGTTATGACTCTTTTAGTGAAATTGGTCCTGGAAGGGTTCGGGTCCAGTCCGACCTATCCCGACCTGGTCTGGGATGTCTAGAACCAGTTTGGGCCAACCCGAACCATTCGGGTCTGACCCGGCTGGGCTTCTCCCACTAGGCCGCGGTTCGGACCGACCCGTAGGGGGGCATGACCCAGCCCGCAAGGGGGCGCGGCCCGACCCGCGGAGGGCGCGGTCCGCTGGGCACACGCGGCCCCCTGGAGCAGGGCCCACCCTAGATGGCATGGGGGGGGGGAGAAGCCCCATAGTTTTCCAAAATGGCCTTAACCGTTTGGTTTGTGCGGTGGCACCACCTGGTTTTCCGTAGGACCCGCAAGGAGTGGGTCCTTGCTACCGTGGCATCGAAGCCGTGACCAACCTCTTCGATGGCGCACCATTATGCACTGCTCCGCCTCCTATGGCCGGCCAGTGTTGGATGCTCCCTACATCCGCCGCGACTGAAGAGCTATGCCACCGTCTCCAGCGGTGCACATGCGCCACCTCTTCCTCCACGGCCGGCTCGAGCTGGCCACCGTCTCCACCCACCACAGCTTCGGTTGCGACCCTCTTCGCCGGAGGCACGCGATGGCATGTTGACACCCCCTTCTCAGCTGGCTGGTGCCGGCCTCCACCATCACCTCCTCCACCGGTGCTGATTTCCTACAGTCTTCCGCAGGTCACCGGGTGAGCTTCGGTGGCCCGTTTTTCCATCTGAAGGTGCCAACAGACTCCCTAAGATGCCCTCTTTGTCACTAAACCCACCGTTCCGGGCTTCATCCAACCCGAATAAATTGCTCATGATGAATGTGTAAAATTTCAACAAAAGGTGGAGGGTCCAGGCCTTGTTCATTTTTCTCACACCCTCCGCATTAGCTTGATAGTAAGAGGGTAGTAAAATGATACAAAAACTCTTGAAATTAGATAAGAAAATAAACCCTACCACAAGATTCTTTGAAGAATGTCCACGCTTGTGGAAGAGTTGGTGTTCGTCAGTTTGTAATTTAGTGGCGTTCATCACTGGCACTGGAACTAGTCTTGTCCTCCAAGTGGTTGGTGTCATGGTACTTTGTGAGAGCTTCATCACTTGGTGAAGTCATGCCAACACTCCTCCTTGAGCTCCATATAAATTGGAGAGGGGGAGGGTGAGTAATGCTATTGGGAATTTATGAGGTTTAGTTAATGAATAAACCTCCCAAATTCCAATGGCGTTGTTACAAAGATTGAGGAGTCAAGCAAATTAATGTATTGACATGTCGTTGGTACTGCCACCGCCGCTTGTTCATTGAAGGAAAAAGAAAAAGAAAACTAAAATAACTTTGTTATTATTATTATTATTTTAAATGTACAAAATATAACTTTTTCTCCCGACCTACTGCGGTCAAAGTGAAGCCTTCTTTAAGAGAATCCCAACGTTGCAGATTCAATGGTGCTCTCAGATTTTTAATCCGATCACCTGTTCAAAAGTTAGAAAACGTCGCTCGCACATTTACTGAACGTACCTTAAATAAATTTAAGAAATTTATTCTAGGAACACCGGGCCTCAGAATCATGCACCATTAAATTTTTCAGACTCATAATAATTCCATATAATTTTAAAAAATTTACATGGAAAACCTGGGTCTTTACATTCTCCCCACATTAGGTATTTTCATCCCCGAAAGCCACAACATAGACTAAGGAAACAAACAGGGGTACTGAGCATTAATCTAGGCCTCCTGCTCCCATGTGATCTCTTGGATGTTTCTGTGCTGCCAGAAAATGTGCACCAGAGGTATCAATCATCCATGAAGGACCTGCTCCTTTCGATCCTCAATCTCCACTAGAACCTCTGTAAAAATTACCCCATAATCAAAGTTCAGCTCACCATGGTCAATGACGTGAGATAGGTCATGCACATATCTCCTCAGCTATGATATTTGGAAGAC
The DNA here is from genome assembly GCA_963277665.1 of Viscum album. Classification (NCBI taxonomy): domain Eukaryota; kingdom Viridiplantae; phylum Streptophyta; class Magnoliopsida; order Santalales; family Viscaceae; genus Viscum; species Viscum album. The sequence continues at coordinate 153,273,117 of OY728138.1, forward strand.
ATCGTGCTCCCTCTCTAACTACGGTGGCAGTTCCAAGTGGTATTCCACCTTTCCAATCCTCCAAAGTATTAGAAATGGTCCGATAGATATCAGTGTGAGTTTTCTGCCTCAGATAAATCTCCTCAAACCTCATCGAGGTGAGACCCGTAGGAAGACATGGTCTCCCTCCTCAAACTCCAAAGGTATCTGTCTCCTGTTAGCATAATACTTTTGTCTACTCTATGTAGTCTTCATCCACTCCTGGATGATCTACACCTTCTCATTGGTAGTCCGTACCAATTCTGGACCCATAAGTACTGACTCCCCTGGGTCTGTCTAGCATAGAGGTGATCTGCATGGCTGAACATACAAGGCCTCAAATGGTACCATACCAATGGTGGAGTGATAACTGTTGTTTTATGTGAACTCCACCAAGGGAAACTGATCCTCTCAACTGCGGCCAAAAACTAGGATGGAAGCATGGAGCATGTCCTCTAGTGTCTGAATGTTCTGCTCCATCTAACCATCTATCTGTGGATGAAAGGCGGTGCTCAAACGTAGCTGAGTCCCGAAAGCCTCTTGTAATCCCTTCCACAACCAGGATGTAAAATGTTCATTATGATCAGAGACAATTGTCGATGGAACCCCATGAAGTCTTACAATCTTCTGTACGTAGAGGCATCCCAAGACCTCTACTAATCCCTGGTCTTGGATGGGTACGAAGTGGGATGACATGGTGAGTCGATAAACGATTAACTAGATTTAATCATGTCCCCTGGATGTATGTGGAAGCCCTATCACAAAGTCCATGAAGTTACCACCCCACTTCCACTTCGGCACCTCTTGTGGCTATGCTAAGCCTACTAGAACCTAATGCTCGACCTTCACTTATTGATAAGTAAGACATCATGAAACAAATTCTGCCACTACTTTCTTCATCCCTGTCCACCAGTGATGACACTGTAGGTCCTGGTACATCTTCGCCACACCAGGATGTACCGCTAGAGGGGACGTATGGAACTCCCTCAACACCTCCTCCTATAGTGTCACTGGTACCATGGTGATTACTTTGAAGAGGATGAAGTGATCCCCACCTTCAGAAAATCCATCAGGTTCCTGTCCTGAGGATATATGAGCACGTTGAGCCTCGCAGTCAATGTCTCCAAGATGTACCTCCTGAACTCGCTGAAGAAGTGGAGGAGTGATAGTCATAGACTGGAGGTAAGATTCTCCATCTCTATCCAAAAAATATATCTGCAACATGGCTAGCTGCTTTGTCGCCTCACTCAGTTTCTGTAGACCAGACCTCCTGTTGAGTGTGTCTGCTACTATGTTCCCCTTCCTAGGATTATAGACTATCTCAAAGTCATAGTACTAGAGGAACTCTAGCCAATGTTGCTATCTCAAGTTTTGGTCCTTTTGTGAGAAGATATACCTGAGACTCTTGTTATTAGAGTAGACTGTAAAATGTTCACCCATCAAGTAGTGTCACCACATTTTCAAGGCGAAGACCACTGTTACTAAATCCAGGTCATGGGTGGTGTAGTTATGCTCATGTTGTCTCTGCTTTCGTGAACCATAACCGATCACTGCTCGCTCCTGCATTAGGACACATCCAGGTCTGGTCCCTAATGCGTCACAGTAGACTACATACCCAATGACTTCTTCTGGTAGCCTCAAGATGGGGGCACTCGTCAGTCTCTACCTCATCTCCTAAAAACTATAATGAAATCTCTCTGTCCATATGAAGGGATTTCCCTTATTTTTAAATGATTAAAAGGGTGTCGAAACTATTGAAAAGTTAGGTACGAATATACGGTAGTACCTAGCCAATCCCAGGAAACTCCTCACCTTAGTCACACTCCTAGGTGGATCCCAAGAAAGCACTACCTCTATATTTTCCAGATCTACCGCAACTCCAGCCTCTGAGATAAAGTGTCCTAAAAAGTGGACCTCCCATATCCAGAACTGGAACTTCGAGAGATTACCATAAAGCTGGTGCTCTCATAGTGTATCCAAAACTATCTGCAGATGATAATCATGATCCTCCTCCGTCACTGAGTATATGAAGATGTCTTCGATTAAGACCACAAAAAACCAATCGAGGTATGGATGAAAGATCCTATTAATGAGTCCCTTGAATACCGTAGGGGTGTTGGTCACATTAAATGGCATAACCAAGAAATTATAGTGGACATACCATCATCTAAAGGCCATCTTCTATATATCCCCATCTCGTACCCTGAGCTTATGATAACCAGATCTGAGATCTATCTTCAAAAACCATCGATCTCCCTTAAAAAGATCGAAAAGATCATTAATCCTTGAAAATGGATACTTTTTTTTATAGTCACCTAGTTTAGGCGTCGATAGTCCACACAGAGTCTCAAACTCCCATTTTCCTTTTTTGTGAACAAAATCTGGGCTTCCCATAGAGTAACACTAGGCCTTATGAACCCCTTCCTCTACAAGTCCTCCAGCTATACTCGTAACTCATGAAGCTCCTCAGGAGAAATCCGATATACTAGTGCATATATCAGTGCCATACTGAGGTACATGTCGATGTAAAATTCCACCTCTCTATGTAGAGGTAGTACTTGTAACATCATCAAGTAAGACATCAGTATACTGGTCCACCACTATAGGATAACTCAGACTCTCAACATCAACTTCTATGAGGGTAAGGCTATCCAACTAATGTGTGATTGGATACACCCTCCTCTGGGTAAGTACATCCTGTGCTGCAAAGGTTCCCTTATCACTGGTGAAGGAAAAATTGGTCCCATCCTCGGGGAAACACCTCACTTTGTGCCTAATACAGTCAATATGAGCATGGAATATGGATAACCAGTCCATACCTAAGATAACGTCATAAGGCCTCGATGACACTACTATAAGATCCCATTCGAATCTCTTACCTCTTAGAGTAAGCTTACACCACCAGTACTAGTGTTTAATCGTTGAATCCCTTCTCGTAGAACTCTCTAGACATAAGAATCGATCCAACGACTTCATCATAATATTCGATCTCTGAACGAGAGTCATGGAAATGAAAGAGTGACTGGAACCTATGTCTATAAGTACTGCAGCTATGGTGGAGTAGTCACAGATCGTACCTTGAATCATCTCTGGAGTTTCATGGTCATAGGACTCAGCTTCTTGGAGCTGATCTTATCCCTATCCACATACTCCCTATAGCTAGGGTGGACCACCTAGAGGTGGTGGTGATAGAACCTCAAATCGCCTCCCACTACCTACTGCACGACTAGCTCTTCTTCCACGTCTGCCTCTCCAAGAACCTCCTCACTCAAACCTCTACCTCTGCCTCGGCGGTCCCTCGACCATCTGCTAGTTGTCTGTATGATGGGTCGGGCAGTTGCGAGCCATGTGACCCTTCCCGCTACACGAGTAACACTGCCTGCTCCTCATCTATCCTGATCTATCTCATGAGCCCCTCACCACCAACCCTGTATCATAAGGTCGTCCACCATAAGGTTTGTCCCTCTAGGGACCCTGCATTATCCATCTACTTCCTGCTACAGATGAATCTTCTACCTAACATTCGGTGGTGGATCTTGCTATTGGTGCGTGCTCAGCTAAGAAGATCTCCACCAAAAGTGCTCGCTCTAGCACCCCAACTTGCGTCGGAATGCTGAGAAATACCATCAATACTCTGATCTCCCATCAGAGACCCTAATCAAAGGTCCGTACCCTGGAGAAAGGGTCCTGTACCATGTCGGTGGAGTAATGGGAGAGATCAGTGAACCTCTCCGTGTATTGGTCCACAGTCATGCTGCCTGATGTAAGTGAAACAACTCTTGTATATGCACTGAGTGTAGGGTTGCTGGGACTAGATTTGCCCTGAAAAGGCCCTTGAAGTCTTCCCAGGTGATGGTCTCCTCATCGTGTATTTGAAGTGTTAGACTCCACCATCTCCCAAATTCTCCTTAGAAGAGACTGATAGCTAGGATCACCATTATATCAGCTGGTGTTCCAACTAAGAGAAACAATATGGCCACAACCTCCAGCTAGTCCTCATCCACCTGCAGATCTGTCTCACCTTGGAACCTTGGTGGACTCTGCTGCTGCAACTCGTGAAACATGCTCAGTCGGCGTGCACCCTCTGATGGTGGTGCTGGTGGCATCTACTAACCAACGGGTGGTGGTGCTTCTGGTGCACCACTCGATGACACTATCACCATAAGAGGATCCTGTACCGAAGCCTCGTCGCTTGATGGACCATCATCATGTACTCTCTCAGGAATCCTGGATGGCTATCTGTGTGGTGGCATCCGGAAAGAAAAAAGGTGCTCCATGGTCAATAAGTTATACCTGGTGAGCTGACTCAAGAGATCAAAAGTAAAACACTTCCAAGACACACGCAATCAGTGTTTTCATGCACTGAGTCGTAAATCAGAATTCAGGGTCCTGGTGTATGGATACGTCAGCCACTGCACTAACACTAGATTAACCAAACTAAAAACCACACTCATAAAACTTAACACTATTTCTACATAGAAAATATCAGAGTCCAAGTTCTTCAGTAGAACCTTCCTCTAATACCACTTTGTCATGACCCGTCCCCCAAGGCCCATGCCATGACTACCCCAAGCCTACCTTCCATAGGCCAGGGGCTGGAGACTAGCACCGAAAAGGTGTATCCCTATAACGAGAAGTCATTACCTTTAAACCTGTACAAACACACAATCCAATAACACAAGAAGAAGCAACCATGAAGTAAAATGCTATAGTAAAAAGTGCATTGAAAGTAAAGGGGCTGGAATACAAGCCCAACTGAAATGTACAAGTACAAATGAAAAGAGAAAAAAACTCCTAGATCTTCCACCGAGGATCCTACCTGAAGAGTAGGTACAGATCAAGATCAGTAGTCACTGTGTCACGTCACGTCAAATGGTCCACCTCTGAGCACCGTCCAGTCCTAACTCCCTCATCCTCGATCAACGATGTCCGTCGTTTGCACAAGACACAACAAGGTGCGGACATAGCCCATATAGGGGTGAGTATAAAAATACTCAGTAGGGACCTTGAGACCCCTGAAGTTCTCCCTGAGTTCTACAAAGGATAAACCACAAAGAAAGACCTCAAACACAAATCAAAAAGCATTCATCAAATCTACTTAGGTATATGCCCATACACATACCTATGTTATCAAGATATACTCATCTCATATTTGAGGAAATATAAGGATCCAACTTTTAAGCCTTTAGCACAACTGATCCATGAGGGAAGAATACCACAAAGGTAACACCACGAAGGTAACACAACGAAGGTAAAAGTACCACAAAGGTAACACCATGAAGGTAACACTGCGAAGGTAAAAGTACCACAAAGGTAACACCATGAAGGTAAAAGTACCAAAAAGGTAAAGACTTAGCTCACACTAGGTGTATAACTCAAGTACATAAGTACAGATGATTAGTCGTAAATCTAGATCATCTTATTCTATCGAGAGGCTCTACTGCTGACCCACACATGATCGATAGATGCTGAACCACACAAGATTTCTAGGCATTGAACCACATATGATCGATAGATATTGAACCAAACAGGATCTCTAAGCACTGACCCACACAATTTCGATAGATTTTGAACCACATAAGATTGATGTTCTTTCTTCACGTTACATCTAGGCACAAGATTCCAGAACTAAGCACACTTGATTCTGGGAGAATCCACTCCTCAAGACATTAGTAATACCTCAACCACAAAAAGTTCCATGAATAAGTATCCCAAAGTACCTCCATGTCTTAAAAGTTCTAACGTGATAGATGACGCGTCAATAAGACGCCTGGTCTATGACTTATAAGCATTTTAGTACCGAGGGCCCAGTTGGATTTGGGTTATATCCAACCCAACAATAATCCAACTTTCTCCAAAACTCAATTGGTGTATACCAAAATGACTATATCACTCAAAGGATCCCATATCTGTTGACGGTTTGTCAAACGGACACCCGATTCACATGTTATGGATCATTTAGTGAAACTGGGTCTAAAAGGGTCCGAGTCTGGTTTAATCCGGTCTAGGCCGACCTGACCCTGTTCAGGTCGACCCGACCTGGTCTGGGTATAACCCAATGAGGCTCAGCCCGCTGTGCCATGGTCTGGCCTAACCCATAGGGTGGCACGACCCGACCCACAAGGGGGCGCGGCCTGGCCCGCAGGGGGGGGGGGGGCAGCCGGCGAAGGGCTCAAACTACTGGGCTTGCGTGACCCAACCCGCGGAGGGACAACCCGTCTCACTGAGGTGCGACTTGCTGGGCATGCATGGACCGGCCCACAAGGGGCATGACCTGCTGGGCATGTGTGGACCGCTGGAGCAGGGCCCTCCATAGCTAGCATGGGGGGGAGTGGACCCCTGGTTTTCCCAAACGTACTTAGCCGTTCGGTTTGAGCAGCGGCACCACGTTGCACCACCTGGTTTTCCATGAGACCTACAGGGAGAGGGTCCTTGCTGTCACGATGTCAGATCCATGACCAGCCTCTCCGGCGGTGCACCATTGTGCGCCGCTCCGCCTCCTGTGGCCAGCCAGTGCCGGCCGCTCCCTTCGTCCGCCGCAGTGGAAGAGCCGCGACCACCTTCTACGGTGGCACACGCGCACCGCCTCTTCTTCCGTGGCTGGCCCAAGCCGGTCGCTATCTCCACTGGCCGAGGCTTCGGCCATGACCATCTTCACTGGAGGCATGCGACGACACATCACTACCCCTTCCATGGTCAGCCGATGTCGGCTTCCACCATCTCCTCCTCCACCAGCACCGATTGTCAGCGGTCTTCTGTGGGTCACTGGGTGAGCTTCGATGGTATATTTTTCCATTCAAAGGTTCCAACAGACTCCCCAAGATTCCCTCTTCATTGCTAAACCCACCGTTCCATGTTTCATCCAACCTGAATAAATCGCTCATGGAGAACACATCAAATTTCAACAAAAGGTAGAGGGTTTGGGCCTTGTTCGTTTGACTTACGCCCTCTGCCTTAGCTTGATAGAAAGAGGGTAGTATAATGATACAACAACTCTTGAAATTAAACAAGAAAATAAACCATACCTCAAGATTCATTGAAGAATGTCTGCACTTGAGGAGGAGTTGGTGTTCACCGGTTCATGATTCGGTAGCGTTCGTCACCACCCACTGGAATCGGTATCGTCCTCCAAGTGGTTGGCGTCATGGTACTTTTCCAGAGCTTCGTCTCTTGGTGAAGTCATGCCAACAATCCTCCCTGAGCACCATATAAATAGAAGAGGGGGAGGGTGAGTAACGCTATTAGGAATTTATGAAGTTCATTTAATGAATGAACCTCCCAAATTCCAATGGTGCTATTACAAAGATTGAGGACTCAAGCCAATTAATGGATTGACATGTCATTGATCCCACTACCGCTGCTTGTCCGTTGGAGGAAAAAGAAAAAGAAAAAGAAAACTAAAATAACATTGTTATTTTTATTATTATTTTAAATGTCCAAAATCTAACTTTTTCTCCCGACCTACTAAGGTAAAAGTGAATCCTTCATTAAGTGAATCCCAACATTGCGGATTTAACAGAGCTCTTGGGTTTTTAATCCGAGCACCAGTTCAAAAGTTAGAAAATTCCTCTTGCGCATTTACTGAACATACCTTAAAAAAAGTTTAGCAATTCATTCCAGGCACACCAGACCTCATAATCACACGCTGTTAATTTTTGAAGACTTGTAATAATTACATATAATTTAATAAAATATTACATAGAAAATCTGAGTCCTTACATTATTCCCAAATATGTTGTGTTTTCTTATTGTATAGGGAATTGAAGGTTATGAAATTTAGAGGGAGAATTTAAAGATAACCAAAAATATATGAACACTTTATAGCTAGATGATTTATTCATCATAGAGAACTTTTTTTCAAGATATATTGAGAATAGATAATATCAACCATGATAAAGAAAATTGATAGATTCTATCACTTATGGGGGAGTTCAGTTAAACAAAGCATAGATATCCATATCTCATGATGATCTAAAACTATGACAAGTCCTAGAAATATCGATTCCAAAAATTTCTCAAGTTGAGGTGAAAGAGTCAAGACTACATACAATTAGAATGTTGAAGTTTTGGACATCTTAGTTCTAGGTGTTGCGATTATAGATGAAGAGGTTTCAAATGAGTATGAAATTATGGATGTTAAAATTCCAGATAATTGAGTTTGTCATTAATGAGGTATGCTGACTTGAATCTCCTATCCTTATGTGAAAAATCAATTCTTAATTCAAAGGAAAGAGATTGATTATTTTATGATAAAGAATAAAGTAGCTAGGGGAGAAACCTCCTTGGGTTTGAATAATTTCAATTAGTTTTTTAGATAAATATAGGATATTAATTGATAATTTTTTAACAAAACCTAAAAGAATATTTTTGATTTGGTTTTCTATTTTAGAGTAATTATAGATAACTTTCTTGTCAGAGTTAGTTAATCTTGTTTTCCACATTGAGAATTTCTCATGTAGACTTATAATTGATTAACTCGTAGAACATTACTTAAAGAAAAGTAATTCTATACTTATATTAAGTAAATTTTGTTATAATTTCAACATAATATAAGATAAGGAAAGAATATGAAATTTTAAATTATTTTTGGAGGATGAGATGAGTGTTACTTTTCTTCACTCTTGAACCTTTGAGTTATTGCTTAATAAGGGGGAGATAATAATAAGAGAAACAATCCATGTGGTCATTGACTTTAGTTTATATTGGGTTTTGAAAATAAATCCAATTGGGGAGATTTAAGAACCCAATGGGTTATGATGACGAGTGTTGTATTTATTATCAATAGTTGGTAAATGAATAAGGAAATGTAATGATTAAGAATGATGTTGGAATGAAAGGTGCTTAAAAATAATAACACTCTAGAATAAAGGGAGAATCTATATCTACATTTGGAAGTTAAAACTGAAGGAGATTATGAATATGGATGATTAATCTAAGTGGTATAAGATGATGTATTTATAGAAGTAATAAAGTAGAGTAATGATTAAAGATGATGTTAATGAAACTTCCATTTGAAGATGGATATTTTAAGGGGTAGTTATATATGATGATTATTTAGATAAAATTAAGTGCTAATCTATGAAAAATGATGAAGGTTTATGAAATCATACTAAAATATATATTCTTGATGAAGTTTTTGAGAACCCATCCTTATGTTTGTAAAGTATAAAAACTAACGTTGAAAGTTGAACTAAACTTGGATGTTATTAAAGGAAAATACATATAGAATTTACACTATCTGAAAGTTATATTTAAAAAATACAGGTTTCATGATTATCTAAAGGTTAATCCAAAAAGGGGAGAGGTTCACACTAAAGGTGACACAATTGTATGTCTGGAAGCTATTGTATGGAAGTTACATAAAGTGCACCCAGAAGTTATATGAAGTTTTAAAAGTTTAGATGTTTGGAATATACAATGTTCAGAAGTTATAAGGATTTGATTAAGTTCATAATTTTATGAAAAAATTTATGAAGGAAATAGTATTATGTTGGTACATAAGATATTTCAACATATATAAGATATTTGTTAAGTTGACAATAAAATGAAGAAATGTAAAAAAATCCTTAAATAGTCATTTAAGATTTTCAATGTTGTAAAAATTAGAAATGTAGAAAATTAAAAAACATTACATAAGGTCCACCATTTTACAAAAATATTTTAAAAGGAATAAACTTATATAATAAATATGATTTTAAAAATGTTACATAAGGATTATTTATCAAAATACATTGAGAAATATAGAATTTATAGTCTATAAGTTACATGGTGAGCTATAAATTCTAATAAATAGTGTATCCAAAACATTAGGTAACCAATAGAGCCATGAATACCAAACTAACTAAATGTTTTGATGTTATGTCAAAGGATTCTATATTGATCATTCAAATAACAAACATCATGATTTTTTTCTAATAATTCATGATTTATGTTGATTATGGAATTTAGAAGAATAAATAAGGTGAAGTATCCAAAATTAGTAGAGGGTAAAATACTTGGAAATGTTCTAAAGTTGCACTATAATACATTAGATTAAGAAATTATTACATAAAGGTTTTACATTTGAAGTTAATTAAAAGTGAAAATGACAGGAATAAAATAATAGTATTCTTGAGTGAGTCTAGAATATGGAGATGAAAGGTGAAGTTGGAAGATGAAGAAATATATGTTCAATATTCTTATAGAGAATCAAATACTATAGGAAACTATATAAGCAGAAGTAAACAATTACTTTTAGTAACCAGGTTCTACCATAGGGATAAGTTTAAAGATACAAGTTTTATAGGTTCATTTAAAATAGAATATGTGAAAATAATATGTGTGGGTGTCACAACCACACACTGGGAGAGTGAAGAAAGTAGTATGAATTTTACCTGACATAGATTCGAAAACCAAGGACATGCCTCTACTGGAGTGGTAATACTTATAAGAGAAATAAGAAATCAAATAACTATACTAAATCACATTCTAGTCCTACTTGATATTTGAGAAACCATAATTGAATAAATATATATACTCTCTCAAGGAAGTTAAATGAATTCATAGTGGAACCTCATGTCCTTGAAAGGTTACCTATTAAGCCTCAATTAAGAGAATAAGGTGACAAAACTTACTGATGTTTTGAATTTCTACAGTCCATGAAAGATGGTTTACTATGTGGTTTTTCAATTCTACATATGTGTGGGTTGTCGATCCAAAATACGTACCTCCCAACTTCAATATCTTATCCTAGTTTATAACTTAGGTTTATGCTTTTGATCCATCACCAAAGTTCTATTATAATATAATTAGAGATAAACTACGTGAGTAGTAAGTTCTAATGATATAGATTATCACATAGACACTCCCAACATGTAATAAAGGGTAATATAATTAAAAAATTATTCCCATAGTAAACATGTATGAATATCTTGAGAAACTCTATAATCAAATAAAGTAAATAAATGTAGGGAAGATATATTTAAGAAAATCCAGCAAAGATCTCCTTCATTTTCCTCCTAATTATTGATTTTTTATTCTAAGTGTAAGATTCTCCCTATAAATTTCCTTTTAACCTAAAAAAATCTCCAAAATCAAATATATACTCCTTCTTCCCTTATCAGAGTGATCCCTTCTTTATTCGCCACCTATTCCGTAAGTAAGCTCCAAATATTCCCTTGAGAACATGTTCCAATTCCATATGTTAAGGATTTTCCTGACATTTTTCCATGCGGATTAATAAAGCTCTATCACCTTAAGAAACATGAATTTTATTTATGAGTCCAATGATTTACTATTCATACACTTCTCTAGTATCTTTATTAACATGGATATTTTGTTTAATGATTACATTATTTGGTTAGGTAGTTAAGTATGGATATTTATTTATGGTCCCCTCAGGTTTGCATGTTTACCACATTGTTCTAAATTTACATCAATGGTTATGGGACCTTCCACTATTCTACAACTCAACTATATTATTTAAACTCTTTATCTACCTTATAGAATTACCAAGAAAGTATTCAGAGGGTTGAGTTAACAAATCATGAATGATCTAGTGTTTTTAGTGTAATTCCTTATATAAAATAATATAATAATAACTTAGATATAGATATGTTAGTTTTCATTAAATCAAACCTATTGATCCTTCTGATTGGGGTATATCATAAGTGGAAATATAGGCTTCTCTAGTATTACATGAGGTGATATCAATTTTTCAATATATGTGTTAGAATTTAAGGTTCCGATTTAAGAATTTCATAGACAGTGAGTATAGATTTATTTAGATTTTATTTGTCGATCATTTCATGTCATCTTGTAAATTTCCTATTATAGAATTGGCATGGATTAATGTTAATATTTATCACTCAACAAAACAAAGTACCATTTATTTATAGTTATATGATGTTATCACGAGGCAAAATTCATTCATACACAGTGATTTTCTCATGCCATAAGTAGTAATATATTCTTCTCCTATTACTTCTGCTTCAATATAAAAATGATACATTTAAATCACCATGAGAAATATATATTTTAGCCAATAATATGTAAATTTAACTCTTATTAGTTGTATCACATATAGTGACATAGAATTTTCACCACCGATGATATTTTTATTCCTTTAGTAATGGTGTATCACATCTTAAAATATATTCATATCATTGATTACTATATAGAATTTCCTTAAATAGCACATTGATCTCTATGTTCTACCATGAACCATCCTTATTATTTTCCTATAAATGAATAAATAATTTTTTTAGTAAATAGATAATGAATATATAAAATGGTTAAAACATGAAATATACAAGGTAAAGAATTAAATGAAATGAATAATTAAATATTTAAAAGTAATATACAAGGAAATATTTGTCTAAAAATAAATGTATTCGAGTGTAATAGATGTTTATAAAAAGATATGAATCGATTATATTTAAAAAATAACTCTAATTAATTATTAAAGTTCACGTTTCCTAAAATTTGTAATTAAAACCCTAAAAATGATAAAATAACTAAAATACTCTAGCTTTTGGAATCAAATCACACATAAAAATGATGGAAAAAAATATTAAAAAATTTCAATAGTCTCACCCCATAATCAAAACATACTTTTACTATATTATTAACCATAAAATTTTAATAAGGGAATTTTCCCAATGATAATATTAATATACATATAATTTTTGACATATGAAATCATAGACTTTCATGAATTCTTAAAATTAAATAAAATTAAATTTTCTTATTCCATCACATCTCAAATTAAATTAAAAGATGTTTGTAAAAGTTATTCCAATATAAATTTTTATAACAGAGAAACTCAAGTCAACCCATAATGTCACTTAAATTAGCTCGCCACAAGGCCCAAAGAACATTCTCGATCACCATGGGATGATGATAGGAGTCAATGTATCATACAAAGAAACATGGGAATGATTTAACCATCAATATACATATGATAAGATAAAAACAATATGATTATCATAGAAGATATCCAGGATACATCATATGTCAAAACAAACAAGACACAAAGTAACATCCAATAACTATATAAAAAGTTCTAAATAAATAAATTGAAAGAAAATCAACATATATCCTAAAAAAACCCATGTATCCATCTCCATGAGACTCTATGTCACCGCCATCCCTACCCACCGGAAGGTAACAAGATCTATAAGAGATATCTTCTACATGATGATTCTTTCTTTACCTATATCTAAAAACACCAAGGATACAAATTTACAAAGGAAAATGTAGGGTGTGAGCACTAAATCTCATTAGGATATGACTAAGTAATCTATAGAATATCTAACCATGTGCATTTATTAGTTCTTTTTTAAAACATATTTCAAAACATTTCAAGAGAAATAATTTTCTAAATAAAAACTATCCTTTCATTTTCTTTTTAAAAATCATGTCATATTATGATAATAAAGTAATATGACATAACATATATCCATGGAATAAGTAGATGAATAAGATTGGTTACAATAATCAATATCTACATTAAGTTGGAAAATAGTCATATCAATAAACAAGCATGTAATGTATCCATAAAGCACTAAAGGGAAATCCATGACAGGAGGGGGTATAAAACTAAATAATATCAATGAAACACTAGCCAACATAAGTGAATCCTAATGTTTGGGAACCTAATTCCCTTAGAAATACTTCCCACTAGAAACCATGGTATTATGGGAACCTCCCCTTGTGATAGATTACTCCACTAAGGCCCGTATATGTTTTAGTTTTCTTCATACCCCAATGTCTCTAAATGTGCTATATATATTATCATCATTAATTTTCAATAAAACCAATCCCACATTTATAAATTTTTTATAGTGATGAAAGCCCACTTCCATTATTGAAAACCCATTTCCATTTCAAACTCATCTTTGAGGAATTTTATCAAATACACAATGTGCATAATTCTAGTTTTCAAATAAAGTACACTTTTAAAACACTTTTCATTACCATTAAAGATAAAATAAAATATCAATATTAAATTTTATAAATAAAACCAAATGAAATATTAAAAATAACATAAAGATATCCAAGGGATAAACCATAAGATAGAGACACCTACCTCAAGATTGAGGAAAACCTCATTTCCTTCTAATTTGGTGATAGAAAACAAATAGATATAGTCATAAAAATCATATATCTACAAAGATAAATCCTAATAAATATTCTAACTAAGACACTAATTGATGAAAGATGAAATCCAAAAACCTCTTCCTAGAAGATCTCAATTTAAAAAATGTTCCAAAGGGAGAAGAAAAATTGGGTTAATAAAGGGGAAATGAGTCAAAGTGCACATTAAAACCCCCATTAAGGTTGTACATGATTGGAGTAATTTCCCCTATAAGATCAGAAAACCATTTAATCATTTCAAATTTTGAAACCCCTATCACCATGCCTTGGTGTTTCCCAGTACAACATGGTGTCTTTTTCTAGGTGACAGACTATAGAGATAGGCCACCGTGTGGTGTAGGATTCCAAGTCATTTTAGCCTCACCACTATAGTTACCTGATTATAACATAAATAAATATTACATCATCTTATATGGATATTAAATACATTTCATAATAATTAATACATAAGGATCATAAAGGTTTATTGTATTTGGAAACTAGATACATAATCAACTAATTTATTAAAATATCTTAAACATATCCCACAAATATCTTCATATTACTACCCTTATAAACATATCATACTTTGAACCTCCCATAAAAACTTAGGGAAGGAAAACATAATAAAGGGTGAACCCAAATAGTCAGTAAGGGTAAACATGGGAGATATAAATCATAAGAAATTATAAGGGTATGATAACATAATCAAGTGCATGCAATCAATGTAATATATTCATACCTTGAAAATCATAGATCATGAACTCCAAAATCAAGTCAGATCTAGATTCAAAATCAATAAGGGAATCAAAGTAGTAATAATCATTCAATAGTAATAATACAAGCATCTGACATATAAGCATATAAAATCATAATCTCAAGAACATGGTTAATCACAATCATGTCCACATATAATATATTGATCATAGATATAAATTTCGCATAATAATTTATTAAAATCATAACAAATTCTATTTAAATAATTTATATGCATAATATTGTGGGCATAACTTGAATAAATCATAAATACACATAAAAATGTGAAAATATATTTTCAAAATCATGTACACCCTTATAATCATCATCATCTCACGAGATATCAATATCACATTACCTAATGTATTGGAGGGATATAATAGACCCAAATTTCACATAATTATAATACATTAATATGTATTCCATAAGACCATAAAACATTCTTCATATCATCATAGGATAACCCATGAAAAATAAAAGGGTTTAGTAAAAATATCACCATCATAATCATAAACCATACATAGAAAGAATAATGATGGTATCATTGAATAATACACCTAGTAAATCATAATTATCCTCAAATGATGTTATCATAGATGAAAAATGACTTGAAAAGATCACTGAAATATTTCACAAGGTAAATATCCTTTTATTTTTGAAATAACTTATTTAGAATTTGAATATTTCCAAAATATTATGGAAAAAATTTTATTTGAAAATAACATTTGAAACTTGTAAATGAATTTTTAAATCTTTGAGTGGTCATGATGGTGGGAAATTCTGTTCATGCCATACTCGTTAACAAATATTTGTTTCACACATTCGGTAGAATGTACCTTGTTCAGAAAATGAAAAAAAGATTATTTTTAAAACATTTTATAGAAAGTCAAACATGGGTAAAAATGAATTTAAAAATTATTTGTGTATGGTAAAAACATTCTTGATAATATTTTAGAGAACATGGATATGAAATAAAAATATTCCCGACTAAAGAGGAAATAAAGTATATTTTTATGAAAAAAAATTATCGATCACTTTAAGAGACAATGGGAGTAAAATGGAAATATCACTTGAAAATTACATGAATAAACAAATAATAAGATAATTAAATTTTTTTACTAGATAAATATAATATAATTTCCCTCAATGGAAATTAAAGCATAAACAATCATGATTAAATTGAGATAGAAACATAAATCCATTTCCAAAAGTCTCATAGTTATTCATGCATTTGAAAGTCATATATAATAAATATATATTTATTATAAATCTATTAAATAACCAAAATAATATATATCATGAAATATATTACTTACTTATAACATTTTATCACCCATTTATTAACAATTATTTATTAAAATCACTGTTTTGGGTTATAATTACTTCATTTTTCATGCATGTTTCAGATTAAAAGTTTCAGTACTTGTAATTTGATTAAGGTTCCATCATCTCTATAATGTTAGTAATTTCTGGAGTATCATATGTAATTATTATATACAATTTTTAAACTATTCATATAAAGCGATGATAAAAAATTAATTACATCACTTCATGAAGATGGCAGTTCGTACGTACGCATGAGTGATGTTTCCACCTTTTGATAGATGAAATAAAAAATATTAAATAATAATTAAACTTTAAATTACTATCATAATATCACAAATATTATATAAATTCATTAAATTCTTCATTATATCCATTAATTTTATGTGATAATGAAAAATAAAACACATCACTTCATAGAGGTAGTAGTCCACATGTACACACACACAATGTTTTCTTTTCCCATAGGATGGAGTGTGGGTATAAAATAGTGATTACATAATAATAATAAAAATTATTTATATTTAATATGTTGAATCAATTATTTTATAATTGATACCATAGTTTTAGGGTGGTATAAGAATAAATAAAATTGAATTCACTCGGAAAAGATCTATACCTCTTCAACAAGAAACCTCCTTTGGCTTACACTTTCATTATTGAAAGGATAATATTTTTGAAAGACCAAAAGATGTAATCCATGTATAAGGAATATAGAATGGTATTAGTGATGTTATTATAAAATATATAAGGATAAAACTCTATGTATAATAGAGGGTATGAAGTTCCCTTTCATAAGTGAGGGAAAAGACACACTTGGAATTACATAAAGAAGACTAAATAATATAAATATTAATCATGTAAAGTGGAACCAATGAACCCAAAATTATTATATAAGATGTTATATGGTCATAAAAAACCCAAAAGTCACATTTATACAATTTTTTGAGATATTTTAAGACTTATCTCTTAGTTAATTGACTTTAAAACCATTTAACCTTAACTATGGAAACTTAACTTTTTAACAAGGTATATTAATTATATGTAAAAAAATAAAAGGGGAATTATGAAAAAAATTTGGGCATTATTAATAAAAATTCCTAATCCATTTTGTTATATTCAATTTCAAAAGGGGAAAAATTACTTTTAAAATAATTATAAAAATGGTATGAAAACCATTTTTTAGGAAAATACATGATTTATGTATAAAAATTATTTTACATTAAAATAATGTAAAAATTTGGTTTAAAAAATTTCTTTGTCTATTTAATAGAAAAGGAAGGTTTATACTTTTTTTTTAAATAAAAAACTGAATTGAACCTTCCAAACATACCATTAAATGCAAAGACCAAAATATCATTTTTAATTTGAATAAAAAAATAACTTTTCTTCACAAAATTAAATATTGGGCACCAAAATTAAAAATAATGTTTTAAAATACATTATTTAAATCTTTGAACATATATTTAGTTAATAAAGAGGTTTAAAAATTTATTAATCCATTATTACATCATAATAATTTCATAAAAGTGACAATATTTTAAAAATTAGTATTTTTACTATTCAACAAAAAATCAACTATTTTAGAAAAATCTAAAAAATTAACCCTAAGATAAATTTGATATGATGAATAAAAAAACGATATCAAATTTTTTCAAATAAAATTTGTGTAAGTGGAAAAAATTAATTATTATTTCCATGCACAAAATTTCATAAAATCTATTTTTGAGGAAAATGTAATTTTGAAGAATAAATTGACTTTATTGAAAACTAAGTACTTATTTATTATGAATTAATCAATAAATTTACATTCTATAAAAAATTTATAAATATATTTCATAATTTGGTTATTCCAATTCATATTTTTAATTTTAATGGTAAGTTTATATAGTGACTAAAGCTTAACATACAAGGATTTTAAAATATTTTAGATAAATATTCAGCACATTACAAAAGTACATGTCTGAGGACTATAATAATTTAGTGTCTTTGGAAACTTGGAAATAGAATCTTCTATCTTGGTGAAATATATTCAACATATCCCTAAAATATTTTCCTCTTTATTACTCTTTCTTAAAATCTTTCATCACAACCTGGTAAAAGAAAATATAAGATAGGGGTGAGCTCAGATGCTCAGTAAGGGTAAACAAGGGAGATATGTAAGAATAACATAAGCATAAGGGTATGAGAACATGAGAATAAAATGTTAATATCATTACCTATATATCAAATATAATATAAATTATTCATTGCACAAATATTGGTAGTTTATAAAACATGAATCACAAGGGAATCAAGAGAATAATACACGAATGCATAACAAAAGAATAAGACATAGAATTTTTAGTATGCAAAAAAACATGTAAAATAATTCCATATAAGTCAAGGATCATTGAAAAAACCTATATGAGAACTTCATGGGGTCTACACTTACTGGACGAGACACAGAACCATCCCCAGTCATAGTCCTTTCCTTATAGTGGATTAAGTTACACCTTCTTCCCATAGTGGATTAGGATGCACCTATTTCCCATTGTGGATTAGGATGCATCCATTTCCTAGTATGGATCAGGAGGAACCCATTTCCCATTATGGATCCAGAGGGACCCATTTCCCATTATGGAACAATCCATTTGACTTGTTTCCCATCTTTACGTCATGAGATATGAATATTTACCCAATTCATTGGAGGGATATATAGGTCCCACCCTTCATATAATAATTATACATACGTGTGCCACAAGATCATAAAACATTCTTCATATCATAACTAATGAAATAATGTGTCTATTATAAATATTTCATAATATCATAACATATAGAAAATAGGAAAGTTTTTTAATCATTTAATCATAGCATAACCCATGAAAAGAAGTGGGTTTCATCATGGTATAACCTAGGGAGGAGAATTGAGTTTCAAAAAAAACTTGTCATCATAAACATAAACCATTAAAAGAAATAATAAGAATGGTTTCCTTGGATCCTATCCCAATTAAATCATAAAATATAACAATGTATTCCATATTATATATAAAATAATTTTGAAATATCATTTAAAAATATTTTTTGAGGAAAATATCTCTTTATATTTGGAAAAATACTTTTTAAAACATAAAAAATTTTGAAAACCTTTTTCATTGAAAATAAATTTGAAAAAATATAAAAAAATATTTGAATATAATTTAAATAATTTTCATTGAAAATAATCTTAAAATATAATTTAAAAATATTTTTTATTTTTTTAGAAATCATAATTTTGGGATAAAATATATTTTCGACTGAAGAGAGGAATGAGGTCAGATTTTATTAAAAACATTTTCTTAATCATCTTAAGAACCAAAAAGTGGAAAAAAGACACCAATACTTAAAGATATTGTGAATAACCCGAGGATAATAAAATTCACAATATTTCATGAGATATTTATAATAATATTTCATCAATGGAAGTATAATCATAAACAGCCCTGATAAAAAATGATATTGTAGCAATAAACTCTTACCACTTTGGAAAATTTGAATCAAAATCCCCATGAAAGAATAACATTACATGAAATATAAAATATCATGAAAATAATGATATTCAAGATTTAATATACCAAATGGAATTATATACACCTTGCAGAAGATTATAGGGGCATAACATGACATGTGTCTCAAAGAATGAAAATTTAGACAAAATTAATTTATCGATTTGGTAACTTTTGAATCATAAAACGCATGAAATATAGATAATCAAATGGATATGTAAATACCAATAAATTTATGTATAATAGTCATAGAATACATTCACGGGTATTATATGAAATTTCCCAATTAGTGTAATTGTATCACTGAGAGGGGGAGGGGGTGAATCAGTGATACTTTTTTCTTTTATATTTCCTTAAAACAACCTTCGACTCTTGTTAAGGATTTTAATCCCTACGAAAAAAATTCAAACACACATCCATAAGAACACATGAATTTATAAGGTTAACTATTCAATAAGAATTTTTGTGTCCTTGGTATGGTTTGGAAATGATCCAATACCATAAAATCCACTAGATATTAATACTTGGACTATAACGAGTAGGATATACCCTTTCACTAATGTGGCACTTTGAAGACAATCAAAAAAATGTGTGTTCACCCTCTTAGCACAAATATGGTAAAACAATGTTTATGTAAAAATCCATGTTACTTATGATTATTTTCAACTTTCAAAAATTTATTCAATTGAAAAAAAATCTTCAATTTCTTACCTAGAAGATGGTAAGAACTTAAAGAACTTTGATATAGAATTCAAGTACAATTTCCAAATCTGATCTTCTCCCTCATATTTTCCATATCCGATTGCCCAATATGATTGATGTATCTATTTACGAATACATTTGAGGCAATTAATAACACTTCCTCAATCTGTAAATACCAATATGGAAATACATAATCTGATTAATTATCCCTGGTATGATGATCAGTTGAATACTATGATATGTAGAATCTGATAGATAAATGAATATGATGATTATATGAATAAAATGTTGCAATCTTTTATCTTATCCTTCCACTTCAATCCATATAAACTTCTTCAACATAACACAATATGAAAACCTTCTTTCTCTCCCTAGAAATTTGGAGCTTCTCTCACTTCTCTTCATGAACAATACATCAGTTAGATTAAGTACAAATTAATTGTTTCATTTTATAGGTGACCCCTGTTTGGCTTTGGCGGGAATCCCTAAAAAATTCCCGCTCATCCATATTTTATGAATTTTCATGTTTCTTGGAGTTTATGGTGAATCTTTATCTCATCAACTCTTCCAAATTCTTATCAATCCTTCTTGAATATTCTATCAACTTCAACTCTTCCTTCAACTTTGTTTTAAAAAATTAGTTTGGATCTGATTTATGAATCATATTTTATCAATAAAATTTTGTTTCTTCATTCTGATTGATGAATATGATACTCTTTACCAATTTAAAGAAAAAACCTTTGAAATTTAAGCTCCCACTCAATAGCACATTCATCTCTTTTCTTCAAATATTTTCTTGATCCACTTGTTATACATATCTTCTTTCTATTGACCCACTTTATTGATAAAAATAGTAATTCAAAATCTTTTAAATGGTTGAATACATTGTTGATCACATTATTTTCCCTTATTTTCAGTAATCGGTCTCTAGAAATTCCTCTTCTGAATAATATTGTATCCTGAGTCTAATCAGCAGCTTTTGAATATGATACCCCTTGTCAGCTTCTTTATCTTTTATCATAAACTTCGTTCTTTCACAAACTTAATCTTTTATCATGACTTATTTCATGAATTTGAACACATTGAGGATTATCTTTAGCATCGTCAAATTTTCCAATGAAATTATTTTAACTTACACTTTTTCATCAACACTCATCTTTCCTTCTCAGCCTGAATCTAACTATCCAGAATAAAATTTCCCTGAATATGATCCGGCTGAATACGATCTCCAACACCCTTCTTTCTTTCAATCTAGATATGATCAATCTGAATATGATCAAAAACATATCTTTCACTTATTCTTTCTTCCATCAATCTTGGATCATAAGTTTAAAAATATACCTAGGATTTATGAGAACTCTAAGATTACAAAAGTATTAACACATTTAATTTATCATAGTCATGCAGACTCTAATCATGTAGACTCCAATTATACATACTCTGATTCTCCATCAACCCAATTTAGAGTGAATTCGATGACCATTTAATTCCAGAAATATTCTTCCTCAATATGATCGATTTCTCACTCTAGATTCAGAATGAATCCAATGATCCTTTTCTTCCTGCATCTCTTGAATATGATGGAACTTTTCAAACATTGTAATTCTGATTCTCTAAATACGATATCTAGAACGAATTTTAACATATACAAAGTGAGTCGATTTTTCTTTTCTTCAAAAAAATTTTTTGACAACAAAAGATAACACATTAAAGTAATCAACTTCCTCATCATCTTGGTCCTAACAATCCCCGTTTGTATTATTTGAACCAAGATTTATAAATCATTGAACTTTGTATCCTTAATCAATGGATTACATATCAACAATTCTATGCCTACATGAACTAACTCATTGTAGGAAATAAGAATAATTGACAGAAAAACAATTCTGTCCAAAATTAGTGATTATGATAACATTATTCACCTATTCTTCAATATTGTTGGAATACAAAACAATTTATTTCTTACAAAAACTCTAACAAATAGTTATAATAGTTTACTCACAATACAATGATGAATTCATAGGTCACCCACAACTCCCTCTTTTGATATGCATTCAAAAAGAATAGACTTATTAAAACATTCTCCTCTTCCACATTAGAATCCAAAGGTAAGATCAGAGAGGGGATATAAACAAATACCTCAAACTTTATGATAAAGAGGTTGGACCCCTATGTTCAAATGAAATTTAGAAAATTATTCATTCTATAGAGGTTTTGTGAAAACTTCATCAAATTGTTTGGATGTTAGAACATATTATAGATTCAATTCATTTTTCTACACATTCTCTTTGATGAAATGATATTTGATATCAATATATTTTGAATAATAATGTTGAACCATATTCCTGGTGAGATTGATTGTACTTTTATTATCACAACCCAAGAGAAAGGGTAACTTCACTACAATAAGTAAATCTTCCAATTGATTTTTTATCCACATAATTTGAGTAGTGGCGTGATTGGTAGTAATATACTAATATTCAGCCATACTAAGAGATATTGAATCTTATTTCTTTGAATTCCAACTCACACAATTATTTCTGAAAAAGAATACTCCACCAGATTTGGATCTTTTATCATCAACATTTATTACCCAATCAGCATCTGAATACCCAAACAAACCAATACAATCTGAGCTATCATATTTGATTACGAATTATATTGTACCTTTAATGTATCTTAGAATTATTTTTCTAGTAATCAAATATGATTATTTTAGAGTGCTTTGAAATATTGCACATAAGGTAACAACATAAACAATGTTGGGTCTTGTGGCAGTCAAATACAACAAACTTCCAATCAGATTTTGGAATTATTTCTAATCAAATTATTTTCTTTCTCCAACCTTTGTAAACTTTGTTCCCACTAAAATCAAAGTGGAAACAAGTTTTTATTTTTCCATGTCGAAACTCTTCATAAGTTCTGTAGCATAATTTTCTTTGGAAAGAAAAATATGTTTCTTATTTTGTAAAATTTGTAACCCAAGAAAGTATTTCATTTCCCACAACATGGAAATTTCAAATAACTTTTTCATATCTTTAATAAATATTTCAAAAATTCTTTCATCATTCCTAGTAAAGATAATGTCATCAACATAAACAATTATAATGAGGGAATAATCTCTAATTTCTCTAATATAAAGATTACTATCAACTCCTCCTTTATTGAAACTCATATTTCTTAAAAAAGTATCCAATTTTGAATACCATGCTCTTATAACTTGTTTTATCCCATAAAAATTATTCTTCAATATGCATACATAACTCTCATATTTTCCAAAAACAAAGCCACAAGGTGGTTTAATGTAAACTTCCTTATCAATATCACCATTCAAGAATGCAGATTTAACATCCATTTAAAAGATCTTGTAACCTCATTGTGTAGAAATAAAAATAAAGATTCTGATTATTTGTAACCTTTCCAACGAAGCAAAGGTTTCATCAAAATCAATACCTTCAATTTTTGAATACCCTTTGCAAACCAATATTGATTTTTTTTCTTATCACTTTACCTTCTTCATTCAGCTTGTTTCAGAAAACCCATTTTGTACCAATGATATTTTTTGTTTTCTGGAATGGTTACGAGTTCCCATGTTTTATTCTTTTCAATCTAATCCAAATCATCATTCATGGATTGAACCCATTCTAAATACTAAAGAGATTCATTCACATTATTCAACTCCTCTTTTGAATACAAATAATTATATGTAATAACATTTTTTGTTTTTATTGTTTGAACCTTTTGATATTGATATCCAATTATATTTTGAGTTTCCACTTTATTCCTCATCCTATGATGTGATTTTCGAGTATCTTCAATGGATGAGTCTGATTCTTCTTCTTGAGTAGGATTACAATTATTTGTATCCATATCATAATTTTTTTAAAACTTTCCTTATCATGATCAACTTCCTTATCTAATCAAATACACTTATCTTCCAAAAATATTTAAATTAATTTAACATCAAATGAATCAATAATTTTTCCTATTTCTTTGTTGAATCATCTATATACTCATCTTTCTAGAGCCTAGAAAATAAATATCACTTCTTCACCTTTCTGTAAAACTTTCTATAGTTTCCACCTTTCTTATTTATAATACATGGAATCTTGAAAAATATAATGTGTTTTAAACTTGGAGTTTTGATAAAAAACAATTAATAGGGAGTCATATCTAAATTAGGAATATAAAAACGATTATTCTGAATATAAACAATAGTACTCATTGTTTGCCTCCAAAATTAATGAGAGAGAGCATGTTCAAGTAACATAATTCTTCCCATTTCCTCTAAACTTGTATTCTTTCTTTCAAAAACTCCATTTTCTTAAGGATTGAATGGGGAACTATACGCATTCTAAATTATATGTTTTTCAAGATAATTTTAAAACTTTTCACTTATGTATTCATCTCCAATGTCAGTTCTCAACGTTTTCACTAAATACTCACATTCCTTTTTAGCTTTCATTCTAAAACTTTTAAACATTTTCAAAGAATCTCATTTATGTTTCATATAAATAACACAATTAATATGGGTAAAATAATCTATGAAAGTGATGAATCACTTATCTCCATTTGTTGATTGTTTTCTCATTGTCCCAAAAATATCAGATTGAATAATCTCCAAGTGTTGTTTTGAAAAAATATAATCTTTCTTAGGTACTGAATTCATAATCTTTACTTTATGAAAAATAGTGAAACACCAATATCTGCTTCTTGGAAAATCAGGAATGTCTTGAAAACTGTCTTGATTTTTAAATTTTATCATGTTTCTTTGACACAAGTGTCCAAGCCTTTTATAAAAAAATTTATTATATTCCACCATACTCATGTATCAATAGTTTTGTATTTCACCAACCTGAATTGAGTTTCCTTTTGTATGTTGTCCTCTTGAAACAATATTTCCATATTCATCACTTTTCAAAACAAAACCATATTTTATAAAAATAAATTTTTTACCCTCATCACACAATTGTGAAAAACTAATCAAATTGTTTTCATCCCATCAACATACATATTTTTCTTGTATTTCACATTTCCTTTTCCAATGATGGCTGATCCAACATATTTTATTTTCCAGGATTCACCATTTCCAAATGTCACTATATATTATTTAAAAAATTTCAAATTCTTCAAAAATTTAAAATCTAATTTCATATGATAAGAACACCCACTATCAAGAATCCAAGTTCATTATCCTTTTATAGATTTCAATGCAGTTTAAACAACAAGATCTTTTACTTATTCCTTTTCTTTCTTCACCATTGGCTTCTGAGAATTGTTAAGAATATTTTTCTATGCCAATAACAAAATAATATATCCTTTTGTAATGTTTCCAAGTTTTTAACATCTTTCACAAATAGTTTCTAAAGTTTATAACCTATTTTCAATTATTACACCACCTTTATTAACTTTCTCCAAAACAACCTTCTCATACTTCTTCTTTTGATGGAATTGACTCCCCCTCAACCTTTGCCTTTGATAAAATATGGAACAAATTTTTTTTTGTTGGTTGAAGAAACACATATTAGTCGTGTGTTAGAATCCACCATAATAAAAATAGTATACATAGAAAGTTTATTTTCCTTTGAAACTTCCATACTGACTAGAATTATGAATACATTTATCAGCCGCTATCTTCTCCTTCTTTTCTAAGCCACCGAAATTTATCGTATCAATTAGATTCTTCCTTTTCTTTTCAGATTTATCTAAAATAGAGGTACTAGAAACCTTTTCAGATTGACAATGTTTTAAAACATTTTTGGACTCAGGGTTCTTTGAGACTTCAGAATTCCCAAATTTGTTGGTATTGGTCACATACATGACTTTCCCAGCTTTCTCCTTTTCAGAAACAATGTTATTTTTTAAACCTTTGAAGATATCTTTTTTAATCCTTTACTGGTTTCTCCATTTGATAAATTTCACTAAATTCAGAGACAGAGTTTTTAAAACTTGTATTTATTATCACGACTTGATATAGCTTTTGTTGGAAAAGTTCCAACTCTTCTTATTTTGATTTTAACTTCAATTCTATATTCTCATTACAGTTATTTTCTTCCCTAAGATATTTCTTTAAATCATCAATTTATTTTACCAACTTTACCTTATCATCATCAAAATATTATTGGTTGATTGTTGATGAACATTCGTATTTAAAATTTTTTTCTTTTCAAGAATTTGGATCATTCTCAGACGTTATTTCAACTCTTATTTCAAATGAAATTCCATTTGAGTTTCTTCTTTCTCAAAATTACTGCTTCCAAATTCTTTATCATTCACTGTTACAATAAAATTATTCTCAATACCGTACTCAATAGTTTTTTTAGACTCTACTTCACAACCTTCTTCTTCTTCATATTTATATAAGAAACTTCTTCTTTTAGATTTGAATAATTTTATATATTTCCCTATGGAATATAATTTTTTATCTCTATATTTTTTCCCAAATATTCTTGGCCTTCTTTATTCTTCATCACTATCCTCTTACTTCTTTATTTGGGGACAATTTTACACAAAATTCCTAATGGATTCACACTCAAAATATAAGGTAAGTTTCCCTTTGTATTTACCTATACATCTTTTCACATTTTTAAAAAAAAAGTATAATATTTTCTCAAAATGTTTACATACCTCATTTTTAGTATCAGATTCACTAGCTTTATCTTCAATAATAATCTTCGTTGACTTCACTTTCTTCGCATCCTTGAAATATACTTCTCTATAAACCTTTGTTTTTCTCTTCATACAATTCTCCCATATCATTTCATAAGTGATGAGAGTGATATTAAAAGTCATCTAGAGATAATGTTTTATGATATCTATCTTCTAGTGAAGAAACTTTTTCATCAAACTTTCCAGGGAGGCTTCCCAAAATCTTTTCAACAACTATAGAATCATCTAAATTTTCCCCAAGACATCTGATATTACTAACAATGTCATTTACCTGGGTAAAAAAGTCCCCAAAATATTCATACTCACCCATCTTAAAGTATTCATACTTTAATCTATATATTTTAAGTTTTTTCCTTCTTTAAATTTTTATTGACTTTGTATATGTTTTTCAATTTATACCATATACATTTGGCTATGACAACACCTTTCATTCTTAAGAATTCAATTTCAGAAAGTGATGATAATAAATAATTCTTATCCCTCACTTCATTATCTAGATTTTTCTTATCCATATATGTAAGAGAAGATTTATAATCAATAGGAGGAAACCCATTTGTTGTAGTGTCAAGAACATCATATCCAATAGACATAAGATATGGAAATATTTTGTCTCTCCAGATATGATAATTCATTCCATCAAATACTAGAATACCTTTATTTTTTTAAAAGCTTTAAATTCTCCATCATCATAGAATAAGTGAAGGGAAAATATTATTTGATACCACTGGAAAGTTCCCAGTCAGTGTAATTATTTCACTGAGAGGGGGAGGGGGTGGATTGGTGATAATTTTTTCTTTTATGTTTCCTTAAAACAACCTTCTCCTCCTATTAAGGATTTCAATCCCTGCTGAGAACAATTTAAACACACATCCATAGGAACACAATAATTTACAAGTATCACTAATAAATAATAATAAATACATCCTTGTTATAGTTTTGAAATGATCAAATACCATACAATCCACTAGAAATCAGTTCTGGAATTATAATGAGTAGGATATACCCTTCCACTTGTGTAGCACATTCAAGACAATCCAGAAGTGTGCGCACACACTCTTAGCACAAATAGGGTAAAAAAATATTTGTGTAACGATGCATGTTACCTGTTCTTCTTTTAAACTTTCAAAAATGTATTCAATTGAAATAAAATTCATAAATTTATTACCCAAAAGATGGTAATAACTTCAAGAACTTGATATAGAATTCATGTCTGATTTCAATGTTCGATATGATCACTATGATTATACAGATCGATTACCCAATATGATAGGTGTACCTCTGCCTGAATACAATTGAGACAATTCAGAAAAATTCCTTCCTCTGTCCAGAAATACCACTAAAGAAACCCTTATCCGATTAATTCATCTCAATATGATGATCAATCATATACGATGAAAAATAGAATCTGATAGACAATTGAATATGATGATCAGCTGAATACAACATTATGATCTTGTCTCTTCTCCTTCCACTTCAATCCATCCAAACTTTTCAATAAAAAACAACACGGAAAAATAATTTCTCTCCCTATAAAGTCATATCTTCTTTATCTATTCTCATCATGAATAATACATTAGTCAAATAAAGTAAAAAGTAATTTTTTCCTTTTATAGGTGACCTATGAGAGGTTTTAGTGGGAATCCCCAAAACTTTCATGATCACCCTAATTTCCCTAATTTTCATGTTTTCTAGAATTTAGGGTGAATCTTGACCTCATCAACTCTTCAAAAATCTTCTCGATCCTTCTTAAACCTTTTATCAACTTCATATCTTCCTTTGACTTTCATTTCAAACATCAGTCTAGATCAGATTTTTGTATCAAATTTTCTTAATCTACTTTTGTTTCTCCATTCTGATTGATGAATATGATATTCTATACTAATTTAAGGAAACAATCTTTGAAATTTATGCTCCCATTCTACAACACATTCATCTATTTTCTAAAGCTCCATTATTGATCCACTTACTATAAAAATATTCTTTCTCTTGACCCACTTGATCGATAAAAAAAGTAATTCAAACTATTTTAAATGATTGAATACATTATTGATCACATTATTTTATCTTATTTTAATTTATCATTATTAAGCAATTCCTATTCTAAATAAGATTGTATCTTGAGTTTGATCAACAACTTATGAATACCATACCACTTATCAACTTCTTTCTCTTTTCTCAACATCGTCATTATTTCAGAATCTTCATCTTATATCATGACTTCATTCATGAATTTGAACTCATTAAGGATCATCATTAGAATCCTCAAATTTTAAAAATAACGCATTATAACTTCCCTTTCTTTCATCAACACTTATCCTTCCTTCTTAGCCCGAATCTGATTTTCCTGAAAACATTTTCCCTGAATACGATCAGGCTGAATACAATCTCCAACACCCTTATTTCTTTCAATATATATCCGATAAATATGAATACGATTGAAAACATATATTTCACTTATTATTTATTCTATAAAATTTCATAATAAGTTTTACAATTTACTTATGATTTATGATAACTCCAAGATCATCAAATCATCGACACATTTAATTTATCAGACTTTGATCATACATACTCCGATTATGCAAACTCTGATTCTCCATCAACCAGATTTTGAGTGGATCCAAGGAACATTTACTTCCAACAAGATTCTTCCACAAGATGATTGATTTATCACTATATATTCATAATGTATCTGATGATACTTTTCTTCCTGAATCTCCTAAATATGATGGAACTTTTCAGAAATTTTATGTCTGATTCTCTGAATACGATGTCCAAACCTAATTTCATCAAATACAAAGTGAGGAAAGTTTTCCTTTCTTCTAAACACTTATTTGAAAAAAATACAACACATTAAAACAATAATCTTTCTCATAAGATTTGTCCTAACATTATATACTCCACATAAAAGAAATGAGTGGTGGATATGGCATAAGTCTTGCAAAAATAAAAGTGAGACTAGAAATCCACTTACTACTTGAGTAACTTTGGAATCATGAGATCCGTTAAAGAATAACATCAATTGAAACATTTAATATAATTAAATAAAATAAATTCATGATATAATATTTCATAGGTTATTATATACAACTCACAGTAAGAATAAATGGTGAGTATAAAATATATCTCAGGGAAATAAAATTCAGATTAGAAAATCCTTAGCTTAAGTGTTGAATTTCTTCACACATGTTCATAACTCATGTATAATAAATATAAGTTTATTATAAATATAAAAAAGAAAAATATTATTACATATAATAACACATATGATTTTATTATGAACTTATATTACTCTTTTATAAAAAATTTCAAGTTAAAGGTACGTTTTTGATAATAATGAATTTATTTTTCGGATATGTTTTGAATTGTTATTCCTGATTATCTTACTTAGATCACGATTTACTTATTTTAAGAATTTAAAAAATTATATAAATATCATATATATTTATTATATATGTATTTATAATAAAATATAAAATATATAAATGGGAAATGAAATACACCATTCATATATATGGTAGGTCGTACATATACATAAACATTGTTTCCATTTTATTATCATATTTTAATTGAATTAAAAGTAAATGATATATATATTATCATTAAAGTAGAATTATTATGTCATAAATATCACATATTTTTAATAAACCCAACCTCAATACATTCCATTTATAACATGAAATAATCACATCGCTTTGAAGAGGTGGTATTCCACACATCCACAAATGAAGTTATCATATTCCTACAAAATGTAAAGCATGAAGGTATGTGTTATATAATAATTACAGAAGCATAAATAAATCATAAATATAATACATATAATATAAAAATAGTTAGTCTATCATTATTCCCAACCTTTATAGGTGTTAATTAAAGAAATAACAACATCAGTTCGTGAGGCGGTAGTTCGTCGTACACATGAACGATGGTTGTGTATTCTATTTGATGGATGTTTGTGTGAGTGTAGGTAAAATAATTAGAATAAAAACATATCATTATATTTTTTATAATGATGTTATTATATAATAATATAAAAATAATAATTTAAGGTGTGAATAACGACATAAAACAAAAGTTCTTATTGAAGGATGTTACCTTTTCTTTGGGAAATTCCTCTTGGTTCGTACCACACTACCACAAAACTGGGTTTCCGTAGCGCCACCATTTATCAGCGCTAAAAAAGAACTGATAAAGGGGGGCCTTTATCAGTGCTAAAAAAAGCACTGATAAAGGGGAACTTTTAACAGTGATAAAAAAGCGCTGTTAAAAGTGACCCTTTATCAGCACTTTTTCTAGTGCTGATAAAGGACCCCCATTTATCAGCGCTTTCTAGCGCTGTTAAAGGGGACCCCTTTATTATCCCTTTTTAGTAGTATTGATAAAGGGTGGCTTTATCAGTGATTTTTCCTAGCGCAGATAAATTTTATGTTTCAAAAAAAAATCATGAATTTTTTTTTATATGAGTATATTTATATTGATATAAATATAATATATATTTTTTAAATAAGTTTTAGATAAGTATAAATAGACTATTAAATTTAATATATAAAAAATTTAGTGAAAATGGATTTAAAATATTTTAAAAAATATTATTAATTAATAATTTTCTAATGATCATTGATTAATAATCATTTAATAACAATTGGAAGACACAAAAAATAAAAATAAAAATAAAAATAAAATAAAAGATCTTAAATAAGTTGAAAATGTAACTCAAACTTCAAATGCCCATAAATTTTGATCCGGGTGTCCCTTTGATCTCTAAATCATATTAAATCGAATCCTACAATGAGCTCTTTGTGCTTTTTATTTAAGGAAACCTTCTGTTACATTGTTTTGAGCCCAAAAAAGCCCAGAAGGCCTCCAAAACTAATTTTTTAGTCGGGATACCCCAATTTTTTAACATTCAAACAGGTATAACTTTGCCTGTACCACATATAATATGGAATATTATTTCATTTTCTTCGATTTGACTGGTTGTGGAGTTGAAACTGGCTTTTGGATTATAAGTTATGGTCGTTTTAACATTCTATGGCTTTTCAAATACACATATATATGTATTTATTCGTAAATATATATATATATATATGTGTGTGTGTGTTGTATATATGTATGTATGTAATTATTTATTCATTTATAAACCCACATAAAAAACATATTTTATTACTGAATTTAAAACTAATTTTATAAATATATATTAATATACAAATAAATATACAGATAAAAAATTATAACTAAATATATATATAAATAAATATAAATATATATTAATATATGAATAAATATATATATATATATATATATTTAATAATATATGAATAAATATATATGTATTAATATCACTAAATATATTTATATTAATATGAATCTATATTAATATATGAATAAATATAACTATATATATATTAAGATATGAATAAATAAATAAATCTATATATATATATTAATATATGAATAAATATATATGTATTAATATAACTAAATATATTTATATTAATATGAATCTATATTAATATAAAAATAAATATAACTATATATATATATATAAATAAAAAGATATATCATTAAATATAGAAAAAAACAAAATGGCTTAGTGGTAAAGGTGTAGACGCGCAAGGGGGAGGTTGCAGGTTCGAGTTTAGGTGGAAGAAAGGAGGTTCCCACGTGTGGGGGATGTGCGGTAATGGCAGCGCATGAGAGAGTGTGTGGCTGGGGGTCCGCCTAGCGCTGATAGGGGGGTCCAGCTCTATTAAAAGCTCCCCCACATTATATAATTCTTTTTTTATTTTTTGACTTTTATCAGCACTTTTTTAAGCGCTGATAAAAGGTGACTTTATCAGCTCTTTTATGAGAGATGATAAAAGGTACCCACCTTTATCTTCACCTCGATTAACAACACTTTTTTTAGCATTGTTAATGCACTTTTCTAGCGCTGATATATGCCATATTTGTAGTAGTTCCAAAAGAGTAACTTGGGTTTCTTTATGACCAAAGTGAGATTTCTAAGATAAGATGAGAGAAGTCTGAAGATTATTTTTTCATGGTTTTGATGATATAATTGGTTTTATAGGTTTGAATAAGTGGGGTGGGGGTGAGTTCCCTTTTATAGTGGAGGAGGAGTGACATTCTTGTAAATATAAAATGGTAAACACTATTGAGAGGTCAACATTACATCATGTTCATCAAATAATGATCAATTTTAGAGAGAATGGAGAATATGGTATAAATATTTCCAAAAAATGTCTTTTGGATATGTTTATATGTTATTTTACCCTTAAGTTAAAGTTTAACCACTAAGTAAACTCATTTTTACCTTGTCTCTCTAATTAATTTTAATTACATTCACCAATATTTTTGGTGAAAAAATAATTTGACCTTACTAGAAATTAAAAATTATTATGAATAAAAATATTTAATCCATTTTTCCAAATTAAAATAACATAATTGGAAGATATTAATTTAAAATTAATCTCACAGATGGGATGAGATAACAACTTTTTAAAGTAAAAACGTCCAAGAGTTTGAAATGTTTTTATATCTAATTTTAATGTGATATTTATTATAATAAACTAAATTGTATTAATTGATTTTAAATTGATATAATTAAACTTTAAAATAAAATTAAAAAATAATTTTACTATATAAATAAATTAGATGAAAAAACATTTTTCAATTAAAATCTAGTATTTTCACTATTCATCAAAAAATAAAAATTCTCAGAAAAAATACCAAAAAATCACCCTAAGATAATTTTAAATTTCCTATTTCAAAAAATAATTTTATTATATCAAATATAATCTATAAAAGTGTGAAAATTTATATTTAAAATAGGTATACTATTAAAAGGTGGTAAAATTACCTTTTAGAAAAATATATATCTTTAGGAATTAAATCGGTTTTATTCTTTTATCTTGTATAGAAAAAATATAATAAGGATGTTAAATATTTGATGAATATAATATATATATTTCATTAAAATAATTTATCCAAAGCTGTTTAATTAATTTATTTAGGTATAAAATGTTTGATTTCATAAATATGGTTTTCTTGCAAAAGATTTACTATATTTTCAAAAGGGTTTTATTTTAATTTCTAGTTAGTTGGTCACCAAATAAATTTTATTATATACATGTGTAGACAAAATTTTAATAATTTAATTATTCTTATTCATAAAAACCATTACAATATCTAGGTATCAACTATAATAATATTTTAATAATAATATTAATAGTACTTTGTAGTTTTGTAAAACTAGGTCTTTCGTGTAACAAAAGTTATAAAATAAACTTGGAATTGTGTGTAAAAAATCCAAATATTGTGTTATGTGTACTGAAAGCTAATGTAAGTGTTTTGTGTAGCACAATATTAACATGGTATTGTGTGCAATACAAACCAAACTTAGTTCTTTCATATAACACAAGCTATATTCTATGTTGCGTGAAATGAAGAATATAAAAAAGGCTAAATTAATTCAAAAAAAATATTTCACAAAATATCAGGGTGTTATAGGTTACAATAATCTAATTTAAATAATAATATTTTTATATTATATCTTTTTTCTCTTAAATATAGTTTTTTGCATGTTAAACAAGATATTAAACACTTTAAATTCATTTAAAAAGAAATATATTAGGAAATATCAAGGTGTTATATTCTTCCCTCATATAAGTATTTCACTGTTAAAATCCACCCCCTTTGATAAAAACAATTGAGGATACTTATGGTTTATCATATCCTCAGGTTTCCATGTAGCTTCCTCAAATTTACAGTTTCACCACAAAACTTTGACCAATTGAGTAGCCTTGTTCTATAGTAATCTCTATCTTTGATCTAAAATATCCACCATTTATTTCTCATAAGAGAGATATTTCACTACTGGTATGACCTTTGAGTCCAATACATGTGAAGGATCATGTATGTACTTCCTTAGGAGAGATATATGGAACACATCATGAATTTAAGAGAGATTTAGTGGATGTACCGAGTGATAAGAAACCTTCTCGATGTGATCAATAATTTCAAAGGGACCAATATATATAAGGATTATATTTCCCTTATTTCTAAATCTCATAACATTATTATAAGTTAATATTTGTAGGAATATCTTATCACCAACTTTGAACAATAGATCTCACCGATGATTGTTAACAAAATTTTTCTATCGACTTTGATCTTACTTATTTTTTTTTGAATAGATATAACCTTCTATGGTACTTACACCACTGAAATAGGTCCAAATATATTTCTTTATCCAACTTATTCCATAATTTTTATAGTTCCTCACTTCCTACCATAGAGGGATTCGTAAGGTTCCATTTGAAAGGTCAAGTGGAAGTTATTTTTGAAAGAAAACATGAGTAGAGAAAGGTGCTGTTCTCAATTTCATTTAAAATCTATAGAGCATGATCTAAATATATCTTCAAGGGTTGTAATGTTCCTTTTAGATTGACCATTTATCTGAGGATGATATACAGTGCTAACATTCAACTTCTTATTCAATTCCAGCTGAAGACTTCTCTATAACTTTGAGATAAACCTCAAATCCTAACCAGATACAATAGAACATGGTACTTCATGAATCCTTAACACTTATTTAATATATATCCTTAAAATCATATCAAAAGATAAATATTATCTAATTGTAATTAAATGAACTTATTTCAAAAGGTGATTGACTACAACCCAAATAATAATGCACCCTTTAGATGTTTTGGGGTGTTTGTTGAAAAACTCAACAGTAATGTTTTTCATTTCCATTATGGTATATATAATGGTTGTAACATTACCTTATAATATTATCTTTTATCCTTAACTTACTTACATACTATTCATTGAGATACATAATCTACAATATCCTTTTCATGTTATCCCACAAGAAATATTTTTTCAAATCTCTATATATCATTATAATTTTAGGATGAATGGAGAACAATGAAATTTGAGCTTCACCTAACAAATCATTCCTCAATTCTAGTATTTATGGGAAAAATAATTGGTTCCTAAACCTTATCATTATATCAAAATCATGTTTGAACTCAAGAAAATTTTGTACCTTCCTCTACAGTTCCATATCCTCCTTCTATAACTCTTTAATCATCACATGGATGGATGGTTGAAAATTAATACGAGAAAGTTATGATATGTACCCTTTAATTATTATTTCAAGTTCAATATTCTTAAAATCCATAAATATTGGATATCTTTTTATCCTCATCGTGGATAAAATATAATGGTCCTTCCAACACAGAGCATCATCCACCTTCTTTTCCCTCCCTAGATGGTAGTGTTCTGAGAATTCATAATATTTTATCAATTAAAACCATATCCTTTGGAACATATACAAATATTTATATGTGAATATATTCTAAAAGATTTTATGATCTGTATATATCTCACACCATTCACCAAAAATTAAATCCCTCTATATATTTAATGAAGAATTACTAATGCAAGTTCCAAATCATGAGTCGAGAATTTTTTATCATGTTTTTTAAATTAAAATGAGGTATAATATATCAAAATATTATTATATATGAGGAAGCATCCCAATAAATTATTTGATGCATCATTGTATATGACAAAACCTTCTTCACTATAGGGTATTATTAACATAGGTGCACTGAACAACCTTCATTTCATCTCCTTGAAAGTTTCCTCACATTCATATATCGATAGGAACTTATCTCCTTTCCATGTCAACATGGTTAATGGATTATATAGTTTTGAAAAATTATTCATAAAAAAATAGATAGTATCTAAAAAACCTAAGAAAACTACTTATCTCTTTTACTATGGCTGGTCTAGTCCATTAGTCAGCAACTTCTGTCATTGAAGGATTTACTGATACACCCTCATATGATATTATATGTATCAAGAATTAAACCTTCCTTGTCCAAAATTCACACTGGTAAATTTGAAATAAAAATTCTCTTCCCTCAAGGAATTATACACAATATTTAAATGATATTCATGCTCTTACTTCCTATTTTAATATATAAGAATATCATCTATAAATACTACCAAAAAATAATCAAGGTAATCTCTAAAAACTCTATTAATTAGATCCATGAATCCAGAGGGTTCATTGGTAAGTCCAAATGGGATCACTATAAATTTATAATGACCATACCTTATAAAGAAGTCCATCCTAGAATATCATCCTTATTTACCCTCAATTGATTATATCTTGAATGAAGGTAAATCTTGGAAAATTATTGAACACCACATAGTTGATCAAAAAATTCATCAATATGGGGTAGAGGATACTTTTTCTTAATAGTGATCATTCCATGTCCTTGTTAATCGATGTAAAAATGCATTGACCAATATTTATTTAAAAAAAGAATAGGCACACCGTATGATGACACACTTGCACATATAAATCCATTATCAAGATTCTCCTAGATTTTCTTTTCCAATTCCTAAAACTTAGTCTGGACCATTATATATAGATTATTTGAAATAGGTGTAACACCAGATATGTGTTCAATTGAAAACTCAACTTCATAATTCAGGCCAATAATAGGAAATTTTTCAAGAAATACATCATCATAATTCTGAATAATAAACATATCTTTAATATTTAATTTATTCTCAACCATTTTTGATAAATATAATTTAGGAATAGGTAGTAAGATCCATTCAATGGAAATAATTCCAATTGGAAGTTCATGTTTGTCCTCGCACCAATAGACAATCAGATGTTGATTCAGAATATCAAATGTAACTTCCCT
Organism: Viscum album; assembly: GCA_963277665.1. Lineage (NCBI taxonomy): Eukaryota > Viridiplantae > Streptophyta > Magnoliopsida > Santalales > Viscaceae > Viscum > Viscum album. The sequence continues at coordinate 153,310,960 of OY728138.1, forward strand.
TCCTCAAAAATTGATATTGTATTTATATATAGAAATACAATCCATTCCAAAAATCATATTAAATTCAACTAGAGGGAGAATAATAAGTGTTTTAGGAAGCATATTTCCACAAAATTCTATCAGATAGGAGCTATAAGATTGAGATATAATTATTTTTCAATTTGGATTTTTTACCACTAAATCAACATCTAATCATCTAGGTGGTGATGTGATATTGTTATAATGTTATTAAGATATAAAAGTTTGTAGATCTATAATAAAATAATACATTTTTAGTTCTATATTGGATGGTAAGTGTACCTTTCACCAATTAGTTATCCTAATCCACAACACTAGTGATAGAAAAGCCCTCCCCCTTTTCCTTTTTATTAGGAGGTTTTTAAGGCCTACTATCCTGATTAGCTCTTGGATTAGTGCATAAATTTTCTTAATGATTAATATCATTTCATCTGAAACATTGAACTTCATTGGTTTAATCATTCTTATCATTTTTTACATTTGATGAAATTTTTGTCCCCCATTGAAAATAACTAGCTTAATGGTCATCCTTTCAACAATTAAATCATTTCCTAGTTCCATTCAGACAATTTAATGATTTCTTTCCCCCAAATATTTGGTATGTAGGTGGTTGGTATTTCTTTCCTCCATGGGATTTACCATTCGACTTTCCATGAAGTTCCATTTTTCTTTTTATGTCACTAAAACCAGAAGAATAATTGGAGTTCCCACTCTCCATTTCTACCTTTATAGCACATTGAATGATTTATTCATATTTACTAAATCTTATTATTGATAATTAATTTCAATTACATGGTTATATACCAGTACATAATTGATCATGTTTTTTCACAGGGTTGATTATAAATACAAAAGTGTAAATTTAAAGTCTTGTAAATTTTTCATCATAGGTACTAATGGGTTCATCATCCTTACATTTAAGCTCAAGAAATTCTAATTACATGTTAGTATAAATATTTTGAGGAAATTATTTATTGAGTAATACCATATTAAGATCATCTAATTCCATAGAGTTTATTTCTTCCACTTTTCTCATGTTCTTGAAAATAATCCACCATTGATCGAATTCTCCTTCCAAACGATATTCTTCTAAGAAACATTTCTCATGTTTTGAGCACTAGAGAATGGAAAATATATTTTCCATTGCATTGATCCATTAATTTATAACTAGTGGATTAGAAAACCCATAGATGTTGGGTGGATGTTTTCTCAGAAAAGACTTAATGACATTTTTCTTCTTCCTTGATCCATTCCAAAGATTAACATGGAGCACATTATTTCTCATATATTGATAGAGATGAGTGATCAAAGATATAATATATTTCATCCTAACTCAAAATCCATTTAGTTTATCACGAGTAAGGTCATTTCATTAACCATCACATTCATTGTTCAAATAATTCCTTTTAGTTCTAGACATTGACTAAAACCAAAAACATTGTGTAATAATCAAGATATGATAATTATAATAAACGATCATATATTCATGAAAATAATTTCTGATATTTCATAAATTATGATACATTATTATCAACCTATGACACTTTAGGTTTGAAGTAATCCATACATAGTAATAATTTATTCAAATCCTTCTTAATTGTTTATAAATAAAATTTAAATTAACCTAATCATATCCCTCAAGAATTTCTAGCTAGGTGTGTAGTATTATTTCCACTCATTATTCACTAGTGATGACCGAGTTAATACTTTATCCTCCCCATTCAGAGTTATTACCCCAAGGAACATATATGCCAAAAACACACCCACTTTCCAGTATCCAAACAGAGATTTATTTTCTAGGAAAACTAGTATCCTGTCTTTATCATAACATAGGTTTTTCTCCTATAATTAGGCTTATGTGAAGGGTTATAATTAAAATTTTCTCATCTTAGTTTCCAAAAATATCTAAAACATGATCTGATACCAACTATAGATACCTATTCATAACATCCATAAATATTACATCATATTAGATGAATACTCAAAACATATCACACTAATACATGGCCAAGGATCGTAAAGGCTTAGTGTATTTAGAAACTAGATACATAATTAACTTATTTCTAAAAATATCTTCGACATATCCCACAACTGTCTTCATATTAGTACCCTTATAAATATATCATACATTGAACCTCCCTTAAAATCATAGGTAAGGAAAACATAATGATGGGTGTGATCAAATTATCGGTAAGGTTAAACATGGAAGATGTTAATCATAAGAAAACATATTATAATTATGAGAGTACGATAACATAATCAAGTTCATTTTCTCAATGTAATAGATCCATACACATAAAATATGAGATCATAAACTCCAAAATCAAGTCATATCTTGAATCATGATCAATAAGGGAGTCACAAATGAAATAATCGTTATATATTACAATGCCCGGGGAAGGGGAGAAATATAAGAAATTCCATACACTACTGAAAAGGAATAAATTAGAAATACTTGAACTCAAGAACTCACCGAGACCCTATATGGATGCTAACAACTGAGATGCACCTTAGGAGAAACAAATATAATCATCATTCAATAGTCATAACATAAGAATGTGGAATCATGATCATATGAAATAATAATATTATAAACATGGGTAATCATAATTATCTATATACATAATATATTGATCATAGATAAAAAGAGATCATACTCACTCATTAAAATGTGAAAAAATTGACACCCAATCACAACCACACATAATCTTGTGAGAACATCTAGAAGAAATCACACTCGCACATAAAAATCTGAACAAATATATTCACAATCACATCCATTATCATCATCGTCATGTTATGAGATATACATATCAATTACCCAATGCACTGGAGGAATATAATAGACCCAAACATCATATAATCATAATCTAATAAAATTTATGCCAAAAGATCATAACACATTCATCATATCATCATATCATAAACCGTAAAAAATAAATAGGATTCATAAAAATCTTATAATCATAATCATAAAACTTTTAGAGAAAGAATAAGGATAGTATCATTAGATCATATCCCCATTAAATCACAGTTAACATCAAAGGATGTTATCATAGATGAAAAATTCCTTTAAAATATCATTGGAATATTTCTTTTAGCAAATAACCTTTTAATTTTGAAATAAATTATTTAAAATCCAAAAATTTCCAAAACATTATGGAAAACACTTTATTTTAAATGAAATATTAAAACTTGTAAATTAATCTTCAAATTATTGAGTGGTTATGGTGGTGAGAAATTCCATTCACACCGTAATCGTTAAAAAAACATAGATCTTTTCACACATTTGGTAAAACATATATTGTTAAAAAAATGAAAAAGATTATTTTTAAATATTTTTTATAGAGATTAAAACATGGGTAAAAATTGAATTAAAAAATCATTGTATCATGATAATAAATTCTTTAAATTTTTTTAGAGAACATGGATATGGACAAAAAAGATTCCTAGAAGAAGAAAAAATGAAGTATGTTTTTATTAAAAACATTTTCTTGATTATTTTAAGTACGAAAGATAAGAAAATGGTGTCATCACTTGAAAATTAAATGAATAACCCGAGGAGAAGATAATTAAATGGTTTTATTAGATAAAGATCATATAATTTCCCTCAATGGAAATCCAAGTATAAATAATCTCGATTAAAATGAGATTGAAACATAAATCACTTACCCCAAGTCTTGTATTGCTTCATACACATTAAAAAATATTATATAATAAATATAGATTTATTATATTTTTATTTTAGAACCATATATATAATACTGTATATGTTTTACTTATAACATTTTATCACCTATTTGTTAACAATTATTTATTTATATCACTATTCCAAATGATAATTACTTCGTTTTCATATATGTGTTGGTTCAGAAGTTTCGATGCTTGTAATTTTTTCATTTTTAAATCACATAAATAATTTTAATAATATAATTATTATCATATGTAATAATTATATACAATTTTATTACTATTTACATATAGTTGTTATAAAAAATGAATTACATCCCTTCATGGAGATGGTTGTCTTTACATATACACGAGGGATGTTTCCACTTTTCAATGGATGGAAAGAAAGGAAAGTAAATAATAATTAAAATTTAAATAATAATAATAAAATAATAAATATAATATATATTCAATAAATACATAATTATAACCATAAATGTTAAGTGTTAATGAAAAATAAAACACACCGCTTACTGGAGGTGGTAGTCCACACGTACGCACAAGCCATGTTTTCTTTTACAATAGGATAAAAGAAGGTGGATAATGGTTATTGAGTTATCATAATAAAAATTTATTATGTTGAAGATACCAAATTAATTATTTTATAATATATATCTTAGGTTTATAGGATGTAGAATAAAACATGATATTGAAATTATTCTGTTAAGAGCTATACATATTCGTTGAGAAACCTCATTTGGCTTACACCTTTAGCTTTGAAAGAATGGTATTTTGGGAAGAAAAGAAGATCGAGGATATGGGGAAGGAATATAGGATGATATAAGGTAAGTAATTGGATAATATAGAATGCTAAAAATCTATGTATAAGGGAGGATATGAGGTTTCCTTTAATAAGTGAGGGAAATGATACACTTGGAATTACTTAAAAAATTAAAAAAAATATCATAATCATGTTAAGTGGAACCAAGGAACACCAAATTAAAATATAATATTTTATAGGTCTAAATATTCTAATAAAATCAAATTTATACTAGTTTTAGATAAAATTTTAGCCTTATATCCTAGTTAAAGGACTTTAAACCCATTTTAACCGTAACCATGACAACTTAGCTTTTTACCACGACAACATAATTACATGAGCAAAAATAAAATGGTAATTATAAAATAATTTCACACGATGATTCAAAATTTTTAATAAATTTTATCATATTAAATTTATATAGGTGGTAAAAAATACTTTTAATATAATAACACAAAATTCAAGAAAACAAGATTTTAGGAAAATACATGATTTAAGAAAAAAAATTTGACATTGAAATAAAGTAAAATATTAGTTTACAAGATTCATGTGTTATTAAATAAAAAGGAAAGGGTTTTATAATTTTTTATCAAGTTAAAAATGAATGTTACCTTCCAACCACACTCTTAAATGTAAAGACCAAAAAATAGTTTTTAATTCTAATAAAATATAACTTATCTTTACAAAGTAAAGATTGGTTTCCCAAATTCAAAATAATGTTTTAAAATACATTATTTAACTCATTTAACATATATATGGTCAATAAAAAGGTATAAAAACTTATTAATTCATGCTTACATCATAATAATGTCAAAAAGTGATAGTATTTGAAAAATCGGTATTCTTACTATTCACCCATAAATCAACTATTTTAGAAAAGTTTCAAGAATTAACCCTAAGATAAATTTAATATGATGAATAAAAAAATGGTATAAATTATTTCACATAAAGTGTTTAAAATTTAAATAAATTAATTATAATATCTATGCACAAAATTCCATAAAAATTGTTTTTAAAGAAAATGTATTTTTGAAGCATAAAATGACTTTACTTAAAATTGTATAATTATTTATTATGACTAAATTAATAAGTTTTAATTATATAAAACCTATATAAATATTTTTCATAATGTATTTATTCCTATTCATACCATAATTTTAATGGTTTAGTTATAATTTCTACATTTAAATAATAATATTTTTATATTATACTACAACCCACTTAATGCTCAGTGTTTCATGTTAAGAAATATGTTGAACACTTAAAATTTATTTAAAGATAAATATATCATAAAATATATGGGTGTTACCACCATATCCTCTACTATAACGTGTCACGGTCCCTCTAGTCATGGTTGACATGAGGACTCCCGACACGCTCTACCCAAGGCCACACCCAATCACTAGCCATTATAGACCATCCTTTTTATAAAGGTAACATAAAATAATACCATAACCTCCACCATGACCATGATCTTTCTCATTTTCCCACAAAGTTCAAAAAAAAACAAATTTTAATCCACTATGAACCTCTAAAAATACAAAAAAAAATGAAAATTTTAAAAGAGACCTAATACCCGATTCTATGTATCGGGGCATGAAAATTATCTCCACTATAAAAGAATCCTGTCTCTAGAAAGAATCCAGTTCACGAATTCAAAAAATATAAGTTTATTTCTATGTCATTAAGGCTTCTTTCTCCCATATCTCATGGTTTTCCCTACCACACTACCATCCCACTCAAACCATTGAGATCTTATTACCATGTAGCACCTTATCCTACTGATCCAATATCTGAATATGACTTTACATCTATGATGTGTCAAGTTTAATTTCAACATACAACCACTTGATCATGTGGGAATAATCTGGTAGATAATTCATCAATTGGAAACTTGAAAAAAATCATGGGTAAAATTAAAATGAGTAAGAAATTATAATAGATAATCCACCTTCCTATGTTTCTCCAAAATCTCAAATGGGCCAACATAATGAGGTGATAACTTACCCTACCTCCCCAAATATCAATGTACTAGCCTAAGTGAAACTCTGAGGAAAACCCAATCACCTACCTTAAATTCCAATGGAATATTAAACTGATCGATATGTGGTCTCTTGAAACTATTAGTTGTCACTAATATTCACCCGATCAATTACATGATATCATAATCACTTTAATGTTTCTCAATCTAACCAAGGAACATTCTTCAACATCTTTCCAACAAAGATGTGATTTGTATGGCCTCCCATAAAACACCTCAAATGGAATCATCTTGATCTAAGACTGATAACTATTACTATAGGAAAACTGCACTAAGGGAAGATGTTTTTTCCACGATTCAATGAATTAAAGTATGCATGATGGAATAATATATTAAAGAATATGGATGAATTACTTACTCTATTCATTAATATATGGATGATAATCTATGATCAACTTCAACTTGAAACCCATAACCACTTACAATACACTCCAAAAATAATATGTGATGAGAGAGTCCCTATTCAAAATTATAGCTGATGTAACAAATTGGATTATGATAATATATTGCACATATAAGTTCCCAATATACACTTCATTCATCAACTCCTTAATAGGTAGGAAATATGCTGATTTCATGAGTCGATCAATGATCAACCATATCACATCCTCACCCCTAGGAGTCTAAGGTATACCAATCATAAATTTCATGAATATATCATCCCATTTCAATATTATAAATGGAATTGGTTGAAACAAAGAAAAAATCATTTTATGTTCTTCCTTAATTCTTTGATATGTTAGAAATTAAGACAAAACATCCACAATTGACCATCTCATTCCGAGACACCAATAATGATGTTTGAATTCATGATACATATTGGTAGATATAAGGTGAAAAAACCTATTGTATCACTTTCTATTATTCATTAATTCTTATGTTAGGACTATAAGAACAAACAACATACCTTATAATCATAAAACCCCATTGAGAGACTAAGACCACTCACCCTAGGTCTCCTTGCTATAAATATTCCTACTAAATCACTCTCACTCCGCATCCTAAGCCTATCCAAGTTGAATATGATCATCCATAGATGATCTAGACCAAGTACAATATTGGAATACTTATATTTCAACTCTCCCTTCATTCAAGAACATCTTAGTAAAATATCTAATCAAGAACCACTCTTCTACTAATTCCTTCACTACACGAGTCAGTGATTTTTTTCTCAAATAATTTGTGTCCATGTTCTATTTTCTATGGGTGTATGAAATATCAAAATAAATGGTCTAAAGATAGTCCACCCATATTCTATGTCTGAAGTTCATATCCCTATGAGTGAAGATATACTTCATACTATTATAGTCTAAATATATTCTAAACTATTCCACAAATAGGTATTGGATTCATGTCGTAAGCACATGCATCACTTCTGCCAACTCAAGTTCATGAATTATGTTGTTCTTCCCATTAGTGTATAATTGAATAGAGATATAAGCTACCACCTATCTTCCCTAAATCATAATAGAAACCAAACCCATACCTATGACATGAAAGTAGAAATCATAACCCAAAATCAGCTCAAGAAGGATCAGGATCGGATCTGAAGTCAATCTCACTTTCAAATCCTCAAAATATATCTAGCACTGATCACTCTAAACAAACTTCACACCCTTATAGATTAAATAATTCATAAGTGATGAAATATTGAATAATTATTAAACAAAACACCAGTAATAACTAGTTAATCCCAAGAAACCCCTAATATCAAACACATTTCTTGGAGGATCCCAAGATATAACCACTTGAATCTTCTCAGGATCCATTAAGACACCCTTATCATAAAGTAAAAGGCCCATGAATTTAACCTCTTTAATCTATAAATGACATATAGATAAAATTATATAAAGATAATGTTCTTTAAAAATTCTAAGGAATAGATTCAGATGCTCAACATGATCCAACTTTGATTTGGAATAAATAATAATATCATCCCAAAAAACAACAATGGAGGAATCCAAGAACTGATGGAAGATTCAATTCATTAAACTTATAAACACAAAATTATCATTATAAGGCCAAATTGAATGACCAAATACTCATAATTCCAATACCTACTCTTGAACATCATATTAGGAATATCTTTCTCTCATACCCTCAGCTGATAGTAATCCAATCTCAAATCAATTTTTAAAGACCATCAGGACCCCTTAAGATTATAAAAAAGGTCATAAATCCTATAAAATGAATATTTATTCTTAAAAATCACTTGGTTGAGTTTATAGTAATCAAAAAAAAAATTAGAGACTCCCATATACCTTCTTTGCAAAGAGCACTGGCGATTCTCAAGGTAAAATACTAGGAAGAAGAAACACCTTGGCCTCAAGATCCTCAAGCTAGAACTATAATTATTTTAATTTATTGGGATCTATATGGTATGTAGGTAATCAAATGGACCATATCCCTAGAAGAATGTCTATAGATAATTTTAAAACCCTATGAAGTGAAAACCCCAAGAAATCCTCTGAAAAATGTTGAGATACTCACTCACCACTATAGAAAGAGGACCACTTAGATGTGGATAAAAAAAATAAAGAAATATCTCTAAGAAATGGAAAGAGATCATCTTAGTACCATGGGAAATGAGACTTAATCTTCCCAATATTTGATCCCACTCACCCTGAATGACATGAGTGAATCCATTGGAAGAGAGGAACTGTACTCAATGATGATAACAATCTATATGAGGTTTATAGTTAATCAATTATTCCATGACAATTATGAGATTGAATATGTCAAGATCAAGAACTAGAAAATCCCATTTGGTTTCATGTTAAACAACCATCATATGAGGCTTGAGATAGTTAAAACCCTACTTTTATTTCTTTTCCAATGGAGAATAAAAATGCATTATGAAAGTCATAATCTCCAAGTGCAAGAATAGTGCATTGATAAGATTGGATGAGATAATGGAATGAGTTATACTAATATTAAAAAAAATCCATAACCATAGAAGATGCAATAAACATCGTACCTCTCATGGTAGTTTATCCTTCCTATGACTCCTCTTGTGAACACTCTTATGTATAGATACATCAAACCACATAATTACCTTCCTTGATAACCTAAGAATCACCCATGGCATTATATTGAGACATAACCGATTTTTTTCAATAGATTTAAAATGCGATCCCTTGGTGAAGGTGGATCCAACTATTCTTCCATGAGATGCCCTCTCACAGAAATACCGAATATGAACAGATTTCACACATGTTTGACACACCTTGGGTGTTACCTTACAATCTAGTTTGAGGTTTCCCTTTCTACCATACTAGTAAATAACAACCTAACCATACCCTAATGTCTGTTTTGCACTCCTACCACAACATCAGAGTTGGTTAGTCTACTTCCACATTTCAAAAATTGAAAAACTCTGGCCACCTCCAGCTTCCATTGATTATTTAAAGAGTCTTATATTCCTAGATATAACCACATTATCCATAGTTACCTTTTACGTATCCTCTATGATGGTGGTTAGTCATATAATAATCATAATAGACCAAATAATTATCCTTAAAAATATCTCCAACCTCTATGACTTGAGATAGTCATAGGAAAATGATCTAGAGACATGTGAATAAACTCAGCAAACCGAGTACGATAATCCATGATATAAAGATATCCCTTCTCTATAATAGCAAACTCCCATGCCTTTTCCACTCTTAGTGTCTCAATATAGAACTATTGATTGAAGGATTTCATAAAAGTAGTCCAGGAGAGATATCTGTACATCTTGTATTTCAAAAAAAATTCCCACCACTTTCATCCTAGACACTCAAGAATATAAGTGGAGAAACCAACATTAGAGTATTTTGGAGTTTTTAAGAAGTGGAAAATTCTCTCAAGCCTCCCAATTCATTCTTATAATTCCAGGGGTCCCTTGTAACCATGAAAGATCAATGGATACTACTTAGTGAATTAAAAACCATGGTACACATTCCATTTCAATTTAATAGTTGATACTTGGCCCATGGAATATCTCATCTAGAGTATAGTTTCCACTAATTTTGTGTCAATTAGAGGATTCATCTATGAGGTTTTCCCCATAAATTCTTCTCTATAATTAAGATATAATATTATTAAAGGAGATATATTCTATAGAACATAGAGGATAGAAATTGTTGAAAAAAAATTTGATTCCTTTACCATAAATTGTATTTATATAAATGAATCCAAAAGATAGAACCATTAACAAAAACATGGTAAAACCTCAGACCTCCCATGGTAAATCAAGGTTATTCATGAAAACTAACTGAATAGGCACACTCCCAAGCCATCTCTCAAGTTTTGATAGTCATATATAAAATATATCAATAACCCCCAAACATAATAGGGTGATACAAAAGTATGAGAACAGGATTTAACAACAAATTGTGGTTCTGATACCAATTTTTAATAGATCAACCGGGGTCAACCGATAATGACACATGAATTGGCCCGCCATAAGGCCCAAAGTAAATCCCTGTTCTCCACGGGATGGAGAAAATCACTAGGGTATCATGAAAAGAAACATGGTAATGATTTCACCCTCTACATACACATGATAAGATAAAAACAATCAGAGTATCACATGTGATATTCAAGATACATCATATATCCAAACAACCAAGCCATAAAGGTAACATCCACTAACTAGATAATAATGTATAAATGAACAAACTTAAATACCATTAACATGGAACCCAAATATACCCAATGGTCTATCTTCACATGACTATATGTCACCACCATCCCAGCCCACCTAAAGGAAACATGATCCAAGAGAGACACCATCAACATGATGCTCTTCCCTGTACCTATATCCTGAAAAACCAAGTCTATAAATTCCCAAAGAAAAAAGTAGGTTGTGAACACTAAATCTCACCAAGATAACACCAAGGAATGTATAAAATTTATATCCACCTGTATATATTAGTTATTATATAAAACATATTTCAAAACATTTCAATAGAAATTATTTCCCATATAAATTTATCCTTTGGTTTTATTTTAAAAAAATGTTATATTATGATAAAAAACAAATATGACATAACATATAGCCATGTGGAATATGAAGATTAATAAACCAAGTTTCTGGAATTAATATCTATATAATGTGGTCAAATAATCATATTAGTAAATAAGCATGTAATATATCCACACAGCACCAATGATAAATACTTGACACGAGGGGGTACACAACTAAGTCATCTTAAAGAAACACTATCTTGCATAAGTGGATACTAAAATCAAAGAACCTAGAACCACTATAAAGGCTACCCACTAGTAACTATGGGATCATAGACACCTACCCAAGTGACAGATTACTCCACAAAGTCTCACATATGTTTTAGTTTAGCCCTAACACCCTAAGGTCTTCCAATGTTCTATCTATCATCATTAAATTTCAAGAAAACCAATACATCATTTATAACACATTTTATATAGTGATGAAACACAAATTTCATGATTAAAAAACAATTTCAATTTTAAAACCATCTTTGTTTCATTTAATAAAACACACCATGTGTATAAATCTAGTTTTTAAAGAAATCCCATTTTGAAAACACTTTTCATAGCCACCAAATGACTACCAGTAAAACAACACACATCACCGACATAATACAATATAACTAGAAACCAATGATAACCTAAATAAACAATAAGTAGAATAAAATTAATCAATTATACAACAACTATCTAGAATAAAACCACACAAGAAGACCCAAAAAGGAAAGAAAAAATATATGAGGCTAAAGTTACAAAGTATGATAGATCTACAATAAAGAAAAAACACATCATCACTATAATTTATCCTGATAAAAAACTTTTAGAAAATTATATCACCAAACACTACCATGCATCAATAAAATTTTGATCCATCGATTTCACATCCATCATAGACACTTCCATACTATACACCATTTACACAAACATAACATATATGGGAATGAAATTATATGTTGGAGTGAGTATTAAAATTGTAAATACCCAAACTTGACGTACATGTACATTACATTAATTTGGAGAAATACTTAATACACAACAAAAACAAACACCAAAGTACCGTAATAGTTTAGTGTCTTTAGAACCTCAGAACATAATCTTCTAATCTTGGTGAAAGATCTTCAACATCTCCCATAAAGATCTTCCCATTTTTTTTTACCTAAAACCTTTCTTTATATCCTGGGGAAAAGAAAACATATAAAGGGAGAGCTCAAATTCTCAGTAAGGTTAATCATGGAGAAAATAAAACAAACCATATACATTTGAACTTCAAAATATGAACATAAAGTTTGAACATCAAAATCTTGAGTTGTGAAATAAATCTTAGCAGTACGTAAGGCATAGATCATAAAAGAACATCAATCATGATAAAATAGAATGGGAATAAAACATTTAATTGTGTAAAATCATTAAGCACATGATATGATTTCCATAGTATCCAAGAAATTGCTTCCAAGACCATCTTAGTGGACAAATTCCCATTCTGAATTGAGTTCACTCCTCGTTCCAATCCTGTAACACTGAACCAGATTAACTTACCTTTCCATCCATGTCTATCTCATGTGATATAAATCTTTACCCAATGCTTTTGAGGGAGATATAGGTCCCACCCATCTCATAATGAAATCATTCTTACATGTGCCACAACATAAACATAAATCATTGATCATAACCCAAAGAATAAAAATGGGTTTCATAAACATCATCCCATCATAACATAATCCATAAAAAATGGATATCATATCATCATAAGAAAAGTGAAACCATGTAAATCATAGATACATTATACTTGAAACATACAGATATTAAATAATTCTATCTTATATGGAAAATGGTTTTTATAAAACACTTGAAATGAATTCTTGAGGAAAATATTTTTTCTTCTTCAAAATCATTTTATTTTCACAAAAGGCCATGAAATTTTAAAAGAAAAGGATTTTTTTGAAAATAGTCATTAAATATTGTAGAGTAAGATTCATGAAAATAAGGCATTATGAAACCGTAACAATCCGTTCATGTCGTATAATTAAAAAAAACATTCTTCTTGTACTTTTACTGGAAAAGTAAAAAACATCATCATATGGTAAACAAAAGAATGATTCCTTCCATAAGACAATGTAAAAGTCAAAAAGGGGTAAAAATGACTTTAAAAATACATGGAAGAATATTAAACACTTTATGAAAAATATTTTTATGGACATGGATGAAAAATATAACCCTAGTAAATACTTACGTATAAGAAATGTTGGATAAAAATGAGATTGAAAAATTATCCCTTACCTTATGTCCAATTTCTTTCTTACGTGTCCGAAAATCCTGTATAGTGGGTTTAAAAATATTATTAACTTGTAGAAGAACCATAATAATATTTATGATATCATATATGATTCACTTATGACATTATGTTACCCATTTTTGTCAATTCTATGTTAAAGCAGCGTTTTGGGTAAAATCGTTTCATTTATCGTACGTGATTGGACTTGTTGTTCTTGATATTATTATTACTTATATCATTATTTAATTACATCCAGGATGTAAATAATTATTAATATATCATATTTATTAAGTATATATATATATTATAGATAGATAAATTAAATGAAATACACCGTTCATGGAGACGGTAGGCCGTACATACGCATGAACGCTGTTTTCCTTTCCTTATTGACTTGACTGGAAGTAAGTAGATGAAATATATATATATATATATACACATAAATCCAGTAGATTTATCAGGTAATATATTTCATTATTATTCATTATATATACTTTATAATCATTCTTGAGTGGTTAACATGGAGAATGAATCTCATCGCGTCGTGGAGACGGTAATACGCACGAGCGATGATATCGTTCCCATAATTATTGAATTGAATTGGAGTGGATGATATAATATCTCAGAATCAGTATGATGTTATAATAACTATATATAGTTATTATTTACACCATTATACCCATCCAAGTAAGGTGGTGGTAGAAAAACAGATTACACCACGGCGTGGAGACGATATTCCGTACGCACGCACGCGCGATGATTTCATTTTCTGTAGGATAGATAGAAGGTGAAATAGGGTTGTTTAATATTTATAATAACATATCATTATATTATTGATACTTATGTTATTAATTTATGATGAAACAAATAAATAAGAATAAGTATAAGAAGACATAAATTGGAAAGAATCCGTAAAGTATATTACCTCTTCTTTGACGCGCCTCTTCTTAACCTCCTCTTAGGGAACTAAAGTTGGTCTTTGAAAAAGACCATGGCCTCTAGTATGTTTTAAGGAAGTGGAAAAGATAAATTTCCAGGGGTTGACTGAGATTGAATGCTCAAAGTGGTGTGAGGAGGAGAGGGAGGAGGATCCCTTTTATAAGGGAGGAGAGGGGCACCTTTGGAATTACTATAAATATAATTTATAATAAATTCAAACCCCACATAAAAACTTCCAAAATGACTTAAATCCTAATCTTAGAAGATATAGGGTTGTAATATCATCAACCAATAAAATTTAGACTTGTTTGTAATTTATTTTAAACATTATCAACTTGATTTATCCTTATTTAATCTATGTAATTTTATTTGTGGTAATAAGATTCTAAATTTTAAATTGTTATAAATAATTACTTATGTGTTTTTAATTGTCCATAATTGGATAATTTATGAAATTTTAGACCATATAAATTTTAATTTATAATTTTTAAATATTTTTGTGATTTTTAAACAATTTTATATTATGTTATTTTTATAAAATAACAATAGTGTCAATTTCGACACTATTCATTTATTTGAATTTAAATAAAATACTCACAGAATATATATTCTAACTAAAAGCTTTAATAGATTCATAACATGTAATATTTATCTATAAAATTAGTGGAGCACATTAAATATTTCATATAATATTTATTTTAATATTTTTAAAACTATTTATTTGATATTTCAATCAATAAAATAATTTCAACATCACTATTGTGTCACCTTTAATGATGATTATTTAATCCTTAAAAATTATAAATAAATTCAAATGATATAGATAATTTTATTATATTTCTGGAGACTATTCATGTTTGAAGTTTCATGAAATTTATCACTAAATTGAAATTATTATACTTATAAGATTTAAGAGAGTGACATGTTGTCACTTTCTATGGTTTTAATAATAATGAAATTATTTTCAAGTTAAAAAGTCCATAAAATGAATCAATTCTGAACCTTAGGTGATATGGGGCGACTTTTAGTCATCAAATATAATTTTTTCAGGTGTTAAGGTAATTTTATAATATAATTTTTACCCTTAAGTACCTGATTTACCTTTAACTGCAGTAAATAAAAATTACTGGAGTTACTATTCATAATATCAAAAAAATAACAGTATCCTATTAACATAATTTGGACCCAGTGAATTCAAATATGGAATACATTTTTCAAAATTCAAAACATAGAAGTTGCAGTATTTAATTTAAAATTAATCCCGTTGTTAAGAAAATGAGTTTTAATTGTTAAAACATTGCAAAAGATTGAAATATTTTTACCTATGAATTCAATGTAAAATTAATGGTAATGATATAAATTATATTAAATAGTAAAAATATATTCTATTTATACTTTAAAACCATTCAATATTATAATTTAACCATATAAATTATTACGATGAAAAAAGTTGTTTTTAATTAAAATATAGTGTGTTTTTACTATTCATTAAAATATGAAAGTTATTAGAATAATATGAAAAATTTATGCAGAGTAAAATTTTATATCCTGATTCCAATGAATAATTTTATTTTTTCAAATTGAACTTATAAACATGTCAAAAACTACATTTAAAGTGGGTGTGCCATCAAAAGGCGACAAAACTGCATTTTTTGAAAAATACTTATTTTACCTGAATAATTTATTTTTTTCTCATAACATGTTCTAGAAAATGTGTAAGATGAATAATAATTTCATAAAATTAAAAATGTATTTAATACTATTTATAACGGCTAGTCCATAATAATATTATAACATTATATTGTTTTTTAGTGAAATCCAGTATTGCGTACTGCACATGCTATCGAGGAAGGTCACGATTGCATGTAATGTAAGCCAAGTCAAGGATGTGTGTAGTGAAAGATACCTTTGGTGTTGCGTACAACATAATTCAAAACTTATTTCATTTATACATTAAACTAAATCTATACTTAATGTTGCATAGAATAATTTCTACATAATGAACTTGAAATTGTGTATAACATGAGCCAATAATAGTGTTGCATATACTGCAAGCTAATACGGTGTTGCGTATAGCACAAGATAATTTTGGTGTATCGTAAAACACAATACATAAATGAAATTAAAAAGAATATATTTCATAAAATCTCAGGGTGTTATATTCTACCCCCCTTAAAATGAATTTCGCCCTCGAAATTCATCGGGGTTATAAGTGGTTTTCTACTTGAAAGTTTATTTCATAGAAACCCACATCATAAAAAGGAATACTAAAACTTAATTTTAAAAAGTGAAGTATGAAATATATCGGTTACCCAAATTAACTCATCACTGGGTTACCACATAGAAGAATATAGGTGAAAATATGGAAGAGAAACCTAACCATCAAGTTCTGATGGAGAGTGGTAGAGAATATGGCTATGAAAAAGCCAACAATTACAATGCCATAAATTTGTGATGATCTAAGGTACCATATTATTCATCAGATATGAGAGAACTAGGACAACATTTTTGGTTTTCAAGATCATTTCCCTAATGTTGAATAATTTTTGAATTAAAAGAAATACTTACTTGATTTTGGTACAATCTCACTGTTGTTTGTGCCTTGAAAAATTTCCACATCATCTCTTAAAGAAATGAAGTTGAATTTGTCTTCCGTGAAGTGTTATCAGATCATGCGATAGAATGATAATTCATTCCATCTGTCTCAAACATAAGGTTAGCAAAATTTATATACATAAGTCCATCTTATGGTGAGATTAATCATATATTGTTCAAAAAATTGACTTATACATCATCTATCATACCATTTAATAAAATAAACTAGTTTATACTAACCAGGGACTTACTATAGGCCAGTGGTAGGTGATAAAGGCCTGTCGCACTTCATTTGTGGGTTTGATTTCCGCAACCTTGTCTGACGCGATGGGTTGTCGCGCATCCTGCATGTTTCCCCTTTTTCTAAAACTACATTATTATAACATTTCTCCAATAATATCAAAAAAAGTTATAGCCATAAACAATACTATCTTATGTCAAACTTAATTCATTCCAATCTTTAAGCTTATCAAAAATACTTCGGTCCAATCTCATAGTATAAAGAAAACGATTACTTGAAAGGTCACATAACAAGCACATGAATACCATCATTTGTCCCCCATATATCATACGATATATCTTGTAGGTCACATTCCAAACATGTGAATACCTTAATCATGTATTCTCTTGAAAAATGTATACCCATTGAACCTTAGTGAAAACATGAATGCTGTAAAAAGTTAACTCTTTCCACATACCAAAATCCAAAAATTTCTATATACTCAAACCATGATATAACTTTGTCCTTATATCAGTTATGAGCTCATTTAATTTTATATTTATCCCTTCATTATGCGCATATCATCTGCTTTCCAAAAATATTTCAATCACTTTTCATGGTTACCGATGCCATATTCTTATGGAAAACCATAATGGACTAATACATAGATATTCCAATATACCATAAAAGTACCTCAACAACATTATTCTTGAATACCAATACATAAACACTTCAATCCATCCTCTTAAATGATTGTCATGGAATAATTCCTTCCTTGATTTGGAAGTAACCTCTTAGGTCAGGGCATTGAGTTGGGTAATGCCCATGTTCTCCATAGATTAGACATTGAACCCCATAACAGTCTATCACTCTATGACCCTTCTCTCCACACAGATAACATCTTCCCCTCCATTTGATGTATTCATCAAGTTTATTCTTCCCTTATTTATAAATCTCAATCTTCCTTTATTTATGCTTCTCAACATGCAAAAATGCATAAAAATCCATCTTCCTCTTATTTGATGAATTAGGAATACCACTAAAGTTCACCTTGTTAATCATATATCGTGATGACTGATTCAACATAATCACAAAATATTTCTTTATAGGCATTACACAATTTCGTTGCTCATAGTCACCAATTTGTCCATTGGATTCAATGTTGATCCAATTCCTTCTGGTTCCCTCCATTGACTAAAACCAAAATCCATGGTGTAAGAAACAGTTAAAATAATGGGGAACCACATAATCATAAAAAGTCACTTATGGCATGTATAATTTATCACAAATTCTTTAATCCAAGACACCTTAGGTTCACCCCAGGTTATTCATTATTTTCAACATAATTCTAGGACTGTAAACTATAGTTATACTAAACCTTAGGGACATCCTTAGACATACCATAGAAATATATATAGGGATATCACTAAAGTTTTTGCATCCTAGTTTCCAAAGGTTAACTAAACTTTTCCTTTGATAACAACTGTAGAGACCCAAACTTGACGTACATGGAAAATTCATTACTTTTTCATAATACTTAATACATAAAAAAAGACACCAAAGGACCGTAAAAGTTTAGTGTCTTTGGAAACTCGGAACATAATCTTCTAATATTGGTGAAAGATCTTAAACATCTCCCATAAAGATCTTCCCCATTTTTTTACCTAAAACCTTTCTTTATATCTCTGGGAAAAGAAAACATATAAAGGGTGAGCTCTAATGATCAGTAAGGGTAAGCATGAAGAAAATAAAACAAACCATATACATTTGAACTTCAAAACATGAACATAAAGTTTAAACATCAAAATCTTGAGTTGGAAAATAAATCTTGGCAGTACGTAAGGAATAGATCATAAAGGAACATCAATCATGATAAAGTAGAATGGGAATAAAACATGTAATTGTGGAAAACCATTAATCATAAGATATTATTTCCATACTAGCCAAGACATTGCTGCCAAGACCATCTTAGTGGACAAAGTCCCTTTCTGAATCGAGTTCACTCCTCGTTCCAGTCCTGTAACACTGAACCAGATTAACTTACCATTCCATCCATGTCTATCTCATGAGATATAAATCTTTACCCAATGCATTGGAGGGAGATATATGTCCCACCCATCTCATAATGAAATCATTCTTACGTGTTCCACAACATAAACTTAAATCTTTCATCATAACCCAAAGAATAAAAATGGGTTTCATAAACATCATCCCATCATAACATAATCTATAAAAATTGGATAACATATCATCATAAGAAAAGTGAATCCATGTAAATCATATATACATTATACTTGAAACATACACATATGAAATAATTCAATCATATATGGAAAATGGTTTTGATCAAACGCTTGAAATGAATTCTTGAGGAAAATATCCTTTCTTCTTCAAAATCATTTTCTTTTCACAAAATGCCATGAAATTTTAAAAGAGAAGGATTTTGTTAAAAATAGTCATTAAATATTGTAGAGTAAGATTCATGAAAATAAGGCGTTATGAAACCATAAAAATCTGTTCATGCCGTATAAGTTAAAAAAACATTCTTCTCGTACTTTTTCCGAAAAAGTCAAAAAGTTCATCGTATGGTAAACAAAAGAATGATTCCTTCCATAAGACAATGTAAAAGTCAAAGATGGGTAAACATGACTTTAAAAATACATGTAATAATATGAAAAACTTTATGAAAAATATTTTTATGGACATGGATGAAAAATATAACCCCAGTAAATACTTACGTATAAGAAATCTCAGATAAAAAGGAGATTGAAAAACTATCCCTTACCTTATGTCCAATTTCTTTCACACATGTCCGAAAGTCCTGTATAGTGGGTTTAAACATATTATTAACTTGTATTAGAACCATAATAATATTTATGATATCATATATGATTCACTTATGACTTTATATTACCCGTTTTTGTCAATTCCATGTTAAAGCAGCGTTTTGGGTAAAATCGTTTCATTTATCGTATGTGTTTGGACTTGTTGTTCTTAATATTATTATTACTTATATCATGATTTAATTAATTCCAGAATTTAAATCATGATTTATATATCTTATATATTCAGTATACATATATATAATAGATAGTTAAATGAAATGAAATACACCGTTCATTGAGACGGTAGGCCGTACGTACGCATGAACGCTGTTTTCTTTTCCTTATTGACTTGACTGGAAGTAAGTAGATGACAGATATATATATATATATACATACACATAAATTCAGTAGCTTTATCATGTCATATATTTCATTATTATTCATTATATATACTTTATAATCATTCTTGAGTGGTTAACATGGAGAATGAATCTCATCACGTCCTGGAGACGGTAATACGCACGAGCGATGATATCGTTCCCATAATTAATGAATTTAATTGGAGTGGATGATATAATATCTCATAATTAGTATTATTTTATAATAACTATATATAGTTATTCTTTACAACATTATAACCATCCAAGTAAGGTGGTGGTGGAAAAACAGATTACACCACGACGTGGAGACGGTATTCCGTACGTACGCATGCGCGATGATTTTATTTTCTGTAGGATGGATAGAAGTTTAAATAGGGTTGTTTCATATTTATAATAACATATCAGTATATGAGTGATACTGATGTTATTAATTTATGATGAAACAAATAAATAAGAAGAAATAGAAGAAGAAATAAATTGGAAAGAATCGGTAAAGGATATTACCTCTTCTTTGACGCGCCTCTTCTTAACCTCCTCTTAGGGCACTAAAGTTGGTCTTTGAAGAATACCAGGACATCTAGTATGTTTCTAGGGAAGTGGAGAAGAGATATTGGTAGGGTTTGGCCGAGCTTTATTGCTCAATGTGGTGTGAGGAGGAGAGGGAGGAGGTTCCCTTTTATAAGGGAGGAGAGGGGCACCTTTAGAATTATAAGAAATATTAATTTATAATAAATTACAAAAACAAATAAAAACTTCCAAAATGACTCAAATTAAAATCTTATATGAGATAGGGTTGTAATATCATAAACCAATAAAATTTATACATGTTTTGAATTTATTTTAAACATCATCAACTTGATTTATCCTCATTTAATCTATTTTATTTTATTTATGGTAATAAGATTCTAAATTTTAAATTGTTGTAAATAATTACTTATGTTTTTTTAATTGTACATAATTGGATAATATATAAAATTTCAGACCATATAAATTTTAATTTATAGTTTTTAAATATTTTTGGTGATTTTTAAACAATTTTATATTATGTTATTTTTATAAAATAACAATAGTATCAATTTTGACACTATTCATTTATTTGAATTTGAATAAAATCCTCATAGAATATATATTATAAATAAAAGTTTTAATATATTAAAAACATGTCATATTTATCTATAAAATTAGTGGAGAACATTAAATAGTTAATATATTATTTATTTTAATATTTTTAAAACCATTTATTTGATATTTCAATAAATAAAATAATTTCAACATCACTATTGTGTCACCTTTAATGATAATTATTTAATACCAAAAAATTATAAATAAATTCACATGATGTATATAATTTTATTATATTTATGAAGAATATTAATTTTCTAATTTTAATGAAGTTTATCACTAAATTAAAATTATTATACTTATAAGATTTAAGAGAGTGACATATTGTCAATTTCTTTGGTTTTAATAATAATTAAATTATTTTCAAGGTAAAAAGTCCATAAAATGAATTTATTCCAACCCTTAGGTGATATGGGTCGACTTTTAGTCATACAATAGAATTTTGGAAGTTGTTAATGTAATTTTATAATCTAATTTTTACCCTTTAGTACCCGATTTACCTTTAAGTGCAGTAAATAAAAATTACCAGAGTTACTATTCATAATATCAAAAAAATAAAATAAAAGTAACCTATTAAAATAATTTGGACCCACTGAATTCAAATATGGAATCCATTTTTCAAAATTCAAAACACATAAGTTGCAGTAATGAATTTAAAATTAATCCCGTTGTTAAGAAAACGAGTTTTAAAAGTTAAAACATTTCAAAAGATTGAAATGTTTTTACCTATGAATTCAATGTAAAATTAATGGTAATGAAATAAATTATATTAAATGGTAAAAATATATTCTATTTATACTTTAAAACCATTAAATATTATAATTTAACCATATAAATTATTATGATTAAAAAAGTTGTTTTTAATTAAAATATCGCATGTTTTTACTATTCATTAAAATATGAAAGTTATCAGAATAATATGAAAAATTTATGCATAGTAAAATTTTATATCCTGATTCCAAATAAGAATTTTATTTTTTCA
Organism: Viscum album; assembly: GCA_963277665.1. NCBI lineage: Eukaryota > Viridiplantae > Streptophyta > Magnoliopsida > Santalales > Viscaceae > Viscum > Viscum album. The sequence goes on from OY728138.1 coordinate 153,333,835, forward strand.
AATTGAACTTATAAACATTTCAAAAACTAGATTTAAAGTGGGTGCACCATCAAAAGGCGGCAAAACTGCGTTTTTTGAAAAATACTTATTTTACCTGAAAAATTTATGTTGTTCTCATACCATGTTCTAGAAAATGTGTAAGATGAATAATAATGTTTTAAAATTCAAAATTTATTTAATACTATTCATAATTTCTAGTCCATAATAATATTATAACAATATATTGTTGTTTAGTGAAATCCTGTATTGCGTACTACACACGCTATCGAGGAAGGTCGTGATTGCATGTAATACAAGACAAGTTAGGGATGCTTGTAGTAAAATATCCCTTTGGTGTTGCATATAACACAATTCAAAACTTATTTCATTTATACATTAAACAAAATCTATACTTAATGTTGCGTAGAATAATTTCTACAAAATGAACTTGAAATTGTATGTAACACGAGCCAAGAATAGTGTTACGTATACTGCAAGCTAATATGGTGTTGTGTATAACACAAGATAATTTTGGTGTAGCGTAAAACACAATACATCAATGAAATTAAAAAGAATATATTTCATAAAATCTCGGGGTGTTACAAAAAAAACCCAGCAGGACACCCTAAAAGATAAAATAGAGGATAAGAAACAATTCTACATATAAAAATACATGAATAGTTGAAAAAAATATAAAATCATATATATGTTTTAAGGATGAATAACCCAAAGATGTTGGAAAGTCCATGTCATAATTGATCAAATCCACTAAGATCATAAAGATAAGTGAACCAAGGAGACAAAATTAACTATAGAACCCATAATATATAAACTAATAAAACTCGATAAATTATATGGTTTCTAATCAAAATGATAGACTATTACTCACACCTCATTTTGGTAAGCATGCCAGTTGAGGGAGTAAAAACCCCTATGAAGGACCCACACCTTATCAAGGGGAATAATATTAAACGAGGGAGTACTATCTCTAATGGATATAATAACTATACCCCAAACCATAGGGGAGTACCAACATCTCTTGATAGAGGACCCATTCCCCATTTCATGGGGAAGTACTGACTCCATATATTATATAAGGAATTCATGCTTTATTGGAGTCAAAGTAAAACTAAACTCATTCATAAAATAGAAGAACCACACCATTGATTTGTTGGGGAGTTCCGAATCTTCAATATATATGGAGGACCCATTCCCTATCATCTAGATGTCTATAAGGGTGTTTAAATCCTGTGCTTACATTGAAAATATCAACAAAACCTTATTTTCATCCTCATGGAGTTAAAACAGTTAAACTACTAAAAACACCATGTAAATGAATCTAAAATGAAAAAGGATCTACCATCCTGAACTATATAAAAATGTTTAGAAAATACTATTCAATTTTCCAACTCTGACATCCAGTCAAGAAGATACATAAAATACCTGAGAAATGATAATTAAAGACACAGACTTCCACTCAATATGGTGTGTGAAATATAAAAGGTCAACTGGACATGTATGGATGATGCATAGTCAACTTGTTTATCATAATCACGGTTCTTAATCCTATTAGAAACAATATGTTAATATCAAGGTTTTTTTTGTTATATAATACCAAGTCCTTTGTCTCACCTCATAATCAATATTGTGTGTCTACTATGTGACACGAAAAATGGAACATGAGTGATGGACTAGGCATGTAATTTCATCCTATGATGTATTGTGTACATAACATGGAATTTTATTATTAGTTATATTCCATTCATGATATATGGGTAATTCAACATGTACTTTTAAAAGTTTTTCTCCATTATCCTAGAAAAGTGTGCTATCAGGAACAACAGTCCAAATATTTAACTTAAACTTGGAAAACCTAGTCACTATCCTAATACAATACACAACATGTATAGCTAACCAAGAATTTAAACATATCATTACATTATTTTAATCATTATTAAACATTAAATTACAAGACAAGGATCATAATGTCTAGTGTATTGAACATTAAGTACAAAATTAAAAATCATGATTCCAAAATAAGAAAATATTTTATTTAATATTTATAAAGAGATCCTAACTTACTTTGATCCCTTAAATTGACATATAATAACTTGGGGATAACATTAATAGAGGGATGATCTAAAATTCTTGTAAAGGAATAAATATAAGAATAAATCATAGAACATGGTTTAGAAGGCATATCATAATGATATAAAAGCAACGAAACAAGATTAAATATAAGGAATAATAACATGGAATCATATAATCATGGATTCATAGTAACGTGGAAACAAAATAAAACATGACTTTAGCATGAGTCAATAATCATTGCATATAGAGGAGCACGAGTCGAGGCTAACCATCAAGACTATTGCACATGGAGAACAAGTCAAGGCTAACCCCTAACACCATTGCACATAACTTCTCATGAGAGTAAACATTACCCAATGTATTGGGGAACTATCTGGGCACACCCATCATAAAATTTTTATGAATATGTTTTCTACATAAATAATCACACATAAGAAATTAAACATAAACATAAGGGTTACCCATGGAAAGAATTGGGTATCATAATCATGTCATAAAGCATAATAAATGAGAGTATCATAAAAGTGTCCATGAAATAAAGGAATTAAATAATAAATAGACATTAATAAAGGAAAATAATCATATATCATGATTAGTGATTTCAAACTGAATTAAAACATGTATGAAGAGTTTTTAAGAAACTTTATAATTTAAATATTTTAGTGTGGTTTAAGGAAAATATAAAGGACAATTTAAAGAAAAAAAAGGAATAATCATTTATATAAAACCATAAGTGAACCAATAAAGTGTTCATAATAAAACGAGTTATTTAGAAAAATAATTGTGGCTTAATATATATTATAGAGTGCACATTAAATTGGGTAAGAATTTGGGAAGTTCCCTTAAATTGAGATTGCTTATCAGGAAAAATTGAGTTGGGAACCTTTTAAAAACATGTATATACCCAAAAAAGAAGGATGAATGGATCTTGATAAATGATTTTGGAACATATACACATAATTTATAATATTTACATAAAAACGAGAATTTATTTTGGGTAAAAAGAGATAATGAGTAACCTAAAGGAATAATGGAGTTTCGGGTAGAATCACTTATCTTAAGTCTGAAGGTGTTCTTCACTTGATCTTAATGTTCTGGATAGTCAAATTAGAATCATTAATTGATAATTAAAGAACCATTTATACTTGTATTTGATTTATTATAACTTTATTAAGTTTTTTATGGCCTTTTTGATGGGTTAGTCAATTCAATTTCATCATTTGGGAGTGTTGGTTTCTTTGTTTTTCATGATCGATTTACTTGTATACAAGTACGAAAGGTCATATGGGGGGATAATTATCTAGAATTGAACTTATATGTTATTAATGATCTTCTTGAGGTTAAATTGGTCTTATATATCATTTGTTTTTATATAATGAGGATGAATCATTAGATAAATAGTTAATGATAATTGTTTGGATTTATTTTGGCAGTTTTCGATCATAACAAACTTAGTTTGTTTTATAAATTAATATCATGTGTAAAAAACGATTCTAAAGAATTAAATAAGATATAATACATATAATATAATCTGTTTCAACCATAAAAATGGTTTCATGACCATCCTTGAAGATGATAATGGAAATTGAAAACTTCATTGTCCTCGAATGTGATAAATTAACACATCACAGATGATGTTTTCATTTTTAGTATAAAAGGAGGGGGAAAGAGAGATAATGATGAATTATTCCATTAGAATAAAAAATTATAGTATATGTAAGGTGATGGAGTTATCATACAACTTGGATGAGGGTAGGTGAGGAGAGAAAAATAAAATAAATTAATTTGATAAGAAATTAAAAGAAAAGAAAGAGGGTTTTACCTCTTGAATCCTTATTCTTGAGAACCTCCTTAGGAGATTGGTTTTGGTCTTTTATTAAGATAAAAATATCATTGATGTGGGGGAGTGTCTTATTAAGATATTTGAGTAGAATTTGGACAAGGATCAAGGCCTGAGAGGTGTAAGGAGAAGAGGTGGTGAGGGGTGGTATTTATACTGGATGAGAGAGGTGTTTTCTCATTAATTAATTCATTAGTTTATTATGTTTCTCAAGATAATCAATAGTGTTGATTCTTGAGATTAAATAAAATAATTAAATAATGTGAGTTCAAACCAATTGTTCTTACATAAAGTATTTTAAAAAAATACAACAAATTCACCATAACCATTTTTTATGTGTAGAATAAAAAAATAATCTATATTTTTTGAAAATAATTTTCTAAATAAGAGAAATTTTAATTTTAATTAAAATCATCATTTAATTGTAAAATACATATTTTTAAATTATAAATACTTTTATGTCACTTTATAAAATTAAATAAGGTCTCATAAAATTATCTTAAAATCATAAGACATCAAAATAATAATTTATCAATAAATTTTTTGAAAATAAAATTTATTTTAAATGATTGAATTAGTCATAAAATAGTAATTAAATATTTATGACGTACAAAACCACTATAATTTAATTAAAAAATTTTAAAATATTTATCTACTTATACTATGATATAATTATATAATATTTTTACTTATAACATGGATAAATTCTATTTACACTTTCATTGGTGAGATTACTATTCATAAGGGTCATGTTACTATTCCAATGGTCAAGTTATTATTCCTTTGGTATATGTTCCTCAACTTCTTAAAATTCCTTTTATTTTATTAATTATTCATTTATAATGTTTGTATTATGTTATTAATGTTATTTTATGTGATTATACTAAATTACATAATTATAAGAAGGGAATTTCCATTGATAAAACTTTGGGTCATTACATTCTTACCCCCTTATGAAATTTTATCCTTGAAATTTCATTTTAAATTCTAAGATAAAAAATGTGGGTAATTTTTATTCATCACTTCCTTCAGTTCCTATGATGCCTCTTCATACTTATGCTTCCACCATAGTACTTTTAACAGGTGAGTAGTCTTGTTGCGTAGAACATTATCTCTACGATCTAGGAACTTCACTAGTTTATCCTCATAAGAAAGATCATTCTTCAACTGTACCACCTTTGAATTCAATACATGTGATGGATTTGATATGTACTTCCTTCATAGGGATAAGTGGAATACATCGTGAACTTGAGACATGGTTGGTATAAGTGCTAGCCGATAGGCCATAGATCCGACATGATCAAGGATCTCGAAGGGGCCAATGTAACTGGGACTTAGCTTCCCTTTCTTTCCAAAACACATGATCCTCTTCCATGGAGATATGTGGAAAAATAACATGTCTCCATATTTAAACACAAGGTCCTATCGTTGATTTTATGCATATCTATTTTATCGACTTTGGGATACCTTAATGTGATGATGAATGGTTTTCACCTTTTCCACCATTTTTCGACCATTTCAGGTCCTAGTATCTTACGCTCATCGACTTCATCCAAGCATGATGTTGTTAGGCACCTTTTACCATAAATTTATTCATATGGATCCATCTAGATGCTCAAGTGGAAACTATTATTGTAGGATAATTTGACCAGTGGTAGTTGTTGGTCCCATCCTCCCTTGATATATATAGAAAAAACTCTCAACATGTCTTTCAATGTCTGAATAGTCTAATCAAACTATCCAATATTTTTAGTATTATAAGACATACATAAGTTTAGCTCAGTGATTAGAGAATTTTGGATACTTTTACAAAACTTGGAGGTGAATCTTGGATCTCGGTCAGATACAATCGATAGTGGTACTCCATGAAGCCTTACCTCTTCTTTGACATATATCCATGAAAGTTGATCCAGTGAGAAGTTGCCTTTAATTGAGATAAAGTGAACTGTCCTTGTAAGAAAATCCACAATAACCCACATATAATTGTTTCCTTTGGATATATTTGGAAGTCCAGTGAAAAATTCCATGGTGATGTTTTCTCATTTCCATTTTGGTATGGGTAATGGTTGAATCAACCCTTTAGAATATTTCATTTCAGACTTCACTTTATGACATACTAGGAAATTTGATGTATATTCAACAATCACCCTTTTCATATTATCCCACCAATAGTTCTCTCATAGATCTTGATACATATTTTTTCTCCCTAGGTGAATAGAAAAAGTCAATCTATGTGTGTCATTTAGAAGATCATTCTTTATCTTTGGATCAGATGGTACACATAATCATGACGCAAATCTCACGAATCCATCCTCATTGATCTTTAACTTAGATTATTTACCATTCTTGATAGCTTCCAACTTTTTTTTTGAGTTTACACATCATTTCTTTCAGCATAATTTATTTTATCCATAAGGGATGGTTGAGAAATCATTTGAAAAAGGATTTATGATGTTCCTACCTTAATGATTCCCATGTATATCCTTGGTAAATCTAAGAAGATTGGATCCTTCTCAATTTTCATCATTGATACAGGATCCTTTGTACTTAGAGCATCCACCACCTTATTTTCCTTACTAGGATGGTAGTATATTGAGCAGTTATAGTACTTGATGAAATATAATCATATTCTATGGATCATATTAAGCTCATTATGTGTGAATATATATTTGAGACTCTTTTGATTTTTATATATCTCACATTTATCCCCATAGAGATAATTCCACCATATTTTCAATGCGAAGACAATAACTGCGAACTCCAGATCATACGTAGTATAGATTTTATCCTGTGTTGGTCGGAGTGGATACTCAAGAGGGGGGGGGGGGGTGAATTGAGTACCAATAAAAATTTCTGTTAAAAACTATTTCTATTAAAATCTCCAATTTATAATACAAGTTAAACTGTAGTGAATTTGTAAAACTGTAAAGGTTCAATTAGGTTCTCAAAAGATTGATTAGGTATTAGTTAATTTAATCAGAAGATTAAATTAGATTTTGAAACTAATCTACTGATTTTCAATAGTTACAAACACTTGCTAGATTAACTATCAAAGTAACTTTAAAATAGAATTTTATTTCAAAGTAATTAGAAGCGGAATATAAAATATATAATATATTTTAAACATAATCTAAGAATGCACAACAGATGTACAACAAGTGGTTCAATCTCAAGCCGAGACCTAATCCACTCCACTTGGTGATCACCTACCACCAAGCAGTTTATATAAATAAACTCTGATCCACACCCTGGATCTGGGTTAACAACAGTTCATAGACTATCCAGGCCACGCATGGACCTATACCACAATTTTCGTGGGAAAAAAAATAATGATCAGGCCATGCGGGGACCTTTACCACAATTGTCATGGGAAAACAGGAGTATAAGGTTTGGTGTGAGGACTTTAAAGTCCTCCAGTTCAGTGCAGGAGTCAGTGTGTGTGTAAAATATATATAGTACACACACTGCTAAAAAAAGTAAATAATGAATCACTGAGAGAGAGTAGATAAGAGTTTATAATGCTCTAGTTATTAGTAGTGCAGCTCTGGACTCCTTTGATTCAGCAGAAATGCTTCTGAGTCCTCTAATTTTTCTGTTGAAAAAGAGAGTGTCGTGGGTCAGCTTATGTTCTTCTTGGGTGAAGATATGCTCTTGATTATAATGTAATTCATGGGTTCTTTAGTAGTGTTGGATTTCATGTATAGGTAAAAAATTTTCTTGAAGATCTTGCAATGTATTCTTCACTGTTGTGCTCAGGATTGTCTTTCTATTTAGTACAACGCACTCGAGTTTCTTTCTTTTTTTATGTCTTTTTCTCTCATGTGCACACTTCTCTTTATCTTCGAATGAATGAGGTTGAGCTGACATGTTCCATGTATTTTGTGCCTCATACCTCATACTATGTCTACAAATAAACATTAATTATGTCAGTGCATTAAATTCATCAAATATGGCTGTTAAAAAGTTAAATAGTAAAATGAAAAAAGAGTTTAAGAAACGGTGTCACAATAGTTATGAAAAAAGTGTCTCCTTCATAGTATATCCTTCACAGTGTCTTCTTCACGGTATTTTCTTCACGGTGTCTTCTTCACGGTATGTCCTTCACGGTGTCTCCGTGTCACGGTGTCTTGCTCACAATGTCTGAGTCACGATGTCTAGCTTACGGCTTCTGGATTATGATGCCTTGATGACTATGTCTGGATTACTATGTCTATTCTTAGTGTCTTGATTCACGGTGTCAGGCTTACTGTGTCACGGTGTCTGGTGGTCACAGTGTCTCATTGGTCACGGTGTCTGTGTGTTGCTCATAGTGTCTGACTTACTGTGTCAAGCTTCACAGTGTCTTGTACGTAGGCAAATAACTGTATTCAGACTTGAACAGTAATATGCATAAAATGAATTGATCTTAACCATTATAAAGTATAAGATAACTTGAAATATAAATACACATGATTGATAAGATATGTGAGATTTGTGATCATGAATAAGATGTGTAATTATTAGTGAAATTTGTGATCATTAAAACATGATTAATACATGAGGAGTCCAATAATCTCCCCCTTTTTGATGATCACAAATCATGTATGGGTAAAGTATAAATGAGATGAAACTAGAGAGAATATAAAATATAGAATAACATATTATAGAATAACACATAACGTTTGCTCCCCATTTTGGGATTATCAAAAAGTAGAAAGAGTAGAGGGAAAACAATGCATATGTCATTAAAAATGTTCAGAATACAATATTCAGTAGAAATACAAAAATCAAAGACATCCCCATAAAAAAAATAGTCACTGGGCTTATTCAGGATGTGGCCTTCTCTTTGAATTTATTAGCAACAGAAGAGGAATCCATAGGGGCAGTTGCTTATGTGGAAGAAGGCATAGAGGTGATAGAGAAAGAAGGTAAAGGTAGACATTCAAATACAGAGGGAGCCAAAGTGGGAGCTGTAGAAGATCTAGTATGTGGCTGATCAATAATCACTAGCCTGATCTGAGTAAGATCTTGGCTAACTGACATAGAAATTGAGGCTAAATCAGGAAGTCCAGGTCTGAGAGGAGTAGCAGCTGGAGCAACTATAGTTGTGCTCTGGACATGAAGGTAAGGCTTCAGAAGATTGATGAAATTTGTAATAATTTCTCCACCATATTGTATTACCTTTTCAAAAACATCTTTATTCTCCATGAACTTATCCAACAGTCTGGTAAACTCAGTATGCTTCTAAACTTGATCTTTGAAGGCCTGAGTCATAGGATAGATCCTCAGATTCTCGAAAAGATACTTAAAGTGATTGGTTATATCGGATTTGGAGAAAATCCGGTAGAGATAGAAATCTATCTTCTTGGTGATCTACGACTGAGCATCATTGGAAATCTTGGAATGAATTTGAACCATGTTAAACACTCTATCACTGTTATTAAAAACATTAGATAAAGAATCCATATTAAAACCATTGAAGGTATTCTAAATATCTTCCTTGATTATAGATCTGAGCAGAGAATGATACAAAGAAGATGTAGAAGTTTGAAAAGATGGAGGAGAAGCCTTGATAGCTATAGTTAGATCTTTGATCTATTTCAGGACTTTTTGAAGACAAATAGTGTATTCATATGTAAGCTTATTCAGGTTCTCTACAAGCTCTCTCATTTGGGGAAACATCTATGTGTGCCTTTCTCCAATCTTTTCATCAAAGGATAGGAGGTAGGGATGCATTTGGGACACAATGTCTTGAGAGATGTTTGAAACAGAAGGTTCAGGAGAAGAAGCAACAGGTGCAGGATCTGATCTGGAATGCAGTTCTTTCTGGAGGTTTTCAACCATACCTTTCAAAGTTGCAACATCAGTACTAAGCAGATTGTTTTCAACCCTTACTTCTTGAATTTCATGGATCATCTTGGGTTGGATATGCAGAATAATGTTTTCCAAAAGCAGCGAGGAATCTTCTTGACTTAGTTGTGTCACAAGACGAGGTTGATAGGACATAATTTTCTAAACTCCAACTAATATAGAATATCCAAACACTTTAAGATCACCCTTGATGACAGAAGATTGCTGATCAAGTAAAGGCATTGGAGAATTAAGTGGTACATGGGCAGGTTCAGGGTCTGGTCAAGGTTCAGATTCAGTTTCAAGTTCAGTTTTAGATTCAGTTTTAGGTTCAGGTTCAGGGTGTGTGACTGACTTCAATTGAAATAGATAAGAAAGATCAATCCCAGTTGTAGTCACCTGCTGAGATTCAATCACATCATAGAATCTAGGGAATTCATACTGAGTGTACACAGAAAAAGACTCAGTTGGTTGAGATGCTTCAACAGACTCAGCTTCATCAACAGCTTCATTAATCTCAAGATTTTGAGGTTCCTCCACCTCAACATGTGCATCCTTTTCAGGAACTAGAGGCTCAGAAGCTTGTTCAAGATTCACAGGATCAGATCTAATCTCCTCAGCCATTTCTTACCTTGCCAACTGAAAGGAAATTTCCATCCTCTCTTCAGCAGAGGGTATAAACTCAGGAACCGATTGTTCCACCAGAAGGTCTTCTAAATTAGATTCTTAGATAATAGGGAGGTATTCTTGATTTGTTTCTTCCATCAAATGCTACTCAGGTTTAGGTACAATCAAATCTATTGCAGCCTCAGGTTGGGTTTCCATATCAACAACATCTCTAGGGGTAGGAGGTTCTTTTCTAGGAACAACGGGAGGAACAATAGTCCTTTCCTTTTCAACATGAGCTGCTTCCCTTTGAGGTACTTCAACCTCTTCTTTGAGTGGTACTTCAGCTGCCTCTTCTTCTTCTTCTTCTTTATCTTCTGAATACTCAACCACTTCATCTGGTTCCTAACCAGGATCAATAATATTCTTTGGCCTTGTTGGATAATCAACAGGATTGAACTTTTAATAAATATTTTCATTATCTTCAACCCACTCCTTTTTCCAAGGGTTCTAATTGATCTTCATCCTTTTGATAGTAGGTTTAGATGGGCAGTATTCAAAATCCATAAGAACTTCTTCATTTGGTCCAACTACTCCTTTGGCAACAAGCATGGTTGAGATCATCCTAGAATAAAACAAAGAGGTGGATTTTGATGTTACCTTAATCAATTCACACATATGGTGAATGATATACTTGCACAAATTTATCTTGTGTCCATTATTCATCAGATTAATCATGAAAACATCCTGATACTTTAATATAGCAAAGTCACCCTTCCTCGGGCTAATCAAATTTTAAACAAATTTGGACACCAGTCTTGTCTCCCCATCAAGTTCAGCAGCTATGGCCCTTCTCTTGGTGCCATTTCTAGTTAAGGTTTCTAGATCATTTTCTAGGACAAAGATATAGGTTTTAGGAGGGGGATATATTTGAAAATCATCACAAATTCCTTCGTGAGGAATCCTTAGGCATGCGGCCCATAACCTCGATGAGAAGGAGCATCTTTTTCCATTGACCCGACTTCTTACAACAAAACTTTCACCATCATCAAAAGAAAATTGTACATATTGATAGAACTGAGATACCAACCTTAGAAAAATTGGTCTATCCATTATAGAGAACCATTTGAGCCAGCCTTGTTCTCTAAAAACTTTTAAAACCAAAGATTTTCTAGACATCATCCACTCAGGGTAGATTTCTTTCTCAGGAACAACAGTACGGTTTACTAGATTTGGATTTAGGGTTCCTTAGGGTTCAAGCTTCGGTGCTCTCTTCTGTTTCTTTGAGCGGCGCTTATCATATGAGGATGAATATAGATTCTTCATCCTTGTCATCCACTGAAGTTTCGGGCGAGAGAGAAGGAGAGAAGGGTTACAAGGTTGAGAGGGTTTGGAAAGAGTAAGTGGGAGAGAGTTTGGGTGAAGAATAGAGTGAAAACCCTTTTGTTTTATCATTTGGAAATGTCAAACATCATCAAAATAAAAATGTGGGAAAGGAAATAGCGGTGAAATAAAAATTACTATGATATGGGTTAAAAATAAAAGCAGAAATAAGGTTCACGGTGAGACCGTGAATATTCTTTACGGTGCAATGTTGGATGGTCATCACGGTGAGATAGTCAGTTGTCATCATGGTGAGACAGTGAGTAAACTGTTCAGTCACGGTGAGACAGTCAATGATAGACCGTGAACACAATGTGTTAACTATGAGACCGTAATCATGATACAGTAACTGAGAAACCGTGAATATGAAACAGTAAAGTAAAAAAAATTAGTAAAGTATTAAACAGTAAGAACAGTAACATATCTATTTGTGATTGATCATGCCAAGATCATGTATGATGTAATCTAATCTCTAAAAATTTAATGGTTTAGTGAATATATCAGCAAGTTGATATTCAGTGCCAATGAATTCCAAAGTGATAATGATCCCTCAAAAAGTGATGTCTTACATCAATATGTTTTGTCCTAGAATTTGAAACAGGATTTTTTGAAATGTTAATAGCACTTGTGTTGTCACAATTTATTGGTATATGTCTAAATTGATATCCATAGTCTTGTAATGTGTGTTTCATCCACAAAATTTGTGCACAACAACTTTCAGCAGCTATGTATTCACCTCCTGCAGTAGATAATGCAACAAAATTTTGTTTCTTACTACACCATGATACTAGTGACTTGCTAAAAGGTGAAATGTTCCAGAGGCACTTTTTTATCTAACTTAAATCTAGAAAATTCAGCATTAGAGGAACTAACTAGTTCAAATGATTGTCCTTTTGGATAGAACAGTCCTAGATTGGGTGTATGCTTGAGGTATTTGAAAATTCTCTTTACAACATTTAAATTTGATTCTTTATGGTTTTCTTGAAAACGCGCACACATACACACACTAAACATAATATCAGGACGACTAGAAGTTAAGTAGAGTATACTTCCAATAATTTCTCTATAAGTGGTTTGATCAACATATTTTCCATCTTCATCAAGATCCAACTTACAGGTGTTACTCATGAGAGTGTCACTACTTTTAGTTCTATACAATCCAAAATGTTTTAAAAGATATCTAGTATATTTACTTTGAGTTAAAACAATCCCATCATTATTTTGAAAGATTTGAAATCCAAGAAATAATTTTAGTTCACCCATTAAACTCATTTCAAATTCGTTTTGCATCATTTTAGAAAAATCAATACATAATGAACTTTTTGAAGATCAAAAAATAATATCATCTACATAAATTTGAACAACTAAAACATCATTAGAAATTCGTTTTATAAAGAGGGTAGAATCAACTATTCCTTTTGTAAAAACGTTAGAAATAAGAAAAGTAATTAATATGTCATACCAAGCTCTTGGATCTTGCTTTAAACCATATAAATCTTTCGATAGTTTGAAGATATGATTTTGAAAATGAGGGTTTGTAAATCTAGGGGGTTGTTCAACAAAAACATCCTCAGATATATACCCATTTATGAATGCACTCTTGACATCCATTTGATATAGTTTGAAATTTAGATGTGCAGCATAAGAAAGTATAATTCTAATGGCTTCTAATCTAGATAAAGGAAAAAATTCTCCTCATAGTCAATTCCTTCTTCTTGATTATAGCCTTGTGCAACTAATCTAGCCTTATTTCTAACTATATTTCCAGCTTCATCTACCTTATTTCTAAACACCCATTTAGTGCCTATGATGAAAGTGTCCTTAGGTCTTTCCACTAATTCCAAGACTTTGTTTCTTTCAAATTAATTAAGTTCTTCTTGCATAGCCATTACCCAAAATTCATCATTGATTGCACCATCAATGTTTTTAGGTTCAAGCTGTGACAAAAAGGCTTGATGTTCAACCTGATTTATAAGATAAGCTCTAGTCTGTGTCCCTCTATCAAGATTACCAACAACAACATCTAAAGAATGATTCTTTAGGATCCTAGTTGATCTAGTAAAGGTAGGGCTATAAATTTCAAGTTCTTCTCTAGGTTTGGGTTCATTAGGAGCAGATTCTGAAATATTTCCAGAACTTGTTGTCTTTACAACAGGTTCATTGATTTTATCATTTAGGTTCAGAATAGACAAATCTTCTTCAAGATTTTCAAGAGATGACTTAGGTTCATGTGGATCAATTTCATCAAATTTGATGTCAACAGATTATTCCACACACTTGGTTTTCTTATTAAACACTTTATAGGCTTTACTAGTTATAGAATATCCTAAAAAGATTCCTTCATCACTTTTAGAGGAAAACATGTCAAGATTATCCTTGGTATTGAGAATAAAAACTTTACAACAAAATACTCTAAAGTAACTAAATTTAGGTTTTCTATTATTCCATAGTTCATATGGTGTATTCTTAAGAATAGGTCTTATCAAGACTCTATTTATGATATAAAAAGTTTTATTTACAACTTCAGCCCAAAAATAAATAGGTAGGTAATACTCATTAAGCATTGTTCTTGAAATTTCTTGAAGGGTTCTATTTCTTCTTTCTACTACACCATTCTGTTTAGGTGTTCTAGGGGTAGAAAATTTGTGACTATATCCATTGTGTGAGTAATAAGACTCAAACTCATGATTTTAAAACTCACAGCCATGATCACTTCTCAGGGTCTTAATCTTAAGTCCACTAAGGTTCTCTACAGATTTGGAGTATTTAATATAGTAAGAACATGCTTCACTTTTGTGATATAAGAAGTATACCCAAGTATATCAAGAAAATTCATCTACTAAGACATAGATATAGTGCTTCCCATTTAAACTAGAAACTCTAGAAGGTCCAAATAAGTCCGTGTGAACCAACTCGAGAGGTTGAGAAGTTGAAACTTCTTTCTTTGATTTAAAAGAGATTTTGTATTGTTTTCCCTTTTGATAGGGATTACAAACTTGGTCATTTGGAAACTCAAGTTTGGGTAAGTCTCTAAATAAGTTCTACCTAGTAAGTTTTCTAAGTGAATGAATGTTGCAGTGTCATAATCTTCTGTTCCACATCCAAGATTCTTTATGAAAATCATTTAAACAAGAAATATTTTGTTTAGCTAAAGAATTCAAATCAACAACATAAAAATTTTCATTTCTCAAGGAAGAAAATACTAAAACATTTTTAGAATTAAAAACATTACAGGAATCATTTTCAAACTTAACATTAAATCCATCATCACATAACTGAGAAATACTTAACAAGTTATATTTCAATCCATCAACAAATAAAACTTTAGAAATTAAAAATGAGTTAGTGTTACCAATTTGGCCTAGGCCGATGATATTTACTTTAGAATTATCACCAAAGGTGACATAACCTCCATCAACCTTTATTAGACTTTTAAAGCATGAGAAGTATCCTATCATGTGACTTGAAAATATGCTATCCAAGTACCATATATTATTAAAAGAACTCTTTAAACATGTTTCCTACAAAACCGATTTAGATGGAAAATGATTTTGGTACCCAAATCTTCTTGGGTCCAGACAGGTTAGCAATAAAAGCTTTAGGTACCCAAATTTTTCTTATGGGTCTCATATAATTAATCTATTCAACATATTTTGACAAATAAACTCTATTTGATCTATAAATATGTGAGTAACTAGTTGAAGCATATGAATTTCCAGAACTAGAACTAGCAGAATTTTGTCCAGATTTAGGAATAAATATATTTTTGGTAAACTGTCTCTGTCCAGGTTGGTATCCCAAACCAGTAGTATACTTTGGTGTAACTTGTTTACCTAGAATTTTATTTAGATTGTCTTTTCCATTTGTGAACTTTTCTAAGTCCTTTATCATTTGCTCATTAGACATTTTCAGTTTATTATTTTCTTTTAATAGTTGAGCATTCTTTTCCTTTTCAATCTCAAGGGTAGATTTAACAGTGATAGATAAAGAATGCTATTTCTTTAAGGCTCTGTACTTGTCCTTAAGTTTATTATAGGTCTCTTATATCATATTACAATATTCAAATAATTATTCACTATATATGTTTTCAGAATCAGAAACAGAATCAGAATCAACTCCAAAATAGTATCATTTTAAAGCAGGAGGGTCTAGTGTTACCTCAAATGTGTTTGTCATAAAACACATGTTAGCTTTATGAGAATATTCATCCTTAGCAGAATCAGAATCACTTGAAGTGTATTCTGAAGCACTCCAAGTTTATTTCATTGCTTTCGTAAACTTTTTTTCCTTATAGTCATGTTTCTTCTTGAACTTCAATTTTGGATAGTCAGATTTAATGTGACCTTTTCTATTGCATTCATAGCATATAACTTAATCACTCTTATCAGCTTTATTCCAGTCCTTTTTCCAATGATCTTTGTTGTAATATTTACCTTTTTAGTTTGATTTTCTGAAGAATTTCTTCTTCCTATAGAATTTCTTAAATCTTCTGGCTATTTGAGCCATCTCAGCATCACTATCAGATTCTGAACTTTCACTTATTGAGCTTTTAGTTTGTATGTGAACTTTTTCTTTGTCCTTGCTCTTTGAGGTAGTAGACTTAAATTCCCCTGAATTCCTTTTAGGTTCATTATATTCTTCCTTATTCACCTTGAGTTCTTCCTCATACATCATAATCTTACCAATTAGCTCTTTGACAGGCAGAGCACCAATGTCACATGACTCTCTTATTTAAACAGATGTGCCTCTCCATCGGTCTGGCAGACATCTCAATATTCTCATAATTTGTTCCTTTTCTAGAAAAACCTTTCCAAGGGAGTTCATAGTGTTGAAAATATCACTGAACCTAAGATACATGTCAGAGATAGGTTCATCGGTCTTCATTTTAAAATTATCATATTTAATAGTATACGTGCTCAATCTGATTTCTTTAACATTGGTTGTTCCTTCATGAGAAACAACCAAAGTATCCCATATTTCATAGGCATTTTTACAAGCAAATATTATATTAAACTCTTCATCTCCTAGATCACAATACAGGGAATTCATAGATTTACAATTATTATTGTAATTTGTTTTAGTAGGTTCATCCCAATTAGTTCTTTCAGTTTCTAGAATTTTATATTGTGTCTCTATAGCAGTGAAAATGTCAAACCCCATTCTCTCTAAGTGAATTTTCATCTTAATTTTCCACTGGGCATAATTTGTACCATTAAATAAAGGTAGAATGTTGGTAGCAACACCTTCTAGTATATTTTCCATAACTAGATTTTAGAAAATATATTTAAAGAGATAAAATTTAGAAATAACAGAAATTTAAGATCTTTAAAGATGAAACTAAAATCACAGTTAAAAAACAGAGTGTTTTGAAATCCTGTATTAATAAAAAAACCTCCGATAAGAAGTTTTGGTTGGAGTGGATACTCAAGAGGGGGGGGGTGTGAATTGAGTACGGATAAAAATTTCCGTTAAAAAATTTTTTATATTAAAATCCCCAATTTATAAAACAAGTTAAACTGTAGTGAATTTGTAAAACTGTAATGGTTCAATTAGGTTCTCAAAAGATTGATTAGGTCTTAGTTAATTTAATCAGATGATTAAATTATCTTTTTAAACTAATCTACTGATTTACAATAGTTACAAACAATTTCTATATTAACTATCAAAGTAACTTTAAAATAGATTTGTATTTAAAAGTAATTAGCAGTGGAATATAAAATATAAAATATGTTTTAAACTTAATCTAAGAATTCACATCAGAAGTAAAACAAGTGGTTCGTTCTCAAGCCGAGACCTAATCCACTCCACTTGGTGATCACCTACCAACAAGCAATTTATATAAATAAAATCTGATCCACACCCTGGATCTGGGTTAACAACAATTCATAGACTGTCCAGGACACGTAGGGACCTCTACCATAGTTGTCATGGGAAAAAAATAATGATCAGGCCACGTGGCGACCTCTACCATAGTTGTCTTGGGAAAACAAATAATGATCGGGCCATGCAGGGACCTCTACCACAATTGTCATGGAAAAACAGGAGTAAAAGGTTTCGTGTGAGGACTTTGAAGTCCTCCAGTTCAGCGCAGGAGTCAGTGTGTGTGTAAAATATACAGAGTACACACACTGCTCAAAAAAGTAGATAATGAATCACTTATAGAGAGTAGATAGGAGTTTAGAATGCTCTAGTTATTAGAAGTGTAGCTCTGGAATCCTTTGATTCAGCAAAAATGCTTTTGAGTCCTTCTCTGATTTTTCTGTTGAAAAAGAGAGTGTCGTGGGTCAGCTTGTGTTCTTCCTGAGTGAAGGTATGCTCTTGATTATAATGTAATTCATGTGTTCTTCAGTAGTGTTGGATTTCATGTATGGGATAAAGCTTTTCTTGAAGATCTTTCAATGTATTCGTCACTGTTGTGCTTAGGATTGTATTTCTATTTAGTACAGAGCACTCAGTTTCTTGCTTTTTTTTTCTGTCTTTTTATCACGTGTGCACACTTATCTTTATCTTATAATGAATGTGGTTGAGCCGACAGGTTCCATGTATTTTATTCCTCGTACCTCATAATATGTCTAAAAATAAACATTAATTATTTTAGTGAATTAAAGTCATCAAATACGACTGTTAAAAAGTTAAATAGTAAAATGACAAAAGAGTTTAAGAAACAGTGTCACAGTAGTTATGCAAACAGTGTCTCCTTCACGGTATCTCCTTCACGGTGTCTTCTTCATGGTATGTCCTTCACGGTGTCTTCTTCACGGTATGTCCTTCATGGTGTCTCCGTGTCACGGTGTCTTGCTCACAATGTCTGAGTCACAGTGTCTAGCTTACGGTTTCTGGATTACGGTGCCTTGATGACTGTTTCTGGCTAACTGTGTCTGTTCTTAGTGTCTTGCTTCACGGTGTCAGGCTTACTGTGTCATGGTGCATGGTGGTCATAGTGTCTCATTGGTCACAGTGTCTGTGTGTTGCTCATAGTGTCTGACTTACTGTGTCAAGCTTCACGGTGTCTTGTACTTAGGCAAATAACTGTATTCAGACTTAAATTGTAATATGCAAAAAATGAATTGATCTTAACCATTATAAAGTATAAGACAACTTGAAAAATAAATACACATGATTGATAAGATATGTGATATTTGTGATCATGAATAATATGTGTAATTATTAGTGAGATTTTTGATCATTAAAACATTATTAATACATGAGGAGTCCTGAATTTTTAACTTCCTTAAGGCGTAAGCTATCACTTTTTTATTTTTCATCACTACACATCCTAAGACTTTCTTTTAAGCATTGTTGTACACCAAAAAGAGTTCTCCACTTGTCAGTAGTTTGAGTAATGGCATAATGATAAGCTTGTTTTTGAGCTCCTTAAAGATTTCCTCACATTCTTGAGTCTAGAAAAAATTTACCCCATTTCGTGTAATCTCGGTTTTCAGGTTTCAACATTGTGAGAAGTTCTTAAAAAATCATCGATAATACCCATCTTAACCAATGAAAATACAAATCCTCATTACAGAAGCTGTCCTAGGCCACTCTTCGATCTCCTTTTTCTTGGAAGGGTCCACATATATTTCTTTTCTTGCAATAAAAATCCCAATGAATGATACTTGTTCCACAAAGAACTCACATTTAGAGTACATTTTGTATAGTTCCTACCTTCAGAAAGCCTTTAGCATAGTATTCAAATACTTCTCATGGTCATCCTTTCTCTTGGTGTATATCAGAATATCATTAATAAATTCTACCACAAATTTGTCGAGGTATCTCAAAAGACTCTATACATGAAGTCTATAAAAAATACTAGAGAATTAGTGATTCCTAAAGTCATCACTATAAAATCATAGTGTATAAACATTATTTGAAAGGCAGTCTTGGGAATATATTCCTTCCTCAAATTTAATTAGTGATATCCCGACGGAAGGTCCACCTTAGAGAAATAACTGGACCCACGTAGCTGATCAAACAAGTCATCTATCACAACATCATTGTATAGCTCCACCTCAATAGTAGTGATAGAATATTTCCTTCCTTGTTGTCGTGGAGGTTATTATTGATTGATTTAGACAACCCTGTGATTAGGGCATTGGTTTTCCAAATTCTCATGTTCCTTGTTGTTGAAACAATTCACTATTGGACGAGTATCGATCTTAACATTCCTTTCTTATTCCACATTAGTGGAATTATTTATATCCCTTAGAAATATATTTTCTACATTCACCATGCTTCCAAATTTGAAGCATTTCCTGGTTCCATTTAGATAGATCCCAGGATGATTCTTCCCAAATTTTTGACATGTGGGATATTCGGTCTTCTTTACATCATGGGATTTATTTGTTGATCCACCCATATTAACTCCATTTTTTATTTTTTTCACCTGGTCCATGAGACCATTGAGAGTTTCTTATCTCCATTTCAACATTTATGAAACAACATACTATCTCTACATAACTATCAAAGTCTCGAATCACCAATGCTTTTCATAGACTCACCCTTAGTATGCTAAAGAAGTGATCCACCTTAATTTCAATGTTCATGAAAATGATGAAGGCATATCTTTAAAGCCTTGAAAATTTTTATTCATATTCCCCTATATACTCATCTTCATTACACTTAAGTCTGAGGAACTCTCTTTCCATCTAGAGATGGAGGGTTTAGAAAAAATATTTATTGAATTTTTTTCTTGAATTCCTCCCAATCCAGGGAATCAATTTACTCCTTAGATGCTATATTTTTGATCATTTTCCACCAGCGATCAGTTTCCCCATCAAAATGATAGACTACAGTTACAACTTTATCTTTTTTTAAGAACTATAGGATAGAGAATATCTTTTCAATGGAGTTAATCCACTGTTTCGTGAGGAGGGGATAATAAGATTCACTAAACATGGTAGTCGTTTTATTTATGAAGGATTCAATGGTAACTTGATATTTCCTTGGAGATGTATGGTGTTACAAACAATTCAAGTTATTATTCATAACTTGATCCAGTTGAAAAAGTACTGTCATAACGTTTTGAGTACCCGTTCCCATCAAATTTGGATCATCTTTAGGGAAATCATCACATTGCTTATCAAATTGATTGTTGGCATGTGTTATTATATTTATCTCTATTAACTAAGAAAAATAAAGTGAAATTATTGGGGGATTTAATACATAGATAATAAGCATAAAAAGAAAACTTTAAATATAAAAGGATACCCTATTAAAGGAAAAATATATCCTAACTTGTGATTCCCTAGGTTTTAATATAGGTTATCCAAGATCTGTTTCCTAACATATATTATTATGTTAATTTTCTTTATTCCCTTAATAATGGTTTTGAATGATCTTATGAATTTACCAATGAATATCCACTAGGAGTGTCAAACCAAGTGTGCAGTAAGGCGTGTTATCATGTACCATGTTACCATGAGTCAGGTCCAAAACACCTTGTTGGATTTGTAACTCCTAGGTATATCTATTCCAGAACCATGTCCACTTGTAGTATCTAGATAGAGATATATTTTCTTGATAAACCACTTACTCTATACTTTCCAAAATTTAGAGATGTTTTATTAAACATAGTATTATCCCTATGGTTTTTAATAAATTACTATATTACTAATATCTAAAAACAACTAAACTTTTCCTCTGGTACCAACTACAGTGAACCAAGACTTTACAAATTTAATTATGTGATTTTAAACATAATTAAACATCAAATTACAAGTCAAGGATCGTAAAGTCTAGTGTCTTGTATATTTGTTACAAAATTAAACATCATGTTTCAAAAATAAAAACATATTTTATTTAATATTCATAAAGAGATCCTAACTTAATTTTAGCCCTTACATCGACATAGGTAACCTGGTGATAATATGAATAAAGGGATGATATAAAATCCTAGTAAGGGAATAATCATAAGAATAATCTTAGAACATGGTTTAGAAGGCATAATATAATGATATTAAAAGGCATGTAACATGCTTAAATATAAGGAATAATAACAGGAGATCATATAATCATGGATTCATAGTAATTTGGAAACAACATAAAACATTACATTATCATTATTCAAGTCTCGTTTCACATAGGGGTTCACGAGTCAAGGATAACAACCAAGATCATTGCACAAGGATCACAAGTCAAGGCTAACCACCAGGACCATTGTACATAATGTGTCATGAGACTAAGCGTTAACCTATGAATTGAAGAAATATTTTGGTGCACCCATTATAAAATTTTCCTAAATATTTTTTCCACATAAATAATCATACATAAGCAATAAAACATAAACATAAGGGTTACCCATTGAAAGAATTGGGGTATCATAATCATGTCATAAAGTATAATAAATGGGTGTATCATAAAAGTGTCCATTAAAGAAAGGAATTAAAAAATAAATGGACATTAATAAATAAAAATAGGTATAAAACAAGATTAGTTATTTA
The DNA here is from genome assembly GCA_963277665.1 of Viscum album. NCBI lineage: Eukaryota > Viridiplantae > Streptophyta > Magnoliopsida > Santalales > Viscaceae > Viscum > Viscum album. The sequence continues at coordinate 153,355,999 of OY728138.1, forward strand.
AAATTTAAGTGATAACATGTAATAAGAGTATTTAAGAAACTTTAGAATTAAAACATTTTTGTGCGGTTTAAGGAAAATATTAAATAACATTTAAAGCAGAAAATGGAACAATAATTTATATAAAACCAGAAGTGAACCAATACAATTTTCATAATAAAATGAGTTATTTTAGAAAAATAATTTTGGCTTAAAATATATTATAGAGTGCACTTGAAATTGGGTAAGAATTCAGAAAGTTCTCTTAAATCGAGCTTCCTTATCAGGAAGAATTTAGTAGGGAACCTTAAAAAAACATGTATATACATGAAAAATAAGGATGAATGGATCTTAATATATGATTTTGGAATATATATAAAACTTTTATAATATGTAAATAAAGATAAAAGAGAATTTAATTTGGGTAAAAAGAGAAAATAAGTAACCTATATGAATAACAAAGGTTTGGGTAGAATCACTTACCTTCAGTTTGAAGGTGTTCTTCAATTGATCTTAATGTTCTAGATAATAAAATTTGAATAATTAATTAACAATTCACAAACCATTTATAATTTTTTATTAAAACTTTATTAAGTTCATTTATGGTATTTTTGATGGGTTAATAGATTCAATTTGATTGTTTGGGAGCATTGGTTTCCTTGGTTTTCATGACGAGTTTACTAGTATACAAGTATGAAAGGTCTATAATGTGGGGATAATTGTCCATAATTGAAATTATATGTTATTAATGATATTAAAGAGGTTAAATATTTCTTATATATCATTTGGTTTTATAGCATGAGGATGAATAATTAGATAAAAAGTTAATGATAATCATTTGGGTTTATTTTGGTTGTTTTTTATCAAAATGAACTCATTTTGTTTTATAAATTAATAAAATGAGAAAAAAATGATTCCAGAACATTAAATAAGATATAATACATATATTATAATCTGTTTAAAACATAAAAATGGTTTCATAACCAGCCTTAAAGATGGTATTGGAAATTGAAAACTTTGTCGTCCTTGAATGTGATAAATTAACACATATAACATCACAAACCATATTTTCATTTTTAGTATAAAAGGAGGTAAAAGAGAGATGATGATGAATTATTCAATTAGAATAAAATAATTATATTATTTTTAAGGTAATATATTTATCATACCATTTGGATGATGGGAGGTGAGGGGAGAAAACAATAAAGTAACTTGAAAAGAAATTAAAAGAAAAGGAAAATGGTTTTACCTCTTGATCCTTCTTCTTGAGAACCTCCTTAGGGGATTGGTTTTGGTATTTTATTAAGACCAAGATCTTATAAACTTAGGGAAGGGGATTGTGAGGATATTTTATAAGAAATTTTACAAGGATAAAGGCTTGATAGGTGTGGGGAGAAGAGGTGATGAGAGGTGGTATTTGTAGTGTAGGAGGGGGGTGTTTTCTCAGTATTTTACTCATTAGTTTATTATTTTTCTCAAGACAATAAATAGTATTGATTATTGATAATAAAAAAAGTAATTAGATCATGTGAGTTCAAACCATTTTTTCTTACCTAAGACATGACTCAATGAATAGTTTATTTAATTTATAATTTATATATACCGTAAATTACCATATTTTACTATTCACCAAAATTCCAGTATTTCATAAAATACCAAAAATTAACCCTAACCATTTTTTGATGTTTATAATTATAAAATGAACTCAATTTTATGAAAATATTGTCTAAATATGTGAATATTTAATTTTAATTAAAATTATAACCATTTTATGTGAATATTACCCTAACCATTAAAATTATAACCATTTTATGAACTCAATTTTATGTGAATATTACCCTAACCATTTTTTCAATTTTGTTGGTATTTCAATTAACCCTAACCATTTTTTATGTGAATATTGTCTAAATATGTGAAAATACAGATTTTAAAATTATAACTTCTTTTATGTCACTTTGAAAAATTTACTAAGGTATCCTTAAATTATATTATAATAAGAAGAAATAAAAATAGTAATTTATGAATAAATTTTCTGAAAATAAAATTTCTTTTGAATTATTAAATTATTCATAAAATTTAATTTAAATATTTATGACTTAAAAAATACCAACACTTAATTAAAAAATTTGAAAATATTTATTTACTTATACTGTGATATAATTATATCATATTTTCACTTATAATATGGATAAATTTTATTTATAATTTCATTGGTGAAGTTACTATTCAATTTTTTGGTTTATTATTCATAATGGTCATGTTACTATTCTAATGGGAAAGTTATTATTCCTTTTGTATATGTTCCTTAACTTGTAGAAATGCCTTTTATTTAATTAATTCTTCATTTATAAAGTTTTTTATTTTATTTTTAATGTTATTTTATATGAGTATAATCTATGAAATAAATATAAGAAGGGAATTTAAATTGATAAAACTTTGGGACATTACAACATATTCTAAATCCCATATATCATTTGATAATATTTTCTTTTATAAGAAGCCATAACTACTTAGATTTTCATTCTCCACCACCAAATCACTATGATTTCCACTTCTCTCTCAACTAATTTTTGTGCCACCAGTGCCTACCACTATCACCATCCTTTTCTAATGCCCCACCAACTACCACTACTCACAAGTCACATGAAGTTCAGTTGTTACCTGAACCCCACACCATTATATAACCGATGCTACACTCGATGCCACCTCCCTTCACCGTAGCTACGTCCACACCATCACCACCTCACCATTCCACTATCCATCACCCTAGGCCACCTTCATTATAATTCAATCCATTATAAATATAAACTATGATCATTTTTCACATAATGAAAAAATAAGAGGAAGGAATAGGGAAATGATAGTTCACCAATAATTGGATTAGTATAATCAAAATAATGTAAACATACACTAGATACTTATAATAGTCCTAATATGTGCTAAAATTCATGGTAGGAGAGGTGAAAATATGAGAGTTTCTTTTAGATAAAGTATTCACAGTTTTCATTAAAAAATTAATTGATGATAATTATGATGAGAATATCAAAAAATTAAACTATAATAAACAAGAACATGTTAAAAATAATAATGATATTATAAATATATCAATAATTGGAGAAATCAAATCAAAGATACAAATAATAAGATGATGATTGATAGAAAAATTCCCTACCTCAATGGTGTATCACTCGTTATTTAATGTTCATTCACCCACAATTCGTGAATCTGTCATTATCATTACCTCCATAAAAAATGACATGATTGTATAATCCATCTCTAAGATACTAGGTTTATAATAATAGATTAACCTAATAAATGGGATCAAAGAAGCAGTTTTTCCTTAATTAGGTTAATTGGGTAAAAATTTATGGTCCCCTAATAGCTCAGTTTATAGGTTGAAACTAAAATATGAAAAATAAATATCATAGGCTAAACCTCACATCTTTAGCACAACCACAATGTCATAATTTTTATCCAGGGATATATTTATGAAACAAAATTAAATATCCCTAATAAAATAATAGTATATAAAATTATATATATTAATAATTAATTATTTATTTGGTCTTTTGTTATACACTAGGAAATGCACTAACAACATAACCATTTTAGAAAATATTATTAAAAATATTTTAAATGACTTAACAAATCAGGTTGCTACAACATTCATCAATCCAATTTACTAAATCCAAAAAACATTATCCCTAAAAAAACTCATTTATCCTTTAATTTTCATTATATCTAAATAAAAAATAGAGAAAATTAAGAGTTTCTTTAATCCATCCGAATAATAGACATAATATTCCACTTATCAATGATTAGATATTCAATTTGATGGCTCCCATGACAAAATACATCAATAGATGATTAATATCATCTGATTTATTTCCGAAATAAGAACATAGTCCATACCTAGGTCGAGGGGATGTTTTAATAGAAAATAAAAAGGGTTTAAGTGGTTTAAAATAGTTTGAATATATTTTTCCAAAAAAAGGATAGTTTAGTCAAAACATGAAATGTTTCCATTAATAAAATATAAAACCAAAATTTATTATGTCTTTTGAATTATCCCATATAATTTTTTACTTCCTACCAAATAATATATGTACATATTTATTCCCTAATATAATATGTTTTATTGATGATTTTTTATAAATTCTACCAAAAAGCATCACATAAAACCATTTAATATCCCTCTTCCTCATGATGAATTAATAAATCCAAAAAATTTAATCCAAATTTACCATAATGTGTTTTAACAAACCAATTTATAATTTATCAATATAAAGTTCTATTATCTTCATAAAAATTACCTTTAAACCATGAAAATGTTTCTTTTAAACCCTAAAATGGTACCATAAACAATGACAAAATTTTTAATTCTTATCATCAAACCACTTAATCAATATCTATTTTCTCTTGTATATGAACAATTGAAAAAATTCACCCACTATTAAAACTAAACATGATGTTTTTTCGTAAAATATGTTGCAGTTTGGACGTAAAAAAGAAATTTTCAAAAAATGTAATATATCATATTCCCTCTTTCTATCAAATACCCATTAAAAATGAAATAAACATAAAATATGATCCTCTATATTAAAAACCTTTTATTTTTTTTATGTTTCAAAAAATTCAAAACATACAATATGAAATTATGAATGAAATCACCAAAATCAAACCCCATTATATACCTCTCAAAAAAATTTCACTTATGAAGATACCAACTATAATTTTAATTTGTATTTCAAACAATGTGGGATATTGGAATTTTATATATAACTCTTACCCCCAAGTATTTTTTTCCATACCATAATGCTTCCATATAACACATACTAGTGGAATGATATATAAATGAAACACCTTCTATCACTAGTCTTAATTCTCAATAGATCACCCAAAATATTTCATATCCTCATCAATATTAATACTAACTTAATTAAATATACGAGAAGCATAACGAAGGTACTTTTGATGATATAACATGTGAAAAAATCAATCTTCTCCAAACATGGTATAATTTTAATTTGATACACTACCTCACCATCATATTCTAAGACTTTGAAATCCCCAAAAATTAAATATAATGTCTGAAAATATCCTCTAATGTAAAAAATATTCTTTACCATCAAACCATTTTTTTGTAGGTGAAAAGAAACACCAAGGAAAAATTGATCACTGAAATCATGTTGAAACCCCCCTATATATTCTATGTAAATTACGGACCATAGTAAAAAATGATTCTATTTATAACTCTATGAAGCTTTAACAATTGAACTATATAAACCCTTTATAATATATCCACCAAATGTGATTATATAATTGAATAAAGTGAGAATATTTCATAAATATGTCAACAAAACTCAAATAGTATTAAGACTCTTTAATTAACAAGGAAAACTAGAAAGAAATTTGTAGAAACATCTTCTATTTACACTATGGAGTATTAAAAGGTTGAAATATACTAGAATAAACCATACATTTAAACATCATCTACTGGCATAAAAAAATCTAGATATAAACTAAAATAATGATTTCTTCATCTTAAGACACAAAAACCACTCCTTAAAAATACGATTCATATTCCAAAACAATGGATACACTACTAAAGGTAAACTATAAAACTCATATAAAATAGTTTCATACATTCCATTATGGACATATAACTTCCCATAAAACATTACCTGATGCACATTATCTTTTAACAAATCATCATGAGTACCTAAATTAACCATTTGGTTCCACTATAATTCTACATCATGGTTAAATAGTTAAGAATCTTACACTTACTAAAATAGGGGATAATGTATTGTGATATAATACAAGAAACTACCACCCCCCAAACTCATCAAATCTAATAGAAATGTTATAAACTACTCCACTATATTTTATTAATCAATTTATTCCCAAGAAATATCACTGTAGATATTTTTTCTCAAAGCCTCAAATACTAAATTACCCTAATCTAGAGTATAAAAATTTTAAAAATAAAAATCCTAGAGGAATTAGACCCACTTACACTGAAAAAAATTAAAATATCTCTCCCATTATATGTATCACAAACACCCATGATCGATGAAGAGAAAACATAATTCACACAAAAGCGAATGTCTCCACATTTTCAGGGATAATACAATGACTGAAAGTAAAATTTAATATGTAGTGTAGTTATGTTTATGAGTTCATAATTTCCAAGGTCCATATGATATTACTGCTCAATATTTCATCAATACACCACCTAATAAACAATTAGACACCTCTAAGTAAACTTCAAGCATAAATTCTTCCTTTGGGATATGAAGAGAAGGATTGCATATAAAAAATTCTTTTAAATATTATAAATTGGACTGAAATTTATCTATCCATAAAAAATAATGTTTTTTATTGGTTATAATGGTAAAAATAAATGTAATCCAAGAAAATTTAGACACAAAACTTTCATAACAACTGACCAAACAATGAAAAATACACACATATTAAAAATTATCACATCTAAAATTTCAATTAGACATTGTAATGTATAGTTGATACAGAAAAATAAGTATTATAACCATTCTTAAATGATCAATATGTAATTTTTCTATCGTAAACAAGACTAATATTTTATTAGATAACACCTTAACCAAACTAGTGAGGATATAAAAGGATCACCCAATGCATATACCATATAAAAACATTGGAAAATTTTTAACTCTAAAGGTTATCTCTAAAAAATTAAAATTACCATATTGTTAGTAGAATGTCATTTTTATAATGTTATCTTTCTTCACCCATGTTTGATGATATCCCGACCATAGTTTTACCTTCAAATACTAGCTATCTACCTATAACAAGTTAGATAAATCATCAATTCTTGGAAAAAGGATATCAGTTCCTCTCCATCACTTAGTTAAAATATTGATAATAAATAGAAAACCTTAATCTAAAATTATCCATATATTAATTGGGTTTGGATCACCCCATTGAGATATGTTGAGATAAATAAAACCCTTTTATATTAAATCATATTTTTGAATGTAAATCTCCCGAATTTTTCATTAGAGTTATTCAATACGAGGTTATAAAAATAAAAGAAAAACATGTTTGAAACTCCATACTAAAGTAAATCTCATTATAATAAGGTCATTCGATAACCTATTCAGTAGAAACATCAGAAATTGTTTCTAAAACTTTCTAAATCTCCTATATTTATTCCTCTATTATAATAAAAATCAATGTTATACAAATAAAATATGATTTGATCCACAGATCAATGATATATATATATATATTATATTCCTACTCACCATGAAAGTTAACCTAATTAAATTTCATATACATAAAAATAGATCGATGTTGATAATAATATATAAATATATACAAAACATATAACCAATCCATTCCAAATTTTACATCATATGGTTATATTTGTGGAAGGATTTATGAAAACTATTTAACATGTCAAAGTATATGTTTATTTTTCTTGACTATAATTCAATGAAGTATAGAAAAAAAACCAATGTAATCACTCAATGAGTGATTAATGTGGAGGTAAAATTGATTTTTTTACAGTTTAATAAAAGTAAAAATAAATATGTGGGGTTTGTATTTTGTTTTTTTTCTAATTTTAAACTAATTGAGAAAAATATGATCAATAATGGAATAAAAAAATAAATTTTTGATTGAGTATAATAAAACTGAGATAATACCTTAATACTCACCATTAATTGTTTCAAATAAACGGTTTAAATCATTTAAATCATTGTTTTTTACCAATTTGACATAGGATGATATACAAGTTTTACTATAGTACCTCCATTTTTTTGATTGTAAACACAAAGTAATTAACTGGTGACCACAGATGATGTCAGTTACACCCAACATCATAACTAAAAATAACTATGAAAAAATTCACTGGAGTCTCTATACAGACTAGGTTAATAATTTATTTTCATTGTGATACCATGATATAAATGTATATTCCCCTGGATATGCTCTTGTGATTTCAATCCAATGATATGAACCACCAGAACACCATGATTGAAAAAGGGAGATGATGGGTGAGAAAGTCTGAAAATCACATGAATGGGTACCCCCAAACAAGATCATTTGAGTGAAAGTTTGACATATCGATACAAAAATCATATAAAAAGAAGATTAATATATATATAAAGGAAACGTAAATTTAAAATTAAAATTATCATACAATTATTGAAAATCGAACCTTAAGATTCTCATAAAGTTCCTCCTTATGTGATCACATGGATCATATAACTCTATAAGAGAGGAGAAAACCATATGATGGGTGGATGAATGTTTGAATAAAATAAAAAATGTAAAAACCTTTCCCCATTGGTTAAAAATCTTAACATCCAACCAAAGAACTCATTTATATAAATTTGAAATTACACAATGTATATAGATGTTCATGGTGTGTACTCCTTTTTTTTATGTTTTCCATGCTGTTGGCACAAAAATCAGTTTCTGTGTTGATTTTTGTAGTCAATTATAGATATAAGTTGTGTAACACAATCATACATGGAATTTAGTGTTATGATTAACCACTGACCACTACTATAGTAGGAATAAATGAAATTATCTTCAACCTATTGGGCATGTTCTATTTTTAGGAACATGGGTGTGTATGCCAGGGATCTTCTCTATGTTCTCTCTAAAATTTTATGATGTGTAGTTTTAATGTGTATGGAACATATATAATTTTTCTCCAAATTTATCCCAAAGTTCTGATTTAACAATAAAAACATGAAATGTATCTAAAAACACGGAAATGAAATATTTGACCTTATAAGAAGATATATATCACATTTTATGGAATTTTACTCAATCAAAAACATTAATATATTATGAAAAAATTATGGGCATTAAGTCCCCCACACATAATCTTTTTCTTACCCTCAAGAAAAATATCAACATCAAATAAAAAATAATTCATACCCTTAAAAGGGAATCATTCAATAAAATAACCACATAAACATAAATTCATAACTGAAAATTTCAAAATCAACAAACTTTTCCAATTTAATGTATCTAAATATTACCTCATCTGTAATTTCAATTCAAGATATTCTTTATCTTGAAATCACATGATTCAAACATTTATTAATAACTATTCTACTTAGGATATACCTTACCATAAATTTATGGCATTCATCTCTCAAGTTTGAAATATATACAATGTTATGATCATCTCATAATCATGCAAGTTATACCATAAGATTGTTAAAATCATGAATCTCCATATGAGAGGAAAGAATTTCATTCCAACCATGATAAGTTTTAGGGATTTTCATTGAGGCTCAATGTTGGGGGGTCAATATTTAAAAATAAAGGAAATAAAGAGACAAATTTTCCCTCATAATATAACTTATGATCAATCATTAAAAAATAAAGAATATTCCTTAATAAAATTATTCAAACATGAATCAACCAAATCAATTTCTCTTTTTCAATGATATTGAATAAAGTCATATCAAATAATGTATAATAAAATATTTCTCATATAATTATATTTTTTCCTTTTTTACTTATTTTTTATATTTTTTTAAATTTAAATTTAATTTTTTTTCAAGAGGAGTGAAATAAATTTCAATGAAATATAAATAACTTGGTGAATTTCTCTCAAATAGTGACTCCCCCATTCCCATAAAAATAACACATTCACATGATACAAATATAAAGTAACCCAATACTTATCCACTCACAATGAGTATTTATCATGGAATGTATACATGAGTAAGGATAGGTAGGGAATATAACCGTGTAATATGGATAACCTATAAGAAATTATATGAATTATAAGGGATTAACAAAGGATACTGTTATGACTGGTCTCCAAAGTGTATAAAATAATTATTGTTGTAAAAAAGTACCATAATCATAGTAACACATTTCCCTTGTATGAAAAGTTTTGATAAGGGAAAAAACCAAGTTATATATGAAAAAATAAGTTCACTCAAGGGTGGAGGATATTGGGAAGAGTATAAAAAAGTTAGTTTAGAGTACCTCTTGGGATGGGGAATCAAAATATCAATCATTTAATTCATTAAAAGAATAAAAATAATGGATCTATTAAATAATTTTTTTTAATAATTAAAAATAAATAATTATAATTAAATCAACAAACATTTAAAAAAACTAAAAAAATTAGAAATATCATGGAACTTTCAAAATTACCACCTATATCTTAATTATTTATAATTATAACTAATTAAGCACAAACTTGAATTTATTAGGATTTCTGATTGGGACTATTCCTTTAACCCATATACCCATAGGAACACAATGGCTCAAATATGGGTTAGATTTCATGGTCTCAATTGGTATTTTTAGAGTCCTAAAATCTTAAATGACATTGTATATTGTATTGAATTTCCACCCAAGATTGACCAGAGAACACTAAATGATGAATTGGTCCTCTTTACAAGGGTCATGGTGGAAGTTAATATTGAATCAAAACTCCCTAATACAATAAGTTGCAATGCCAATGATTATAAAATCGATGTTAGGATCGAGTATAAGAGAAAACCACCTTTTTGTGAGTTATGTAAAATCATAGGGCATACTATAGGAAACTATAGGTTGGTTTGGAAACAAGTATTTCATCCATTGGATAAAGAATGGAAATAAGTGATAAATAAAAAAAGGAAAGGCCCTGATTTCTGATATCCTAGAAACTTCTATGAAAAATAATGAATTATGGGTGCAGAAATCAATTAAATCGGTGCATTTAGATAATATCACGGCTAAATCCTGGGATGAAACTGTAGAGGAGGAATATAATACCAATAAATATCTTCATATACTTGAAGAATTAGAGGAGCTTGTAATAGATTCTATACAATATCAATAGAAAACAGTCCATGTAGACACTGAGACATGTAAGTCCTATATCCATACATTTTTTCTTGATACTTCTAACTTTTTTGAATCGGATAAGGGAGGATCTAATTTCAAAGATGATACAATCATTATATCCCCTGAAATAACTGAAGGTAAGATAGTTGACAAGGCTACTGGGTAGCCTACTTGTAATTCTTCCAGTACAAGTTGTGACTCTCAACAGGTTAATAGTGAATACACTGATGGTAAAAATGTTGACACTTCCAGTTTGGTTAGTGGACCTCAACATATTGATTTCATGGCCCCTGTTCCTATGGGTTATGCAGTTGAACATAGAAATAAAATTTCTTCTAACCAGATTAAACTCAAACCCCCTTCGGGATTAGACAAAGTTGTACAACCAGAAAATCCTATAGGAAAAAACTCTAGTACCTCAAACACATTATCTGGTGACTCACACACTACAGTAGGTTCCTGCATTATTGATGCCATTGGTTTATATTCTAATTATGATAATTTAAGTGCTATTTATACTAAGGATACTAGTATTGTATTGTTTAGTAGTCCTGTGATCACACTTGATAAATATGCCATGAAATATCCTTACAAAGAATCATTGATTGTAGGTACTACTACCATCCCTTAGGATTCCATTAATGGTAAGAAGAAGAAAAACTCAATCCCTAACATGTCCAAAAATTTCAGAAGATCATCTAGACAAAAGGGCTCAGATGGTAAGAAAGAATGGAGTTCTAACACCAAACATAGGTATAAATGAAGATCTTATTCTAGAATTGTCTGGGTATTTCTAATGTTGACACCTTTATAGTGTTAAAAAGAATGGTTAACATTCAATGATCTTTAATTTTTTCCATTGCTAAACCAAAGATAAACTTCTCTAATAATTTATTGAATTTATGTCGATATGGATACTCTTTCATAGGTGCAAGTCAAAATAGTTCCACTCTTGAAACTCTTTGGATTTTTTCACAACCAAATTTGCACAATGTTAATATATTCCACGTCTCTGAGCCAATTTTCATATGTGATTTTATGCTCGATAGAACAGATATATTTTTTCCTTTATTTATACAATGAGCATATATCAGTATTGGAGGCCTCTTTGGACTGACCTCTCATATCTCAGTTCTAATATTCATAACCCCTAGTTTGTTATTCGGGACTTTAAAAAAATTCTTGCTTCATGTGATAAGCTGGGTCCTCTCCACTCTTCTATATCTATGAGTGAGTTTAAGGCTACTATTTAGAACAAAAATATTACTAAAATTACTCTTTCTAGTGTCAAATACACATGGTATAAAAGACACTATAATAGAGTAGTATCTAGAAAACTAGATAAGGCGTTCACAAATGACCATGATTTAGATAAATGGGACACCATTTCTAGAACTACTCTCCCAAAAATTCATTCTGATCATCATCCTATTATTGTCAAAATTTCTTACAAAATAGTGAAACCTCCTCTACCCTTCATATTCAACAAATTTTGGTTTTCAAACCTAGAATTTTGTAATCTCATTAAAAACTTTTGGTCCTCTATGAATCATTCCAATGATTCCTTTTATTGTACTCTTAAATTAAAACATCTTAAACAAAATCTTAAATGTTGGTGTATCTCAAAATCTAAACAAATTGGAAGTGATATCTTTCTTCTTGAGAATGAACTTCATCAACTGCAAAACAACAACATTAACTTTGATTTTACTGCTGATCAGAACTAGAAAATTATCATTTCTGTGAAACTCAATTCACTTCTCAACTTTAAAGATAACACGTGTAAACAAGATTTCAAAATCAAATTGTTATCTAATGGTGGAAGAAACACAAAATTCTACAATTCTCTACGAAGAATCAGGAAATATTGTAGACCTTTAACCACTCTTAAATATGGGGACCAACTTATAGATAATGAAGATGATTTGGCTAATCATGTAGTCTCCTATTTGGAATCTATCATTAATGGATCTGACATCAACAATGATCTCTTTCACCATATCATTCTAATAGTTTTCATTGAGGAAGATAACACTTTTCTCTTAAACAATCCTCTTGATAATGAAATCAAAGTCACTATTGTTAACCTGAATCCTAGTAGTGCCTCGAGTCCTGATGGTTTTAATAATGGATTATACTCAAAATATTGGGATATCATTCAAGATGATGTTTGAAAACTTGTCAAATATTTCTCTTTTAATGGAATTCTTCCCCATGTGTTGAATTAAAATTCCATAATTTGATACCCAAGGTAGATAATGCCTCTAAGATTCATCTTTTCAAAACCATAGCTCTTATCAACAATCTTTACAAAATTATCACCAAACTGATTGAAAAAAGTCTTACCACAATTACTGAAAAAATCATCTCTTAGAATAAATTTTGTTGTTTCAAAGGAAGATTCATCAAGGACTGATTTTGTTTTTGCATATTAATGCACTAACACGTTAAAAAATACAAATAGAGGTGGTAATATTTCCATAAAACTAGACATTAGGAAATATTTTGATACTATGGATTGGAATATTATCTTCAAAGTTATTCAAGGATTTGGCTTCAATAGTACCTTTATAACTAGAATTAAAACCCTGTTCAACTCAGCCTCCATTTCTATATTAGACAATGGTTATCCCAGAGGATAATTCAAATGAACTAAAGGTGTCAGATAAGGTAATACCCTCTTTTCCATCTTTTTTTCTATTACATAGGACTTTTTAAGTCGATTTCTCAGTCGGTTGGTGGTTTAGAATAAGATTAAACCTATATATGATTCTAGGAATGTGAACACTCCCACATATATTTTATATGTGTATAACATAATTCTGTTATTACAAGGTGATAAAAGAAACATCTGAACTCTCAAAAGTGATATCCCTCACTACAAGTAGGTCTCGGGTCAGGTTATTACCTGGAACAAATCCTCTATCTTCTTTGTAAGAAATGTTTTGACTAATAGAAAAAATGGTATTATCAATGAATTAGGTATTAAAGAAGTCCCATTTCCTTTCATGTACCATGGTGTTCCCATATTTTGGGGTAGGCCAAACTCAAGATATTTCTTTAACATTGTTGATCAAATCCTTAATCAGCTCCCCCCTTAGAAAGGAAAAAAATCTATATATAGCAGGGAGAATATTCCTTGTGAAGTTTTTTATTTTTTCCAAAATGGTCTATTATATGATGGTTTATAAATGGATTGCTGGTCTCATAAAAAAATGATTTTCTATATCAAAAACATTGTTTGGACTATCAACACTTTGGATAGGAAATTAGTGACTATACCTTGGTCTACTTATTGCAAAAATTTGGATAAGGGTGGTCTTGGAATTAGAAACTTAACTCTATTTAATGAGGCCCTTCAATAAAAACTTACTTGTAACTGGATTCACAATGTACATCCTTTGATTTATTTCATCAAAAATAGGTTTCTTTATAAGTTGAAGAAATGCTACATGAATTTGCTGAACTCTTCTATCTGTCCTTCCATTAAAAAGGTGTATGCTAATATTATGACAAAAACTAGATGTATTTTTTCAAGGAACTCCACCATGAACTTCTAGTTAGAAAACTGGACTAGTGCTTCTCTAATTGCAATGATCCATATTGAACAAACTCTTGAAAGTATCAACAATACTATTAGAGATGTTATTAATTCTTATCTAAATGGTCTCTCTAAGAATGTTGTGCATGTAATTATCAACTATCATTTTTCTAACATGGATGATTTTCTAATCTAAGATCCTGCTCAAAATGGTATGCTAGATTCATAATTTTTTTATAACCACAATTTTTATAACTCTGGAAATGACTTTAGCTGGATCAAAATCATTGACAATCCATGGATAAAGCCTTCAAAACTCACTCTAATTTGGAATATTTCGTACAATAGGGTACCCATAGATACTTTTATACAATCTTTTAGGATCCAAATTTGCTCAAAAATGTCATCTATTTAATCAACATAGATAGGAGGCCAACCATTTATTTATTTCTTACACCACTTCCAATACCCTTTGGAACTATATTTTTGACATATTTGATTGCAGATAGATGATTCTTGACTCTTTCAACAATCAACTAAAGTGATGTGTGGATATGCAGAACTCCCAGCAAATCAAGAATTTATTTCTTTTTGTAGTAGTTGAGATTTGTCATGTGATCTGGTATGATAGAAATGAATTTTTTCACAATAATTTCTTACTCAACATTAATGCAGGTCAGATGTGGATCCTCATTGTTATTCATGATGTTGCATTGATTTAGAAGGGGTAATGAAAAAACACAGCGAAAAACATTATGATTCTGTGGCGTCTACAAGTTGATGGAATGTTTTGCCAACTATGACGCAGGTTTGAAGTTTTCTAGGTACCGTCTCTCCCTAGTTGGATTAAATTAATGTGTACGGTGCATCTAAATAAAATTTGGGGCCCACAAGATGTGGCGCCTTCTTCAGGAATCATCTCGGTCAGATCCTCAAGTGCATCTTTTGAAGCTGTGGTATTTCCCCCTCTAGAAGATGAAATGATGAGTGTGATTCATACTTTTTCCTTCGCCAAGCACCATGGTTGGAGCAACATATGGATTTAAAGTGATTTGTCTACCATAGTGTAAGTTATTTGAAATAGTGTGATTCATCTGGCCTGGTCAATTACAACTCGTTGAATGGATTGTATCTGTTCACTCCAATACATAAATCATATTACCACTCATGCCTATCGTGAAGTGAATATGGTTGAGGATGGACTTCCAATAATGTTGTATGTCAAGACATTACTTGGTTGGAGGATCTCACTGATGATTTACTCCCCCTTCACGTGAAAGATTTTAATATGATCCCTTCTTTTAGACTCATATAATATCTTCTTTTGATTTAATAAATAGTGCTTTGGTCATTTGGCCAAAGAATCACTTTCTTCAAAAAAAATAAATTTCCTTGGATGGTAGGAATTTTATTAGATGAAACTATTTTTGGTGGGTTCATAGTGTGATACTCGGTCTAAGAAAAGGTGTAATGATTATGGACAATGGATTGACCCAAATACTTGAATCTAGAATACATGGTTGTATCTATAGGAGTTGGGGGAGTTTACTAGGCAGCTTAAAATTGTGTATTGGGTGTTGGAATTGTTTTTTTGGAATGTAAAGGAAAAGATGTTTGAAAAGTATATTGATACTGTCCTGAATATTCCCTGAAAATCCCACCATATACACTATATGTCCTTCCATTCTATCCATGAAACAATATATTTCATCTAAATGAGAGATAACCAAAATGTTGATTAAGGGTATGGGTGGTGGTGGGGATGTAGATGGGTTAAAATTATAAGGATCAGTTTTGGATGGTGGATGGGTGGAAGAGGATGGGGCAGATGAGGGTGTTGGCGGTAGTGGTGGTGATATATCAGTAGGTGGTGCTACCATATCATTCGTACTTATAGGGTCCTCAAGGTCCTCAACCAATTCAATAATCTTGGGGTTCTCATTCTTGATAACATAAGTGCTCCATCAATTTTGGACAACTTTTATTCGAATAAGTGTGTGATAATCCATCCACTAAGGGGAACCTAAGAGATTGTTTAGAGTATAGGTTTCAAAAACTCTTAAGTGGTGTGTAAGATAGGTGTAATAAAAATCATTGTTTAGGTTATATTAATGGCCAATGAACATGGTATAGAAATAAATGAGGGAAAATATGGGGGTCCCCAGTTATTTATAATAAAAAATGAATATAAAGATATCTATATACCATATAGACATGACTCCCCCATCTCCTTGGAATGGTAACAAGATCATGTTGAAATAAAATTGGATGAGGTGAAAGGTGGGGGAAATAATCAAGGTTCTCTTCTATGAGGTAAAAGAATACAAAAAATTAGGTTCTTTAAGATCCACCACACAATAATCAAGTCCCATCGATCAGGGTGAGTCTAGGTGTAAATATGGGGTATAATGGTGGGATAAGGGTAGAAAATGAAACCTCAATCAAGCATTACTATATTCCATCAAAATTCCAACCTCCAAGTTATAAATAGATCAATCTCATCGTGTCATTTATCTTCTCCTGATATGATGGTCTATCAAACTCAAACACATCCTTGAACTCTAAAATAAATCTCAGAAATTAGGAGTGTTCAATTGAAATATTTTAGAAAATATATATTTTCCAAAATCTCATCTATATTTTCCCTGATAAATAACCACTAAAAATAATCATTTCATAAAAACATATTTTAATTTGGATAATGTGGTGATAAAATTGACAATGTCGGTCACTATCAAGGATTTGAGTATCCAAGATAAGTCATAAGCAAGGCTAATGGTCCTGAGTTTCTAGTGGTGGTCAAGTTCATGCCCCAACTATAGAAGTGCGTGAATCTAATGATATGGAATATAGTGTAGAAGGTTTCCATGATGTTATTATTGATTTCAATGTTAGGGTTTATGATTTCATCCTAAGAGGAATCACATCTAGTGATCATGGATATGAAATTGGAAAGTTTGCAGCTGGAAACTCCTGTTATTCCTATATGTGTAATCTAAATGGTATGGATTGATCATTGGTATGTGAAGTGGTGGGGTGATTCCCAATTAATTTATAATATTTATTATCTTCCATAATAAAAATAAAAATTAAAATAAAATTAAAAGGAAAACATGAAAATTAAAAAAAGGAAAATATATAGAAATAAATATTTTTAACCTACATAGTGTGTAGTTCCAAATAATTTAGTGTAGAAGTATGATTTACATTTAACCCATTTATTTTAGTTACATACCTTAACCTCCTTGTGTAAGTGAAGTATTATAGTACATGATGCGTGTGAAGTGTTTACATTCCATTTATGGAAAATTGGGGATTTTCTTGTGTGTGAAGGCTACATGAAAGTGGATAACTTAGGCTGTAGTGAAGGTATATGACATTTAAAAAACATATATTTTGTGTGGTTGTAGTAGGTTGACCAAGTTATGCACCAAGTGTTCATGACGTGTGTTTAGAATGGCTTGGAAATAGGGTACACAATGTTTACTGAACACACATTCCATGTGTGATTCAAATTCTATGTGTTGAACTATCTTTCCATGAATAATAATACGCACCACATATTCTTAATTCATGCCTTTTTACTATAGGTTTTTAACCAAAATCCATCATAAATCCCTAAAATCCTAAAGTAGGGATTTTTTTTTAAATGATGGTTGCAGAGACACTTAATTGAATTAATAAACTAAATGTGAGTAATTTAAAGTGAAATAACTCCGTAGAGAGATATATTCAAGAGTTTTACACCAATGCTACCATGATATAAAAAGAGATAGGGAAGGTGAAACATGACTAGTTATTGATGCGGGGGATTTGGATTAAAGGGAGACTACATGACGTGTATGAAAAATATCATACATCCAGTTATATTTTATTTAAGTTGAATGTTTTTAAATATTTTTTAGTGTATTTATTTTTAAAATAAATATATACATATAAATGGAGTGTAAAAATAAATACATGAAATGTAAAATTTAAATTTAATGTTGAGGAACAGGATTTTCCCTAGTGATTGGGTTTGGTTTCGAACCAGTGACAGATTGATCCCATGGGTTAACCATAACCACCTGATTGAATATTTTATCACTAATATTTTATTATGTTTTTATCATTTTATTATTTTTTATTTTTTAAAATTTTTACATGGTATAATACACAATAATTTTGGTTTTGTTTTTGAAAAAAATTATGGAATTGAATCAGTTGAGAGGACTCAAACCCAGGTCTTTTGAACTCTAGGTAAAGACCCCTCTAGCTGATGCAATCCCATAGGAGGTTTTAAAGATATTTTTATGTTTTTTTAATATTTATAAAAAATATAAAAAACCATTTAATAACAATAATAAAATCATACACACATGATACATTGTGTGAATTCATATAAATAAAATGAAGTGGAATTAATGTGACTCCCATGGTTGTGGAAAGGCTCAAACCTATGACTATTTTTATTCCATGGACCACTCATAATTAGCAGATCCAATTTCATTCCCATGCAATGATAAATTTTTTTTGGTATTTATATATGTTAGAAATATGTTTTAATAGAATTCATGAGTATACATGGTGTGAAACAAAAAAAGTGAAACAAATTATTCCTGCATTAAAATTGATTAAGAATTCAAGTTGAGAATGAACACTTCTCTAAAAGTTTTGAAACCATCAACACCATATTTATCCCTGGGATTTATTCATTTATTACACACACACAATTATATATATATATATATATATTAATATATATATATATAATTAATTTTTTATTATTTTAATGTAAATAGTTATATAAATAAATATTGGTGATACAACCACTTTATTATTAAATGAAATATAAATATGTATATATTATTAGAAGATGTCGTGTTATATTAGAATACAATGTGTAATTATTTATTTACAAAATTAACTAAAAGTTAATATGTATAGTGGTATTATTTTAAGGGGGGTTATGTTTTCTTCTTTCATTAATCCATTATAATTGGAACAATTAATTGATAATGGTTCAGGTTAAAACCAATAATGTAAATGAGTTCCGATATCAATGCTTTATTATACTCCCATACAAGGTGAAGTAGTATAGGGTATTTATTTAACTGGGGTGAAGCAGTAGAGATGAGAAGAAACACATTCTAATAATCTAGGGATGTATTTTTGGATTAAATAGAGAATACAATAATATGAAAGGTCTATAAATTTATCTGTTTTAACTATGGAATCATCCTCAATTGAGGATTCAACTTTCACAAGTCTATAAGATTCATCGACTGCCAATCGATCTTCTTATTTTAAAAAATTATTGATTAATAGAAATGTTTAAAATTTATTTAGTTTATTACAATGTTTATAAATTTTCTCATTTTTAACATTTTTATCAATGAAATAAACACGATAAAGGGGAAATTAGAAGAAGGAGAGAGAGAGAGATTTTGTGTGTGTGGGGGGGGGGGGGTGATTCGTAATTTGGATTAGGTGTCCATCCTTCTGTGTCCAACATCTATAAAAAAATGAGATAGTTAAAAGTTATTAAAAATATCATTTCAAAAATTAAAATAATAAAATGAAAAATTTAGTATTTACAAAACATAAAAAAACTAAACAATTTTTTTTTAAATTTATCCCTTGACACTTTTTGACAATGATTCTAAAATTTGATGCATGCTACCAAACATGTCAAATTAGATGATTATTTTTCTAGACTAGAATGAACTAAAATATAGTATAAAACAAAGTATGTATCTCAAGTGGTTATTGTTGTAGAGATAAAATTTAATATTTTTATAGTTTAATAAAAAATAAAATAAAAATTGGGGTTCTATTTTTTATTTATTTATTTTAACCTATTTTTAAAAAAGATGAAAAATGGAATTATAAATTAAAAGATTGATTGAGCTTGATCAACCTAACTGAATACCTTAATAATTATCCTTTATTATTTCAAAGACATGGTTTTGATCATTTAAATCCTTGGTTTATACCACCTATACCTAAAATGGTATATGAGTTCTACTAAGATACCTCTTAGGGTTCAATTGGAAATGTAAAGTAATTCACTGGTGATTGATGATGATGTGATTTAGACCCAATGTCAAAACCAAAACTCACTAAGGAAACACGTGAGAGACTCATCATAAAAACTAGGTTAATATTTTTTTTCACTGTTATATCATGGTGTAAATGTATATGTCTATATATACTTTCTAGTGAGTTCAATCTGCTGATATAAACCACAGAAACACTATGATTGAAAAGGGGGAAAGAAGGGTGAAAAAGTGTGAAATATAACATCACGAGGTAATAAAAAATGTAATCATTTGTGTGTGAGTGTGACATACCCATATATAACTCAAATAAACAAAATAAAATAGGGTATAGAGGAAATCAATATACCCTTGTAATTAAAGTTACAGTACAAATAGTACAAAAAAAACTTAGTATTTACATCATGTTTCTTCCTGAGTTATCACATAGAGTTCCAAACTGCATAAGAGGGGAGGAAACCATATGATGGGAGGATTAATGCATGAAAATAATCTAAAATTGTAGAACCTTACCCTTGGTTGAACCTCTTAATATCTTCTTGAATCATCTTTTATATAAATTTATAATTAAAAAGTTAGTATAAAATTACATGTCATGTATTCCCTTTTTTGATGTTTTCCACTAGGATGGCATAAAATTCAATCACCATATTGATTTTTTATGATTAAATATAAGTATGTGGAATGTATCACCATCATACATGGAGTGAAATGTCATAATTTATGACCAATTACTTATAGAATAGGAATACACTATATTTTTTAGTATATATGGAATGTTTTATTTTCATGAAAACTTGGGTGTGTACTCTAAGGAACTGCTCTGTGTTCTCTCCCATAGTACGCGAAGTGTAGTTTTGATTTACCTAGTGTGTATATTTTCATTTTTTTCCGAATTAATAAAAAAGTGTACATTTTTCCACAAAAATTTGAAATGTATCAAAAAGCACTAAAATGAAATATTTGACCAAACAAGAACATATATCCAACACTATCTATATTTTTACTTAATAAAACAGACCAAAATACTATACAAAAAAATTAGGTGAATCAATGATCAATTACTAAATCGAACAATATATTACAATCACCATCTCCTTAACTAATCCTTAAAAAAACTATCTTAGGAGACTATTTTTATTCCTCTAACTAAACTGAATGATGACATTGAACAACTAATGTATATATAACCATGAAGAACAATTCTTAAGACTAATTATATAGAAATAATTTAACATTACCATTTAATCAACCCTGTACATAAATAAATATAAATCAACATGTTTAATAATCATGGAATTGTAATTTATAATGAATTTACACTTTATTATAATACTTAATAAACAACAAATCATCCAATAGGTGTTGTCATTAGGCAATCAAGGTCCTAATAAAGGAACTCATCACCCGCCACACCCTTAATTAGGATCCCTAGTTTATATTCCATCCAAATTTAATATATATCATTTTCTTACCTACCCAATGTAATCATCCCATGTGATTATTCAAAAATCCAATATAAACTTCACTATGATACCATTACGTAATGAACTAACCCTACTAAATGTAATGACCAACTCCTTCTAAAGGTACCTCACTTGGGATAATAATGAAGTAAGAGAGATGATGATTCCTAAATCCCACCTCCAATAGGCCACATGTTAGAGACTAGTAATGAGGGTATAAAAATCACCCACATGATAGGCATTACCCCGTAATATAGTTTAAAGAGTAGGAGATAATATGAGAAAACCACCAAACAACTCTAAATGCATAACTATAAGAAGTAATCCCAATACTTGTAATGCTATACATAAACTAATACAAGTGAAATAAAAATGGATATACTAAAATAAACCCTGGGAAACAACCATGAACTCCAAAAAATCCTAAAAGAAGCCAATCAACACCTCCAAGTTAGTAATATCTATCCCGATCACCAACGTATCCCTGTTGACCTGAAAAATAGTATATATATATAAATATATATGGTGAGAAAAATATGTATAACTACTAGGATCCTCTATAAAACCTCTCATAAAAAGGTGAAAGAATCATACTAAATCCCATTGAATAAAAAAATTAGAATAAATCATCACCTAAACATATACTACTAGTTTCCCATCCTCATTATGGTAAAATCACCAAGTAATGCATACAAGAAAACCATACTATATTAAAATAATATATATAAAGAGGGTACCCCACTCTACTTCTCCACTTCTTATTAACTCTCACAACCCAATGCCACACAACCTTAGATCATCCCTCTTATAAGAATGTTAACCCTGAAGTGACTTGGGCCTTGACCTTACCTACCTTAGTCCCGCATACGGACTAAATTATAATGTTTAAATACTTCCAAAATTCCACATCATCATCATCATTATCCCATACATAGCCATGTGTATGCTAGTAGCCACTACAACATGTTTTTTTTGCATTATTTGACAAGCCATCATATACTATACATATACACCCATGGAAATTAGAAACCACCATGTCTATATACTAGTATGTGCTATACCTCAAAATATTATAGCACATACATAAATTTATAGTAGACTATTAGCCATCACAAACATGATTGGAACCCACCCCATACCATAAGACATTATAGACAGAGATATGCCTTCTAATAAACATCTAGAGGGAGAGAAGGGGAGAGTTAGAATTCATCCATCTATTTACTCTCCTTCCAAAATTTTGGATAAACCACCCAAAAAACATTTATCCAACACCCTAATATTTTTAGAAATATTATTTTTTGAATTAATTTAACTTTTCAATATTTTTCATTTCACATGACACTAGAAATAGTTATATATATATATATATATATTAAAACACTAAGTCAAACTTTACATTCACAAGAAATACCAACTTGGATTGTGCTATATGAAATACCAACTTGGATTGCACTACAAGAAACACCGACTTGGTGTACGATGCACACAACAATGAGTTTCTATGAAACAACTCCTTTTGTTGTTTTAATTATCTAAATAAGATAATTATAACCTATGTATTAAAATTAGTAATAAATACCTTTCAAATATTTTTGTTTTATATAAATAAAACATATTGATAATGAAAGATAATATTTTTGGTAAAGTCCTTTTATGTTAAAAATATTGTTTTCTTGACAGAATAACTTTTAATTAATAAATGTAATTTTAGAAAAATTTATAAATTGAATTGGATAAAGTAAAATTCATTTTTTAATTTATAATGTCAAATTATCCTAGGGTAAAATTTTGGATTTTTTCTAAGATACTTCATTTTTTGATGAATAGTGAAAAAATACTACTTTTTAGTTAAAAGATACATTTTTGTCTAATTTATTATTCATGATAAATGATATTATAAATTATTTTTAAGGTAAAATTAGATAATATTACATATAATAATACAATTAAATTCATTATAATCAATTCCACCTTAATACTGATTATAAAATCTTAACAAACTTTTGAAGTTTTTTCTACTTTAAAACCCTGTTATTTGGTCCCATCTGCAGGATCAACACTAATATTAATTTTTCATCTAATGTGATTATAATTTCAAAAATATGACATACGAAATTTTATTCAGTCTAATGTTTAGATTGTAATAAGACCATGTTAATTTTTGACCAAAAATGATAAGTAAAACTGATTAGAATTAATCACAGTGGTTAAGAACAAATTAAGCTTAATTAGGGAATACACCATAAAACTAAGGGCCCAAATTACCGAGAAACATGTACAAAAACCATTTTATGTCCATATTTAGGCCATAAAAATTAAATTTTTCAGTTCCGTTGGTTTTTTAAAGAATTTTTTAGGTAAGAACATGTGCACACCAAATTTGTTTTTAAAAATTTTACGTGAGTCCTTTCCTCCCCTATTAAAGGACACCAAATCTACCTATTCCTCACACCTCACAAGCCTCTTAAGACTAGAAAATAACTTCCAATTTTTCCTTCCAAAAATCCTCATTAATCTTCCAAAATTTCCTTTGGATAGAAACCATCTCAAGGAAGCCTTTTGGCACAAACCAAAAAGAGTTACCCGATTAAGAGGTAACGTCTTCTCTCAAGCTCCTTTCCTTTATTCTATATCTGCAACCCTCCAATATATTTATTCCATTATTGTGTGGAAACACCATTATCCTCATTATACTAGTATTTTTTATGAAAATTTTCTGACCTACACTTACACACACCTCCATCTATTGGATGTTGAACATACTATTTCTGTGTACGGCGAACTGCTGCCTCATGAAATGATGATTGTTCATTTCTCCTTTACCACCAATCATGGTGGAAATTATGATGAACAATATATTTATATATGTAATATATTTTATTTATTATGTATTTAAGCTTCTTTATTCCTTTTCCAACACATATCTTTTTACCTTCCATTTGGTGTTAATACGATAATCTCGTTTGAGTAAGTGTGGACTACCGACCCCTTAAAATGATGTGATTCATTCGCACACCACATATAATGAATTAAATATGGGTTTAACAAACTTATATGATATATATGATATATTAATTCTACTATAATAATTTTATATATAAATATATATAAATACAAATGTTTTTTACATACTTTCTTTCAATACGACAATAAAAACAGAAAACAATGTTCATTCATACGTATGACTTACCATCTCCAGGAACGGTGTATTCCATTATGTACGTCATTATGAAATAGATTATTATAATTTAAATATAATTTATATAACTGATATTTATATCATTTTCTAAATTCTGGAATCAATATATAATTTTATGGATCAATGATATAAGAAATTAAGATACATGCGAAGAACAAAGAGAATATTACATAAAGTGAAACCTTAACATAGGATCATTAACAGACGGGTAATATATGGTTATAATAAAAACATATATTGTAATAGATATGAGAATATTATTAATTAAAATATTTATAATAATATTATATTTATTATATATGAATCCTATATGAGTATAGAGAGAATCAAGACACAAGGTAAGGGGATTTCATCTCACTTTTAATTTTTATGAGATACAATCTATGTTCGTCACTTTTTCCTTTTGTGAGGTGTATGTAATGCCTGTGATTTTATTATATGTATCTTTTAATTAAATTTATGATTATTCACATTCCCATTTAATGATACTTATTTTATGGGGTTTAAGTTTCAAAATTTACCAAATTGGTAAAAATGTTTTTGCCTCAATTTGCCTTCTTTGAGACTCATGTTTTGTTAAGATCCTAAACTCTTTTTTGGGGTGCATATAATTCCATTTTACATGAAATATAATTAATATAAATATTTTCATGATTTTATATGCTTAATTTAATTTCCTTTCCCTACACAGAGATCATGATCCAAATATACCAAGTAATAAGAGTTTATTGAGATATTCTCATTGCTTTTCGAGATTGTTTATGTTAATTCTTCCCTTAATGAAATATTATGATCCATCTATCAAGAATATTCATGAGTTTACTTATAATATATTATTTCATGATAAAATTATTTATTTAATCCATTTTCTACTCTTTGGTGCATAAGATAGTTAAGAATGTGTTTTTTGGAAAGCCTGACTTTACCCTCTCTTCGGTCAGAAATCTATGTTTTCTAAAATGAGTTTCCAAGAATATTATACCACTACCCTATAAAATATAAAATAAATTTTTACCCTTTATTTATTTTACCAATATATTTAAGGGATTTTTTTTTTCACTTTCCCAACAAAGTACTTTTATATCCCTTTTACCAGTTCTTTTGACCTTGTTCGACATATACAGATTTACCCGCTGTCATTTCTTTGAAGCTCCCTATCCATTGTTAAAAAGGATAATCATTACGAAATTATTTTTAAAATTAATTTTCAAGGATTTTTTTAAAAAAATGGTTTTAAACTTATTTTATATGTTTTCATGGAAAAACTTTTTCAAAATGTTTTCATGTCTTATTTACATGTTTTCAAAGTGATTTCAAAGAAATGGTTTTCAAAAAGTTTTCAAGCCTCTTTATAAGTTTTAATGAAAAATGATTTTCAAAATGTTTTCAAGATTTATTTATAAGTTTTCAAAGTTTTTTCAATGAAATGGTTTTCAAAAACATTTTCTATCATTATTTAAAAGTTTTCACATGTTTTTAAAGAAAAACGTTTTTTTAAATGTTTTGAAGCCTAATTTAATTGTTTTCAAGGAAGAAGGTTTTCAAAATGATTTCATGTATTCTTTATATTTTTTAAGGTATTTTCTAAGAAAATGTTTTTCAAATGGTTTTATGTATTAAAAATAATATTTCAAATAATAAAGGATATTTTCCTCAAGAAACGTTTTTAGAGGATTTTTCAAAATTATTTTCAATCTAGGATGACATCTATTAATGTTACTCATACATTTTAAGAAATGATCTAAGGGTTCCACTCATATAATTTCTATGAATGAGTTATGGTTAATTTCATGGTTTTTTTGAAACCCATTTATCCTTATTGGGTTATATGTATATGAAATTAATTTATCTTTTATAGCTTATTATTTTAATTAAATGATTATGAAACCTATCTCCTTACATAGGTTATGATATGTTTACTTATTTATGATAGCCATTTAATTTCATGGGTTATGATATGTTCATTTATTATCTTGTGGAAAATGTATGTATGATTTCATTATACGATGGATGAGACCTATATCTCCCTCCAATGCATTGGGTAAATATTTATATCTCTTGAGATAGACATGGTTGGAATGAGGGTTTACTCAGTTCAGTAATATCGGGCTGGAACGGAGGTTTACTTGGTTCAGTAAGATAGTGATGGAATGAGGGTTTACATGGTTCACTAATACAGGGCTGGAAAGAGGGTTTACTCAGTTCAGTAATATAGGGCTGTAATGAGGGTTCACTCAGTTCAGTAATTCACGGCTGGAATGTGGGTTCACCTAGTTCAGTAAAGGACTTTTTCCACTAAGATGGTCTTAGAATTGATTCCTTGGATACTGTGGAAATCATTATATGATTATGTGTTTCCACAATTCCATGTCTTACTCCTATGTTATACTTCATAGATTATGTCCTTTACTTGATTTTGATTCATGTCTTATGAACTTCCAAGATTTATTACATGATTCATGTATATGATCTTTGACATCTAGGGTATAATCTTTTATTTTCATGATCATGTTCTCATACCCTTATGCTCATGTTTATGCTTACATGTCTCCCTTTTTTACCCTTACTGAGCATTTGAGCTCACCCCTTTTTATGTTTCCTTTCTCCAAGTTATGAATAATGGTTTTAGGTTGAAGTACTAAAGGTGGAGATCTTTATGGGAGTTATTGACGATCTTTCACCAGGATAGAATATTTCTTTCCATGTTTCGAAAGACACTAAACTATTATGGTCCTATAACATGTATTGTTATAATGTATTGAATATTCATCTAAAATGATGAAATATATATGTATGTTAATCCTGGGTGGCTATAATTTAGGTGTCATATTCCCTATCAATGCAGGTGGGGAAGCATATAAAATTAGAAAATATAAAATATATTGGGAACAAACCACACTAAGGGAAACTACCCATCCTTAGAATTATCTATTACTATCATATCATATGACACTTGGTAACCACTGAAAACTTATATGTATTAAAAAAGAATACATGTATCAAGATTCACATTAATTAATTATCCATTAATTAATACTTCCATTTAATTTACAAGATTAACACATTAATATTTTAAAGAAACTTTTGATGATATTATCAATATCTTGATATATTTTCTAGTATGAAATCATTACTTAATCATAATAAACCATATCTTTTCATTTGGTAATTCATTTACCAATTCATATTATCTTGGTACTTAATGTCTCAGCCTAATGTACCACTTTAAATGGTGTACTTATAGTGTGTATCATCAAAATGTATTCATTAGTTAAAACTGATATTATAAATAACATCTTGGAATCCAACCATCAAATATATATCAAGAAATAAATTTTTATATCGAAAATCATGACCTAATCTAAACACATCCCAAACACCATGGCTTAAATCCCTCAACATTAGACATAATATCAATATACCAATACTTCATCAGAATCATCTTTTTCAACATACTTGGGATCCTAGCCCAAAAACCACCCAACATCACCATCAAAACCCAAGCCTTCAATTGCTCATCAAAGGTTCCCAGCCACAATGAAGTTATCAATAATAAAAAAACAAGGCTCTAAATCCCTATATCACATTTTTTACATTTCAAATTTATAATTCTGGATACAGGGAGAAGAAACCAAGGCTATAACACTGGGGTAGTTATGCCTCCATACAATAAAACAATCTTGTTCATCCCCATAAATTAATTCCATATTTAATCAAATTCAAAATTATAATAAATAATTATTCACATTTATCTTCTATTTAATGATAAAATTCCATGGATTTACATTTTTCATAGTTTCCAAAATTCTACCATTCTAAAAAAATAACAACAAAACACAACCAAACATATATCACATGATTAATAAAGTAAGAGGCAACATAAATAACATAAAATTGAACATGATATCACAAACCCATTACAATTAAAATCTTTTAAAAATTATATGAATAATTATTTTATCAATTTATAAGAAATTTAATACTAATTTATATGACAGTTAATTTTACACTGATGAATAATTACCAAATTATGAGCTAATCCATTTCACCATATGAAATAAATTTTCCTTGTTCTAATTTAATTAACATAACTAACATGGGATTTTTAGGTACTTGATATTAACATATTTATGTAGAGTATTCAAATTCCAAATAAATAAAAATATAATTCATTTATGAAATATAGTTACACCTATTTTATTCCTTGAAATAATAATAAAGAATATGTTTGGAATATTACACAACATGAAATTATATCTTTTATTATTTTCACATGAATTCTAATTTTTTATACATTATTTATTTTATGTGATTCCCATTATGAATTATTATTTTATTAAGGTTAATACTATACGATTAAAAATGAAACAATAGAATGATAAGATCACACTTTAAAAAAAATGGAAATGTTAACAGACCCCCTACCTCAAAGGCATAATGTAGAGACCCAAAGATTGACGTACATGGAAATTACATTACTTTTGCAGAATAATTAATACATAAAAAAAATAGACACAAAAGGACCATAATAGTTTAGTGTCTTTGGAAACTTGGAACGTAATCTTCTAAACATGGTGAAAGATCTTCAACATCTCCCATAAAGATCACCCCCTTTTGGTTTTCTTACCTAAAACCTTTCTTTAAATCCTGGGGAAAAGAAAAAATATAAAGGGTGAGATCAAATGCTCAATAAGGGTAATCATGAATAAAATAAAATAAATCATATACATTTGAACTTAAAAACATGAACATAATGTTTAAACATCAAAATATTGGGCAATAACATAAAACATGGTAGTACGTAAGGCATAGATCATAAAGAAACATTTATCCTGATAAAATAGTATGGGAATAAAACATGTAATTGTGGAAACCATTAATCACATGTTATGATTTCCATAGTATCCAAGGCATTGCTGCCAAGACCATCTTAGTGGAAAAATTACATTACTGAACCGGGTTTACTTGCCGTTCTAGCCCAGTATTACTGAACCAGACTTACTTACCGTTCTAGCCATGTCTATCTCATGAGATATAAATCTTTACCCAGTGCATTGGAAGGAGATATAGGTTCCACCCATGTAACGACCTGAAATTTTGAATAAATCTTGTTTCCTAATTTTGTGTGTTATTTTATTTTTTTTATACTCAACAATTTTTTTTTCATTTGATAATATGAGTATATTTAAAATGAGACCATTGGGTTTTTGACTGTTATATGACCATTGGTTAATATGACCGCTGGAAACTAAATGTTTTGATTATTGTCTCTAAAAACAAGTAATCTTAGTTAATTAATATAGAAAGAAGATTCGATGGCCTCACCCAGTAGTCTTGGACCGATCGAAGCCCATCTAACAGAACTTGGGAAGGAGGTAGCACCACTGGGCTTTTCTCTGGACCAAACCCAAGCTGAACTCCATCGTGTGAAGCTAGAACGGAATCTCCTTTGCGAGAAGTTCAAACTGATATAAATTACTACTCATGCGATGTTGGCCGAGCCTCCCTCAGATTCTCTAACCTTAGCACACCTTACACTTAGGTCCTATGCTGGTGTGATAAGGGGCTATATAAGGAGACCTTAATTGCCTTGTGTAATCCTTTGTTTTAAATAAAAATTGGGATTTCTTCTTATGATGAAGTTTATGAATTTTCTAATGTCCGGATAAATACAGTATGTATATTTTTAATGAATTTTAGAAAAAGGATATTTTAAAAATGTTTATGTAAACCTTAAATAATTAAAAATGTGTAATGATTTTCGAAAAATGGTCTTCTACAATTATGTTCCTTGTTTCCAAGACACTAAACCTTAAAGATCCTCAGTTCTGTGTAATGAAATGAAAGTTATGTTATAAAAAGACGGGATGCTATAGTTGGTATCAAAGGATGGTTTAGTTATTTGTGGAAATTAGGATATGAAAACTTTAGGAAGAATCCTATAGAAAAGTTTATATATAGGAAATCTTCCTGGTATTTGGTGAGTATTGAGTGATGGGTTTCCAAGAAAATACATCCCTGTTTGGATATGAGTAGGTAGAGGTGGCTCTGGCATAGATGTACATAGGGGTAAAACCTGAAAACACTGCTTTGAGCTAGACTCGAACGGGAACTGGTACACGACAACGGGCCTTGCTGCACTCTTGGTTATGACACTCCCGAGGGATATGCTTTGGTAAATTCATAAGCTTAGTATGAACCATTGTTAAAGGAACAGAGATAAAATAAAATAAAGGTTCACATAAGAATATATGATCATGGATAACCTAGATGGGAACCTAGGGGATCACAAGTTAGGGTATACTTTTCTTCTACAAGTTATCCTTATATGCTTTAAGTTTCTTTTCATGATTATTGGCTAAGTATTTAAGCCCCTAATTATAGCTTCTTTTCTTAGTTAATGGTGGGAAATGGAAGAACATGTCCCAACAACCAATGTGATAGGAAATGCTATGATTGCTGTATTAATATGACAGAGATGATTAGGGGATTAAAAGATGATTATAATTTTGGAAGACGTTCACTATTTTGAGGACCCTATATGTTCAAGGTAAATAGATTACTACGTTATTTTTATTGAGGAGTAAGGTTGACTTATATTTTGAAGAATCAATGAATTTAAGGTGGACTTATAGTAATTTAGGTTACTTATGGAAATGATTAACCTATCTTGGGTAAAATATGTTTAGGTTAGCTACTTTTGTTATAAGATGTTAGGTGTGGATTATGTTGTTTGGAGATGAAAAATGAAGTTTATTTTGGAAAACTATGTTATCAAATCCCTCTTGTATTTGGGTTTCAATATTAGTTTGGTTTATTTTGAGGAATTTTAAGGACCGTTATTTATGGGATGGTCTATGATTAACTTTGGGTAGTACCATGGAACTTTGAAGATTTAAAAATACTTTCCAGTCCTATGGGATTCTTTCTTTTTGAATTGTTGTTTTACCTTACCCTTTCTGTTTTTGGGATAATGTTTAAATATAGATGAAATAGATAGTTAATCTTTTGTGGATTATGTGATTCTCTAGAAGATGATTCTTGTGTTTTGATGAGACCAAGTAGTTTTGAATGCTCATCGTTTGGAGAAAAGATTAGTTTTGGTAGAAAATTATTAAAGGATGAAACTATACATAAAGGTAGGTATATTTTCTTATGTTTTTGTTCTATGTAGTAAATGAATTCCTAAAAATTATGAAAAGGAACGTAAAACAAAAACGTTGTTGGTTTACGTTTACTACTAGGTAATCAAAGACCATTTACACACATCATAAGTTTGGGATTTTCTTATGGTTAACTTTCTCCTAATCATGTTTTCTATCACTCTCCCTCAGAACATGACCCTTTGTTTTCTCCTCCATGTCCATGTTTTCCTACATGGAATCCTAGTGTGGGTTAACTCAGGTGACCTTTGTACTTCCCTTTCTTTCTTTTAAAGTAATAGTTTTACTGACTCATTTTCCGATGTGGGACATTCAATGAAATTTCAAAACCCAATTTTAAAAATTGCGAGGACGCAATTTCTTAAGGGGGGAAGATTGTAACGACCCAAAATTTTGAATAAATCTTGTTTCCTAATTTTGTGTGTTAGTTTTTTTTATACTCAACAATTTTTTTTTCATTTGATAATATGAGTATAATTAAAATGAGACCATTGGGTTTTTGACTGTTATATGACCATTGGTTAATATGACCGCTGGAAACTAAACGTTTTGATTATTGTCTCTAAATAAAAGTAATCTTAGTTAATTAATATAGAAAGAAGATTCGATGGCCTCACCCAGTAGTCTTGGACCGATCGAAGCCCATCTAACAAAACTTGGGAAGGAGGTAGCACCACTGGGCTTTGCTCTGGACCAAACCCAAGCTGAACTCCATCGTGTGAAGTTAGAACGGAATCTCCTTTGCGAGAAGTTCAAACTGATAGAAATTACTACTCGTGCGATGTTGGCTGAGCCTCCCTCAGATTCTCTCACCTTATCACACCTTACACTTAGGTTCTATGCTGGTGTGATAAAGGGATTTGTAAGGAGACCGTAATTGCCTTGTGTAATCCTTTGTTTTAAATAAAAATTGGGATTTCTTCTAATGATGAAGTTTATGAATTTTCTAATGTCTGGATAAATACAGTGTGCATATTTTTAATGAATTTTAGAAAAAGGATATTTTAAAAATGTTTATGTAAAACTTAAATAATTATAAATGTGTAATGATTTTTGAAAAATGGTCTTCTACAATTATGTTCCTTGTTTCCAAGACACTAAACCTTAAAGATCCTCAGTTCTGTGTAATTAAATGAAAGTTATGTTATAAAAAGACGGGATGCTATAACCCATCTCATAATTAAACCATTCTTATGTGTGACACAAAATCATAAATCATACATCATAGCATAACCCATGTAATAAAAATGGGATTCTTAAACATCATGCCATCATAACATAATCCATATAAGATAAAAGGACTTAATAAAAATAATTCCATCATAACATAATCAAATAAATGTAAAAAAAATAAATATATAAACATAACCCTATTTTATCTTAGATGGAAAATAATTTTGATAAAACACTTGAACTCCATTCTTGAGGAAAATATCCTTTCTACTTCAAAAACATTTTTCCTTTCTTAACATGTCCTACAATTTTTAAACTAAAATAAGTTGATTAAAAATAAACTTGAAAACTTTTAAACGAAGCTTCTTGGAAATAATGTTCTAAAAAATAATCCATTCATGCCGTATAAGTTAAAAAAACATTCTTCTCGTACTTTGGCTAGAAAAGTCAAAAAGTACCTCGTACTAAAAATGACAAAAGATTCCTTTCATATCTTTTACTAAAAACTCACCGAAGGGTAAAATTGGATTTAAAAAATTGTAGGAGGATAGAAATAATATTACATATTTAGGAAACATGGATGTGGATGATAAATATTCCATAGAAATTTCTAAAGTATAAACAATCTGGGATAAAAATGAGATTGCGAGATTTTCCCTTACAAAGATCCTTTTGTAAATAAAATAGACCACTTATGTGTATTCACTATAAGTTCACATAAATAAAGTATAGATACATGATAATATATAAAAATTCATTTCTCACATAATCAAATAAATACATAAACAAGAAATAGAAGATCAACCCAAAGAACGGAAATTGGGTTAAGAAGTTCCTTTACCTCGTGTCTGACTTGACTCGATCATTCATTAATATTCTGAATAATAAACCAAAGTTAATTTCTACTTGCTTTAAATCCTTTTTCATGTTTATTATTCCTTTTATATCACTTATTAACATGTTATAAACATTATGTAACCATTTAAGTTAATAACATTCGTTTTGTCAATATTTGGTACTTGAGTCAAAAATGGACTTCTTATAATTACATGTTGTTCATGTTGTCAAAGGCTCATTATCTCCAGAATGATATTCATGATTTATATATCATATATATCATATATATCCAGCATATAAATGTATTTATAATATTACATAACATATGAAGGTAAGAAATGAAATGCACCGTTCATGGAGACGGTAAGCCGTACGTATGCATGAATGCTACTTTCATTTCTATTTCTTATTTTAATGGAATTAAAACATAATGATACATAGGTATATTATAATTCCAGTATAATATCATATATAATATCATTAAATCCATCCTTTATACATTCCACATAAGGAATTAACGAATCACATCACTTTGAGGGGGCGGTAGTCCGCACTTCCTCAAATGAGATTATCATATTTACCCACTATGGAAACCATAAAGGCTTGATATAATTGGGAAATAAAGAAGCATAAGGAAATCATAAACATAATATATATAATATATAAATACAGTTCCATCATAATGTCCACCATGAGAGGCGGTAGGAGAAAATCGAACAATCATCGTTTCGTGAGGCGTTAGTTTTCCATCCACAGAAACATTATGTTCTTCATCCAATAGATGGAGGTGTGTGTAAGTTTAGTTAGAATAATTCTCATAAAAACATCCTAGTATATTGAGTATACTTGTGTTGTTACAAAATAAAGGATTAAAAAGAGTTTAGGGGTTGGATAAATAGAATAAAAAAACAATTTAGGAGAAACCGTTATCTTTAATTTGGGTAACTTCTTTTGGTTTGAACGAAAAGGACTTCTTGAAGTGCCTTCTTCCTAAGGTAAGGCTTCTTGGGGGAGGAGATGGATGTAGTGAGCTTAATTGGTCAGATTTTGGAGGATCCAAATGGCTTGAGAGGTGCGAGTAATTGGATAGAAATTGTCCCCTTTTATAAGGGGGAGGAGGGGCTCGTTTGGAAATTGTGAAAATATTATTTTATTATAAACTTATATTCGGTTTCAAAAGGTCCAAAAATCATTAAATATGAATTTAAGATGAGTAATGGTCGAAATAAAATCATCCAATCATAATTAGACATGTTTTGGATAATATTTTAGTCATTATAATCTTATTTATTTAAATCATTTATTAATAAGGTAAATACCGCATCATTATCGTTTCATAAATAATTTAATTTATTTGATGTCTACAAATTAAAAAAAAATACCATAATGTAGGAAATCTTCTTATCTTTCTAACGAATATTTATAGTTGAAAATATGACTTATATAACACCATATAAAAATTAATTTACTAAAAGAGTTTTGTTAATGTCAATTTTTCCTTTACATTAAATTAATTAATCCAAATTGTCATTATCACTACCAAGTGGCTCAATGGGGTCCCAAAATCGACTCAAGGATGCCCATGGTCGGCCACTACTCATCCAATAAGATTAGGACATGTGTTAAGATAATTTTTAACTATTATAATATTCTTTTAACCTTGAACTACCCTATTTACTTTTAACCGTGGTAAATAAAAGTAAAAAAGTTACTATTCACCAAAAATTATTTTTATCTAATTGAACCACATTTTACTCCTTGATATTAACCGTTTCTCTCAAATTTTTAAAATTCAACTCACAGAAGCGGTAAAATTAAGTTTTATGAACAATTGCAAAATCTCCTAGGAGGTGGGTAAAAGACGGTGAAAAGTTCAATACAATTTTTATAAATCTAAAATTATTATAAAATGACTCTAATGAATTTAATTGAACTTATATAAGTATTATGTATCTATTTTGACCTAAAATAAATTTAAATCCAATAAATGCTTATTTAAATAAAAAGTCGGTTTTAACCAAAAACTCAGTGTTTTCACTATTCATCAAAAATTGATGTTTTTCAGAAAAATATCAAGAATTCAGCCTAATATCTATTTGATATTACAAATTAAAAAATGATGTCTAATTTTCCAAATTGAAAACATTTAAGTTGAATTAATTAATTTTAAAAGTAATTCCCATTATCAAAACAAATAGAGTGTTTTTAAGAAACAATAACTATCAAAAGATCGACACTTGTTTTTGTCTAAATTCAAAGAGAAATTAATTCCAATGACCAAAATTGGATTAAATGGTAAAAATATATTCTAATTACACTTTAAAACCAATTAAAAAGAAAATCTAACCATAAAAATTATTTCGATGAAAAAAGTTGTTTTTAATTAAAATATAGCGTGTTTTTACTATTCATCAAAATTTGAAAGTTATCAGAATAATATGAAAAATTTATCCAAAGTAATTTTTTATATCCTTATTCCAAATAATAATTTTATTTTGTCAAATTGAACTTATAAACATGTCAAAAACTAGATTTAAAGTGGGTTGACCATCAAATGGCGGCAAAACTTCATTTTTTTGAAAAATACTTATCTTACCCGAAAAATGTATTTTGTTCTCATATAATGTTCTAAAAAATATGTAAGATTAATAATAATGTTATAAAATTCAAAATGTAGTTAATAATATTCATAACGGCTAGTCCATAATAATATTATAACAATATATTGTTGTTTAGTGAAACCCGATATTGCGTACTACACACGCTATCGAGGAAGGTCGCAATTGTGTGTAATGCAAGCCAAGTCTGGGTGACGTGTAGTGAAAGACTTCTTTATTGTTTTGTATAACAAAATTCAACCATATTTCATTTATACATTAAACAAAATCTATATTTAATGTTGTGTAGAATAATTTCTACAAAACAAACTTGAAATTGTGTGTAACACGAGCCAAGAATAGTGTTGCGTATACTGCAAGCTAATATGGTGTTGCGTATAGCACAAGATAATCTTGGTGTAGCATACAACAGAAGACATCAATGAAATTAAAAATAATAATTCTAATAAAATCTTGTGATGTTACATTCTACCCCCCTTAAAATGAATTTCGACCTTGAAATTCGTCAGGGTTATAAATGGTTTACTACTTGAAAGTTTCTTTCATAGAAACCCACATCGTAAAAAGGAATACTAAAACTTCATTTTAAAAAGGGAAGTTAGAATCATAATGGTCACCCAAAGTAACTCAGCACTGGGTTTCCACATAGGAAAACATAAGTGAAAATATGGATATGGAAGAAAAATATTACCATCATGTTCTGATGGAGAGTGGTAGAGAACATGGCTATGAAAAATACAAGAATCACAAAGCCATAGATTTGTGATGATATAAGGTACCATATGATTCATCATATATAATAGTACTAGGACAACATTTTTGGCTTTCAAGATAATTTCCCTAATGTTGAAGAATTTTTGAATTAAAAGAAATTCTTACTTGATTTCGGTACAATCTCATTGTTGTTCATGTCTTGGACAATTTTCACTTCATCTCTTAAAGAAATGAAGTTGAATTTGTTTTCCATGAAGTGTTAGCAGATCATGAAATAGAATGATAGGTTATTCCATCTGTCTCAAACATAAGGTTAGGAAAAGTTATATACATAAGTCCATCTATGGTGATATTATTCGTATATGGTTCTAAAAATGGACTTATACTTCATCTATAATACCACTTAATAAAATAAAACTATTTTCTACTAAACAAGGACTTCCTGTAGGCCAGTGTTAGGCTATAAAGGCCTGTCGCACATTGGTTGTGGGTTCGATTCCCACAGCCTTGTCCGATGCAATAGGTTGTCGCCCGTCCTGCAGGTTGTCCTTTTTCTAAAATTACATCATTATAACCTTCCATCAATAATATCGAAAACATTTCTAGCCTTAAACAATACTAAATTATGTCTAACATAATCCATTTCAAATATTTAGGCTTATCCAAAATACTTCTGTCCAATCTTATAGTATAAAAAAACAATTACTAGAAATATCATCTACCGAGCATGTGAATACCAGCATTTATCCCCGATATATCTTGTTGATCACATTCCAATAATGTGAATACCTTAATCATATATTCTCTTGAAAAAATGAATACCCATTGAACCTTAGTGAAAACATGAATGCTGTCAGAAGTTAACTCTTTCCACATCCCAAAATTCCAAAATTTCTATATACTCAAACAATGATGTCAATTTTTCCTTATTTTAGTCATGAGCTCATGATTACTATCATATTATTTTCTCCTTATCCCTTCATTATGCGCATTTCATCTGCTTTCCAAAAATATTTCAATCACTTTTTCATGGTTACCAGTACCATATAATTATTGAAAACCAATATATAGATATTCCAAAATTCCACAATACCATAAATGAGATTCCATGATACTATTTTGAAATCCCATGACATAAACACTTAATCATTACATAGCATCATTTTCATACTCAACATCACAAATAGTGATTCCATGAGACTTCCCTTTATCCTTTTCCTTAAGAGGTTTCTCACTTTGATCATCATTAACCTGTGGATTAGGGCATTTATTAGCATAATGCCCCATTTCCTTGCACTTGAATCATTGAAGTGTTGGTGGAGAGTTCTCTATAGTCTTTTCTCTATTAGCATCTTTAGCAACCTTTTTCCCATTACTTTGACAATCAACTGCTCGATGGCTTTATTTTATACACTTAAAACATTTTATAGTACCTTTTAGGAAATACCCACCATGCTTCTTTCCACACTTTGAGCATAAAGAAACATTCATATTCTTTTCACCATGGTTCTGAGATTTCTCCTTGAACTCCATATTTCGTTTCTTGTCAAAACCATGGGATGGATATGTAACACCAACTTCCAGTTCTACCTTGATTGCACAATGCACAATTTATTCATAGCTACTGAAGTCTCTTATAGCTAATTCCCTTCGAAGACTTGGTTTTAAGACACTGAAGAATCGATCAACATTACTTTCAGGTTGGATGATAAATCCAAATGCATACCTTG
This sequence comes from Viscum album, assembly GCA_963277665.1. Taxonomy (NCBI): domain Eukaryota; kingdom Viridiplantae; phylum Streptophyta; class Magnoliopsida; order Santalales; family Viscaceae; genus Viscum; species Viscum album. The sequence goes on from OY728138.1 coordinate 153,395,311, forward strand.
AAAGCCTTGTAAAATTCGCCTTGTATATACCAACAGATTCATCATCCTTTTTCTTAAGATAAAGTAAATCCTTTTCCATCTTTCTTTGAAGAATACGAGGGAAGTACTTATTGAAAAATAAGTTCTTGAACTCATCCCATTCCATGGATTCAATTTCATCTCGGGTCATTTTATTCGTAATTAGAGTCCACCACTGGTCTGCTTCACCTTCAAAATGGAAAACAACCAAAATGACTTTTTCATGCTCTGAACAGCGAAGTATGGAAAATATGTTTTCAATGGTACTGATCCATTGTTCAGTAACAAGTGGATCAGAAGACCCACTGAAATAAGGTGGACTTTGCCTCATGAAGGACTCAATAGAATATTGTTCCCTTCTTTGCTCATTTGGAAGTCCAGAATAATTCATATCTTGTGTAATTATAGTAATAAGATTTTTTACTCCATATCCCATCACATTTGGTTATTCAAGAGGATAATCATAGCATTTTCCATTACATTTATCAACACGGTTCCTTCGGGTTCTAGACATCGTCTAAAACCCAAAAAGAATAGTGTGAGAGGCAAAAATCATGCTAGGGAAAACAACATAATAAAGGGGGAGTACCTTCAATATATAACATCTTAGGTTTAATTCTAATATTGTTACCGTAATTCTAGGATTATAACCTATACTTAAACTTAACATTAGGGACATCCCTAGACATACCTTAGAAATATCTCTAGGGATCTCAATAAAGTTTTCGAATCCTAGTTTCCAGTGGTTAACTAAACCTTTCCTTTGATACCAACTGTAGAGACCCAAAGCTTGACATACATGGACATTACATCACTTTTGCGGAATACTTAATACATAACAAAAACAGAAACCAAAGTACTGTAATAGATTAGTGTATTTGGAAACTCAGAATGTAATCTTCTAATCATGGTGAAAGATATTCAACATCTCCCATAAATATCTTCCCCTTTTGGTTTTCTTACCTAAAACCTTTCTTTAAATCCTGGGGAAAATAAAACATATAAAGGGTGAGATCAAATTTTCAGTAAGGGTAAGAATGGATAAAATAAAACAGATCATATACATTTGAACTAAAAAACATGAACATAATGTTTAAACATTAAAATCTTGGGCAATGACATAAAACATGGTAGTATGTAAGGCATAGATCATAAAGAAACATTTATCCTGATAAAATAGAATGGGAATAAAACATGTAATTGTGAAAACCATTAATCACATGTTATGATTTCCATAGTATCCAAGACATTGCTGCCAAGACCATCATAGTGGACAAAAACATTTACTGAACCGGGTTTACTTGCCATTCCAGCCCTGTATTACTGAACCAGATTTACTTTCCATTCTAGCCATGTCTATATCATGAGATATAAATATTTACCCAATGCATTGTAGGGAGATATAGGTCCCACCCATCTCATAATTAAACCATTCTTATGTGTGCCACAAAATCATAAATCATACATCATAGCATAACCCATGTAATAAAAATGGGATTATTAAACATCGTGCCATCATACCATAATCCATATAAGATAAAAGGACTTAATAAAAATAATTCCATCATAACATAATCAAATCAACGTAAAATAAATAAATATAGATACATAACTCTATTTTATCTTAGATGGAAAATAATTTTGATAAAACACTTGAACTCCATTATTGCGGAAAATATCCTTTCTACTTCAAAATCATTTTTCCTTTATTAAAATGTCCTACAATTTTTAAACTAAAAGATGTTGATTAAAAATAAACTTGAAAACTTGTAAAGGGATATTCTTGGAAATAATGTTCTAAAAAAAATCCATTCATGCCGTATAAGTTAAAAAAAACATTCTTCTCGTACTTTGGTCGAAAAAGTCAAAAAGTACCTCTTACTAAAAACGACAAAAGATTCCTTTCATATCTTTTAATAAAAACTCACTGAAGGGTAAAATTGGATTTAAAAAATTTTAGGAGGATAGAAATAATATTACATATTGAGGAAACATGTATGTGGATGATAAATATTCCCCAGTAATTTCTGAAGTATATACAATCTCGGATAAAAATGAGATTGTGAGATTTTCCCTTACAAAGATATTTTTGTAAATAAAGTAGATCACTTATGTGTATTCACTATAGGTTCACATTAACAAAGTATAAATACATGAAAATATATAAAAATTCATTTCTCACATAATCAAATAACGATATAAACAAGAAAGAGAAGATCAACCCAAAGAACAGAAATTGGGTTAAGAAGTTCCCTTACCTCGTGTCCGACTTGAATCGATCGTTATTTAATCTCCTTAATAATAAACCAAAGTTAATTTATAATTTATTAAGAAACTTTTTCAAGTTTTTTATTCCTTTTATATCACTTATTACCATGTTATAAACATTATGTAACCATTTAAGTTAATAACATTCATTTTGTCAATATTTGGTACTTGAGTCAAAAATGGACTTCTTATAATTACATGTTGTTCATGTGGTAAAAGGTTCATTATGTCCAGAATTATATTAATGATTTATATATCATATATATAATATATATACAGAATATACATGTATTTATAATAGTACATAACATATGGAGGTAAGAAATGAAATGCACCGTTCATGGAGACAGTAAGCCGTACGTACACATGAACACTACTTTCATCTCTATTTCTTATTTTAATGGAATTAAAACATAACGATACATAGGTATATTATAATTCTAGTATAATATCATATATAATATCATTAAATCCATCCTTTATACATCCTACATAATGAATTAATGAATCACATCACTTTGAAGGGGCGGTAGTCCGCACTTCCTCAAATGAGATTATCGTATTTACCCACTATGGAAACCATAAAGGCTTGAAATAATTGGGAAGTAAAGAAGTATAAGGAAATCATAAATATAATATATATAATATATAAAAACAGTTCCATCATAATGGCCACCATGAGATGGGGTAGGAGAAAATCGAACAATCATCATTTCGTGAGGCGTTAGTTTTCCATCCACAGAAACATTATGTTCTTCATCCATTAGATGGAGGTGTGTGTAAGTGTAGTTTGAATACCTCTAATAAAAACATCCTAGTATATTGAGTATACTTGTGTTGTTACAAAATAAAGTATTATAAAGAGTTTAGGGGTTGGATAAGTAGAATAAAAGAAAACAATTTAAGAGAAACCGTTACCTTTAATTTGGGTAACTTGTTTTGGTTTGAACCAAAAGGACTTCTTGAAGTGCCTTCTGCCTAAGGTAAAGCTTCTAGGGGGAGGATATGGATATAGGGAGCTTAATTGGGCAGAGGTTTGATGAGAAAAATGGCTTTATAGGTGTGATGAATTGGATAGAAATGGTCTCCTTTTATAAGGGGGGGGGGCTCTTTTGGAAATTGTGAAAATATTATTTTATTATAAACTTATCTTATGTTTCAAAAGGTCAAAAAATCATTAAGGATAAAGATAAGATGAGTCATGGTCGAAATAAAATCATCCAATCATAATTAGACATGTTTTGGATAATATTTTAGTCATTATAGTCTTATTTATTTAAATCATTTATTAATGAGGTAAATACTGCATCATTATTGTGTCATAAATAATTTAATTTATTTATGTCTAAAAATTATAAAAAAAATATCATCATGTAGGAAATATTTTTATATTTCTAATTAATATTTATAGTTGAAAATATTACTTATATAACACCATATAAAAATTAATTTACTCAAATAGTTTTGTTAATGCCAATTTTGTCTTTACATTAAAGTAATTAATCCAAATTGTCATTATCACTACCATGTGGCTCAATGGGGTCCCAAAATTAACCCAAGGATGGCCATGGTCGGCCACTACTCATCCAATAAGGTTAGGATAAGTGTTAAGGTAATTTTTAACTATTATAATATTCTTTTAACCTTGAACTACCCTATTTACTTTTAACCGTGGTAAATAAAAGTAAAAAGTTACTATTCACCAAAAATTATTTTTATCTAATTGAACCACATTTTACTCCTTTATATTGACTGTGTCTCTCAGATTTTTTAAATTCAATTCACAAAGGCGGTAAAATTAAGTTTTATGAACAATTGCAAAAGCTCCTAGGAGGTGGGTAAAAGACGGTGAAAAGTTCAATACAATTTTTATAAATCTAAAATTATTATAAAATGACTCCAGTGAATTTAATTTAACATATGTAAGTATTATGTATCTATTTTTAACTAAAATAAATTTAAATTAAATAAATTATTATTTAAATAAAAAGTCAGTTTTAACCAAAAACTCAGTGTTTTCATTATTCATCAAAAATTGAAGTTTTTCAGAAAAATACCAAAAATTCATCCTAAGATATATTTTATATTCCAAATTCAAAAATGATGTCTATTTTTCTAAATTCAAAACATTTAAGTGGAATTAATCAATTTTAAAATTAATTCCCATTATCAAAACAAATAGCGTGTTTTTAAGAAATAATAACTATCAAAAGATCGACACTTGTTTATGTCCAAATTCAAATTGAAATTAATTCCAATGACCAAAATTGGATTAAATGGAAAAAATATATTCTAATTACACTTTAAAACCAATTAAAAATATAATCTAACCATATAAATTATTGGGATGAAAAAATTTGTTTTTAATTACAATATATTGTGTTTATACTATTCATCAAAATTTGAAAGTTATCAGAATAATATAAAAAATTTATCCAAAGTAAATTTTTATATCCTGATCCAAAGAATAATTTTATTTTATTAAATTTATCTTATAAACATGTCAAAAACTAGATTTAAAGTGGGTGCACCATCAAAAGGCGGCAAAACTGCATTTTTTGAAAAATACTTATTTTACCTAAAATATTTATTTTCTTCTCATATCATGTTCTAGAAAATATGTAAGATTAATAATAATGTTATAAAATTAAAAATGTAGTTAATAATATTCATAATGGCTAGTCTATAATAATATTATAACAATATATCATTGTTTAGTGAAACCCGGTATTGCGTACTACACACGCTATCGAGGAAGGTCACGATTGCGTGTAATGCAAGCCAAGTCAGGGTGAAGTGTAGTGAAATACTCCTTAGTTGTTGCGTATAACAAAATACAGCCATATTTCATTTATACATTAAACAAAATATACACTTAATTTTGCGTAGAATAATTTCTACAAAACGAACTTGAAATTGTGTGTAACATGAGCCAAGAATAGTGTTGTGTATACTGCAAGCTAATACGGTGTTGCGTATAGCTCAAGATAATCTTGGTGTAGCGTAGAACAGAAGACATCAATAAAATTAAAAAGAATAATTCTAATAAAATCTCGGGTTGTTACATTCTACCCCCCTTAAAATTAATTTCGCCCTTGAAATTCGTCGGGGTTATAAATGGTTTACTACTTGAAAGTTTCTTTAAAAGAAACCCACATCATAAACTGGAATACAAAAAATTCATTTTAAAAAGGGAAGTTAGAATCATAATGGTCACCCAAAGTAACTCAGCCCTGGGTTTCCACATTGGACAACATAAGTGAAAATATGGATATGGAAGAAAAATCTAACCATCATGTTCTGATGGAGAGTGGTAGAGAACATGGCTATGAAAAAGAAAAAAATCACAAAGCCATATATTTGTGATGATCTTAGGTACCATCTGATTCATCAGATATAAGAGTACTAGGAAAACATTTTTGGCTTTTAAGATAATTTCCCTAATGTTGAAGAATTTATGAGTTAAAAGAAATTCTTACTTGATTTTGGTACATTCTCATTGTTGTTCATGCCTTGAACAATTTTCACTTCATCTCTTAAATAAATGAAGTTGAATTTGTTTTCCATGAAGTCTTAGCGGAACATGCGATAGAATGATAGGTCATTCCATCTGTCTCAAACATAAGGTTAGAAAAAGTTATATACATAAGTCCATCTATGGTGATATTATTCATATATGGTTCCAAAAATAAACTTATACTTCATCTATCACACCGCTTAATAAAATAAAACTAGTTTCTACTAACCAGGGACTTCCTGTAGGCCAGTGGTAGGCGATAAAGGCCTGTCGCACATCGGTTGTGGGTTCGATTCCCACATCCTTGTCCGACGCGACGGGTTGTCGCACGTCCTGCAGGTTGTCCTTTTTCTAAAATAACATCATTATAACATTCCATAAATAATATCGAAAATAGTTCTAGCCTTAAACAATACTAACTTATGTCCAACATAATCCATTTCAAATCTTTAGGCTTATCCAAAATACTTCTGTCCAAGCTTATAGTATAAAGAAAACAATTACTAGAAATGCCATCTTCTGAGCATGTGAATACCATCCTTTATCCCCGATATATCTTGTTGATCACATTCCAATCATGTTAATACCTTAATCATATATTATCTTGAAAAAATGAATACCCATTAAACCTTAGTGAAAACATGAATGCTGTCAAAATTTAACTGTTTCCACATCCCAAAATTCGAAAATTTCTATATACTCAAACCATGATATCACTTTGTCCTTATTTTAGTCATTATCTCATGATTACTATCATATTATTTTCTCTTTATCCCTTCATTATGCGCATTTCATCTGCTTTCCAAAAATATTTCAATCACTTTTTCATGGTTACCAGTACCATATAATTATTGAAAACCAATACATAGATATTCCAAAATTCCTCAATACCATAAATGAGATTCTATGATTCTATTTTGAAATCCCATTACATAAACACTTAATCATTACATAGCATCATTTTCATACTCAACATCAAAATAGTGATCGCATGAGACTTACCTTTATCCATTTCCTTAAGAGGTTGCTCACTTTGATCATCATTAACTCGTGGATTAGGGAATTTATTAGCATAATTCCCCATTTACTTGCACTTGAAGCATTGAAGTGTTGGTGGAGAGTTCTCTGTAGTCTTTTCTCTATTAACATCATTAGCAACCTTTTTCCCATTACTTTGACAATCAACTGCTCGATGACCTTATTTTCCACACTTAAAACATTTTCTAGTACCTTTTAGGCAATATCCACCATGATTCTTTCCACACTTTGTGCATAAAGAAAAATTCATCTTCTTTTCACCATTGTTCTGAGATTTCTCCTTGAACTCAATCTTTCATTTCTTGTCAAAACCATGAGATGTATATGTAACACCAACATCCAGTTCTACCTTGATAGCACAACGCAAAATTTATTCATATCTACTGAAGTCTCTTATAGCTAATTCCCTTCGAAGACTTGGTTTTAATCCACTGAATAATCTATCAACTTTACTTTCAGGCTGGATGATAATGCCAGATGCATACCTTGCAATCCTTGTAAAATTCGCCTCGTATATACCAACAGATTCATCATCCTTTTTCTTAATCTCAAGGAAATCCTTTTTCATCTTTGTTGGAAGAATACGAGGGATGTACTTATTGAAAAATAAGTTCTTGAACTCATCCCATTCCATGGATTCAATTTCATACCGGGTCATTGTATTCTTAATTAGAGTCCACCACTGGTCTGCTTCACCTTCAAAACAGTAAAAAGACAAAATGAATTTTTCATGCTCTGAATAGCGAAGTATGGAAAATATCTTTTCAATGGTACTGATCCATTGTTCAGCAACAAGTGGATCAGAAGACCCACTGAAAGAAGGTGGACGTTTCCTCATGAAGGACTCAATAGAATATTGTTACCTTCTCTGCTCATTTGGAAGTCCAGAATAATTCATATCTTGTGTAATTATAGCAATAAGATTTATTACTCCATATCCCATCACATTTGGTTGTTCAGGAGGACAATCATTGCATTGTCCATTACATTGATCAACACGATTCCTTCGGGTTCCAACCATCGTCTAAAACCCAAAAAGAATAGTGTGAGAGGCAAAAATCATGCCAGGGAAAACAACATAATAAAGGGGGAGTACCTTCAATATCTAACATATTAGGTTTAATTCTAAGATCGTTACCATAATTCTAGGATTATAACTTATACATAAACTTAACCTTAGGGTCATCCCTAGAAAAACCTTAGAAATATCTCTAGGGATCTCACTAAAGTTTTCGCATCCTAGTTTCCAAAGGTTAACTAAACCTTTCCTTTGATACCAACTGTAGAGACCCAAATATTGACGTACATGGACATTACATTACTTTTTCGGAATAATTAATACAAAACAAAAACACACACCAAAGGACCGTAATAGTTTAGTGTCTTTGGAAACTCGGAACGTAATCTTCTAATCATGGTGAAAGATCTTCAACATCTCCCATAAGGATCTTCTCCTTTTGGTTTTCTTACCTAAAACCTTTCTTTAAATCTTAGGGAAAAGAAAACATATAAAGGGTGAGATAAAATGCTCAATAAGGGTAAGCATGGATAAAATAAAACAAATCATATACATTTGAACTTAAAAACATGAACAAAATGTTTAAACATCAAAATCTTGTGCAATGACAAAAAACATGGTAGTACGTAAGGCATAGATCATAAATAAACATTAATCCTAATAAAATATAATGGGAATGAAACATGTAATTGTGGAAACCATTAATCACATGTTATGATTTCCATTGTATCCAAGGCATTGCTTCCAAGACCATCTTAGTGGACAAAGTCCCTTACTGAACCAGGTTTAATTGTCATTTCAGCCCTGTATTACTGAACCAGATTTACTTGTCGTTCCAGCCATGTCTATCTCATGAGATATAATTCTTTACCCAATGAATTGGAGGGAGATATAGGTCCCACCAATCTCATAATGAAACCATTCCTATGTGTGCCACAAAATCATAAATCATACATCATATCATAACCCATGTAATAAAAATGGGATTCTTAAACATCGTTCCATCATAACATAATCCATATAAGATAAAAGGACTTAATAAAAATAATTCCATCATAACATAATAAAATCAATGTAAAAAAAATAAATATAGAAACATAACCCTATTTTATCTTATATGGAAAATAATTTTGATAAAACACTTGAACTCCATTATTGAGGAAAATATACTTTCTACTTCAAAAACATTTTTCCTTTATTAACATGTACTACAATTTTTAAACTAAAAGAAGTTGATTGAAAAAAAACTTTAAAACTTTTAAAGTAATTGTCTTGGAAATAATGTTCTAAAAAAATCCATTCATGCCGTATAAGTTAAAAAACATTCTTCTCGTACTTTGGCCGAAAAATCCAAAAAGTACCTCGTACTAAAAACGACAAAAGATTCCTTTCATATCTTTTACTAAAAACTCACAGAAGGGTAAAATTGGATTTAAAAAATTGTATGAGGATAGAAATAATATTATATATTGAGGAAACATGGATGTGGATGATAAATATACCCTAGTAATTTCTGAAGTATAAACAATCTCAGATAAAAATGAGATTGTGAGATTTTCCCTTACAAAGATATTTTTGTAAATAAAATAGATCACTTATGTGTATTCACTATAGGTTCACATAAATAAAGTATAAATAAATGATAATATATAAAAATTCATTTCTCACATAATCAAAGAACGACATAAACAAGAAAGACAAGATCAACCCAAATAACAGAAATTGGGTTAAGAAGTTCCCTTACCTCGTGTCCGACTTGACTCGATCGTTATTTAATCTCCTGAATAATAAACCAAAGTTAATTTCTACTTGATTAAGAACCTTTTTCAAGTTTATTATTCATTTTATATCACTTATTACCATGTTATAAACATTATGTAACCATTTAAGTTAATAACATTTATTTTGTCAATATTTGGTACTTGAGTCAAAAATGGACTTCTTATAATTACATGTTGTTCGTATGGTGAAAGGTTCATTATATCCATAATGATATTAATGATTTATATATAATATATATCATATATATCCAGAATATACATGTATTTATAATAGTAAATAACATATGGAGGTAAGAAATGAAATGCATCGTTCATGGAGAGGGTAAGCCGTACGTACGCATGAACACTAATTTCATTTCTATTTAGTATTTTAATGGAATAAAAACATAATGATACATAGTTATAATATAATTCCAGTATAATATCATATATAATATCATTAAATTCTTCCTTTATACATGACACATAAGGCATTAACGAATCACATCACTTTGAGGGGGCGGTAGTACGCACTTCCTCAAATGAGATTATCGTATTTACCCACTATGGAAACCATAAAGGATTAATATAATTGGGAAGTAAATCAGAATAAGGAAATAATAAACATAATATATATCATATATAAATACAGTTCCATCATAATGGCCACCATGAGAGGCAGTAGGTAAAAATTGAAAAATCATCGTTTCGTGAGGCGTTAGTTTTCCATCCACAAAAACATTATGTTCTTCATCCATTAGATGGAGGTGTGTGTAAGTTTAGTTATAATCCTTCTCATAAAAACATCCTAGTATATTGAGGATACTGGTGTTGTTACAAAATAAAGGATTAAAAGGAGTTTAGGTGTTGGATAAGTAGAATAAAAGAAAACAATTTAAGAGAAACTGTTACCTTTAATTTGGGTAACTTCTTTTGGTTTGCACCAAAAGGACTTCTTAAAGTGCCTTTTGCCTAAGGTAAGTCTTATAGGGGGAGTATAGGGATGTAGGGAGCTTAATTGAGCAGATGTTGGACGAGCCAAATGGCTTGAGAGGTGTGAGGAATTGGATAGAAATGGTCTCCTTTTATAAGGGGAGGAGGGACTCTTTTGGAAAGTGTGAAAATATTATTTTATTATAAACTTATCTTCGGTTTCAAAAGGTCCAAAAATCTTTAAAGATGAAGATAAGATGACTCTTGGTTGAAATAAAATCATCCAATCAAAATTAGACATGTTTTGGATAATATTTTAGTCATTATAATCTTATTTATTTAAATCATTTATTAATGAGGTAAATACTGCATCATTATTGTGTCATTAATAATTTAATTTATTTGATGTCTAAAAATTATAAAAAATACCATCTTATAGGAAATATTATTATATTTATAATGAATATTTATAGTAAAAAATATGACTTATATAACACCATATAAAAATTAATTCACTAAAAGATTTTTGTTAATGTCAATTATGTCTTTATATTAAATTAATTAATCCAAATTGTCCTTATCACTACCAAGTGGCTCAATGGGGTCCCAAAATCGACCCAAGGATGCCCATGGTCGGACAATACTCATCCAACAAGGTTAGGACAAGTGTTAAAGTAATTTTTAACTATTATAATATTCTTTTAACCTTGAACTACCCGATTTACATTTAACCGTGGTAAATAAAAGTAAAAAGTTACTATTCACAAAAAATTATTTTTATGTAATTGAACCACATTTTACTCCTTGATATTAACCGCGTCTCTTGTATTTTCGAAATTAAACTCACAGAAGCGGTAAAATTAAGTCTTATGATCAATTGCAAAAGCTCCTAGGAGGTGGGTAAAAGACGGTGAAAAGTTCAATACAATTTTTATAAATCTAAAATTATTATAAAATGAATCCAATGAATTTCATTGAACTTATATATGTATTATGTATCTATTTTGACCTAAAATAATTTTAAATCAAATAAATTATTATTTAAATAAAAAGTCAGTTTTAACCAAAAACTCAGTGTTTTCACTATTCATCAAAAATTGAAGTTTTTTAGAAAAATACCAAAAATTCAGCGTAAGGTATATTTGATATTACGAATTCAAAAATGATGTCTATTTTTTAAAATTAAAAAAATATAAGTTTTATTAATTAATTTTAAAAGTAATTCCCGTTATCAAAACAAATAGCGTGTTTTTAAGAAACAATAACTATCAAAAGATCGACACTTGTTTATGTCCAAATTCAAAGTTAAATTAATTCCAATGACCAGAATTGGATTAAATGGTAAAAATATATTATAATTACACTTTATAACCAATTAAAAAGATAATATAACCATATAAATTATTGCGATGAAAAAAGTTGTTTTTAATTAAAATACATTGTGTTTTTACTATTCATCAAAATATGAAAGTTATCAGAATAATATGAAAAAATTATCCAAAGTAAATTTTTATATCCTGATTCCAAATAATAATTTTATTTTGTCAAATTGAACTTATAAACATATCAAAAACTAGATTTAAAGTGGGTGCGCCATCAAAAGGCGGCAAAACTGCATTTTTTGAAAAATACTTATTTTACCTGAAAAATTTATTTTGTTCTCATATCATGTTCTAGGAAATATGTAAGATTAATAATAATGTTATAAAATTCAAAATGTAGTTAATAATATTTATAACGGCTAGTCCATAATAATATTATAACAATATATCGTTGTTTAGTGAAACCCGGTACTATGTACTACACACGCTATCGAGGAAGGTCGCGATTGCGTGTAATGCAAGCCAAGTCAAGGTGACATGTAGTGTAAGACTATTTTGTTGTTGAGTATAAAAAAATACAACAATATTTCATTTATACATTAAACAAAATCTATACTTAATGTTTCGTAGAATAATTTCTACAAAACGAACTTGAAATTGTGTGTAACACGAGCCAAGAATAGTGTTGCGTATACTGCAAGCTAATACGGTGTTGCGTATAGCGCAAGATAATCTTGGTGTTTCATACAACATAAGACATCAATGAAATTAAAAAGAATAATTCTAATAAAATCTTGGGTTGTTACAAAGAATCTTCACATGATTTAGTACAAAATATAGAGGCTACACAGATGTCTAGAAACACCACGGGTAAGAACTCAATCAGATAGTAAGAGGTTTCATGACTCTAAGTAGAAAATCTGTAGAACCCCCAATCTTGAGATAAAGTATATAGGAATGAATGAATGAAATATATTAATTATATAATTAAAGATACGAGAGTCCCAAGATTTACATATCACATACCAAATATCCATTTAATTAAAACATTAATTAGATTCAATTAATTCACATGGAAAGACCCATTAAAAGCTAAAATATTTAAATAATTAATAGATATAAATATACTTATCAAAATTTAATTTAAATACACATATTTAAGGATTTAAAAATATATTTATGACATTATGAGGAAAAATGGGAATTTATGAAATACTAAAAAATTTATAAAAGGCATGAATTAACAACATGAACAAGCAACCGATTACATGAACAAAAATAACTAACCCTAAGAACAAATCAACCAACCACATGAACAAAATTACCGATCACATGAAGGAAACAACCGACCGCAAGAAGGATCTAACTAAACATATGAATAAACCAAATGATGACATGAACAACAAAATGATCACATTAACAAACCAAATAACCTAAATAGTGACCCAAGTAACTTTATAAAAAATCCAACCATACACATGAAAAACTAACCGACTACAAGAAAAAATAAACTAACCATGTGATCAAACCAACCAACCACATGAATAATCCAACCTATTGCATAAACAAGCCAACTGACCACAAGAAGGAACCAACTGATTACATAAAAAAATTAAAATTAAAATATTTAAGAATTAAAAGGAATCCAATGACCTTATAAACACCACCAAACCTCATATAACACAAAGGGGAGGATTTTATAAATTTTAGGCCTTTTACCAAACCCCTCCTAAGTTAGTGAGAAGATTAAGAGTGAACCCCCAATCTCACCTCAAATAATAAAAAAGGTAGAAATAATAACTATGGGTGTAAATACCCTGATATTGGAAGAATTGCCTTTTTTACATATGCGAAAACACATATCACAAAATAAAACCAAAAAACACTATAATAACTATTTGCAACAAAAAATTAATGTTATTCCATACAATGAAAAATAAAATCTAAATAGTGCACATGATAAAAAGATAACCCTAAATATACCTAATTAAAAATAGAAAAACTGAAATGAAATTATATGACTCTAGATATCATAACCTAATTCCCCTATAAGCTCTCATAGGTTGGTATAAAAATTGATCCAAACTTCAAAATCTTACCACTAATTTGAAATGAGTTGGTAAATTCCACAAAGGGTATATATAATTTAATATGGGATGAATTACTCTCTTTAATCCTAAGAAAGAAAATAAATAACCGATCAATACCCAAAATCAAAGGAAAAATTATCTCAACCATACCAATAAATTATAAAATTCTTACAATTCCACAAAAAATTGAATGAAAATACATTTCAAATAGTTAATATGAAGATATCAATAACTCCTAAGAAAGTTGTAAATGAATCTTGAAATTCCCACTAACGACTGAGTCACAAGCTAAAGAGGTTTATAATAATATTAAAAAATATTCCATAAATTTGTAAAGTATTTAGAAATAGGGGTGGGAATACAAACATTCATAGCATGTTTCTCTTAAGAATCTCCTAAGTTAATGTGAAAAAATCTTACTAAAGATTTACTGATTAAATAGTGAAACCAACATGTTATCCCCTAATAAGTAAATATAAAAACCTATCTCATTCAATAAAACTCTCCAAATATGGGTGTATATATTGTATGTATAACTAAATTTGAAAAATATAGTAATGATATTGCCCTGAACCCAATTACCCACTAATATATTGTATCTCACATCCTAAAAACATATTTCCTAGCACTCCTTTCCCTTATAGTATCCAAAAACTACATTATAAAATGACCAAATTTTCTTAATATCACAGCCACATCGTAATCTATCTCATACCACAACCATAACTAAATTCACAAACACAACCATAAATATGATAAAAATGGAAAGACTTATAGAGGGTGTAATCGATCATCTATATCCACCACATCCTAGAAGTTAGGGGTCCACTCAGCACATGAAGCCCATATGGTTATTGTTATGTTATCAAACTTAGGTGGTTGTTTATAAGGATACCAAAACATTAAATGATATATAAAAACTCAAAAATCCCATCTTAGGTTCCACATCTGCTCAAGGTCTCTTTCAAAACAATTCATTCCACATATAGTCACTATTGTTCAGATACCACCTCTACCTCATAAAAAAATTCAACACATTAACCATGAAATCTAATTCTTAATTTACTATATTGATTATTAAACTAAATATTAATTCATAAGATACTATATATTACATTAACTATATTAACCTTTAATTCTTGTTTTATAAAAATTTATTTCATGTTATAAATCCAATTCTATTCTTATTCTTCAATCTATTCAATCATTTTTCTATAAAAAGAGAAATATTACTTCACTATTCAAATTAAATAAACATTACTACACACCATCTTTATTATCATACTATAATATACTTGATATTACTTTGTATCGATATAATCTCTCATGCAATAATAACATTGAATAAATAAAAATAATAAATCTCATATATCGCATAAATATATCTTCCCTCTTAAGTTTTATCTAATTTAATATAAATAATATCATATCATATAGATACTCAAGGAAGCTAAAGCATAGAAATTTGATATTAACAATTGAAAATATAAGGAGAGTTATGAAATCATATACCTTATATTAATGTTCAAATAAATGCATCATCAAAATATAAACACCACTTCTCCGACTACCATATTCTCATGAAGATTATACAATGAACCCATAATCCACTAACCTCATAAAAATATTATATTGAATAAATATATCTACCACTAAAAAAATATTCAATATAAAAGAATATAAAATATGAGAAAGGATCACAAGAAAGAGTACCTTGAATCACATGAATTTTATCTAATGAGAAAAAGAACAAGAATCAATTAAAGATAAATTAATATTCCATAGAAAGGTCTACCTATCATTAAGGGTCATCAAGGGGGAGTAATAACTGAATAATAGGTGGGAAATGTTTTAAAATGTATAATTAAATTAAGATAGAATAAACCATGTTGTTTTTTAAACCATTATGTGGATTGGTTTATTTAAGGATGATTTGTGAACCAAAATGACATAAATCATAAGACCCTAAGATTTTAATGGTTATTTCATTTTAATCAGTCACACATTTAACTAAATCCATGACATGTCTTAATCATCCATGATGTAGTTTTCCCAAATTATTTTAATCCACATGATGAAACCCTGGTGTCTAATAGTAACACCCCAAACTTATAACGCTAAATTAAAATTTAAAACCAAGATAATTTCTCTTACATGTGACATTAGAATAAAATTAAAAATTATTTATTTCATTAAGTTATAAATAATAAATACAAAAATGAAATACATTACAAGATATCTAAATGAAATATAATTATCAAAATTGTAAAATGAATAAATCCAGAATTAAATAAAAATACAAAAAGATTAAAATATTTATCATCCTGATATACCTTGAAGATCATACTACTAAAAATTACTATGTAAAGAATACAATAACTTAGAAATATGATAAATATATTTAGAATATTAATAAGGAGACAATATGAGTGATTTTCAAAAATTATTTAGGGCCTTAAATAGTAATGTAATATGACTGTTATATATATGGTTGTTGGGCTTATATGTTCATTTGGATTAAGCAACCATTAATATTATATAGCCACTAACACCATAATTAGAAAAACAATATCTAATAACTCAAATTATAAGTTTATTAGATATAATATTCAATTAAAATGTGACCATTATAACATGATCATTGAATTGGTGGGTATAAATAACAACAACTGCATTATGAAATCTATATATAAAGAAGAACCAATGTTATAGAGTAGTAGAAGGATTCATTTTCCATGATTGGAAAGTAGGTAGAATCACTAGGGGTTTATATGGAATAAGAGAAAACTAAACTTCAATTAGTATGCCTAGAGTGAAATTGTATGTGAGAGAAGTTCAGGATCCTAAAAATTGATATGAGATTTATGCTAGCTGAATCACCACTCATAATTTCCAAAATTTAGTACCACAAACTTCGATATTACACATAGGTCTTTTGGGTATTTTAAGTATTAGTTATGATGATATAAACATGAAATTATTTATTTAATAAATGAGATACATATTTTCATTATTACATGTATTTTTATATATTTGAATTTTTTTATAAAATATACTTTTAATGAAATAATTTACTTAAATGAGAAATTTTTTTTTAATAAAAAATTTATTTCTAAAATTTATTTAATTTTTATTAAAAAAATAATCAATTTTAAATAATCAGGAATTAAACTACTTAGTGTTAAAAAGAGAGTCTTTTAAATAATTTTTTATATGCAATGTATTTTTTAATTTAATTAAATTAATCACTACTAAATATTTAATTTATATAAATTCATTGATAATAAATATATTTATAAATTCACATTGAAATAAATATTATTTCTTGGAAATAAATAATAATAAATTCATTTTTATTTTTAAAAATTATTTTTTCAAAAAATTAGTTATTTAAGTGTTATTGATTCTTATATTAATTTTTTATCATCTTTAGAAATTGAATATAATAAAATTTATTTCATATTTCAAATAATAATTTCTAAATTAAGTAATAAGTTTAATTTCATTTTTAGGAATAAAAATAAGTTACAGAGGTAAGAATTTTGTTACCATGGTGAATATAAAACCTGATAAAAGGTTTAAATTAATTGGTGAAGTCTTAAAACATCATAAAAATTATCTATAAATGTTTGAATTAGGGAATTATTTAACTTTTACTATACATTCATTATGTTTCCACTTTTGATCCATTTTACAAAAGAAATTACATTCTTCATTCATTATGAAACGAGTTTTTACAAAAATTAAAAATTATTTCACATATAAAAGGACTACTCTTATACCCACAAAAAATAAACATTTACATTAGTTTACTCTTGAATACCTACCAAAATTATCTTCTTAGCAATCTAATCTCATTTATTTCAACCTCTATTAATAAGAAGGATTCCCAAAGCCTTTATTATGAAGAAGATATTTAAGAGAGGAATTAAGTCTTTAACATAAGTGTTATCCTCTCCCTAACTATTTTTATTAATAATTTTTATCCACTGATTCTTAAATATAATTTATCACATTAATAACATGATTTTGAAACAATTATCATTATTTAAAAGTGACATTATAGCTATAATATAAAATGTTCTTATCAATTCATTCATTCATTATAACACGTTCTGGTTTGGGAGGGTTCTACCACCAATATTAATGATTCTCTAATGGTTATATCATGAACGATTAAGATAAAAATAAATATATGTAATATGATGTTAGAATTAGGAATTTAATATTTTTTATAATTATTTATTTATAATATTTATAAGTAAATTCATTAATGAAATCAAATTTTCTTATTGAATCAAAATTCCCAAAATAGGTATTTTTAAACGCTTTTTACAAACCATCATTATAGTATACATAAAATGACCATTAGACTTAATAATTATATAAAAATATCATATTAAACCTCTATTGAAATTATATAGGTGATAAAACATGATAAATAATCAAATAAAAAACCTACATATTGAA
Organism: Viscum album; assembly: GCA_963277665.1. NCBI lineage: Eukaryota > Viridiplantae > Streptophyta > Magnoliopsida > Santalales > Viscaceae > Viscum > Viscum album. Next base: position 153,413,745 of record OY728138.1, read on the forward strand.
GCTAACACAAAACAAATGGGACAATTAACACCTGAATATTAATTTTTATCAAGATTGATTAGTAAATGAGTAATATGAAATTAAAAATGATTGTTATCAAATAAGATATAAATATTAATATGGTTATGATATAGATGAATAATAATAAAATTGATTATAAATGAGTTTAGGTCACATTTTTCTAGGAAAGAATCTCAAGTAAGTATAACGACTTTAGTGTTTTACACTTATTATTACATGATTTTAAGCATTATTATCCATCAAATACAATCAAAGGATTGTAAAGTCTAGTGTCTTTGGAAGATCAGATACATAAAACTAAAACATGGAACTAGAATAAAACATATTTATATTAATAATACAAATAAGGCCCCAGCCTTAAACATTACTTAATCTTGGGTTATTTCAAGAATTCACAATGATGATCTTTTTAGGTTTAGAGTTTTAGAGAATTAGATCATAAATCATGCATTACATTCCACATTTAAAAAAGTTGGTTACATCAAATATAGTATTCGTTTCTTCCACCAAAGGAAACATATTTAAAATAAAACATGGTTTCTTTCTTGACACTTCCTCGACACTATCATCACATCATGTAATTTTCCCTTGACCTATGAAAAACATTTCAAAAACTTGGGTTGTGTATAAAAAGCTCAGTAAGGGATATAAAAATATGGAAAGAAAACATTAGTCCATATATACATAAGAATCAATGAAATCATACTTTAATCATAAAACATAAGCACTTTAACATACCTCATGAAATCATAATATTTATGAATAACTCATAAAAATAATAATACATAAAGGAAACTTTAGGCATTCAGAAAATTCTTAAATAGGGAGAAGTGGTTGCATCGAGACTTTGAGATGTGTGGATCAGCGGCCATTGGAGCTCCAAGCGCGGTGAAATCGGTATCTTTGGGATGTGAGTCTGAATGGATGGTGTTAGGAGGTGTATGGTTGAGACGATTCGACTGTCGATGGAATGGTTGTGTTCAATGTTTCTCCTTTTGGCGATTTCAACATCTATTTGTATCTTGTTTGGTTTTTTAGATCTCCAACTTCGGTGTATGGTTTTGATTCTTGTTCGGTGAGGGTTACATTTATGGGTAGGGTTTGTTCGTGTTTATGTGTTTATTGTTCTATGAAGGCCTCACAATATTCGGTGTGCGGTGTTTGGATGGCGGCGATGATGACAATGTTGATAGGAAAACATGATTTACAGTGTATGTTCTTGATTCAGAGAAGCAATTCAACTGAGACTTGGTCGAGTCCTTGCCGGTGATGGGATTGGTTCGATGTTGATGGTGACTGTTGCGTATGGTGTGCCCGAGGAGGCCTGTAACCCGTGATGATTTTTATGTTTGATGACTTTTAAATTGTTTTTCGAATTTGAATTTATTGGTGTACTATGATGCTGGCCGCCTTTTTGGTTTTGCTATGGTGTTTGAATCATTGAAATGGTGGCAGTTTGTGAGGTTCCCACTTAGCCATAAAAGTGGTTTTTATTCAGAAAATGAAAAAAGAGATTTGGAGGTATATTACCTAAATCTATTCAGATAAACCTTAGAGTTTAACTCCTTCACATTACCCAATGTATTGGAGAGCTATCTCGGGCTCACCCGCCCTTAGTTTATCATGAAACCACCCGACTTCATAAACAATACCCAAGAACTATAACATAATCGTATCACATAAAACATGTATAAAGGAAACATAACATTTCCACATTTAAATCACAAGATATAAATACAAAACATTGATATAATCAAAACACTATCAAAACCATTTTCAATACCAAAATAAAAGAAAAGTAAAACATTGTATTTATTTTTCGTTTAAAAAAAGTTATGTCTTGTAGAGGAAGCCGAAACTCAAATAATGGTCACGGCGGCGGATAAGTCGTTGTCGCCGCATACGTAAGACAAAAACATTCCTTTTGTCATTTAGTAAAATTATTCGTGTAAAAATATTACTTTTTAATGAAATTAAAAGTGAAAATAGTTTATTATACAATTAATAATAGAAGGTCGTATATAAATTCAAGTATGCCTCAACGAAAGGAGATTGAGACGAAGTCCCTTACCTCAAGTCCAACTTGTTCTCATTCGTTTTTATATTACTGAATAATAAACTTAGGTCAATTTATAATTACTTAAGGACTTCCTTTAAATATTATTATTCAATTCATATCACATATTATCATGTTATAATAATTAGTTAATTATGTGAGTTCATATCATACGTTTTGTCGATGTTCGGTACATGAGTCAAAAATGAACTTGTTTGAAAAGAATTTCCCATGTAGTTATAAGTAAATCCTCTCCAGAATGGTATTAATGATTTAAATATCACATATATCTAGTATATATTTATTTTATACTATTCCATAGCATTTAGAGATAAAAAATGAAATGTACCGTTCATGGAGACGGTAGGCTGTACGTACGCATGAACGCTACTTTCATTTCTTTGTCATATTAAAGGAATTAAAACTAAATGAGAAATATATATATATATATATTATAATTCCAGTATAATATATATGTTACATAGGTAATATAATTTCATCAATTACATTATTTATAAATTCCATGTTTGGCATGAACGAGTCATATCACTTGAGGGGGCGGTAGTCCACACTTCCTCAGATGAAATTATCGCAGTTCCACAACATGAAAAGCATAATGATGTGATTTAAAAATAAAATTCATAATAATATAGAAAAAATAAATACCATATATATCATATATAAATACAATGAAATCATAATGTCCACCAAGAAAGGTGTTAAAATAAGATTGAACAATCATCGTTTCGTGAGGTAGTAATTCGTCACCCACAGAAACAATATGTTATTTAACCATTAGACAGAGTTTTGTGTAAGTGTAGGTAGAATAATTATCATAACAACATCCTAGTATATTGAGGATACAGGTGTTATTATGGGAACAAATAATAAGAAGATAGTGGTGAGTGAAGAAGTGAAATAAAATGAAGAAACTCGAGAGAAGTCATTACCTCTAAATCGGGTAACTCTTTTTGATTTGAGCCAAAGGATTACATGGAAAGACTTATGCTAAAAGTGAGGATTCTAGGAGTAAGATATGGATGTGGAGAGATAATATGATCAGATTTTGGATGATCCAAGGGCTTGAGAGGTGTGGGTAAGGGGGTAGAGGTGGGGTCCTTTTATAAGAGGGAGGAGGGTCACTTTTGGAAAGGCTTGAAATGTTACTTTATTATAAAATGATTTTTGGATTTTAAAGGTTCCAAAATGATATATTTTTATGATAAGGTGATAATGGTTCTAAATCCACCCATTCAATAGGTTTTCGGCAAGTTTATGTATTAGATTTTACCTTATCTTTTTATTTTATTTAAATCGTTCATTAATGAGGTAATCACTACATCATCATGGTGTCATAAATAAATTTATTTATTTAATGTCTAAAAATTTTAAAAAAATACCATGACGTAGGGAATATTTTTAGATTTAAAATGAATATTTATAGTCTAAGAGATCATTTATATAAATAAAATTAAAATTGTTTTACTCAGGACATACAAACCTTTGTTATATTTCTCTTCTTTTTAAACATAATGTCATAAATGTCACTATTACACCCATGTGACTCCATGGGCCCTCAAGTTCAGTAAAAAACATAAAATGGTCGGCCATGACTCAAAAAATAGGATTCAGACACATGTTGGGGTCATTTTATTTTATTATGATATTATTTTATTACCCTTAACTACCCAATTACTAATTAATCACGATAATTAAAGATAAATACCTTCATTACTATTCATAATGTCCAAAAAACAAAGGAGTATTAATTAAATAATTTGGACCTTATGATTCCAAATATCGAATCAATTTTACCAAATTTCAAACACATAAATTTCATTAATTAATTTAAAAATAATCCCCATTGTCAAAACAAATAGCATGTTTTTAAGAAACAATATCTATCAAAAGATTGACAATTGTTTATGTCCAATTTCAAAGTAAATTAATTCTAATAATCACCATTGTATTAAACGGTAAAAATATATTCTTATTACAATTTAAAACCAATTAAAAAGATAATCTAACCATATAATTAAATTATATGAAAAAAATAGTTTTGAAGTAAAATGTAGTATTTTTCACTATTCATTAATAAATGAACATTGTTAGAAAATACCAAAAATTTATCCAAAGTAAATTTCAATGTCCCAATTCTAAATAATAAGTTTATTTTGACAAATAGAGATTATAAAATTGTTAAAAGATATATTTAAAAATGGTTTTCCATCAAAAGGTGGTAAAATAATCTTTTAAAAATATTAGAATATTCTATGCTTAAGATTGGATTTTTTCTCATTTAAAGCCTCTAAAACACTATCTAATTCATAAATATAAATAGATATGAAAATATATTATTATTTACTTACTTGGGATGTTACAATCCATAAGTTTCTTCTTAATTCCTTTGAGTTCCTACATCTACATAGGATAAACTGGGGAATACATAGAAAAATGGGATGTGCTAAAAATCCTAGTAAGATAATAAACATAAGAATAAAGCATAACACATGTGTTGTAAGGAATGACATGATAAAATAAAAATGTATGGAACATAGATTAACATATGAAAGCATAAAACATAGATAATGGGATAATTTAATTTGGAAACATAGGAATGTGGAAGAAAAATATATCACGACATAAAAACAAGTCATCGATTACTGGAAAGACTATATCACATGATGAACAAAGTCCCATAAAGGAACTAGGTATACTCCCTATCCCAACATGACGACTCATGAGACTAAAAATTATACAATTAATTATATCTATATATCATACCACCCATAATAACATGCTCATTAATATATGTTCCACATGAATAATTAAACATAAACATAAGGGTTACCCATGGAAGGAAATGAGTTTCGTAATCATGTCACAGATCATAAAAAATGGGAATATCATAAAATTTTCCATGAAATAATGAATTTAAATTATACATGTGCATTAATAAGGTAAAATAGGCATATATAATGATAAATAATGTTCAATTGAAGAGAAAACATGTAAAAAGAGTGTTTAAGAAACTTTATAAATGAACCTCATTAGTGCAGTTTAAGGGAAAATATTAGAGACTTAAAAGTGGGAAAAGGTATAAGTGTTTCCATTAAACCAGAAATGAACATAGATAGTTTTTCATTATAAAATACTGTTTTAGAAAAATATCAGTGGCTAAGAGAAGGTTATGGAGTGTAATTTTAATTGGGTAGAAAATTGAGAATTTCCCTTTAATTAGGCATGCTTATCGAGAGTAATTGTGAAGGGAACCTTATAAAAAATGCATTTACCCATAAAATAAAGAATAATTGAGCTAGTTAAATATTTTTTAAACATGAAAAATAATGTTTTAATATTACATAAGAGTAAATAGGAATTAAATTTGGGTAAAGTGGGAGAAATCATAACTTGAATGAAAAATAGAGGTTTAGAGTGAATCCCTTATCTTATATACAAAAGTGTTCTCCACTTGTACTTAATATCATAGATATTAAAATTAAAACCATTAATTAATTAATTAATAACTTCTTATACATTTATTTAATTTATTATAATTTTATTAGGCTCATTTATGGTCATTTCGTTAACTTAGAGTGTTTACTTTTGTTGTTTTGGGAGTCTTCATTTCATGATTTTATGATTCGTTCCATTGAGTTTAAGTATGGGAGTTCTTGTCAAATGAAAGAAAAAAAAAATCCTAAAGTGGAATTATATTATATTTATGAACCTAAATAATTTTAGATAGTCCCAAATATCATTTTGTTTTTATATATGATAATGATTTATTAGATATAATTTTAATGATGAATGTTTGTTTATTTTGGTGGATTTTTGATTAGCACAAACTAGTTTTGTTTTATAAATTAATATTATGTAAATTTAATAGTTCTAGAACATAAAAAAAGTTGTTATATATATTTTAAAATTTATTTTAAACATTATAATAGTTTTATGACAAGACTTTAAGGAGGTAATGGAAAACAAAAAAATTTCATCCATGAAGGTGGTGAATCGACACATCATGGACGGTGTTTTTATTTTTAATATAAAAAGAGAAGTGAAGAGATTTGATCATGGATATCCCATAAACATAAAAAAATTACAGTATACTTATGATAATAGAGTTATAATTTCACCTTAGATATTAGAGGAAATATAAGGCAGAAGAAAGGAAGAATTTAAAAGGGAAAGGTGGAGGATATTACCTCTTGTATGTCGTCTCCTTGAGAACCTCTTTAAGGCACTAGGGTTTGGTATTTTGGTGAGACAAAAAAGAAAAGAATGTGAGGAAGAGGATTGAGAGTATAATTGGGTAGAATATTAGCAATATTAAATTCAATGGAGGTGTGAGGAGTGTTGTTTATAGTGGAAGGAGAGGGATGTTTTTGATTATTTTATTATTTTTGCTCAAGACTATCAACAATATTGATTCTTGTGGATAGGTATAGTAACCGGAGAATGAGGGTTTGAGATAATTTCGACTTAAATCTTCCATGACTCAAACATGTCTCAAAAAATCATTTATTTATTTATAATGTTAAAAATCATAAATTACTGTATTTCACTATTCACCAAAAAGGAAACCATTTTAGAAAAATCCAAAAAATTTACCCTAACAATTTTTTGACATGTAGATTTCAAAAATGGACACAATTATATGAAAATAATTTTCTTAATATGATAAATTTAATTTTTAATTAAAATCATCATTTATTCAAAAAATACTAGTTTTAAAATTACAACTGATTTAATGAAACTATGAAAAATTAATTAATCTATAATCAAGTTATCTTATAATCAGAGGAAAAAAATATTAATTATTGAGTCTATTTTATGAAAATATTTTTTATTTTAAATATTTATATTAATTATAAAGTTGTACATAAACATTTACATTTCATAAAAATACCAATACTTAATTTATCATTTTAAAAACATTTATTTAATTATTAAAACATATAAATATATCATATTTTCATTTATAATAAGACAATATTTTATTTATACTTTCAAAGGCGAGGTTACTATTATATTAGAAGGTTTATTATTCCTAATGGTCATATTACTATTCCAATGGTCAAGTTACCATTCGATTGGTATAGGTTCCTTAATTTATATAAATACCTCTTATTTCATTCTTAATTTATGAAAATAAATTTTTTATTAGGTTATATATGTGATGTATGTGTTTTTTACTATATAAAATAAGTACGAGAAGGTAAATTTGATTGTTAAAATTTTGAGTCATTGAATTCTTCCTCCCTTATGAAATTTATCCCTCGAAATTTTGTTTTACATACTATGGTGAAGACAAGTGAGGGTACTTATCCTTCATCGATTAATATGGTTCCCATGTCACCTCTTCATACTTATGGTTCCACTATAGTACTTTGACCAGGTGAGTAGTCTTGTTGCGTAGAAATTTATCTATATGATCTAAGATCTTTTCCAGCTTCTCTTCATATGATAGGTCGTTCTCTAGTTGTACCACCTCCATATTTAGTATATTTGAGGGATCTCGTATCTACTTCCTCAAGTGGTACACATGGAATACATTGTATACTTAAGACATGGTAGGTGGAATTGCTAGTCGATAGGCCACATCTTTGACACAATAAATAATTTTGAAGGGGATAATGTACCCAAGACTCAATTTTCTTTTCATCCCAAATCTCATGATCCTCTTCCATGGAGATTTATAGAGAAATACTGTCTCTCAAACCTTAAACTCTAGGTCCCATTAATGATTGTCTACATAACTCTTCTTTCAACTTGGGAAGACCAGATATGCTACTGAGTGGTTTTCACCATTTCTAACATTTATTCAACCATTTAAGGTCCTAACATCTTATGTTCACTAAATTTATCTCATCATGTCATTGTTCTTCATATTTTCCTATAAAGGGTTTCATGTGGAGCCATTTGGATGCTCGAGGGGAAATTGTTATTGTAGGATAAACAAAACATATGTCAATATTGATCCCATATTTCTTTTAAGTCCATAGAATATTCTCTCAACATTTCCTCCAGTGATTGAATAGTCCACTCGGATTGGAAATTAGTTTGAGTATGATAATCCATATCGAAATTTAGCTCAATGTTTAGAGAATGTTAGAGACTTTTCCAGAACTCATAGGTGAATCTCAGATCTCGATCAGACAAAATTTATTGTGGTAGTCTATGAAACCTTAACACCTCTTTTATATATATCCATGAAAGTTTATCCAATGAGAAGTCCTCTCGAATTGTAACACAATGAGTTTTCTTTATATGATGATCCATAATTACCCATGTAACATCATTTCCTATGGATTTATTCAGAAGTCTAGTGACAAAGTCCATGGTGATGTTTTCCAATTTCCATGTTGATATAAGGAATGATTGCATCATCCCATTATAATTTTATCTTTTATCCCTCCCTGGTTGATATACTGGGAACTTTGATGTATATTCAATGATATATTTCTTCATATTATCCCCCCAATAGTTCTCTCATAGATCTTGATACATCTTTTATGCTCCCTAAGTGAACAGAGAAGGTTGATCTATGTGCATCATTAAAAATATTTTTATTTATCTTTGTATTGGATTATATAGATAGTCATGAACAAAATCGTATAACTCCTTCCTCTCCAATTTTGAAAATTTAGGATTTACCATTTCTTATAGATTACACATTTTTTTTAATTTCATCATTATTTATTTTAGAATACTTTATTTTCTCCATAAGGGATGGTTAAGAAATCATTTGAGAAAGAATTGATGATTTTACTTACTTAATGATTCAAATTTACATCTTTTGTAGGTCTAGGAAGATTGGATACTTCTCAATTCTTATCATTGGTAAATTTTCAGGATACTTTCTACTTAGAGCATCTGCTACTTTGATTTATTAGGATGGTAGTGGAATGAACAGTCATAACCCCCAATGAGCTCTAACCATATTCACCAGGATATATTAAGCTCCTTATGTTTGAATATATATTTTAGGCTCTTATGATCAGTATATATCTCACACTTCTCCCCATAGAGATAATTCCTCCATATTTTCAACATGAAGATGACAACCGCCAACTCCAGATCATGAGTGGGATAGTTTTGCTCATGAATTTTCAACTACCTTATGGAATAGGCTATCAATTAATCATTTTTCGTTAGTACAAAACCTAATACCTTCTTTGAAGCATCATTTTATTCCATAAAGAGTTCCCCACTTTTAGGTAGTGTGAGTAATGGTGTAGTGATATGCCTCCTTTTCAAGTTAGACCAAGTAAAATATAGATCTCCATTACCAATGTTGTTTTGGGCCACTCTTTGATTGCCATTTTCTTGGAAGGGTCCATAGATATTCGTTTACTGGTGATTAAATTCCCCAAGAATGATACTTCCTCCATCCAAAACTCACATATAATATACATTGAAAAATATTTATCCCCTCACAAATTATTTATCATAGTATTTAAATTATCCTCATAGTCCTCCTTGATTTTGGAGTATATCTAAATATCATCGATAAAGACTACCACAAACTTGTTGAGATAATATATATAGACTGTATTCCTTAAGTCCATGAAAATTGATGTATAATTAGTGAGTCCAAAAGGAATCACTATAAAATATAAGTGTTCATAACTTGTTCAAAGGGTACTCTTGGGAATATATTCATTCTTCACCTTTAATTGGTGATATACTGACCAAATGTCCACCTTAGAGAAATAATTAGACCCACGTAGTTAATCAAAAAATTCATTTGTAAGAGGAAGGTCATACTTATTATTTATCATGCTTTTTTTATGCTCATGATAATCAATACAAAGGTGAATCAATAAATACTTTTTCATGATGAACAGGACTAGGGCACCCCATGGTGATGCAGTTGGGCATATAAAAAACTTTTCCAGATTATCTTGTAACTGATTATTAAGTTCCTCCAACTCAATAATGGCTATTCTATAAGGTTTCATTGATATAGTAATAGATCCAAGAATAAGTTAAATTTAGAAATAAAAATCTTGGTCCAAAATAATACCGGTAAATTCTTTCGGGAACACATTTGTGTAGTCCCTCACAATGGGCATGCCTTCGATCATGATTATCTAATTATTCTCAATCATTTTTTCTAGATATGATTTCTATTAATGAAATAATATCCATAGTTGATATGATAATTTAGAAGGATATTAACCCTCCTCCTTAAACTTGCATAGAATTGAATGATTCCTTATAATGTTAAGAGTGATATCCCTTTCTCAAAATTTTATGTTGGATTTTTATAAAGATATCAAATCCATGCCCAAAATAGCATCAAACTCCACCAACAAAAGTAATAAAATATTTTTTGGGAGGTTCAATCCAAAAACATTAACTAGGGAGGATTTATATACTTTGGATGAAATAATTCCCCCATTTTCTATTCCTATAGATTAATCAACCTCCATATCTTGAGGTGGTGTTTCAATTTTTCTAATAAAATTCCAAGATATGAATGAATGAATAGAACTAGAATGAAATATCACATTAGGTATTCTTGAATTAATAACTAGCGTACCTATCGCCACATAATTTTTAGGCTCCACATCTACAGTAGTGATAGAATATTCCCTTCCTTTCGTCCTTGGATATTTTTATTATCTATTTCCTCAGAAAACCCTTTTCTTAGGAAAATAGATCACATATTAACCATGTTCCTTGTAGTTGAAACACTATACTATAGGATAATTGTTGATTTGAACCTTTCTTTCTTCCTCCACATTTGTGAGATTATTCACATGACTTTAGAAATTATTATCCATATACACCACTCTTCTAAATTTAAAGAATATCCTGGTTCCCCTTAGGCAGTTTCCAGGATGCTTTTTCCCACACTTTTTACATGTGGGATGTTGGATTTTCTTTTAATTATAGAATTAATATATTAATCCTCCCATATTAAAATATATTGTATGATTTTTGTCTCTCAAACCATGAGACCATTGAGAGTCTGTGATATCCATTAAAACCTTAAGGGCACAATGAACAATATCTTATTAGATTTCAAAGTATATAATTTCCAATTATTTTCATAGACTCAGGTTTAGTATGCTAATGAATGGGTCCACTTTTCTTTCTATGTTCATGAAAAAATAAAAGTCTTATCATGAAATTATTGTAAGGTTTCCCACATACACCCTAATAGACTAATATTCCTTTTTCTTCAGTCTAAGTAACTCCCTTTCCATATTAAAACAAAGAGTTCGAGGAAACAATTTATTGAATAATATTTTATTGAATTCATCCCAATACCTAGAATCAATTTCCTCCTTTGAATTTGTGTTTTTGATCAGTTTCCAGCACTAATCATCTTCCATATTAAATTTTTAGAATGCTAATACAACATTCTATTCTTCTGAGCATTGAAGGATAAGTAATATCTTACCAATGAAGTTAATATATTATTCCACGATGATGTGATCAAAAGATCCAATAAATATGGGAATCATTTTTCATATAAATTATTCAAATATAACCTACTATTTATTAGGATAATAAGGTAAATCCACAAAATTCAAGTTATTATTCATAACTTGATCCAGTTGAATAAGTATTTTCATGATGTTTTGAGCTCCCATTCCCATCATATTTGGCATTTCTTTAGGGAAATAATCAAATTTCCTATCACATTAATTGTTGGAATGGGTTATTCTATTTACCTCCATTAAATAATAAAAATAAAATTAATATGGGATTGAATACTTAGCTAATAATAATAATAAAATTAAACTTTGAATCTTGAATTATAAACTTTTAAATGGAAAGTATATCCTATCTTGTGATTACCTAAGTTTCAATCTAAGTTATCCATGGTGATATAATTATATCTATGGTTATTACTAATGTTTTCTAGTCCTAATATCCAAAAATAAACATAACATTCTATGATACCAACTATAACGAACCTAGACTTTTACAAATATTATTACATGATTTTAAGAAATTTTTTCCCTCAAATACAAACCAATAATCATAAAGTCTAGTTCATTTGGAAGATTAGGTACATAAAAATATAAAACACGGAACTAGAATAAATCATATTTACTTTAATAATCCATAAATAGATCCTAACCTACCTTTAGATCCTACATATATATAGGATAACATGGGGAATACATAGAAAAAAGGGATTAGCTAAAAATCCCAGTAATAGAATAAGCATAAGAAAAAAGCATAACACATTGGTTAAAAGGAATAAAATGATGAAATAAAAGGAATGTAAAATGGATTAACTTATAAAATCATAAAATACATAGTATATGATCATGTACTCTTGGAAACATAGGAATTTGGTAGTAATATATAACAAGATATAAACCTGATTCAAGGATAACTGCCAAGAATATATCACATGGTAGACAAATTCCCATAAAGGAATAAAGTTTAATCCCTATCCCATCATGAAGTATCATGAAACTAAACATTACCAAATGAATTGATGTGATATCTAGGAACATCCATCATAACATTTTCATGAATATGTGTTCCACATGAATAATTAAACATAAATAGAAGGGTTACCCATTGAAAGAAATGGGTGTCATAATCACGTCATAATGCATAACAAATGAGCGTATAAAAAAGTGTCCATGATAGAATGGATTTATATCATACATGGAAATTTTTATGGTAAAATAGACATATATCATGGTAAATTATGTTCAAATTAAGTAAATACATGTAAAAATAGTGTTTAAGAAACTTTTGAAATGAGCCTCTTTAGTGCGGTTTAAGGGAAAATATTAAAGAGTATTTAATGCGAGAAAAGAAAAAATTGTTTGTTTAAAACCAAAAATGAATATAGGTAGTTTTTAATGATAAAAATAGTGTTTTTAGAAAAACATTTGTTTCTTAAAATATGTTATGGAGTGTACATGAAAATGGGTAAGAAACGTGGAAGTTCCTTTTAATCGAGGATGCTTATTAGGAAGAATTTAGAAGGTAACCTTATAAAAAATGTATTTACTTGTCAAAGGAAGAAGAATTGAGATAGTCAAATATGTTTGGAACATACAACCAAAATTTATTAAGATTAAATAATAATTATTATTAATTAAATTAGTGTAAAGAGAGAGAAATCACAACCCTAAGGAAAAATATAGGTTTAGAGAGAATTTGTTACCTTATGTACGAAAGTGTTATACGCATGAAATTAATGTTATGAATAATTAAATTAATTAATTAATTAATTAAGAACTTATTATACATTTATTTTATTTATTATAATTTTATTGGTATCATTTATAGTAATTTCATGGACTTATAATGATTAATTTCATCATTTTAGGAGTGTTTATTTCATGTTTTTATGATTGGTTCCCTTGAGTTTAATTATGGGTGTTCTTATCAAATGGAAGAAAAACATCAGAAGTTAAATTATATGATATTTATGAACCTAAATAATTTTAAATGGTACCATATATCATATTTTTTCATATATTATAATGATTCATTATAAAAAATATTAATGATGATCATTATTTTATTTTGGTGAATTTTTGATTACCACAAACTAGTTTGGTTTTATTATTTAATACTATGTATATATAATAGTTACACAAAAAAGTTTTAATATAAATTTTAAAATATGTTTCATCCATTATAATGGTTTTATGACCATCCTTTAATTCGTTGATAGAAAACAAAAAATCGTTGTCCACAAAGGTGGTGAATCGACACATCATGGATGATGTTTTTGTTTTTAAGATAAAAATAGAAGTGAAGATATTTAATCATGGATATCTCATTAGAATAATAAAATTAATATATATTTATAATACTAGAGTATAATGTCACATTTTATATTGGAGTAAAGGATGATGGAGAATAAATAAATAATTTAAAATGGAAAGGTGGTGGATATTACCACTTGTATGGCGTCTCCTTGAGAACCTCTTTAAGGAAGTAAAGTTTTTTCTTTTGCTGAGACCAATAATAATAGAATGTAGAGAATATTCATGAGAGGGTAATTGTTTATAATATTTTAAATATTTAAGGTTTTGGTGGTGTGAGGATAAGAGGTGGTGAGGGATGATATTTATAGTGGGAGGAGAGGGGAGAGGGGTGTTTTTGATTATTTTATTCATTTATTTATTATTTTGCATCAAGAATATCAAAAATGTATATTCTTGCGACTAATTACATTAAATATAGAATTAAAGTTTGATATAATGGCCACTTACATCATACATGCCTCAAACATGACTCAAAAATTCATTTATTTACTTATAATGTTAAAAACCGTAAATTATTGCTCAAGATGTAAGAAATTGGGCCATTCCTGTTCGAGATGTCATGGTGGAATCCAGAGCATGAGGTCACCGGAACCGATCTAATTTACAAAGAACAGGAGACTCGCTATGGTTGATACTGTAACAAGCAATCTGGGACCTTGGAACACATTGTCTACTGACACATCCATGGGTGCTCCTCCAAACCCGCTGGTGTCTGCTGTGTTCACGCGGCTCAGACAGGATCTGAATAGGGGGAATGATCTGAGGGAATTCGATCCCAAGGGTGGTGGTGGTGGTGGTGTGACAAACCCTTTAGATGAAACCATGGCTGCAGACCTTCATCAAGAGTCCGAGGCCTCTGTTGTGCCGGAGAATGATGTCCGTGTTCAAATCAGTCGGTCTGATGCTGGTGCAGATAATCAGAGGAAGCGGAGAAGCAGTGGTGTTGTGTGTAAGGGAAAGCAGGGGTCTGCTTCAAATTCTGAAATGGATCACATGCAAGAGTTTTCTCCTACTCTGAAGAAGATAGAGTCTGATGGATGTAAGGATAATAGAATTGTGGATCTTGTTGGCAGCTGCAGTGGTCAGGGTAATGCCGCTAGTGGTGTGGTGATCACAGTACCCATGGGGAATCATTTTCAAGAGTTAGGCAGGGTAACTGGGGATGAGATGCGTCCTTTATGTGGCAGTGGTAGCATGCAGAATGAGTCAAATGAGGATGCAGTAATGTGTAAAGGTGGGATATATGATGAACATGCAATGGTTGAACAACCTCACTGTTTGGATATGATTGATATGAATAACCAGTTTCAGCAAAACCAGTTAGTGAAATATCAAGATATGCAGTACCATGGGAAATGGGGGGATATTGATGATAGTGATAAGGAAAATCATGGGGACACGATTAGGCTATCATATAGTGAGATTGTCCAAGTGGGGAATAAGGCGCTGCCGTTTATCCAAGACAAGGTGATTGCATCTCCGCGAGGAAGGATGAGTAAGGACTACTCCCATTTGACAAAGCCGATGCCTAACAGATCTATTGTTAGAAGTATGCAATCTCCCAATGAGTTTCTTGAGTTGGAGTGGTTGAATCTGAGGAGGAAGTATGCTAAGGTTCTGAATCTCTATGAGAGTTCGGTGTGGGAAACAACGACTGAGGAAGAGTCTGTTTATCATGGAGGTGGTGAGGGGTGTGATTTTGAGGATTTCCAGTGACTGTGTTGGGTCTGTTATGCTTGTTTCTTATTATTTTATTTTATTTTAATTAATGGTCAGGGGTTCTACCTCTGGCTACACTTTCCTGGTATATTATTCTCTGATTTTTATATTATACCATTTTTCAATTTAATATATTATTTTCATTTTTTACCTAAAGAAATTTCATTTTCATATAAAAATATTCTTCTTTAATTGGTTTCTTTCTTCATAAAAACATGCTATTATTAAGAATATTTCTCATCCCCTTGATTAGTGATTTATCCTCCATTCCAAAATTATTTATTAACATAAATATTTTCTTTTATTATTTTCAAATTCAAATATGTGTTATATTATATAATATTAATAATTATCTTTATCTATTTTTAAAATTAAATATTATAACTCTTTCATCGATGTTTGTTTTCTTTAAAATTACATGAAAAGATTAAAAATGCATTTCATTTTCACTTTCATATATTTGTATCTTCCAATACACATTTATTTACTTAACCACTATTAATTTTAAAGGTTATATTATTTTAAATTATTTTAAAATAATTCTTTAAAAAATATTCTTATCACCTACTCAAAAAATATTTTTGATAGTGACCAATAATTGTTATTTCAACAACATTAAAAATATTTTATGAAAACTATTTTAATGATTTAGCTTATATTTTCCTATTTATATACAATGTATCTATATTATATGAAGTTATGTTTCATAAATCACCATCTAAATTCTCTTATGTTATAATTCTTTTGGGATTTTGAATTTTTGGTATCAACAAACCCAATTCAGGATTTCATCTTATATGATACCATTTTAAAATGATATATAACCCATATTATTTCCATTTTTTCCTAATATGATATATGATTTATTTCATATGGTACACATATCTATGTTTTATCATTATGTGATAGGTGGTTATAGTATAACCATCCATTTCATTGGGTAAAGATTTATATCTCATGATCTAATTATGTTATGTGTGGACATGATTATGGTTAGTAATGTTTATAATTTTATTTGTGGGAATGACTAAAATTAGCTATGATCATCATTTTATGTGTGAACATGATATTAGTTTTATATTTTCACAATTTTATGACTTATTATTCGTATTTTTGTACCACATGACTATGTTATTTCCCATGGATCATGATTATTGTTCCATGTTTTGGCATTATTATTCCATGGTTTATGTTAGTATTTTAAGATGATACTATTGAGTTAATATTTTGTTTTATCATGCCTTACAGAAAAATATTATGTTTCCATGTTCTTTTTAATAAATAACTTCTTCTCTGTTAATGTTTTCTCATATAATTAATATTAGGGTTTTAGGTTTTCATCATATGGAAATTGGCAACAGAAGAAAAACCCAAATGTATGGTCTATCCTTGATAGAGTAAACATGTAATATAAATTAAGAAAATAAAATATCCAAACTTGGAATATAGATACATTATCCTCAATATTTAATCCTTGATGAAGTATTATTGATTACAATCACCAAAGTAGTAAGAAAAATTTTTATACTTTCAAGGGATTTCAGTAGCCTTAGATCCTGATATCTATCATAGGATACCCAAATCTCTGAAAGGGAGACTAAAACCTTATTTGGGCGAGATGAATGTGGATCAATAAAAAATAAGTATTAAAAGTTTTTCCAGAAATATTTATGAACAACATGAGGCATGAAATATATATATATATATATATATATATATATTTTCCTCATGTGTTTCAATTAATGAAACATAATGAAAATATTTAATTTATTTGTAAAACTTTATTCCCATTGTTATTTGTTGACTAAATTTTATTCTAATGAATATTAAATCCATTTAAACCATTAATAATTGATAATAACATGTGAGAAGATAGATTTACCCACATAATATGGTATTAGTGTACATATCCAATAATCTCTGACTTGCAATAAAATACATATGGATTTGTGTCGAACATCATAACCCCTTGTAATTCCTTCTAAAAATCTTTTGGATATGGTTTCATTAAACTTTATTTACTTTGTAACAAGATCCTTTATTAAAATTTTTATCATTTTATAAGGGGATAACTATGTGACTATATAATCCTTAATAATATTGAAAAAAATATAAAATATTTATTTTAAAAATGAAATCAAATATAAGCCTCTAGATAAGAATTAGCGATGCTCAAGATACCAAGGGGTCTAGTTTGATCTTTATAAAACATACACATATCTCTAAACAAACATGTACACCATAAGATACATCATATAAATTATATGAATTCCTATACAATCCTTTTTTACATGACATCAAGTGACCAATAAACATATAAATTGTCAATATAGTATTATCATATCATATTTTCTCAATTCTCTGAAAAACACTACCCAAGTCGATGAATACATCACATGTTATTCATGTATTAGATGATTTCATCACATGAACATCATAAAAGTATCTGAATCACATAATATATGACTCAACTATGTATGTCCATTAATTTTATTAGACTTAATCAATCACTGTCTGGATGTCTTTACTTTCAGTACAAATAGACAAATCCCATCTGGTTGCACTCTAGCCAACAACATGATCAACAACATAAACAAACACCCCCTTATTAGCTAAGTTTATATTTTGACTTATGTAGGTAGGGTATAAAAGTATGAAGGTTCTCATTATAGTTATTTTTTAAACCTCAGGAAAGAATTATTGATAATAATCAGACACCCCTATATAATCAATGACTATATGAAATTCCATGAGGTATACTTTAAAGATTCAATTTAAGTAATAAATATTAACTTATTACCTCATGAATATATTATTCATCTCACATATATAACACTTTATAATGAGTCTAATAATATATTCAAGTAATATTAACATATCATTACAACCCATAATAATTCATGATGATCATTGATTAGGTACAAATCAAAGTTACAATTTTGGGGGATATTTATTATTTTACCATTCATGTAAATTATAATTACCACACACATGGATGAATAATAAATGGGGATAGCGAATATAATGATAACATGATATGTATTTACAAACATTAAAACCAATGTCTTATGTGTTTAACATCTATATATTCTAAATGACTCTCATGTTGTTACAATGGTAATGGTTTTATTGACTTATTATATATATATGTAATTCCCATCACATATATATATGACTAAAAAATAAAACTATCTCACTAATCTCTTTTACTGGAAAAAATCTATAATGTAATATAGTTTGAAAAAATGGTGAGATTTAGAAATATAATTCTTGATGTTAAAATCCTTGAACATATATTTAAACCCATTAAATTCCCAACATAAAATGTTATTATGCCCACTCATGTTGTCTAATTTTAAATATTTCTATGTTCATTATCATTATCCTTTGGATCCTATTATATTAAATTTTTTCTTTAATATAAACAATACTATCTACACTATTATTATCTAGTATATCTTAATCTCTTTTAGGATAATGTAACATTCACTTCATTATAGTTAACACATGTAACCATATACATTTATTCTCACCATTATACCCTAAACCGTTTTAGGATATCAAGATACTTTCACTTTGTAAATAGTCTATAATAACAATGATATTCACTTTATCATAGTAACTAAATGTAACTATTTAAAATTTTCTTTAATGCCACACATTCTAACCCTTTAATATGTTAATTAAAGAATCACTTAAATTTATAATGGAATAATCTTTTATTTTTTAACTTTGAACCTACCTATTTTAAAACATACCCCACTAACCTCTTACACACTATATTCTCATTGGAATATATTTCTAAGACTCAGCACAAACTACTTTTTGTTTTAGAAAATAACACTTGTCTCCTTTTAGTAGGATTATTTAAAAAATAAATGATTATTTCCATATCTCATTTGGTATTCTATGTGTTTATTGTATTTTATTGAAAAATAATATTTTAATCATTAAAATGAACCAATACTAGATGGGAATCACAATACATCATATTTTATAAAATATCTTGATAAAAACTTTATCCTTGATAAAAAATTTCTATCATAATATTTTTCTCAAAATATTTTATAGTCTCATGAACCATAAACCTTGTGTATATAATTAATCATATAAAATTGATCATAACAACTCTTTGTTAAGAAAAAACACATCTTATCATATAAGAGGAGTGATATGAAATAAACATACTTATTCTTAGATTCATTTGAGCTTGATTAAATATTTTATATTCAAATCCATGATGTAGAAATTATTTTATTCTTTACATGAATGAAAACTAAGATCTTTATCAATTTTTCTCTTTATTTTGAACTCATGTGTATTTATAACACTTGTAAAGTATATTTTTGGTATCACATAACCTTCAAAATCAAATAATCAATTTCTATATCACTCATACCTAATATAGACAATCCATATATTTTCTCAAACAAATTTAGGTATTTTAGATAATTTTATCATATATAATCATTAATCCAATATAATAATACCCTTAAGATTAAAATAACCTTTAATAGATTCTCAAAGAAACATTGTTAGACTTTCTGACTTTTCTTCTTATAGTTTGAACTTTTACTTTCACTTTATGTATAGTACTCAAACATAGACATAATGTTCCTAGTTTATTTATTCCAAAAATTTTACGAATATTGGGATAAATTTTCTTGAATTTATTCAAATAGTTAGAAAATTTACATCAATGGTATTAAGACGAATTCCAAAACCAGAACAAGCCTTAAGGAATCCTATAGTCTCACCAATTCATTGGAACACTCAATCATATTTTGTATATGTGCTACAACACCCTGTAATATTTCTATCAGGAAAGTTTTAACCTTTTTTTAGGTTTTACTTTTTAATTGGCTAGGTAATTCCTAGAAGGAAGTGAATGGATACCTATAATTTTTAAGTTAAGTTTTTTTTAATTTTCAGCATAAAATCAGATGTTTTTGTAGTATTCAAAGGATTAAAAAACCATGTAATTATGTTATAAGAAGTGTAATCATCACCTAGAGGAAGAAATGAAATGGGTACACAGTGTTAAAGGTTACAAACCATGTACAGTTTACACACGTTGTAAATATTAAAAATAGGTTTTCAATAAAAGGTGATGGGTTTTTTTGGAATATATGGGACTCAACAGTTACATGATTTGTAATTGGGTTACACACTGTGTAAAATCCAAAGTATTGTTTTTAAGAAGATAGTTTGGCTGAAATCATTATTTTTGTCCTCCTGGTTTCATTTTTCTCAACCTAGAGGCTCTTTCTAATGTTAGGTCAAAATATAAAAATATACACAAGAGGGTGGGGTGGGGGGAATTGTGTCTTTTCAAACACTTTCAAAATTATTCCTTTTGATGTCAAATATAGATTATGTGGATAAGTAGTGTTTATATTCTGTATGAAAATATGATCTGTAGATAAAACCAAAATACAAAACAAAACTGTTTATAGTGGTTCAGAGAACTAAGATCCCCTATTCCACTCCACCAATTACTCTCTTTGCATGTTTGATTAATTTTACTAGTCTGATCCTCATATCATAAGACCAATTCACAAATGAGTGTAGGCAGTTGAAACCTTTATGAATAAGGCTTAAAAATAGGCCCTTGTAGTTATTTAACATATAACCAAATATCCATAGCTTAGATCGATAAGTTGATACTCCACCAAAACAGAGTATGAGTAGTTGAAACTCTTAATAAAAAGATATTGATTTAAAAAGTTCTGATGGAACTTCATAGTTGTAATAGCAACTGATAGTTGATGGATCTTCTTCTTCAGAAAAAAGTTTCTTTAAGAAATATTAGTACCAAAGGGATTCAATTTAAATAGATCTTTGAATAAAAGTATCAACGATAAGCAGCGAAAGACATACAGAAAATACAAGATTCAAAACAAGTATATCTCTAAAGTGTATGCTTTCCTGTAGATAACAGAGTATGATCGATTATTTCCGTAGATCTGTAAAAGATCTTCACAAGAATGCAGTTTCAATATAAATATGTGTCACAATATGTTTCACAATATGTGCCTCTATATGTGTCACTATATGTGTCACTATATGTTTTTAATCACACACACACACACACATATATATAGATTGAACAAATAAACTGATAGAATAAATAAATTAGAGAGACTGCTTTTCAATTTCTGATCCTAGAAAACCACCTAATAAATCATGAGAATTAAAATTCATAAGAAAACTCAGAGTAGTCATAACATCCCTTAACAATAGGAGAGAATTTATCTTCTTGATACAATTCTTTGAATCAATCATAATGAGCTTTGAATGGTTTGAAAACAAGCTTTAAATCAGCCTGAAATTCCAGAAAGACCGTTGCATGAGACACTGATAAAATCAAAAATTTAAATATCCAATGTTTGAAAAGTCAAACTTAAGGCTCCTTCATTAAAAAAAATTCAAAACATAGGGTTCAACTATGTAGTGTTCATTCTAGAAATGTAAGGTTGAAAACATATGGTTGATCACAAAATTAAGGTTGATTATCCTTACGTTTTATTCTCAAACATAGGGTTCGATACTTACATAGGGTTCTTTAACCATATTTTTCTCTTAGTAAAAACATAATGTTCCATACAAATGTAAGGTTCTTTATCCATATGTTTATATCAATATAGGGTTGACTAACCATACATGTTGAACTTTAAACATATGGTTTAATATAAATATAGGGTTTGTTTCTTACATCATGTTCTTCAACGTATGGTATGAACAATGTTTCCAGAATATGCTTAAGAGCGTTCCAAACACTTTGACGAATATTCTACATGAATAATAATATTGAATATAATTTTAAAATAATCATTATAAAGAATATTAATTTCCCGAAATAAACTTAAAGTAATATCATTATTAAAAAAACAATGGCATTTGTGAGCATCAAAATCAATAAGATTTATTGAGTATTATTGAGATAATACATGCCCAACAATCTCCCTCCTTTTTATGATAAAAAATACATAAAATTAGAAATATAATTTATAAATTTTCAAATATTAAAAATAAAATAATTTGAAATTCTATTTAATAGAATTATTTCGATGAAAATAAATGTTTTGTTAATTCAAATTTCTCCCTCGTTTTGTGAGATCAAAAAGAAAGTATATAAAAAGATTTAAACACATTTAATTGCACACATATCAGTAAGTAAATGTTATAATAATCTGTTTAAATAAATAAGACTAGATTTTTGGCTGTAGATACAAACATAAAAGAATATGAAATAAATCACTAGAAATAAGAATAAATAAATTTTATTGATAAATTTTTTTATAATTACAGTAGTCAGTGTGGCTTGGAAACATGCTAATAAACTGATAAGGTTAGGATAAATGTGTTTGAGTAGGATTTTGAGAGGCTTGAAACACGTCTTTCTGATCTTCTATCTATAACATAAACTTTCTCATAAGACTGTCTTCTAATTGCATAATCAAAACTCTGGAATCATGACTAATATGAAAATTTTCAACAAGATTTAATTTCAAAAAGTCATGAAAACTCTCCTCTTGATTGATAAACTGGTCCAATTTATCTATGAATTTTTTCAGTAGAAATATGATACCTTGGTCATTCTAAGTCAATTAGTCAACTAGAAATTTATAATTATCCAACAAAACTGACAAAGGAGAACTATTGCACTTTATATTTTATAGACAATCATTCATGTTAGCCATAATAGTTGTGATTTCCTAAAACCTACAAATCAGATCTAGAGAGGTAGTAGGAGTAGAGTTAGATGTACTGGTTAGAATAACACTATTTTGATTGACTCAAATTGACTCCCCAAATACCACTTTATATATAGAAATTCTAATTTATAAATAGATTCATACTTTATCTTTCCAAACTCATCCAACAATTCTCTCTGGAAAGAATAAAACACCTTTTTGGAAACAAAATTTTATTTAAGATTCTATAACTTTTTCCATTCAACTTCAAGATCTTGCTGAAGATTTACCTTTTCTTCCTAAGATTTATTGAAATTAATCACAAAATCTTCAACCTGATTATTCAGGGAATTATGTGTCCCTTCATTTGGATTTTGTAACTGATCAAATGCCACAATTTTTAAAGATATTTAAGTAACCTTATCCACATATTTATCCACTAGTTTTCAATAGGTTTGTCACTTAAAAAAGATATACTATCAATAAATTCTTTTTTTTTCAAAAACAGGTCGATTTCTCTCACCCAAATGATAAAAAAATAGAGTAAACAATATTATCAATAATTTCTATAGCCACATTTTCTGATATGAGCATTTTTTGATCTTCTTGAATAGATGGATCTTCCTCCTAGACCACTAAAATAAGAACAATTTTGAAAATATCAGATTTTACTTTCAACTTGTTGGTATTACTCAAGAATAGGTTCTTCCAAATGAACCAACCCTATAGCTTCTCATAAACCCAACATTTGTTCTTCAAAAGGAGGATCTTCTGTATTCCTTGGTTTCATAACCAATTCCTCTAGAATATTT
This sequence comes from Viscum album, assembly GCA_963277665.1. Taxonomy (NCBI): domain Eukaryota; kingdom Viridiplantae; phylum Streptophyta; class Magnoliopsida; order Santalales; family Viscaceae; genus Viscum; species Viscum album. The sequence continues at coordinate 153,437,818 of OY728138.1, forward strand.
TCTTCTTCCTCTTATTATTCAATAAAACTAAATTTTCTATGGGTAGGTTTGGAAATTCTTTCACCTCTGGTTTCTCCAATTCCTTATTTTCTAATATCACATTGCTTACCCTGAGAAAAATATCCAGAAACCTTTTTATTATCAGCACCAACAGGTAACAGGTTTCCTTTCATAGTACTCTAGAAAAATACTTTTCTCCTTAGAGGTCCCACTTTGAGTACATTATTGTGATGACACTTTATTATAGAATAAATTAATAGAACCATATTTTTCTTAAACAAAATCCTTGAAATTATCCTTATATAAGGATAAAAAAGTCATCATTGCATCTAGTTGACAGCAGTATTGAAGATATATGAACATATACTATGGAAAATTCATCTTTATCTCACTTAAAAATAAAAAAATGATATACATGTCTCAATACATAATTTTCCACATTTCAGCCATCCTTGGAGCAATTCTAGTTTGAATAAATTTAACTAAAACTTTCATGTCTTCCTCGAGATCTTTGAAAAAAAATTACTTTATGTTTGCTGAACCAAAAAGAAAATATATAATGTATTCACTAATTTGATCATTATCCCCAATAGACCATATATCAAAATAAAAGACTCCCCTCATGAGGATAGTTCAAAATTTAGGAAATTTCAATGGATTAAATGGAAAAATCATCATCTTTTATTCATGGAAAAATAGTATCTTCAGAATCACTGAAACTAAACTATATGCTATTGGAGAAAAGTTTTAGTACTACCTCATAGAGAAACTCCAAGTTCACTTCATTGAACATAGATTCCAAACCTTGAAATGCTAACACTTGATTTTGGAGCAGATTCATTTGGTAGAGCCTTTCCAAATCCACTAATTTTCCTTGAATAAAATTTCTTCCAAAAACTCGTTGTCATTTCAGATAAGTGGAATCACCTTTAATTCACTTGGTTTTCATCATTTCTAAGAAACAAAAGGTCTGAGGTTCTCAAGTTCTTGGGTTTTGAAGGTAGATAAAGGGTTTGATACGTGAAAAGGACTTGAGAAACAAAAGGGTAAGGTAATTTAAAGGTTTATGACAGTACCTTGTTTCCCATTCCATTACGTAATATAATTATGATTTTTCAGAAAACGCACAATGCAAATAAATATAAGATAAAATAAATTAACCAAAATATATATCAAAATAAAATAAATATTAAAACAAATTAGATTCAAAGTATTCATAAAATAAATTCAACATATGTAAATTGGAATAAATAAATAAAAAATTAAATAATTAGATAAATTGATTAATATTTATTTAAAAATTAAATAAACCTAACTCCCCCTTAATAAAATAAAAACTTACAGTGGGAAGTGGTTTAGTCAAAATATCAGTTAGTTGGTATTCAATGTTGATAAATTCTGAAGATATATCTTTTTTAAAAACATGATATCATATAAAATGATGCCTAATATAAATATGCTTAGTTATTTAATGACTTATATGATTTTTTGAAATATTTATAGCACTTTTATTATGACATAAAATAGGTGTAATGTTAAAATTTAGTCCAAAGTAAATTATTTTGTTTTTCATCCACAATACTTGTGTATTGCAACTACCTACATATATATATATTCTTCCTTGACTGTTGATAGGGAAACTGAGTGTTGTTTCTTACTTGAACATGATACTAAATATTTTCCTAAAAAGTGATAGGTTCCTGATGGAAATTTTCCATCTTATCTATAACCTCTAAAATTAGTATCTAAATATGATATTAAATTAAAATAATATGTTTTTTGGATAAAGAAGTGAATGAAAAATAGTTCCTTTTAAATATCTACAAATAATTTTGACAGCAATAAGATGGGACATAAACATACATAATACATAATATCAGGTCTGCTAGCAGTAAGATATAATAAACAACCAATAAAACCTCTATATAACTTGTCTTCAATTGGTTTTCCAGCTTCATCCAAATTACATTTCATATTAGTACACATGGGAGTTGTATATGTATTTCTATTATAAATAACAAAAAATTTCAATAAATCTATAATATATTTACTTTGGTTTAATATATTTCCATAATCTTTTTGATAAATATGATTTCCTAAAAAGATATTTAATTCTCCCATCATACTCATTTCAAATTATTTTGTAATGATTTCTGAAAAATAATTACAAAGTTTTTTCATTAGATGAACCAAAAAATAACATCATCAACATTGATTTTAACTAATAAAGTGTTAGAACAAATGGTTTTTAAAAAAAATTTGGATATTCAAAGCAAACAGTAAATCCATTTTTCAAAATAAAAGAACTTAATTTTCATACCAAGCTCTAGGTGCTTGTTTAAGGCCATAGAGAGGTTTCGTAATTTTAAAAACAGAATCTGGTTTTTGATAATTTTCAAAACCAAGAGGTTGATCAATATAAACTTCCTCCATTAAATATACATTTAAAAAGGCATATTTGACAACAATATGATATAATTTAAAGTTCATATGAGATTCATATTCTAAAAGGATTCTAATTGCTTCTAATATAGCTATATAGGAAAAGGTTTCATCTTAATCATAACTTTTTCTTTATTATACCCTTTTGATACTAATCTAGATTTATTCTAGTTATAATACCTTAATCATCTGTTTATTTCTAAAGACCCATATAGTTCCTATTAATGTATAATTTGATGGGTTTTCAACTAATTCCAAAACTTCATTATTTTCAATTGGTTAAGGTATTTTTGAATTTCTAACATCCAACTATCATCTTATAAGGTTTCTTCAAAATATTTAAGTTCTAGTTGAGATAGAAAGGTAGAGAATTCAACTAGGTTTCCTACATTTCTTATAGTTCTTATTCCTATGTCTTGGTCTCCTATAAATATTTATAAAGGATGATTATTTAGGGTTCTATACTTTCTAAGTAAAATAATTTTATATTAGTCAATATCATGTTCGTATAAAGTGGACAAAATTTTATTTATATTATTTTGAAAATCATTTTTTAGGTTTTCAAGTATCATGTTGTCAAAAAAGTTAGTATTTTCATCAGTTTGATCATTTTATTTAAAAAAGTGTTAGTTTAATCAAACTTTACGTGAGATGATTCTTCAACAATATTTGACTTTTTATTAAACAATCTATTGGATTTTGAGGTAGCAGAATATCCAAAAAATATTCATTCACTAACTTTTGGATTGAACTTACCAAGATTATTCTTGGTTTTCTGGATATACACCTTACATCCAAATTCATTAAAGTAATTCACCTTAGGCTTTTTGTTATTACAAAGTTCATAACGTTTCTTTATGAAAATTGGCTGAATTAAAACTCTCTTCATGATGTACCAGGATGTACTTGCAGCTTCTACCCATAAGTAAGTAGGAATATTGTATTCATTCAGCATTGTCCTAGTCATTTCTTTAATATTTCTATTTCTTATTTCAATAATTCCTTTTTGTTGAGGTGTTCTTGGTGTAGAAAAGGTGTGTTTAATACCAAGATTTGAACAAAAGGAATTGAATTCCCGATTCTAAAATTCTCCACCATGATCACTTCTCAATGAAATTATCTTTAAATGTAACACCCCAGGATTTCATAACACATTATCTCTTTAAAGTAATTCAATAGCTTGCACTACATGCAACACCGATTTCCAGCGCACCATGACTTACCAAACTAGCCGTTCAAAAAGAGGTTATTAAAATTATCTACAAAATTTTGAATTTTATATACACCCTATAATTTTAACATCCATATTATGTGTTTTTTAGACATAATATAAGAACATACTCAATTTTTCAGATAAAAGAAGTATTTTTCAAAAAATTCAATTTTACCGCCTTTTAATGACGAACAATTTTTAAATCCAATATTTTACACTTTTATATATTCAATTTTACAAAATAAACTTCTTCGTAAGAAGTTGGACATAAAAATTTAGATTTGATAATTTTTTGGTGTTTTTATGATAACATTCATATTTTGATGAATAGTGAAAAATACTAAATTTTAATTGAAAACAAATTTTTTAATCAAAATAAATTATAGTGTTAAATTATAAATTTGAATGGTTTTGAAGTATAATTAGATTATATTTTTATTATTTAATCCAATGTTAGTCATTGGAAGTAATTTTACATTTAAATTGGACATAAACACATATCAATCTTTTGATAGTTTTTACTCCTCAAAAACTCGCTTTCCGGTTTTGACAACAAGAATTAATTTTCAATTAATTAATTAAACTTCTATGTTTATAATTTCTAAAATTAGAAATCATTTTTTAATTTGGAATATCAAAATTATATTAGGGTGAATTTTTGGTATTTTTCTGAAAACATTCTATTTTTGATTAATAGTGAAAAACACTACATTATTGTTTAAAACCGACTTTATATTTAATTAATTATTTATTTTATTTAAATTTATTTTAATTTAAAATAGACACATAATGACTATATAAGTTCAATGTAATTCATTGGAGTCATTTTATAATAAAATTAGATGTATAAAATTTTATTGAACTTTTAACTTCTTTTACCCACCTTCTAGACACATTTGAAAATTTTAATAAAACATAATTACACCACTTATGTGAATTTAATTTAAAAAATCTAGGAGACCTAGTTGACCTTAGTAAGTAAAATGTGATTCAATAGGATGGAAAGATTTTTTGGTGAATAGTAACTTTTGAATTTTATTTACCATTGTTAAAAGTAAATAGGTTAATTAAAGGTAAAATTGATATTATAATTACCCTAAAAACATGTCCTAATTCTATTGAATAAGTGTTTTTAGACCAAAATAAACATTAGGAATAAAATATTATCCTCTTTTATCCACTTGGATTAGATTAGGACATTTATTGTTATTTTATTTAAAGAAGAGTTAAAAGTGTTAAATTCAAATTTTTATAACTAAAACCTTTTTAATATAGGGTTATACATAAGATAAATTCGAATATAAATATTCATTATTAATCTATAAACATTTGATATATAATGGTATTTTATATTTAAAATTTAGACATTAAATAATTAAATTTATTTATGACACAATTATGATACAATAGTTACCATATCAACGAATGATTAAAATAATTGGTATTATAAATATCCAAATAAATGTAAATTGAGACATTTTATGAATTCAAAAAAAAATTCTAGATTAATATAACATGTTATGATTGATTTAATATTTTTTCAAAGTAATCAAGTTTTGTTGAATATCACAAAAACCAAATACTAAATATTGTCAAAATTGACATAAATGATTTTTTAAAACAAATACTATATTAATAGATGATTTAATATTGATAAAAATCTAAGGTCCATACAAATAACTTATATAATGATATATATGTCATTAATGAACCACTTGGGGTTCTATTGTCATTTTATAGTAAGTTTATTAACAATATAATATAAAAATAGAAGAAAACATTGTAAAAGTTAAACTATTTAACTAAGAGTTAAATATAAAAGATAAGGTTAACATGGTGACCTAAACCTGTATAAAACCTATTGGTTGAGATGTTTTCAAACCAAAACCACCTTTTATTAGAAAAAAATTCTTTTGGATCCATTATAAACCGAATATGATTGTATAATAAAATAATATTTCAAGTTTTTCCTAAAGTGACCCTCACCTCTCTTATAAAAGGGTATTTCCACTTCACTCAAAATCACACCTCCAAATCAATTTGGCTCAGCCAACCCCTACTCAAATATCCTCCCAACTAACCTAAATTAAACCTATGGGCCTTACTTTGATCATAAATTCAACCTAAGGAGTCCTTTTGATCGAATCAAAAGGAAGCACCCGAAGAAGAGGTAATTATTTGATCACCTCTTTCAATGTTCATTTCTTATTCCACTTCCTCTTTATTTGTTATTTCTATAAAAAAATAATAAGTCTTGTACCTTCTACATAATGTTATGTTATTATAAATATGGTAAAACCATATTCATTATTCTATCCATCCTATGAATGACAAAGTCACCATACATGTGTACGTACAGCTTATCGTCTTCACATTGTGGTGTAGTTTGTTATTCAACACTTTATTATTTGTATGGGTATAATAATGATTATAATTGATGTAAATAATAAATATAACATGTTAATTATTTTTTATATATGATATACCATCCAATTACATACTATTTCACCATCAATAGAATGGTATTGTCTCTTGTGCGTACGTACGGATTACCGTCTCAAAAAACGTGATAGGATTCATTTCCCATCGTAACCATTCAAGAATAATTTTAATTTTATAATTGAAAATAATTTTTAATAACTTAATATCATTCTGGATATGAATCAAATAAATTATATCCATAACAAACAAGAATTATGTAACAGAACATATAAAGGAAAACACCCGAATCAATGATACTACTAAAATATTATTAACAAATCAATATTAGAAGATCATATATGATACCATATTTATGTATATGGTTCTTTTATAATTTAATAACAATGATTTAACTATTATAAAAGTGGTTAATGTACCCTTGACCAAGGAAAGGTATAAGGTAATATTTAATTTTACAATCTCTTTATTACCCGAGGTTGTTTATACGTGAGTATCTACTGGGACCTCTTTATCATACACATCCTTGTTCTATAAAAATGAATTTAAAAACATTTTTAATATTTCCTAGAATATGGTATAAAGTCATTTATACCCTTGTATGAATTTTTATAAAATATTTTTAAAGGAATCCTTCCATCAGTTTCCAAACAAGGTACTTTATGACATTTTCAACAAATTAAGGTAAGAATGTTTTTTTAACTTATACATATAGTGAATATATTTTCCGCCATTATAACACCTTGAAAGATTCCTTTAAAAGATTATAAGAATATTTTCAAAATAAATGTTCTCTTTTCTTAATTATGTTATTTTTAAATGATTTCAAAATAGAAATAGATATTTCTCTCAAATAGTTTTGATTTCATCTATGTCAACATCCTTTGATAAATTTTACACTTGTTTGAAGTTGATTTATTATGATATAATCTTCCATATTGTATTGAAGGTTTTTTGTTATGTTTGGCTGTGTATGTGTTATTTTTATACCATTCATGGTTAATAGTAAAAGTATTAACATTTCGTATGCTAGTTTTAATACGAATGTTTATCTTATGTTTCAACCTTTTCATATGAAGAATGAATTGGACTTATTAAGTGACGGGTGGAGCCCACTATAACTCCTCGATGCATCCATATGTCTCATGAGGAAAACTAGTTTTTGGGAAAAAGGCCTTGACAAAATGTTATTTGTAGTCTTGGCATGAGGCCTTGACTATATGGTTATGATGTCTGACATTATGCATTCCATTATTATGAAATTGGCTATTGATATTATATGTGATTATTCGACTAGTAGAATATACATATGAATAAGTAAATGGAATTATTTGATTTATATTTTCCATATTATGCATAATTTTAAGTTTAAAAGGCTTGTTTTTTAGTCTTATACGTTGCCTTAAATGTTTATGCTTATTTATGAAATTTTCCTCTATATTGTTATCCTTAGCTTCTGAGCTCACCCCTTTCTTATGTTTTATTTTTCCTAGGATGTGAAGAAGTATATTATGACTGACCTGAAGGAATAGGCTAAGGGATATGAGTGTGTTCAAAGGGGACACAATGTAGTTGTTTTTCAATTTCATAATGTAATGTCAAACTTAGGTATGTATCTAGTACTTCCAAGGATACTAAACTGATTGGTCTTTCGTACTTGATCTCTTGTGATCATGCCAATGTTATGTAATAATGCACTGACTCTAGGTAACTAGGGTCGGGGAATTATAGTTAGTATCATAGGAATTTTAGTACAAACCTTATAAACTATACTTAAAAAACTCTGATTAGAGAACATTACCCTAAGATAGATTTTGAGGATTAGTATAGAACAACTTCCTATAATTTTGGTAATGTAATGATTTAGTGAATTTTCCATGAAATACATCCCTGTCTGGATACGAGCAAGTAGAGGAGGATCTAGAACAGATATATCTAGGGGTAAAACCCTAAAACACTGCTTTGAGCTAGACTCAAATGGGAACTGGTGCACGACAACAGGCCTTGATGCATTTTTGGTTATGACACTACTGAGGGATATGCTTAGGATAATTCACATTTTCTTTACAGACTGATTTGAAGGATTTATGAATAAATATGTCAGAAAAGAAACTATTTTTATGATTATGAGACTAGATGTGTGAAAATATTCAATTAATGGTGAGAATTTTTTTAGTTTTTAGATTATACATTATGATATGATCTAGACTAGTGTATTTTTTCATTTAGAAATGGTGCCCAGTAGAAGGAATGAGAACTATAACAATACGGTTTATCCAAAGAGTAAAAAGGGTCATATCTTTCATGGTCTTAAGCCAAAATTTAGAAGGGAAATAGTCTCCCACGTATTATCATCATATGAAGAAATAATATTGTGTGTTAATAATATAAGTAAATAATTATCCGAGTCTCATGGATTTGAAGGGAAGCCAGACAAGAAGAGGATGGTAGAGAAAAAGATGGATAAACGACGAGATAGGAAAGAAGGATTTTCCTATATCTCATAACAATGGAAAGAATAACCCTGGGAAGTGCTTGAAAGGAATGTGATTTTGTTATAAGTGTGGAGAAAAAGGACACCATGTTCATGATTGCAAGGGTAAGAAAAAGGTTTCAAATGTACAATGATTCATTTACAAGGAGTTGGGAAACTACGCAAATCAATGTTCCAATCATCCTAGTATACCCAAAATGATGTTATTGGATAATAATCAAGTTATGATACTACCGCAGATGTAGAGTAATGATTAGTGTTCTTAAGTTATTATTAAATAATTGCATCATTTGAGTACAAGCTATAAGAATTATAAATTATATAAGGATTGTACTGTAGTACATTTTCATTAAGGATTTGAGATTTTATGGTACCAAGTAAAGTGACACAGTTTCAAGTTAAACATTTTGGAAAATATATGGTTGGGAGACATAAAAACCTTAATATGTTTTTGGAACTGAGATAATGATTTTAGAATAAGATACGATTTATTTTGATAAATTATATTCGATATTCTTAACTACCATGAATCTAATTAATTGTTTTTTTATTCCATCATTGTTGGAGTTTACAACATTTTTGGATATAAAAAGTATATCCAGTATTCTATAATAAATAAGGAATAATGGATTTAATCAATAATATTTTAAAGTAATTCAGGGTGTTACCATGTTTTAAGAGAATACAGGATGAAGGTATTCACATGTTATTATGTGGAAAAAAGATCTTCATTATGTTTATCTTCCTTATAAATTTTGGACTGTGAGTTTGGACAAAAGTATTTTGGATAAGCCTAAAGGTTGTAATGAATTAAATTGGATATTGGATACTATTTTTTATGGTTAAAAAATTTCTTCAGATTATTTTTGGATTGTTATAAAAAGGAAAACTCAGAGATCGAGTGACAACCCGTCACATCTGGTGAGGCCGCGAGACATGAACCCGCAACCGAAGGGCGACAAGGGTTCATCACCTACCATTGGACAACGCGAATTCCTAATTTGTATAATGTAATTTTCTTTTTTTTATGGTCAAGAAGAAGAATTATAAATTCATTATTTTTATAACCCTATACTATTGGGATAAATACAATATTTTTTAATTCTGTTATCATTTTGAGTAAAAGATGAGTTTGTGGTAGAAGTTAGTTGAAGGATGGAACTCTCCCTGTCAATCAATTTTTTTTCTTATTCTATGAAGAAATTAATTCTTAAAAATTAGGTAAGGGATCTTAAAACCAAAAATTTGTTATCCTAATACCTTATGTTTTTTTGAACTGATGATATTTAATTCATTATAGATTTACGACTTTGAGGCCCTCAATATACCATTTATTATTCACTTGTTTGTGATTGATGACCTCAATCACTCCCTATAAATATTTATGTTTTCCTCCAATTAAGTGTCACTAATTTCCACCAATGTTCTCATATTTGAGATCATAATTTGGTGGTGAATTTTTCATTTCCCTTTCCCTCTTATTAAGACTAAATTTTATTAAACCTATTTCTGATGTGGGTTTTCCACAAATATATTTTCTATTTTTAACCTTTTATTTTCAAAGAACAATTTCAAATTTCGATAGCACAATTTATTGAAGGATGGGATAATTTAACACCCCAATATTTCAAAGCACATTATCTCTTTAAAGTAATTCAATAACATGCGGTATATGTAACACCGAGTTCGAGCGCACCAAAACTTGCCAAACTAGCCATTCAAAAACTAGTTATGAATATTGTTAACAACATTTTTAACTTTATATACTCCATATAATTTTAACATACATATTATGTGTTTCTTAGACATAATATAAGAAAAAATTCAATTTTTATATAAAGAAAGTATTTTTCAAAAAATATAATTTTACAGCCTTTTAATGGAGAACCCCTTTTAAATCCAATAATTGACACTTTTATATTTTAAATTTGACAAAATAAACTTCTTATTTATAATATTGACATAAAATTTTAGTTTTGATAAATTTTTGGTGTTTTTATGATAACTTTTATATTTTGATGAATAGTGAAAAAATACTAATTTTTAATTGAAAACAACCTTTTTAATAAAAATAATTTATAGTGTTAAATTATAAATTTGAATGATTTTGAAGTATAATTGTATTATATTTTTATCATCTATTCTAATTTGGCTCATTAGAAGTAATTTTATATTTAAATTGGACATAAAGACATATCAATCTTTTGATCGTTTTTACTTCTAAAAAACCCACTTTCTGGTTTTGACAATAAGAATTAATTTTAAATTAATTAATGAAACTTATATGTTTTGAATTTAGAAAAATAGAAATAATTTTTGAATTTGGAATATCAAAATTATCTTAGGTTAATATTTGGTATTTTTCTGAAAACATTCAATTTTTGATGAATAGTGAAAAACACTACATTATTGTTTAAAACCAACTTTTTATTTAAATAATTATTTATTTTATTTAAATTTATTTTAAGTCAAAATAGATACATAATACTTATATAAGTTTAAATTAATTCATTAGAGTCATTTTATACTAAAATTAGATGTATACAATTTTATTGAACATTTAACGTCTTTTACCCTCCTTCTAGGAAAATTTACAAATTTATATAAAACATAATTTTACCACTTCTGTGAATTGAATTTAAAAATTCCAAGAGACATGGTTGACATTAGTAAGTAAAATTTGGTTTAATAGGATGAAAATATTTTTTTGTGATTAGTTACTTTTGAATTTTATTTACCACGGTTAAAAGTAATAGGGTAATTAAAGAAAAAAATGATATTATAATTACCCTAAAACATGTCCTAATTCTATTGGATAGTTGTTTTTAGACCAAAATAAACCTTTGGAATAAAATATGACCCTATTTAATCTAACATTATATTGTAAATATTTTTATATTTCTAATGAATATTTATTGTCTAATTTATCTTGTTGTAAAATATGATCCTCTTTGATCCACTTGGATTAGATTATGATATTTATTAAAATTTTATTTAATGAAGAGTTAAAAGTGTTAAATTCAAATTTTCATAACTATAATATTTTTAATATAGGGTTATACACAAGATAAATTAGACTATAGATATTCATTAGAAAGAAAAAATATTTACAACATAATGTTAGTTTATTTATAATATTTAGGAATTAAATAATTAAATTTATTTATGACACAATGATGATGGAGTAATTACTTTATTAATGAATGATTAAAATAATTGATATTATAAATATCCAAATAAATTTAAATTGAGACTTTGGATGCAGTCCACTAATTTTCTAGGTTAATATGACATGTTAGGATTGATTTAATTTATTTTGTTTGAACTAATCAATTTTTTTTGACTTTCACAAAAACCAAATACTAAATAGTGTCAAAATTGACATAAATGAGTTTTTAAAACAAATACTATATTATTAGATGATATAATATTCCTAAAAATATAAGGTTCATCCAAAGAACTTATATAATGATAGATATGTCATTAATGAACCACTTGCGGTTCACTTGGTATTTTATAGTAAGTTTATTAACCATGTAATATAAAAATACAAGAAGACATTGTATAAGTTAAACTATTTAACACTACAATAAAATGACTTATTTCACATTGATTTTTTTGGAAATGGTGGTGGTTTAAACTACCACCATATGATTCTATGTTGTTTTCAAAAAACCACTGCTAAAGTGTTTTTCGGTAAACAATACACGACAGTTTCCTCAATTTAGCGGCAGTTTATGGTAACCGTCGTAGTGGGTGCATTTCGTGGTGGTTAACTTAGTTTTAGCTGGGGTTTTTCTTGGCGAAACTGATATTTTTTTAGCAGCCTGTGTAGCGGCGATTAAAACCGCTTCTAAATTATTATCGTTAGCAGTCGTTTAAACTACCGTAGATAGAAAAGTACTATAATTATAGCGATGAGTAAAAATGCCATTCAATATATTTTTTTTTGTGGCCGTTAAAACCGTTGCTAAATCCATATTTACAAAAAAAATCCAATGGTACTGTAGGTCCATTACCAAAGCCATGAAAAAAACCATGCCAATTGATATAACATATAAAACATCATAACCACAATTCATAGGAACAACCCCACATCAAAACCACCTCACATCACCACCACCACATCACTGGCCCCACACTCCGCTTGTCCGTTGGTGGAGAAGGATGAAAATAAAATAATAAAAGTATTTTATTTCATTTCATTTAAAAAAGTCACAAAACATAACTTTTTCTCCAAACCTACTATGGTCAATGTAAATCCTCTCTTAAGAAAATCACAGAACTGAGGATTCAATGGTGCCCTCAGATTTTGAATCTAAGCACCAGTTCAAAAGATAGAAAATGACGTTTACGCATTTATTGAACATACCCAAAAAAAAGTTCAATAAATTAATAACGTTCACCCTCGACCCTCACCGGTTAGGGTTAGGCTCTGCCTAAGTAGAACAAACCCCAAAGAACTCAACAATACTCTTGGATTTTCAATCTGAGTTACCATTTAGAAGTTATAGATTTTGAAATAAAATAATTGTCACTTAATTATTTTATTTACAGCTAGAAATTAACTTTCAATGGTGGCCTGCATCGACGAAGGTTAGTATCTTTCTAATGATACAAAGTTTCCCTCATAATTCTAATCCGGGTAACTGTTTAAGAGTTATTACAATTTTTTTAGGAAAACTGCTTAAGCGTGCTAATTAAATCTTAACAAAACTTTGACAGATCATTCTGGGCACTCCAAGCCTCAGAATCATGCGCTATCAGTTTTTTTGGTCCTCAAATAATCCCATATAATTTAAAAAATTATACGGAAAATCCGATACATTTCATTCTCCCCACCTTAGGGATTTATATCCCAAAAATCCAAAACAAAGGCAAATCAAACAACAGAGGGTACTGAGCACGAATCTGAGCCTCCCACTCCCATGTGATATTCTGGAGGTCCCCATGCTACCACCAAACATGCACTAGAGGGATCGACCGTCCATGAAGGACTCACTCTTGTCAATCCTCTATCTCTACTGGGAACTCCGTAAAAGTCATCCAATCGTGAAAGTTCAACTCGCCCTAGTCGATAACATGTAATGGATCATGCACGCATCTCCTTAGCTACAACACATGGAAAACATTATGCACCTGGTGCATCTATGGTGAGGTTATACAAACATACATAGAATGTTTTATAAAAACAAAAACAACACACTATCTCAAAATAACTCATAATTGGAAAACCAAGTAAGTGTGGCCATATAAGAATAAATAACAAGAATAAGTAAAAATCTAGTGATTTATCCCTTCTCCATAAAATTAAATTAATCTTGTTCATTATATTTATTAAGATGATATGTACCATCTAACCAAAGAAATACAAAAGCATGATATTTCAAAATGTACAAATAAAGAAGGGGAGATGAAGGATCCCCAACCTTGACTGAATCTTCAAGGATAAATGAACAAGAACCAAGGATAAACGATCACTAATCTCAAGTGAATCACTATTGAATCCAATGAATAATTAGAATCCATCAAAAACAACCAAAAAATAGGAGAATTACCACCATAATGAACTCTTAAATATAATAGAAAGATAATTAAGGAGTAATGGGGAAAGATAGGGCTACTATGAATCAAATAACTTCAATCTAAATGATCCAATATGATCTAACTGGTTTGGGACACCAAGGGAGGTGACTGGGGAAGGGTAAGATGAGTAAGGGTCAACCAAGAATTAAGGGAATTTCTAAAATTCAAAACAAGGAGGTAATAAAACTACTATTTATAAGTGAATCACACTGGACTCTAGAAAAACATGGTTAATATCCAAAACTCATGTGGTGGGTTTTGTAAAAGTGTGATCTATAACCCTCATTTCTGTTTTATCCTTTTCCCCATTTTAAAATGGAATTTGTCCTCCCACAAGTCTTAGAACATGGAGTGGTATAATACATAGTGGTTCTTCTATATTCTTCCATTTATAGAATCCATGACCTAGTTCCCATTAACTAACCATTTTACCCTCATTATTCCCAAGGCTACAATGTGGTGAGCTTGGGTTTCCTATTTTGGATAGGTGGTCCTTCGATATTTCATGCCCAACCAAGGGCATTTCAAGATTCTCACGGTGTATAGGAAAACCACTAGGACAACATGCCTAGCACCATGTCATCCCCAAGTCATGGTTATATATCACATTTTACACAAGAGCATGCCCAACATAAAAATACATCCTTCATATACATATAAGACATTGCACAAGCTGTGGTGGCCTTCAAAAGGATAAAACACCACCTCAAACCTCAAAATCACAAAAAAAACTCTCCTTAAACATCCCCAAGACATGATAATGCACAAAGGGAAGTTCATAAATGGTATGTACTATTACACTCATTCTATTTATTTTGTTTTCCCTATTATTTCTCAATTCTAAGTCAAGGTGATCATATTTCCCCCAAAATTATAAGAACTATGTGTGGATTGATTCCAATTTTCTTGGGTTACATAGTGATTCCAAGATCTCCTATCTCAAACCCAACCAAAAAACCGATATCAAATCCCCCACTTTATCTTAGTGACCGGGTTTCTTCATTCACATTGGCTTTCCATCCACAGGCTTGGAATCAAGACAAGTTAATTTTATTTTAAGCATCAGTTTAAAATACATTAAAAATCATATAATAAGGTATTTTTCATATGATCTTAAAATATAGATTATTTTAGTCATTTTCACATGATATTAAACTATGTTATGCATGGTCCATCTTGTAAGACTTGAAAATTCTTAAAGCAGTCTACCTAGTAAGACATTCCTTTTTCTACATATTATCCAAATCTACATAAGGATCCTTAGAATGTTGTTATTTATCCATAAACCTATGTTATGAAAAAATTACTCTTACCCTAGGAAAGATCCTAATATGTATTGGGGTATTATATAAAAACTATATGTGGATTGATTTATGATGTTTCAATATATGTAATGATATTGGGATCTCCTATAATAGGCCTTAGTGAAAACTATAATCACATTGGTTATAACCTAAAGGTGAGACCCTTCCCCATTCACATGAATTTGTTTATTTCATTCTCACATAATTGTTACCATACATCTCATCCTTCTCTTCCTATACAAGATACAAATTTTTATAGATGAAATTTTCTGTGAAATATGAATGGATTTATTTCTATTACTATAGGACATGTTTTTAATCGTTCATCCTTGGGTAAAAAACCTAATAAATTTAGCAAAAATGAATCATAAAAAATGATTCATGAAAATAAATAATTGACATATATGGTGCACACCACAATAAAGAAATCAAGACATAAAAGGAAACATCAGAAATAAATAAAATATATAAAAGGAAACATGAGAAATCATGAAAATGTTAAGTCATGAATATGTTTGGTGGAAACTATGTGCCATACATAATACATATAAAAAACAACTGTTACCATATTTTTCCAACATATCAACAAAACAACTAATCACGGTCCGGTGATGAATAAAACTCTTCACCCTCTATGCCTCTATCTCTACTTCTTGTTACAACCTGAAAGAAAATTATATTGAAAATTAAATATTGTTGTATATTTATATTTAAACTTAAAACCAACAAAATTTTGAAAAATAAACGATTTTTAATTTTTTTGATTTAACTTCTCACCACCAGTTGATGCAATACCACATGGGGAAGATAAAGTCATTTTCTAATATAAATCAATCAACGCTTTCTTCAAAATGGATATCTGTGCCCCAAGGTCATGAACTGTGTTTCATAGAGAAAAAATTTATCTCTAAGTATCTCAAGATATGGACTGACTAAAACCTTGAGTAGAAGCAGCTGCAATCCCCGGTGGACTGCCAAAGACCTCAGATGGTATGAGTCCCAAACCCATCCTGCGCACTCTACCAGGATGCTCCTTCCCAAGGACTTTAGCAACTGGGTCATCCTTGGAGACTGAGTAAGACTGTGCAAGATTGATATACCAGTGCTCATTAATTTTACCTGTAAATCAAATATAATTAATATTAGAAGAAATATATATTAACATAGTAACAACTGATAATAAGTTATTATAATGAAAAATGAGTTCATACCCTAACTTCTTTGGAAGACTCATTAACAAAACTTCCATTAGATATTTGGTGAACATTCAACCAAACTTTTGTTCGGGATTCTTCGTGCCCTAAACTATGTGACAAAATTAAACAAACATAAATTAAAAATTTAACATATTAAACAAATAATATTGTCTTATAAATATTTAAACTAATGAAAAGATTACCAGTGCAGATCGGCTTCTAGAAAAAATCTTTGACCCCGTAGAGTGAGGGATGACCTGCTTAGCCCGGCTTGATGCATTCTTTCTTGAAAGATCCTAAAATAAATAAAATTCAATTTAATAGTAATTTATTCAATTTCATCTCCTCTTCATATAAATGTATAATTGTAAAATGATATTTTTATAGTAATATATATTTAAATACCATCTGCTTCTCATCACGAAGTCTATCAACAAAAACATTCCATTACTCTTTGTGTACCCCATCAGGTTGCATGTCATATATCTGTTGGGAGGTCAACAAAGTATCATTGAAATCACCCCAAAATATCCATTAGAGACTTTCCATTTTTCCCATATTTTTCAATTTCCACCTTTGTGATATCACATTAGTAACTATAATGTGAAAAAACATCTATAAATAGAAATTCATTTTGAAAATATTAATAACATGACATTTAATTACACCATAATGTATTAAAATTAACATTATTTGGGAATAAAAAACTTCATTTTTCTATCTTTCTTGCATATTTCTCCAATCATCATATGAAATTAGAAGTAAAATGGGCTCTGTGGCCTGATTTCCTAAAATCTGGCCAAGTAATCCTACGAAATCATCCGTAGAGACCCCATATGAATCAAATGGGACAACGATCTTCTCTTCGGTCAGATTCTATACATCTGAACTTTTTATATTTTTCTCCACAATTTCATTGTTTCCATATTTAATGAAAAAACAATTAGTATAAATAAAAGTGAAACAAATTAATTCATATTAAAATTTGTACCTATAACAGTCACCCTCTAGTATCCCCGTGAAGAATTAGAAGTGGCACGCCACTCCCCCACTGCTGAGTCTCTTGAAGCGAGAGGTGATGACTCAGCTGCTGAAGGGATACTCAAAGAGGGTGTGAGGGATGGTTCAAGGGGAGATGGTGTAGGGGGGGGGGAGGGGTAGGTGGATGGTGGATCAGATGTCATAAGGAGGTAGATAGATGGATCATCATCTGTCGAAGTGGTCGATAAAACAATATATCGCTTCCTTCTTGGAATTCCTATCATTTAATCAAATAAAATTAAGTTCAGAACATATATTTCAAAAAATTTATGCATAATGTTTTTAAAAAAAAGATAACAGATGCACAGTACTAATAAACAAAATATACATAACAATGATAATGAATGATTGCACAAATGAAATAAGTGGTTTCTAAATGAATGCATAGTTGTACATATCATCATTTTATCCTTCTATCATGTCAGTTTACTACTCCATTACTTCATCCAATTCATTAATTATTTCTAGACTAATACTTTCAATATCATGGGGGAAAATAATTTCAATTCTTGTTGTTGATGAGATTCAATGTCAGAGGTCAAATCTTCCACTTCATTACCCATATTATACAAATATATTTGTTTTATGTGAGAAACAGAACTCCACACTTCATCCAAAACATCATTCAAAAAATATACCATTTTTTCTTGGGATAATAAGATATATGGATCATGTATTTCACGATCACCAACCTTAATAAAGAGAGAGAAGTTCACAGAAGTAAATTGAAAGGAATATATTTTAACACCTCTGATAATATTGACCCAAATGCATTTGAATAAAACAACTGAATAATTTCCCATGGTAGTTTAATTCAATAATATCGGTCAACTTTACATAGTTGACCACTTAAGAAAATGTAAATATACCATTATTCTGTGTTTTCAAACCCTCTTCTCGATCGACTGTATGAAATCTAAAGCCATTCAATTTGTAAGTGTCAAACTTTCTAGCTTGTTTTAGAGGACCTCGATCAAGAAACTTCAAATATTATGAGAATTTTGCTCGAGTATCAGTATTCATGATCTAAAAAATGAAATATACTTTACTATAATTACAAAATATATGTGTCAACCTAATATTCATATTTATTTAAATATTTATGAACTTACACGTCATGTAAACCATTCCACAAGGTCTTTATTAACAAATTTTTTATATATTTATCATTTCATGTTCGACCTCTCATTCTTATCTTTGTTTGTATCCTAAATTCTTCAATAAATGGATCTACAATTTCACAATTCAGCAGCACATATATATGTGCCTATAATAATTCCATTTCTGTCAGTGTAACATTTGAAGTCCTCCTAACTGATCGACCAATAACATAACATATTTTTGATTTCCCATGTATTTGAGATTGAGTCGATGTGTCTCCAATACATCCAACTTGATTAAATCTTATCTCAATATCACCCAAGTATCTATAACAAAAGGTAATAAACTCTTCTTCCAAATAGACTTCAACAATAGAGCCTTCTGGTTGAGCTTTATTTCTCATGTATGATTTCAAATGCCCAAGAAATATGCGAAATAAAATAACCAAACATAATTATGCATTTAATTAAGTGACAAATTATTTTTACTTAACTGAAAAACATATAAATAATGTACCTATCAATTGGATACATCCATTGATAATGAATGGGGCCTCCTAATTTAGCTTCCTCATCCAAATGCACAGTTAAATGCATCATGACAATAAAAAACAACAGAGGAAAGATCATCTTCATTGCACGAAGTGTCAATATAACCATCTCCCAAAGGTTTTAAAGATCAAATGGATGTGGATATTTTTCACATATTTGTCTAAAAAATGTGTAGAATTGTAGTGCAACAGCAGTAACGTTTTCAGGTAATAATGTACGTAATGCCAATGGTAGTAACTGCTGTCACAAAATATGTGAATTGTGACTTTTCAATCCATGTAACTTATGATTTTTTATGTCAACACACCTCGAGATGTTACTTGAATACCCATAAGATACTTTCACATGATTTAAAATTTGATGTAATGTATCTTTATCCCTATTTTTTATTTCAAAAATTTCCGGATCATACTTTTCATTCATCTGGCCAGAGATCAAGTTTTATGTTCATTACTTTCAAGTCCTTCTAAGTATTGAGATGATCCTTCAACTTTCCATGATCATTAAGAAATGTGAATATAAAATTGTCACATACATTCTACTCAATATGCATCACATCATGATTATATTGCAACAAATTAAATTCACAATATAGAAGTTTTAAGAATATACTTTTTTTCTTCAATTGTTGCGTTCCAATTTCACTTGATTATGCACTTCGAACCCGTTCCCATCTATCATTCAAATGATAAACCTTCACAAATTATGTTAGAACTTTTCCAAGTTGTGTCAATATTTCAAAACTAGTTAACAACTTTAGAGGTGGTCTGTGATCAATGAAACCGTTAAATTTTGATATTTATAGCCGAAATCTATGAGATGCATAGAGAAATCTTTGATGGTACAAGACGAACCATTTTATACTGTGAGGTAGCCGTTTAGGATCAAAATTAAAGTTACAAATATGACCATCCAAACCTATTTAAGTGTTCCAACCAGATAAATTCCCAAGCCCAGGGAAGTCACTAATGGTCTACATTAAAGCAACATGCATTTTGAACATTGATTTAGAAGAAACATCAAATTTCTCAATATCATTGCTCCATAACTCCTGTAATTATTCAATTAAAAGCTGCTAGTATAAATCAATATCATTTCCATGCATTTTTTCTAGAAATAATCATCGAAATGATAAAAGACATTTGTTGCATACACATCTATAGAGGAATATTTTAAGGGATCAAAACAACTGGCCAAATGTTATAACTGGTACTCAAAGTCCCAAATGGGTTGAATCCATCGACAACTAATCCCAATCGAACATTCTTAGGATTAGCTGAGAAATCTGGATGTAATGAATCAAATGTCTTCCATGATTCTGAATCTTGTGGATGTCGCATTAACCCATCATTTTTATTATCTACATAATTTCACTTCATGTGTTCAACAGTTTTCATTGATATGAATAATCTTTGCAATCGAGGCTTTAAAGGAAAGTAACACAAAACATTTGTAGGCGTGTTCCTTTTCTTCTTCTTCATGGTAGTATATTGATTCAAACTTCCAGAATCACCCATTGACTACCATCTAGAATAAGAACATTTTTTTGCAATCCTGTCTACTTGATTCCTCTCACCAATAAAGCATACACTCATTGAGACACACATGTATTTTTGTATAATTCAAACCAATATTGTTAACAACTTTTTTCATATCATAAAAAGATTCAGGTATGTTTTCTTCAAGAAATTAGTCATGCAACAATTCCAATATCATGGATATTACCTTATTTGTAATTCCACATAGACATTTGATATGGTACAACTTCAGCAAAAAAGAAAGTTTTGAATATTTAAAATATCCACTATACAACTCTTGATTTAAATAGTCAACTAAATCATGAAACATATTTTCCTCATTGAAGTTTTCTATTACATTAGTCTCCACACAATCCAGAGGAGGATCCACTAATATGTTACAATCTTCATCTGGTTTTCTTGAAGTCTCAAAAATTTCACTTGTCACGTTGCTATTTTTAGCACCCTTATCTAGTTGTTTTGATATGTTTTGATGTTTATGGTAGTGTTTTGCAGTACCAAATTCATCATTTATAAGGTTTTTCATTTCATTTCTCATTTTAGATGAAGTTGGGAGCTCATTCCATGGATTGACATCAGTGCTCAACCTTTATATAATGTTTGATTCTCCATGCCAAATCTAACAAAAATATTGACCAGGGAATTGATTCAATATTAAATGTTCATAAACATAATATCTCTTCAACCATCTTCTAAATTTACATTTAAGACATGGAAATATTATTCTACCTTCAACGGATCGATTGGAAATTGAAAAATCTAAAATGTCTTCCAAATCCTTTACATACTGAGGTGTGTTCCTTAATAATTTGACTCAACTTTTATCCATGTATATCACAATGTGCCTACAAAATATTAAAATAATTAAAACACATAATTATTAATAAACAGTGAAATAGATTTATATATAATAGATGAAAAAATATATCAATATGTTAAAGGTTTAGAAAATGTCTAGGATTAGATCAAAAAAATACTCAAAGACAGATTTTCCCAATAGCCTATGGTGGCTTAAGGAACTTTAAGATGATATCTGGCCAAGAAATTTCTCATAATAAACCTATTAAGTCTCAAAAATACAATCTCATGTCTACCAAGACATCCCAAACTATATAGAAATTTCAAAGAAGAGGTATGAATGCCTTTGATACCAATTTGTCACAAAAAAACCTATATAACCTTCCTAAGTGGCACATAATGTAGTTTTGACAAATCCCAGTGGCTGTTCCCCATGCCCAAAGGTTGGTGACTAGTGTCTAGGAATCAAAACATGCATGACTAAATTATTTCAAAGTGAATTTCCATAAAATTAGGGACACATAACCATCTACGTCAAAATAAGAATTAATAAGAATTTCTACCAAAACAGACATGATTAAATCATTTCAATCAATAATTGGCATGTATAAATCATTTTACATCATTTTCAATAATAGAACCATGGTTATAATATCTAGGGTGAGTACCAGTCACAAGGCATCACAAAATCTTAGTGAAATATGCCTCTAGGTGTACACACAGTCCTTAGGTCCACAAGATTAGGGGGAATATGATAACACCCCAAAGAATAAACTACCTTCCCTCAAGTAGTTTTGTTTCATTTTTATCAAGTCAATTTAAGATATCAATTTACCTAGACTGAATATTATTTCTCCTATCTACTTTTAATCCCATTTACTTCAAGGAAATAAGTCATAATTTGGGATATCATTCAATACAATCAATAATTCAATCAATCAAATTAATAGTCCCCAAGTTAATGTTTCAAAACATTCCTTTCATTTCAAAAACCAATATCAAATGGTTTTTATCAAAAACTCATGCCTTTAATTTCAAATCATTTCATTACAAAAAGGAAACATTTTATGATTTTATATCTCATTAAATCATGCATAAAATATTTTCTTGAGGTATTTTAATCATTTTTTATAATAGATACCATATGAAAGATCGTACTACTTGAAACTAACATCTAATGGAAATTTTATCTATTAAATATTAAATTAGTTTTAAATAAGAACTCTCTCTAAATAATCAACTTTATTATACTATAAATGGGTAAAAAAATTAAATAAATAAAAAATATTTATAAGGTCAGAAAAGGTACTTTCTCCCTAGTATACATATATTTCCACTAATATAATGGAACAAGGTTTCAAGAATTCCTCTTATCACATGAAACAAAAAAGTTGGTATAGGTTTTTCTTGTATTTATGTAAATGAATTGGTATAAATAATACATTAGAATTTAATAATTTTATAATTTAAGGAATCAACAAGGAGTTAGCTAAAATGAAAGATTAATAAAATTCCTTTTTCTTGGAATAGTAGTGAAGTGGATATTATAAGGAATATTTATTTCATAGAATATAAATGTAAATGACAGTATGATATTTCTTGGTAAGAAGTTAATTAATCTAATTCAAAATTTAATGATGGATAGATTGTACCTATTTTTAGAAAACATTTATATTTATTTGTTAGCTGAAATGTTTTAGAAGTACCAATGACATACTTGAATCATGTAATCATAGTAATGGGGCCCCAGACCATTGAAAATCCACCATAAAATTAGGGGAACCAAAAAAGATAAGTAGTTTCATGTAACCAAGAAGAATGTACTAAATAATAAATAGAAAGAATCCATATTCAAAGCCCAAAAATCATCAATGAACATATAAGAACTCATAAAAAATTCCTCATTATAAAACAATCATGAATGTACTATTTTTTTCCAAAATACTAATACACACAATGGTATATAATTAGCTTTTGGAATTATGATAATTGAAACTAGGCTGTATTCATTCTAACACACTAATATATAAGAGAATACCAGTCATCTATATTTATATTTGAGGTTATAACTCAAAAAATTTACACTATAAGTATGATACAAAAAATGTAATAAATAATATTAAATTGTACCTCCAACCTACCAGAATGTCGGTGAGGCAGCGTGGGGCTAGGGATTTAGGGGTCGTTAGGGGGGGGGGGGGGCGTCTCGCGGGGGGTTAGGGGGATAAGGGGGGTCTCAGGGGGGGGGGGGAGTTTTGGGATTGAAAAAAAATTTAGCGACGGTTTATTAAAATCTGCCTCTGAATCATTAATAAAAAAAATTAGCGGTGGTTTAGTAAACTGCTGCTAAAAAAACGCTGCAAATGGCTATTAATGTTGTAGTGTAACTAAGAGTAAAATCTAAAATATAAGGCTAATATGGTGACCTAAACCTATCTAAAACCTATTAGTTGAGAGGTTTTCAACCCATCCCCACCATAGCATCGAAATAAATCCTTTTTGATACATTATAAACTGAATATGATTTTAAAATAAAATAATATTTTAAGCTTTTCCTAAAGTGACCCTCACCTCTCTTATAAAAGGGTACTTCCCATTGTCTCAAAATCACACCTCCAAAGCCATTTGGCTCTGACAAACCCTACTCAAATATCCTCCCAACTACCCCTACTTCAACCTAGGGGGTTTAATTTTATCATAAATCCAACCTAAGGATCCCTTTTTATCAAATAAAAAGCAAGCACCTGAAGAAGAGGTAATTATTTCATCACCTCTTTCAAAGTTCTTTTCTTCTTCCACTTCCTCTTTATTTGTTGTTTTCATATCAAAATAATAAATCCAGTACCTTCTACATACTATGATGTTATTATAAATATGATACAACCATATTCATTATACTATCTATCCTAAGAATGATAAAGTCACCATATGTGCGTACGTACGGCTTAATGTCTCCACGTCGTGGTGTAGTTTGTTATTCAACAATTCATTATTTGGATGAGTATAATAATGATTATAATTGATATAAATAATATATATTACATGTTAATTATTCTTTATATATGATATAATATCCAATTAAAAATTATTTCACCATTACTATAACGGTATTTTCGTCTCGTGTGTACATACAGATGACTGTCTCCACGAACACGATGAGATTTATTCTCCATCGTAACCATTCAAGAATAATTTTCATTTTATGATTAAAAATAATTTTTAAGAACTTAATATCATTCTGGATATTAATCAAATACATCCTATTAATAACAAAAATTACTTACGTAACAAAACATATAAAGGAAAATGAATCAGTTAACACCCGAAACAATGATACTAATGGAATATTATTAACAAAGAAATATTAGAAGATCATATATGATATCATATTTATGTATATGGTTTTTTTATAATTTAATAACAATTATTTAACTATTATATAGGAGGTTAATGTACCCTCCACCATGTAAAATTACAAGGTAAGGGATAATGTGACAATCTCTTTATTTTTCGAGGTTGTTTATACATGAGTATCTACTAAGACCTCTTTATCATCCACATCAGTGTTTCTTAAAAATGCATTTCAAAACATTTTTAATATTTCCTAGAATATGGTTTAAATTCATTTATACCCTTTTTTGATTTTTTATAGATTTTTTTAAAGGAATATTTCCGTCTTTTTTCAAAGAAGGTAATTTATGACCTTCTCGACAAATTACGGTAAGAATGTTTTTTAACTTATACAGAGAGTGAAGCTATTTTCCACCGTTATAGCACCTTCTAATCTTCCCTTACAATATTATAATAATATTTTCAAAATAAATGTTTTCTTTTTTAATTATGTTACTTTTAAATGATTTCAAAATAGAAAGAGATATTTCTCTCAAATAGTTTTGATTTCATCTATGTATACATCCTTTGATGGATTTTACACTTGTTTGAAGTTGATTTATTATGATATAATATTCCAGATTTTATTGAAGGTTTTTGATGTGTTTGACTATGAATGTGTTATTTTTATACCATTCATTGTTTATGGTTAAATTATTAACATTTCTTATGCTAGTTTTAATACGATTTTTTTGTTATGTTTCAACCTTTTCATATGAAGAATGCATTGGACTTAGTAAGTGATGTGTGGAGCCCACTAAAACTCCTCGATACATTGGTAGGTATCATGAGACAAACTAGTGTCTTGGCATAAGGCCTTGACAAAATATTATTTGTAGTCTTAGCATGAGGCCCTAACTATGTGGTTATGATGTACGACATTACGCATTCAATCATTATGAAATTGGATATTGATATTACATGTGGTTATTTGATGAGTAGAATATCTATGTGAATAAGTAAAGGGAATTATTTGATTTATCTTTTTCATATTATTCTGAATTTTAAGTTTAAAATTCTTGTGTTTTATTCTTATACATTGCCTTAAATGTTTATGCTTATTTATGAAAGTTTCCACTATATTGTTATCCTTACAAATCATCTGAGATCACCCCTTTCTTGTGTTTTATTTTTCCCAAGATGTGAAGAATTATATTATGACTAAACTTTGGTATTAGGATAAGGGATATGAGTATGTTAAAATGGGACACAATGTTGTTGTTTTTTCAATTTCATATTGTAATATAAAACTAATGTATGTATCTAGTACTTCCAAGGATACTAAACTGATCGGTCTTTCAGACTTAATCAATTTTGATCATGCCAATCTTATGTAATAATTCTCCGAATCTAGATAACTAGGGTTAGGGAATTACATTAAACCATTTTCATTTTGAACAATTTTACAAAAAATTTCAAAAATAGTAAATTCTTTACTTTTGAGTTTTTGAAAATAGACCGACGTAAATCTATAATAATCATCAACTAAAACATATAAATATAATTTTCTAGCCAAACTTTCTACTCTTGATGGTCCAAAAAGATCCATGTGGATAAGTTTTAGATGTTTTTATGTAGAAATTTTTTAATAGATTTGAAGGAAGATTTGTGTTTCTTGCCAATTTGACGTGCATCACAGAATCTATCACCATCAAATTTAAGAATAGGTAAATCAGAAACTAACTATTTATTAGATAATTTATGTAATTATTAAATATTAAAATGACCAATTCTTGTATTCTAGATCCACGACTCATTTATCTTTGTCGTTAAACAATTCACTTTCTATTTACACAAGGAATTTAAATCCAAAGTATAAACATTATCATTTCTTGGTTCTCTAAACTTAAGAAATTTATCTTTAAATAGAGAGAAAGAATTGTTAGAAAAATAAACATAATATCCATCATTATAGAGTTGAGAGATACTTATCAGGTTGTGCGTCAGTTTTTGTACATATAGTAATTTGTTTATTGAGACAGTTTTTTGGATCTCTAATAGTTCCAAGTCCAATTATCTTTCTTTTGGCATTATCACAAAAGTGACTAGATACTGATCTATTTCAGTTAGTGTGTTGAAGTTGGATGTGTTTCCACTCATATTTCTAAATTATCCACTATCTATATAACATATAGCTTTTCTTTTTCTACGACATGTTTCCTAAAAATAAAATTTAGGCAACAATTTGTTTTGGTACCCATATCCTCTTAGGTTCAGGAGTGTTAGCTAGCAGTGATCTGGGAATCTAGATCTAATTTTTTTTTTCATAACTCATATCATTTTCTTCAGATAAAATCTTTGAAATAAAATATCTTTTAATTACACTTATTTTAGGATTTATCAAATAAAAGTTTTTTGTTATATGTCTTTTTATACCTAAAAAATAACAGATAACTGTTTTTGAGTTGGGAACAAAATAATTATTATATAGTTTAGAATTTTCACCCTTACATCCTATACCAAATATTTTCTTTTTAATGACATTTTTACCAATAATTTCATTCAGAATATTTTTTCCTTTTTTAAATAATAGAGAAACACTTTTATAAGTTTCTACTTCATCTTGTAATGCTTTAAAATTCTTTTCATGATTAGCACCATTTGTGGTAGATGAGTCAAATTTTTAAACTAACCCCTGATGTTGTTTAAGTAAGGTATTCCTTTCTCCAAAAACATCATTTCTAAAATTCTTTAATGATTTGTACTTCTTTTATAAAGAGTCATATTTTTCTTCTAGCATTCTGTATTAGGTATCCAATTTATTATTTGAATAACTTGAATCAGAATCTGAATTGGAATTAGATGAATAATGGGTTTGTACCTTATCTTCTTTGGTAATTAAGCACATATTTTATTTCAGATTTGATTCTTCCTTTTCTGAATCAGATTTTGATGATCTTCTAGAGTCTTCATAAACACTCCAAGTATCCTTTATCGCTCTTTTTTCTTTTTGTTCACAATCCACATTTTTCTGATATTTATTTATTTTTCTTTCTCTTTTCACCTTTTAGCTATGA
This sequence comes from Viscum album, assembly GCA_963277665.1. NCBI lineage: Eukaryota > Viridiplantae > Streptophyta > Magnoliopsida > Santalales > Viscaceae > Viscum > Viscum album. The sequence goes on from OY728138.1 coordinate 153,465,928, forward strand.
GAAATCAGGTCTTATATGACCTAATTTCTTTCATTCATAGAATCTAACTTATCTTTAGTGTTTCCCATCCATTTTTAGGGGTTTTCTAAATCCACTTTTCTTCTTATAAAATATACTAAACATTATAGCTAATTAGGCCAGTTCAATTTCAGAATCAGATGTATCTGAATTCCTTTCTTCTCTGACTTCTTGACTTATTATTCTTATTTTCTTTTGAGATATTACCTTTAGAGAATTATTTTCCTTTTTTCACTAAGAATTTATGAGACTCAACTTCATCTTGTATTTCATATTCATACATCATCAGTGTCCCAATAAATTATCTCATTTTCAGATTTTTAATAGGTGATGATTGTTGAATTACAGGTGATATTCCATTCTATTTAGTAGGTAGTAATCATAGTACATTCAAGGCTTGATCTTCTTGTTTGATAAGATCACCTAAGGCTGTAATATTATTAATAATACCTATAATATTTCCATTCATCTGAGTGATACTCTCTCCATTAAACATTCTAAATGTGTCAAATTTCATCTTTGTTGTTTCATACCTCATTTGCCTTACATTATATGTTCCTTCATAGGAAACTATAATGGTTTTCCACATTACATAAGCAGTAGGACATTGCAAGACATGATTGAATTCATCTTATCCAAGGCCACATATAATAGAATTAATTTATTTATAATTCATGTCATACTCAACCTCTGTACCAATAGTCCAAGTTGTAGGATTTTCAAGAATTATATAAGGAGTAGTTATCTTTGAGTAGAGATTAAATCCATGATTCTTCAAATAGATATTCATCCGTGATTTACAATGTCCATAATTTTCCACATTGAAATAAGGATCATGAACCATTGATATTTGTAATGTCCTAGAATTTCCATATTTTTTTAATTATATGGAATTATTTTGAGACCATGAAATCTAACAACGTGTGATTCTGAGGCCCAGAGTGCCCGAAATGATCCGTCGATGTTTTGTTAATCTTTAATTAACACGCATAAGCAGTTTTCCTAAAAAAGTAGAATAACTCTTAAACAGTTTCCCAAATAAAAAATCTAAGGGCACCATTGCGCTCAGGATGGTAGGATTACCCTAGGAGCGACTTAAGTTTAGTTGGCGCGTGTAGTGACCCAAAGCTTGACGTATATGGACATTACATTACATTTGCGGAATACTTAGTACATAACAAAAACACACACACAAGGATCGTAATAGTTTAGTGTCTTTGGAAACTCGGAACGTAATCTTCTAATCGTGGTGAAAGATCTTCAATATCTCCCATAAAGATCTTCCCTTTTTTTTACCTAAAACCTTTCTTTATATCCTGGGGAAAAGAAAACATAAAAGGGTGAGCTCAAATGCTCAGTAAGGGTAAACAAAATAAATATCAATCACATCGTATTCATAAGAACATAACATTTTGGAAATCATAACATGCAAAAGAGAGCATAATTTCATAACATGGGATAAATCATGGCAGTGAAATATAATCACAATAATCATAACTTAAAACATGAAACTTTGTGTCACACACACATAATCATAGAGAATCATTTCTTGTTAGTCAAGGCTCATTTCCAAGACTATCTTAGTGGACAAAGTCCCTTTCTGAATCGAGTAACCCTCGTTTCAGTCCTGTTTCACTGAACCGGTATAACCTACCATTCCAGCCATGTCTATCTCATGAGATATAAAATCTTTACCCAATTCATTGGAGGGAGATATAGGTCCCACCCATCTTATAATGAATCCTTTCTTATGTGTGCCACAAAATCATAAATCATACATCATTGCATAACCCATGTAGTAAAAATGGGATTCTTAAACATCATGACATCATAAAACAATTCATATAAGATAAAGGAATTTATAAAAATAATTCCATCACAACATAATCAAATCAATGTAACAATAGGGATAAAAATAGAACCCTATGTTATCTTAGATGGAAAATAATTTTGATAAAACACTTGTAATGAATTCTTGAGGAAAATATCCTTTCTTCTTCAAAATCAATTTCTTTTCACAAAACGTCATGCAATTTTAAAAGAAATAGATTTTATTGAAAATAGTCATGAAATCTTTTGGAGGAAGCTTCATGAAAATAAGGCTTTATAAAACCATAAAAATCCGTTCGTGCCATTTATGTTTAAAAAAACATTCTTCTCGTACTTTTGTCGGAAAAGTCAAAAAGTACCTCGCACGAAAAACGACAAAATATTCCTTTCATATCATTTACTAAAATCTCACCGAAGGGTAAAATTGGATTTAAATAATTGTAGGTGGATGGAAATAATATTACATATTGAGGAAACATGGATTTGGATGATAAAAGACACCCCAGTAAATTTCAAAGAATAAACAATCTCAGATAAAAATTGAGATTGCGAGATTTTCCCTTACCTTAGGTCCGACTTGCTTTATAAGTGTCCGAACCTCCTCTTCTTTGAAACGCCTCTTTGAATCCTCCAATTAGGGAACTAAGATTGGTCTTTGAAGAAGACCAGGACCTATAGGATTATTCTAGGGAAGTGGATAAGGGATTTTGGCAGTGGTTGGCCGAGCTTGAGTGCTCAAATTGGGGTGAGGAGGAGGCGGAGGAGGTACCCTTTTATAAGGGAGGAGAGGGGCACCTTAGGAATATCTCAAAATATTATTTTATATTAAAGTAAAAATCGGTTTATAATGGTTCCAAAGGGTCTTATTTCGAAGCTAAAGTGGGTATGGGTCGAAATCCTATCATCCAATAGGATTTAGACAAGTTTAGGGTATTATTTTAACCTTATCTATTAGATTTAACTCTAAGTTAAATAATTTAACTTTTACCGTGTATTTTTGTTTTCTTTCACTATATGGTTAATACACTTACTATAACATGCCAAGCGAACCCCAAATTGTTTATTATTAATATATATATCCTTATCTAAGTCATTTGGCCGAACCTTAGATTTTTAGGAATAAAATAACAATTAACAATATAATATTTTATTTAAAAACTATTTTGTGTCAATTTTGACACTATTTGATATATGATTTTTTGTGAAAGTCATAAAAGAATTATATGTTCGAACCAAGTTTATTAAAGCAACACTAATATATCATAGTAACCTAGAAAATTAGTGGAATTCATAAAAAGTCTCAAATTACATTCATTTGAGCATTTATAACATCAATTATGTTAATATTTCCTTAATAGGGTAATTACTGCATCACCGTTGTGTCATAAATAAATTAACTTATTTAAAGTCTTAAAATTATAAATAAAATATAATTATGTAGGAAATCTTTTTATCTTTCTAATGAATATTTATAGTCGAATTTATCTTATGTATAACCCCATATTAAAAATGTTTTAGTTATTAAACTTTGATTTTAACTATTTTAACTATTCATTAAATAAAATAATATTAAATGTCATAATCTAATCCAAGTGGACCTAAATGGTCATATTATATTCATAAGGTTGTTTCTGGTCGAATTACACTTATCCAATAGAATTAGGACATGTGTTAGGGTAATAGTAATATCATATTTACCCTTAGTTACCCTATTTACTATTAACCGTGGTAAAAAAAGTAAAAAGTTACTATTCACCAAAAATTATTTTCATCTCATAGAACCACATTTTAGTCCTTGATATTAACCGTGTATGTCGTATTTTCGAAATTCAATTCACAGAAGCGGTAAAATTAAGTTTTATGCAAAATTCAGTTTTTAACCTACCACTTAGTGGTTTCACTATTCATCAAAAATTGAAAGTTTTCAGAAAAATGCCAAAATTTCATCCTAAGATATATTTCATATCCTGAATTCAAAAATTAAGTCTATTTTACCAAATTCATAACATAGAAATTGCATTAATTAATTTTATAATTAAATCCCGCTGTTAAAACAAATAGCGTGTTTTTAAGAAACAATATCTATCAAAAGATTGACACCTGATTATGTCTGGTTTAAATGTGAAATTACATCAAATGACCAATATTGTATTAAATTGTAAAAATATATTCTAAATATACTTTAAAACAAATCAAATTAATAATTTACCACTATTAATTATTTTGATTAAAAAAGTTGTTTTTAATTATAATTTAGTAATTTTCACTATTCATCAGAATATGAAAGTAATCCGAAAAGTACCAAAATTTCACCTTAGGCTAAATTCGATACTCCAAATCCAAATATGAAGTCCATTTTGAGAGCTAAAATTTCTAAAATTTTAAAAAGTGGTTATTACTATTCATAACGGCTAGTTTTAATAATATTTTAATAGCATATCGTTGTTTCGTGAAACTCAGTATTACGTACTACACACGTTATCGAGGAAGGTTGCGATTGCGTGTAATGCAAGGCAAGTCAAGGATGCGTGTTGTGCAAGCTCCTTTTTGTGTTGCGTACAACACAAGACATTAGAGAAATTAAAAAGAATATTTTTCATAAAATTTTGGGTTGTTACATTCTACCCCCCTTAAAATGAATTTCGCCCTCGAAATTCGTCGGGGTTATAAATGGTTTACTATTCGAAAGTTTCTTTAATAGAAACCCACATCGTAAAAAGGAATACCAAAACCAATATTTTAAAACAAAAGTATGAAACTTAACGGTTACCCAAATAAACTAATCACTGGGTTTCCACATAGGTGAAAATATGGATATGGAAGAAAAATCTAACCATCATGTTCTGATGGAGACTGGTAGAGAACATGGCTATGGAAAATCCAACAATCACAAATCCATAAATTTGTGACGATCTAAGGTACCATCCGATTCATCAGGTATAAGATCACTAGGACAACATTTTTGGTTTTCAAGATCATTTCCCTAAAGTTGAAAATTTGAATTAGAATAAATACTTTCTTTATTTTGGTACAATCTCACTGTTGTTCATTCCTTGAACAATTTCCACTTCATCTCTTAAATAAATGAAGTTGAATTTGTTATTCCTTAAGTGTTAGCAGATCATGTGATAGAATGACGGGTCATTCTATCTGTCTCAAACAAAAGGTTAGAAAAAATTATATACATAAGTCGATCTATAGTGAGATTAATCACATATGGTTCTTAAAATAGACTTATACTTCATATATCATACTGCTTAATATAATAAAACTAGTTTCTACTAAACAGGGACTTCCTGTAGGCCAGTGGTAGGCGATAAAGGCTAGTCACACTTCAGTTGTGGGTTCGATTCCTATAGCCTTGTCCGACGTGATGGGCTGTTGCCCGTCTTGCAGGTTGTCCTTTTTCTAAAACTACATTACTATAACATCCCATCAATAATATCGAAAAAAAACTTCTATCCTTAAACAATACTCACTTATGTCCAACATAATCCATTTCAATCTTTAGGCTTATCCATAATACTGCAGTCCACTCTCATAACATAGTGAAAACGATTACCAGATATTTAATACCATCGTTGATCCCCATATATCATAAGATATGTTTTGTTGGTCACATTCCAAACATTTAAAGTCCTTAATCATGTATTCTCTTGAATACCTTAGTGAAAACATGAATGCAGTTTAAAGTTAACACTTTCCACATACCAAAATCCTCAAAATTCTATATACTCAAACCATGATATCACTTAGTCCTTATATCAATCATGAGCTCATGAATACTATTAAACATTTCATTTTCTCGTTTTCCATTCATTATGCGCATATCATCGTATTTCCAAAAAAATATCTCAATCACTTTGAATACCACATCAATAAATATTGCAATACTCAATGATACAACATTATTTTGGAATCCCATTACATAAACACTTAATCATTCCACCACATCGTTGTCATATTCAACATTGCCAATAGTGATCGCATGTGACTTCCCTTTTTCCTTTGCCTTCAGTGGTTGCTCATGTTGATCATCACTAACCCTTGGATTAGGGCATTTATTAGCATAATGCCTCATTTCCTTGCACTTGAAGCATTGAAGTGTTGGTGGTGCGTTCTCTGCAGTGTTTGCTTTATTCACATCATTAGAAACCCTTTTTCCATTACTTCGACACTCAGCTGCTCGATGACCTTCTTTTCCACACTTAAAACATTTTCTAGTCCCTTTATGACAATCTCCACCATGCTTCTTTCCACACTTTGTGCATAAGGAAACATTCATCTTCTTTTCACCATTATTCTGAGATTTCTCCTTGAACTCCATCTTTCGTTTCTTGTCAAAAGCATGAGATGGATATGTAACACCAACTTCCATTTCTACCTTGATAGCACAACGCACAATTTCTTCATAGCTACTGAAGTCTCTTATAGCTAATGCCCTTCGAAGACTTGGTTTTAAGCCACTGAAAAATCGATCAACTTTACTTTCAGGTTGGATGATAATGCCAGATGCATACCTTGCAAGTCTTGTAAAATTCGCTTCGTATATACCAACAGATTCATCATCCTTTTGCTTTAGTTCAAGAAACTCCTTCTCCATCTTTGTTCGAAGAATACGAGGAAAGTACTTATTGAAAAATAAGTTCTTGAACTCGTCCCATTCCATGGACTCAATTTCATCTCTTTGCCTTGTATTCTTGATAAGATTCCACCATTGATCAGCTTCACCTTCCAAACGATATACTGCTAAGATGACTTTATCATGTTCAGAACATTTAAGAACTGAAAATATCTTTTCAGTGGTACTGATCCATTGTTCAGCAACAAGTGGATCAGAAGACCCACTGAAAGAAGGTGGACGTTGCCTTATGAAGGACTCAATAGAATTTTGTTCCCTTCTCTTCTCATTTGGAAGTCCAGAATCATTCATAGCTTGTGTAAGTATAGCAATAAGATTTTTCACTCCATCTCCCTTAACATTCGTTTGTTCAGGAGGACAATCATTGCATTGTCCATTGCATTGATCAACACGGTTCCTTCGGGTTCCAGCCATCGTCTAAAACCCATAAAGAATAGTGTGAGAGGCAAAAATCATGCTAGGGAAAACAACATAATAAAGGGGGAGTACCTTCAATATCTAACATCTTTGGTTTAATCTAATATCGTTACCATAGTTCTAGGACTATATCCTATACGTATACTTATCCTTAGGGACATCCCTAGACATACCTTAGAAATATCTCTAGGGATCTCACTAACGTTTTCACAACCTAGTTTCCAAAGGTTGACTAAACCTTTCCTCTGATACCAACTGTAGAGACCTGAAGCTTGACGTATATGGACATTACATTACATTTGCGGAGTACTTAGTACATAACAAAAACACACACACAAGGATCGTAATAGTTTAGTGTCTTTGGAAACTCGGAACGTAATCTTCTAATCGTGGTGAAAGATCTTCAATATCTCCCATAAAGATCTTCCCCTTTTTTTTTACCTAAAACCTTTCTTTATATCCTGGGGAAAAGAAAACATAAAAGGGTGAGCTCAAATGCTCAGTAAGGGTAACCAAAAGAAATATCAATTACATCGTATTCATAAGAACATAACATTTTGGAAATCTTAACCTGCAAAAGAGAGCATAATTTCATAACATGGGATAAATCATGGCAGTGAAATGTAATCACAATAATCATAACTTAAAACATGAAACTTTGTGGCATACACACATAATAATAGAGAATCATTTCTTGTTAGTCAAGGCTCATTGCCAAGACTATCTTAGTGGACAAAGTCCCTTTCTGAATCGAGTAACCCTCGTTTCAGTCCTGTTTCACTGAACCGGTATAACCTACCATTCCAGCCATGTCTATCTCATGAGATATAAAATCTTTACCCAATGCATTGGAGGGAGATATAGGTCACACCCATCTTATAATGAATCCTTTCCTATGTGTGACACAAAATCATAAATCATACATCATTGCATAACCCATGTAGTAAAAATGAGATTCTTAAACATCATGACGTCATAAAACAATTCATATAAGATAAAGGAATTCATAAAAATAATTCCATCACAACATAATCAAATCAATGTAACAATAGGGATAAAAACAGAACCCTATGTTATCTTAGATGGAAAATAATTTTGATAAAACACTTGAAATGAATTCTTGAGGAAAATATCCTTTCTTCTTCAAAATCAATTTGTTTTCACAAAATGTCATGAAATTTTAAAAGAAAGAGATTTTATTGAAAATAGTCATGAAATCTTTTGGAGGAAGCTTCATGAAAATAAGGCTTTATAAAACTGTAAAAATCCGTTCGTGCCGTTTATGTTTAAAAAAAAACATTCTTCTCGTACTTTTGTCGGAAAAGTCAAAAATTACCTCGTACGAAAAACGACAAAATATTCCTTTCATATCTTCTACTAAAAACTCACCGAAGGGTAAAATTGGATTTAAATAATTGTAGGTGGATGGAAATAATATTACATATTGATGAAACATGGATTTGGATGATAAAATACACCCCATTAAATTTCAAAGAATAAACAATCTCGGATAAAAATTGAGATTGTGAGATTTTCCCTTACCTTAGGTCCGACTTGCTTTATAAGTGTCCGAACCTCCTCTTCTTTGAAACGCCTCTTTGAATCCTCCACTTAGGGAACTAAGATTGGTCTTTGAAGAAGACCAATACCTCTAGGATTATTCTAGGGAAGTGGAGAAGGGATTTTGGCAGGGGTTGTCTGAGCTTGAGTGCTCAAATTGGTGTGAGGAGGAGGGGGAGGAGGTACCCTTTTATAAGGGAGGAGAGGGGCACCTTAAGAATATCTCAAAATATTGTTTTATATTAAAGTCAAAATCGGTTTATAATGGTTCCAAAGGGTATTATTTCGAAGCTAAAGTGGGGATGGGTCGAAATCCTATCATCCAATAGGATTTAGACAAGTTTAGGGTATTATTTTAACCTTATCAATTAGATTTAACTCTAAGTTAAATAATTTAACTTTTACCGTGTCTTTTTGTTTTCTTTCACTATATGGTTAATACACTTACTATAACATGCCAAACGAACCCCAAATTGTTTATTATTAATATATATATCTTTATCTAAGTCATTTGGCAGAACCTTAGATTTTTAGGAATAAAATAACAATTAATAATATAATATTTGATTTAAAAACTATTTTGTGTCAATTTTGACACTATTTGATATATGATTTTTTTGAAAGTTATAAAAGAATTATATGTTCGAAACAAGTTTATTAAATCAACACTAATATATCATAGTAACCTAGAAAATTATTGGAATTCATAAAAAGTCTCAAATTACATTCATTTGAGCATTTATAACATCAATTATGTTAATATTTCCTTAAAAGGGTAATTACTGCATCATCGTTGTGTCATAAATAAATTAACTTATTTAAAGTCTAAAAATTATAAATAAAATATTATTATGTAGGAAATCTTTTTATATTTATAATGAATATTTATAGTCGAATTTATCTTATGTATAACCCCATATTAAAAATGTTTTAGTTATTAAACTTTGATTTTAACTATTTTAACTATTCATTAAATAAAATAATATTAAATGTCATAATCTAATCCAAGTGGACCTAAATGGTCATATTATATTCATAAGGTTGTTTTTGGTTGAATTACACTTATCCAATAGAATTAGGACATGTGTTAGGGTAATAGTAATATTATATTTACCCTTAGTTACCCTATTTACTATTAACCGTGGTAAAAAAAAGTAAAAAGTTACTATTCACCAAAAATTATTTTCATCTCATTGAACCACATTTTAGTCTTTGATATTAACCGTGTCTGTCGGATTTTCGAAATTCAATTCACAGAAGCGGTAAAATTAAGTTTTATGCAAAATTCAGTTTTTAACCTACCACTTAGTGGTTTCACTATTCATCAAAAATTGAAAGTTTTCAGAAAAATGCCAAAATTTCATCCTAAGCTATATTTCATATTCCGAATTCAAAAATGAAGTCTATTTTACCAAATTCATAACATAGAAATTGCATTAATTAATTTTATAATTAAATCCCGCTGTTAAAACAAATAGCGTGTTTTTAAGAAACAATATCTATCAAAAGATTGACACCTGATTATGTCTGGTTTAAATGTGAAATTACATCCAATGACCAACATTGTATTAAATTGTAAAAATATATTCTAAATATACTTTAAAACAACTCAAATTAATAATTTACCACTATTAATTATTTTGATTAAAAAAGTTGTTTTTAATTATAATTTAGTAATTTTCACTATTCATCAGAATATGAAAGTTATCCGAAAAGTACCAAAATTTCACCTTAGGCTAAATTCGATACTCCGAATCCAAAAAATGAAGTCCATTTTGAGAGCTAAAATTTCTAAAATTTTAAAAAGTGGTTATTACTATTCATAACGGCTAGTTTTAATAATATTTTAATAGCATATCATTGTTTCGTGAAACTCAGCATTACGTACTACACACGTTATCGAGGAAGGTTGTGATTGCGTGTAATGCAAGGCAAGTCAAGGATGCGTGTTGTGCAAGCTCCTTTTTGTGTTGCGTACAACACAAGACATTAGTGAAATTAAAAAGAATATTTTTCATAAAATTTTGGGCTGTTACAGCGCGAGCCTCCTGTGGGAAAACCTGAAAATGGAATAATAGTAAATAAAATAATAAAATAATGTTATTTTATTTTTCAAATGCTTATAACTCATGAACGGTTACTCAGATAAAAAATTTGAGACCACTGCTGAGCTAATGAGGGTATTCTCACTTTAAATAGATAATAACATTGGTCAGCGCAAGTCAACAGTGAAAGTTAGTTTTTGGACGTAAATAAAACAATTGAGTGAAAATTATTTTTTTTGTTAAAGTTAATAACTTCTAAACGGTAACTCAAATTAAAAATCCGAGAGTACCGTTGGGTTCGTTGGGGTGTGTTCTCCTTAGGAGAATCCTAAACTCAACTAGTTCAATTCAATGGTGAACGTTATTAATTTATTGAACTTTTTTTAAGGTACGTTCAGTAAATGCGCAAGTGGAATTTTCTAACTTTTGAACTGGTGCTGGGATTAAAAATCCAAGGCACTGTTGAACTCACAGCATTGGGATTTACTTAAGGTAGGTTTAACCTCGACTACAGTGGGTTGATAAAAGAAGTTGTTTTTTGAGTTTTTCGTGGAGGATTGAATAAAATAAATATATTTTATTTTAAGTATACTCCCACATCTCCTTTTAATGTTTGGTTGCAGGGACCAGAAGAGGGTGTTCGGGCATTTAAATGCTGGGAATTATATGCCCGGTTACACAAAATGTGTAACCACTAATCCCTTTAATCAATATGATTCATTAGTTCTAAATAAATGAATCACCACTTAAACTAAGAGTTATATTAACTCTTCCTTGGGGCTGGGTGTTTGTTTTCATTGGCAAAAGGAGGAGCAGGATCTTGAGGCTCTTGACGAAGAAAGGATATCACAATCGAGAACCGAAGACTGTCATTCATGAGGCATCATTAGAAGCTTGTTGAGGGAACGATGAACACTGACCCACCTTCAATCACGAATGTTCTCTAACAGATTTATGAGGTAGGGGGATTATTTTGTAGTATGATAAATATCTATTTGTTAATTCCTCTTGATCTTGATTCTCAACGATGATGGAAAACCAAACATGTTCATCGTTCCACACAAAGACCTTGATCCTTTCTATTTTGTTCTTTGTGTGTTCTCCATCTCCAAATAATTAAGCGCGCTAAAAAATTAATGTTTTGTTGAGCATGACATACAAGCACAAAGATCTTGACCCGAGGATCCTGAATCTGAGGTCGTACCATTTTTCAGGCATAAAACGAAGATATAGAGGCCCACGAAAGCGGTGACATGGTAGTGTGATTTGCGGAGTGTGTTTAGGGTGTGACTAGCCAGAGGTGGTGGCGGTAGTTCTGGTCGTGAGGAAGAAGTCTGGGTGTTTGGGTTCGCGATGGTGCAAATTGGGAGAAGGAAATGTGAAAGAATGAGTTAGATTGGTGAGAGAAATAAATTGAAAGGGAATAAAATTAAAAGAGAAATAAATGATAAATGAGAGAATTGGTGACTGATTCCAGTGTGCAAGAAGGGGCTCCAAATCATGGATTCATTTTGGAGTTAGGAAAAATAAACAAATAGCTAATTAATAATAATAATAAAATATTTTTATTACTACTTTTGATGATAAAAAACCTTTTTTTCCACAATTTCTTCGTGTGATATCGGTTTCAAAAACCGTCAACAGCAGTACGACCCTGACTCTGATACAGACATTTTGAGTCTAATATTGGATGTCTTTTTCAGGTTTTCGAATTGGGTACCCAAAGCGCCCAAGAAATAATAGATTTAATAATATTATTAAATCTTCGAGCAGCCATAACTCCTGCGTGCGACGTCCGATTGACTTGCCGTCAGTGGTGACATGATCCTGTATTTAAGACAATCAGTCCAAGTATAATGTTGAATATTAAATTCTAGACAGTGACTTGGTTTCACGAAACACCCAATAATAATGTTATTAATGTTGTTGCAGAATCTTTCTTATGTCGTAACTCATTCATACGACATCAAATTGGTGAACCATAAGTAGTGTTTTGATCTTGATATTAAAATGGACATTTCAAGACCAATTTTGGATATTTAATTTGAGGTCAAGGCGTGGGCCCCATGAGGCCCGGTTCACGCGTGTTGTAGTGAAATGAAACTTTTTCAACGAGTATCCGTTTTGGAAAAATGGGTAGTGAATCTCATTTGTTTTTCCATGTGGATCATAATGGTGTGAAATGTTTGTTCATCCAATGTTGTTTATAGTACGACTAGGTTGGATCGAACCCGAATCCAACCAGGCCCTCAACACTAAAATGCCACTAACTTACAGACCGATCATCTGATTGATGTGACGTCTGTCCTATTGGAACCCTTAGGATGAGGAAGTCCTTTTTAGATACTTAATGTGACTTTTGGGGGAAGTTGGAGTTTGGACGAGTTGGATCATACACGAATCCAACCGGGCCCTCAGTACTAAAATGCGTATAGCTTACAGACCGGGAGCCCATTTGACAAACCATCTACGACGTTGGGAACTTTGGAGTGAGAAAGTAATTTTGACTTACCCCATTAGAGTTTCAGAGAAACTTGGAGTTCATCTTGGTTGGATCGCACCCAAATCCAACGGGGCCCTTGGTAAAAAAATTCCTATAAACCGGGCATCCGGTTGACGTGCCATCTGTTGCATTGGAACCATTACAACATGGCGGTCCTTTGGGTTACTCCTTTGTGGAGATTAGTGGATGTCGAGGTATGACTGGTATCTTGAGGGAAAGATTCTACAGAGCTTGAGCGCACCGAGTGCGAGGAATCCTGTGGCTTGTTTTAATGTGAAGAAAGAACATCGATCCTATGTGGGTCAACACACAACGATCCTATGTGGGTCAGTGAATACCGATCCTATGTGGGTCAGATTCTATGTGGGTCAGCGCTCAACGTTCCTATGTGGGTCAGCGCATACTGATCCTATGTGGGTTAGGAGGGGTTAGTTACCTATCGATCTTGTGTGGGTCAGAAGCAGTGCTACTTAACAGAGTAAGATGATCTATCCTTATGACTAATCATCTGTACTTCTATACTTAAGTTATACCTGATTGTGAGCTGAGTCACTTCTATCATTGTGGTGTTACATCTGTGGTACTTCTATCTCAGTGGTGTTACCTGTGTGGTACTTCTATATCAATGGTTTTACCTGTGTGGTATATATACCTTTGTGGTGTTACCTTTGTGGTATTCTTTCCTCTTAAATGAGATGGATATATCTTGATAACTTAGATATATCTATGTGTATATACCTAAGTATATTTGAAGATTTACTTTGTGGTATTTTCTTTTTGGAACTCTAGGAGACCTACGGGGTCTCAAGGTCCCCACTGAGTATTGTTATACTCACCCCTACATGGGATATGCCCACACCTTGTTGTGTCTTGTGCAGACAACAAACAACATTGATCGAGGCTGAGGGAGCCAGGACTGGACGATACTCCGAGGTGGACAATTTGGCATTACATGACGCAGAGACTACTGATCATGAGTTATACCTACCATTCAAGTAGGATCCTTAGTGGATGATCCATGACCTGTTTCCCCCCTTTTCAGTTGTATTTGTACTTTTCTATTGTACTTGTACTTCTAGTTGGGCTTGTATTCCTGCCCCTTTATTTTCAGCATTCTTTTGCTTCAGCAGATTACTCTTTGGTTGCATCCTGCTGCGTACAAGTATGTGTGTTTGTACAGGTTTAAAGGTAATTCATTCCCATTATAGGGATATGCCTTCCCGGTGCTAGTCTCTATTCCCTGGCCTATAGAAGGTGGGTTTGGGGTAGTCATGGCACACGCCCCGAGGGACGGGTCATGAGAAAGTGGTATCAGAGGAGTCAGTTCTACTGAATAATTAGGACTCTGATATTTTCTATTTGGAGCAATAGTGTTAAGTGTTTTGAGTGTGTTTTTCAGTTTAGGGAGTCCAGTGTTGGTGCGGTGGACGACATATCCATACACCAGGATCCTGAATTATGATTTCCGACTTGGTGCACAAAAACACTGATTGCATGTGTTTTGGAAATGATTTTCCTTGGTTTCTTTGGAGTTAGATCACTAGGTATAACTTAATGATCATGGAGCACCTGTTCCATATCAAGATTCTACCACGTAAACAGCTATCTAGGATTCCTGAGAGAGTACAAGATGATGGACCACCGAGCAACGAGGCTCCAGTTCAGTGCCCTCTTAATGTGTTGGAACCTTTAGTTGGTGTACCAGTAGAACCACCAACCATTGGACAATAGTTAGAAACAGATGCTACCAGTGTATGGTGCATGCCAATTGAGCACATTTCACGAGTTCTAGTGGTAGATTAATATGAGGTTTTGAGGCGAGATAGATCCCCATGCAGCTGAGGACAGGCTGGAGGCTGTGGATAGAGTTTTTCCTCCTTGTTGGGACACCATCAGATTAGATGGTGATCCTAGATTATAGTCTTTTCCAGTGAGTGACCATGAGGATGGTCAGCATAGTGATGAGGCTTCGGTACATGGACCGTTTCTCGAGATAGTTCCTTCGGGTAGTGTGTCAGCTATATCACTGTGCGTTGGTCAACAGTTACAAATGGTTGTACTAGTAGAGGAAACATGTAGGATTAGTGCCTTACACATGTATCAGCATCAGATACCCCTCAGGTTTGGAGGTGAGCCTGATCCACAGGTGGCTAAGGACTATCTTGAGGAGGTGGCTGAGATTCCATATAGTCAGGGCACTATTCGATCAAATTGTGGTCCTAGTAGAGAGCCTTCAATGTTGCTCAACAGGATGATGGAATGGTTTAGATTACCCTGATCTTGTGAAGAGGTGACTTTTTCTGTGGACAATCTTGAGAACCTTCCTCAAATAACGGGGTATCTTTCCATAAAGATCTAAGGGATGAGAGTTCCCTAGAGCTTATA
Organism: Viscum album; assembly: GCA_963277665.1. Classification (NCBI taxonomy): domain Eukaryota; kingdom Viridiplantae; phylum Streptophyta; class Magnoliopsida; order Santalales; family Viscaceae; genus Viscum; species Viscum album. The sequence continues at coordinate 153,481,328 of OY728138.1, forward strand.
CATCTTAGGAAGGACGAAATGTCGATAGCTCAGTATTCATCGAGGCATACTAACAACCCTAGGTACATGATAAATATAGTACGATCAATGCTTTAAGGCTCGTACCACTGAGTGAGGTGTGTTTTGGGACATCCAAGACAACACTATTACTCTATGCATTCCTACTTATATTAGGGTTCTAGAGAGAAACTTTGTGGTTAAATGATCTTTGCCTGAGCGAATATAGATAGTGAATGTAAGCAGTTAGAAAGTAGGAAACCGTCACCTGTCTCAGAGACTTGGGCATGTTAAATGTTTCAGGAAGAGGAAGTGATAATGATAGATGAATCTATAGGGAAGTAGACACGGAGGTGGAGCTAGGAGAGAAGCATGAGGTGGTATACATTTCGACATGTTACAACCACCACCCCAATGTGTTCCCCACCAGGCTCAGAGAGCCAGAGGACATGACCTGGTAGTAGCTACATGTGGTCAAGGAGTGTGACCCAAGGGCTCTAGGAATGATTCAAGGTACAGTTTATGTCTTCTACTCATTTCCATATCGGTAGACATAGGTACCAATCATTCCTACCTTCCATGAATCTTGTTCAAGACCTAGAGTTTCCAGTTAAACCATTGACTTGAACCTTACAGCTAGAGATACCTTTTGGAGGAGATTCAATAATCACACTTATGATGACGGTGTGATATGACCCTTGAGGTGAGAGTTTCGGTTAGAACCTCTTGGTGGAAACGTCGAGTCCTTAAGAAATTAGTTTGGGTATGAACTAGACATCCATAGCTCATAATCTGATTTATTTTATTAGGAAAAAAGGTTGTGGTCTATCTATAACGTTAGAATGGGGTTTTCCTTTGTTGGAGAAAAAGGAATCCCAGGTAGCACATGATAAACTCATGAATAGGAGGGGGAAACCGATCACTCTTGAGCCGGCCAACCTTACCCTCGTGGCAGTAGAAGTTTTGAGTTTTGAGTTCCCAACAGTAGTGGAAGAGTGTGGGGACATATTTTCGAATTATGTTTCCAGGATTACTTCCCCGAAGGGAGAAAGACTTCTGCTTTGGCTGGGTATTATCATAGTTTTGAACTAGACTTATCTAGGGTAGCAGCACCCTTTTCAGCTTTCACAGAGAAGGAAGAGCCTTTACTATGGATGAAGAAGTGTCAGCAGAGCTTTCAAAAGTTAAGACAGTGATGACGGCTATATTTCCTCCAGAACTATGACTTTGATAGAGTCTATACTTCAGGGAATGGGATCGTGGTAGTAGACGCACTCAGCGGGAGATATGGTCTACAGTTGTTGAGTGAAGAATCAGATCATCTAGTCATTCTTTGGATATCTTTCATGGATAAAGATGGATCATCTTACCTCCAGTATATGACTATCACTCCCCCAATTCCTCAGCAAATTTGGGAGTCACAGCTTGGGACGTTGACTGCGAGCCCTGACGTGCTCAGATATCCTTAGGACAGTCTCCTGAAGTATTTTCTGACGGTGGGGAGAACATAATCCTCTTTAGAGGTCGTACCATGGTACCCGTGATGCTTTAGGAGGATATGTTGAGGGAGACCATGTCTTCCTATGGGTCTCACCATAATGAGGATTGTGGGGGTTTGACTGGGTGACAAGCTATATCTGAGGTTCATCAGACCTTTTTGATTCTCAGTAGAGTGGGCGAGGTGGTGTACCATCTATCTATTTCCCTAAAGATGCATTGGGTGCATAATGTTTTCCATGTGTCGTAGCTGAGGAGATGCGTGCATGATCCATCGCACGATATCGACTAGGCTGAGTTGAACTTTGACGATGGGGAGACTTTTATGAAGTTCCCACTAGAGATAGAGGATCAAAAAGAGTTAGTCCTTCATGGGAGATTGATACCTCTGGTTCTCGTTCGCTGACAGCATGAGAACCTTCAAGAGAGAACATGGGGGCGAGAGGCTCATATTTGTGCTCAGTACCCCCATTTGTTTCATTAGTCTATGTTTTGTATTTCAGGGATGAAAATACCTAAGGTGGGGAGAATGTAATGTCCCATAATTTTCATATATATTTTTTAATTATATGGAATTATTTTGAGACCGAAAAATCTGACGGCGAGTGATTCTGAGGCCTGAAGTGCCCGAAATGATCCTTCAAAGTTTTGTTAAGATTCAATTAGCGCGCGTAAGAAATTTTCTTGAAAAAGTGGAGTAATTCTTAAATGGTTGTCTAGATCAGAAATCCAAGGGCACTATTGCACTCAGGATGGTGTCTTTACTCTAGGTGTGACTTAAGTTTAGTCGGAACGAGCCTTCTGTGGGAAAACACAAAAATGGTATAATCGTAAATAAAATAATTAAATAAAGTTATTTTGTTTTTTTTAATTCTCATAACTCATGAATAGTTACTCATATAAAAAATCTGAGACCACCACTGAGCTCATGAGGGTATGCTCTTTTTAGGTAGATACTATCATTGGCCGAAATGATCCACCCGTGAAAGGTAGTTTTTGTCCGTATATAAAATAATTAAGTGAAAATTATTTTATTGAAAAAATTCATAAATTCTAAACGACAACTTAGATTAAAAATATGAGAGTACCTATAACATCCCGCCTTTTTATAACATAAACTTTCATTACATTACACATAACTGAGGATCTTTAAGGTCTAGTGTCTTGGAAACAAGGAACATAATACATGAAAACAACATAAAGCATTCTTCTTCAACACTTGAAAGGATTATCCTTTATTTCACCCTATGTTCATTATGCATCTCATAACCTGGGGAAATACATCAAAAGAAAGGGTGAGCAGAAGGCCCAGTAAGGGAAACAAGAGAAACATTTTACAAGTGAACTTGAGACACTTCAATAAGGACATGAAAAGAACTTTAAGGCATGATAAAGAAATCATGAGATACATCATAATAAAAATAAAATTTTTCATAACTTTAAGATGTGGCTACAACATTTAATATTGACAATCATTTCGTTTCACTAAGGTCCATCCCCAAGGTGTCGTTAAAAATTACCAAGGTTATTCACCAAGGCGTCGTTAAAATGGTCATCTCTAGAGATTAAGTATTTACCCAATGCATTGAAGCACTATCAGGGAGCACCCTTAAATTTGACTTTATTATCATGTGAGACACATATATCATCATCAAACATTTCATAAATAACCCATATAGCATAAAATAAATGGGTTTCATTTCATAATCATAACGTTTTAAAAACTGCTTTAAAGACATGATCTTTACATTACTTTAAACCCACGGAAAGGGAAAGCGGGTATCATGTATGTAAATCCCAGAATTTAAAATAGAACATTTTCATATATATGTGAATACCCCTGTAGAAATAGGAGCTTTGAGTATTCACTTTATAACATAAAATAATTTTGAGAAAAGAGAGGCATTTTGAGACGAAAATTCTGCAGCATAACGGCTATGTTACAAGGTTTTAGAAAACTTTGAAAAGAGAGGGAACATGGGTCGAAAAATAATAATTGACCCATAAAAAAGTATAGGGACAGAATAAGAAGGATATATGGACATGGTGATGCAATTTTAAGGACATACCATTTGAAATGAAAAACATGGAAGGAAGACAAAAATTTGATTTCTCTTATGACAATTCGGCAGCCTAACGGCGTCACTTAAGCTTCAACAAAAATGAATTGAACAAATCAAATAGGGTATCTCATCATATGATCATAAGAGATAAGTATGATAGATATATATATCATACCCCAACATAATAAAAAGGAAATTGAAAGATTTTACATGAAAATCAAACTTGAAAAATGAGAAGGGTGAAAGAATCACTTAAACATTCGGCAGCCTAACAGCGTCACTTAAACTTTCATAAAACGAAATGATGAGAGTAAGAGGGGATATCTCATAATATAAACATGAAAGGGCAGTAAGAGGAATATAAAAGAACATCCTCTCACATAAAAACATGGAGCATAAAAGGAATGACATAAAAGAGGTTACATGAAAAGAAAGAGAGGGGTCAGATCCCTTACCTTAAAACGTGACTCTTGAAACTCAAAGGATTGGACCTTGAGGGCTTGGGGGAACCTTGGGAGGACTCCTTGGAAGGTAAGAAGACCAGAAATTCGTTGGGGGAGAGTTGGGAGTGAAAACCAAAGGAGGAAAGGGTGGGTATTTATAGGGAAAGTGAGGGGACAAGGCATTAATGGCCAAGGGACACCTCACATGTGCTTTTCTCAAACCCATGTGCTATCCGTTGGCATTTATCATGGAGTTAGGCCACATGGGGCCCCCAAAACAATAATTCATCACCCTTGGCCGGCCAAACCTCAAAAGATCCCATTACATCATCATGACACCGTTATGATGTCATTAAACATACCGAAACCCTAAAACTGTAATTTTACTATTCACTGAAAATTCAACTTTCTCAGAATAATCTCAAAATTTCACCTTAACCAAATATCGATGCTCTTAGTACATTTATGAACTCCATTTTATAAAAATAATTTTCTAAATATTTTTAATTTAATTTTTAAATAAAAGCACTATTCATCGAAAATTCATTTTTTTCAGAAAAATCCCCAAAAATTACCATACCACAATATCGATGCTCTGAGTTCAAAAATAAAGTCATTTTTATAAAAATAATTTTCTAATCATTTTTAATTAAATTTTTAATTAAAAAACACCATTCACCTGAAAAAAACTAATACTTGATTAATCATTTATGAAACCGTTATTTACCCATTTTATTGAATCACATTACTTAATCTAGGTGTCCAAATTATATTAAAACTTTCTTTGAGTGAAATTACTAATCCATTTAGTCACATTACTAATCCTAAGCATAAAATCACTATTCATAATTTACTATTCATCAAAAATTAAGTTGATCTTATTAGACTCCAAATTCCTTACTGAACACTTTTTTAGAAGACCATTTTTTGAAAATCATTACACATCATTAGTTATTTAGGGTTTACATAAATATTTTAAAATATCCTTTTTTCAAAATTCATCAATAAAATACATTCTAAAATTATCTAGACATTTGAAATTTCACAACATCACTAAAGGAAGAAATCTCAATTTATTCACCCGAAAGGATTAAACCAGGAAGCTAGGGTCTCGTCACATAGCCCCTTATAACACCGGCATACGACCGAAGTGTAAGGTGTGCTATGGTGAGAGAATCTGAGGGAGTCTCAGATAACATTGCCCTAGTAGTAATCTCTACTAACTTGAACTTCTCCCGTAGGTGTTTCCGTTCAAGCTTGACACGCTGGAGTTCGGCTTGGGCTTGGTCCAAAGCGAAGCCCACAGATGCTACCTCCTTCCCAAGCTCTGATAAGTGGGCTTCATAAGGGTTGAGTCTACTGGATGAATCCATCGACTCCTCTTTCTGCTTTAACCATTAACATCTTATTAAATCATTAAGAGTAAGTTAATATACTACTCAAAAATATTGGGTCGTTACATTCTTCCCCCCTTAAGAAATTTCGTCCCCGAAATTTATACTTGAGGCCTAGTCGAAAAGGTGAGGGTACTTTTGCTTCATTGTTTCCTCTGGCTCCCAAGCCGCCTCTTCATATTTATGATTCCTCCACAAAACTTTCACAAGGTTGGTAGTCTTGTTTCGTAGGACCTTGTCTCTACGGTCCAAGATCTCCACTGGCTGCTCCTCGTAAGAGAGGTCATGTTCCAGTTGTACCACCTCTGGGTTCAGTACATGCGAAGGGTCGGGTATGTACTTCCCCAGGAGAGATACATGGAAGACATCATGAACTTGAGCTAGGTTCGGTGGAAGTGCTAGACGATAGGCCACTGCTCCTATGCGATCAAGGATTTCATAGGGGACAATGTACCTAGGGCTGAGCTTCCCTTTCTTCCCAAACCGCATGACTCTCTTCCATGGAGAAATTCGAAGGAAGACTTTGTCACCAACACCAAACTCCAAGTCCCTTCGACGATTGTCAACATAGCTCTTCTGCCGACTCTGAGCAGCCTTTATGTGCTGTTGGATGGCATGAACCTGTTCCATCATCTCTCGAACGAGATCAGGCCCAAGAAGCTTCCTCTCACCTGTTTCATCCCAACAAGTAGGAGTTCTACACCGCTTCCCATATAGAGCTTCATAGGGTGCCATCTGAATACTCGAATGGAAGCTGTTGTTATAGGAGAACTCAACTAATGGGAGGTGTTGATCCCATCCACCTTTAAATTCCATTGAGCATAATCTCAACATGTCTTCGAGTGTCTGAATAGTCCTTTCCGATTGGCCATCAGTTTGAGGATGATAGGCCGTACTAAAATTCAATTCAGTATTCAGAGCATGTTGAAGACTTCTCCAGAATTTTGATGTGAATCTTGGGTCACGATCAGATACGATGGATAGTGGTACCCCATGAAGCCTTACCACTTCCTTCACGTATATCTTGGCAAGCTAATCCAGAGAGAAATCTTCCCGAATAGAGATAAAATGGGCTGTCTTGGTGAGACAGTCCACAATAACCCATATCGCATTGTTTCCTTTGGATGTTTTTGGGAGACCAGTTACAAAGTCCATAGTGATATTATCCCACTTCCATACTGGTATGGGTAGTGGTTGTAATACCCCCTTAAGAAGTTGTCTTTCTGCCTTTACTTGCTGACACACCAGGCACCTTGTAGTGTAATCAGCAATCTCCCTCTTCATGTTATCCCACCAATAATGATCACGAAGGTCTCTATACATCTTAGTGATTCCCGGATGTATAGAGAAAGTAGAGCTATGAGCTTCATCCATCAGTTCTTTCTTTATCTCCGGAATAGATGGAACACATAGTCTTGTACGAAATTTCAATACAACTTCTTGATCAATATTGAAATCAGGGAACTTCCCATCCTTTACAGCCTCAAACTTCTCCTGCAGCAAAGGATCTTCTTTTTGAGCCTTCTTGATCCTCTCTAGTAATGAAGGTTGAGAAATCATTTGGAATAGGGTTGATGATGTCCCTTTCCTTATAATTCCCATGTCCAGTTTTACTAGATCTTTAATCAAGGGATCTCCCAGGATCCTCATTGTTGCCAGAACAATAGGATCTTTCCTGCTTAACGCATCCGCGACTTTGTTTGCTCTTCCAGGGTGATAATGAATTGAACAATCATAGTCTTTAATAAGCTCCAACCATCTCCTTTGTCTCATGTTCAATTCTTTCTGTGTGAAAATATACTTTAGACTTTGGTGGTCAGTGTATATATCACATTTCTCCCCATAAAGATAGTGCCTCCATATCTTTAGAGCAAAAACAACTGCCGCCAGCTCTAGATCATGTGTAGGATAATTCTGCTCATGAATCTTCAACTGTCGAGATGCATAAGGAATTACCTTGTCATTTTTCATGAGGACACACCCAATCCCTTTCAGAGATGCATTGATAAAAATAACGAATCCTTATCCGATAGAGGGTAGTGTTAACACAGGTGCAGTAACCAATCTCTTCTTCAGCTCTTGGAAACTTTCCTCGCATTCCTTTTTCCAGATGAACTTAACCCCTTTTCGAGTCAACTTGGTTAGTGGATTAGAAAGCCGTGAAAAGTTTTTCACAAACCTCCTATAATATCCTGCTAAACCAAGGAAACTACGAATCTCAGTTACTGTTGTGGGTTGAGGCCACTCCTCCAAAACCATTGTCTTTGCAGGGTCAACCGAGATTCCTTCATTGGTTACGATGTTCCCCAAGAAAGCCACCTGTTGTAACCAAAACTCACACTTGCTGAACTTCCCAAAGAGCCTCTCCTTCCGCAGAGTTTTCAATATATCCCTTAGATGATCTTCATGCTCCTCACAAATTTTTGAATATATCAAAATATCATCAATAAAAACTACCACAAAGTTATCAAGGTAGTCCTTAAAGACTCTATTCATCAAATCCATGAAAATAGCAGGAGCATTAGTCAAGCCGAAGGGCATAACAGTAAACTCATAATGCCCATATCTTGATCGGAAGGCAGTCTTTGGAATATCTTCCTTCTTCACCCTCAGTTGATGATAACCAGATCGAAGGTCAATCTTAGAGAAGAATTGAGCCCCGCGAAGTTGGTCAAATAAATCATCAATTCTTGGAAGAGGATATCTGTTCTTCACCGTGATCCCATTCAGTTCTCTATAATCGATGCATAGCCGCATTGATCCATCCTTCTTCTTCACAAAGAGAACTGGTTCTCCCCAAGGAGACACACTCGGTCGGATAAACCCCTTCTCCAACAAGTCTTGGAGTTGTTTCTTTAACTCCTCTAGATCCACATTTTCCATTCTATACAGAGTCTTTGATATTGGTTGAGACCCAGGTACGAGTTCAATGGAGAACTCTACCTCTCTTTCTGGGGGAGGTCCAGGTAACTCCTCAGGAAATAAATCCATGTATTCCTGAACAATCGGAACATCTTCTATTTGTATGCTCCCTTTTCCTTCTTCATCATCACCGATTAACTCCATAAAGAAATCTATAGGAGGTTCTTCTAGATAGGGGTCAGTTCGGGATATCTCTCCTTGGAAGATAACTGTAGGTCGTTCATTCAAGACTACTGAGATTTCCTTACTTCTGCATTTGATCTTATCATTATACTTTGAGAGCCAGTCCATCCCTAGTATAATGTCGAATTCCATAATGGGAATGACTACTAGATTTGCGATAAGATTGTGCTCACCAAAGAAAACACTAGAGTCTCTAAATACTGTTGATGCAAGGATAATCCCACTTGGAGTCTTGAAAGACAACTCTACCTCTAGCAGTTCGGGGATTGATTCTATATTCCTTGCAAACTTGGAGGAAATAAAGGAATGCGTAGAACCAGAATCAAATAAAGTACTTTCTAGTTTTGAGAGGACAACAAGAGTACCTGCTACCACATCGTTCGGGACTTCAACTTCAGTTGTCACTACTGGAAACATGATCTTTCCCAACACTTCTATACCAACGGTTTGTAAAAACCGTTGGTATAGCTACTCTTTCCCAACGGTTCATCAAAACCATTGGGAAAGGGCCTAAAAACACACCCTTTCCCAACGGTTTTGGTGAACCGTTGGGAAAGAGTGACCTTTCCCAACGGTTCACCAAAACCGTTGGGAAAGGGGTGGATTTTTTCCCTCTTTTTCCCAACGGTTCTTGAGAACCGTTGGGAAAGAGTACCCTTTCCCAACGGTTCACCAAAACCGTTGGGAAAGGGTGTGTTTTTAGGCCCTTTCCCAACGGTTTTGATGAACCGTTGGGAAAAAGAGGGAAAAAATCCAGCATCCACCCTACTAAAAATACACCCACCCAGAACCTATCCCAACGGTTTTGACAACCGTTGGGATATGTTCATTGATTTTTTTTCCAGATCTACTAATGGAGAACATTATATAAATCAAAAATTTAAATAATTATGATAATACATATATATATTTATGAAATTATGTTTACAAAGTGATGTTAGCCTAGTGGTTAAGTCGTTCGATTATAAACGAGGGGTCCTGGGATCAAATCCCAGCGGTGATTTTATTTTTGGAATTTATATACCAACGGTTCCATTACCGTTGGTATAGATTTCATATTACCTATACCAACGGTTTCCAAAACCGTTGGTATAGGTCTATACCAACGGTTTTCGGAGAACCGTTGGTATAGACCTATCCCAACGGCTTACTTGGCTACGGTTCTCCAAACCGTTGGTATAGGCTATACCAATGGTTTGGAGGCCTATACCAACGGTTCCAAACCGTTGGTAAAGGTTAGTTTTCCAGTAGTGTGTTGTGATAGCGAAAGAACGACCTTTCTCTCTTGGCCTCTGCTGAGGTTGGTGGTGATTCCCCTCCACCGCCCTCGGATTTGGACATTGGTTAGAAAAGTGCCCAAGCTGTCCACACTTGAAGCATGTGACTTAGGGTAGGGCTAGAACCATCTTTCCTCTGTCGTTAGTGTTGGGAAGCTGAGGCTTCACCTCACTATGACAATTCCGAGCAATATGGCCTCCTCTTCCACACTTGTAGCACTTGCCACTTCCGTTCAAGTAGTTCCCCAGATGATTCTTCCCACATTTATTGCATGTGGTAAGTTGCATTTGCTTTCCACCGCTTCCCTGATCAAAAGACTTCCCTAAACTGGGCTCCAACGATCTCTTCTTTTCATTTGGTTTATGAGACCACTGTGTCTCACCAAACTCCAGCTCGAATTTCATAGCACTTCGAACTATTTCTTCATAGCTATCATAGTCCCTGTTGGCTAGATTCTTCCGTAGATGAGGTCGTAGTCCACCAAAGAATCTATCAACCTTCCCATTAGGGTCCATGACAAAGCTTGAGGTATAACGGGAAAGCCTTGTGAAGTTCATCTCATAGCTTCTGACAGATTCGTTCTCCTTCTGCTTCAGCTCGAGAAACTCTTTCTCCATTATCGTTCTCATGGAACAAGGGAAATACTTGTTAAGGAAAGTTCCCCGAAATTCTTCCCACTCCATAGCTTCTATCTCTCCTCGTGGCTTCGTGTTTTTGATCAGTGACCACCACTGATCAGCTTCTCCCTCTAGGCGGTAAACAGCAAGGGTGACTTTTTCTTGTTCCGAACAATGAAGTACAAAAAAGATCTTTTCAATGGAGGTTATCCATTGTTCCGCAACCAATGGGTTAGTAGATCCAATGAATGTGGCGGTCGTTGATGCATGAAGGACTCAAAATAGTGTTGTTCCCTTCGTGGTGAGGTCTGCCTCTCGGCTTGATTCAAGTTATTACTCATAACTTGAGTCAGTTGGTTCATCATTCGCATGAATGTTTCCATTCCGGCTTCCATCGGAGGGCCATCAGCACATGGTGCATTGTGGTCACCATCGGCACGGTTCATCCTATTGCCCTCCATCTTCTAAAAGAATATAACCTTAGTAAGAAACTTATTTCATTTATGAATCTTTTAACTAAGACTTCATTCTTAGACAATTACACTTTCCTATAATTCCTTCATAATGATTCATAAAAATCTTGTGATTAACCAAACATATCCCCCGGGAGTATCGTAACCAAGAGTGCAGCAAGGCCCGTTATCGTTCACCAGTTCTCGTTCGAGTCTAGCTCAAAGCGGTGTTTTCGGGTTTTACCCCTATGTACATCTGTGCCAGAGCCGCCTCTACCTGCTCGTATCCAGACATGGATGTATTTGTTTGATAAACCACTTACTCAATACTTACCAAAATACCAAGAATTTTTCCTATATTTAAACTTTTATATAGGGTTCTTACTAAAGTTTTTATATCCTAATTTCCACAAATAACTAAACCTCCCTTTGATACCAACTATAGCATCCCGCCTTTTTATAACATAAACTTTCATTACATTACACATAACTGAGGATCTTTAAGGTCTAATGTCTTGGAAACAAGGAACATAATACATGAAAACAACATAAAGCATTCTTCTTAAACACTTGAAAGGCTTCTCTTTTATTTCACCCTATGTTCATTATGCATCTCATAACCTGGGGACATACATCAATAGAAAGGGTGAGCAGAAGGCCCAGTAAGGGAAACAAGAGAAACATTTTACAAGTGAACTTGAGACACTTCAATAAGGACATGAAAAGAACTTTAAGGCATGATAAAGAAATCATGAGATACATCATAATAAAAATAAAATTTTTCATAACTTGAAGATGTGGATACAACATTTAATATTGACAATCGTTTCGTTTCACCAAGGTCCATCCCCAAGGTGTCGTTAAAAATTACCAAGGTTGTTCACCAAGGCATCGTTAAAATGGTCATCTCTAGAGATTAAGTCTTTACCCAATGCATTGGAGCGCTATCAGGGCGCACCCTTAAATTTTCATTTATTATCATGTGAGCCACATATATCATCATCAAAAATTTCATAAATAACCCATATAGCATAAAATAAATGGGTTTCATTTCATAATCATAACGTTTTAAAAACTGCTTTAAAGACATGATCTTTACATTACTTTAAACCCACGGAAAGGGAAAGAGGGTATCATGTATGTAAATCCCAGAATTTAAAATAGAACATTTTCATATATATGTGAATACCCCTATAGAAATAGGAGCTTTGAGTATTCACTTTATAACATAAAATAATTTTGAGAAAAGAGAGGCATTTTGAGACGAAAATTCTGCAGCATAACGACTATGTTACAAGGTTTTAGAAAACTTTGAAAAGAGTGGGAACATGGGTCGAACAATCATAATTGACCCATAAAACAGTAGAGGGAAAGAATAATAAGGATATATGGACATGGTGATTCAATTTTAAGGACATACCATTTGAAATGAAAAACATGGAAGGAAGACAAAAATTTGATTTCTCTTATGACAATTCGGCAGCCTAACGGCATCACTTAAGCTTCAACAAAAATGGATTGAACAAATCAAATAGGGTCTCTCATCATATGATCATAAGAGATAAGTATTATAGATACAGAGATCATACCCCAACATAATAAAAAGGAAATTGAAATATTTGACATGAAAATCGAACTTGAAAAATGAGAAGGGTGAAAGAATCACTTAAACATTCGGCAGCCTAACGACGTCACTTAAACTTTCATAAAACGAAATGATGAGAGTAAGAGGGGATCTCTCATCATATAAACATGAAAGGGAAGTAAGAGGAATATAAAAGAACATCCTCTCACATAAAAACATGGAGCATAAAAGGAATGACATAAAAGAGGTTACATGAAAAGAAAGAGAGGGGTCAGATCCCTTACCTTAAAACGTGACTCTTGAAACTCAAAGGATTGGACCTTGAGGGCTTGGGGGCACCTTGGGAGGACTCCTTGGAAGGTAAGAAGACCAGAACTTAGTTGGGGGAGAGTTGGGAGTGAAAACAAAAGGAGGAAAGGGTGGGTATTTATAGGGAAAGTGAGGGGACAAGGCATTAATGGCCAAGGGACACCTCACATGTGCTTTTCTCAAACCCATGTGCTCTCCCTTGGCATTTATCATGGAGTTAGGCCACATGGGGCCCCCAAAACAATAATTCATCACCCTTGTCCGGTCAACCATCAAAAGATCCTATGACATCATCATGACACTATTATGATGTCATTAAACATACCGAAACCCTAAAACTGTAATTTTACTATTAACTGAAAATTCAACTTTCTCAGAATAATCTCAAAATTTCACCTTAACCAAATATCGATGCTCTTAGTACATTTATGAACTACATTTTATAAAAATAATTTTCTAAATATTTTTAATTTAATTTTTAAATAAAAGCACTATTCATCAAAAATTCATTTTTTTTCAGAAAAATCCCCAAAAATTACCATACCACAATATCGATGCTCTGAGTTCAAAAATAAAGTCATTTTTATAAAAATAATTTTCTAATCATTTTTAATTAAATTTTTAATTAAAAAACACTATTCACCTGAAAAAAACTAATACTTGATTAATCATTTATGAAACCGTTATTTACCCATTTTATTGAATCACATTACTTAATCTAGGTGTCCAAATTATATTAAAACTTTCTTTGAGTGAAATTACTAATCCATTTAGTCACATTACTAATCCTAAGCGTAAAATCACTATTCATAATTTACTATTCATCAAAAATTAAGTTGATCTTATTAGACTCCAAATTCCTTTCTGAACACTTTTGTAGAAGACCATTTTTTGAAAATCATTACACATCATTAGTTATTTAGGGTTTACATAAATATTTTAAAATATCATTTTTTCAAAATTCATCAATAAAATACATTCTAAAATTATCTAGACATTTGAAATTTCACAAGATCACTAAAGGAAGAAATCTCAATTTATTCACCCGAAAGGATTACACAAGGAAGCTAGGGTCTCGTCACATAGCCCCTTATAACACCGGCATACGACCGAAGTGTAAGGTGTGCTATGGTGAGAGAATATGAGGGAGGCTCAGATAACATTGCCCTAGTAGTAATCTCTACTAACTTGAACTTCTCCCGTAGGCGTTTTCGTTCAAGCTTGACACGCTGGAGTTCGGCTTGGGCTTGGTCCAAAGCGAAGCCCACAGATGCTACCTCCTTCCCAAGCTCTGATAAGTGGGCTTCATAAGGGTTGAGTCTACTGGATGAAGCCATCGACTCCTCTTTCTGCATTAACCATTAACATCTTATTAAATCATTAAGAGTAAGTTAATATACTACTCAAAAATATTGGGTCGTTACAGTACCATTGGGTTCGTTGGGGTGTGTTATCTTTAGGTGAAGCCTAAGCTCAACCGGTGTGGGTCGAGGGTGAATTTTATTAATTTAATGAACTTTTTAAGGTGCATTTAGTAAACATGTGAGTGGCATTTTCTAAATTTTGAACCGGTGCTTGGATTAAAAATACGAAGGCACAATTGAACTCACAGCATCGAGATTTTCTTAAGGGAGGTTTAACCTCGACCACATTGGGTCGAGGGAAGAATTAGTTTTTGTGTTTTTTTGGAGGATTGGTTAAAATAAATATATTTTATTTTAAGTATCCTCCCACCTCTCCTTATAATTTTTGGTGGTGGGGACCACAAGAGGGTGGTTGGGCATTTAAATGTTGGGCATTAAATGCCCGGTTACAGAAAATGTGTAACCACCAATCCCTTTAATTAATAGTATTCATTAATTATAAATATATGAATCACCACTTAAACTAAGAGTTATATTAACTCTTCCTTGGGGCTGGGTGTTTGTTTCCATTGTCGAAAGGAGAAGGATATTGAGGCTCTTGACAAAGAACAGATCTGCCAATTGAGAACCAAAGATTGTCGTTCGAGCAGCGTTGTTGGAAGAATGTTGCGGGAACGACGAACACTGACCCTCCTTTAATCACGAACGTTCTCTAACGATTTTAAGAGGTAAGAGGTTTATTTTGTATTATGATAAATATCTATTTGTTAATTCCTCTTGTTCTTGATTCTCAAGGACGATGTCCAAAAAAACATGGTCATCGATCCGCACATAGACCATGATGCTTTTAATTTTTTTCTTTGTGTATTCTCCATCACCAAATAATTGAGTGTGCTAAAAACATAATGTTTTGTTTAGAATGATATACGGACGCAGAGATCTCGACACGAGGATCCTGAATCTACGGTCGTCACATTTTTTAGGCTTAGAAAGAAGATGCAGCGACCCACGGAAGGGGGGGCGTGGTAGTGTGATTTCTAGTGTTTGTTCAGAGCATAGCTAGCCAGAGGTGGTGGCAGTAGTTCTGGTCATGCAGAAGAAGGATGGGTGTTTGGGTTTGTGGAGGCGCTAATTGGGAGAAGAAAGCATGAAAGAATGTGTTAGATTGGTGAGAGAAATAAATTGAAAGGGAATAAAATTAAAAGTTAAATAAATGATAACTGAGGGAATTGGTGATTGATTCCGACGCACAAGAAGGGGCTCTAAACCGAGGATTGATTTCAGAGTTAAGAAAAATAAATAAATAAGTAATTAATAATAATAATAAAATATTTTTATTATTAATTTTGATGATAAAATACCTTTTCGTCTGCAACTTCTTCGCACAATCTCAGTTTCATGAACCTTTAGCGGCAGTGCGACCCTGACTCCGAGGAAAACATTTTGAATCTAATATTGGATGTCTTTTTTGGGATTTCAGATCAGGTACTCGAAGCACTCGGGAAATAATAGATTAAATATTATTATTAAATCTCTGAGCCATCATAAATCTTGTGTGCAACGTTCAATTGAATTTCCATCAGTGGCGACATGATCATGTCATTATGACGCTTGATCCTAGTCTAATGTTGAATATTATATTCTAGATGGTGATTTAGTTTCACTAAACAACCAATAATAATGTTATTAATATTATTGCAGAATCTTGATTATGTCGTAACTCATTCATACGACATTAGATTGGTGAACCGTAAGTAGTGTTGGGATATTGAAATTAAAACGTAAATTTCAAGACCAATTTTGGATATTTAAGTTGAGGTTGAGGCGCTGGCCCCACGAAGCCCGGTTCACGCGTGTTGTGGTGAAATGATTCTTTTTCCACGGGTCTCTGTTTTCGGAAAATGGGTAGTACATATTGTGTGTTTTTCTGTGTGGATTGTAATGGCATAACCCGTTTGGTTATCTGGTGCCATTTGAAGTATGACCAGGTTGGATCGAACTTGAATCTTACCAGGCCCTCGGTACTAAAATGCCAATAACTTACAGACCAGTCATCCAATTGACGTGACGTCTGTCGTGTTAGAACCCTTAGGACGAGGATGTCCTTTTAAGATACTCCACGTTACTTTTATATAAAGTTGGAGTTTGTTTGGGTTGGATTGTACACAAATCTAACTGGGCCCTCGACACTAAAATGCCTATAACTTAGAGACTAGGTGCCTTTTTGACGAACCGTATGCGGCGTTGAGACCCTTGGAGTGAGATGGTCCTTTTGACTTACTTAATTAGAGTTTTGGAGAAACTTGGAGTTTGACTGGGTTGGATCGTACCCGAATCCAATTGGGACCTTGGTACTAAAATGCATTTAAACCGGGTGTCCGGTTGACGCGCCGTCTGTTACGTTGGAACCCTTACGACATGGATGTCCTTTGGGTTACTCCTTTGTGGAGCTTAGTGGTGGTAGAGGTATGACCAGTATCTCGAGGGGTATATTCTATGGATCTTGAGCGCACCGAGTGAGAAGAATCCTATTATTGTCTGTAATGTGAAGAAAGAACATCGATCTTGTGTGGGTCAGTGCTTAGGGATCCTATGCGGGTCAGTGCATACCGATCCTATGTGGGTCAGTGCTCAAAAATCTTGTGTGGGTCAACGCATACCGATCCTGTGTGGGTTGGGGGGGGGGGGTGGGGTGTTAGTTACCTATCGATTCTGTGTGGGTCATAAGCAGTGCTACTTAACAGAATAAGATGATCTAGCCTGACAAATAATCATCTGTACTTCTGTACTTAAGTTATACCCGATTGTGAGTAGAGTCAGTTCTATCATCGTGTTATTACCTCTGTGGTACTTCTAACTCAGTGGTGTTACTTGTGTGGTACTTCTATATCAACGTTTTTACTTGTGTGGTATCTCTTCCTTTGTGGTGTAACCTTTGTGGTATTCTTCCCTCATAAATGAGATGAGTATATCTTGATAACTTAGGTATATGTATGGTAATATACCTAAGTAGAGTTTATGTCTTGCTTTGTGGTATTTTCTTTGTGGAACTCTAGGAGACCTACGGGGTCTCGGTGTCCCAACTGAGTATCTTTATACTCACCCCTTCATGGGATACATCTGCACCTTATTGTGTCTTATGCTGATGACAAACAACATTGATCGAGGCTGAGGGATCCAGGACTGGATGATACTTATAGGTGGACTATTTTTCATGACGTGATGCAGGGACTACTGATCGTGAGTTGTACCTACCATTCAGGTAGGATCCTTGGTGGATGATCTAGGGGCTGTTTTCCCCCTTTTCAGTTGTATTTGTACTTTTACGTTGTACTTGTACTTCAAGTTGGGCTTGTACTCTAGCCCCTTTACTTTCAACACTCCTTTTCTACAACAGATTAATTTGTGGTTGCATCTTGTTGCGTACTAGTATGTGTGTTTGTACAGGTTTAAAGGCAACGTCTTCCCATTATAGGGATACACCTTTCTGGTGCTAGTCACCAGCCCGTGGCCTTTGGAAGGAGGGCTTGGGGTAGTCACAACATGGTCCCTGAGGGACGGGTCGTGACAGACATTCCTTCCCTTTGATCAATTATATCCATATTTGTATATACCTTATAATTTTATCTTGTTATATCTTTTTCCAAACGTTATCCTCTAATACAAATTATTAGGTTTGAATATACAAATATAAACAAGATGGGGGTGAATTGTGTCTTTTCAAAAACTTCAACAATTCTACCTTTTGATGTCAAATGTAGATTATGAAGATAAGTATTGTTTATCTTATGTATGAAGGTATGAGTAGTGGATAAAATAGAAATATGGAACACGACTGTTTATAGTGGTTCGGGACACAAAGATCCTATAGTCCACTCCACCAATTACTCTCTCTGCCAGTTTGGTGAATTTCACTAGTCAGGTAATCATATCATAAGATCAATCCACAAATGAGTGCAGACAGTTGACACCATTACAATTAAGGCTTAAAAACAGATCATTATGGTTCATTAAAAGAGAACCAAATATCCATAGCTTAGATTGAGATGAGGATACTACACCACAACTGAGTACAAGCAGTTGAAACTCTCAATAAAAAGATATTGATTTAAAAAGTTCTGATTGAACTTCACATTTGTAATAACAACTGATAGTAGAAGGATCTTCTTCTTTAGAAAAAAGTTTCTTTAAGAAAGTGTAGTTCCAATGTGATCTAGTTGGAATAGATATTTGAATAAAAGTAGCAATGATTAGCAGCAGTAGACATACATAAAATACGAGTTTCAAAACATGTATATCTCCAAAGTGTATCCTTTCCTGTAGATAATAGATTCTGAATGATTGTTGTAGTAGATCTATAAAAGATCTTTAAAAGAATGCTGTTTTAATAGAAATATGCGTTGCAATATGTGTCACTATATTTTTTGAATCACACACACACACACATAGATATATATATATATATAATTAACAAATACACTAATATAATCAATAAATATGAGAGCCTACTTTTCAATTTCAGATCTAAGAAAATTGCCTCATAAATCATGAGAATTCAAATTCAAAAGACAACTCAGAGTAGTCGTAATTTCCCTTAATAATAAGAAATAATTTCTCTTCTTAATATGATTCTTCTAATCAATCATAATGATCTTTGAATCGTTTGAAAATTAGATTTAAATAAGCTTGAAATTAAGAAAAGACCATTGCATGAAACATTGATAAAATCATAAATTCAAATCTTCAATATTAAAAATTCAAATGTAGGGTTCCTTCATAAAATAAAAAAATACCAAACACAGGTTTCAACTACGTATCATTCATTCTCTGAATGTATGGTTGAAAATTTAAGGTTGATTAGAAAAGTAGGGTTGATGATCCATACATTTGCTTTTCAAATGTAGGATTCCATACTTACATAGGGTTCTTTAACCATATTTTTCTCTTTGTCAAAACATATTGTTCCATCCAAACGTAAGGTTCTTTATCCATATGTTTCTATAAACATAGGGTTGATTAACTATACATGATTAACTTTCAACATAAGGTTTAATAAAAATGTAGTGTTTGTTCCTTAAGCTACTTTCTTCAATGTAGTGTATGAACAATGTTTCCATAATATGCTTAAGAGCCTTCAAAACACTTTGATGAATATTCTACATGAATAATAATCTTGAATATAATTCCAAATTAAGGATTATAAAGAATATAAATTTCCTGAAATGAACTTAATGTAATATCATTAGTAAAACAAACATGGGTATTTGTGAGCATCAAAATCAATAATATTTATTGAGTATTGTTGAGACAATTCATTCCCAACACCTAAGAGATTTTGGAGATCTAAACTCCCTTGGGATAATCTATTCTATAATTTGTCATCATGTTGGTTGTAGTTCATCTCTCTGGTTAAGTAGTCTTCTTGTCTCTTTAATCTCTCTCTCCATCTCTCTTTCCTCCTTGGAGTTTGGTAGATCTTCTTGGGATTGATGCATCTAAATTCCATGTTTATGAATATTTATTCTAGGTTTATTTCCAAGATCTTGTATACCTTCGTTCATTATTATCATGTCCCATTGTGGGTGTTTTGTTTCCATTGAAAAGGTATGTGGTTCCATTTAAGATCGGTTAAATGATTAAATCTTGAATTTCTTATTATTTGAAATTACTCTCCATTTAACTATAAAAACCTAATTTCATATGTATTGGAATTTAAATTGAATTGGCATGGGTTTTTGAAAAAAACTCCAATTCCAGTGGAATTGGAAATTGGGGTATATTTGGAAATTGATGGATTAGTGAATTTATTTAAAGAAAAAATGTCATAAATTGACTTGATATAAACCTTTGATTGGTTTTGGTTTGAAAAGACATGAATTGATGAAAAACCCATTTCTTGGTTTTGAAATGAAATTTAAATATTGAAACTGAAAATGGATCAATTTTATTTTTAAATTGATTTGAAATGATTTTACCATTGTTGATTCATTGATTGAGCACTTGAAAGCCTCATAAGTGAGTGGTTTATTTGGGACAATCACGCTAGGATGGTAATTCCCTTGAAAAATATTTACATTTAAAACTCCAAAAAACCTTTTTTGGTAGATCTTATCCTTGATGGGATTTTGAAGATTCCTATTTTGTGTTATCCTGAGGGACATGTGTACACATATTAGGGATGATCACTGATATGAGAAGAATGAGGATCCCAAAACTAAAAACTATCATACCACATGAAAGATGACCACAGTTCTTTTTGTATTTTTTTTTTGATATTTCTTCCATTGTTATAGAAAATTTATACTCCCACCTATTTATTTAAAGAAACTATTTTATACAAAATTTTTATTTAATACATGTTGAAATGTTTTTCCATAAAATTGAAATGAAAACTTGTTTTGTATTAAATATGAAAATATAATGCCATGCCTATTTTTATTAAAATTAAAACCATGATTTGGTTTATTATTATGGAATCTTATTATGGAATACTTGGCGAGACTCTACTATGATTTTTAGCTCACTCCCTATATTTTCATTTGTTCATTTGTAGATTTAATTATGCTAGGTTTAAGTAAAGGGAAAGAACATCTGGGAGGAGGTGGATGTTATTTATTCCTTAGGGATTGAAATGATGTGTCTTTGGTATGTTGGGTTATATTTTTTATTTTGTGGTACTTTTAGGATTTACTTTTTTGGTTTTTGATATACCGTTTTTGTTTCTAGTGCTATCACATTGATGATTTCTTAGCATACTGATATGTATCTTTATCTTCCACTTTGTTTGTGGAAAATTCATTAGCACTTCTGTATTTCATGATTCCAGGTGATATTAACCATCCCATGGGGATCAAGAATGACCTTTGGGCTATGCCAGTGATGGCTTGGGTATCAGGGTACTAGGGTATCTAGACTATTTTGTGACAAAGTTGTATCATAGGTGTAGGTTAAGCATCTTGACTTGATTTCACTATATAGTTGAGAAATATTTTCGGGACTTAGGAGGTAGTTGTGAGTGTGTTTTGAGCCAAATCACATCACAATGATCCTTAAGTCACTGTAAGTGGTTTATGAAAGGTGTATTAAGGATTAGTTCTACTATTTTCTCTATTTTATATTTGGATAGGTGGAAATCAAAATATTTTTTTTCTCATCTGATGGGATTAATTTCCCTTGTTTCTCTTATTTGAGTGTTGATATGAGAAATATTATGATGTATTGAATATTGTTTACTGATATTTTTTTGCATCATGCCTATAATATGACATGTGAATAGGATATTGGAGGAATCTGATTATCAAAAAAGTTATCAAATCCTCTTATGGGGAAAAATTTTGTTGAGGTTATTGTGCATTCTATCCAAGATATGGGACAAGTACCTACACCCAAACCTAATCAGTCTCCAATTATGGAACCATAGATGGATGAATATCAAAATCGTACTAAATAGTCCATTCATTATAAACAACATAATTTACAAGGCTCTAATGATCCTCAATAGGATGAGGATATGCTAATAAAGATTGATCTTCTCTTTGACTTTCTAGAAACTCCCAAAGTTATTATGGTAATGTGTGATACCTTTAAGATTGAGTGACCTAACATGAGATGGTGGGATTACATGGTTAAGAAAAATTAGTATGAGGGTTTATAGTGTAATTAATTTAAATATATTTTCACCAACCAGTTCTATATAGGTTCTATGGTGTCGGCTAAGGCTATGATGTTTTTCAAACTTCAGTAAGCCGACAGGACCATGATTGAATATGTGAACCTATTTTCCGAGATAGTGAAAATTTTCACCTGAGATTATATTGAATGATAATATGAGGAATAAAAGGTTCAATATGGTAGTTTTATATGATATTCTTTCTTATATTTTCTTATGGTTTCTCTATTATTATGTTGATGTGATGGATAGGGTACTGATGGTCGAACTTGATATGGATGGTAAGTTCAGTTTTATCGGATATCCTTTTTCTCCTAGTGGATTTTTTTGATTTTACATAAAGGTAAGAGGAAGTTTTATGAATATCATGGTGTATATAGATAAAAAGGTTCTTTTAGACCTCCTATAGTGCATGTAAAAGGCCCATTAACTTGCTTCTAGAGTGGAATGCCTAGAAATTCAAAATAGGTTTGCATTGAAGCACCCAAGATATGTGGTTCCTGTGGTCGTTCATGACACTTGAATAAATTATATTATATCTATTATTCTCCATGTAGTGGAATAAGATAATCATCAATAAAAATTACTATATTTCAATTAGACAAAACTTCTTCACATAGTGGAAGAGTCTCCAGAGGAAGAAAATATGGGCCCAATTACTGTGAGAGGTACCATCACTATAAATTCATATTATGTGACTACTCTATTTGATAATTTTAAATCTCATTAATTAATTTCAAATCATGTTATGAATATATTATTTCTTTCTATAGATATTTTATCTTATGTGATGGATATTACTACACCCCTCAGAACGAAGAGAGAGTAGGGTCCTTGATATCTTACTTTAGTTTTATAATTATTATATATTGATTTTACTTGCGATTTTATGGTTCTTGACATGAAACCTCATAATTTCATCCTCTATATGGATTTTCTTATCATTAATAAGTCCTAAATTGGTTTTTATCTTCAACAGTTCTCCTTTATGGCGCCTGATGGTGTGTGTCATGAATTTCAGGAAGAATGGGACCCGGGGTCAAGTAGAACCTGACCTTCTTATCTAGAGTTAGAGAATGTGATATTAGTGTTTTCCTTTTATCTAGAGTGGTAATAATTGAGCGATGATCTCCCTACAACTTTCATTGAGTTTCCCAAATTTTTTTGCTTCTTAATTCTCTAGTTTTCCATCAAAATAGGGAGGAGTTCTCAATTGATTTAATGTATAGTACTCAACTAATATATATTATCACTTATTATATTGTAGCATATGAAATGAAAGAGTCAATGACTCAGTTTGATGATCTATTAGAGAAAGGATTTATACACCTAAGTGTGTCACCTTGGGTGACATTATTTCTCTTTATTAAGAAATATGATGGTGCACTTTGCCTATGTGTTAACTACCAAAAGCTCAATGAAGACATGGTAAAGAAAAATTATCCATGGCCACAGATTGATGATCTATTTGAATAGTTATATTTTTATAAGTGGTTTTTTAATACTGATCTTCCATCTAGTTATCACCAGTTAAGAATAAAATAATCTGACATTCATAAAACCATGATTTAGATTAGGTATGGCCATTATCAGTATCTTTTCATTCCATTTGTTATAACCAATGATCCTATAGTCTTTATGGATTTTATAAACAATATTTTCCATGAGTATCATGATACATCCATGGTTGTTTTTTTGAATGGTATCTTGGTTTACTCTATGTCTAAGTAGGGTCATGTGCTTTATTTGAGAGAAGTTTTGGAATTTTTGTAAAATCACTGAAATTATGAAAATATATCAAAATTTAATTTCTAGATTTGGTAAGGTAATTTATTGGGACATCTTTTCTAGGAACATGTTATTTTATTTTATTTTTAGAATGTGAAAGCTTTTATGAAATGGGATTTACCACGTAATGTTTTCAAGATTCGGATCTTATTAGGTTTATTTGGACATTATTTACTATTTATAAAGGATTTCTCGAAGTTGTTTTCTCCGATGACCACTCTAAAATGGAAGGGGGTAAAGTTTTATTGGTTTGATAAATACCATAGTTATTAGGTTGAGATGAAACATATTTTTAATTTTCCACTGGTGTTGAATCTTCTAGGGGCTATAAAGGGCTATTTGGTTTTCTATGATGCATTAAATTTTAGTTTGGGATGTGTTCTTATGTAGGGTTATCACATCATTATCTATGTATCTTAGTAGAATTTTCCACATGAGAAGAATTATCCAACCCATGACCTTGAACTTGTAGCTATGATGCATGCACTTAAGAGTTGGTGGCATTACCTTTTTAGAAAAATGTTTACTATGTATTATAACCCTAATATCTTTAGTTACATCTTCTCTCAAAAATATTTTAATCTCCTCCAGAGGTATTGGGTGGAGTACCTACAATATTTTGATTTTGATATTTCTTATACCCCAAATAAAGGTAATATAATTGTTGATGCATTGATCATGAAGATTCCCACAAAAGCCATGAAATAATCATCATAAGAGTTTGACTTGATGGATCTTTCTACATAGTTTCATATTGGAGTTCCCAAAATAGGGGCTGGGGTTGTCTTGGCCAATTTTTAGTTGACCTCTTCTCTTCTGGATATTGTTCTTCAAGAACAACATCTTGATGTATTCCATGGGATTAGGTAATCCCATTATGGTGGGGAGACCATTTCTAAGTGGTTGTTCTCCATGGAGGGTATCCTATGTTTTTTAAACCCTTAATCCATACCTTTTCTTGTGAGAAAATATGTGATGTGGGATTTCTATAATTCCTAGTGGGTGGTGCACCTAGGAACCACACATTTGTTTTATGACATACAACACTAATTCTGGTGGCTGGGTATGAGATGATACTTAAATGGATTTATTTTTCACTAATATACTTTCCAATAGGTCAATAGCAAGAATCATAGACCTTAAAGTTTTGTTTATCCACTTATAGTGCCGATGTGGAAGTCAGATGAGATTTCTACAGACTTTGTGGTTGTGTTTCCATGTACCTAGAGAAAAAATGATGTGATATGAGTTTTGATTGATAGGCTGACCAAATTGGCTCACTTTATAACCATAATTGATGAAACCAATGTTGAGGAGATGGGAAATATCTATTTTAGAGATATTATTCATTTTCACTAAGTTCCATATACTATATTATCTAATAGAGATCCCCTTTTTTACTTCTTTCTTTTATAGAGGCCTCCAAGAGGCACTGGGATCTCATGTTTAATTGAGTATGGAATACCATCTGTAGATGGATATCCATATATAGAGGGATATCCATATATAGAGGGATATATAGATTATTGAGGAAATTTTTTGTGACTAGGTCATCAATTTTGATGGATCTTGGGATGCCCATTTGGGACTGATTGAGTTTTATTATAATAATAGTTACCCGTATGCAATTGGAATGGATAATTTTAATGACATATATATATGGCCTCATAAACCTATATTTTGTAGGTTAGAGATTAGTGAATGTTACATAGTTAGAAAAATCTTGGTTCAAGAGAAGACAAAAAAGATTCTATTGGCACATCATAGATTGTTGACGGAATAGATCCAGTTTAAATCTTAAACTGATCAATAACATAGACCATTGGAGTTTTCACTAGGTGACCACATTTTTATAAATGTTTCACCTCATTTAGGTCATCGGTTTCTTGGGAGGTTAGGGAATCTTTCTCATCATTTTGTGGGACCTTTTGAGGTTATTGAGAAGGTGGAAACAATGGATCACCATTTACAACTTACTCCATATTTGACATTGATACATAATATTTTCCATGTATCTTAGCTATGAATGTATATTTCTAACTGATCTCATGTTTTGAGTAAGAGTGATCTTGATGTTAATCCTGATTGGTTTTTTATTGATCATCCAGTTAGGATAACTGATTCTAAGGCCAATATACTTCATGGGAGGATGATACCTTTGGTATGTGTTCTATGAAAACATGGTTTTTATTTTCCCAAGATGTGGGAGCATGAGGCATTAATGAGAGAGTAGTGGCCTCAAATTTTTGATATGGAAGATTCTTCATAAGATTTATGGGGATACAAAGTTTTTATGTTGGGTAGGATGTAAATCCCTTTTACCTTTATATCAGGTATGTTTTAACCTTGGTTGTGGTTTTACATTTTCATTAGCTTGTTAATATTGAGAATTAATTGGGAGGATACTTACAATGGGGAAGTTGGGGATTTGTTTGAATTTTCAGTATAAAACTAACAGTGTTTTCTATCCACAGGGGGTTTACACACCAGGTAATTATGATACATGATATTTAATCATCTTTAGGAAGTTTCCATGAAATGGTTAAACAATGTGAATGTTTACAAACCATTTATAGTTTGTATGGCTTATAAATATTTAAGATAGGTTTTTGAAATAAAAGGAAATGCTTTTTTTCATATATGGGAATCGATAATTACATGATGTGTAATTGGGTTACATGAAATGTAAAATCTCAAGTGTCAGTTTTAAGAAGGCATATCATCTTAAATATATATTTCCTTCCTATCGGTTTCATTTCTCTTAACCTAGAGTCTAATCCTAGGAAATTTAGGAGATCTTCAGTCCTTCTAAATCATCCATCGAAAGAATGATAACTATGTTGGTTATGGTTCATATCTCTGGGTAAGTGGTCTTCCTATCTCTTTTGTATGTCTCACTTTCCTCATTGGAGTTTGATAGATCATATTAGGATTTATGTATCTAAACTATTTTTCGGATTATTTATTCTCGGTTGATTTCTTAGATCTTATTTACCTTCTTTTTCATTGGCGAGTCTCATTGTGGGTGTTGTGTTTCCATGAAAAAGGTAGGTTGTTTCAGTTATGATTGGACAATTAATTAAACCTTTTGTTGATTATTGTTTGATTTTTTAAATTTAACTATAAAAACACAACATATTTGAATTGTAATTTAAATTTAATTGGTATGTATTTTTGAAAACAACCCCAATTCCAATGGAATTGGAAATTGGGCTGTATGATGAAAATGATGGGTTTGTGAATTTATTTTGCGTTAAATGGATTAAATTGAATTCAAATAAATCTATGATTGATTTTTTTTTAAAAGTAATGAAATCATGAAAAAACTATGTTTTGGTTTTGAAATGAAATTTTCATATTAAAACTAAAAATGTGTCAATTGTATTTTAAAATAATTTGAAATGATTTTACAATGGTTGATTAATTGACTGAGCACATGTAAGCATCAGAAGATAGTGTATTATTTGTGATAAGCACACTATGATGTTAATTCCATAGAAACTAATTGGTGATGAAAGCTCTAACAAAAAAACATTTTGGAAGATCTTATCCCTAATGGGATTTTGATGAGTCATATTCATCATGAGGATTAATGGAT
Source organism: Viscum album (assembly GCA_963277665.1). Classification (NCBI taxonomy): domain Eukaryota; kingdom Viridiplantae; phylum Streptophyta; class Magnoliopsida; order Santalales; family Viscaceae; genus Viscum; species Viscum album. The sequence goes on from OY728138.1 coordinate 153,508,487, forward strand.
GTGTGTACACATATTATGTAACATCCCAAGTAAGTAATGAATAATATATATTTTTATCTATGTCTATTAATGAACTAGATAGTGTTTTAGAGGCTTAAAATGAAAATAAATCCAATCTTAAGCATGGAATACACTAATATTTTTAAAAGATTGTTTTACTGCCTTTTGATGGAAAACCATTTTTAAATCTATCTTTTGACAATTTTATAAGCTATTTTTGTCAAAATAAACTTATTCCTTATGATTGGGACATCAAAATTTACTTTTTGTGAATTTTTTGTATTTTTTTGACAATGTTCATTTTTTAATGAATAGTGAAAAATACTGCATTTTACATCAAAACTACTTCTTAATCTAATTTATTTATATGATTAGATTATCTTTTGAATTGGTCTTAATGTGTAATCTGAATATATTTTTACCATTTAATCCAATGGTGGTCATTGGAATCAATTTCACTTTGAAATTAGACTTAAACTGGTGTCAATCTTTTGATACTTATTGTTTTATAAAAACACGCTATTTGCTCTGACATCGGGAATTAATTATTAAATTAATTAATGTGACTTATATGTTTTGAATTTTGTAAAATAGACTTCATTTTTGAATTTGGAGTATCAAATATATCTTAGGTTGAATTTTTGGTAATTTTCTGAAAAACTTCAATTTTTGATGAATAGTGAAACCACTAAGTGGTACTTATAAAAACTGATTTTCCGTTTAAATGAAATTTTTCCATCATTGTGTTTTGAATTTCAAAAATCCGACATACATGGTTGTCATTAAGAAGTAAAAAGTGGTTCAATGAGATTAAAATAATTTTTTGGTGAATAGCAACTTATTAAGTTTTTAATCGCGATTAGTGGTAATTAGTGTAGTTTAAGGTAAAAATAATGCTTTAATAAAATGAGATGAGCTTTAAACATGTCCTACCATCATTGGTTGTGTCATGGCCGACCAATACAAGCCATGGGTAAACTTGGGGACCCCATGGAACCATTTTGGTTGGGAAATGACATAAATAACTTTTTATTTAATGTAAAAGTAAAAATGACACAAACATCATATGTTTTACGAATTTTTTTTACATGGGGTTATAAAGATCAGATTTTTGATTATAAATATTAATTGGAAAGCTAAAAAGATTTCCTACATCATAGGATTTTTTTATAATTTTTATACTTTAAATAAATTAAATTATTTATGACATCATGATGATGCAGCGATGACCTCATTATTTAACGATTTAAATAAAATGGAAAGATAATGTAAAATCTAAAACCTACACATGGAAAAAACCAATTGGATGAGTGTATTTCGAAGCCTTATCACCTTATACTCGAATTATATCAATTTGGGACCTTTTTAATCCGAAAATAATTTTAAAATAAAGTAACTTATCTTTATTTTCCAAGAGTGCCCCTCCTCTCCTCTTATAAAAGGCCCACACCTCTACCTCCTTACCCACACTCCCAAAGCCTTTGGATCGGCCAAACCCTGACCATTTTGTCTCTCCACTTCCCTCTCTTACTCCTTGAAGCCTCACTTTGGGTATAAGTCTTCCCAAGGAAGCCTTTGAGCTCAAACCAAAGGGAGTTACCCGATTTTAAGGTAATGTATTCTTTTGAGTCCTTTTGTTTTATTTTACTTCTCCAACCCCCTAAACTCTTTTTATTATTTTATTTTGTAACAACTCCAGTATCCTCAATATACTAGGATGTTTTTATAATAAGTATTTTAGCTAAACTGACACACACCTACATTTAATGGTTAACGAACATACTGTTTCTGTGGATGGTGAATTTATGCCTCCCGAAACGATGATTGTTCAACATTATTTTAACACCTTCAAAGGTGACCATTAAGATGTCACTATATTTATATATGATATGTAATATGTTTATGTTTTCCTTAAGCTTCTGTATTTTCCTTTTTGGTCATACCTTTATGGTTTCCATTATGGGTGAACGCGATATCTTCATTTAAGGAAGTGCGGACTACCGCCCCCTTAAAGTGAGTTGATTCGTTAAATACCATATGTGGGACATATAAAGGATGGAAATATGATATTATAAATGATATTATACTGGAATTATAATATACCTTTATATCATGATGATTCCATTCTATAAAATACGAAATAGAAATGAAAGTAGCGTTCATGCGTACGTACGGCTTACCGTCTCCATGAACGGTGCATTTCATTTCTTACCTCTAAATGATTATGTAATATTATAAATGCACGTATATTCTGAATATATATAATATATATTTTATCCAAATAATTAATATCATTCTGGATATAACGAACCTTTGACCAAATTAACAACATGTAAGTGTATGAAGTGTATTTTTGACTTAAGAACCAAATACCGACAAAATGAACATTATTAACTTAAATGATTACATGATGTTAATAACATGGTATAAAAGGAATAATGAACTTGAAAAGGGTTCTTAAGAAAGTAGAGATTGACTCAAGTTTATTATTCCGGAGATTAAAGAACGATCGAGTCAAGTCGGACCCGAGGTATGGGACTTCGTTTCAGTCTCCTTTCATTGAGGCATATTTTGTTTTATACACAACCTTCTTTTATACGGTGTATAAACCCCTTTGACTTTTACGTTTATCCAAAAAGAATCTTTTTTATACGAAGCATTTTACTAAACGAAAAAAGGGAATGTTTTTTTCGTATGTATGCAGCGACAACGACTTCTCCGCCGCCGTGACCATTATTTGAGTTTCGGCTTCCTCTACAAGCCATACCTTTAAAAAAAAAGAAAAATAAATACCATATTTTACTTTTATTTTATTTTGGTATTGAAAATGGTTTTCATAATTTTTTTATATCAATGTGTTGTATTGATATCTTGTGATTGAAAGGTGGAAATGTTATGTTTCCTTTATGCATGTTTTATGTGATACAATTATGTTGAGGTTCTTGGGCATTATTATGAAGACGGGTGGTTCCGTGATAAACTAAGGGCGGGTGAGCCCGATATAGCTCTCCAATGCATTGGGTAATGCGAAGGAGTGAAACGTTAAGGTTTCTCCGAAGAGATTTTAGGGAATATACTGTGATGGGTATTCCAAACGTAACCAAGAGGGTTACTCCCTACGTAAGAATGTTATGAATGCCTCAAGTTACCTTTATGTCTTATGATTTCTATGATTTATTCATGATTTGATGAGGTATGTTAAAGTGCTTATGTTTTATGGGTAAAGTATGATCTCATCCTTATGTATATATGTACCCATGTTTCCTTTCCATATTTTTATATCCCTTACTTAGCTTTTTATGCTCATCCCAAGTTTTTTTGAAATGTTTTTCACAGGTCAAGGGAAAGGTACATGATATGATGATAGTGTCAAGGAAGTGTCAAGAAAAAATCCATGTTTTTTTAAATATGTTTCCATTGATGGGAATGAAGAATACTATCTTTATGTAACCACTTTGTTTATATGTGGAATGTAATGCAAGTTTTATGATCTAATTCTATAAAACTCTAAACCCGAAAATATCTTCAATGTGTAATCTTGTAATAACTCAAGAGTAAGTAAGGTTTAAGGCTGGGGCCTTATAGTTGGTATCAGAGGTCGGTTTAGATAACTTTAGGAGTTAAAATTATATTAAATGATTATCCAATTTTTTTTTGAAATGATATAGCATTTACAGATTACCATGTTACTTCGACTAAGATATTTCCGTGTTAAGAATGGTTTTTCATAGAGAAAACAGAACAAATTTTCTGGGAAGGAATACAGAGGGAAATGACCTTTCAAATCAGTATCCTGAGATGGCTTGAATCAGAACTAAACAGTTTGTTGCAGAGATGGTTCAGTTGACTCAGGTGAAAAATGTTGGTTATATTTTTTGATGATATTTTGGTGTTTTATAAAAGTAAAGAGGAGCATGAAGGTCATTTAAGGGTTATTTTGAAAACCTTAAAAGAAATGAAATTGTATGGGAAATTCCGCAAATGTGAGTTTTGGTTGCAAAAAATTTCTTTCCTTGGTCACATTGTTTCAAAAGATGGCATAACCGTTGATCCTACAAAAACAAAAGTTGTTGAAGAATGGCCAAGACCCTCAAATGTAACTGAGATTCGTAGCTTCCTTGGTTTGGAAGGATATTACCGAAGGTTTGTTAGAAATTTTTCACGGTTATCTAGTCCAATGACTAAGCTAACTTGGAAGGGTGTTATGTTTATCTGGACAAAAGAATGTGATGATTGTTTTCAGGAATTGAAAATAAGATTGGTGAATGCTCCAGTTTTGGCACTTCCATCCAGGAATGGTGAGTTTTTTATATACAGTGATGCTTCATTGAAAGGACTTGGTTGCATCCTAATGTAGAATGATCAGGTAATTGCTTATGCTTCACGAAAGTTGAAAACTCATGAGGTAAATTACCCTACACATGATTTGGAATTAGCTGCTGTTGTTTTTGCTTTAAAAATTTGGAGGCATCATTTGTATGGAGTAAAGTGTCAAATATATACCAATCAAAAAAGTTTAAAGTATATATTCACTCAGAAAAAATTGAACATGAGACAAATGAGATGGCTAGAATTAATCAAGGATTATGATTGTACAATTCATTACCATCCGGGAAAAGAAAATAAAGTGGATGATGCTTTGAGTCGAAAAAGTAATGCTTCATTAGCAATGTTGCGTTTGGAACGTGATCCTTTGGTTAAGGATTTGATGAACTTTGGCATAGAAGTTGTTGGTGTAGGAATTTCTTCTGTTTTGTTTCAGGTATCAGTGAGATCATCTCTATCAGATATAATAAGAAAGCACAGAAGCAAGACAGTGAGTTTCAGAAAAAGGTAGAGCTAGTTCAGAAAGGTAAGTTGCCTGAATTCAACATTTATAATGATTGTGTTTTGAGGTTTGGGAAGAGATTATGTGTGCCTTGTGATTTAGAGTTGAAGAATGAGTTGTTATGTGAGGCTCATAGTTCCCCGTTTTCAGTTCATCCTGGAAGTACTAAGATGTACAGAGATCTGCGGGGGTATTACTGGTGGGATGGAATGAAAAGAGATATTGCTGATTTTACTATGTAGTGTCTGACTTGTCAGCAGGTTAAAGCAGAGCGATAGTTACTGAAAGGGATGCTTCAGCCTTTACCAATTCCAGAGTGGAAATATGAAAACATATCCATGGACTTTGTTGTGGGATTACCAAGGACATCTCGAGGTAATAATGCAATCTGGGTTATTGTTGATCGCTTGACTAAATCTGCTCATTTCCTTGCTATACGAGATACTTTTCCCTAGATCAACTTTCCCGTTTGTATCTTAAAAAGATAGCCAGGTTACATGGAGTTCCTCTCTCTATTGTATCTGATCGTGATCCCAGGTTCACTTCTAACTTTTGGAAAGGCCTTCAGAAGTTGTTGGGTACTGAATTAAATTTTAGTACAACTTTTCATCCTCAATCAGATGGGCAGTCAGAACGAACAATTCAGACCTTGGAGGATATGCTACGAGCTTGTTAAATGGATTATCAGGGAAGTTGGGACCAACATTTTTCTTTTGATGAATTTTCATATAATAACAGTTTTCATTCTAGTATACAGATGGCACCATTTCAGGCATTATATGGGAAGCGGTGTCGAACTCCAGCTTTCTGGGATGAAGTGGGTGAAAGGAAGTTGATGGGACCATAATTGGTAGAAGAGATGGCAGAAAAAGTTCAGCTGATTCAGAAGAACATGAGAACAGCTCAGAGCAGGCAGAAGAGTTATGCGGACAACAGGAGGAATGATCTCTCTTTTGAGGTAGGTGATCATGTTTTTCTCAAAGTATCACCATGGAAAAGTGTGATGTGATTTGGTAAGAAAGGAAAGCTGAGTCCAAGGTTCATTGGACCATATGAAATTCTGGAGAGAGTTGGATCAGTTGCTTACCGAGTGTCTTTACCTCCGAGTTTATCTCAGGTACACAATGTTTTTCACGTTTCGATGTTGAGAAAGTACATGCCAGATCCATCTCATGTTTTGAGTCCAGAGGTAGTTCAGCTGGAAGAGATCCTATCTTATGAAGAACAACCAGTCCAGATTCTTGACCACATGGAGCAGGTGTTATGGAAAAAGGCGATTCATCAGGTAAAGGTTTTTTGGAAAAACCACATGATTGAAGAGGCAACATGGAATCTGAAAATGCAATGAGGGATAAGTACCCCCATTTATTTGATAAGTAAATAAATTGCGGGGACGCAATTTTCTAAAGGGGGGAAGGATGTAACATCCCAAGTAATTAATGAATAATAGATATTTTTATCTATGTCTATTAATGAACTAGATAGTGTTTTAGAGGCTTAAAATGAAAATAAATCTAATCTTAAGCATGGAATACACTAATATTTTTAAAAGATTGTTTTACTGCCTTTTGATGGCAAACCATTTTTAAATCTATCTTTTAACAATTTTATAAGATATTTTTGTCAAAATAAACTTATTCTTTATGATTGGGACATCAAAATTTACTTTGTGTGAATTTTTGGTATTTTTATGACAATGTTCATTTTTAATGAATAGTGAAAAATACTGCATTTTACATCAAAACTACTTCTTAATCTAATTTATTTATATGATTAGATTATCTTTTTAATTGGTCTTAATGTTTAATCTGAATATATTTTTACCATTTAATCCAATGGTGGTCATTGGAATCAATTTCACTTTGAAATTATACTTAAACTGGTGTCAATATTTTGATACTTATTGTTTTATAAAAACACGTTATTTGCTATGACAGCGGGAATTAATTATTAAATTAATTAATGTGACTTATATGTTTTTAATTTAGTAAAATAGACTTCATTTTTGAATTCAGAGTATCAAATATAGCTTAGAGTGATTTTTTGGTAATTTTCTGAAAAACATCAATTTTTGATGAATAGTGAAACCACTAAGTGGTACTTATAAAAACTGATTTTCCATTTAAATGAAATTTTTCCATCATTGTATTTTGAATTTCAAAAATCTGACATACATGGTTGTCATTAAGAAGTAAAATGTGGTTCAATGAGATTAAAATTATTTTTTGGTGAATAGTAACCTATTAAGTTTTTAATCGCGATTAGTGGTAATTAGTGTAGTTTAAGGTAAAAATAATGATTTAATAAAATGAGATGAGCTTGACCCATGTCCTACCCTCATTGTTTGTGTCATGGCCGACCAAGACAAGCCATGGGTCAAATTGGGGACCCCATGGAGCCACTTGTTTGGGAAATGACATAAATAACTTTTTATGTAATGTAAAAGTAAAAATGACACAAACATCATATATTTTACAACAACAATTATTACATGGGGTTATAAAGATCATATTTTTGATTATAAATACTCATTTTAAATCTAAAATTTTTTCCTACATCATAGTATTTTTTTTATAATTTTTATACTTTAAATAAATTAAATTATTTATGACATCATGATGATGCAACGATGACCTCATTATTTAGCGATTTAAATAAAATGGAAAGATAATGTAAAATTTAAAACCTACACATGGCCAAAACCAATTGGATGAGTGGATTTAGAATCCTTATCACATTAGACTCGAATTATATCAATGTGGGACATTTTGAATCCGAAACTCATTTTAAAATAAAGTAACTTATCTTTATTTTCCAAGAGTGCCCCTCCTCTCCTCTTATAAAAGCCCCCCACCTCTACCTCCTTACCCACACTCCCAAAGCCTTTGGCTCGGCCAAACCCTGCCCATTTTGTCTCTCCACTTCCCTATCTTACTCCTTGAAGCCTCACTTTGGGCAAAAGTCTTCCCAAGGAAGCCTTTGAGCTCAAACCAAAGGGAGTTACCTGATTTTAAGGTGATGTCTTCTTTTGAGTCCTTTTGTTTTATTTTGCTTCTCCAACCCCCTAAACTCTTTTTATTATTTTCTTTTGTAAAAACTACAGTATCCTCAATATACTAGGATGTTGTTATAATAAGGATTTGAGCTACACTTAAACACACCTACATCTAATGGTTAACGAACATACTGTTTCTGTGGATGGTGAATTTATGCCTCCCGAAATGATGATTGTTCAACATTATTTTAACACCTTCAAAGGTGGCCATTAAGATGTCACTATACTTATATATGATATGTAATATGTTTATGTTTTTCTTAAGCTTATGTATTTTCTTTTTTGGTCATACCTTTATGGTTTCCATTATGGGTGAACGAGATATCTTAATTTAAGGAAGTGCGGACTACCGCCCCCTTAAAGTGAGTTGATTCGTTAAATACCATATGTGGGACTTATAAAGGATATAACAATGATTTTATATATGATATTATACTATAATTATAATATACCTTTATATCATGATGATTCCATTCTATAAAATACGAAATAGAAATGAAAGTAGCGTTCATGCGTACGTACGGCTTACCGTCTCCATGAACGGTGCATTTCATTTCTTACCTCTAAATGATTATGTAATATTATAAATGCACGTATATGATGAATATATATGATATATATGTTATCCAAATCATTAATATCATTCTGGATATAACAAACCTTTGACCAAATTAACAACATGTAAGTGTAAGAAGTCTATTTTTAACTTAAGAACCAAATACCGACAAAATGAACATTATTAACTTAAATGATTACATGATGTTCATAACATGGTATAAAAGGAATAATGAACTTGAAAAAGGGTCTTACGTAAGTAGAGATTAACTCAAGTTTATTATTCAGGAGATTAAATAACGATCGAGTCAAGTCGGACCCGAGGTATGGGACTTCGTCTCAATCTCCTTTCATTGAGGCATATTTTGTTTTATACACAACCTTATTTTATACGGTGTATAAACCCCTTTGACTTTTACGTTTATCCAAAAGGAATATTTTTTATATGAAGCGTTTTACTAAACGGAAAAAGGGAATGTTTTTGTTGTACGTATGCAGCGACAACGACTTCTCCGCCGCCGTGACCATTATTTGAGTTTCGGCTTCCTCTACAAGCCATACCTTTTTTTAAAAAAAGAAAAATAAATACCATGTTTTACTTTTATTTTATTTTGGTATTAAAAATGGTTTTCATAATGTTTTTATATCAATGTGTTGTATTGATATCTTGTGATTGAAAGGTGGAAATGTTATGTTTCCGTTATGCACGTTTTATGTGATACGATTATGTTGAGGTTCTTGGGCATTATTATGAAGACGGGTGGTTCCGTGATAAACTAAGGGAATGTGAGCCCGATATAGCTCTCCAATGCATTGGGTAACGTGAAGGAGTGAAACGTTAAGGTTTCTCCGAAGAGATTTTTGGTAATATACTGTGATGGGTATTCCAAACGTAACCAAGAGGGTTACTCCCTACGTAAGAATGTTATGAATGCCTCAAGTTACCTTTATGTATTATGATTTCTATGATTTATTCATGATTTGATGAGGTATGTTAAAGTTCTTGTGTTTTATGGGTAAAGTATGATCTCATCCTTATGTATATATGTACCCATGTTTCCTTTCCATATTTTTATATCCCTTACTGAGCTTTTTATGCTCATCCCAAGTTTTTTTGAAATGTTTTTCACAGGTCAAGGGAAAGGTACATGATATGATGATAGTGTCAAGGAAGTGTCAAGAAAGAATCCATGTTTATTTTAAATATGTTTCCATTGATGGGAATGAAGAATACTATCTTTATGTAACCACTTTGTTTATATGTGGAATGTAATGCAAGTTTTATGATCTAATTCTCTAAAACTCTAAACCCGAAAAGATCCTCAATGTGTAATCTTGTAATAACTCAAGATTAAGTAAGGTTTAAGGCTGGGGCCTTATATATTATCCATGATCACTGATATGATATATATGAGGACCATATAATTAGAAACTATCATACCATAGGGAAAATGACCATTGTGCTTCTTATGATTTTTTGATATATATTCCATTGATATAGAACCATTTTACTCATGATTATTGATTTATATAAACAATTTTATATAAATTTTTTATTCAATCCTTGTTGAAATGTTTTTTCTTTCAAATTACAATGAAAGTATGGTTTGTCTTAAATATGAAAATACACTTCTATGCATATTTTTATTAAAATTAAAAGCATGATTTGTTTTATTATTATGGTATATTATTATGGAACACTTGGTGAGACCCTGCTGGTATGTTTAACTTACACCATACCATTTCCATTGGGTGTTTAAAGACTTTCTTTTTCCAGATCCGAGTAAAGGGAAATCACCTCTAGGTGGAGCTGTATATTCTTTATTACTTGGGGTTTCAAGTGACATTTCATTTAGGATATTGAATTATATTTTTAATTTTATGGTACTTTTATGATGCATTTTTTGGGTTTTTGATTTACCTATTTTGTTTTTAGAATGATCTCCTTGAAGAGTTTTGATCATACTGATATATATATATTTATCTTCCACTATGTTTGAAGAAAATTCATTCCAACTTTTATTTTGCATGATTTTAGGTTCTAGTCTCCAACCCATGGGGATTGGGAATTTTCTTTGGGATATGTATTTTTTGGCTTGGGTATTAGGGTACTAGGATATCTGGAATAGTTTGTGACAAAGTGGTATCTAAGGTGTAAGTTAATCATCTTTCCTTGATGTCAGTTTAATATTGAGAAATCTTATCGAGACTTAGGAGGTAGTTGTGAGTGATTTCCTGGATATATCTCAATATAATTATCCTTAAGTAACCATGAGTGGTTCAATAAATTCATCTTGAGGATTAGTTCTTGTATTTTTCTTGTTTTATATTTGGATAGGTAGAAATCCAAATCCCATTTTCTTATCAAATAGGATTAATTTACCCTGTTTCTCTTGTTTGTGTGTTCATATGAGTAATATTATAGTGTTTTAAATATTTTTTGATGTTTTGTAGCATCATGACTCTGAGAATATGTATGAATAGAATCCAAGAGAAAGTTTCTGATGAACCACAAGGAAAAAATCCTCTTATGAAATATAATCTAGTTGATGTGTAGGGTGTATTGTTCAAGCTCTGAGATAGGCACCAACACCCATACTTTCTTAGGCTCCAGTTGTGTAACCTTGGAGGGATGAATCTCAGAATCATACATAGGAGTTCCTTTATCAGTTTCCACCCTCTTTCCAAGGCTTTAATGTTCCTCAATAAGCTAAAGAATGGATGAGAAAATATAGATTCTATTTGATTTTATGGAAATTCCCAAAGCTATTAAGGTAATGTGTACTACCTTCAAGAATGAGTTACCAAGAAGGATATGATGTTATTCTATGGTTATAAAAAATAAGTAAAATGGTTTAAAGTGAGAGGATTTTAAATATCTTTTCACTAACCAGTTCTATATACAGTCTATGGTGCTGGTTAAGGATATGGTGTTTTTCAAACTTGAGTAGGCTGACAGGACCAAGACGAAATATGTGATCCAATTCACTAAGCTTATGAAAATTTCACATTATATTATATATAATGATAATATAAAGAATCAATTGTTCAATATGGTAATTATATTTGATATTCATTCTCAGGTTTTCTTGTTAAATATATCTTCTTATGCTAATGTTCTGGATAAGGAACTAATGGATGAACTTGATCTAACTGGTAAGTCAGGTTTGATGGGAGTCCCTTTTTCTCCTAGTGGAAGTTCTATGGGTTCTCTAAAAGGTAAGAGAAATCCCGATGAGTCATGTAGTGGATCTTGACAGCAAGGTTCTTCTAGACCATCTGTAGTTCATGGAAGAGGCCCATTGATTTCCTTCGAGTCTGGAAAGCCTAGGCATTCAAAATGAGTTTTCACTATGGAACCCAATATATGTGGTTGTTGTGGTTGTTTAAGATACTTATATAAATTCTGTTATATCTATTGTTCTCTATATAATAGTATATTATCATAATCACCAAAAAGTAATATAGTGCAATTATATGATTTAATATCTAAGGGGTCCTAGGCATATGCCTTCGGAATGAATCCACTTCACGTAGTGGAAGAGTCTCCAGAGTAAGCATATATGGGTCCAACAACTATAAGAGGTACCATAAATACAAATTCATCTTAAGTGACTTCTTTTTTGATACTGGTTTATCCAATTCATTCATTTTAACTCATGTTAGGAATCATCTATTTCTTCCAATGGAGATTTTATCTTATGTGACAGATATTACTACACCCCTCTAAATGAAGACAATGAAGGGTTTTCATTGTCCTACTTTTGTTTTCTCATTATCAGATATCAATATTTCCTGATATTTTCTTGTTCTTGAGCTGAAACCTCTTGATTTAATCTTCAAGATGGATTGAATTATTGATAATAAATCCCAAATTGATTTTTATCTTTGACGTGTCACCTTTAGGGTGTCTGATGGGGTGTGATGTGTCTTTCAGGTAGAATGGGATCCAAGCCTGATTAGAACCAAACCTTCTTATCCAGATTTAGGGAACTTGATATTAGTGTTTTCATTTGATCTGGATTGGTAATCCTTGAGCAGTGATCACCATCCAATTTTGGTTGAGATTTATGAAATTTTTCCATATAACTTCTCTAGTTTTCCACCAGTAAGGGAGGTAGAGTTTTATATTGATTTATTATCTATTACTAAAACAATATCTACTTCCTCTTACTTTATTTAACTTGTTTAAATGAATGATTTGAAGACTCAATTTGATGATCTGTTAGAGATAGGTTTTATACGTGTAACGTCCAGGTTTTGGGGGCCACCCAAAGGTTCCCTGTACCTGGTTGGTCACGTGGCCTCAAGCGTATTTACCTGAACGCTAGAGGATTAAAACTAGAAGTAATGGAATTGGGTGTGATAGGGGGGAAACTATAACCTCATTGGCATATTAACATAGCATAATAGCAATAATATACAACAACAGAAGCATTAATACCATACAATAAGAAAACAGTGGAAGACTAAAAGTAATAAACAACTGAAGAATATATATAAATGATGCATGTAACATATGTCTAGGAAAGTAGCCAAAAAAGTCAGAATTATGTAAATATAGTATTAAAACAGGGTATAAATAAAACAAGTAAACTCCAGCAGCATCACAAGGCTCAGCTTTGTCCCATGCTCTCCAGCTCCATAGAAATCATGTACTAGAAGTTGAAGGGCACTTTCCCTTATCTATACCTACAACAATTTAATCCCTTTGGGCCCAAAATCATGACCCAAACATGGATTGAGATGATTCCCAGTAGGCAACCACCCAAATATCCGTGCCTAACTATCAGTGAATATATATAGTAGGAAATATTCAAAATGAAATAATAAACAAGGAAGTACTAAAAGTAAACAATCCTATAGTTTCAACTAAATTCATTTACATTTACCAATTATTCAATAAAACAATCACAAGAAACCATCTGGGAAGTTCTCATAGTCTAACACCTCTAGTTCATCTTAGTTAAAGACTCTATGAAGAAGCACTCACCATCAATTCCTCATGTGTTGTTTTAACGGTAAACTACAGACTCTCTGAGGAAGAACTCAATGTCCAATTCCCCCTATGGTCTCATAAAGATATATTGTAGACACTCTAAGGGAGAACTCACCAACCATCCCCCTATGGTATCACAATGTAAAAAGTATAACAGACACTCTGGGGAATCCCTCAATGTCAAGTCCCCTTATGGTCTACTACAACAAGTTCTCACAGCCCCGTGTAATACAATCATGAAAATATGATATCCAGTAACCAAAGTAATCTCATATACTACATATCTAAGAAACTACAAATCATATCATAATCATGTCCTATAATATAAACTCCATCCTAACAGCACTAGGAATGGAAACAGAACACCCTAACAGGTATTTCTAGACCCAATGTCCAATATCAAACAAAAATGGGAAAACATATCCATAAACAAGGTAATAAACCTAATTCATAAACAAAAGATTTTCTCAAGAAAAAAACCATGTAAAGAATAAACATGGTCAAATTACAAAATATGTAATACCCTAAACTAGGGTATTCAGTAATTTTAGAATATATAATCCAAATAGAACTATGGAAAGTCACAAACCACCTACCTCTACATTGTACGATCGATATATTTGAACCTCAGCCTTTAAATCTCCCTAGAACGTCATAGATCTAAAAAAAATAAAAAATTCTCAACCTCAAATATCTCACATGATAAGAGAAATCAGAAGGCGAGGCTCTAGAAGAAGGAAGAACTCACTGAGGTGATTCCAATGTAATTGACAGTGTTCGATTCAGAGAACAGATGACCGATCAGTGGCTTGGTGAAAGTTCAGTGATTCCCGTCACTCCTGGATGAGACGAGTTCAGAAGAAGTCGTTTCTATAAATGAGAAGTGGTCCTAGTCCAATATATAAATAAAAAATAAAAAATACATGTCGTGTTCTTTAATCATACACGACATGTATATGCCTTTTTTGGGCCCCACTTTAGGCAGTCTCCAGGTCACCCACACGACTATGTACTCAATTATTACACGGCCAGGATACAACTACCTGCGACAACAAGGTACACGTTGTGTAATCTTAAGAACAAGACATGTACTACTAAAATTCCAAAAACTCTCCTTTTTCTCCAAAATACCTGAAATCAAGATCAATACCTGAAAAGAAGATATGAGTTCTTATGAGTATATTGTCACTCCATTTGGTCTAACCAATGCTCCAGATGTCTCTACAAATTTTATGAATATGGTTTTCCATGAGTATCTTGGTACGTTCATGGTGGTCTTTGTGAATGACATCATGGTTTAATCCAATTCCAAGGAGGATCATGAGTATCATTTTAGAGCAGTTTAAGAATTTTTGAAAAATCCTAGATTTTATTCCAAGCTATAAAAATGTTATTTCTAGATTCAGTAAGGGATGTTCTTGGGAACCATTGTCTAAGAACATGGTGTTTAAGTTGAACCTAAGAAGTTAAAATCTATTATGTCATGAGAGAGACCCCAAAACTTTTTCATGATTTCAAGCTTCTTGGGTTTAGTTGAATATCATTGTTGGTTCATAATGGGTTTCTCAAAGTTGGATTCTTGGGTGACCACTCTAACTTGGAAGGGGGTAATTTTTTATTGGGATGATAAATTCTAGTGTTATTTTTTTGAGATGAAACAATTTTTTATTTTTCACTGGTGTTGGCTCTTCTAGAGGCTAGGTAGGTCTATGTGGTCTTTTATGATGCCTCAAGTTAGGGGTTGGGATGTGTTATTTTGTAGGGTGATAACCTCTTTTCCTATAGATCTTAGAAGAATTGGATACCCAAGAATAATTATATGGACCATGAATTTGAACTTTCATCCATGATGAATGCCCTTAATAGTTAGTAGCATTACCTTTTCATATAAGTTTTTACCATGTATTCTGTCTATAATATCCTTAGTTATATATTCTCTCAAAATATTTGAATCTATTCTAGAGGTGTTGGGTGGATTACTTGAAATATTTTTATTTTGATATTTTTTATACCCCCTGGAAAAGGTAATGTCATTGGCGATGCATTTAGAATGAAGCTTCCGACCCAGAACATGATACAATCATTGGAAGAGTGGAACATGATCGATATTTTTGCATAGTTTTATATTGGAGTTTAGGAAATACGGTCCAGGGTATTCTTGAACAATGTGCAGTTGACCTCCACTCTTTTCGACATGGTTCTTAAAAAACAATAGCTTGATGATGAATTCTATGGAATTAGGTACTCTCTTTATGGTAGGGATACCATTGCTAAGTGGTTTCTCACCACAAAGAGTATCCTATTTTCCCAAAACTCTTACATTGTACCTTTTATTGTGAGAAAATATATGATGGGGGATTTTCATAATTCCCACTAGGTAGTGCACCCCAAAACCACAAAGACGTTTTATGATATATGGAAATGATTCTGGTGGCTGGGTATGATATGATACATTACTAACATTATTTCATGCTGTTATACTTTATAATAGCTCAAGGCCGAGCATCAGAGCCCTTTAGGATTGTTTCAGCCACTTCCATTGTTGACATTGAAGTGGGATGATATTTTAGAGGATTTTTCAGTTGTGTTGATATTTTTATAGAAAAAAAATAATGCAATATGGGTTGTGATCTATAATCTAACCAAATAAGATCACTTTATACCTATTATTGATGAAACCAAAGATGAGGAGATAGGAAATCACTATGTGAGTGATATTTCTCATTTCTACAGAGTTCCATCTCTTATGGTCTTTGATAGGGATCCCCATTTTATTTCTATTTTGTTGAGAGGCCTCTAGTAGGAATTGGGATCTCAGGTTCATTTGAGTATGATATACCATTTATAAAAGGATGGGAAAATTAAGATGGCTATACAGATTTTTAAGGATATGCTTAATGCCTACGTCCACAATTTTGGTGGGGATTGGGATGACCATTTGGGAATATTTTTGTTTTCTGATAACAATACTTACCAATCTATGATTAGAATTGGTCCTTTTTAGGCCTTTTATGACTAGCCTTATAAATTTTCATTATGTTGGTTGGAGATCAGTGAAAGTTCCTTAGATAGACCAAGCATGGTTCTAGAGATAACAATAATGATTCTATGGATTCTTCAAATAATATTGAAGAGAAAGATCTAGTATAAATTCAATAATGATCTATAACATAGATCATTGGAGTTTTTAGTGTGTGACCAGGTGTTCTTAAAAGTTTCACCTCATTTCGGTCATCAGAAGCTTGGGAGGAAAGGGAAAATTGCTAATCATTTTTGGGACCTTTTGATGTTATTTATTAGGTGGGGAAATTAGATTACCATTTATTACTTCCTCTATAGTTTACAAAGATATATAATGTTTTCTTTGTATCTCAGTTATGAAATTATCTTTCTGATCCATCTCATGGTTTGAGATGGAGTGATCTTGATGTTGAACCTAATTAGTGTATGAATGGGCATATTGTTGGGAAAGTCGATTATGAGACCAAGGTACTTCATAGGAGGATGATAACTTTGGGATGTGTTCTATGAAAATATGGTTATAATTATCCTGAGACATGGGATCATGAGGAAATGATGACAGAGTAGTGGCATCACCTTTTTGATATGAAAGCTTCTTGACATGATTTTTGAAGGAAGAATGTTTTTATGGTGGGGTGGTTGAAACATACTGATATCTTTTTATTAGGTTTATTTTAACCTTTTTTTATTATGTTTTTACCTTTTCATTATCTTGGTAATTCCAATAAGGAATCACGAGGATACCTATAATGTTGATTTTAACGTTTTTTAGGAATTTTCAGTATAAAACTAGAAGTTTTTATTGTCTACTGGGGATTTAAATTCCTTCTAATTATGTTACATGATTTTTAATCATCACCTAGAAGATTTCAGGAAATGGGTAAACAACCTGAAAGGTTACACACTATGTAAAGTTTACACACATTATAATTACTTAAAATTGGGTTTTTAATAAAAGGATATGGGTTCGGTGTAGATAGAACTCGATAATTACATGAAATTTAATTGGGTTATATGCTGTGTAAAATCTTGAGTGTTGGTTTTAAGAATGATTTTTGGCTTAAATACTTATTTACTTCATCTAGGTATCGACTATATTTACATACAGGTTCTTTTTAAGGAATTTTGGAGATCTTTAGTCCCTCCAGATCATCTGTTCGGTGATTGATCATCATGTTGGATGCAGTTTATCTCTCTGGGTAAGCAGTTTTCCTCTATCTTCCATACATCTCTATTTACTCCTTGGTTATTGATAGATCATATTGGGATTTATGGATCTAAACTCCATTTTGTTGAACCTTTTTCTAGGTTGAGTTCCTATATCTTCTTCACCTTCCTTTTTTTGATGGGTCTCATTATGGGCATTGTGTTTTCATGAAAAAGATATGTAGTTCCATTTATTACTAGCTAATTGATTAAAACTTTAATTGATTATTATTTTAAATTTCATTCAATTAATTTGTGAAGACCCAATTTGATGTTAATTGGAATTTAAATTTATTTGGTATGGATTTTCAAAAAAACCCATGATTCCAAAGTAATTTAAAATTGGGGATCATTTTTAAATTGATGGATTTGTGAATTTATTTTGAAAAAAATGGATTCAATTGAATCAATGAAAACCTATGAAAGGTTTTGGTTTGAAAAGGAATGAAATGATGAAAAAATTGTGCTTTAGTTTTGAAATGAAATTGTAATATTGAAACTGAAATGGGGAAATTTTATTTTAAACTGATTTGAAATGATTTTCCCATTATCGACTGATTGATTGAGAACATGCAAGCCTTGGTAGTTACTAGGTTATTTGGGAAAAAAATTCTAGGATGGTAATTACATAGTAATAGAATTAATATGAAAACTATAAAAAAACATAGTTCAGAACATCTTATCCCTGATGGGATTTTGATGAGTCTTATTTAGCATGATCTTAAAGGGACATGTGTACACATATTAGCTGTGATCAATACTATGAGATGTGTGAAGATCCCATAACTATAAAATACCGTACCACTAGGAAGACGACCACATTTCTTATTATGATTGTTTTGATATATATTCCATTGATTTATAACTAGTTTACTCATGTATATTAATTTATATAAAGTATTTTATATAATTTTTTTATTTAAGCCACATTGAAAGGGTTTTCCATCAAATTGAAATGAAATTATGTTTTGGCATAAATAAGAAAATGTACTTCCATGTTTTTTTTGATTAAAATTCAAAGAATGATTTGGTTTATTATTATGAAATATTATTATAGAACTATTGATGAGAAACTACTGGGATTTTTAGCTCACACCATACCTTTTCCTTTGGGAATTTTAATATTTTCTTCTTCTGGGGTATTTGTAAAGAGAAAGTGACTCTAGGTGGAGGTGGATGTTCTTAACTACTTGGGTCTTGGAGTTATGTGTCCTTTGGGATGCTGGGTTATCTTTTCTATTTTCTAGTACTTTGATGATGTAATTTTTGGTTTTCTGATATACTTATTTGGTTTTTGGTACTATCTCATTGAGGAGTTTTGTTCATAATGATATGTATGTTTATCTTCTGCTGTGTTATTTCAAAATCCATCCCCACATTTATATTTCATGACGCTAGGTTCTATTCACAAACCCATGGGTATTGGGAACACTATTTGGGATACGTTATTGATGGTTTGTGTATCAGGGTACCAAGGTATCTAGGATGGTTCATGATAGGGGTCGAGACTAAAAATCTACAGTAAATTTTTCATTAAATTCCTTTGAACTCCCAACTGAATTATTTTATACTACATAAGAAACTATATTCATCTACTGAAATAATTCAATACTTGGTTACTCAAGAAGGTGTTTCTTTGACAAATATAATTTTCCTTTCTTAATAAATCTTCCTATGTTAGCATTATTATGAGTTTCTTTCGTTAAGATTAACAATTAACAAGGATTTATTATAAATGTTTATGAGGTGATTTCATTATCTTCAAAAAATGTTTTTTTTCAAATGGACATCATTTATTATATATTTTTATTAAATAATTTCAATGATAGTTCCCCCCAATAAAATATAGGACCCCATACATCATATCCTTTTAATGAGCTAAAATATATATTTCATTGGTTCTGAGTTTCTTTATATTTTCTCCCATTAGATAAGTACTTAGATATAGAATCTTCTCAATCACAATAGTTGTGAATTATGGATAGTTAAGTGAATAACCATTTATCCCAATCCATAATAAGGATATTTGGGTAATTAAATTAGTGTAACCCAAAGAAAATGCTATGAATAAGTTAATGAAGTCCAATCAAGGAGAACCTATATTTAAAAATACCTACCCAAAAAGATAATCTAGAGTTATTCATCACTATATTTACTTACACAAATTAATCCATGGACACTCAGCTTCAACAAAAATTAACTATCTATATGATCAATTTCATTAAAATTTACTCATTATAAGGAATCTCACACTTAGTATATTAGGGGGTATCCTTTTAAAGTATCACTAATTTAATAAAAATCATATGCATATTAAATTCATTATTATTATATCTTATTTAGTGATTATCTTCACTTGTTTTATTAATTTTTATACATTCATGATTCTAATGATTTATTTTTTTATAATCCCTATTCCTACCACCAAATTAATGTGCTCATACATTATTAATGTATAACTGTTTACGTAGTTCACAATATGTGTTACTCACCTGAAAATAGAGATCAAACATTCTAATATATATCAAAATATATCATATTCATATGGTATGTGAACTACTCATGTATTGGAAGAAATATATATGATAGTGATAATATCTATTTGAATATTCTTTGAGTGACAGATATCCAACCTTAATCACTTTCTAGAAAAAGGCATTAGCCTCTATGTTAGTAGGGGGTATGATCCCAAGTCCCTCTCCCCATAGAGACTTTACGAAGGAGATATTTCTATTCAATATATCTATAAAACCTAATATTCACATTATATTACTAACAACTAAACACAATATAATAACATAAATAAAAAAATAAGGTTAAGGTAGATGAAAAATAAATTTTGTAGAGCTGTAAATGGCATGTAATGCAGGGATCCATTTTCAAGATGTAATTTATCACATAAATTCTTTCATATACAATATTTACAATATAATTTTTTATATAAATTAATAAATAAATTCATAAATATTAAATAGCTCAACATTTAAAGAATTTGAACATGAATGAAATTTACGAACCTTTCTATAAATAAAATCTTTCTATAAACATTTTCCAATAATGAAAAATATTATGGTTATTCCATAGTTTTAGATAAAAATAATTTTATATCCATTTTCAATATCAACTCTATCATATTTTATATTATATAGAATTTTTATATATATGACATTTCATGAAATAATTTATAATACATTTTGGATTATGTAAACCCTTTTATATAATTTATATATCATATATATTATATTATTCCTACCATTAATCATATTAATCATCAAAATAATTTTGATGTGGTCTCAATAATATCATTAAATAAGGCCTTCCTTTTAATTTAAAAAAATTTAAAATTAATTAATTATGAGAAATTCATAATTATAAATATAAAATATTTTATATTTAATCCTTATTTATGTAATTTATAGTCTTTTTATAAATAATCATTATAATTTATAAATAAACATTTTTATTTAAAGATTACACAAATGAAATATATTTTGACTGAATATTAATATCTTCTAATTATGATTTATAAATATTTTATAAACCATATTAATTTGAAAAATATATTCTTAATATTAAATGTTTATTATTTATGGAAATTTTAATAATGTTTTTTAAAAAATTAATCCATTAAAAACAAAAATTTTATTTTTAATAAATATATAAAATACCTAATATAAAGTTTAAAAATATCTCAAAATAAAATTTAATTAGTTATAAAGTACTAATAATAAAATTAAATTCATAATTTAATTATCTTGATTAAAATAAATAAATTATTTTTTAGTTTAGAAATAAAAAACAATTCATAATTATAATATAGAAATAATTTTTTTATAAATGAGATAACCTTAGAAACATTATATAATTTTGAATATAAACTCATTTATACTCAATAGAATATGAACTCTTTAAAATTCTTTATTATACATAATTTTCACTTTAAATATATGATATTATTATGAATTATAAAAAAATTATAATCCAATATTATTTAAACGTTTTACATAATATAAATACCCTATATTTAAATAATATTGAAGCCAAGATTGAGGTAATCACCAAAACCATTTTTATGTGGTTTAAATAAATTCTCACAATAAATTACATATTTAATATAAATAATTCAAATTAATAATATTTAAGATTTCATAATTTAAATATATATTTTTTATTTTGGACTTATTTTTTAATTTATAAAATATTTAAAAAATACCCTTATTTTTTATATGGAAACACTTTATTTAAATATTACAAGGAATACCATAAAATAGGAAAAAGGTATCTTCAAATATTATCATTTAATATAGAAGATAATTCTTATTAATAATTTTTTTTACAAAAAGTTATCTAATTAATTAAAAACCTTTTTACAAGTATTTAATTTGTAAGCAAATTACAAATTTAAATAATCCTAAAATACTATTTTTTTTATAAACCCCTCTTTAAACAAAAAAAGTGTCAACTCAATAATATTATGGAATATTTACAATAATTATTTCAAAAACTTTTAATCAATTAACCACAAACATCTTATAGTTAATAAATTAATACAATACCTTTTATAAATGGTATAAATATTTAATTTTTTTTATATTATTTAAAAACAATTTATAAAAAATTTAATTATCAATTATAATAAATAAATACATTACTTATCATGATAAATTAATATTAACTTCAGATATATAAATTTTAGGCTAGAAATATTTTATCTTAAAATTTTCAAAATGAAATATTCATTAAAATATAACCACATTGATTCATTGAAGAAGCCTTTCTCAGATACCACTATTGGGCTTTGGGGTGTTCATTATATGAACGTTAGTAGTAGAAGTAGAACCCAAGTGTATGATCTATCCTTGATAGAGTCAATATTTAATATAAATGAAGAAAATAAAATATCCATTACTAGATTATCGATGTTATAGACCCAATATTTAATCCCTTATGAAGCATGCTTGGTTATGATCGCCCAAGAAGTAAGAAAAGGCTTCTTTCCTTTGAGGTATTACACTGGTCTTGGATCCCAATAACTATTAAAATATTTTTAATGCTCTCAAAGTGGGTTCTAGAACCTTCTGTGGGAGAGATGAATGAGGCTTAGGAAGAAGAAAGTATTAGAAGGTTTTCAAGACATTATTGTGAAAAATAGGATGGATCATATCACATTATATAACCAATAATCATGTGTTTCATTTAATACAATCCATCAACCATATTCAATGTATCCATATAAATTTATCCCTATTTTCATTTATTCATTGAATCGTATTAAAATGAATACAAAATCCATTTAAACAATTCATATTTGATAAAACCAAATAGGAAGATACTTGAACCTAATCCTCCAATGTCTCGAAGGCCTTGATTTTTTATTGATTTTTGATAATACACCTTTCAAGGGGTAAAGTGGAACCTTAAAAAGGCTTATAGGAGTAAGTACTACATGGACCGCAGGTCTTAGAGTAATTAATTTCCCATAGACTTCAAACATTACATACAACCCAGACTAACTACTTGGCACTGCTCCTCCCCAGAATCTTCATCGTGAAATCATATCTCCACCTTCACATGGTATTTGGCTAGGCTTTCATGTGCATGAAGAGACTTTTTCCAATGGTAGGTTCCATACCCTCTCATTCTTGTAATCTGTTTAGCTTCTACTATGGTGATAGATCCTTACTCATCCTCTTTATAGATCTTGTTCCTTGTAGGTTGTCTAGTTTACATCTGTACTTATAGTGGCTTGATGGCCTTGAGGTGGTCTGAAGGCCTTACTGACCTGAAGTACTGGGTGTCCCAAAGACCTTAAAGTACTTGGGAACCCAATCGGTGGACCAAAGGCCTAAACGAGGGAATAGTCTCGGCTACTACAGTGCCAAAAAATACCTTCTACATTTCCCACTATAGTACCTTATACAATACTGCTATAGTTACCACTACAATACTTGCTACATTTCTATTACAGTACCCCCAGAAATATGCCTCCTCCTGGATTTGATCCCGGGTCGCCTTGATTCACTTAAGGAGTCCTCACCAACCGTGCTGAGGCTCATTTTCTAATGGAACCTAATTAACATGGTTTTAGTGTACATATAAAACACTTATGGTCTAATCCTATTTGACTCATTTATTGTTTTCCCCTTACTGGGCATTTGAGGTCATTATTTCTTATTTTTTTTCATCTCCCTTAGGAAGAATATATAGTAATATATCTAAGAAGAAGTCTTGTTTAGAGATTTTTTATGGATAATTTGAAGTAATAATGTGCAATAATATATTTTTATAGCTGATCTCCAAAGATAATATGCCTTTTGGTTATGGGACTTCATGTTTATTTATTATATTTATTGTTTAAATTAGGGAAATTATGTAAAATATTTTTAATTTTTTCTAGGTAAATCTTAGTTGATATCAAATCTATGTTTAGTTTTTTTGGGTATTACGGTTAGAAGAATAAGGTAACAATAATTAAATCAAATTATGCTAAAATAAATATACTATATGATTAAGTGAAGGTGTTAAAAACTAAAACATTATAGGTTTAATTTGTCAAATTCATATGATTGTTCACTCTAATTCTCTTAAGATATTATCATTTTTTACAAATCATAACCCTTTCAGTTTTAGAAAATGGTTGGAACCAAGAGAAATCAAGTTAAAAAATACTATGATGGATAATGCAGTGGTTATCCCAATGAGTATCCAAATGGCATGAGATATGGTTCAAAAATCTTCATGGATATGTTGTCTTATTTTATGAATAATATTACAAATCATGTAGAACCCCCCAAATGCACCAAATAAGGAGAAACAAGCTATTGATTCCATTATAAATCTATAATCACCAACCATTATTATATCTTCCAATACACTAATTACCGTGAAATGAATCAACATGATAGAAAATAAATTTTATACTCTTTAATTCTTAGAATTTGAAAAATAAATCTTATATATTTACGAGTTGGAAGGTTAAGCATACCAATGGTTTAATTTGATCATGAAAACAAATAAAAATTATGAAATTGACATTATGTAATAGGAGGATTTTAATGAAATATAATTCACTAAATAGTTTCTCTAAACATTTTACCTTAAAATCTTGCAATAATTCTATGATTTAATGAAAATTAAGGACAAATCAATTGCTTTATATAAATAAAAATTCACACGAATCACAAGTTACACATTTAATTTTATTATTAACCTTAAAAGAAATAAAAATCATAATCCTAATTCCCAAAAGTTAATGATTTAAAAGGAATTATCTATAAGATAATTTTATGTCTATGAAGAAATCATTTGATGTGCACTTAATGTGGAAATGTGAGTTGGAGACTCTTATCGTTATCATGGATTTGGAGACAAGGAAAGGAAAATGGAGTTTAATGGGAACTCAAATGATAAATCACATGGATAAAACAAAATTCACACCCTGAAATAAAAAAAATGTGCAAGAAACTATAAAACCCTATGTTTCAAAAAGAATACTCTATTTTATAGAATATATGGCACGAAAAATTAAGCTTAAACAAACCAAAAAATAGTATTATTTTAAGATGACCATTATAACCTAGCTGTTAAATTAGATGATATGAATAGTAGTAACCAAATTATTAAATATAAAAAAATGTTCCTACTCAATACAAAGGTATTCATTAATTAAGTAAATAAGCAGTAAATTTTCAATTATGTCATTTTTGTGCTTCAACAAAAAAATTTCTTCAAAAACGAGTTTTATTTCTTTTTGAGAGAGAATGTTATAATTAATTTATGAAAATATTAGAAATTTTATTTTATAAAAAAGATATTATTTAAAAAATCATCATATTAAAATTACATTAGGGTGAAATTTTGTGATTTTTCTAAAATGATATATTTTTTAGTGAAGAGTGATATATAGTAATTTTTGTAAAACTATAATTTCTTTTCCTTGAAATGTCCCATTACTCTTTTAAAAACTGTTTTTCATTTTTTTTTGTGAATTTATATTGAAATTGAGTTCTACCACTTCTAAGAATTGAATATTGAAAAATTAAATCCATATTTGGAATCATGAGGTTCAAATTTATGAAATTGTTTAACTTTATTTTTGGTCATAATGAATAGAAACAATGGTGAATATTTGTCACCTCGGTAAGGGTAAATTAGGTATTGGAGGTTAAAAATAATTTTAAAAGGCCTTAAAAATATATCTAAGACCAAGCTTATTTCTATTTTATAATTTAATTTCTACAAACCCATTCATATATTCAAATATTTGACATTTGTTTCATTTTTTTTGATAATGGGATTAATATTATTTTAAGTAAAAGAAAATTCCAAAATGTGGATCTCTTGATTTTAATTTATATTATATTTTTTACATAGGGATAATAAGATGTTATTAGTTAATACAAAATTTTATTTTGAAAATAATTAATTTTTTTGTGATGGTAATTTATTTTAAATTCTTATTTAAGGTATAATTACATCAAATGCTTACCGAACGTTGACACAATTCTTGGGAAAGAAGTAGAAAAACCAAAATAAATGATTTGAAAAAGCTAGAAATAATATTTTTTTAAATTATTTATGGGGTCACACAATTTTGTTGTTAATAATAATATATAATTTATGGATAAAGAGTTTATATTCGAATTCTATACCTCTCTTAATGTCTTTAAATTAAAAATATTTGATTAATTCTTAAAATGACTTTAATTTTATTTTATGTTATATAATATATTATAAAATGATTAAGAAATAATAAATATATTGAAATAGGAAAATGGGGATGGGATCCATTGACCATTTGACAAATTTTTACCTATTAAGTAAATTTATAACCTAATATTTTTGAAAAAGTTATTACCATGGATAAAGATAAAATTGGTTAACTACGGGGCTAAACCCAAAGATAAGGTTTAAAATGACACATAATCCTATGAAAATTTTATTGGTTGAAAGGATTTATAAATTAGTTTGTATTATCTTAAATTTTTACTACTTCATAGAACATTTAGATGAAATAGAATTTGTTATATTTAAATCATTTAAGTAATTCGAAGTATGTCCTTTCATTCACTATAAAAGGAAATGACCTCTCCTCTATTATTTACACCAACATGAGAAAATTATCTAAAAAACCATGGAAGAACCTCTTCTAAACATTCTTACTCTAGTTGTAAAGGTTATTTTATCATAAAAATAACATCCCTAGGGACATATTGGAGAGATTCAAAGGAGGTTCTTCAAAGAAAAGGTTATCCTCTCAACTGAGAGTTTTCATTTTAATTATTCTAACACCTCATTCAATTCAGTCCAAACAATTACAACATAATAACATCAATATCTAACATATAAAAAGATATTATTATTTTCATGGAATAAACTTAATCATCTCCTTTTATATCTTAGGTGGAATAAAATTATCATTTGTGCGTACGTGTAGACTACCACCTCCACAAAGTGATGTGTTTTGTTTTCGATCAATGCCTCTCATGGATGTTTAAAATTATAGATTTAATGTATATATATGTTATTCATGTAATTGTAATCAATATATAAATATAAAATATCATTTATTTTATTACCCTTCCATCCTTTTGAAAATGGTAACGTCCTTCGTGCGTTAGTGTGGATTACAACCTCCACAAAGCGATGTGATTCATTTTTCATGTATAAATTTCATGAATGGTTATAAAATTGTATTTAATGTATAAAAATAATAATTATATCATTGTTATTATCCCTTATATGATATAACCATAAACACTTTTATGACATTTAACAAACTAAATTTATTTTGAAATTAGGAACTGAACATTCTCAAATCATAAAATGTGGACTTTACTGATTAAGTAATTAAATATTTCATTAAAATTAATTAAAAATATGGTTTAATGATAAATTAAAAAATATAGAAAAGTTTCCTAAAAAGTAAATAATTAATATATGTTTATTATATAGGATTTAAATGATATACATAGAATGTTTGGACTCATTTTAAAGGGTTTCTTAACTAAATTTCTACTCATTGGGCTATCATTTTACTTAATTGAATATATTATGAAATGAGTACATATAAAATTTACTACTTTTATAATAATCTGTATTTACACTTTTTTATGTGTTTTAATTTTTTTTACACAATATCAATTAAATGATTAATTCTCAATTCAAGGATATGGTCTTTGTATGGATTCTTTGTCTCAATATTGTATCACTGAGACATGTTTGATATTATTAAATTATTTATGTTTTTAATGAGAATATACTACAAATTTTACATGTTATACCATGGATAATTCTTAATTCATGGTATTTAATGTTATAATTCAAATTATTTTGCCCAAGATGATTTGACTTTATTATTACCAAGTGATAAAGGTTTATTGTCTCAAATTGTCTTCTTCGAGTAATATGCTATGTTATACACCTATCATCTGTTATGAGGTTTAACTAACATAATTTTCAAATACTTTATCATAAATATCCTTATGTTAATCGTATTTAAAGTTTCATTTTATGTTATTTATTTCATAGGGGTTATGATTCAAAAGTTATCAAAATGGTAAGGATTTATGTTATAATATCATTTCTTTTTAGGATATCCTATATTAAAATACCATGGAGAGAAATTTTATTAATATTATAATTTATATTCCATATATCTTTTTATACTTGGTTTATTACTATAATTTTCAATTATCAATTCCACTTTTCTCTCTTTGGTATTTAAAATGACAGTGAAAACATTTTTTAAAGAAAATATGATCTTATTGCCTCATTGATCAATTTTTGTTCTTCTATTTCAATACCCACAAAAATTTTATATATAAAATATAATACAGATATTTTAAATTTTTTAAAAAGTTAATTTATAATACCTTTTTACTTTATTTAAAAAGTTTTTAGATGTAATATTTCTAGATTTTTTCTGAACTAGTTGTTTTTGAATTTTTACAAAGGTGTGAAAATAATATTTTCTTTTAACATATAAAAAATGAAAAAATTTCATTCCATCATTAAAATTAATTAATTTAATGTTTAATTTACAATTTTCCATGGTTATTTTCAATGAAAATGTTTTTTTGAATATTATTTGAATTTTTATTTAAATTTTATTCAATGAAAAATGATATTTTCTAATGTTTTTAAATAAATGTTCAAATGAAAATATAAAGGTATTTTATATATATATCAAAATCATTTAATGTTTCATATGCTGCACATGGGATATGATCTTATGAAATCATTGAAATCCTTTCTATGATTGGGTTATGGTGATTTTTTAAATATATTGTCTTGAAACCCATATTTTTCACTAGTGAATCAAGCTATGACAGTTTTAATGAATTGAAAGTATCCATGGGTTTTTATTCATGGTATGGTACTTGGGTATTATTATTAAATTAAATATTGTAGAGTGAACCTAAGTTCTTAAGAGTCTTTGTATGATATGGGATATGTGGGTTTGTCATGGCTCTCTAATGCATTGGAGAATGAGACCAAGTTAACTGGAAGTAAGTTACTTTGATGAGATGATGGGGTTATGTTATTACTAAGAGATGATAAAGTTAAATAACCATATGTTACTCCTAATAGATGATGAAGATTACTGATTATAGGTTACTCTAAAGAGATATGAGAACTATGTAGTTAGGTGACTCCATGATGAATGTTTGATGCTTCAAGACACCTACACAATTTTCCAGTACTTTCTATGAGATCTAATTGATCCTTTTATCAAGGATTGTTCTGAAATTACTCAGGATTGTTTACTTATATGAAACTTTTATTATATTATATTTGTATGCCCTAAATCACAATTTAAGATCCATGTTTTAATAGGGTTGAATTTTATTATGTTATTCTCCAGCACTTTTATTATTTTGTCATACCCTTATTCTCATATTATGATCACAGATGAAATTCAATTATTATTGTTTATAATCTCCCTTACTAAGTGCTACAGCTTAGACTTCTAATGTTTTCCATTTTATTGTTTATGAAGATTGATTTTAAATTAATTTTATATAGAATGGTTTATGTTCAATGAATTTCATGGGACATGTTGAAGATTTAATATGAAATAAGAATAGTAGGGAATAGTGGGAAAAATTATCACTTGAAGAATCAGGTATTGTTACATAAGAGTTTTCATTAATTCTATAATTACATTAACCTAAAATTAGCTTGGGAATGTAAGTGATATATTATTTCAATTTTATATTGTATGTTTTAGATGGATAAAATTGGGTCATCCTTATTGGTATCAAATTCATAAATGTAAAGATTCTGTTTTTAGAACCAAATCCCAGAGCATAGATTTGTTTCTATTTTTGTTAGTATTAGAGTAGGGTTTAAATAACTTAGGGTATTATATCGTTTTCATGTGATATTAAATTAAGAGTTATGTATATGATCATGGGTTTATAAATTTAATATTGATAATAAGTTTAAATGATTAGACAACCTTTATGAGGTTTTATGTGGTGTGAATTAAAGGTCATTAATGATACATTGAGAGTTTTTTTCTGGGTTGAGGTTTATGTAACCCTTTGGTATAACATGAATTATTATTTTAGAAAAATGATATTACATTTTTTGAATGTAAGATGAAAGTTATAAGACAATGTTTTGAGGTAAAAAATTATTTAATGTTAAGGTTATTGAGGATAATTTAGATATGGTATTATTTAATTATGGAATGATCTATGTTCAACATTGGAGTGTCATTATGGAATTTTTCGAGTTAAACATACTATTTATTCATATAATGGTTTATTCATTTTTGGTATTATATTTCCCTATGATAACAATTGTGGTTTTATTAATGGCATTAATAAAACATTTGTATCATTTTATTTAACTCATGTTCAATTAAAATTTTATTATAATGCTTCATGTATGAAATATTCATACTCATAATTTGGTGTAAAATATAAGATATAGGTGGAAATTGATTTAAAAACACAACTAAAGAATGAAATTACATTTATATATTTCATGAAAATAAAGTAAGTATATTTCATTTTTATATTAGTAAATATTGTAAGAGAATTACTCAACTTTAGGAAAAGGATCTTGAAATAAAAATTTAATCCTTTTACCTTTTTTTTGGATGAATTGATGGACTTTTTTACACCTTATTAGTTTAAATCATTATAGTAATTGATTTTATCTTGATAAATGTTCTTTAAAACTATACATAATTATTTAGACTTTATGTTTATCATCAATTTCTATATATTCACTTCCCACTAATTTTCTACTATTTGGAAACCTATTTATGTTTTATTCTTGATAACCTTCATATTTCCGTTTCCCTCTATTCAAAAAGAAGTTTTATTAATCCCTTTTTGCGATGTGGGTTTTGAAAAATGCATTTTATAATATTAAACCCTTTATTACCAAGATAAATATATAATTTTTATGATAAAATATATTAAATGGTGTGGGGATATAATTTATCACCCCAATATAAAATAACACCATATTCGATATCGTGTACAACACACAACACCAAGCTTAAATGAAGCACAAAATATTATTATTTCAATATTACCATTATACACTTCTTATTTAATTGGACGATATTAATAGGAGTAACCTAATTATGAAATATATATGAAACGTTCCTAATAAATATAACTTTATTTATTAATTCGTAGTAAGTAAGCACTCAATTACCAGTAAACTCATTTTATGCTTCAAAAATACATTTTCTTCTAAAATGGTTTTTATTTTTTTTGTGGAAAAATATTATAATTTTTTTCTGAATATTATAGAAAATTTATTATATAAAAAAGTTATAACTTTTGAAATAATTATATAAAAATTATCTTAGGGTGAAAATTTGATATTTTTTTTGAAAAGATAGATTTTTTAGTGAAAAATGAAAATATCAAATTTTCCAAAATAGTCATTTATTTTCATTGAAAAGTTAAATTAGCCTTTAAATTTGATCATAAAGTATCATAATAATACATTAATTATATAAAATCTAAATAACTAAATATAATTCTATATTATAGTTTATTTTCTAATATGTTCATTTTTAGGCTTAAAAACACATTTGTTTGAAAACTAGTTTTCATTACGTTTTCTGAATTTATATTAAAAATGATTTCCACCACTTCTAAAAATTGAATTTTGATTTTTTTTCCATATTTTGAATCATTAGGTTTAAATTTGGTAAATATTTTAACTTTATTTTTCTTTGTAATGAATTGTAACTGTGGTAAGTATTTCTCACCTAGGTAAGGGTAAATCAGGTAATTAAGGTTAGAAATAATGAAAGCAGGATTTAATAATATATATAACACCTAAATTATTTCAATTTGATTATTTTTTTTTGAAAATTTACATTCATATATTTAAAAATATAGAATTTTGGTTCCATTTTCCTTTGATAAAGACCATTATATAATTTTAAGTAATGAAAAATTTCAAAATGTCACTCTCTTGATTTTAATTTTCTCTTATATGTTAAAATAGTGATAAAAAGATGATATCAATTAATAGAAAATTATATTTTGAACAAAATAAATTCATTTTTAATATGGTAATTTATTTTTAATTTTTAATGATGGTATTATTCCATTAAATGCTTACACAATACTGACACAGTGGGTAAGTAGTAGAAAAATATAAGTTAATGATTCTAAAAGCATTAAAATTAATATTTTTTGGATTAATTATGGAGTAACAAAAATTTTATGGTTAATAATAAAGAATAATTTACTATTAAATAGTTTATATTCAAATTACAGACCTGTATTGATCTCTTTAATTTCAAAATATGTGAATTGTTATTAAAATGAATTTAATGGAATTTTATGTTAAATAATATATTATTAAATGATTTTAAAATCATAAAAAGAGTGGAATATGAAAAGGGGGATGTTATATGGTCTAAAATATAATAATATTACCATTTTATCCAATTTTCACTTTATATGTATATTTATCGTTTCTTAGTATAGAAAAATTTATAACCATGGTTAAGATTAATATTGGGTAACAAATAGGCTAAACCAAAAGATAAAATTTAAAATGGCACAAAAAAAAATAAATTTTATTTGTTTAAATTATTAAAACGTTAAAACATGTTATATAACATATCTTTTCCACTTTTTTCCACTTTCACATGAAAACTATTTTTTTTTTATATTTAGATATTTTATGTAATTCCAAGTGTGTCCTTTCCTTCACTATAAACGGACATCACCTCACCTATATTATTCAAACCACTTTGATCCCATTAGATCTAAAAAAACCTATGAAAACATATTTTAAATATACTTATCCAATTTATATAGTATATTTTCTCTCTAAAAGACCATCCCTAGGGTCCTTTAGTAGATATCAATAGGAGGATCTTCAAACAGATGATAATCATCATAACCGAACATTTTTATTTAACTTCTTATTATACCTATTTAAATTATATCATAACCATTAAATTATAATAAAATTAGTATCTCACATATAATGATATTTTATTATGTTAATGGAGTAATCTTATTCATCTCATTTTCCATATTATGGTTAATGAAAACATCATTTATGCATATGTGTGGGCTACAAACTCCAAAAAGTGATGTGTTTCATTTTCAATTAATGCCTCTCATTGAAGTTTATAATGATATATTTAACATATATATATACATATATATATTATATTTATGAAATAATTATAATTTTGTAAATATAATATATCATCTATTTTCTTACCCTTCCATCCATTGGAAAATGGTAATGTGTTTCATGCATATGTGTGCATTACCACATCCACGAAGGGTTGTGATTCATTTTTCATGCACAACATCCATGGATGGTTATAATTTATTTTAAGGTATAAAACTAATCATTATTTCATTATTATTTTTTATAAAATATTTAGCATAACCTATTTTACCACGGTCCAAATACCCAATCCGTTTTGAAATTTTGAACCTAAAAAACTCAAAACATCCGACAAGGACATAAAATATTAAGTAATTAAATATGTCAATAAAATAAAATAAATAAATGGTTTAATGATAAATTTTAAAACCTATAAAATTTTCTTAAATAATAAAATTATTAATATACGTTTATTATACAGGAGTCAAAGGACATACATAGTAAGTATATACTTAAGGTAAGTATTTTCTTAACTCAAATTTCATTCATTGGGATATACTTCAAGTTAATTAACATTATTATACAATTATTATGTGTGAAATTACCTATGATTATATTTTATTTCCACCTTTTTATTTGTTTTTATAATTATTATACATAATGGCCTTAATGATTAGCTCTCAATTCAGTGATATGATCATTATAAGGATTATTCATCTCAATATTGTTTCATTGAGATATTTTTAATGTTATTAACCTATTTGTATTTATAAGGTGTATAATGTAACACCTCGATCCCAGTTTCCCAGATTCGGTGCATTATTACATAACATTGGCATGATAAAAAAAGATGAAGTCTAGAAAGACCTATTAGTTTATTATCCTTGGAAGTACTAGATACATTCATAAGGTTTACATTACATTATGAAATTGAAAAACTAAAAAAACATTTTTTCCATAGATAATATTGAGATCCAAGAGACTATCCATACTGGCCAGTCATAATATACTTCTTCGCATCCTGGGAAAAATAAAACATAGAAAGGGGTGAGCTCAGATGCTCAGTAAGGATAACAATATAATGAAAAATTTCATAAATATGCATAAAAATTTAAGGAAATGTATAAAAATAAAACAAAATCCTTTTCAACCTAAACTTAATCATAATATGGAAAATATAAAACAAAATAATTCCATTTACTTAGTCACATGGATATTCTACTAGTCGAATAATCACATGAAATATCAATAGCTACTTTCATAATGATGAAATGCATAATGCCAGACTTTCATAACCACATAGTCATGGCCGTGTGCGAAGACTAAAAATAAGATTTTGTCAAGGACTTATGACAAGACACTTGTTTGTCTCATGAGACCTACCGATTCATCGAGGAGCTATACCAGGCTCCACCCATCACTTACTAAGTCCAATGCATTCCTCATATAAAATTGTTTAAACATAACATAAACAATCGTATTAAAAATGGCAAACGAAATGTCAATAATTTATCCATAAACCATGAATGGTAATAAATAACACATCTACATTCAAACATATCACAAAAACTTCTATATAATATGTAATTTTTGTATCATAATAAATCAACTTCAAACAAACTTAAAATCCATCAAAGGATATTGACATAGATTAAATCAAAACCTTTTTAGAGAAATATCTTTTTCTATTTTGAAATCATTTAAAATTGTCTTAATTATAAAATAAAACATTTATATTTGAAAATATTATTATAAGATTGTAAGGGAAGCATTGATGTTGTTATAACGGTGTAATATTTCTGCACCCGCCGTATAAGTTTAAAAAAACATTCTTACATTAATTTTGTCCAAAAGGTCATAAGGTACCTTGTTTGGAAAATGACGGAAATATTCCATTCAAACCATTTTATAAAAAGTAAAACAAGGGTATAAATAACTTTACCCCATAGTCTAGTAATTAGTAAAAATGTTTTGGAATACATTTTTAAGAAACATGGATGTGGATGATAAAGAGGTCCTAGTAGATACTTACGTAAAAACAACCTCTGATAACAAAAAGATTGTGAAATTAACCCTTACCTTGTAATTTTACTTGGTCAAGGGTAGGTTAAACTCCTGTATAAAGGTTAAATAATTGTTTTTAAATTATACAATAATCATATACATTAATATCATATCATATATGATCTTTTAACATTTCTTTGTTAATAATATCTTAGTATTATCGTTGTTTCGGGTGTTAACAGATTCGTTTTCCTTTATATTATTTGTTATGTGAGTCATATTTTTTATTTATGGGATGTATCTTGTTCAAATACATAATGATATAAATTACTTAAATATTATTTTTAATCATGAAATAAAAATTAGTCTTGAATGGATACGATGGGGAATGAATCTCATCGCGTTCGTGGAGATAGTAATCTGTACGTGCACACAAGCGACAATATCATTATTTTGATATTAAAATAATATATAATTGGATGGTATATCATATATATAGAACCATTATCATGTTATATTTATTATTTACATGAGTTACACATTATTATTATACCCATCCAAATAATAATGTATTGAATAACAATTACACCACGACGTGGAGACTGTAAGTCGCACGTACACACGTATGGTGACATGTCATTCAAAAGATGGATAGAATAATGAATTTGGTTGTAACATATTTATAATAACATCACAGTATATATAATATACTGGAGTTATTATTTTATAATGGAAACAACAAAGAAAGAGGAAGTAGAAGAAGAAAGGAACTTGAAAGAGGTGATGAAATATTTACCACTTCTTCTGGTTCTTCCTTTGGATTTGATAAACAGGGATCCTTAGGTTATATTTCTGACTAATGGAAGGCATCTAAGATGAATTTTGGATAGTTGAGAGGGTATTTGGGTAGGTTTTGGATGATCCAAAAGGCTTTGAAGGTGTGAATTTGAGGGTAGGGGGAGTTCCCTTTTATAAGAGGTGTGAGGGGTACCTTAGGAAAAGTTAGAAATATTATTTTATAATAAAATCATTTTCAGATTCTAATGGCTCCAAAATGAATTATATAAAATATAATGTGGGTATGTGTTGAAACCACTCAAAAAATAGGTTTTAAACAGGTTTGGGTCACAATATTAACTTTATCCTTTATATTTAACTCTTAGTTAAATAGTTTGACATTTACCATGTCTCTTTGAATTTTTATATAATATGGTTAATAAACTTGCTATAAACTTTCAAGAGAACCTCAAGTAGTTAATTAATGAAATATATAATATTATTTAAGACCTTTTTCTAAACCTTATATTTTTAGGAATAGAATATCAATTAATAATATAATATTTGTTTTAAAAACTCTTTTATATCAATTTTGACACTATTTGGTATTTTATTTTTTCTAAATTCATAACAGCATTATTACTTCGAAAAAAATTCATATAACCAACCCTAACATGTCATATTAACCTATAAAATTATATTAATTCATAAAAAGTCTTAAATTATATTTATTTGGATATTTATAATATTAATTATTTTAATATTTCATTAATTAGGTAATTACTGCATCATCATTGTGTCATAAATAAATTATGTTATTTAATGTCTAAAAAATATAAATAAAATTCCATTATGTATTAAATCATATTATATTTCTAATGAATAATTATAGTCAAATTGATATTATGTTTAACCCAATATTAAAAATGGTTTAGTTATTAAACTTTGAATTTTACACTTTTAACTCTTCTTTTAATTAAATAATAATAAATGTCATACTCTAATCCAAGTAGACAAAAGAGATTCATATTTTATTCCAAAGGTTGTTTTTATTAGAATTATACTTATCCAGTAGAATTAGGACATGCATTAGGGTAATAATAATATCAGTTTTACCCTTAATTACCCTATTTACTTTTAACCGTGGTAAATAAAAGTAAAACGTTACTATTCACCAAAAATTAATTTCATCTTATTGAAGAAAAGTTTTCTTACTGATATCTACTATGTCTCTCAGATTTTTTAAATTCCACTCATGGAAGCGGTAAAATTAAGTTTTATGTGAATTTGCAAATTCTCATAGGAGGTGGGTAAAAGACGATGAAAAGTTCAATAAAATTTTTATATATATAAAATTTTTATAAACTAAATCCAATGAATTACATTGAAATTATATAGGTATTATATATCTATTTTGACATAAAAAAATTTAAATAAAATAAATAATTATTTAAATAAAAATTTGGTTTAAAACTATAACTCAATGTTATTCACTATTCATCAAAAATTGAAATTATTCAGAAAAATACCAAAAATTCAGCCTAAGCTAATTTCGATATTATGAATCCAAAAATGAAATACATTTTGAAAGATAAAATTTATAATATTTCAAAAAGTGGGTATTACTATTCATAATGGCTAGTTTCATTGGTTGTGGTGTGTTAGAACTCGAAATTGCGTACAACACACACTATTGTTTTATTCAAAGAGAAGCGTAGCGTGGAAACTTGGGGTGTTAAATTCTCCCATCCTTCAAATAATTTCATCCTCGAAATTTCCAGAGTATTACTACGTAGAAATACTCGGGTGGTTCTTCATCATAAGTTCCTCGGGTTCCCACATTTCCTCTTCCATCTTATGGTTTCTGCATAGAACTTTTACCAGACGAGTCGTCCGGTTTCTCAACACTTGTTATCTTGTATCAAGAACCTTGATAAGCTCTTTGAAATAAGGCAGATCAGGTTGCAGTTCTAATTCCTCATAGGTAAGTACATGTGTTAGGTCAGACATGTATTTTCTCAACAGTGATACGTGGAACACATCATGAACTTTGGAGAGACTTGGTGGAATTGCCAAATGGTAGGCTATAGCCCCAATTCGTTCTAGAATTTTGAAAGGTACGATGTACATGGGACATAATTTAACCTTCTTACCAAAACTTATAACACCCTTCCATGGATATACCTTCAAGAAAACATGATCTCCTACCTGAAATTCCAAAATCATTCCTTCAGTTATCAACATAGATATTCTATCTACTTTGAGCTGCCTTGATGTGGTTTTTGATTACCTTCACCTTTTCCATCATTTCCTCTAAAAGTTACACGCCTACAAGTTTTCTTTCACCAACATCATCCCAACAAGTTGGTGTGTGACACCTCTTTCCATATAACACTTCATATGGTGCCATCTGAATACATGAATGGAAGCTATTGTTATAGTAAAATCCTACTAGAGGTAAATATTGATCTCACATACCTTTAAAGTCAAGTGATCATGATTTGAAAATTTCTTATAAGGTTTGAATAGTCCATTCTAATTGTCCATTAGTTTAGGGGTGGTAAGAAGTGCTCAAATGAAGTTCAGTATCCAGGGCTTTTTGAAGACTTTTCCAAAATCTTGATGTAAAACATGGATCACGATCTGAAACAATCGATAGGGGTACTCCATGAAGTCTCACAACTTCATTAATATATATTCTTTCTAGACATTCAAGTGGTAAATATTCTCTTATAAAAAGAAATTATGCTGAATTGGTAATACAATAAACAATGACCCATATTGCATCGTTCCTTCTAGGAGTCTTTGTAGTCCCATGACAAAGTCCATCATAATATTATTCCATTTCCACTCTGGTATGGGAATAGGTTGCATGAATCCTCAAGGATGTTTCCTTCCATCTTTTACTTGGTGACAAACCATACATCTTGAAAAAAAATCAATAATATTCCTCTTCATGTTATCCCACCAAAAATGTTCCTTCAAATCATTATACATCTTAGTTCTACCAGGGTGTATAAACAAATTGGAACTATGAGCATCATCCAATAATTCCCTTTTTAGATCAGGTATACCGGGAACACAAAGTCTCTTCCCAAATTTCAAAATTCCATCTTCATACACAAAGTAACTCAATCTCCCATCATTCACACCTTTAATATTCTTCTGAAACTCTTCATCATCAGTTTGAGAACTCTTTATCCCTTCTAATAAAGATGGTTTGGCAACCATTTGAAAAAGTATTGATGTTTCACCTTCCATGGTGATTCCCATATCCATCTTTACTAGATACTAGTATATAGGATCCTTTTATACTCTCATATTGTTCAAAATTCCATGATCCTTTCTACTCAAAGCATCTGCCACCTTATTTTCCTTCCTCGGGTGGTAGTGTATAGTGAAATCATAATTCTTGAGTAGTTATAGCCATGTATTTTGCCTCATGTTGAGTTCTTTCTGTAATAAAATATACTTCAAAATCTTGTGATCGATATATATCTCACATTTTTCACCATAGAGATAGTGTCTCCAAATCTTCAAATCAAAGATTACAGCCGATAACTCCATATCATGAGTATGATAGTTTTTCTCATGAATTTTTAGCTGTCATGATGCATTGGAAATAACCCTATCATTAGGCACAAGGACACAACCATGTCCTTTATTTGAAGCATCAATATAAAAAACAAACCCATCATTCCCTGATGATAGAGTCAATATAAGAGCATTGACTAATCTTCTCTTCAGTTATTCAAAACATTCTTTACACTTTTTTTTCCAAACAAATTTAACCCCTTTTCATGTGAGCTTGGTTAATGGGTTAGCGAACCGAGCAAAATTCTGGAAGAAACGTCAATAATAACCTGCTAAACCAATAAAACTGCGTACCTACGTTATAATCGTTGGTGTTGGCCATTCTTTGATTACCTTGGTCTTAGAATGATAAACATAGATTCCATCCTTAGAGACAATATGGACAAGAAAAGATATCTCATGAATCCATAATTCACATTTTCTAAACTTCCCAAATAATTCATGTATTCTAAGAGTCTTCAGGGTAATGCGCAAGTGATTTTCCTAATCTTCGTAGATTTTAGATTATACAAAGATATCATTAATAAATACCACTACAAATTCATCAAGATATTCCTTGAAAAAAATATTCATTTGATCCATTAAGATATAGGGTAAATTAGTCAATACAAAATGCTTTACTATAAACTTGTAATTCTCGTACCTGGTTTGAAATGCTATTTTCGGAATTTATTCCTTCTTCACACACAACTGATGATATCTAGATCAAAGGTCAATCTTTTAAAAGAACTGAGTTCCATGAAGTTGGTCACATAAATCATCAATGCGAGGTAGGGGATACTTGTTCTTTATTGTTATAGCATTGATCTCCTTGTAGTCAATGCACAACCTCAAAGATCCATATTTTTTCTTCACAAAAAGGATAGGGGCTCCCCATGGAGAATCACTAGGGTGAATAAATCCCTTATTAATAAATTACTCTAGTTGTTTCTTTAGTTCCACTAATTCCACAATGGCCATTCTATAAGGGGTCTTTGATATGGTCCATGAACCATGAATTAAATAAATGGAAAACTCATTTTATTGCTTTAGAAGATGTCCATGTAAGTCCTATGAAAAAACATCAACATATTCTTTCACAATAGGAACATACTCTATTTGAACATTCCTTTCCACTCCCATAATTATTTCATTCTCTTCCTCCCCAATAATTGCATTTAGTTGATCTACTAGGGGTGGATCTTGACAAGAATTAGGTGGTGACGTTTCTACTCTAATGATAAGGTGTTTTTTATCATCATCATCAAAAATTCTAACCTCCTTCTTCTTATAATAAATCTTTGCATCATAGTCTGAAAGCTAATCCATACCGAGGATTATATCCAATTCAATCATGGGTATGACGATGCGATCAGCAGGTAAAGAACTTTTATATGCTCTAATGGGAACCGATTCACAAAACTTTGTTTCAATGATATTTCCCTTAGAATTTTTCACTGACAACTACCTTATTAAATCAAATTAGAAATATCTAATTTTCTCAGCAAACTGGGATGATATGAAACAATGCAATGATCCATAATCAAATAAAGAATTTTCTAAACTTGATGAAACCATTAAATTACCTGCCACCACATCTTTTTGAGCTTCAACCTCAGTAGTAGTGATAAAATAAGCTTGGACTTTATCCCTTAGCCTTTTCTAAGGTAAGTTGCTTTGACTCTTAGGATATTCATTCGCATAATGCCCCCATTCTCTAAAATTGTATCATTCAACATCGACAGCCTCTTTCTTCCCCTTGCAATCACGGGGTTGGCGACCTTTTTCACCACACTTGTAACAGAATCCCATTACCTTCAGGCAAGTACCAGTGTGTTTCTTACCACATTTACTACAATATAGATATTCAACTTTTCCCTTCTTCCCTTTATTTCCATTTCTAGAGTGTTCAACAAATCTCTTCTTCTCTTTCTTTTCTTTAATTTCATAAGGCTTAGAGAATTATTTTTCTGTCTTGATGGTACATGAGACAATATCTTCGTATGACGAGAAGGATTTTGAGAATAATGATTGATGGAGAAATGGTTTAAACCCATCAAAGAAATGATCAATATTACTTCATGGGTTACATATATAATCTGTAGCATTCCTCGCTAACATTGTAAAGTTAGCTTCATACTTTGCAACATTCTCATCCTCCTTTTTCCTCAGACTCAGGAATTTTCTTTCCATATATTCTCGATGGTCATGAGGAAAGTATGTTTCTAAGAAAATCTCTTTAAACTCCCTCCATTAAATATTTTATACTTCATCATCTTCCTTTGTGTTTTTAATCAATTACCACCATTGATCAACATCTCCAGTGAGGCGGTAAACTGCCATGACAACTTTTTCCCTTTCACTGCTCCCCAAGGCGTGAAATATTTTTTCTATAGAATTTATCCATTACTCAGATACTAATGGATTTGTACTCCCATTGAATGTTGGTGGTTTTTTCCTCATGAAGAGATCTAACATTGGTCCTCCATGCTGCGGATCATGGTCCTCCATATGGGTAAGGTTATTATTCATAACCCGAGTGAGTTGTCCTAATATGATGATTAGCTGATCAGCACTAGTTGCATCACCAGCTCCACTATAATTATCTTGAGTAGGAGGGAAATCCCTACATGGATTACGTGGATTGATACAGTTTCAATTCCTTCCACTAGGCACCATTTCTAAACAATGGAATAAACTAGATTAGTTTATGAATCAAAATACATAATTCCAAACTTGTAAAACACTGAACATAAATTGAAGAGTTTATGGATATAATCCATAATCATAAAATTTTTTTCTTTGAGGAAGTATATACTCATAAAACCTTCATAATGGTTTGTATAGAAAATGAGAATTAACCTAAGCATATCTCCGAGGAGTGTTGTAACTAAGAGTGCACCAAGGCCCGTTGTCGTGCACCAGTTCCCATTTGAGTCTAGCTCAAAGCGGTATTTTCGGGTTTTACCCCTATTTACATCTGTCCCAGATCCACCTATA
Organism: Viscum album; assembly: GCA_963277665.1. Taxonomy (NCBI): domain Eukaryota; kingdom Viridiplantae; phylum Streptophyta; class Magnoliopsida; order Santalales; family Viscaceae; genus Viscum; species Viscum album. The sequence continues at coordinate 153,551,123 of OY728138.1, forward strand.
CCTACTCGTATATAGTCAGGGATGTATTTCTTGGAAAACTCATAAAATCTCTACAATAACAATATTCAAGGAAGTTCTTCTATAATAATCCTTAGAGTCTATCTTAGGGCTATGTGCTGTAATCAGAGTTTATCTAAATCTAGTTTCCAAGGTTTGTACTAAACTTCCTATGATACCAACTGTAATCCCCTGACCCTAGTTACATAGAGTTGGTGCATTATTACATAACATTGGAATGATCACAAAAGATCAAGTCTCAAAATACCGATTAGTTTAGTAGCCTTGAAAGTACTAGATACATTCATAAGGTTTACATTACATAATGAAATGGAAAACTACAACAACATTGTTTCCATAGACAACATTGAGATCCCATTAAATATCCCTACTAGTTAGTCATAATATACTTATTCTCATCCTGGAAAAAATAAAACATAGAAAGGGGTGATCTCAGATGCTCAGTAAGGATAAAAATATAGCATAAACTTTCATAAATAAGCATAAACATTTAAGGAAATGTATAAATCTAAAACAAAATACTTTTCAACATAAACTTCATCATAATATGGAAAATATAAATCAAAATAATTCCATTTACTTACTCACATGGATATTCTACTAGTCGAATAATCACTTGCAATATCAATAGCCACTTTCATAATGATGGAATGCATAATGCCAGGCTTTCACAACCACATAGTCAAGGCCTTATGCCAAGACTACAAATAAGACGTTGTCAAGGCCTAGTGCGAAGAAACTAGTTTGTCTCAAGAGACCTACCGATGCATCGAGGAGCTATATCGGGATCCACCCATCACTTACTAAGTCCATTACATTACTCATATGAAAAGGTTTAAACATAACATAAATATTAATATTAAAACTAGCATACGAAATGTCAATACTTTATCCATAAACCACGAATGGTATGAAATAACACATTCATAGTCAAACATATCAGAAAACCTTAAATACATCATGGAAGTTTTTTATCATAATAAATCAACTTCAAATAAACTTAAAATCTATCAAAGGATGTTGACATAGATGAAATCAAAACCTTTTTAAAGAAATATCTCTTTCTATTTTGAAATCATTTAAAAGTCACGTAATTGTAAAATAAAACATTTATATTAGAAACTATTCTTATAAGATTGTAAGGGAAGCTTAGACATTGTTATAATGGCACAATATAGCCGCACCCACTGTATAAGTTAAAAAAACATTCTTACCTTAATTTTTTCGAAAAGATCATAAGGTACCTTGTTTGGAAAATTATAGAAAGATTCCCTTCAAACCATTTTAAAAAAATTAAAAAAAGGGTATAAATGAATTTAACCCATAGTCTAGTAAATTTTAAAAATGTTTTGGAATAAATTTTTAAGAAACATGGGTGTGGATGATAAAGAGGTCCCAGTAGATACTTACATAAAAACAACCTCGGATAATAAAGATATTATGAAATTAACCCTTAACTTGTACTTTTCCTTGGTCGAGAGTAGGTTAACCTCCTGTATAATGGTGAAATAATTGTTATTAAATTATAAAACAATAATATACATTAATATGATATCATATATGATCTTTTAACATTGATTTTTTTATAATATATTAGTATTATCGTTGTTTCGGGTGTTAATGGATTTGTTTTTCTTTATATTATTTATAATGCGAGTCATATTTTTTATGGATGGGATGTATATTATTCATATCCAGAATTAAATCAAGTCTTTAAATATTATTTTTAATCATCAAATGAAAATTAGTCTTGAATGGATACGATGGGGAATTTATCTCATCGCGTTCGTTGAGACAGTAATCCGTACGTACGCATGAGCGAAAATATCATTATTTTGATATTAAAATAATACATAATTGGATGGTATATCATATATACAGAATCATTATCATGTTATATTTATTATTTACATGATTTACACATCATTATTATACCCATCCAAATAATAATGTATTGAATAACAATTACACCACGATGTGGAGATGGTAAGCCGTACGTACGCAAGTATGGTGACATGTCATTCAAAGGATGGATAGAATAATGAATTCTGTTGTACCATATTTATAATAATATTAAAGTATATATAATATACTGGAGTTATTATCTTATATTGGAAAAAAAATAAAGAGGAAGTTGAAGAAGAAAGAAACTTGAAAGAGGTGACGAAATATTTACATCTTCTTTGGGTTCTTCCTTTTGATTTGATCAAAAGAGCTCCTTAGGTTAGATTTATGACTAAAGTAAGGCCTCTATGATGAAGGGATGACAGTTGAGAGGGTATTTGGGTAGGGTTTATCCGAGAAAAAGGCTTTGATGGTGTGAATTTGAGGGCAGAGGGTGTTCCCTTTTATAAGAGTGGTGAGGGGCACCTTAGGAAAAGCTAGACATATTATTTATAAAAAAATAATTTTCGGTTTCTAATGACTCAAAAATAAATTAATTAAAGGATAATCTGTGTATGGGTCTAAAACAACACAACAAATAGCTTTTATATAGGTTTTGGTCACTATATTAACTTTATCTTTTAGATTAAACTCTTAGTTAAATAGTTTGACATTTACCATGTCTCTTTGAATTTTTATATTATTTGGTTAATAAACTTACTATAAACTTCCAAGAGAACCTAAAGCGGTTCATTAATGACATATATAATATTATTTATGACCTTTTTCCAAACTTTATATTTTTATGAATAGAATATCAATTAATAATATAATATTTGTTTTAAAAACTCTTTTTTGTCAATTTCGACACTATTTGGTATTTTGTTTTTTCAAAATTTATAACAACATTATTACTTAGAAAAAAGTTCATATAACCAACCCTAACATGTCATATTAACATATAAAATTATATTAATTCATAAAAATTTTCAAATTAAATTTATTTGGATATTTATAATATCAATTAATTTAATATTTCATTAATTAGGTAATTACTGTATCATCATTGTGTCATAAATAAATTAAATTATTTAATGATTAAAAAATATAAACAAAATAAAATTATTTAGGAAATCGTTTTATATTTCTAATTAATATTTATAGTTGAATTTATCTTATGTTTAACCCTATATTAAAAATGTTTTAGTTAATAAACCTTGAATTTAACACTTTTAACTCTTCTTTAAATTAAATAATAATAAATGTTCTAATCTAATCCTAGTCGACCAAAGAGGTTCATATTTTATTACTATGGTCGTTTTTGGTCTAATTATACTTATAAAATAGAATTATGACACGTTTTAGGGTAATAATAATATCATTTTTACCCTTAATTACCTTATTTACTTTTAACCGTGGTAAATAAAAGTAAAAAGTTAAAATTTACAAAAAATTATTTTTATCTTATTGAACCACAATTTTCTTTCTGATATCAACAGTGTCTCTTGGAATTTTGAAATTCCACTCATAGATGCGGTAAAATTAAGTTTTATGTGAATTTGAAAATTCTCCTAGGAGGTGGGTAAAAGACGGTGAAAAGTTCAATAAAATTTATATATATATAAAATTATTATAAACTGAATCCAATGAATTAAATTGAACTTATATAGGTATTATGTATCTATTTTGACCTAGAATAAATTTAAATAAAATAAATAATTATTTAAATAATAATTCAGTTTTAATCTATAACTCAGTGTTATTCACTATTCATCAAAAATTGAATGTTTTCAGAAAAATACCAAAAATTCCCAATAAGATAATTTCGATATTCCAAATCCAAAAATGATTTCCATTTTGAAAGATAAAATTTATAATATTTCGAAAAGTGGGTATTACTATTCATTATGGCTAGTTTTACTGGTTTTGGTGTGTTAGAACTCGAAATTGCGTACAACACACACTATTGTATTATTGAAAGAGAAGCGTAATGTGGAAGTTTGGGGTGTTACATATAAACTTACAAATTTACATTTTATGTAATTTATAATTCTTAATTTATGTAATTTAGTGTTGAAATTTAAATTATTTCATACATGAGTATTTGACTTGAATGTTACCAAGAGGTAAAGGTTTATCATATCAAATTGTCTTCTTTGGGAAATATGATATTTCATACACCTATCATATCTTATGAGGTGTATATAATTATAATTTTATATGTTTTATCATGAATATGATTATGTTCATTATATTTAATGTTTCATTTTATGTTATTTCTTTCATGGGGTTTATGATTCAAAAGTAATCTAAGTGGAAAGGTTTTATGTTTGAATCACATTTTTTGGATTCTCCATGTTAAATTTACATTGAGGGAAATTTTATGGATATCATACTTTTACAAAATCTATTTTATTATAATATGGGAATTCCTAGAATTTCAAACTATCAGTTTCATTTTTCACTCTTCTACATAAAATGATCGATAATTTTTTTAAATAAAATATGACCTTATTTCCTCTTTAGTATATTTTTCCTCGTCTTTAGTCTTCAAAACTGTTTTATGATATTTATTTCCTATAATTGAAATAATATAAAATGTTTATTATCTCTACATTTATCTTTATTTATAAATTATTATAAAGTAATAATTAGAATGTTTTTCTGAACAAGTCTTTTTGACTTTTTATAAAAGTGTGAAAATAATGTTTTCTTTTAAAATATATGATTAGAACATATTTTAATCCATAAAAAATATTATTTTCATTGAATATGAATTTATTTGTCTCTATGGATATTTTCAATGTAAATTATTTTCTCAATATTTTTGGAATTTTTAGTTAAAATGTTATAAAAGAAAAATGATATTTTCCCATGTTTTCAAAGAAATGTTTGAATGATATTTTAATGTTATTTTTCATTAATGACTAAATCCATTAATGATTACCATGCTTAAATGGGAATATGATCTCATGATACCATTCACTTACTTTTGTTGAATGATTTATGATGATATTCTAGAGATATTTTTAGGAAACTAATTTCTTTTTCAGGGGTGAATCAATCTAGAATAATTTTGATGAAATTAAATCATCCATGTGTTTTGTTTCATGATATAGTGATTGTACATTATTGCTGAAATCCGAATTTGGGATTGAACTCAAATACTTAAGGGAATTTGTCTGATATTGGATGGGTGGGTCTGTTATATCCGTTTAATGTATTAGTTAAGGAGGTTGAGTTAATTGGACGGAAGTTAATCTTAAGTGATGAAAAAGGTATGGTACTCATAAGAGATGATAGAGTTAGCTGATTGTATCTTACACCTATGAGATGATAGAGTTAACTGATTTTATATCACTCATATGAGATAATAAAGTTTATTAATTATAGGTTACTACTAAGATATATATAAATTATCTAATTTGGTGATTTTATGATGAATGTTTGATATTCCAAGATACATGCACACTTTTCTAGTACATTCTATGAGTTTTAATGGATCTCTTCCTTAAGGATTTTTCCCACATATATCATTATTATTGAATTATATGACCCCTATCATATGTTAAAGATTTATTACATGTATCATAATTTACAATCCAGTTTTTTTGGGTATGAATTCTCTTATGCTATTCAAATGAACTTAATTATGTCATTATACCCTTATTCTCATCTTATTATCACTGATGACATTCAATTTTTAATGATTATGTTTACCCTTACTATGTACATGAGTCCAGACATCTTATGTTTTCTATTTCACCTAGTTATGAAGATAAATTTGAAATGAATTATTTCTATAAAGATTTCACGTGGGAATAATTTTATGGAAAATGTTGAAGACATAATGTTAAATAATAAAAGAGAAGAATATTGGAAAAAATTATCACTTGATGACTTGAGTAATGCAATATTTGAGTTTTTCCAAATTATCTATAAAATTTGGTCATGTTTATTGGTATCAAATCCATAAATTTAATGATTATTATTTAGCACCGTATTCAGGAGTGTGGTTTATGGTGTGTTATAGTTGTTATTATAGAATTGATTAGATAACTTTGGGGATGGAGATGTTTTCATGTGTGGCTAACTTAAGAGTTATGGATATCATCTTGGGTTTTTAAGTTTAATGTTTATCATAAGTTCAAATTACTAGACACCACTTTTGATGTTATAAGTGATGGGATTTAAAGGTGATTAATAATATTTTTGGGTGTCATTTTACTATGTTGAGGATTATGTAACCCTTAGGTCTAACGTAAAGGATTATTTTAGAATAATGCTATTATATTTTTGGGATGTAAGCTAAAATGAATGAGATAATTTTTTGAGGATAAATTTTTTTAATGATGATTTTATTATGGTTAACTTGGATATGGGGCTATTTATTTATATAATGATCAAAATTTAACATTAGGTGTCATTGTCGAAATTATGGAGTTAAATAAATTATTTCTTTATATAAGGTTTTTTTTATTTTGAGTATTATATTCACACATGATAACAATTTTGGTTTTAGTAAAGACATCAAGAAAATATTTTTATCCTTTTATATACCTCATGTTCAATCATAACTTTATTATAGTTATTCAAGAATTAAATATTCGTACTAACTATTTGGCATAAAATATTAGATAAAGGAGGAAGATTATTATAAGACACAACCAAATGATGAAATTAGATTTATTTATTCGAATAAAATCAATTAAGTACTTTTATTTATGTTCTTACACTACTAAAAAAACTAGGTTTATCCAACACTTGGGCTTTAATAGTGATAACTAAATGTACTATTAAGGATCCCCTTTATCAGTGCTAAAAAAGCACTATTAATGGGGGGTTTTTAACAAAGAGTTTTTAGCACTATTAAAGGAAGTATTTAAAAGCGCTAAAAATGAGCTATTAAAGGGGACCCTTTATTAGTGATTATAAAAAAAACACTTATAAATGCCCCCTTTATCATCGATCTTAAAAAAGATATGATAGGGGCGAGTACTTTATCAGTGAAATTAAATAAGTGATGATAAATTGGAGACTTTATCAACACTTGTTAATAATAACTTATCCGGGGGGGGGGGGGTTTATCAGTGCTTTTTTAGAAGCATTGGTAAAGACCCCCCTTTATCATAACTTTTTTACTAGCACTGAGGAATGATATATTTCAAAAAAAATTATTTCATTCAAAATAATATATTCACATATCAATATATTTAAGTTGATATAAATATATTATTTATTTTTCAAATATGTTTTAGATAAGGATAAATAATCATTTACAATTAATATATATAATACATAGTGAAAATGGATTATAAAATAATTTAAAAATATTTTTAGTTAATAATTTTATAATTCTTAGCATGTGATAGTCATTTAATATTAATTTGAAGATAAAAATAATAATAAAATTAACAAAATATCTAAAATAAGTTGAAAACATAACTCTAACTTCAAATAGGCATAACTTTTGATATGGGTGTCCATTTATGCACTACCATATATCAAATAAAATATTGTGACTATCTATAACCCATGTTGACCAAGGGAACCCCAATCACTATATTTTTGAGGTAAAAAGAGGCCCATAAGTCCTCCAAAACTGAGTTTTCAGTTGGGGTACCCCAATTTTTTAACATTCAATTTAATTTCATCCACTTTTAAGGGGGTTTTATTGTCTTTTTTTGGTGGGGAATAAATTTATCTCTGAGGATTACATTCATATTGATATTATGGTTTTGAATTTTTAACATTTTTCATAACTTAATATTACCTATAATCAAATATATAACAATATATACATTTTTTTATAAATTCACATATAAATATAAATAAATAAATAAATATATATAAATATATATATATATATATATAAATATATATATAAATATATATATATATATAGAGATATATACAAATATATATAAATATATGGATTAAAAAATGTAATGAAATATATATAAATATATAGATATATCATAAAATGAAATAAAAAACAACATAGGGGAGTGTAAAAGGTGTTGGGATATAAGAAAGTGGTTTTGAGTTTGAAACTGGTTGGAGGTAGGGGAATGCTCAAGATAGTGGAATTGAATTGTTTTGTAACTCTCCATCATTATTTAAATATTTTATTTATACTATATATCCTTATTTTTTTATTCGAACTAATTTTATTATATTTTGAAACCTATTTATGGGTTATTCTAGATGGACTTCATATTTCTATTTCCCTCTTTTAAAAAGAAACTTTTATTATCCCCTTTTTACAATGTCGATTTTCAACAAAGGTATTTTTTAATGTTAAACCATTTATTACCAAGATAAAGATAAATTTTGGAAAATAAAATTATTAATGGGGATTGGGGGATAATGTAACACTCTATGTTTTCAAATGAGCACTCTATTTTATAGCGTATACGACACAAAACATAGAGTTTAAATGAACCACAAAATATTATTATTTCAATACTACTATTATAACCATACCATTAAATTGGAGGACATAAATAATATTATAGAAATACAAAATAAATAAAAGTTCTTATATAATACAAATTTATTAATTATTATTCGGAAATATTCACCAAATTTTTAGTAAAGGCATTTCATACTTCAAAAATTCTTTTTCTTCAAAATGGTGTTTTATTTAATTTTGTGGGAAAATACTATAATTATTTTATATTAAAATTTTAGAAATTATATTTGAAAAACATTATATCATTTTGAAATCAATATATCAAAATTTTCTTGAGGTGAAATTTTAGGATTTTTTTTCTTAAAAAGAGATTTTTTGTAAATAGTGAAAAATACATATTTCTATAAAACATTCATTTATTTTCATTAACAAGTACCATTATGTTTTAAATTTGATATTAAAGTATAATAAATATAATCTAATTATATATAGCGAATTAATTACTTATGAATCATCATTATACTTGATTTTGGTATAATTTATTTTTAGGATTTAAAATATATTTTTCTAAAACATTTTATTTATTGCGGTTTATGAATTTATACTGAAATTGATTAATTCCACTTATTAAAATTTAATATTGAAAAATACATTCCATATTTTTAATTAGGAGGTTCAAAAATGGTAAATAAACATCATTTTTTGTTATAATTAATACTGACCGTGGTAAATATTTGTCACCTTGACCAGGGTAAATTGGGTAATTAATGTGAAAAATAATATGATAGGGCTTCTGAAATCTAAAAAACTACCCTATTTATATTGGATAAGTTTATGAAGAACATTAAATGTTGGGAAAAAATCCCATAAGGTGTCCTTTTATAATGTTTTGGGTGTGATTGTTTTTGTTGACAAAGACAGATAACTGCAAATGAGTATGGTTGGTGTTTCGAGAGAAGGTTTTTAAGGTGGTGCTGTTTCCCAGTGATTTCCAAATTTTTTAGACTCAAAATCAGGAGTTTTTATTTTGGAAAAGAATGGATTTCCGCATAGGAGTGAATAATATGATGGCCATAAATAACATTTTGCGGACTACGAATGGTTGTATGTAGAATGTAGAAGGAAATTGATAATGGAAGGGAACTGCAAAGTGTGAGACGAATACCGCATATGGTAATGGTTCACGGGGAGAAAATGATTCATGGTGAAGGCATGCGATATGTGGAAGGATTGTAGTATACAGAATGATTATTCATTCATGGAAACAAGTTGGTGATTTTAGAAATCGGGAAGGGTGTCGTTGGTGAAAAGAGGTGATGATTTGGGTAACCATGAAGGAAGAAAGGTAGTATGTGGACCACATAGAAGAAAACGGTTCATGGGGGAACCGGTACACGGTGAAAGATGTAGCACATTTGTGATTTGGTAAATCTATGATTAGTAGATTTTCATATCTACTTCTTATATAAAGAGTGATAAATCCATTATTAATGAGAGAAATATTCATTAGATAACATCTTTTCTCCACGAAGAAATTCAGCAATGTCTGATGTGGCTCATGAGGGAGGATTTCATGACGTGGAGTGGTTCGTGGGGAAGTAATTCCGAAAAGGGTAAAGCAGTTTGTGGAAGAAATTCCGTGAAAGTATTTTTTGAGGCACTGAATCCCAAAAAAGAAGAAGTCTTTCATAGAAGAAGTAACTCTAGAGGTGGTATATGGAAGAAAAGATAGTACGTAGAAGCTGGGACAATACGCCGAAGTAGAGGTGATGCGGTCAACAAATAAGGATGGTTTGCGAAAGCAGAATCAATCCGTGAAGAGGTTATCTACAAAGAATACCCACTACACAATTCATAGAATAAGCAAGGCGGTTTGTGGAGTAATCAAGGAAGCTTTAAAAATCTCTAAAATACTTTGCGAATGAAATTTTCACTAACCCAATAGTATGCAGAAAATTGGATTTCATCTATAGTTGAAAAGAGACTTCAACAGAGCATCCATCTAAAGTTGAGGATATGTGCTTTCATGAAAATGAAGGGATCTAAAATTCAATAAAATATGAGGGGATCCTTTCTAATAGTATTGATAAAAGTAAGTAGAATATGGTGATCCTTCCCACCAACAATGAGATAGATGGAGAGACATATGGTGGGACCCTTGGGAATGTAGTGTGCAGACCCTAAACCTTGTAAAGGTAGTGAGACTGGGCATAAAAGATCTAGCTTGACACTTATAATTAGCTACGAGCTTTAGTGTATTTTCTACATCAGCACATCAGCGTTGTATGATCCTTGGACATAGCCCAGTGAGGTTGAAACTAGTAAAATTGACATGTCATGTTCATGATTTTATTTCTGTTCATATATTGCTATAAAAGAAAGAGAGAAGAGTGTTTTGTTTACTAACGAAACAAGATCCGAAGGGGAAGGAGTTTAAATATGTCATACCCTTTTTCACCCCCCTCTCAGGGTATTTGAACTATTGGACCTAACATCCCATTAATATATATTTAAAATATTTCGTTTTAGTGTCATTTGTCTTTGATATATACCATTATGTCATTTAAATTTAATAAAAATTTCAAAGTGTGAGTCTCTTGATTTTAATTTCTATTTGATGTTCACAAAGGGATAAGAAGATGTTAGGAATTAATTTAAAAGTTTGTTTTAAGAATAATTTATTTATTTTTATTATGGTATTTTTTTAAAAAAAATTTAGTGATGGTAAAATTAAATTAAATTCTTACACAACGCTGACACAATTCGTGTACAAGCTATAAAAAATTTAATGTAAATGATTTTAAAAACTTTAAAATTAATATTTTGTTGATGAATTATGGTGCCATGTAATTTTTTGGTTAATAATAAGGAATAATTTATTAGGTAAGATAATATATTCGAATTACATACCTCTATTTATGTCTTTAAAATCAAAATGTTTGAATAGTTATTAAAATGCGTTTAATTGTATTTTATGTCAAATAATTTATTATCAAATGATTTAAATATCATAAAAATATTTAAAGAAGACAAGGAGACGGTATATGGCCTAAAATATAATCCTTCTAAAATTTTGAGCCAAATTATTCCTTATAGGTAAATTTAAAAGTCTTTAGTATTAAAATATTTGTAACCACAGATAAGGTTAATATTTGTTAAAAAAGAGGTTAAACCAAAAGATAATATTTGAAGAGAAAAATGAACCTATACAAATTATACTAGTTTAAAATAATAAAAACAAAAAATATATTATATTATAAATATTTTCCACTGGGATCCACCTTTACATGGAAAATAACTTATTATATTTAAATATTTTATGTAATTCCAAGTGTGTCCATTCCTTCACTATAAAAGGAAACTATATCTCTTCTATTCTTCACCTCACATTGAAACTATTAGGTTGTAAAAACAATAAAAAACCTATTATAAACATAATTATCCATTATATAGTGGTTTTATTTCTTTAAAATACCATCCCTTTGGTCCTTGACGAGAGATCTAAAAGATGATTTTTAAATAAGGGGTAATCGTCTTAACCTAGCCTTTTCATTTTACTTCTTCTTCTTCAAACTCCATAAATTATATCCTAACTATTACAATATTATAACATCATTATATTAAATATATTTATTTATTGTTTTGTTAATGTAATAACCTTATCCATACCATTTCCCATATTATGGGGATAGAAATTACTATTTACGCGTACGTGTGGACTACCGCCTCCATGTAACGATGTGTTTTGTTTTTAATCTTCACCCATCATGAATGTTTATAATGATATATTTAATATGCATATATATATAATATAAATGGAATAATTATAATTCTATAAAGATAATATGTCATTAATTTTCTTACCCTTCAATCTATTGGAAAATGGAAACATTATTCGTCCATGTGTGTGGATAACCACCCCCATAAAGCGATGTGTTTTTTTTTCATGTATGACTTTAAATGTTGGTTATAAAATTGTATTTAATGTAAAAAAATTATAAACATGTAATTATAATTATAATTTATATGATTTAAACATGAAATATTTGACCACAATCAATATACCAAAGTTTGTTTGGAATTATTGAATGTAATCAAGACATATTATATGGGCTTAACCAAATTAGTAATTAAAAATGTCATTGAAATAAATGAAATAAATGGTTTAATATTAGTTTATTAAATGTAAAAAATTTTATTAAACAATTTAATAATTAATATATGTCTATTATATAAGATCTAAAATAGATACATAGAAAGTATGGAAATAATGTAAGGTGTTTCAATACTCAATTACCATTCATTTGGTTATAATTATAAATCATTGACTTTATTATGAAATTATTATGTGTGAGATTACCTAAGATTATATTATTTTACATTTAAAATTATTTTATGTGATTTTAGAGTTGTTACACAGATAAAATTCAATTATTAATTCTCACATTAGTGATAAGATATTTGTAAGGATTCATCGTCTCAATATTACTTTGTTAAGACATGTATAATGTTATGAAACTATTTTATTATGATGTCTATGCACTTATAATTTAACATGCAATATAATGTATCCTTATTAATTCATGGTATATAAAGTTTAAATTCAAGTTATTTCATCAAATAGTATTTTACATGATAATTACCTAGTGGTAAATGCTTATCGTATCAAATTCTCTTCTTTGGGACATATGTTATGTTATACAATTATCATATCTTATGAGGTGTATCTACTGTCCCTTTTACATACTGTATCATTAATGTCACTATGATCATGGTATTTAATGTTTAATTTGATATTATATCTTTCATGAGATTTATGATTCAATATTTCCTAAAGCGATAATGATTTATGTTACAATCTCATTTCTTTTCGGTATTTTCTATGTTAAATTTAATTTGAGGGAAATTTTATGCATATTAAACTTTAAACCACATATATATCTTTAAAAATTTAATATTATTAGAATTTTCAATTATTAATTTTTTTCTCTCTTTGGTAGTTAAAATTATCAGCAAAAATGTTTATAAAGAAAATCCATACATATTTCATCTTTAGTCAATAAATTTTTTCTTACATTTACAAAAACATTAAAATTGTTTTACAAAAGTTATTAACTATAAATGAAATGTTTTTAAAATTTTATTTTTGCTAATTTTGACATTATTTGTATTTTTTTAAAAAGTAATCATTCTTAAAGTTTTCTAAACAATTCATTTCGGAATTTTTAAAAAAATGTGAAAATAATGTTCTTTTTAACATATACAATATGACTAGATTTTACCACTTCCATGAATGTTATTTTATTTGAAAATTAATTTACCTGTTTCTAAGGATATTTTAAATAGAATGGATTGTCTTGATATTCTTTGAATTTTTAGTTAAAATGTTATCAAAGGAAAATGATATTTTTCTTATGTTTTCAAAGAAATGTCTAAATGATATTTAAAGGTATTTTTATCTATGTAAATATACTTTAATGATTCATATAATTCACGGGGTTTATAATCTTATGATTCATTTAAATTTCATTATATTAATGGTTTATGATGGTGTTTTATACATATTTTTTGGAAACCCATTTATTTCTCATCGGTGAATCAATTTATGATAGTTTTGATGGAATGAAAACATACATGTGGGTTGTTTTATGATATGGTACAAAGACATCATTAATGAAAGTGGGATTGGGGAGTAAACCCAAATCATTAATGGAATTTCCCCAATATGTGTTGGGTGGCTTAGTAATATCCCTCTAATGCATTGGGTAATGAGAAAAAGATAAGTGGATGGAAGTTACTCTTGGGAGATGATGGAGTTATATTACTCCGAAGAGATGGCTGAGTTAACTAATTGTATGTTACTTTTAATAGATGATAAAGATTACCGGTTATAGGATATTACTAAGAGATATGGGAATTATTTTGGCTGGTGATTATATGATGAATGTTTAATATTTTAAGATACCTACATAGTTTTCTAGTGTTTTTATGAGTTTTAATAGATTCATTGATTAAAAATTGTTTTTACACAGCTTATGAGTGTTGAATTATATGACTTTTTTCTTTTGTTAAAGAATTATTATAGTGACAGATAACCTATAATCCCTAAAATGGTGCCTACTACCATTACACTGGCATAAGATTCAAGGATATTCCACCCCAAAGGACTGAAAAAAATTTGTTTTCTTGGTAAACTAGATATGTACATGAGTTTTGTATTATAAGTTAATACGCAAATTAAAAAATATTTTTTTTGATAACAAATTTATTCCATCTAGTATATCTTTTCATATATTACATAGTAAACATTAAGGAATCCTATAAAAAGGAGAAAAAATATGGGTTATGTCAAATTCTTAGAAAAGTTTATATACAATAGAATCTATCATGAATCAGTAAGAATAATAAACATGGAAAGATAAATAACTGAGCACATATTCCATTTAAATAATAAGATAATGCATAATCAAATAGAAACATAAATAACGAAAACAAATTTTATTTAAGAAATAAAATTATAATGAAATAGAGAATGAAATGATTCTATAGATAATTTCAAATATAAGATCTCATGGATAGATAATAATAATAATAACTGAATTTTGAATGAAGGTAATGCTTAATTATTGGATTTCATGTCTGAGGCACATGAAAACCCATACCTTAAAGACCATTTAAAAAATAGTTTAAAACTAAAGGAATAAACTCATTTAATTTTTATAACTGATTTATCTCATGAGAACCTGTCATTCCATCGAGGTCCTATATAAATTCTATGTCCCAACCATCACTTCTAGTCCAAAGAATTCATCATGTATCAAATAATTGATTTAATTAATAAAAGAAATTCCTTATCATTCAATATTCATATTGAGTACAAGATAAAAATTTATAAATACATTCCGAGTCAATCAAACAACTTTGAAAGTAAAAAACCATATATATAAATGATATATGGTTTAAGAAAAAATCATATCCATGATAAATGATATGGATAATTATAGGAAATTTAAGGTCTAGGGAATGTTTCAAGGGGGCTACAATAAATTAATCAAGGAAGTGAATATAAATACTATACTTGGTCAAAATAATCATAAACCATTTAGATTAATAATAAGGATGGTATTAAGAAGATGTATTCCCATTATAGTAAGAAAAAAGGTTATTAACATTGATAAAATAAAATATATTTTTTAAACATTTCTTAAAGAAAATATCCTTTTCATTTTGAAAATCATTATAACAATTATTTTATTTAATAATAACTTCAAAAAAATTTCTTTTAAAATATATTTGTAAAATTGAAAAGTATGTTTGAAAGAAATAATGGGGGATAATTCTATATGAGTTAAAAAGAATAATCCTTTTCATTGTAAAAAGGATAGAAAAGTGCCTTGTTCGAAAAGAGATAAGAAGATTCATTTGAAAAAAAATAAAAATAAAAATCTGGTAAACATTTCCTTTAATAAATAATTTTTATATGATTAAATAAAATATTTTTGAAAATATTATTATAAATCATGGCTTATTAAAAAAACATATTTCCGACCAAAGAGAGAAATGAAGTCAGATTTTATTAAAAACTTTATTAAAAATTTTAAGTGAATTAGAGTGGAAAAAATGAAAATTTAATTGAAAATAATATTAAATAACCAAATTAGAATAAAAATAATGTTTTTATTAATCAATTATCAATTAATTTGAATTAATTTAAATTTAATAATAAACAATATCGATTAGAATGAGATTGTGAAATAAACCCTTAAAGGACCGTATCGTTGAAGTGAGAAACAAAAAATGAATTGATCATGTGTATTAACAATAATCCCACATAAAATATGTTGAAATATAACATTATATAGTGAAATTAATTATAAATATATGCATATAATATTAACGATAATGATGAAATAATATAACTCATTGAAAATAAATTGAGTTATAAAATTATTTTGCATTTGGTAAATCTTAATTCACATCCCCTTAGATGAAATAATTATAGTTGAAACTCAATATAACATTAATAATCAATTTATAAGGATATTAAATATCATATTTTCAACAAATAAACCATATAAAAAATTAGGTTCATAACATTGCAATTTGCCTCACTGAAATGAAATTGAGACGAAATCCCTTACCACTTAGTAACTTTTTTAATTTTAAGCTCCATGAAAGATATAACTTAAAATGATACATTATATAACATGAAAATAAATTTATTCATGATATATAACAAAATAGTGGAATTATATACCCCATACAGAATAAATAAGTAGTGAAAATGATGTATGACACATGAAAGAAAACGTGAGACAAGAACCCTTTACCTTATGCTTCCCTTTGGTCGAACGATATTTAAACTACTGTATAATGGTTTTAATCATGTTAATAACTTATTAAAGAATCATAATCATGTGTATAATATCATATATGATCCTTTTATAACATATTATCACCATTTTGTTAATAATATTTCATTATTTTCATTCTTTCTGGTCTTAAATGACTTTTCTTTTGAGTATGCGTGGAATTGTTATTTTTGGTTCCTATTACATAGATCATAATTTCATAATATTATGAATGTAAAACATGATTTAAAAATCAAATATATTAAGTATATATATATATATATATAATTATTTATTTATAGTAATCTATAAAATTTGAATATATGAAATGAAATACACCGTTTACAGTGACTGTAGGCCGTATGTACCCATGAATGTTGTTTCCATTTTATTATCGTATTAAAATATTGAAAAGTAATGATATATTTATATAATAATTATATTATTATATTTATGTTATATTAATTACATATTTTTATTAAAAACATCCTTAATACATTCAATGTAAAGCACGAATGAATCATTTCCCTTTGAGGAGGCATTAGTCCACACATCCACAAACGATGTTATCGTATTCCCAAAAAATGGAAAGTATAAAGGTATGTTTTATATAACAATTAAAAAATAATAAATACATCATTAAAATAATATATATTTTATATAAAATGAAAATACATAATTATTTCCTATCTTGAATGGTGGTAATGGAATAACGAATGACATCTGTTCACGAGACGATAGTCCGCCGTACACACAAACAATTATTGCGTATCCCATTTGATGGAAGTGTGTGAATTTTTAGGTAAAAACCATAACATAACAACATTTAAGTATATTTTAGATACTGATTTTATTTTATAATCATGATATTATAAGAATTTAAGGAGTATAGAAACAAATAAAAAAACTTCTCATTGAAGAATGTTACCTATTTTTTGGGAAACTCCTTTTGGTTTATACCAAAAGCCTGCCTTGTTTGGATTTATACCCAATGTGAGGTGTGTAGTACTATTTTATGGATGTTGGATGTTTATTTGGGCATATTTTGGTTGGGAAAAAGTTCTTTATTAGTGTGAATAAGTGAGAGGGGTGAGTTCCTTTTTATAATGGAGGAGATGTAAAATTCTAGTAAACATCGAAAGGTAAACCCAATTGGGAGGTCTCGCTTACATTATGTGGCACCAATAATGAAAAAATTATAAAAATAGATAATATGGTCATAATGTGTCCCAAAAAGTTATTTTGGATAAGTGTCTAGTTCATTTGGCTACTTATGTTTAAATTTTAACCACTAAGTAAACTCATTTTCACCTTAATCACTATAATTAATTTTAATTTATTTCACTAATATAGTTGGTAAAAAACTTTTTTTAAGTTAATATAAATTATAAATTATGATTATTAAAAATATTGAATTCATTTTTCAAATTTCTAATAATATAAGTAGAAGAAATTAATTTAAAATTTTTCCCACCGATGTAACAACCAAGTGGGTTTTTAAAGTAAAAATGAACCAAAGATTAAAATGTTTTTATATAAAAATTAAATATGAAATTGATTAAATTTAACTAAATTGTATTAATAGATTTATAATTTATATATTTTTAATTTAAAAAAATTAAAAATATAATTTAACATTTTAAATTATTCATGTGAAAAGTCTGTTTTTAATTAAAATTTTGTATTTTCACTATTCATCGAAAAATATAAAATTCTCAAAAAATACCAAAAAATCACAAAAAGTAAATCTTGATCTTAATATTTCATAAAAAATTTATTTTTTCAAATAAAATTTATAAAATTTTCACAATTTTGTTTTAAAATAATTATTCCATTAAAATACGGCAAAACTACCTTTAGAAAAATACATATTTTTATTTGTAAAATTAGATTTGTTCTTATATTATGCGTATAAAATATATTGGATGAATTTTAAAAATATTTGACTGAATAATATATATATATATATACATATATATTTCATTAATATCATTCACTAATTTAATATATTAAGATAAAATGCCTTTAGAAACATAAAAATTGTTCTTCATACAAACATTTTCTAAAAATTAAATTGGTTTTATATTCATTTTTATTTATTTGGTAACAAGTTAATTTAAGAATATATTTTTTATAATATTGTAAGTATTATTCATACATTCTGATTTAACAACTATGATACATTATATAATAATATTAATAGTAATTGTTAAAACTCTGTCTTGTGTGCAACATAATCCTTTGAAGGAACATGCTGGTGCATGTAAAACAAGATAGACTCGGTGATCCATGTGGAATAATATATAGAATAAGTTTATTTTTTTAATTTTAAATATAATGTATCAAGTTTTTATATTCTATTCTACTATAGGTGTTTCATTTCACACACTCTATTGAATAAAATGATATTCTTTTCAAATTTTCAGGGTGTTACATTCTCCCCACCTTAAATAAATTGTGTCATCTCAATTTAAATAAATCAGGGTAATCAATGGTTTGATATTAGAAAATTAATTCATTTAAATCCTACATTGTGATAAGGGTTTGTAAAACATCATCAAGATACTATAAAGTCGTAAGTACAACGGTCAAAAAAAATAACATATAATTAGGTTTCTATATTTCAGAACATTAGTGGAAATTGAAGATATAGACATGGAGTATAAATGTAAATATTTATATAAAGTGATTGAGGTCATTGAATAAAATCAAGTTTTTTATAAATGGAATGTTTATGTCCTCAAAACCGTAAATCTTTGATGATTTAAAAGACAATCAGTTTGAAACATTTATGGTATTACGATAAATTATTTTTCACGATCATTTTCCTAATGTTAAGTGATTATTTTACCGTATAAGTACATAAATAAATATAGTCACATGACATATTTCAATTTCATAAACATAATTTCTTTGGTTTTGGGTTTATCAACATAAAATCTATCCCTTTACTCAATGAATTGAAAACCCAATTTTTTTCCCAAAGTACCGAAATTTACATTTTTTAGATCGTAATATCCATAAAAGACTGAAATGTATTTTCATATTTATAAATATTTTTCAAAAAGAAAATTTATAATATATTAATATCTAAACTAAAAATAATAATAATACTTGTTTATCATTAATATTTATTCATCAAATTATTTAACTAAAAATAGTGACATATTAACCCGGACATCACATTGCTCAATGGTAGGTGCAAAAACCTTATCATACTTCGGTCATGGGTTCAAGCCCCACTGAATATCTAGATGAAACATATTGTCACTATACATTTTGGTTAACATTTTTCTAAACTACATAATTCATATAATGTTAAAAAAATATGATGGAAATCCTTGAAATGAAATTAATCATTGAATAACCATTTTACTATGTCTTTCAATACAACATATTATTTTAAATTCTCTAGTAATAATATATTTATATAAAACCTAATATTTATAAATAACTTTAATTTTATGTATATAAAATGTAATGTAATTATTACTCAAATAGATTTCCACTAAAAATTTTACTTTTCATAAATTCCTCTAAAATAACCTTAATCTTGGTTGAATCTCATTACATAAAACCTAAAAATAGTTGTTGAAGTAATTGATATTATTTTTAATCTTAAAATTAGAAACTCATGATGGAATCCACAACATAGATGTTATTTAATACACAATTGTTTATTAAATTTAACAGAATCATTAGATATTTCATTATTCTTGTAACCAAAAGACTCTTTGTAAAAAACCTCAATAATTTTTTTGTTGATTGATAAAAAAAGTACTTTTCTATATTATTTCCAGTTCTGTCATTCCATGGTCTAGGAGTTACCCTTAATAGGAGGGAATTGACTCAGGTAATGCTTAGGTTCCACACATTTAAGGAAAAAACTAAAATGGATCATCAGGAAGAGGTTTATTTCCTTCTATTGTACTCTTAATTTTTCCTTAGTAGTTCTTTTCCAGATGCCCATATTTTCCATACATAACGAATTTCTACATTCCATTAAGAAACTTTAATAGGTGTATCCTTCCACATTTCTTACACTCGAGACATATTATCTCCATGGTCCCCACCACTCATGCTCTTAGAAAAATCAATACATTTCTTCTTTAGTGATTTTGATAGTTGGTCTAAGGGTACAATCATAATCATATTTCATGAAAACTAATTAGTTATAAAAACAATATATTTCACTCCTATAAAAATATCATTTGGATATTAATTTTCACCACCATTTCCTTCATAATTAATGTTATCCAGACACCTTTGGGTCCCATCTATTGACTAAAACCAAAAATTGTAGTGTGAGTTATTGTAATCACAATGAGAAAACTTTATAATAATTTATAGGAAATCTAAATAATGAAACCTTATTTTTAATCTAAAATACTTTAGGTTTAACCTATTTTATTCATTTACATCATTTATTCAAATCTTTTATTATGGTTTGTATATAAAATGTGAATTAACCTAAGGAGACCCCCAGAAGTGTCAAACCAGGAATGCGGTAAAGATCGTTTTTATTTACCAAGTTATTCTTAAGTCAAGCCTAATGAACCCTTATTAGATTTGTTACCCTAAGGTACATCAGTTCTAGAACCACTTCCACTTATAGTATCCAGAATATGATTTATTCTTAGTAAGAACCATATAATCTCTAACTTAAAAAAACATTAGGTTGTTCTTTTATACTTATCCTCAAAGTATACCTTAGGTTTATGTTTCCCAGTCTATGTTTTCTTAAATATAATTCCAAAGGTTATTAATAAAGTTGATTTGATTCCAACTATAATGACCCATACCCCAAAATCCTACATCTTTTGCCTACTACCATTACATTGGAATAAGATAAAAGGAAATTGTGTCCCAAAGGATAGAACAATTTAGTAGTATTGGTAAACTAGATATATAGCGACCCGGACTTTTCCATACATTACTATTACATAATTTCAAAGATAAAAAACATAATAGTATTACAAATTGAGGATCCAGAGGTTTAGTGTCTTGGGAAAACTAGGCCCACACATAACAAGTATAACATCAACCATAAGCATTTATTTAATTTCTTCTTCGCTAGCTTCTTAGTGGAACTTTTCCTCTCCTTAGTACATGTAGACACCTGAGGATATATATAAAAAGGGGTGAGATAAAATCCCAGTAAGAGGATAGATAAGAACAATACATCATGGGGTGAGCATAATCATGACATAGGAAAAAGATCATGAACATGAGAGGAGCATAAACAATAATCTTGAAATGTGGCGATGCATAAAAATGAAACATCATGTCTTAGTGGTTAACTACCACACATACTTTTGAACAAATCTAGAATCATTTTCACACATAATTTCACATTTACTCATGATATTCATCACTTTACCCAATGCATTGGAGCGCTATATAATTCCGGGCGCACCCGTCACATTTAAACATTCATATTGCGCAATATAATTCCGGGCGCACCCGTCACATCATAACATTATCATTATCATGATTTCCACATAGAACACATATCAAAAATGTACATAAATAACCCATGTAAAGTAATGGGTTTCATCTCATAATAACACATTCATAAGCTTTGGGTTTCCAAAATAAAGAGGGAACAAGATACTTGATACAAGAACCATCAACCTTGAATGAGAGGTAAAAGGTGTGATCTTGAAAGAATAGTTCTTTTGGAAAAAATTTTGATGGACATAAAAACCAGTGAAAAACATGTATATCCCAGAAAAGTAAAGGAAATGATGAAAAAATGATCTTTTAGGAGTAACCATATCAAAAAATGGAATGAAAGAGGGAGAACCCGAAGGAAGAAAATTGGGTTCAAGATTTCCCCTTACCTTGTACTCGAATGCCTCCTTCTCTTTAATGTCCTGTATAATGACATTATATTCATTAATTAGAAATTCCAGAACCTTTTATACATTAATAGGGTTCATTATGGTTTCATTATTTCATATTATGTTCCTTTGGATGACTTATAGAATTTAAAAACATTGTTCGAGGATGTTCGTTTTTATGGTTTTCTTGAGCATTCCACTTGTATTCTTAAATTGATGTTTGGGTAGACCATGGGTAAACATCCAGAACTGATATTACATGTTATTAATGATATTACATAATATTTAATTATTTTATAATGAGTTATATTAGATCCATGTGGACAAATCATTAGATAAGAATTAAATGAAGATTATTTGGGTTTATTTGAGCGGTTTTTGGATCACAACAAACTCATTTTAACTTTTCACTTAGTAATATGGACATAGGTTTTTTCCAGAACTTAAAATAGAACATAATACATATAAAATATTCTGTATCAACCATAAAATGGTTTCATGACCAGATTGAAGGTAGAAATGGAAGAAGAGAGCATGTTGTTTTTGAAGGTGATAAATTATCACCACATGAACAACGTTCTCTTTAATAAAATAAAAGGAAGAGGGAAATGGTGTGGGGTGATATAATATACCATTAGAATCATAATATTACAGTATATGTATAATAATGGAGTTACAAAACAGTTTGTATGAAGATAGGTAGGGAGAGATCAAGAAAAGAACTTGAACTTGAAAGGAAATTAAAGGAGAAGAGGGAGAGAAATCACCTTTTGGATCCTCCTCTTGAGAACCTCTTTAAGGGCCTATGCTTGGTCTTTTGATGAGACCAGAAGCTCTTGGACGTGGGGAAGGGGCTAGGGGAGATGATTGGGCAGAGATTAGACAATTATTGAAGCTTGAGAGGTGTGGTTTGGCAAGAGAAGGGGGAGGGATTATTTATACATGAGGAGGGAGGTGTTTTTGGTATAAAATATTAAATAAAATAATATATCAAGAGTTAGACTTGTAATAGTAGTTTTTTGACATAATAAATCATATATAAATATAATATAATTCGTTTTAGGATTTAAATCTTCTTTATAATTCTAATTCATTAATTTATTAAAAGGAAAGTGAAAGAAAGAGAAAAAGACACTTTAAGAAATCACCTTTTGATTTAGGCTTTGGAAAGTTCTTTTTAGGTTTGAGAATTGGATTTATTGTATATAAAGGAAAAATTTATGAAATTTAATATGTTTTGGCCTAAAATAAAGTTCTAGATTGTTTATTTCATCATTACATCATTAATTATGCAATTTAGTATATACCGATTATGCGAAAAACTGTATTTTTTACTATTCACCCGAAAATTGAAGTATTTCAGAATAAACCCAAAAATTTACCCCTACCATTTTTCAACGTGTAGAATCCATAAATGATTTCCATTTTTCAAAAATAATTTTCTAAATATTATTAATTTAATAATTAATAAAAATCACAATTTACTTAAAAACAGTTTCTAAGATTAAAACTGAATTTATAGTTGTTTCAAAAATTACGTATGGTCTTATAAAATTATCTAAAAACTATTAGAAATTGATTAAATAATTTATGAATACATTAAAAGAAAATAAATATTCTTTTAAATTAATTAACTAATTATAATTAATTATTTTTGACTTATAAAATACCAAAAACGTTTACTAAGGTCAAATTGTCACTTTCGAAGATGTCTAAATTTTATTTTATTATTCATAGGTAATGTTACTCTTATTTACTATTAATAAGGGTCATATTACTATAAGGGTAGGTTAATATTCATAAGGGTAGGTTACTATTCACCAAAAATTATTTTTTTTTCATTAGACTCCAAAAACTATCTTGAACACAACCGTGTATGTCGGATTTTTAAAATTCCAAACATAGGGGTGAAAAAATTATGTTTAAAGGTCACTTATCACTTAGTAGTTCATTATTTTGTGTTTTTATGACATAGATATAAGAAGGGAATTTTCTATTGAAATACTTTGGGTCGTTACATTCTTCCCCCCTTAAGAAATTTCACCCCCGAAATTTCACTTTACACAAACAGGTGAGGGTACTTCTCCTTCATTGCCTCTTATGTTTCCCAAGTTGCTTCCTCAAACTTATGGTTCCTCCACAACACTTTGACAAGGTGGGTTGTCTTGTTGCATAGAACCTTATCACTTCGGTCCAAAATTTTTACCGGCTGCTCCTCATAGGAGAGATCATCATCCAGCTGTAACACCTCTGAGTTTAGTACATGTGAGGGGTCTGGTATGTACTTCCTCAGTAGTGATACATGAAACACATCATGAACTTGATTCATATTCGGTGGAAGTGCCAGACGATAGGCCACAGCTCCTATACGATCAAGGATCTCAAAGGGGCCAATGTACCTTGGGCTTAGCTTCCCTTTCTTCACAAATCTCATGACTCTCTTCCATGGAGATATTCGAAGGAAGACTTTATCTCAAACGTCGAACTCCAAGTCCCTTCGACGATTGTCGGCATAGATCTTTTGCCGACTTTGAGTAGCTTTGATGTGTTTCTGGATGACTTGAACCTTCTCGGTCATCTCCTGCACAAGATTGGGTCCAAGTAGCTTTCTTTCTCCAACTTCATCCCAACAGGTTGGAGTTCTACATCGCTTCCCATAAAGAGCTTCATACGGAGCCATCTGAATACTCGAGTGGAAGCTATTGTTGTATGAGAACTCAACCAATGGAAGGTGCTGATCCCATCCACCTTTGAATTCTAGAGAGCATGATCTTAGCATATCTTCGAGCGTCTGAATATTCCTTTCAGACTGGCCATCAGTTTGGGGGTGATAGGTCGTGCTGAAATTTAATTCAGTACTCAAAGCATGGCGAAGGCTCCTCCAGAATTTAGATGTGAACCTTGGATCACGGTCAGAGACAATCGAGAGTGGAACACCATGCAATCTCACTACTTCCTTCACATATATCCTTGAAAGCTGTTCAAGTGGGAGGTCTTCCCAAATAGTGATAAAATGGGCAGTCTTGGTGAGTCGATCAACCACAACCCATATCACATTATTTCCTCTTGACATTTTCGGGAGACCCGTGACAAAGTCCATAGTAACAATTTCCCATTTCGACATGGGTATAGGAAATGGCTGCATCATACCTTTGGACTTTTGCCGCTCAGCTTTAACTTGCTGACATACCAAGCACCTTGATATATATTCCGCAATCTCCTTCTTCATGTTATCCAACCAGAAGTGTTCTCAGAGATCACAATACATCTTGGTACTTCCAAGATGAATAGAGAATGTTGAGCTATGTGCATTATCCAATAGCTCCTTATTTATCCCGGGTGATGAAGGAACACAAAGCCGCGTTCCAAACCGAATCACACCATCATCATCGATATGGAACTCTTGCAGCTTCCCTTCCTTTACTGCATTCACCCTCTTTTGTATCTCCACATCATCCCTTTGTGCTTCCTTAATCTTCTGTTGGATGGATGGTTGCACAATCATTTGGGAAATTTAGGATGTATCCCCTGCCCTTACGATTCCCAAATCCATCCTTCGCATATCCAGGAAGATAGGGTCTTTCTCAATCCTCAACATGGATAGAGTAGCAGGTTCTTTTCTACTTAGAGCATCAGCTACCTTGTTCGCCTTTCCAGGATGATAGTTAATAGAGCAATCGTAATCCTTGATTAGATCTAACCATATCCTTTGATGCATATTGATCTCCTTTTGTGTGAATATATACTTTAGGCTCTTGTGGTCTGTGTATATGTCACACTTCTCGCCATAAAGGTAGTGCCGCTAGATTTTCAAGGAAAAAATCAGGGCTGCCAGCTCTAGATCACACATCGGGTAGTTCTTCTCATGGATCTTCAACTGTCGTGAGGCGTAGGCTATCACATTATCATTTTTCATGAGTACACAACCCAAGCCTTTCTTTTAAGCATCACTGTATATCACAAAACTTTCTCCACTTTTCGGTAGTGTGAGTACAGGTGCAGTGATCAGCCTTCTCTTTAGCTCCATGAAGCTTCCCTCACATTCTTCCGTCCATACATACTTTACCCCTTTCCTTGTTAACTTAGTTAGCGGGATTGACAATCGTGAAATGTTTCTCACAAAACATCGATAGTACCCAGCTAATCCAAGAAAACTACAGATTTCTGTGACACTAGAGGGCCTAGGCCATTCTTCAATAGCCTTTGTCTTTGAAGGGTGCACATAAATTCCCTCACTTGTGATCACATG
The DNA here is from genome assembly GCA_963277665.1 of Viscum album. NCBI lineage: Eukaryota > Viridiplantae > Streptophyta > Magnoliopsida > Santalales > Viscaceae > Viscum > Viscum album. The sequence continues at coordinate 153,577,883 of OY728138.1, forward strand.
TCCGAAGAACGTGACTTGATTCATCCAAAAGTCACACTTCCTGAACTTGGCGTACAACTTCTCCTTTCTCAATATCGCCAACACAAGTCTTAGATGTTCTTCATGTTCCTCCTTGATATTGGAGTAGATGAGAATATCATCGATAAACACTACCACAAATTTGTCAAGGTAATGTCTAAAGACTATATTCATCAAATCCATAAAGATTGCAGGGAAATTAGTAAGTCCGAAGGGCATCACCAAAAACTCATAGTGCCCATACCTTGTACAGAAGGCAGTCTTCTGAATATATTCCTTCTTCACCTTTACTTGATGATATCCAGAATGAAGATCCACCTTTGAGAAGTATTGAGCTCCTATTAACTGATCGAACAAGTCAACAATCCTTGGGAGAGGATACTTGTTCTTTATGGTGATCTTGTTGAGTTCCCAATAATTGATACACAACCGCATGGTACCATCCTTATTCTTCACAAAGAGCACTGGCGCACCCCAAGGTGATGCACTAGGGCGTATGAACCCTTTGTCCAGATGATCTTGCAGCTGCTTCTTTAACTCTTCCAGTTCGATAGGAGCTATCCTATAGGGGAACTTCGAGATAGGAGTAGCTCCGCGTATGAGTTCAATTGAGAACTCTACCTCACGATCCGAGGGAATTCCGGGTAACTATTCGGGAAATACATTGCTGTATTCCCTTACGATGGGAATTTCCTCAAGGTTGGAACCTTCCTTTGACTCAAACATTTGGGCGAGGTATGCTTCTTCATAGGGAATCATCACCCACACCATTAAAGGATTTTTCAAAGGATATTCATGATCTTCCTTGAATTTGTAGAGTAGCATGGGATGGTTCGGAATATGAAAATATATTTCCTTTTCCCGACAGTTGATATGTTCTCTATATAACGAGATCCAATCCATTCCCATTATAGCTTCGAATTCCACCAAGGGAAGTATTACGATATTTTCTAGAAGAATCTTACCACATACGTCAACATGAGAAGATTCAAACACTTGGGTTGCAATGATTTCACCACTTGGTGTTTTTACAGATATCTCTACTTCAAGGTTTCGAGGCTTCGATTCTATAATTCTAGAAAACTTGCAAGATATAAAGGAATGCGTAGAACCAGAATCAAATAAGACTTTTTCCATTCTTGAGTGAATAGGAAGTGTACCTTGTACGACTTCATTATCATGTTCCACCTCCGCTGTAGTGATGGCATAATCCTTCCTTTGTTCCTTTGGCTTTGGTGGTTGTTGGCACTGATTACCCTCGGGAGCTCGAGGTTTAGTGCACTGGTTTGAATAGTTCCCTAGCTCCCTACAGTTGTAGCATTGAACCACGAGTGGTTCTCTCCTTTAATTGGCTACATTATACTTCCTTTTCATGTCTTTTCGACACTCATGAGATTGGTGTCCTTCCTTCCCACACTTAAAGCATTTCGCCGTACCTTTGAGGCAGTTCCCATGGTGCAACTTCCCACATTTTTGGCATGTGGGTCGTTGTGTTTTATTCCCATCTTTATCACTAGATCCACCAGCTTTAAACTCCATCTTTCTTTTCTTATCACCATAGACATGGGACCATTCTCCAAACTCCATCTCCACTTTGAGAGAACACCGAACAACTTCTTCATAACTCCCAAAGTCTCGAATTTCAAGAGCTTTTCGAAGATGTGGTTTTAATCCACTAAAGAATCTATCAATTTTGCTATCATTGTTGATAAAAAAACCCAAAGAATACCTTGTAAGCCTTGAGAAATTTTCTTCATAGGTTGTGACAGATTCTCCTTCTTTTTTCTTGATCTCTATGAATTCTCTCTCCATCTTCGTGCGAAGAGTTCTTGGGAAGTACTTATTAAGAAACATTATCTTAAAGTCTTCCCATTCCATATCTTCAATTTACTCCCTTGGCTTGGTGTTCTTAATCAAATCCCACCATTGATCAGCTTCTTCATCTAGACGATAAACGACTAGAGTCACCTTCTCCATCTCGGAACAGGGAAGAATAGAAAAGATCTTCTCCATGGAGTTGACCCACTGTTCTACAACTAGTGGATTGGAAGATCCACAAAATGTCGGTGGTCGTTGCCGCCTAAAACATTCGATAGCTAGTTTCTCCTTCTTTGGTAAAGGAGGACGTTCCCCATTATTATGGTTATTATTCACAACCCAAGATAATTGGGTAAGCATCACCATGAAGTTTTGAACTCCACCTCCAAAATCATTGGGGATGTCGTTCGGGAAATCATTGCATTGGTCCTCGCAAGAGTTGTTGGCCTGATTTATCCTGGTTCCCACCATTTTCTAAAATAGAAAAGGTTAGAACAAAACATCAGTAACAATTCATGAATAACTTATCCATTTAAACAATTATACCAAAAACATAACATATGGGATCCCTAGGTAAATATTATTGTGTACATATTTGTACTTATTCTTATGATAGAAGTTTTCTCTAGGGTTTACTAATCCTAATTCCCAAATTAACTAAACCTTTCCTCTGATACCAACTATAGCGACCCTGACTTTTCCTTACATTACTATTACATAATTTCAAAGATAAACAACATAATAGTATTACACATGGAGGATCCAGAGGTTTAGTGTCTTGGGAAAACTAGGACCACACATAACAAGTACAACATCAACCATAAACATTTATTTAATTTCTTCTTCACTCGCTTCTTAGTGGCACTTGTCCTCTCCTTAGTAAATGTAGCCACCTGAGGATATACATCAAAAGGGGTGAGCTAAAAGCCCAGTAAGAGGATAGATAAGAACAATACATCATGGGGTGAGCATAATCATGACATAGGAAAAAGATCATGAACATGAGAGGAGCATAAACAATAAACTTGAAATGTGGCAATGCATAAAAATGAAACATCATGTCTTAGTGGTTAACTACCACAAATACTTCTGAATAATTCTAGAATCATGTTCACACATCATTTCAAATTTACTCATGAGATTCATCACTTTACCCAAGGCATTGGAGCGCTATATAATTCCGGGCGCACCCGTCACATTTAAACATTCATATTGCGCTATATAATTTCAGGCGCACCCATCACATCATAACATTATCATTATCATGATTTACACATAGAAAACATATCAAACATGTACATAAATAACCCATGGAAAGGAATGGGTTTCATCTCATAATAACACATTCATAAGCTTTGGGTTCCCAAAATAAAGAGGGAACAACATACTTGATACAAGAACCATCAACCTTGAATGAGAGGTAAAAGGTGAGATCTTGAAAGAATAGTTCTTTTGGAAAACATTTTGATGGACATAAAAACCATTGAAAAACATTTATATCCCAGAAAAGTAAAGTAAATGATGAAAAATGATCTTTGAGGAGTAACCATATCAAAAATGGAGTGAAAGAGGGAGAACCCGAAGGAAGAAAATTGGATTCGAGATTTCCCCTTACCTTGTACTCGAATGCCTCCTTCTCTTTAATGTCCTGTATAATGACATTATATTCATTAATTAGAAATTCCAGAACCTTTTATAAATTAATAGGGTTCATTCTGGTTTCATTATTTCATATTATTTTCCTTTGGATGACTTATAGAGTTTAAAAACATTGTTCGGGGATGTTCGTTTTTATGGTTTTCTTGAGCGGTCCACTTGTATTCTTAAATTGATGTTTGGGTAGACCATGGGTAAACATCCAGAACTGATATTACATGTTATTAATGATATTACAGAAGCTTTAATTATTTTATAATGAGTTATATTAGATCCATGTGGACGAATCATTAGATAAGAATTAAATGAATATTATTTGGGTTTATTTGAGCGGTTTTTGGATCACAAAGAACTCGTTTTAACTTTTCACTTAGTAATATGGCAATAAGTTATTTCCAGAACTTAAAATAGAACATAATACATATAAAATATTCTGGTTCAAACATAAAATGGTTTCATGACCAGATTGAAGGTAGAAATGGAAGAAGAGAGCCTGTTGTTTTTGAATGTGATAAATTATCACCACATGAACATCATTCTCTTTAATAAAATAAAAGGAAGAGGGAAAGGGTGTGGGGTGTATAATATACCATTAGAATCATAAGATTACAGTATATTTATAATACTGGAGTTACAAAATAGTTTGGATAAAGATAGGTAGGGAGAGATCAAGAAAGGAACTTGAACTTGAAAGGAAATTAAAGGAGAAGAGGGAGAGAAATCACCTTTTGGATCCTCCTCTTGAGAACCTCTTTAAGGGAATAAGATTGGTCTTTTGATGAGACCAGAAGATCTTAGACGTGGGGAAGGGGCTAGGGGAGATGATTGGGCAGAGCTTATACAATGCTTGAAGCTTGAGAGGTGTGGTTTGGCAAGAGAAGGGGTAGGGCTTATTTATACATGAGGAGGGAGGTGTTTTTTGCATAAAATATTAAATAAAATAATATATCAAGAGTTAGACTTGTAATAGTAGTTTTTTGACATCCTAAATCATATATCAATATAATATAATTCTTTTTAGGCTTTAAATCCTCTTTATAATTCGAATTCATTAATTTATTAAAAGGATAGTGAAAGAAAGAGAAAAAGACACTTTAAGAAATCACTTTTTGACTTTAGGCTTTGGAAAGTTCTTTTTAGGTTTGAGAATTGGATTTATTATATATAAATGAACAATTATGAAATTTAATATGTTTTGGCCTAAAATAAAGTTCTAGATTGTTTATTTCATAATTACATCATTAATGATGCAATTTAGTATATACCGATTATGCGAAAAACTGTATTTTTTACTATTCACCTGAAAATTGAAGTATTTCAGAATAAAACCAAAAATTTACCCCTACCATTTTTCGACGTGTAGAATCCAAAAATGATGTCCATTTTTCAAAAATAATTTTATAAATATTATTAATTTAATAATTAATAAAAATCACAATTTACTTAAAAACATTTTTTAAGATTAAAACTGAATTTATAGTTCTTTCAAAAATTACGTAGGGTCTTATAAAATTATCTAAAAACTATTAGAAATTGATTCAATAATTTATGAATAAATTACAGGAAAATAAATATTCTTTTAAATTAATTAATTAATTATTTATGACTTATAAAATACAAAAAACGTTTACAAAGGTCAAATTGTCACTTTCTAAGATGTCTAAATTTTATTTTATTATTCATAGGTAATGTTAGTCTTATTTACTATTCATAAGGGTCATATTACTATAAGGGTAGGTTACTATTCATAAGGGTAGGTTACTATTCACCAAAAATTATTTTTGTTTCATTAGACTCCAACAACTATCTTGAACACAACTGTGTATGTCGGATTTTTAAAATTCCAAACATAGGGGTGACAAAATTATGTTTAAAGGTCACTTATCACTTAGTAGTTCATTATTTTGTGTTTTTATGACATAGTTATAAGAAGGGAATTTTCTATTGAAATACTTTGGGTCATTACAAGATATGTACATGAGACTTGTATTAGTAGTTAATAAATAAATTACAACATGTTTTTTCTAATAATAACTTTATTTTATATAGTATATCCTTGCATATCTTTCTTAGTACACTTTAGGGAATCTGGGGTAAATGAAACCAAATAAAGGAAATCTCAAATACTTATTAAGGGTTAAGTAAAATGGAAGCTATTATAATTAAATAATAATAATCAACATGGAAAGGTACCTAAATGATAACACATGAAATTTAAATAACTGTATAGGGAATAATCAATATGGAAAGTTCAATAACTAAAATACATGCCATTTAATCAATAAACTGATTCTGAAATGCATCCATACACAATGTAAAAATGATGATCTCATTGATAAATAATAATAACAAAAATAATAAAAACAATAATTGAATTATGAATAAATGCAATACTTAATTATTGGAAGTCATGTTTGAGGTTACATGAAAACCTATACCATCAAGAACTTTCACAAGACAATTTAAAAAATAGGTATAAATCCATTTAATTTGGCCAATTTATTTGTTTCATTAGAACCTGTCGATGCATTGATGGGACAAATAAAGACCGGGCCCAACCCGTCACTGTCATTCCAAATAATTTATCATATATCTAATAATCTATTAAATTAATTAACAATATTCCATATAATCAAATATATGTACAGAGTAAATGATAGAAATTTACAAATATTTTTTATATTTAATCAAATAACTTTCAATGTAAAACACCATATATATAAATGAGATATGGTTTAATAAATTAAAATATCCATGTTAAACGATATCGAAAATTAGGGGAAATTTTATGTCTAGTGAATATTTCAACGAGACTAAATAAATGAATCAAGGAAGTCAATTTAAATACTATCCTTGGTTAAAATAATCATAAACAATCTAGATGAAGAATAAGTATGGTATCAAAAAAAAATATTCCAATTAGAGTACGAATTAGGGTTATTGTCATTGATGAAATAAAATAATTTTTAAAAACATTCATGAGGGAAATATCCTTTTCATTTTGAAAATCATTTTAAAAATCATTTTCTTTGAAAATAACTTTTAAAAACATATCATTTTTAAAATATATTTTTAAAATTTTAAATTACACATCAAAAAAATTATAGAAGGTAATTCCATATGAGGTAAAAAGAAAATTCATTTTGAATTGTAAAAAGGATATAAAAGTAGCTTGTTCAGAAAGAGACAAGAATATTCCATTGAAAACATTTTTCTAAAATAAATAGTGGGTAATTTTTTTTAATAAATCATTTTAAAACGTTAAAATAAAAAAAATTTATTTTTTTTAGAAATCATGGTTTTGTAAGAAAACATATTTCTAACTAAATAGTGAAATGAAGTTATATTTTATTGAAAAATTTAATAAAAAAATTTAATTATGAAAGAGTAGAAAAATAAAACTTTTACGTGAAAATAACCATGAATAACTAGAGTAGAATAAAATAAATTAATATATTAATTAATGATTAAATAAATTTGTTTAATGAAAATTAAAGAATAAACCATATCTATTAGAATGATATTGTAAAATAAACCCTTAAAAAGACCATAATATTGAAGTGAGAATAAACCAATGAATGAATTATGTGTATGAAGTGTAAATCCATAAGAAATATGTTTAAATACAGAAATATATATTCAAAGACATTATATAGATAATAATAAAATATTAATAGTAATGAGGAAGTAATATAACTTAATGAAAAGAAACTGAGTAATGAAATTCATTAGAACTTTGTAACTCTTAATTAAAATACCCAAAGATTAAATAATTCAAATTGTAACTCAATATAACATGAATAATGAATTAATCATGATATTAAATATCAAATTGGAAGTATATACATCATATAAAGGAAACTAAGTTCCCAATATTACAATTTTCCTCAATGAAATGAAATTGATATAAAATCCCTTCCCACTTGGAAACTTTAGAATTATAATCCAAATAAAAGAAAAAAACTCAAAAGAAAAATTAAATAAAATTAATATAAATGTATTAAAGATATATAACAAAATATTTTCATATTATACCCCTCCAAAAAGGGGTGAAAATTGTATATGCCGCATGAAAAAAAGTGAGACAAGAACCCCTTACCTTAGGCTTCCCTTTGGTTGAAAGTTATTTAAACTCAAGTATAATAGTTTTAATAATGTTAATAAATTATTAAATAATCTTAACCATGGGAATAATATCATATATTATCCTTTAATAACAACTTATTACAAATTTCTTAATATTCTTTCATTATATTCATTTCTTCGTGTGTTAATGGTCTTATTTTTTGAGTATGTTTTGACTTGTTATTTTTTTGTTCCAATTACGTATATCATGATTTTTGAATCTCCAGAATTTAAAAAATTATTTAAATATCATATGTATTATGTATATATATGTATTTAGAGTAGTACAAAAAATTTTGAGATTGGTAATTAAATACATTGTTCATAGAGAGAGTAGACCGTATGTACGCATGAATGCTGTTTGTATTTTATTGTCATGTTAAAAAAATATAAAGTAATATAGATACATTATAATTAAAGTATAATATTTATTTAATATGTATCAAATATATTTATTAAAACCATCCTTAATAAATTCCATGTAATGTGTGAACGAATCACATCACTTTGAGGAGGTAGTAGTCCACACATCTAAAAATGATGTTATCGTATTCCCAAAAAATGGAAATAATGGAGAAATGAATTATATAATAAATAAATAAGAATAATACATCATAAATATCAGAAATATCATATATAAACTATAAATACACCATTATTCGCAATCTTGAATGGTGGTAATGGAATAATTAATGATATTAGTTCGTGTGGCGGTAGTCCACCGTAGAAACAAATGATGATTGCGTATCCCATTTTATGGATGTTTGAGAATTTTTAGATAAAAACCTCAACATAAGAACATATATGTATATTTATTATTCTTTTTATTATTATTTAATAATGATATTATACTTAATTAATTAGTATAGAGATAAATAAATAAAAGTCCTTGTTGAAGAATATTACGTCTTTTTCATGTAACTCTTTTGGGTTTATAACAAAATCCTTCATTGGTTGGATTTATATATAATGTGAGGATTATAGGATGAGATTAGGAATTTTTTTAATTTATTTGGTTTAGTTTTGTTCAATCCAAATAGATTGATAGGTGTGACTATGTGAGTGGGGTGAGTGCCTTTTATAGTGGTGGAGGAGTGATATTCTTGTAAATATCAAATGGGAAACACTATTAGGAGGTATCCCCTACATAATTTGTGTCAAATAATTATTATTTTTGATAAAATAGTTTATATGTTATAAATGTTACAATACAATTGGTTTTGGACAAGTTTCTAAGTCATTTGGCCCCATAAGATTAATGTTTAACCACTAAGTAAACTCATTTTCACCTAAATCATAGTAATTAATTTTAATTTATTTCACTAATAATTTTGGTAAATAACTCTGTTTAACTTAAATGAAATTATAAATTATTATGATTAAAAATATATAATACATTTTACCAAATTCCAATCACATAATTATTAGAAGTTAATTCAAAATTTGTCCCACACACGTAATGAAAAAGCGAGTTTTTAAAGAAAAAATGATCAATATTTTGAATTTTTTATATCAAAATTAAATATGAAATTAATTAAAATGAACAAATATGTATTACTATATGTATATATTTTTTAGTTTTAATTAAAAAAAATTCAATATATTTTTTAACTTTATAAATTATTTAGATGAAAAGGTAGTTTTCAATTAAAATTCAGTATTTTTCACTATTCATCAAAAAAATACAAAAAAATAACACAAAGTAAATTTTATATTCTTATTTCAAAAAAGTATTTTATTTTTTCAAATAAAATTTATAAAATTTTCTAAATTTATTTTAAGAAAACTGTATGCCATTAAAAGATGGAAAAATGCCTTTAAAAAAATACATCTTTTTATGCTTAAAATTGGATTTTTTTTATCTTATGGATATAAAATATATTGAATGAATGTAATTTCTTTATAGAGTATATAATATATATATTTAATAAATATAACTCGCTAATAGTAATTAATTTAATTTGTCACGATGAAACAGCTTTAGAAGCATAAAAATAGTACTTTATATAAACATTTCTTGGATGTTCAATTGGTTTTATATTCATTTCTATATAATTTTTAGACACTAAATTTAAAAACATATTTTCATAATATAGTTAATAATATTCATAATCTCTAATTTAATATTTATAAAACACATTATAATAATATTAATAGTATTTGGTAAAACTTGGTCTTCTGTGTAACATATGCATTCGAAGGAACTTGTTGTTGCATATAAATTTAATTTATTTAAAATAGTAAATATATCACAAAGTATCATCATTTTATATTCCATTCTAGACATGGTGTTGCATGTCATACATTCTAATGAACAAAATTTTATTATTTTATAATTTTCAGGGTGTTACAATTATGCCATGTGTCATGATTTATGATCTAGGTTTCTATGGGTATGAATTATCTTATTTTATGCTCATGAAATTTGTTTATATCATCATAAACTTATTCTCATCTTATGAAGACTATTGAAAATTATTTATTAATGCTTATGCTTACCCTTATTGAGTGTTTTAGCTCAGCCTTCCTATTTTTTCTATTTCCTCAGGTTATGAAGATTAAAATTAAATGAATTATTTCTAGAATGGTTTCATGGGTAAATAATTTTATGGAACATGTTTAATATATACAGTGAAATAACAAATGTGGGTAATAGTGGAAAAAATTCTCACTTGAATACACGAGTGTTGTTATGTAAGATTTTATCATAATTACCTAAAAATATAATCCTAAAATTTCTTTAGGTATGTAGTTAATGAATTATTTCTATTTGATGTTGTATGTTTTATATAGATAAAATTGGTTTACGTTTATTGGTATAAAATGTAGAAATATCAATATTATATTTTTAGACTTGGGTCCTAAAGGGTGGGTTCAAGGCTATTATTGGAAGTAGTTGATAAATTTCTGCAAAATAAAAATAAATTTTTTTTATGTGGAAGGGTTGTCCATAAAGATCATGATTATGGAAGATAGATAAATTGGATAGTTAATATAGTAGAGGGGAACAAATCCCAACATAATGAACCAACTATACTTCAATAATTTAAATGAAAACATTTTGGGTATTATACAATTGCATTACCTAATATAAAAGATAATATGGATAATATATATCAATATCCTCAAAGAACATGGAAAAAATAGAGAGATAATAAAAATACTACCACTGAAGTGGACCATGATAATTAAGTGGTGAATGATATACTTACTCTAAACTCTTATATGAAAATATATTATTTTATTCTTGTTCTTCACATTCTTTTATATCATGAAAATTTTCTGTTACTACTGATTATGTTGGAAAAAATCCCTTTAAAGGTTTGTACAGGTTGTGTTTACAAAAAATTTTAATAAGGAAACCTATTTAATGTTTGGAGGATTATTACGGAATCATGTTAATCTATCCTCACTTGAGAATTCTTTGAAGATATTGAAGAAGGATTCTTTCTAAAAGTTAGATCCCAAATTTTATATCCTACTATATAGTATAATATGTTATATATTTTCTACACCATGGTTACCTTCAATAATCCAAAATTCTATTTCTAAGAGTATAAAAATATAGAAAAACCACTTAAGGATAACAATCTATTGGCCTCCAGACAAGTTGGTGGATGAGCCTTGATGCCATATAGCAAAGCAGTCTAATGGGGGTGTATATATGAGAACCTATGCATGTTGTAACAAGTGTCTTTGAAGGTAGTTCATGACACACATGTGTGAGTGAAGGTGATCATTATCCTCTCACATGAAAGGTGAATCAAGTGGTAGTTGGCAAGCATCAAATCTAGTCTAACATAATTGAGTAGATTAGGAGAGATAACTTATTATATACTAAAACTTTTATAGAGTAATTTTTGATATGGGATTTGTATCTCTTAGCATATAAATTATCAAAATACACTATTATGTAGAGATGTTTTTGTGGAGTTTTGAGTAGTCACAGTGACACTTTAATATTGAGGTGTTTAAGAAATGGATAGATGGCTACACTGCAGTCCCTTTGGAAGAGAAGATTTTCATTCTGCTACAACACTTCACATAATAGACGATTTTAATTCTAAATAAGTGTAGAATTCATGATCTATAATTCTAAAAAAGTCCACAACACAACTGAGGTTCCTATTCCATATTTACTTCAGTGATTCAATCAGTTAGAGGAGATCACGTGAGAGATAATGCATAAGTTAATGGAGGAGTTAATACATGATAAGTGTGGATTTGGTTAACTACTTTTTCCCAAAATGTAGTATGATTACCCATGCCATAGTGAATTTTGAAAAAAAAATAGGACTACACAATAGTGGAGTTCACTAAACTATAACATATGAAAAAGGGAAAATCTATGTTGTAGTATAATAGAACATTCCATAACCAGGTAGTTTTAAGTTAAATGGTAGTCTTGGATAGGGGGTAATTACTTAGATCTAAAGGGTTTCTAATTCAGATTAATGGAATGTAATGTATCCATTAAACATATGTGACACATTGAACAATTATGTAGATAAGATATTCAATCACAACTGTTAGATTGAAATGAAATGTGATGAGGGTCTCTAAATAAATTTACAGAGATTCATATAAATACATTGGGTTTTTATAGAACATGCATGGAATAGGTTGAGAATTTTTATTATAATCTTCTTGACCAAACATCATATAAATGTTTAGAATAGACACATATGTAGATATTAATCTTTAAAATAAGATAAAAAATAATGAGAAGGGAACAATGAATTCAGAATTGTCGAGTGGTAGTGACATTTCTCATTTTTCTGAACCATGAGTTTGGAGGGTCATTGAGACTAAAACATTGTGTAAATAAAATGAATCAATTCACTTTATTATTTTGGGTTCATTGACACATAATCCATCATATTATCCTTAGACTAACTCAGTTAGGGTGAAATAATTAAAAATTATCTATAGCCATTAACTGTTTTAACATTTTAAGAGAAATTGATGGAAAGGAAAATATTGTCCCTAACATTGAGAGAACTAGATAGTGATCAAGGAATTCAAGTGAAAAAATATTTATTTCCTTGATTCACCCCTATCTTAGGGTAATTACCATAATAATTGACCAAAATGTTGTATCAAATGGTAGGTTTTAGGGGTTAATTTTTATCTCTCAATCATGAAATCAATAATATTTGGGAGTCACAAATGCATTCTAGTATTTTAAGAGAAGTATTTATAGTTATATAAAAACAAGATACCATACTTATTTAGATAATTGGGTATTAAATTGTACACATAAGAAATTCATGGGATCCCAACAAACATGGAAAGTGTAACCTTATTAGAAGGAGATCACATTGAACTAGATATAGATGAAAAGGTGACCAATTCAATAGGGGGACCCATGGTTAATCCTTAATACACTATGGTAATTACCTAAAAAACATATCATGCTTTATTATAGGAACTCATAAACATTTATGAAGGTGATTATGAAGTTTTAGATATAAATATGAAGTGGTTTGGAATAAATATGATGACCAAAGGATGAGTCTATCCAAAAATATTTATACCTCTTTCAATCAAGTGAATATTCTTTTTAATGAAAAGAAATATCACAGAGAAGTTAATTATGATACTAAGATCATGAAATAAATCTTGAGGATATTTCATCCATGGTTTAATTCCAAATTTTTCATACTTGAAGAAAAGGATCTAAAGGATATATGACGGGAAAACCATTATATCACATTTTTCACCTATGAAATGTGAAATACTAAAAATGAGATCAGAGAAAAGGATATCTCACAAGAAGTTTCTTTTAAGTAATTAAAGGATCAATCTATCAAATTTATATAGATGAAGATGAGATTGATGGTGTGATAGATTTTATTTCCTCTAACCTTAAGAAAGAAAAGGTAAAATTCAGAAAAATTTTACTCTCTCATGTTTTTGATATGGAAAGGTAGTTTATATCAAAGTTAAGTGTTTTAAAGACATTGAAGATTATTATGATGATGAATCTATGAATAATTCCTTTAAAGATGATAAAATGAGGGGAAAATCATATAGAAAATTTTTATATAAGAAAAATTGTTATCTTATGAATTTAAAATTTTAGATGAGTCTAAATTGGAAGATATTTAATATTGTTTTAACCACAGTGAAGATGACATAGTGGAAGTTATCAACAGACCATAAAGTGATGATAATGGTGTTGAAAATGATGGGGGTTTAGGGGGAGTTTATCTAAAAGTATATATTTAGTAAGACCATGAAGAGAATAAAAAATGAAAGGCTAAAACTAAGAAATAAAATATATTATTCTATGAATAATGTTTTTTTATTTAAAAAAATGAGAAGAATAAAGTATATTTAAAAGATGGGACTGAAAAATAAAAAATCTGTATGTTTTGGAAACCTAGGAAGGGAACACTAGTAAAAAATATGGATATAACGCCCATTTTTTTTATTTTTGATGTATGTTTTTAACCCACGTTTATAAAGGCAACATAAAATATAATGTTTTTGTCCTTGTATTTCAAAAACCCATGCTGAAAATGATGTCATGCTTAGTTTTCCATGTTAGTTTTACTAATTAGCTGATGTTGAAAATTAATTGTCGCATCAGTTATTATATGAACTGAAACAAAAAATTAAGTACAACCCTATTTTCTGAATCATTTTCTTATAAACGTACACAAAAAACTATTTTTGGCATCATGTTATTAGATAAATTAATTCCAAAAACTGTGTATTTTATTTAAAAAATATCAGCATTCATTTTTAATAAAACCAACATTGAAAGAATTTTTTTAAAGATAATATAGAATATTAAACTACCAAAATAATTAGAGTCCCTATAATAAAAAATAGTATAAAATAATCAAACAATATTTTTCATTGACTAAAAATATATAAAAACTTACATGTTTTTATTTAGTTAATCAAAAATCTATATATGCATTTGTATTATAAAGTAGAATTAAAATACACATACCTGAAATTGATGACTGGATCATTATCAATTATTATTGAATCATTCATTTTATATAATTATATTCCAACACATATTATAACAAAAGAATTAGTTTTTTGAAAACATGTTATTTTGAAAATGTAATATTATTAAAAAACATTAGAATACACATACCTCAAATCATAATCAAAATTAATAAATAGCTTGCAAACAAATATTGAAGATCAGTAAGTTCATCATGGGTATAAGACTCATTATCATTGAATGTATGTAATAAAATTCAATGATATGAGATTAAAAAATAGAATACTATGACATAAAGTATAAAAATAATATTAATACTAACCACATCAGATTCATTAGTTACCCCAATTGTGATTATCTTGGACATGAATTGTAGAACATAATAACCACATTCAACATGTCCTTTTTGATGATGACACTATGGTTATAAAACATTAACTTGATAATAGATACCAATATATATATATATATATATATATATATCAAAATATATATAAAAAATAATTACCATTAATTTCACAAAATTGATGGCATTTGGTTTCTTTATCAACATGCGTTATTTTTTAAATGTTTTCCATGAAAGATATTTTATTATATATGAACTAATAATCATGTATACATAATAATAATTAAACATAATGAGATTATGAAAAAATAACTTACCTGTCTAATAAGGTGGAATAAATTTTATGAACACTCCCTGATAAAGTGAAAACCCCATATAAGGTGCATTTACTTATAAAGAATACACCTAACATTCAATGCACCCTACAATAATTTTTTTTTCACTATTTATGAAATTATAATTATAATTAGTTCATAATTTTGTTTCTATTATTACTTATAAATAAATTTAATAAACCAATATCTAATATCTATATGTGATAATCTCTCACATATATATGAAACTCTACAAGGACTCTTCATATGTTGCACTTCCATGGAAATGTATTTTGGATTGATAAAACTGGAAATGGGTGTGATGTAATTTTGTTCCAAAAGAGATTGTAGATACCTAATTTTAAAAGGAAATATAGTAAGTCAATTTAAACCATCTTTTTATTAAAATAATAAAAATTCAAATATCAATTTACTTACATGGAAAACAACTCCATCACATTTAGTAGGATCTATTCAAATTTAACTAGATTTATGTTATATTCTTTGAGTAATCTCAGTGGATAATATATTCTGTATATATCAGACATCATCCTAAACTCATATATATTATTCAAGGAATATGAATACTGAGATAGTCTTTGTATCCCATAAGAAATATCCAAAATATCTACAATCGATTGTTCCAGAATGTGTTATTTCAATTATACAATTGCTTTTGCTTTCAGATAATCCTATATAAGTTAAATTTCATAAAAAATTATAATTAATTTTCAATCATATGTAATTAATATTTTAAAAAACACATACCTCATATGAAATATAATTAAGAAGACCAATTGGTCAAATTAAAAAATGATCCAGGAAATCCCCAACTTTGGTAATCTTTGTAGTAGGAAATGGTAGTAGAGAATTAAAATCCACAATATCATGTATTGATACTCTAACATGACCCAAATTTATAGGCTGATGATGTATATAATCCCCTAAAAAATATACGAGTCGTAATGCAACAATATTTTAATGAGTATATATGGTAAACAACTCACAATATAAGGTTTTGTCCGAGCGAGGAGGGGGAGGATCAAAGTAGGTAGGTTGGGTAGGTCAGTCAAGGTGGGATGGAGGTGGAGGATCAAAGTAAGTAGGCTGGTAAGTCTGGGAGGGATGGTAAGGCTATGAAGATTGTGAACATCATGTCAAGTGTTCTATAAAATACTTCTGAACGACTGCTTAAATTTGATCACCCATATATTGTTTCATCTCTTTCATCTCAGCTTTTAAGGATTCTATTTATGGGTCTTTTGATTGTTTACTGTGACAAAGAATTTTCAAAATACTAACACCCACCTGATATCCTCTAACACAGCTGGGGTGTTCTGCCTTTCCTAAATTAGTGTCTAGGATGTCCATCCTACCCTCAGTGATAAAAGAGCCATTTGTCTGTTTCTCCAGAAGTTCGTCTTAAAATGAAAAATGAAAATGTTATATTAGTTTTTATAATTTTTAAAATAGAAAAATTAATGATAAATAAATAATATTTACATACAATTTTATCATCTTCTTTCTTTATTTCCTATGTAAGTTAGTTTCCATTTTCCTTTTTCTCAATAGTTTCCATTTATCATAGCCATTGGGAGGAGATGGAGGACCAAACTGGATCCCTTCTGAACCACTAATAGATCGATCTCATAAAGCTTAAATTTTTTCATTAATAATTTTTTGCTCTAGAAATTAATACCCTCCATGTGATAAATTGTGAGGGTATAAATTTTTCAACTAGATATCTTGATGAGATCTTCCAGAATCCTGTTACATAAAAATAAACTAACAAGTAATTAGATTAATATATAATAATTTTTACAATATAAAATGATTATCATACCTAAATTTTTTATTCATGATAGTTGTCAAAAAATTGTTTCCATGTATCTTTATATATATATTTGGATACATAAGGAATGGGTTTTCAAACTTTTTCTTTCCAAAAACATTATTTTTTGTGAGCTTTGTTTTAAAATCTCACCATCAAACCATTGGTAAAGAGAGATGTCTTTTCTTAATTTATTTTTTTTCCTAAAAATTGAATTCCATCTATAATTGAATAAATAAAATAAGTAATATAAATTTTTGAATTTTCAAAAAATGAGATAAAATAAATCAATTAAGATATTTTATCATGACGGCCTCCCAATGTTGTTATTTTTCTATATTGTGAAATGACTTCCCATTGGGATATAAAATACTAATCCTACAATGGAACTACATTGATATATAACTGATAAACTGAACTGACTTTGGTCCAGTTGCATTATTAGTATAAAAAAACGAAAATGTAATCTCTCATCTCCGTGATCAAGTGAAAATTTTGGTAAACATGTCATACCATATTTACCAATTTTAGAACATAATTTCTCTGTAGTAATATGATATGTCTCCTCTACTGAGGACACATTAGTAGTCCAACAAAAAATTATAAATTAATATTTTTTTTCATTAAATAAGTATATTACATAATAGTTAACAATATAAAAAATAGATATACCATGGTAATTGGTCCTCTCTCTCAGTATATGACTTTGACATAGTCAAGTGTAATGAAATTTTGTGTACCTGCATATCATTACAAAACTTAATATTTAGAAACCAGGATGACGAAAAACAAGAAAAAAAGAGGAAGATATTAGTATGTTCCAAAAAATAAACAAAATATAAATAATTACTATAAAAATTAGGAGACTAATTTAGTTTTTTCCCATATTACTTCATCATGATAAGTAAATACTACATGCACTATGTCTGCCTTGTAGTCATTGTAATTATCCATAAATTGTGAAATAGATGAATAAGACTCATGTAAATCAATAACATTATCAACATCATTCTCATCACCCAAATGGTATCTTTTTTCCTTGAAAAATGACAGAACACTGATCATTCGAATGGATCAATGAAATACAATATCTTATTTTCATGTTTCTTCTTGATAAATGGTTCCTCATTGTAATTAAATCTTCTCAAATAAACTAGTGTAAATACACAATCATCATGTTTCACACCATTATTTCTATCAACCCAATTACACTTAACCAAAGGTACTCAAAATATTATATAATAAATTTCCCATATATCCTATAAAACTCCAAAATATGCCGACGAAGTAGAAATTGGTTTTTTATCTTTTTCACTTGAAAAATGAACTACTTCAGCAATAACCATCACACCACTATTTTGAATGGTACTCTTATTATCTAACGTTTTGTGTAAAATGTGTACCTATTAATTTCATAACTAGTCCATGTTATCACATTAAGAGATATTCCCCTTGCCAACCATTTCAACATTTCTGATGCAGATATATCTATTCTCACTTTATATTTAAACAATGAAACACATGTCATTTTATGCTCAATCATCAACCACTTTTCATTTATTTTTGGATATATTCTATTTAATTCGGCAATATGTGATGAGATATATGATTAAAAATCATTTGTGTTGTTCAAAATATATAAATGTTCCTACATAAATTCATCACATGGAATGAAATTTACCTTTATCCCTCTAATCCTTCTACCTTCACTATCAACTGTCAAATGTTGAGATATAGGGAGACCAATATACTTCACTTCAAAAAAATAATCAGTACAGAACTCAATAACTTCTTCTGATGCATATTTTTTAATAATTGATTCCTCCAGTCAAAAATTATTTTTAACATATCCATTTAAAATTTTTATATTCCTTTCCAAAGGACACATCTAACATAAATAAATAGGCCCACATAATTTTATCTCACGCACCCGATGAATCATGATATTGGCCATTATTTCAAAAAATAAAGGTGGAAAATACATTTCTAGTCGAAACAATATAAGAGTAAATTCATTCTCCAACTCATCTAATATTTTTTGAGCAATAACATTGATTAAAATAGATTTGAGAAAAATTACATAACCCAATGATAGTCTTTCTGATTGTTGAAAACAATATACCACGCAGTGTGACTGGTAACAGTCATTGCATCAATACCTGATAGTCATGAGATTTTTTACCTATTAATTTTCAATCCATTACCAAAACGAAATTATTCAAATTTAAAGAATATCCACCAGGTACATTTATACCATACAGACACTGAAAAAAATTCAATATATCATTCTTTCTTAATGTGTGAAAAGCTAGAGGTAAATATGTTCTATTTTATTTCATAGTGGGAGCTAACTCCAAACAAATTCACATTACTATAAAGTTCAATTTCGAATTAAATCCATATTTTTTTATCCTTTTATGTCAAATAAAGTTCCAATCAAACTATCACATATATTTTTACCAACATGAATAACATCAATGTTATGTTTTATCTCTAAAATTCTCCACTAAGGTAGTTCAGTAAATATACTATTTATTCCAGATATTTTTTTGAAGACCATAACTACTTTTCTTTACAAATTTCCAATTGATATTTTTCACCCTTTTGTAATATTATTTATCTAATAATGGTTTTGGGGGAATATTGTATTCTTATAAACCATTAAATTCCTTTTTAAATCCATGATTACGGTGATCAATTCACAAAAAACTTTGATGTCCCTTGTACAATGTCTTTCTTCCATTCTGTAATTGATAATATGAATTCTATTCTTCATAAATTGGAAATGATTTATGTCTCCTAACACAGTTTCTTGATAAGTTTCCATATGCAGGAAATTTATTTATACTGAACATTATCATAGCACGCAAAAGGAAATACTCTTTTGTGTATTCATAAAAAACATTAACACCTACCTTCAATAAAGTTTCTAATCATCAATCAATGTTGAAATATATAAATATATATCATTTCCTGGATATTTTGGTCCAAAAAGCATCAATATCATCATAATGTGATGTTCTATATGTAGAAAATTTCGATAAAAAATCATATTATTTCATATAAAACACACAATCATTAGGGAAATCATGTATCTTTTTTATACCCTAATCCCATTGGGCATAATATTTTCATCACTAAATAATTGGAATCTAGAAGCCCATTTCCTTTAATAAGTAGATCTTTTAAAAGTGTAAGTATGTTAGAGAAACTTTTATCACTCCAACCATTAGTTTCTTTCAAGTTAACCAATCTCAAAATGGTTGATAAAACAGTTTATTTACTAAAACCTTGGAATAATGGTTTTTAATAATCTCTATATAATCATTAAACAATTGCTATTTTTTTCAATTTTTTAAACACATAAATCATGAATTAAATATTCAATACGATCCTATATTACATAATGAATATTGTCATCAATATTATCTGTTGAATTTTCAGTTCTTTCACCATGCCAGATTCAACGTGTATAATTAAGGATAAAACCATAACAAATGATACGATCCTTGATTTATCTGGAGTTTAACTTTATGAAATTCAAACACTTCACACATGGACATAAAAGAAAATCAATTTTTTTGAATATTGTTTTTAGAAAATTCCAAGAATTCATAAACTCTTTTTTCATATTCACCAGTGGTTCTTAATAAATTTAACAAATAAAGATCCATTAAATACCTAAAATCACAATATAATTGGTGAATATATTAAAACATATAAACACACACACACACACACATATATATATATAAATGTAAACTAATAAACTATAAAATTAAACACATAAAAAACTATAGATAATCATATAGAAAACATTAGATATGAAACTCAATTACAAATAGTAATTTTTTTTCATATTATATACATGTGTTTTATCGATATTATAAATTAATTGTTTTCAATCATATAACAACTTTTAGTTCATTTTAGACATTTGTTACATTAGTTTGTTGTTGTATGTTTCAAAATTATTGAACATTTCATTAATTTGTTAGTTCATTTTACATAGTTGTTACTAAATAATGGGGGATGTTACAACTGAAACTCATTGGTCATAATAGATATGGAATTCTATTATCTCAGCAATAAACATTCAATAGATTGAGAAACATCATTAATACTCTCACATGCCTTTTGACCAGGCCGATGTAATACTATAACAATAATATCTATCTCAACATATGATTTCAGATACTCATTCATACCATTTGGGTGTTCAACCAGTGATCATTGTAGTTGAATTCTGTTATAATAAAAATGTAGATATATAAATCACAGATACATCCAATTTGAATATACCAAAAAGTATATTTATAAGACTATAGATAATGTCACTATTATTAACAAACACCATATCATACATGTTGTCTCTGATAATCTTGGTTTTCCTCTCTTTCCAATGATACCCACTCCCTCTTAGATATATAATCAAATATATAATGGATTTCCAAAGCTGATTTTTTTATTATAAAAAAATAAACATTAAATGGTTATATATAATTAAACCACCATTTTATTTAGGTAATATTGATACAAACTAATACTTGAAACAACTCAAAAATATAATTAAATGATAAATAATGTATCCTCCAAATTAAAGAAACAACTTACAAAATTCAGAGTTTAACTTTTCCTTGATCTGTAATACAAACTTCATCCCATTAATGCATTGCAATAATAAACATTTCCTGCACGATCTATTCAAAATTGATTGAAAGAACGAACATTAAATATGAAAAAATATCAAATCATGGTTAGGTCTGTAAATAGGTTTTTGAGGAGAAATTGATTCTCTCATGATGGAGTAATCGAATATGATGTAGAATAGAGATCTCCAATCATGAAAATCAAAGAAAATCAAGAACAATATAATTAAAGATCACAAGGTCACCTTCTTAGTCATTATGATTTAGGAGGGATTCGTCGAGAGTGGAAGGGTTTCGTAGATCCCAAAAATAAGGGTTTCTCAATCCCGAAATATTTTAAAATATTTATCACGTCAGTTATTAAAAAAACCGATGACAAAGAGTTAGAGAAAAAATATTTCATGTCGGTTTTTTGTAAAAACTAACATGAAATATATATATATATTTTATTTATTTCATCATTTTTTATAAAACTGATGCAAAAAATACAGTCTTTAGTAATTTTTGGCATCGGTTTTACTAAAACCGACGCTAATGAGTTCGAAAAAAATTATTTCACATCGGGTTTTACAAAAACTGACCCAAAATATGTATACGTTATTATTTTTTTCATTGGTTTTTTACAAAATTGATTCCAAAAATACAGACTTTAGCAGTTTTTGGCATTGGTTTTACTAAAAACTAACCCTAAAAACAATTTATAAAAAAATTTCTACATTGGTATTTAGGAAAACCGACATCGAAAATCTACCGTACATACATTTTTCATCGGTTAAAAAAACAACATCATTTATCCGACATTAAAAACAATATTTCCACTAGTAGGATATGAGATCAAGATAGAAGAAAAGGAATATGATTAAATCATTGAAGGTATAACCAATATAGTGAATTAATAGGTATAAAGGACTGGATAACTAGAAGAAGAATCCACGGATTGACAATGAAAGTATGAGGAACAAGCGATGATCCTTACACTTAACACTGTATTAGGTTACTCAAAGGAACTCATCAAATTTTATGTTAAATAAGTCCCATGAGTATCCACTGAAGAGTATATTACTATTCTAATATTATAGACCTCAAAAATAAAGTGAAACCCATTTAGGATTATAAGTAAATAGATAAGACAAGAATTCCTCATATCAATCCTCATGCATTAAGTCCTTTAGGGAAAGTTAATCTAGGAGAGGCTCAAAAGAATGTTTAGAAAGTTGTAATAAATTGAATAATGACACTAAATATTATATGTAATTTCCCTAGAAAATTGGGACACATCCAATATGTTTTCTCCATTAAAAAATAATATTTTTTAGAGGGAGAAAACACCAAAAATAAGAATGTAGTTTTCAATATTAATCTTAATTTTTTATGGTTATTTATTTTATTGTGAATTATATAGACACAAGGAGACTTGTTGTGCCTATAGGGTAAAATAATATGTGACTCCTGAGACCCAAAATGGAGGAAATTAATAGTTGATAACCTCATCCAACACTTTAAAGATAGATATTTTTTTTCACTTTTAAAAGAAAAATAAAAAATTATGGAATCAAAATATTTAAAAGAGTATGAAAATTCAAAAGAAGTTCCTCATTGTTCATGGAGGAAGTATAAATTCTATGAAAAAGAAAATTTTATTGATTTTTTAAGGGAAATGAATAAGTGTTTTTTAGGGGTTTTGGATATGGGATGTACATCATAGAAGATCAGAAATAAAAATATTATTTCCAGTTTAAAGTATAAAAAATGTGGAGTGATTTGGTTTGGAAATGATAAAAGACAAAAAAATTATTTCCTCTGGGAGGTAAAATATGGTGGAAAAGATCATTGGAAGACATATGTGTAGTTGGTTGAAGGAATTTTCCACAATTTTTTGAGTGTGAGTAGTTTTATGACTTAGGAAATATAATGAAATTTTGAAAAATAGAATACACTATTAAAGTAAATGATAGATCACTTGTTCTTTAATTATTGAAAAATAATGTGAATATAAATTTTATTAGTGAAGTAAAATAGATCATTTTATCCTAGGAATATGGAAATAATATATGGAATAAGAATCCTGGGAAATTAATCCAAATGTCTTTAGAAAACTTGTTAAGGACCAGTGGATCATGTTCCTTTCCCATGATCACATGTTATAAAACACAATCATGTGTGACTTGTAGAAAAAGTGAAAAATATGGAATATTTATAATATGAAGATAGGGAATTCATCAAGAGATTTAGGGAATTTTTATGGGGATGTTTAAGGGCTGATTACTCCAAAAGAATTGGATGGAAAAAGGTATTTGTCTTTTTTTTTGATGATTTCAGATGGATATCTTGGATAATAGTGATTTATTATAATAATAAAGTGTAAAAGTTAATCCCGTGATACTAGGGAGAATCTGAAAGAATACATGAGGTAGAAATTATAAATGTTTACAATGATAATGGTATGGAATTCAAAAATTCCGAAGTGGTAAGTTATATGGAGAAACATGGGATTCAACATATTGTATCCATGGTGATAATTCCTAACCAAAATAATTTTATTGAAGGATTAAACCATATCATTAACAAAATAGAATGTAATATTCTCATTTAAAAATCCATATCAGAGAAATATTGGAAGGAAGTAGTCTTATCATCGGTGTACATCTCCAATTGGGTGTTACTTTGTCCAAATAAAGAAAAGTACTGATATGAAATATGGTATAAAAAAAGAATATGATAAATATTTTCAAGTATTTCAAGGTAAATTATTTATTAAGAACGAAGATAAAAATATAAATTTTGTGTAATATAATGATAATGGGACACTTATTAGTTTTTCATCCAAGGGAAGGGGAAATCGATGCTATAAAAAACTGCTAGACAAAATGGTTGAAAGTTTTGATTTAGGCTTGACTAAATATGAGTAGATTTCAAATTTAGGTGAGTGTATTTAAGGCTGAAATAATTAAAATTTTCATCTAATAAATTTATAATGTGTGGTGGATAGTGAAGATGGTGTTTTTGGATTAGAGGGATTTTTTAGGACAGAAAAAAACTCTAGTGATAGCCCTGATGATGAGGAAAACCCAACTTGAACAACTAGAACAATAATATGGTCCAACAGAGATGAAATCACTGATGATAACATAGTGGGAGACTAGGAAACCATAGTTCAAACAAAAAGTACGAATGAAAATCATAGAAATTTATTCTAATATTAGGTAGAACCAAAATATTTTGATGATGATACCCTTGATGTAACGCCCCGACCCCAGTTACCTAGAACCGATGCACTATTTTAATACATTGGCACGATTACAAGGAATCAAGTCCCAAAGGACCGATCAGTTTAGTAGTCCTGGAAAATAGATTACCTATATTAACTTTAAATTACAATTTGAAACATAAAACATAGCATAGGTAGTTCTTTGAGAATTACATTTTTCCCTTTAGCTTAACCCTTCATATCAATCATAATACACTTCTTGGAATCCTGGGAAAATAAAACATAAGAAATGGGTGAGATCAGATGCTCAGTAAGGGTAAATAATTTAGCAGAAACTATAAAATTTTAATGGAAAGATGTGTAATAAAAACAAAGGCCTTTTAAACATAAACTTGAACATAATATGGTAAAAATAAATGAAGCATTACCATTTAAACATGCACATGGATATTCTACTGGTCGAATAATCACATGTAATAACTAATTTCACAATGAAGGAATGCCTATACCAGAAATCATTACCACATAGTTAAGGACTCATTCCAAGACTACAAATAAATGTTTTTTCAAGGCCTTATGCCAAGACACTAGTTTGTCTCATGGGAAATACCGATTCATCGAGGAGCTATAGCAGGATCCACCCATCACTTACTAAGTCCACTGCACTCCTCATATTCATAGTTGAAACATAACATAAACATTCGTATTAAAACTAGTATACGAAATGTCATTACAGTAACCATAAACCATGAATGGTATAAAAATATAACATACACAGTGAAACATATCATAACCCATTCAATACAATATGGAGTATTGTATTATAATAAATCAACCTCAATCAAAAATAATATCCAGTAAAGGATGCTGACATAGTTAAAAATGACGAGTAAAACTTTTTGAGAGAAATATGCTTTTGTAAAATAATTTAAAAGTCACACAATTATAAAGGAAGTAATTTAAAAGAGATTTTTGAATCAAATTGTCCCATACCACTTTGAAACTTTTGAAAAGAATTATCATTTCAAAACATTCATGTCCATATAAATAAATCCTTAAAATCATTTTTAAAACATGGACATTATCTAAAAAGATTTAGAAAGATAAATCTTTAAAACATATAAAATTCTGATCTTGATAAAGAGTACCGTTCAAAATTCCTTAAAATATTCATTTTGAAATCATTTTAATGAAAAATGGACATGTATGATAAAAATTTCCCAGTAAATACTTATACATAAACAATCTCAGATAATAATAAGATTGAGGAATTAACCCTTACCTTTCACTTTCCTTTAGTCGAGGGTACGTTTAACCTCCTGTATGAAGATAATAGTATGTTATTAAATTATACCAGAACCATATTAATATTTATGATACCATACATGATTCATTTATGACTTTATACTACCCATTTAATAATAATTTCCATGTTAAATTAACATTTCAGGTAATAATTGCTTTCTTTATCGTACGTGTTTTAACTTGTTAATCTTGATTGTATCACTTAGATCAAGATTTAAATACTTCCAGAATATAAAACATTATTCATATATCATATATATTTAGAATATAAATATGTATAATAGACATATATATGAAATTAAAAACACCGTTTATGGAGATGGTAATCTGTACATACACATAAACGATGTTTCCGTTTTCACATCGTATTGAACAGAACTAAGTGAATAAGATATATGTAAGTACATACATATATATATAAATATATATTTATCTAGTAGAATTATTATTTCATATATTAAATACTTATTAGTAATATATATCTTTATAATCCTCGATGAATGGTGAACGTGGAAATGAATCTCATCGCGTCGTGGAGACGGTAATCCGTACGTACGCACAAGGGACAATATCATTTTTTTAAAGGTGTGGAATTGGATGGTATATTAATTTTACAGAGACATTAGCATGTTATTTTCATTATTTATATACATATTATGCATTATTATATCCATCCAAATACCATAGTGTTGAATAAAAAATTACACCACGGCGTGGAGATGGTAAGCCGTACATACGCACGCATGGTGACATTGTCATTCATAAGATGGTTAGAATAATGAATATAGTTTTTCCATATTTATAATAAAATCATAGTATATATAAGATACTTGAGTTATTATTTTAGAAAGGAAACAAAGAAAGAGTAAGTGGAAGAATAAGAGAACTTGAAAGAGGGTGGTGAAATCATTACCTCTTCTTCAGGTTCTTCCTTTTGATTTGATATAAAGGTCTCCTTAATATGGATTTATGACTAAAGGAGGGACTCTAAGATGAAAGAAGGATAGTTTATAAAGTATTTGGGCAGATTTTGGATGATTCAAAAGGATTTTACGGTGTTAATTATAAAGAAGGGGGAGTTCCCTTTTTTAAGATGGGTGAGGGGAACCTTAGGAAAAACTTAAAATATTATTTTGAAATAAAATCATTTTCAGTTTCTAATGGATCCAAAATATATCATTTAAAGTATAAGGTGGGGATGGGTCGAAAACCACTCAACCAATAGGTTTTAGACAATTTTAGGTTACCATTTTAACCTCATCATTTTGATTTAACTCTACGTTAAATAATTTAACTTTTACCGTGTATTCTTGTATTCATAAACTATATGGTTAAAAAACTTACTATATACTACCAATCGAACCACTATTGGTTAATTAATTTCATATATATTATTATATAAGTCTTTTTTCCGAACATTAGGTTTTTATGACAATTATATCAATTAATAATATAATATTTGTTTTCAAAACTATTTTATGTCAATTTTGAAACTATTTGGTATTTGTTTTTTGTTAAAATAATAACAGCATGATTACTTCAAAAAAAAATACATTTAATCAATCATAAAAGGTCATATTAACCAAGAAAATTCGGATATTTCATAAAAATGTTGAAATTATATTTATTTTAATTTTTATAAAACCATTTATTGGATTCTTTCATTAATAAATTAATTACTGCATCATCATTGTGCCATTAGTAAAATTAATTATTTAATCTATAAAAATTATAAATAAAATACCGTTATGTATGAAATCTTTTTATATTTTTAATGAATATTTATAGTCAAATTTATCTTATTTATAACTCTATATTAAAAATGGTTTAGTTATTAAACTTTTATTTTAACTCTTTTAAGTCTTCTTTAAATAAAATAATAATAAATGTCTTAATCTAATCAAAGTGGATCTAAGGGGTCATATTTTATTTCTAAGTTTTTTTCTGGTCAAATTAAACTTATCCAATAGAATTAGGAAATGTGTTTGGGTAAAAATAATATCATTTTTACCCTTAATTACCCTATTTACTTTCAACCGTGGTAAAAAAAAGTAAACAGTTACTATTCATCAAAAATTATTTTTATCTTATTAAACCACGTTTTACTCCTTGATATTAACTGTGTCTCTTGGATTTTCTAAATTCAAATCACGGAAGTGGTAAAATTAAGTTTTATGTAAATTTACAAATGCTCCTAGGAGGTGGGTAAAAGACGATAAACGTTCGATAAATTTTTTTTATATTAATAATTATTATAAATTAACTCCAATGAATTACAATGAAATTATAAAGGTATTTTGTATCTGTTTATACCTAAAATAAATTTAAATAAAATAAATAATTATTTAAATAAAAATTCGGTTTTAAATGATAACTCAATGTTTTTTCACTATTCATCAAAAATTGAAAGTTTTCAGAAAAATACCAAAAATTTACCCTAAGCTAATTTTGATATTCCAAATTAAGTAATGAGGTATATTTTACCAAATTCAAAACATAGAAGTTGTATTTATTAATTTAATATTAATTCCCATTATCAAAACCAAAAGGCGTATTTTTATGAAATAATAACTATCAAAAGATTGACATTTGTTTATGTCCAATTTCAAAGTGAAATTACTTACAATGACCAGAATTGGATTAAATGGAAAAATATAATCTATTTGTATTTCCAAACCATTAAATTGTATAATTTAACACTATAATATATTTTGATTAAAAAAGTTCTTTTCAGTTAAAATATAGTATTTTTCACTATTCACCCAAATACGAAAGTTATCAGAATAACACCACAAATTTATTGAAACTAAATTCTTATGCCCCGATTATAAAGAAGAAGTTTATTTTTCAAATTGAATATATAAAAGTTTCAAATATTGGATTTAAAAAGGGTTCACCATTAAAAGGCTGTAAAAGTGCATTTTTTGAAAAATACATCTTTTATCTGAAAAAAATGAATTAGTTCTTACATTATGTCTAAGAAACTCATAATATGGATTCTAAAATTATAAGGATTGTATATAGTTCAGAATTCAATTAATATTATTCATAACCACTTTTGAACGGGTATTTTGGTAAGTTGTGGTGTGCTTGAAATCGGTGTTGCGTGTAGTGCAAGTTATTGAATTACTTTGAAGAAATAAAGTACTATGAAATCTTGGGGTGTTACACTTGAAGCAAGTTAGGTCAAAGCCATGAATTTCAAGCTTGATTAAATTGAGAAAAATCAAACATGGGAAGTTTTCTCAAGGTTCTAAAACTAAAATATGATGAAATCCAAGTGGGTCTTCAAAAAAAAAAAATGAAATTGTGACAATGAAGAAGGAACATATTGTAGGACCTGCCTATTCCCAAATTGATGTTGCTAAAACATGTTCTCAAGTGGGCCGATATGAAACCATTATATTTTTTTTCATTGACCTTGAAAGGTGATTTAAATTTTTCAAATTAATACCAAATCATCTTTCATGAATGTATTAATTGAATAGGAATACTACATCAATAAAATAGATGTGTTTACTATCAAGGATTATGAAATCAAGGTGTTCTAATTGATGAAATAATTATATGGGGAAAAAATATACTGCCAGAGCTTGGTACTCAAGGCTAGATCAAAATTGAAGGAATTTTGGTTATCATTGAGGCGGGGTTGATCACAACCTCTACATCAAGAAAGAGTAAGTTATGTGGAGTTTTGTACTTATACATGTTGATAAAATAATTTTTTGAGGCTCCAATAACATTCAATAGAAGTAGTTTTTTGATTTCAAAAGGTATGAATTTTCAATGTATTTAATTGGTGAAATAGTTTAAAGGTGATTCAAAAGAATAAGGTACATTTATATCCTAAATATAATATGTTAATATGGTATTAAAATGATTTCAAATAAAGGATTTCAAACCCATGGAAAATCCAATGGAGACCTAGATGAAATTGACTATATTTGATAAAGGTGAGAAAGTGGATGTGAAAATTTATATGAAAACTATTGAAACTTACTCTACATTAAAACCACTGATCTAGATTTTTTTCTTCAAATTATGAATCTATGAGAAATCAATGTTATTCCAAAGAAATTTAAATGAATTATATGTTATAGATATTTGGATATATTAATAAAAAAGTGAAATATGGGATGTATTACTATAAGATTTCACAACAACAACTGGATGGATTTTTGGATACCAATTTTTCATGTTTAGTAGATGAAAAAAATCTACCATAAAAAGTGTGTTCTATATCTAAATATCTCTTATTTCGAGGAAAATTAAGATGCATGAGTGTATATATTGAATCACTATACAGGTAGAATGTGTGGTGAAAACTCTAATGAATACTTAGTTGATATGGATGCAACAATAGCTTGAAGTCATTATTATTGATGTGGTATATCTGATTCCAATTATGTGTGACAACTCTAGTGAAATAAATATTAGAAAAAATATTATCCAATACTCAAGGATGAAGTAAATCGATATAAAGTAAAATTTCCTTATAGAAAAGATGGAATAATAATTTGTTAAGATGGAATATGTTACAACATGAGATCAAGTTGAAAATATCATGAGAGAAGATTTTCAAAAAATAGATTTTTAATGAAATAGGTTTTCAATTGGATTCTAACCAAATACATATCTCTATATAGACTTAGGTTTGAGACCCCCTATCCACTATAATAATTTATTCTATGGAAAGCTATGTATTCTTCTATTTGGTCATTTTATGTGTTTCTAACTCTCTTTTGTGAATATTTATGTAAGTTAAATTTTTTTTTTCATTAAGAAGGAGGGGATATATATGATTGAAAAAGTGGAATAATATGTTGAGGGGGATAGTTATTTGTTTGAAAATATAGTGTTTGAAGGATTTTGAGGGAGGTTTGACACTTAATATATAATAGTGTGTTATCATATGATAATTATTTCATTTACTATTGTTTGTCACATAAAACATTGTCTCATGTGGGATAAGATTTTTTTATGAATATATCGTTAGTGCACTCTATGAAAGAAAAGGATCAGGTGTGTTGTGTGAAATGACATAAGAGAAGTGATTTTGTTGTTTGTATTTTTAAGTTATCAAAAAACATAAGGGGGGATAGTAGGCTAAAACCCATTTGGAGTTTTGTGTAGGGTGTGAGTTTTGAAGACATGAAGAAGGAATGTAACGTGATTCTTGGACGTTTTCTATGGATTCATGTTAATTCATCTTCATCTGAGAATGCGTGAAAATTGTTGAAGAATAGTTCAGTGTAGATGATTGACCCACATTGTATATCATGCTCCATTTCCTGGGATGTGATTTATTATCCATTCCATGGTCACCATGGATACTCTATAATTATATTTTAAGTGTTTAAATATGTGGATATGTGCACTCAAGGCTGTCATCAAAGAATAATTTACACAAGAAAGTGTTCACGACCAAGTACCACATAGCTGAGTGGGATGATAGAGGTATTCATGTGAGCACCTGTGCATCCAGGAATAGGTGCATGTGAATTTAGGCCACTATATAGGTGTATTCATTAAGGTTGTTCTTATCCTCACACGTGTGGGGTGAAATGGGAGGAAGTAATCATGCATCGATGAAAGTTTCATGTGATTGAATGGTTTAGGGGAGACAATTTATTATGCATTGATGATTTTATAGATGAATTTCTAAAATGTAATTAAAAAACTCTCAGGCTATGATATAGCCAAATACACCATGAAATAGAGACATTTTAGAGGATTTTTGGGGAGTTTTAGTGCCACTAGTACATTTGAGGTGTCTACGATGTAGAGAGATGGCTACACCATAGTCCCTTTGGATGATAAAATGTCCACACCCTATATATTCTTTGCATCATGGATGGTCTGAATTAAATATAAGTAAATAATTAATGATATCTAATTCTTTATAGGGTAATTCTGTAATAGTTCTTGCTATGATGTAGTCAATTAGAGGAGATCATTTCATAGATCATGTCTTAGTTAATGTGGAATTATTACACTGAAATTGTGGATTTTTTAACTAAAGGTGTCCACACAATAATTAATTCTAATAAAAATAAGGCTTCACCATTGAAAATTTAACCATGACATAACATAAGAAAAAATTGAAATCTATCAAATTGTACAACAGAAAATATCAAAACCTGGTTGTTTTTAGTTAGTTAGAAGTTTATTCTTGGGGGAGTAATTTCTTAGATCTCAAGAGAGTGTTAGATTTATGACATTTAATGGTCCTATTAAAGATATGGTACACATGGAATATTATTGGTGATAGGAGATTCAATACTTTTAATTGGATTGAAATAAAAGGGAAAGAGTGCATATAAATATAAACAATGAGTTTCAAAGAATAATATAAGTTTTTTCTGGAATATACTTTTAAAGAATAAAGTAGGGACCTTTTAGAAGAATTTTCATGCTAGACCATCATCAGAATGCATGGAAGAGACACACCTAGTTGAGAGTATTATGAAGATCATAATATTGTAATGAAGATCAAGAATGTGAAAAAGGTAATAGTGAATTTATCATTATCGAGAGGTAGCGATCATTCTCATTTTTTAAATAGTTAGTTTGTAGGGTTAGTGAGACCAATCCATTATGTAAATCAAACAAATAAGTGTGGACTATTGTTTTTTGTGCATCAAAACATTGCTTATTGTATGATCCTTGGACTAGCCTAATTTTGGTAAACCATGTCAAAAATTATATGTGTTCTATTTACTATTTTTTATACTTTTTAATAGAAAATAAGGAAGAGAAAAGTTGCATTCCTCACATCAAGAGAAAAAAACTATGATCAAGGAATTCAAGGGTTAAAATATATGTTACCCTAATTCTCCCCACTCTCAGGGTAATTCCATTAATATTTAACCGATAGATTCACTACATTAAACATTGAATATTAAATTATAACTGAAAACAACTAGTGGTGTGATGATTTCTTCCAAGTTATATAATTTTTTCTTCTGATCATGGGTTGTGGTAAGATACTTCTTACAAATATAGTTATTTATCTCATGGTAAAATTTTATATAATATTAGACATATATTGGCTCTCTTTACATAGATCTCATGTCAATTTTTGAGATATAAAAATATTATTTCATATCCAAAATCATCCAATGATCAAATATAGATTCAAGTATGAAATTGAACTCACTTTGCCAATAAATTCCATAATATAGATCTTTATACCCAATAATGAGGCGTGGTTGGATCTAATGGTCATAAATGAACTTAACATTGAATAAATTATAATTATACTGAATTATATTGATATATTTCTTTAATAAATCACTACTATTTCCCCAAAATGTGATGCTGAGTTTTAAATTGAACTCATACTTGGATCTATGATAATATAAAATAATCATTACGGAATTTCCCCCACTTAAAAGGAAGAATTAAATAAAAAACTGCAGGAGAATCTAGAGAAGGTTTTTATATTCCCAATAACTTCATCATAAGTTTCACATATTCTCTTTATTAAAAATAAGGATTGGTAAATTCATATTTTCATTGATTACCATGAACATAATAAGATCATTATAAATAATAAGTATCCTTCACCACATATTGATGATTTTTTTGTCAGCTTTGAGGAGATCAGTACTTTTTGAAGGTAGATATTTGATATAGATACCATTAATTATATATAAGGAGAGATGATATACCCAAGATAACCTTCCATATAAGATACAAAAACTATGAATTAATAGTGATTCCATTAGGACATACGAACCCCCCTTGTAATTTAATTGATTTGATGAATTGTGAAGTGCTCACATTAGTGTGAGATCACAAAGTGGGGGTGGGGTGAATCAGTGATCCCTTTATGTTTTTACAAATTGGTTCTTTTCAATTAAACTACTATGGTTAGTTAAATCCTTGATTAAATATTCTTATTTCTCACATCCTTAACTTTAAAAATTATATAAATAAAAACGCACATAACACAAGGATCTACAAGGTTCGGTATAAAGCCCTACTCCTTTTCATGTTGGTTATTCTCCCCGACATGGATTCTCCACTATAATATTATTACCAATTACAATGGATGATATATAGTCATACTGTATCTACTCATAAATACACACAAGAGGTTCTTTATAGTACACCCCACGGTGTTACCAGAATCAACACTGGACTACTCCAGAATCCACATCTGATACTTATTCTCTTGAATCACACAACAGTATTCTATTAGTCCCAAATCTAACTGAGTTACTCCCTCCAATATTCAAGGATTGATTCAATGTTGGATGACATGTTTATATTCCTACATGATAATCCTATGTCCAAAATTCTCTTATACACAACAAGATCCTTTTAAAAGATGATGGTATTTCCCAATAATTTCTAATGACTTGTATCATATCAGTTGCCTCAGTGAAACTACTCATGGTCTGTTATTCATTCTTCTTTTGATGAAGACTTGATCTAAATCAATGTCTGTAATTGGTGTGTTGGGAAAAAATCCCTCAAGGAATCCTATTAGTTTTTTGGGGTGAATGTGTTTGTTTATAAAGACATATGACCACAAAAGAGTATGGTTTATGTTTTAAAAAATGAAGCACAATTCACAGAATACAAAGGGAGTTCACAGAATGGAGAAGGAAATCAGCAATGTAAGGATTTTTTCATAGCAGTGCGATAAGAACTATGAAGCATGGTACGGGGACCTCATAGGGGAAATGGTTCATAAGAGGATCATAGTTTGTAGGATACTTGATGTTCATGGTATGGATTTCATTTTAGGACGAGAGGTGTTAACTCATTTAAAAAATAATTGGACACTATGAGGAAAGAAAATTGATATATGGACTGTGAAAATAAAAATAGTTTGCAAGAGTAGCGCAGTTTGAGGTGAAGGCTATACTGATTTGAAGATTTAATTAAAAAGGAGTATTGTATTTTGAGAATATATTTTCTTATATAAGGTCCACTAATCCCATAATTACTTTGAGTGAATTTTATTAGAAAAAATCTTTTATCTCTAAGAATTCCACTACTTCCAAAAGAGTTTATGAGGGATTCCATGAAGGAGAGCAGTTCGTGGGGAAAAATTCCATGAGGGGTGAAGTAGTTCATGAGAAAAGTTTATAGAAGGGTTTTTTGGGGATCTGCCGCCCGCAAAAGAAAAGGGTCCATAAAGAAAGATTTTTTCTTCGAAACGGGAAATAGTCTGTGGAAGGAGAGACAGTTCATGGAAGTGAATGTAGTTCACATAGGAATAGGTGGTATGCGAAGCACCCATGCCACATGGTGTAGTGTAGTTTACAGAGGACTCAAGGAATTCCTTATAGGATTTAAGGCATTTCATGGAGGAATAATTCATGAATTTAATATCCACAAACTAAATATACGTAGAAAAGTGGATTTATTATATGGGTGAAAATGAGACTTCAACAGTGTATCTATTTACAATTGAAGATGAATGTTTTCATTAAAATGAAGGGGACTAAAATGCCATAAACAATGAGTGGATATATTCTAAGACAAGTGAGAAAATGAAGAAGAATACGGTGATCATTTCTGCCGACATTGATTGAGAGAAAGAGACATAGAGAGTGAACCTTAGAAATGCGGTGAGCATTCCCTAAATCTTGTGAAGGCAGTGAGCCTATCTATAAAAGCGATCTATCTCAAACATCATTTTTGGAATTGGGCCATAGTGAATTTGGTACAATTGAAACATTGCCGTTGTATGCTCATTAGATTTAGTCCACTGGGGGGAACCATGTAAAAAACTCTGTGTACTTGTACTTGTTATTTTTTCATTACATTTAGTGTTATATCATTAGATAAAATTAGGAAGGACATGGTCAAAATTTAAATTAATGATCATAATAAGTGACCCTTGTAATATAGAGGTCATGATCCAGTGGGGGCATAAAGAAGTTTGGAAAGAATATATATACCCTGATTCACCCCCTCTAAGAGTATCTGGGCCCCCTTTGGACCTAACATCGTGAACAAAAATTCTTAAATATTATTATATTAAAGAATAATATTATACAACCTCAAATCACTTTTTATTGAATTATCAAATTAATTACACTTCATACATGAATTACATGTAATATTAAACCCTAGTACATTCATTTTTATTAATTATTATCATTATTATATGATTATTAGTTATTTTTGGGGTATCTCAATATCAATCCTTCATGATGATAGGTTATAAATTGTGTTTATCTTGGGTTCTCAAACGGTTCTTCACATCTAAATGTGTTTGATAATTACATGAACAAATGGAACCATTTAACACTATCTAGTACCGTATGCACAAACCTTAATTGGAGTGAAATATTCTTATCTCTTCTCAATATTCCATTGCAAAAGTGACACTATTTATGTTTACTTGCTTCTTGCATGCAATAATGAATCATGCAAGTACCTATTCAAGGAACTTTTCAAAAACTTGAATTGGTGTTCTTTCTTCTCTCATGCACAAAATAGTGTATGTCACTACCACTATTCTTCTTCATTTGACCTAGTCTAGGAGAAAATTTCTTATGGTTGTCTCAAGTAAATTTCTATAAACCAGAATAATAATGCATGAGTGTATCATATAAATTTGAGTGGATTCCTAGAAAAAGTTCACAAAAAGTACCATGAGTGTATGATTTATAGGTCTGGAGGTTCATATGATTTTACCTTCTTTATAATGGTACAAATCCTTATGGAACTTTTCCTTGCAAAACAAAGTGTCACAGTTCTCAGTTTTAGGGAGAAACAAGAGCCTATAAATATGGAAGTGCTACACATGGGTGTTTTTTCTTTTATATTTATTGGCATAGAACACTCCCTTGAACTTCCCCACCCTCTGAGAATTATTCCATGTTGAATATTATATTTTTATGTCGTATCATGGATTATCTTCTCACACATGGGTCTTTGGTTTTACTAAAATATCCAATGTGTTTTATGGAATATTTAATTATACTTTTTCACATTATCCCTCATGGTTAAATCCTCATGTGCATTCCATTTTCACATGATTCTCATTTATAGACACTAGAAATCCTTTATTACACAAATTCAATATTCAACTCTGTTTGAATTTTCTTGGGGATTGTCCATTATTTCATCAATTAAATGAAAATCATTAAATGCATTAAAGGTGATTATAAGGCCCATATTCTCATAATATTGATGATAGAACAACCATGGTGGTCTTGGTTCAGTCATGGAATGTTTGATGATCTTTTCAAGTGAACTGGAATAGTTGATCATTGCTAGAGGAAGAAGATGATGAACGAGTTTGATTAGATGGCTCATTACTGTGTGACCGTATGGTGGGTGTTATTTACATATCCTTAAAGGAAGAGGTAAAATAACACACACCGATTCATCCCACACTGACTTCTCTATACTTTAGGGCCATTCTTTATTAGGGTTTCTATGTCTTCTCAATGTTAGAGCTGGCTCTGGGGGATACTCACTCATTAAACCATACACATACAAACACCACTATCTTCGGCCCACCAACAAAAAAATGTGAGATATCCCATGATCCTTACACATGGGACTACCCACTAACCTCTAATAACATGCATGGTCAAAGTGGACTGATTCCCCCACATTGTTGAGGTCCTCCTCCCACATGTGTGGGGTTGAGTTAGACCATGTGGCTTATATGGTTAGACAATGTTTTTATATCAAATTATAAATACTAATTAGCAATATCTAATTATAACATTTAATTCTAATCCTAAACTTCTCAATATTAACTCTTTCATGAAAAATATATGATATATTTTCACATGGCCTTATTAATATTATTCTTCACAAGTTGTCACACAAAATAATATTTCTCATGTTCATCACTAATTCTTCCACAAATTCTATTATAAAAATAATTTCACTATAAAAAAAATCTATTTGAGCTTTATGAATCGTCTAAAAATCATTATATTTCACTAAACACATATTGGCACCTCGTTTACAACAAATAAAACACTGGGCCCAACAATACCCCTTTGTATTTATTTTTCCAATATCTCTTCAAATATTTAAAATTCAATATGTGTATGGTTAAAACATTATCCCCATTTAAAAATAAAGTAAAAAGGAAGATTGGTGGTTTTCCACATGATTCTCATAGTTTTGGGAGAGGAATGATATCACAAGGATATCTTGACAAAGATCCTATTGTATTTCAACTCTAAGTCTATATAGGCTAGCCCGATGTTAAAAAGAAGAGAGATATAACCAAGTATGGCTAAGATTTCTATAAAATAACTTCCATGTGAAATCATGCTAAAAAATTATTAATTCTCATACAAGGGTTGAAAATAATCATATTCATCAATGAAAGTTGAAATCCTTAACATACTTCAATAAACATATTAGAAAGTTCAACTGAAAAATATATATATGTCCATTTGTTTTATCTTATCATCAGTTAAGTACCCCCTTAATTTATATGATTAAGACAATTAAGAACAAGGGATGAAAATGACATTGGCATACCTCATCTCCCAATTTTATAAAGTTGTCAAAATTACCAAATTCACAAGGTAGTGAAGATTTAACAGCTTCAAATCATCAATTCCCACCTCAAGGGATGAATACAACTCCTCCAATTACCTATAGGTCAGTAAAAAGAATTCATATATAGGAGAATAAAGAGGGACCTATTGGTTTCTCGTAAATAACATTCAGACTAAGAGTTTCATATCAATCTAGAATTCTTCTTATTCTTATATTACATAGAAGGTGTGATTTATCTTTCCTTATCAATTGACACTTATTATGTGGATGTACTTTACTTTTCCGTATCAAATGAATTATTTTTTACATTCCCAAACTTATTCATTATTTCTTCTTGGTCTGGTAGAATTTTCATACAAGATATTATGTCATTCTTATTTTGTTCACACATTTCACACTTAATGATTTTCAATTCATAAAATTTAGTTTAATTCTTATCAAATTAATATTCTTCAACTATCACCACTTTCTTTCCTTATACCTCATAGTGTTTATTATTTTTATCCATTTTTTTAGTTGGATTATTGGTCAATATAGATAACTAAACTTTATTTCTTAATGTTTTCTGATTTTTTGAGTTTCTCACATAATAAACCAGTGACTATTTATTCCCTCAATAACTTTCTTCTCCTCATATTTAAATTGTGTGAAATTTTACTTGGTTATCTAACTCAGTATTTCTAAACTTTAAAACTTTATGATCACATATACCATAAAATACCTTCAATCATTCAATTTTTTTCCTATGTTGACAGTTTAGATTATGTCTTGGTAGCATGCCTCTATTTTTGATAATACGATCTTATTTTTTCAGCATTAACCCCCTTGATTCATGCCTCATTCCTATTATAGACATGTTATACTAGAATTAATAAAATTTATGTCCAAAAACTCCCAAAAACTAGTATATCCTATTTAACAGGATCTTCCAGACTGATAATAATTTTTATTTGATGATTTTTATTTCTATATTTTTAATGATTTTGTGTTTTTCTTCTAAGGAGTAAACCTTCATGGTGAATTCATCCACACTTCCTTTTTGGAAGATGTTTTCTCAGTTGTTATTTTGGTCTTTCCAAATCTAGTCTCCTATCTCAGGGCTACATTTTCAAAAGACACAAATATAAATTGAGATTCATTAGGTATAGAAACCAAACTTTTATATATAACTTATTCTCAACATGTTTAGAAGATTAACCCTTAAGCTCAATATATTGGGTGTAATCATCTTTCATTTTCTTAAAATCACTTTTAGTTGAAAGGCACATAGACTGCATTTTAGATAATTATACATATTTCTTAGTAAGTCATTCTTTAAGATTATTCACTATCTTTTAATGTTCAGTAGTCTTTAACCCATTTTTTCTATTTAATGAAATTAGTTTTATCATAATTGAATTATTAACTTCCAGGTGAATTTTATTCAAAAGCATTTATATTCTTTTCATGATCAACTACTTTATTCAAATATAAACTGATCTCATTAATATAAATATCTTATTTTTTGAAATTTTATTTATTTTCAATTATCAGTTTTCTTTCCTCCTTTTTGGGCTTCACATTATTCTTAATAATAGATTCAATATAATCATTCAAGTAGAATATAACTTAGTTATCTAGTTACCTTGGGCACTATTGAATGTGTCTTTAGAAATTTTGTGTTTTCCCATAAAGAACATCTAATTTCTAGAAGGTTATTCAAATTTTGTCCCACTTCATAATGATGAAGACTTATCAATTCATTTTATTATCATATTTCTTAAATTTTTATTTTACCACCTTTTATTTTTACCTCACATAGTCACCATTTTTGTTTTTCTTAGTGTTCTTCTTGAAGTAGTCTTAATATTCATCAGACTCAGTGACATTGGATTTCATCCTTGAATAGTCATATGGAAAATTTTCAAACCCATCATAGTTAAAGAACTCTAGTAGTTTATTTCCTTTTTTATTATATATGTTTTATACATCCTTGTAAACAAGGGCCTCATTTTATTGTTGTCCTTTTTAAATTCCTCATCCTCATAATCACTTGATTTTAGTTCCTTTTCAACTATTGATTTACCTTTTATCATGGATTTGAGGTCCATATAATATTTTTATTTCTTGTTAAAAGTTGGTATATTTATCATTTCATATCCTATGAGAATACTATGTAGTTCATAAAGTGATTGATCATCTCGCTATTCTAGTGATGAAATGTTTAGATCAAATGTATCTGGAAAGTTTCTCATCAGATTTTTCATAATTTTTGAATCACCCAACTTCTCACCAAGTCTCTGATGCTACTAATAATGTCATTTACTCTTGTAAACTAGTCATCAAAAATTTCATCATCACCCATTTTTATGTCCTAAAATATACTTATATTGATATTTAGAATAGATT
The DNA here is from genome assembly GCA_963277665.1 of Viscum album. Lineage (NCBI taxonomy): Eukaryota > Viridiplantae > Streptophyta > Magnoliopsida > Santalales > Viscaceae > Viscum > Viscum album. Next base: position 153,619,009 of record OY728138.1, read on the forward strand.
TTTTGACTTTAAGGTTGCCTTCATAACTACTTCTCAATTTAACCCATATTTCCCAATCGGTTTGGAGACCCATAACATTAGTATACAAAATTTCTAATAAGGGAATACATTTTTCATTTTGATCATTTATATAGATTTTAAAGTTACATTTATCTCCAAAATTCATAGGATTATTCTCTATAGTGGGTGAATATCCTACTGTAACTACATCTCTTACTTCTACCCCAATTGATAGGTGGTACAATATCATCCTATCTTTCCAGAAATTATTGTTATAAAAATTGAAAATAGGAATGAAATACTATTTAATAAATCCATGTTCTATATCCTCAAAATTTTATTGGATATTTCAGAGGTTACCTCTACTCCTATATCAATTTAATTTCCTAGATTAGCGTGAGATCACTTAGTAGGGGAGGGGGTGGATCCCTGATCTCTTTTTATTTTTAATTTTCTTTATTTTAAATTAAATCATTGAGGATGGTTAAAAACTTAATAAAATCTTATTGTATCTCTAAACATTACCTAAATTAATTATATAAAAACAAAGGCATAAAATACAATGACTTAAAAGGTTTTGTACAAAGACTTACTCCTTTCCATTTTGGTTATTCTCCCTAACAAGAATTATATACTATAATATTATTATCAATTTAAATGTACAATACATAGTCACATCATACCAACTCCAAAATACACTTACTAGGTTCTTTATACTGCATCTCATTTTGTTACTAGAATCCACACTATCTTGCTTCAGAATACACACAAGATAATTTTTCTCTCGAATCACATAAGAGGCTTCTCCAGCTCCCAGCTTCAACTAGGAGACTTCATGGTGTCTCTATGACTTTATTTAATGTAGGATGACCTTTTGATATTACTACAAAAGATTTATAAATCACACCTTCTCATGTATACTTCAAGAACCTTTTAAATTCTTCTGGTCTTGCTCAATAAATTCATATCACCTGTATGTGATTAGTTGCCTCAGTGAAACTATGATTGTGAAATTATTATTTCATATTATGATGAAGACCCAAAAATAATACATTTCTTAAAATGGGAAACAAAAATTTTTCAATAATATTCTATAGTATAATAATAGTTCACAAACTCTAATCATTTCTCATTCAGTTCTCAAATTAAGTACACTTCATTCAGGAATTATATAACATCTAAAACCATAGCACATTAATTTTTATTATTTATTATCATTATTATATACTTCTCATTTACGTTTTTTGTATATAAATATCAATCCATTAAGCATCTATGTTCCAATGTGTGTTTTTATTGGGTTCTAAAATGGTTCTTTATGTGTGCATGTGTTTGACAATCACATGAATGCATGGAAGAATAAAACACTATCCAATTACTTATACACCAACCAAAATGGGAATGCAATATTTTTTATCTCTTATCAATATTACTTTGTTCAAGTAAAAATGTCTATGTATACATTATTATTATGTTCATTAATTAATCACACAATCACTTATGTGAGGACATTCATATAAACCCGAATGGGTGTTGTTTCTTCTATCATGCATGAAACAGTGTATGTCAATGTTCTTATTTTTATTCATGAGATAAAGTGTAGGTGACACTATCTTGTAGTCTTCTCAAGTTTTTTAATAACAAATTGGAGGATAAAATGTTAAAACATAGTGTAAAATCGAGTGGCTTTATATAACTATTTATTCATGAATCCCCTAAGTGTGTGATTCACAAGTCACGCGGGATGAGAGATCAAACCTTATTAGAAAAGGTAGAAATATTCACATAACTCATCTTCATGAATTTTTTTTACAGTGCTCTGTTTTAGGGGAAGATGAGAGCCTCCCAGTCTAGAAGATCCACACATGGGCCTCGATGCTTCAATATTTATAGGCAAGTAAAATTTCGTTACATAGCCTCACACTCCTAGAATTATGAAATGTTGAGGATATTCATTTTAGGACATGTCATGGAATATCTCATCGAACATAGGTTCTTCAGGTTTAATCAAATATACACCAAGTTTCATGGTATGTTTTCTTATGCGAGTTCAGGTTATCCATCATGATGAAATCCTTACATTCATTTCGTTATCTCATGATTCTCATTTATAGAATCTAAAAAATCTCTATTACTTGAATTCCACATGGAACAACATTTTCATTCATCTAAGGAATGTTCTTTTCATTATCACATTCATGAAAATATTATCATGTATGCATGGTGATTCCAAGGCTCATCATCACATAGTCTCGATGAAGGAAAAACACGACAACCTTGGTTTGATGATTGAATGTTCAACAATCTTATCTGGTGAAATGGAATAGTTGATCATCACTGGAGGAAGAGTACATCAGTTATGTTGGATTAAATGGCTTATATCCATGCAATCAGACAACATTTTTTATTTACATATCATTATGTGGTGCTAAAATAACTCACACTACATCTTCCTACATTTAATTATCTATACATAGTGTCCAAACATTATTATAATTTATATGTCCACTCAATGTTTGAACATGATATTGGGGATTATAACTCTTTATACCCTACACAAAAAAAAACAATATGGTCTTCATCCCTTCAGCATACATTGGTTCACTTTACTATAGGACTTACACATGGGCATGTACACTCACCTCTTCTACCATGAATGGGATGCATAGACTGATTCCCCATGTGGTTGAGGTACTCCTCCCACATGTGTGGGGCTCTGTTAGACCATGTTGTCACATGGTTGGATAAATATTTTATATCACCTTATAAATAATACTTAGTAATATCTATTTATAACATTTAATTCCAAGCCTCAAATTCTCAACATTAAATCCTTTTTGAAAATTATATGATATATTTTTATATGTTCTTCTAAATCTTCTTCTTCTTCCCAAATGACCATGAAAAATAATTTTTTGTGTCGTTATAATTACTTCTCCCAAAAACACTATTATAAAAAATATGTCACTATTGATACACGTTATTGAGATTTAAAATCATTCCAATAATCCTCACATTTCATAAGACATATATTTACACCTCATTGAAAATAATTGAAATACTGGGCCAAACATTTAGAGTCTTTAGAGATTAAATTTACCAATTTTGGTAGTATTTAGTGTTTATATTCTCATATACTATAAGATAATGGAATAACATGAAGTGAATTTTAGGATTCTTCTAAATACCTTTTTAAAGGATAGATTTCATTCCATGTTTAGAAAGTTTTAATTTTTCTATTAATAAGTATCAATATTGGGTCATGTAATCACAAGTGAGATTATATTAGTGGCCCCTTAAAATACTGAGGTTTTTGAAGAATGAGCTTGACAAACCACTATGAAAAAGAAATATATTTTTCTTGGATTATATATATATTATTGATGTTTTTATAGAAATTTCTCACAATTATCAAATCCACTAAACATGTTATTGAAAAAAAGAGTGAGGTTCCCTTGGATAAAAGAGTGTGAATATAGGTTCAAGAAGCATTAGAATAGGTTAGTCACTACACCTATGCTTACACTAACTAGTGATATAGAGGAGTTTCTAAGACACATTCTTTAATGATGGGCTCAACATGTGTCTTTATGAAAAATAAAAAGTATATAGATTACACCCCATGCTAATTAATGACCCATGATAAAAATTACCCGATACAAGATTTGGATCTCGTGATGTTATTTTTTTCACTAAAATATGGAGGTGATATATTTAAATTGATAAGTATGATATATATATATTTGGATCAAAATATATTAAATTACATATTTACATAGAAATAGTTAAACATATTCCAAAAGAGATTGTTAGAGTTAATCAAGGACTTAGATTACTCAATACATTAGTATCTTGGAAAGGAAAATATGGTGGTTGAGGGTTTTAGTAGAAAATATAATGAAACACTATACTTGATAAGGAATTAAAAGGATACAATATTTATGGAAATTCAAATGATGGACATGAGAATCATAAAAAAGGGACGAAATCCCAAATTTCTTAAATGATTTCTAAACTATATATCTATGTGATTATTAAGGAGGCTAAGAAAGACGATATGTATATACATATAAAAGTTTAAAATATTATAGAGTTCAACCTTGAAAATGATGGAGTTATAATATTTGGGAATCAAATATTCTTACCTTAAAAAAAATAATTTAAGAAGAAGATTTTCGGTGATTCACATAGCTCATATTTCTTTATTCACCCAGGATACACGAATATGTATAGAGATGTTAAGAAACACTTATGTTGGTTTAATATGAAGATGGATTTTATAGAATGTGTATCTTGATTCTTGGTATTCCAATAAGTAAAGGTTTAATGATTGAAATAAAAGGATATGATGAAACAATTACTTATAGTTTAATGAAAATGGGATAACAACACCATATATTTTTTGTGGGTATTCCAAATATCACTAAAGGCTATACTTCCATTTGGGTTGTGATTAATCAACTTATAAAGTTAGTATAGTTCATTATTAATTGAGAGGATTTATCACTCAATAAACTTTTCATGATATATATAAAAGAAGCGGTAAGGCTACATGGGTATCAATTTTTATAGTATCAGATAAAAATTTAAGGTTCACACAATAGTTATAGATAATATTTTTAACAAATTTTCATAAATATTTTAATTTCAGTATGGATTATCTTCCTTAAACTGATGGTAAATATGAAAGGACGATTTAGACATCATAATATATGATAAGATATTGTTCAATAAATTTTAAATGAAGTTGGTGTTAAAATATTACTTCTATTGAGTTCTAATATAACAAAAATTTTCAGTCAAGCATCAAAACAGTACCATATATGGCTCTATATGGTAAGAGATATAGAACTCTAACATTCTATGAAGAATTTAGAGAGAAGAATATTTTGATAACCAATATTATTCAAGAAAAGATAGACATGGTTTAAACCATTTCATGACATATTAAAGTAGCACAAAGTATCTGTTGAATTGGTTGGTATAAATAAAATTATGCGTGTTATGGAATCTATATAGAATAAAGAAATTATGGAATTAAGTAGTATAAATGTAACACCCTAATATTTTATTAAATATTTTCTTCCAAACTAATTTATCTTTTTGATATTGTGAATTTCACGTGAAACTATAAATAGTTATATATATATATGTATGTATTAAAAAAATAATTCAAACATTCCTTTCACATGGCACTGACTTGTCTTGTGCTACATACAATAACAACTTGCCTGGCCCTACACTCAACAACGACTTGGAGTACGTTACTCACAACATAGATGTTTCTATGAAACATCATTTTATTGGTATAATTATTTAAATGAGATAATTATAACCCAACCATTAAACATAGTTATATGAATATAAATAACCAATTTTCAAATATTATTTATTTTTTTATATGGATAAAACATATTGGTAATGAAGGATATGATTTTTAGTAAATTCCTTTTATGCTTAAAAATAAAATTTTCTCAAATTAACAACTTTTAATAATAAAATTTATTTTAGAAACCTTTAGAAATTGAATTTGATAAAATATACTTAATTTTTTTAATTTATAATTTCCAAATTATCTTAGGGTGAATTTTTGATTTTTTTTGAGAAACTTAATTTTTTGATGATTGGTGAAAAATACTGCTTTTAAGTTAAAAATAACCTTTTCATTTAAATAATTATAAATGTTAAATTATATTTTAATTTTTTTAATGTAACATTAAATAAATTATATATATATTAATACAATTTAGGTCATTATAATAAATTTCACTTTGAAATTTAATATAAAAACGTAATAAACTTGTGAACCTCTTTATACTTTAAGGACCTGTAATTTCATCCCATCTGTGGGATTAGGATTAATATTAAATTGAATTCTTCTATGAATTGAATTTAAAAAAAAACTAAACGTTAATCTTAGGGCCCCAAATGACTTATCCAATTGTTCATAAACCATTTTATGAAAAATTATTCGTCTATAAACCTTATATTCACAATTTATTTTGGTTTGGTATACATTTTTTAGGTAATAACATTTTTACACCTAAACTGTTTTTGAAAATCCCATGTGATTCCTTTTCCTTCCCTATAAAAGGACACCACATATATCACTTCATCACACATATTAAACCTATTATGTTTGGAAAATACCAGCCCAATTAACTTCTCAACATCCCTCCCTCCATCATAGAATCCTTCCTTTGGGATGATGGATATCTAAAGAATCCTTTTGACCTAAACCAAAACTAGTTATCTAATTAAGAGAAACGTATTCTCTCAAGTCCTTTCTTTTATTTTATTTCACCACCACTCCGATTTATTTTTTCCATGATTTTATAAAATCAAAAGTATCATAAACATTCTAGTTTTTTTTATTTTAAGGTTTCAACCTAAACTTAAACACACCTCCATCTAATGGATGACAAGCATACTGTCTATGTTTATGACTAACTACCACCTCAATGAATGATGATTGTTCAATTTTACTTACCGCATCTAATGGTAGAAATTATTGTTTAAACTGTATTTATATATGTTACATATTATATTTATTTTTTATTTAATATTATTTAATCCTATTATAAAAAATATATTTTTTACTATCCATTTGGTGTTAATACGATAATTTCATTTGAGGAAGTGTGGACTACCACCCCCTCAAAGTGATATGATTCATTCATACACTACATGGATGGTATTAATGATGGTTTTAGTGAATATATAAGATAAATATTATGTCATAAATCTAATTTAATAATTATATAGATATATATATTCCTTTTAATTTCTTTCTTTTAACAAAATAATTAAACGGAAATAGCGATTATACGTACGTACGACCAACCATCTCCATGAACAGAGTATTCTATTTCATACTTATATATTATATAGATTATTATAATACAAATATAATGTTTATAAATGATATTTATATATATATTTTTAAATCCCTTAAATAATTTTTTTAAATAATAAATACCAACGATATAACAAACTAAGACTCATGCGGAGAATAAAGAGAATATTTGTAACAACCAAGACTTTTATGTTATATAAATCATCAAAGGAATATTTTTCTACACACAAAACTTTCTTGGCATGCTTTACACGAAATCACGACCTTCCTCGATAGCTTGCATCGTACGCAATACTGAGTTTCACTAAACAACGATATGCTATTAAAATATTATTAAAACTACCCGTTATGAATAGTAATAAACACTTTTTTAAATTTTATAAATTTTATTTTTCAAAATGGACTTCATTTTTGGATTTGGAATATCGAAATTAGCCTAGGGTGAAATTTTGGTATTTTTCTGAAAACTTTCAATTTTTTGATGAATAGTGAAACCACTAAGTGGTAGTTAAAAAACTGAATTTTTCATAAAACATAATTTTACCGCTTCTGTGAGTGGAATTTCAAAAATCCGAGAAACACGGTTGATTTCAGTAAGTAAAATTTGGTTCAATGAGATGAAAATAATTTTTTGGTGATTAGTAACTTTTTACTTTTTTTTACCACGGTTAAAAGTAAATAGGGTAATTAAGGGTAATGATGATATTATTATTACCCTAACACATGTCCTAATTCTATTGGACAAGTGTAATTAGACCAAAAACAAACTTAGGAATAAAATATGACCATTTAGGCCCACTTGGATTAGATTAGGACATTTATTATTAATTTATTTAAAGAAGGGTTAAAATAGTTAAAATCAATGTTTAATAAGTAAATAATTTTTTATATGGGGTTGTACATAAGATAAATTCGACTATAAATATTAATTAAGAAGATAAAAAGATTTAATACATAATGGTATTTTATTTTTAATTTTTAGACATTAAATAATTTAATTTATTTATGACACAAAGATGTTACAGTAATTATCTTATTAATGAAATATTGACATAATTAATGTTATAAACACCAAAATAAATGTAATTTGAGACTTTATATGAATTAAAATAATTTTATAGGTTAATATGACATGTTAGTATTGAATTAATTATCTTTATTCTAACTAATAATTCTGTTATGATTTTCACAAAAATCAACTACTAAATAGTGTCAAAATTGACATAAAATAGTTTTTAAAACAAATATTATATTAGTAATTGTTATTTTATTCCTAAAAATCTAAGGTTCGGCCAAATGACTTAGATAAGGTTATATATATTAATAAAAAACAACTTGGGGTTCGTTTGTCTGCTTATAGTAAGTTTATTAACCTTATAGTATAAGAACACAAGAAGACACGGTAAAAGTAAACTTATTTAACTTAATGTTAAATCTAAATTATAAGGTTAGAATAGGAACCTAAACATGTCTAAATTCTTTTGGATGAGAGTAGTTCGACCCATCCCCACCTTAGCTTCGAAATATATCAATTTGGAGCTATTTAAAACCAAACTTGACTTTATAATAAAATAATATTTTTAGTTTTCCCAAAGGTGCCCCTCTCCTCCCTTATAAAAGGGCAACTCCTCCCCCTCTTGCTCACACCACTTTGAGCCTTCATGCTCGACCAACCCCTACCAATTCCTCCTATCCACTTCCCTAGAGACATCCTATAGGTCCTTGTCTTCTTCAAAGACCAATGTTAGTGCCCTAAAAGAAGGTCTCAAAGAAGCACTTCAAAGAAGAGGTAATGTCCGTTACCGATTCTTTCATCTTTATTTCTTCTTCCACTTCTTATTCTTTAGTTGTTTCATTATGAAGTATTAACATAAGTATCAATAATATACTGATATGTTATTATAAGTATGAAACAACCCTATTTCACCATCTATCCATCCTACGGAAAAAGAAATCACCGCGCATGCGTACGTACGGAATACCGTCTCCACGCCGTGGTGTAATCTATTTTCCACCACCACCTTACTTGGATGGGTATAATGGTGTAAATAATGACTATATATGACTATAATAAAGTGATACTGATTCTGAAATAGTATAAATACACTCCAATAAAATTCCACGATCATAGGAATGATATCATCACTCGTGCGTACGTATGGAATACCGTCTCCACGATGTGATGCGACTCGTTCTACATGATATTCATTTCATAATGATTATATAAATGAATTGAATGAATGAATATTATATATATTACACTAATAACATTCTGTAAATGAGGTTTATATAACCTAAATATAATAATTAGAATTTATTCGACAAAACACGCATAAGAACAAAAAGTTATAAACACCCGAATAACAAGGAGAAATGAAATATTACTACTAAGAAGCTAATAAAATGACCATATATGATCTCATAAAAATAATTATGGTTCTGGAATAAGTCAATAACATCATTTAAATCATTATACAGGAGGTTCAGACACTTACAAAGCAAGTCGGACCTAAGGTAAGGGAAAATATCACAATCTCATTTTTATCCGAGATTGTTTATACTTTGTTATTTACTGGGGTGTATTTTATCATCCACATCCATGTTACCTAAATATGTAATATTGTTTCCATCCACTTACAATAGTTTAAATCCAATTTTACCCTTCGGTGAGTTTTTAGTAAAAGATATTAAAGGAATCTTTTGTCGTTTTTCATACGACGTACTTTTTGACTTTTCTGACAAAAGTACGAAGAATGTTTTTTTTAACTTATACGGCATGAATGGATTTTTAAAACATTATTTCCAAGAAGCTTACTTTACATGTTTTCAAGTCTATTTTTAATCAACTTCTTTTAGTTTATAATTGTATGACATGTTAAGAAAGGAGAAGTGTTTTTGAAGTAGAAAGGATATTTTCCTCAAGAATGGAGTTCAAGTGTTTTATCAAAATTATTTTCCATCTAAGATAATAAAGGGTTTTGTTTATATCCCTATTACTACATTGATTTTATTATGTTGTGATGGAATTATTTTTATGAATTCTTTTATCTTATATGAATTGTATTATGATGTCATGATGTTTAAGATTCCCATTTTTATTACATGGGTTATGCAATGATGTATGATTTATGATAATGTGGCACACATAAGAATGGTATCATTATGAGATGGGTGGGACCTATATCTCCCTCCAATGAATTGGGTAAAGATTTTATATCTCATGAGATAGAAATGGCTGGAACAGTAGGTTATACTGGTTCAGTGAAACAGTACTAAAACGAGGGTGACTCGGTTCAGAAAGGGACTTTGTCCACTAAGATAGTCTTGGAAATGAGTCTTGACTAACAATAAATGATTCTCTATGATTATGTGTGTATGCCACAAAGTTTCATGTTTTAAGTTATGATTATTGTGATTACATTTCACAGCCATGATTTATCCCATGTTATGAAATTATGATCTCTTTTGTAGGTTAAGATTTCCAAAAGTTATGTGCTTATGTATATGATGTGATTGATATTTCTTTTGTTTACCCTTACTGAGCATTTGAGCTCACACTTTTGTATGTTTTCTTTCCCCAGGTCAGGAAGAAGGTTATTAAGTAAGATATGCCAAAAGGGACTATAGATATGATGAAATAAATGGGAGAATGTGTAGACGCATTATGAACCAGTTGTTTATGTTTCCCAGTTTCTAAAGACACTATACCTATACGGTCCTTTTGTGGTTTTGTTATATGTTGTAATAAGTATGCTTCAATTTTGAAGTATTAACAATGTATGTAAAGTATGGGTCGTTATAGTTGGTATCAGAGGAAAGGTATAGTCAACCTTTGGAAACTAGGATGTGAAAGCCTTAGTAAGAACCCTAAGGATAAGTCTAAGCATAGAACACAATATTAGTGTTTTAGAAATGGCCATGAATAACCTAGGATAAGACCTTAAGTGTGAAATTTTATTCTTGATTATGTGATTTTCCTATTATAATTAGTGTTGCTCACACTATTATTCTTGGTTTTAGTCAATGGATGGAACCCTAAGGAACCGTGTTAATGCGGAATGCGACGAGCAATGCAATGATTGTCCCCCTGAGCAACCAAACGTTATGGGAGCTGGAATGAAAAATCTTGTAGCCATGCTCACACAACTTTCTCAAGCTATGAATCATGCAAGACTTCCAAACAAGAAAAGGAAGGAGCAACATTATATTGAATCCTTCATGAGGAAACGTCCACCTTCTTTCAGTGGGTCTACTGATCCATTAGTTGCTGAACAATGGATTAGTACTACTGAAAAGATATTTTCAGTTATTCAATGTTCTGAACATGATAAAGTCATCCTTGAAGTGTATCGTTTGGAAGGAGATGCTGATCAATGGTGGAATCTTATTAAGAATATGAGGCAAAGGGATGAAATTGAGTCCATGGAATGGGACGAGTTCAAGAACTTATTTTTCAATAAGTACTTCCTTCGTATTCTCCGAACAAAGATGGAGAAAGAGTTTCTTGAACTGAAGAAAAAGGATGATGAATCTGTTGGTACCTATGAAGCAAATTTTACAAGACTTTCAAGGTACGCTTCTGGTATTTTTATCCAACCTGAGAGTAAGATCGATCGATTCTTTAGTGGCTTAAAACCAAGTCTTCAAAGGGCGTTAGCCATAAGGGACGTCAATAGCTATGAGGAAATCGTTCGATGTGCTCTCAAAGTCGAGATGGAGATTGGAGTAACCCATCAGTCATATGGGTTTGATAAGAAGAGGAAAATGGAATTCAAAGGAAAATATAAAGAGCACACTGAAAAAAAGATGAGCTTTCCCTTATGCTCAAAGTGTGGAAAGAAACATGGAGGGAGTTGTCTTAAAGGGACAAGTAAATGTTTCAATTGTGGAAAGGAAGGTCATCGGGCATTTGAATGCAGCGATGATGGGAAGAAGATCTCTAATGATACAAACAAAGGCAGGGATACACAGAATGAACCTACTACACTTCAATGTTTCAAGTGCAAGGAGATGGGACATTATTCCAATAAATGCCCTAATCCAAGGGTTGATGATGATGGTCGACGTCAACAAACTCTTAAGGCTAAAGACAAAGGAATGTCACATGGAATTTCTATCAGCAATGTGGAGTGTGATAACGATGTGGTGAAAGGTACACTTACCATCCACTCTAAAGTAGCAAATGTTTTATTTGATTCTGGATCCACCCACTCTTTTATTTCTGAAGAATTTTATAAGGGTATCACCGTATTACCTCAACAATTAGATGTTGAGTTAGCTGTGACAACACCTAATGGCACAACAGTCGCATCAAAAGTTTATAATTCTTCTCCGATCGAAGTTTGTGGGAAAGTGCTTCCTGCAAATCTTGTGATCCTTCCTATAGTGGAATTTGATGTTATTATTGGCATGGATTGGCTTTATTTATATGGAGCTCATATCAATTTCCAAAGAGGGGAAGTCACATTTCATATTCCAGATCAATCTATGATCGTCTATCAATGCAAGGATGAAAAAACCTTCCAGTGGAAATTTCTTCCATTTTATGGGTATTGATTCCACTAAATGAAGGTTATTTATCTCAAATGGTTGGTGAGAAACTCACGATTAAGAATATGCCCATTGTAAGGGAGTTTGATGATGTCTTTCCAGAGGAATTACTGGGTCTTCCACCAAATCGTGAAGTTGAGTTTTCAATAGAACTCGTACCGGGTTCTTTGCCTATTTCAAATACACCTTATAGAATGGCCCCAATTGAGTTACAGGAATTGAAGAAGCAACTCCAAGAGAATCTTGATAAGGGATTCATACTCCCTAGTGCGTCACCTTGGGGAGCACTTGTTCTATTTGTTAAGAAGAAAGATGGATCAATGAGACTCTGCATTGATTATCGAGAACTTAACAATATCACTATCAAGAAAAAATATCCTTTCCCACGCATTGATGACTTATTTGACCAACTACGAGGAGCTCAATACTTTTCCAAGATTGATCTTCGTTCAGGGTATCATCAATTAAGGGTCAAAAGGGAGGATATACCAAATACGGCTTTCCGTACAAGGTATGGACACTATGAATTTATAGTGATGCCATTTGGTCTTACTAATGCCCCTATTATCTTCATGGATCTGATGAATAGAGTCTTTAGAGACTATCTTGATCAATTTGTGGTAGTCTTTATAGATGATATTCTTGTCTATTCAAAGAGCAAGGAAGAACATGAAGATCACTTGAGAATTATATTAAAGACCCTGAGAAAGGAGAATCTTTATGCCAAATTTACCAAGTGTAAATTTTGGCTTCAAAAAGTTGCATTTTTGGGTCACATAATCTCAAAAGAGGGGATATCTGTGGATCCAACAAAAACATAGGTTATCGAAAGATGGTCGAGACCAACAACAGTAACTGAGATCCAAAGTTTTCTTGGTTTGGAGGGATATTATCGACGTTTTGTGAAATATTTTTCACGATTATCTAATCCACTCACCAAGTTGACTCAGAAAGGAGTTAAGTTTGTCTGGACGGAGGAATGTGAAGAGAATTTCAAGGAGTTGAAAAGAAGGTTATCCAGTGCACCTGTACTCACACTGCCTTGTAGTGGAGAAAGGTTTGTGATCTATAGTGATGCATCCAAGAAGGGATTTGGGTGTGTTCTTATGCAAAATGATAAGGTGATAGCTTATGCCTCATGATAGTGGAGAATCCATGAGCAAAATTACCCAACACATGATTTGGAGTTAGCTGCGGTAATCTTTGCATTAAAGATTTTGAGGAATTACCTTTATAGTGAAAGGTATGATATTTATACTGATCATAAAAGTTTAAAGTATATTTTAACACAAAAGGAGATGAATATGCGTCAAAGAAGATGGTTGGATCTGATTAAGGATTATGACAGATCAATCCATTACCACCCTGGGAAAGCAAACAAGGTGGAAGATGCATTAAGTCGACAAGACCATGCTAGTTTATCCATGATGAGGATCACAAAAGATCCAATATTTATGGATTTACAAAGGATAGATCTTGGAATTATAATAGAAGGGGAAAAATCTTATCTTTCTCAAATGAATGTTCAACAATCTATACATGTGAAGATTAAAGAGGAACATAAAGAAGATGTCAAGTTACAATAGAAAGAGAGAAATGTTCCTGAATTCAACCTTGATTGTGATGGGATAATAAAGTTCAGGAATCAGGTTTGTGTTCCTCCCATCCCCTAATTAAAGAAGGAGATGCTGGATGAGGCTCATAGTTCATCATTCTCTATTCATCCTAGAAGCATGAAGATGTATAGGGACCTGAAAGAGTAATTCTGGTGGGATGGAATGAAAAGAGATGTTGCTGAATATGTCCCTCGATGCTTGGTTTGTCAACAATTTAAAGCTGAGAGACAGAAGTCTAAGGGGATGTTACAACCATTACCCATACCCGAATGGAAATGGGAAAAAATCACTATGGACATTGTCACAGGACATCCTAAAACATCCAAAGGCAATAATGCTATCTGGGTCATAGTTGATCGTCTTACAAAGTATGCACACTTCATTGCTATTAGAGAGGATTTCTATCTGGATCAACTTTCCAGGATATATGTAAAGGAAGTGGTAAGATTACATGGAGTAACACTTTCTATTATATCTGATCGGGATCCAAGATTTACCTCGAAGTTCTGGAAAAGTCTTCAGCATACTCTGGATACATAGTTGAGTTTCAGCACTACTTATCATCCTCAGACAGACGGTCAGTCTGAGAGAATAATTCAAACCCTAGAAGATATGTAGAGATCTTGCTCTATGGATTTAAAAGGTGGTTGGGATCAACAGCTACCTTTGGTGGAATTTTCTTATAATAATAGCTTTCACTCCAGTATTCAGATGGCTCCTTATGAAGCTCTCTATGGAAGGAAATGTAGGACTCCAACTTGATGGGATGAAGTTGGGGAAAGAAATCTATTAGGACCTGATATCGTTGATGAAATGGAAGAAAAGGTCAGATCTATTCAACAACACATAAGAGCAGCTCAGATTCGATCGAAAAGTTATGCCGATAACCGAAGAAAATACCTAGAGTTTGAAGTGGGTGATAAAGTGTTCTTACGGATATCTCCCTGGAAGAGAGTCATGAGATTTGGAAAGAAGGGGAAGTTGAGCCCTAGATATATCGGTCCTTTAGAAATACTGGATCGTGTTGGGAAGGTAGCTTACCGATTGGCGCTTCCACCGAATCTCTCTCAAGTTCACGATGTGTTCCATGTATCTCTCTTGAGAAAGTACATACCTGATCCTTCACATGTACTCAGCTCAGATGTTGTACCCCTGGAGCAAGATCTTTCTTATGAAGAACAACCGATAGTGATTCTGGATCGTAGCGAAAATGTCCTACGAAACAAGACCACTCGATTAGTGAAAGTTTTATGGAGGAACCACCAATTATAAGAAGCTACATGGGAGCTTGAGGATATGATGAGGGAGAGGTATCCTCATCTGTTTGTTACAAAGTGACGAATTTCAAGGGCAAAATTCATTTTAAGGGGGGTAGAATGTAACACCCGAGACTTTTATGTTATATAAATCATCAAAGGAATATTTTTCTACACACAACACTTGCTTGTATTGCTTTACACGAAATCGCGACCTTCCTCGATAGCTTGCGTCGTACGCAATACCGAGTTTCACTAAACAACGATATGCTATTAAAATATTATTAAAACTAGACGTAATGAATAGTAATAACCACTTTTTGAAATTTTATAAATTTTATTTTTCAAAATGGACTTCATTTTTGGATTCGGAATATCGAAATTATCCTAGGGTGAAATTTTGGTATTTTTCTAAAAACTTTCAATTTTTGATAAATAGTGAAACCACTAAGTGGTAGTTAAAAAACTGAATTTTTCATAAAACTTAATTTTACCACTTCTGTGAGTGGAATTTCAAAAATCAGAGACACATGGTTGATTTTAGTAAGTAAAATGTGGTTTAATGAGATGAAAATAATTTTTTGGTGAATAGTAACTTTTTACTTTTTTTACCACGATTAAAAATAAATAGGGTAATTAAGGGTAAAGATGATATTATTATTTCCCTAACACATGTACTAATTCTATTGGACAAGTTTAATTCGACCAAAAACAAACTTAAGAATAAAATATGACCATTTAGGCCCACTTGGATTAGATTAGGACATTTATTATTAATTTATTTAAAGAAGGGTTAAAATAGTTAAAATCAATGTTTAATAAGTAAATAATTTTTAATATGGGGTTATACATAAGATAAATTCGACTATAAATATTCATTAGAAATCTAAAAATATTTCCTAAATAATGGAATTTTATTTTTAATTTTTAGACATTAAATAATTTAATTTATTTATGACACAATGATGATGCAGTAATTATCTTATTAATGAAATATTGACATAATTAATGTTATAAACACCAAAATAAATGTAATTTGAGACTTTTTATGAATTAAAATAAATTTATAGGTTAATATGACATGTTATTATTGATTTAATTATCTTTTTTCGAACTAATCATTCTGTTATAATTTTTACAAAAATCAATTACTAAATAGTGTCAAAATTGACATAAAATAGTTTTTAAAACAAATATTATATTAGTAATTGATATTTTATTCCTAAAAATCTAAGGTTCAATCAAATGACTTAGATAAGGTTATATATATTAATAATAAACAACTTGGGGTTCGTTTGTCTGCTTATAGTAAGTTTATTAACCATATAGTATAAGAACACAAGAAGACACGGTAAAAGTAAACTTATTTAACTTAATGTTAAATCTAAATGATAAGGTTAAAATAGGAACCTAAACTTGTCTAAATTCTATTGGATGAGAGTATTTCGACCCATCGCCACCTTAACTTCGAAATATATCAATTTGGAGCTATTTAAAACCGAACTTGACTTTATAATAAAATAATATTTTTAGTTTTCCCAAAGGTGCCCCTCTCCTCCCTTATAAAAGGGCACCTCCTCCCCCTCTTTCTCACACCACTTTGAGCCTCCAAGCACAGAGAACCCCTACCAATTCCTCCTCTCCACTTCCCTAGAGACATCCTAGAGGTCCTGGTATTCTTCAAAGACCAATTTTAGTGCCCTAAAAGAAGGTATCAAAGAAGCACTTCAAAGAAGAGGTAACGTCCGTTACCGATTCTTTCATCTTTATTTCTTCTTCCACTTCTTCTTCTTTAGTTGTTTCATTATGAAGTAATAACATCAGTATCACTCATATACTGATATGTTATTATAAGTATAAAACAACCCTATTTCACCATCTCTCCATCCTACGGAAAAAGAAATCACCGTGCGTGCGTACGTACGGAATACCGTCTCCACGCCGTGGTGTAATCTATTTTCCACCACCACCTTACTTGGATGGGTATAATGGTGTAAATAATGACTATATATTACTATTATAAAGTGATACTAATTCTGAAATAGTATACATACACTCCAATACAATTCCACGATCATAGGAATGATATCATCACTCGTGCGTACGTACGGAATACCGTCTCCACGATGTGATGCGACTCGTTCTACATGATCTTCATTTCATAATGATTATATAAATGAATTGAATGAATGAATATGATATATATTAAACTAATACCATTCTGGAAATGAGGTATCTATAACCTAAATATAAGAATAAGAATTTATTTGACAAAACACGCATAAGAACAAAAAGTTATAAACACCCGAATAACAAGTAGCAATGAAATATTACTACTAAGAAGCTAAGAAAATGACCATATATGATATCATAAAAATAATTATGATTCTGGAATAAGTAAATAACATGATTTAAATAATTATACAGGAGTTTCGGAAACTTACAAAGCAAGTCAGACCTAAGGTAAGGGAAAATATCACAATCTCATTTTTATCCGAGATTGTTTATACTTTGGTATTTACTGGTGTGTATTTTATCATCCACATCCATGTTACCTCAACATGTAATATTGTTTCAATCCACTTACAATAGTTTAAATCCAATTTTACCCTTCGGTGAGTTTTTAGTAAAAGATATGAAAGGAATCTTTTGTCATTTTTCATACGAGGTACTTTTTGACTTTTCTGACAAAAGTACGAAGAATGTTTTTTTAAACTTATACGACATGAATGGATTTTTAAAACATTATTTCCAAGAAGCTTACTTTAAAAGTTTTCAAGTTTATTTTTAATCAACTTATTTTAGTTTAGAATTGTATGACATGTTAAGAAAGGAGAATTGTTTTTGAAGTAGAAAGGATATTTTCCTCAAGAATGGAGTTCAAGTGTTTTATCAAAATTATTTTCCATCTAAGATAATAAAGGGTTCTGGTTCTATCCCTATTATTACATTGATTTGATTATGTTGTGATGGAATTAATTTTATGAATTCCTTTATCTTATATAAATTGTATTATGATGTCATGATGTTTAATATTCCCATTTTTATTACATGGGTTATGCAATGATGTATGATTTATGATTATGTGGAACACATAAGAATGGTATCATTATGAGATGGGTGGGAGCTATATCTCCCTCCAATGCATTGGGTAAAGATTTTATATCTCATGAGATAGACATGGCTGGAATGGTAGGTTATACCGGTTCAGTGAAACAGGACTGAAACGAGGGTGACTCGGTTCAGAAAGGGACTTTGTCCACTAAGATAGTCTTGGCAATGAGTCTTGACTAACAAGAAATGATTCTCTATGATTATGTGTGTATGACAAAAAGTTTCATGTTTTATGTTATGATTATTGTGATTACATTTCACAGCCATGATTTATCCCATGTTATGAAATTATGATCTCTTTTGCAGGTTAAGATTTCCAAAAGTTATGTGCTTATGTATATGATGTGATTGATATTTATTTTTTTACCCTTACTAAGCATTTGAGCTCACTCTTTTGTATGTTTTATTTCCCCAGGTCAGGAATAAGGTTATTAAGTAAGATATGCCAAAAGGGACTATAGATATGATGAAATAAATGGGAGATAGTGTAGACGCTTTATGAACCAGTTGTTTATGTTTCCCAGTTTTTAAAGACACTATACCTATACGGTCCTTTAATGGTTTTGTTATATATTGTAATAAGTATGCTTCAATTTTGAAGTATTAACAATGTATGTAAAGTATGGGTCATTATAATATTACCCAAAGTGAAACCATAACATAGGATTTTTAACAAGCGGGTAATATAAAGTCGTTATAAAACCATATATGGTATTATATATAAGTATATGGTTCTGTAAAATATTTATAATAAATATATATTTAATATATAGGTGCTTTGAATGAGTATAATGAGACTCAATACATACGGTAATGGGATTTCATCTCACTTTTTATTTCCTTGAGATACATGCTATGTTCACCACTATTTCCTTTTGTGTGGTATGTACTTCAAATTATTTTTTTCTATTTATCTTATAAATAAATATATGGGTATTCACATATCCATTTTATGAAATTTATTTATTGGAGTTTAATTTTCAAACGTCACCAAATCAGAAAAGTATTTTTGTCTCAAATTTCCTTCTTTGAGACACATGATTTACTGTTCACCTATGTTCTTTAATAAGGCACATAGGCTTAAAATTGATATGTTATTTTATTAATATCATTACTTTTATGAAATTCTATTCTTAATTTAATTTTATTTTCTTACATGAATAGTGTGATCCCAAGTAACCAAGTGGAAGGAATGTATTGAAACAATCTCATCCGTTTTTGATATTGTTAATGATTGTGTGTATTTTGATGAAATATTATGATCCATATCTTAATAAAACTCATGATATTACTTATTATATTCTTATTCAAGATATATCCATATATTGGTACCATTTTTACACACTTTTTTACATATGATAATTAAGAAAATGTTTAAAAAAAATCTAACTGTATCTCTCTCTTCAGTCAGAAATCTATTTTATTTCAAAAAACATGTTTTGAAAAAAAAAATATATTTTAAAAAGATATTTGAAGATAATTTTCAAGTAAAAAGTTCTTTCAAAAAGTTTTATGGTTTTAAAAGATCAATTTATATGTTTTTAAACCTATTTTTTTAAGAAAAAGGTGTTCAAAAATGTATTTTTGTTAAAAAAGGAATTTTAAATGTTTTCAAACCTTATTTATAAGGTTAAAAATTATTTTTTAAGGAAATGGTTTTAAAAAAGTATTAAATATATTTTTATATTTTTTCAAATAAAAATGGTTCCCAATGTTTTTAAAGCTTTCTTTATAATATTTCATGTTCATTTTCAAGAAAATTATTTTCAAAAGGTTTTATGTTTTAAAGAGACTTTTCAAATAAGAAAGGATATTTACCTCATAAAAGGTTTTAAAAATTTAATTCAAAGTAATTTTCCATATTATATTACAACCATTGATGTTACTCAATCCCTTATAGGAAATTATCTAAAGGTTCCATTCATATTCTTTATTGAATGGTTAATTGTTTTATGGAATGATGCTTGTGACACCCATTTCTATTCCACAAGTTTTATGTTTTTAAACCTACTTCTTTTCATAATTAATTCTTTCAAGAAGTGATTATTAAACCTATATTTTTCCATTGGTTTTGATGTGATCAAATGTTAATAATACCCATTTCATATCATGGTTTATAATTTTATGTTTATAAAACCTATATCTTTTTATGGGTTCTTGATATTATGAATGTTTATTATATAATGGACCATGTATAAATGATTTTATTATGAGATGGGTGGGACTTATATATCTATCCAATTAATTGGGTAATGATGGATGACCCATGAGTTTAAAATGTTATGTATGAACCATATTACATGTTCATAATGTTTTGAATTGACCCAGTTTCATGTTCATAAGTTTATGCGTGAACCTGATTACATGTGAAAAATGTTATGAGTGAACCTTATTACATGATCACAATGTTATACATGGACCTATTTGCATATCCGTAAGTTTATGAAT